>CM060886.1:75483841-76819674 GCA_030762935.1 Hymenopus coronatus | reverse complement strand
AAACTCAACATACTAGGAATATTCTGCGATCTATTAAAAGTATTTGACTGCCTTAATCATGAAATACTTTTATCAAAATTATTACAATATGGGATTAGGGACAAAGGATATCAATGGATTACATCTAACTTATCGAAATGAAAGCAAAAGGTTACAATAAATACTTCAAACAATAGCAATGCATTTTCTTAATGGTCTGAAATAAAGCATTGTGTCCAACAAGGTTCTATTCTGGGTTCTTTATTATTTTAGTGTATATAAATGATCTACCTGCAGTAATAAACAACAACGCCTATCCAGTTATTTTTGCGGAAGACACAAATATTATAACACAATGTCAGCTCCCAGATTTATGTAATAGAATCTTCAAAACACTAAATGATTGGTTTGAAGGTAACAAAATCCAAATATACTTTGAAAAAACTAGCTACATTAATGTTTGCACAAAGAATAAAAATATGGCAGTCCTAAGGATAGAATACGAAAATAACCAGATTACAGAAGCCTGTAATACAAAATTCTAGGTCTTATGATTGATCGTAACCTGAATTGGAAACACCATATTGATTATATCTTACCCAAATTGAGCTCTACATGATTTGCAATCCGGTCTTTAATTGAGCTTATAAATAAGGGCATACTAAAACAGCTTATTATGCATATTTTCATTCATTGATGACCTTCAGAATAATATTTTTGAGAAATTCAGTAAATGCTAAAAAAAAGTATTCATTATACCAAAAAAGATAATAAGAATAATGGCAGGGGAAAGACGATCAACTCACTGCAAATTACTCTTCAAAATGTTTGGAATTTTATTATCAGCTTCTGAATATATTTTAGCCATATTGTCATTTGTAATAAATAACCCAGAAATGTTTAAAAAACATAGATTCATAACAAAGAGAACAGACATAGGCAGGAGTTACATAGACCAACAAATAATTTGTAGTTATTCCAAAAAGGGGTTTACTACAAAGGAATAGTTCTGTTTAATACACCTCCCTCTTCTATAAAAGAACTGCAAATGAACAAAAACAGTTTAGATCAGAATTAAAAAGATACATTATTACTCACACCTTGTATACAGAGGAGGATTTCATTCAATCAAAAAACACTGTTAATAATGTAACATTGTAAATGAAATAAACATGAATATTCTAAGAATGCAAATGTACGGGCAGGCTGTTGGAAACAGACATGTAATTGAAAATTATGCAAAACTGACACCTCTGAAAATTCATTGTCAGAGTTATTGTTTGAAAATAAATATATTAATAAGTATGAATAAATGTAATTGTTGACATGATCTACATCCTAGAGTTTGAACTTTGAGTCTAATCTCATACTAGGATCTACGGATTGCAATGTTAGGCATGTATGTATGTATGTATGTATGTTTTTATGTATGTATGTATGTATGTATGTATGTATGTATGTATGTATGTGTGTATGTATGTATGTATGTATGTATGTATGTATGTGTGTATGTATGCATGTATGCATGTATGCATGATGCATGTATGCATGATGCATGTATGCATGATGCATGTATGCATGTGTATGATTCAACAGATAGGTGTAACCGAAGTCGAACATATAGTTGTTCCAGCACAAATAATATGGAAAGCACAAAGCAACGGCTCCCGTTGAACTGCACCGTTAACTCGCGCATTCTTCCGCACCTGCTGCAAACGTAATTTCGGTAAAAGCGCTACGGGTATGGATCTGTATATCAGCTATGAACTTATCACCACTACATAAATCTCTATGGCAGGTGGTAAAGCTAGGAAAAATTGTTGAACCAAATCACATGCTGGGTGGCCATTCACATAAACTATAATTTTAAATCATTGATAAAATATATCAAACTGCTGGATGGCCAATCACATAAAATGTCATTGATAAAAAATCCCCGACTGAGTATCTGGCAAAAATCCCATCATCAGTATCCCATATGCCAACCGGGAAAAAACTAAAGTTATAATCAGTCGTAGTAAAATGCGCCAAATTCGATCCCCAATGTCTGCAAGAATTAGCCCTATACATATGCGTCACTGACAATGCTTGACTGCATTTCTGAGAGTATAAGCACTGTGCGCATACATCTATCGGCCATCTAGTATACACTCACAGACATTAAAAATACGCCTGGGAATACTTATCTAAATTGGGGTCTTTTCGCTGGCTCCGCCCATGTCTTCCAAAGTTTTCTATAATCTTAAAAGCGTATTGGACAGGCCACGTTGCCAAAGAGAAGCGGATAGACTTGAAAAGTAACTTGCGATGAATGAAGTCGAACTGGTGATCCCTAAACTCTCTGGTTGAATAGTACTCGATCTTTTTCGTCTGATGATACAAAATTAGATTAATCTTTTCTCTGTGCTGCATGTGACAATGCCGTCCGTACGTGATTCGCTCTTACGTTTGGGGCAGTGGAGTGGAAAGTGAGACATCGAAGTTGGAGACTTTCCGTAAACAAGACCAGGAAGTGAGCTGCGGTTGTAATCGGAGTCTTCTGCAACGCGGTTCCAGGTCGTTCTCAAATGGTCGGCTTCTAGAAGCTTCCAGGAAATTTTGTGACGTCATTTTCCCCTTATAAAAAGCACGAAGACGGGCACTGTGGAGTGTGTGTGTGTGTGTGTGAGAGAGAGAGAGAGAGAGAGAGAGAGAGATTAGAAATAAGTCATGAGTAAACTGAAGTGTTTCGCGCAGTGGTGCGAGAGGCACGGAGCATGCAGCCAGAAACTACCAACTGTCTTACTTCAAGCGAATTTAATTGCTTATGCGTAATTGTTTAGTCAATAAAGACTTTTAGTACACTAGTGTCAGACGTAGAATATAGAAGCCAAGATGAAAGAGATGTTTAAAAAATTGATGGAGGAGATGGTCAACTTGGAAACGAAATAACGGCAGTGAAATCCTCATTAGAGAGGGTGCACACGGAAATTAAGACCGAAAACGGTATAGAGAAGATGGAGGAACAAATGGAATTCGGCAGGAAGAATACGAGAAATGAAATAACAACTGTGATTTGTGCGATGGAAAACGTAAAGATGGAAATGTCCACACTGAAAATGGAACTACCAAAGTCGACGAACAATTAGCTAGCGGTAAGAAGAACGTGGAGGATCTGGAAGGAAAGGCGGCAGAGCTTTGAGAACTTTGAACATCGCGTTGACGTCCTAGAAAATCTCGAAGAACGCATTAATGTCTATGAGGGAGGAATTGAACGCCATGGTGGAAAAAATACTTGATGGAAAGTTGAAAGATTTTAAGGTCGGGAAATACCGGACGCAACACAAAATCCGCGCGCATTATGCCACCCAAGAACGATGGGACGTCAACCTTTGAAGTTTTCCTCCAACAGTAATCCGCCGTGACCAACCATAACCGATGATCAGCAGAAGAAGTTGCAAACTGGTAGCAAGCCTCCAAAGAGGGCGGCAGAAGTACTGATAGCAATCATGTCGTCGGCGAAGTCTGTGGAGATCTGAGTGGCCTCGACAATCGCTTCGGCCTACTGCAGTCAACTGAAGACGCGGCTGCAACAGCAAGGGAGACGATGCAGGAGTTCGCCCTAGCATTTGAACAGCTTGCGAACAAAGCCCTTGTGAATCTGCCACCTTGCTACTAATCTCCGGAAGCTCCCTACTCCTTTGTCGACGGGGTACGAGACGCCGAGACACCATAGCGCCTAATGCTATAAGACGATCCACGAGCGTTAATGGCAGCACTCAGAACTGTGGCGGCAAAGAAAAATTCCTGCACCACCTTGAAGTTCAGGAGTATTGACTATGATCGGGAGAGAATTTAAACCCAGAGGCGACGACAGCGACCTTCAGATGCAGATGTGGCAAGCCAGGTATCCTAGTGAAGGACTGTCCACACCAAGATGACGAGTAGGCGGAAAACAAGTAAAGGCCGGCGTGACAAAGGGCACATTTAGCCCTTGTTCACCACCCTTTAGAGTGAATCTATGCGCCTTGGACAGAAGAGTAGACGACAGCGTCATCGCAGAAGTTTTGCTCTGGCGAAGCAAGCAGAAGAGTGGACATGTTGGAAGACATGAAGTCCTCGGAATCATTGAAGTGTCCGACAGCGCTTGGTACTCCCCTTGGTGCTTTGCCCTCATCTGGCTGTTAAATTTCAAGAACTTGGATGGACTGCCCGTTATGTTCAGAAGCTACAATAACATAACTTCACCTCAGAACGTCGGAAAGGAAGGAGCCACACCAATGCGGATGCTATGACCAGACGACCCTATGGCCACTGCACTAAGGTGGAAGAGAAGCAGCGTTCCATAGCTGTCTGTGTTATTTTAGCGGTGCCTGCAACTGGATGGGATAGTGTAGGGTGGAGGAAGGAGCAGCTGGCGGACGCCAACTTGTGGCCACTCCTGGGTGAAGAGGAGACAGATACCAGGCGTGGCAGGGAGCACATCGCACCAACGAATATTGAATACAAGTCCTACTGGGCCCAATGAGACTTGTTGAAGATGAAGGACGGGGTACTGTTCAGAATATGGGAGTCACCTGTTGGTAAGGTCCAGCGACAGCACTGATCCTCCCTCGAAGTAAAGTCGCGGAAGTGCTAGAGGAAGTATATGCGGGGGTTTCGGGAGGACATTTGAGATCCACCCAAACCATTAATAAGATCCGACAAGGGCATTACTGGAAGAGACTATGGGTAGATGCTGAGAGATGGTGCCACCAATGTCAGGTGTGTGCGGCAAGTCGCGGCCCGCAGACAGGGAGTCGGGCCCGCATGCAGCAGTATAACGTGGAGCGCCCTGAGAACGTATAGCCATCAACGTAGCTGGTCAATTTCTTGAGTCCGATAGGGGCAACAGGTATGTGCTGATAACCATGGATTATTCCACCAAGTTTCCAGAGGTGTGCGACATACCTAACAAGAGACCAAGGCCAGCAAGAACTGTCTCGTGAAAGAACTGTTTTGTCGCTATGAGGAACAAAAGTGTTACACAGCGATCAGGGAACCAACTTTGTGTCCAACCTCTTGAAGGAAACACTGGAACGATCCATCAGGGATATGGATTTGCAACTTCAGGATTGTGAATGCGATGAATGTAAATAAGCCATTTTTGAGCATGTTGATTCCTGGGATAGCGGCACTTTAATTTGTGCCAGCGGATATTTAGCATTATTGATTGTTGTCGCCTTTTGTTTTCTGTTCGAAATGTTCAACCATGGTTTGCTTCCACTGATACACATTCAATACTTTTTATGAAAATTATTGCACTGCGAATGTTTTCAAGGGAGAATTTCTTCATATGTAAACCATTTGATAACATATATGCAGCACTGGAAGAAAATGAAACTGGTAAACTACGTGGGGAAGGGAGTATTTGATTCCAAATCCCAAAATGCAATATTTATGTTTTTACAGGGATATAACTGACGGAATAGTTAACCAAATTGAAAATAAAATTTGTGATTTAGGACTACTAAAGTTTATTTAACTATTTCGTTCGAAAACGTTTGAATCTTTCAAAGCATATTTCCAGAATTTCTGTTTACTCTTTTAAATCAGCCTTCGAACATTTTCGAAGTGAATTCCTGGCTGTTTTTAGGTGCTAGACTTTTCAGGAATACAATCATTAAAACTGAAGGGTTTTTAGAGGCTCTGAGTTAGGAGAAAAAGTATTTCCAGAAGTTTATAATGCTGCCTCATTACGGTACAGTCCAGCGAGCGCCTCCATAGTAGAACGTATGTTTTCCTGTTTAAAACTCTTGAAGTGTTAGTATGGTTGGGAAAGATAGATTCTCTTCACTTTTATTGTTGTCGATCGAAAAGGCTCTATTGCACAAATTTAAACCCCAAATACATTGGTATGGACATGCCATAGAAGAATTTTCCCGAAAAGTTGAGATGAGAATTCCATTGATATGCAAATGAAGGCAGTAAGCTTTATTTTCATCCTAAAACAATTGTCTATAATAACATATTTCTATATTCTTCCAAGTGTAGATTTGTAAAATAGAGACGTGCCGTTCCATTACTGCTGGTCCTTCTAAAAAATATCACCGTGCGCCACTGGGTTATCCTCCTTGCAGCCCTGTACTCTATATAAATGTCAATGACAGAGATTTCTGTGCATGTTGACAATTAGTATGCGCCCATTGCTGTAAATATAGGTTGGAGGGGTAGATGATGTGACATCATACCTGAAGTGAAAGTGTATATAAAACTTGTATCGGATCTTGAAGCAATGAGAAAAAAACGAAACCTTAGCCTTATCATTGTGCTATGATCATTTCAAAAATGTCTAGAACCGAAGGGAACAAAAACACACTAAAGGAAAACAAGTAATGTAATTCATTTTTGTGATACAAAAGAACAAGGAAACTCCCAAATGTGCATATTTGAAAAATAGTTTTATTATTCAATCATAATGCAAGGTGTTGTAATGGGTTATCTAACCTGATTATGCAGAAACAATATTTTTGTGTGGACGATAAATGGATAAAACATTTTTATTTATTCATTCTTTGAAACATATACATGTTATTAACATGTCAAGTTTAACACACACACACACACACACACACAGATACGATAAATTCATCCATTAATAACGTTAATGGAAAATATTTGTATATGTCACAAAAATACCTTACAGCCCTAGATTTATCATGTCATTTATGCAAACAAGGGGTTTTTATGTAGCAAAAGTAAAATAACACATAGCACATATTCATAATGAACTACTAGACTTAGTAATCTTTAAAACCCTATTACTTGATTAAAACCATTATTTTGGCACTGAGGATTGAAAAATCTCAGTATTTGTTTGGATTTTAAATGTTCTGTTGCTTTCAGATTTATTTGTAGGCACACCGTATTGATTGGGTACACAATATTGATTAAGTTCATCAACGAGTAAAATTGGTTAGGAAGCAAGAATTTCTTTAAATCAGCTTTGATTTTTTTAGCAGATCCTATATTCCTCAAGCTATATGGTAAACAATTATAGATTTTTAAGCTATTCAATTTAAATTACCTTTCAAATTGTTTATTTTTATGAGTACGAATATACAACTTATCTTTATTCCGGTTTTATGAAAATGGATATCATAATTTTTAATGAGATAATTTAGATTGTAATTAACGTATATAAAGGTTTCTTTAATGTAAATACAGAGTAAAACTAATATGTTCATTTTTTTTAATGTTCCCTGCAACTTTCTCTTTTTGAGTCACCCACTATAGTTCTTAATGCTTTGTTTTCAGTTTGTAAATGCGGTTATTACTTACACTATTTCCCCATAATATTATTCCATATTGTAAATGTAAATCAAAGTGGGTAAAGTAACCACTGTTTAGCACAGCTAATATAACGCGTGACTTTATTTGATAAGGAACAAGGCAAGCCCTACTTAATTTTATAGTTAAACGCCCTATATAAGCCTCCGAGCAGAGATTGAAATCTATCCATAACCTAAGAATTTGGTTTCAGGTTTGCAATTTATAGTCTTAATTCTAAGTTTGACGCAGTCTTCGTTGATATGTTTGCTATTTTTATTTTTGAAAGTAGATTGCCACAGTTTTATCCTTATTCAGAATTAGCTCTTAACCAAGAAAATATGGAATCGTTTACGATGTTGAATTCTTGTTTAAGCTTATCAGAATCTTTCCCAGTTATAAACAGGCTTGTGTCATCTGCGAAAAGGTAACCTTATCACCAGTTATATCATTTTAACATATTTGCAGTTCATTTATATTAAACAAATGGTCCTGGGGTGGAGTCTTTTGCTTCTTCTATGTGAGGTAGCATCTTTATTTTCATCTTCAATTTCGAGTTCATCTAATTGTTCCCTTTCTTTCAAATAACTTACAAACCAGTTTAATGACACTCCCCTTACTCCACATTGTTCTTAGTACAACACTTTATTCATTTCTCCTGAAAAGTTGTTCAATGTTGATTCCATAAATATTTTTGCAATTTTAGTGTACATAAGCGATCGCGGTGGCGGTAGGTGCAACATTGTTTAAGGTCAACATTGGAACGATAATACGCCGGCGTGTAATATTTAGTACGCAATGGTAGCGGCTCAGAAAGGAAAGGAAGTCAGATGGTTATTTTAAGGTTATGTCTAAAGTGAAAAATAATGTATTCTTTAAATTTATCGATCCGTGCTGTTTGTCATTGGAAGTTATTATGTGAAAGTGCTGTAACCCATTTTGTATGCCATAAACTACATAGCTTCACCATAAGTACTAAAGGAATAAATTTTCCGAAACTTGTAGCTCGCCCACTAATTCTGGCATGTAGTTTATCCTCACAAAAACAACAAGAATTAAAGAATGGAGATAGTAAAGCTCATTGTAATGTAGGAACAATCGGACATGTAGATCACGGAAAAACAACGCTGACAGCAGCTATTACTAAAGTATTAGCTAAAGATGGCTTGACCAAATTTGTATCTTACGATGCCATAGATAAGGCTCCGGAAGAAAGGACTAGAGGCATCACCATAAACGCGGCTCACGTGGAATACTCGACAAAAGACCGTCATTATGCGCATACTGACTGTCCAGGTCATGCAGATTACATAAAAAATATGATATCAGGAACATCACAAATGGATGGCGCCGTGCTTGTAGTTGCTGCAACAGATGGTCAAATGCCCCAAACCCGTGAGCATTTATTGCTAGCAAAACAGATTGGTGTGAAGCACATCATAGTGTACATAAACAAAGCGGATCTAGTGGAGAAAGACGTTATTGAGCTTGTGGAGCTAGAAATACGTGAGCTGTTAACTGATTTTGGTTTTGATGGTGAGAATGCACCTGTTGTTATAGGATCGGCTCTTTTAGCACTAAATGGCGAGCAGTCAACGCTAGGAGAGCGCTCTATACGAAAACTTATGGAAAAAATTGATGAATGTATACCAACACCATCAAGAGATTATGCATCACCTTTCTTATTGCCTATAGATGATGCATTTACAGTCCCTGGTAGAGGAACAGTAGTGATAGGGACTTTAAAAAGAGGTGTAGTTAAGAAAAACGCTGAAGCACAACTGCTTGGGTATGACAGGGAGATTAACACCACAGTTGCAGATGTACAAGTTTTCAAGAAGTCTGTACCTCAAGCAAAAGCAGGGGATAATATGGGATTATTATTAAGAGGCGTTCCTTTGAATAATGTAGAAAGAGGTATGCTGTTGTGTGCACCTAAAAGTGAAAGAGTTAGTAATCATTTTGAAGCTGCTTTGTATTTACTTTCCAGAGCAGAAGGTGGAAGAAGTAAACCCATTACATCCAAATACATACAACAGCTGTTTAGTATGACTTGGAATATTACATGTAGAATTGATCTTAAAGATACAGAGTTGCTTATGCCTGGCGAACATGGTTCTATTTATATAACTTTATTGAGAAAAATGGTGATGACTACAGGCCAGCCTTTTACGATTCGTGAAAACAAAATGACTGTTGCCACAGGCATAGTTGTAAAACCATTAGCTGCTGTTAATGTTAGTCAAACAAAACTTATTAAAGTGCACATCCCTTATTTACAATAAGACACATGGAATACATAGTTAATTGGAACTGCAGTGATATTCTTTGTCAGTGTAAGCACCAAGATGTTACATTATTTTTTAAAGTGACCATTGTTTTATCTTGATCTGCTGCTATGGCATCATTACAACTTAGAGCATTACTGTTGCTTAGAAACAACATTCTTTGAATTGTTTTTAACCAAAATATTTATTTTTAATTTTAGGATAAACTCTCAAATATTTGAGTTCCTTGCAATTAATAAATGCATAACATATACAAATCTGCAGCAGTACTTTATTGAAAAATTGAGGGGAATACACACAAATACCACTAATTTAACTTTTACATAGCATGTTTTAATGCCATTATTACATACATTTCCACTTTTGTTCCTCATTGGTATATTACAACTATAACATGCATCCTAGTCAAGGTATCATGGGAAAATTCTTCATGTCAACATGGGTGGGCCCTAAGCCACAAAGCACACCTGAGGGATTGAAGGCCTTAAGCCACAAAACATAGCCGAGTAATTTAGAGCTCTAAGCCCCTAACCATCGTTGTGGTATGTTTTTAAGAACATTATTGTAAAATTACCAACTAAATAGATGAAATAATCAATGTGGAATTTAAAAGTGGCATACAATAAAACAGGTGTGAAATTTATAGGAGACGAGCAGTATTTACTTAAAAGTACAAGCAAATTTATGTTTAGATTTCTGGGTTTGGCAGCTCGTATCTTTTATATTGGTAGAGCCATCTCATCTGTTTTTCATATTATGACAAATAATTTTATAACATTGAAGCACACAATGAAGCATTGGAAACTATTTTATGATGCTGGATGCAATATTAGCACAATGTTGGCTACACAGATCTCTTATAAGGGCAATTGTCACAATGATGTCACTGATTATGGTGCCATTTTTTGTAGTGAAAGTGCATCAAAAACAAAAATACCCTTGCATTGGCTTTATTTTTGAACGTCTTTCACAAAAAATAAAAAAAATCATAGCTCAGTCTGTAACATCAATGTGACAATGGCCCCTTGTTAGATCCTTTATTATATTACCATTTTGCCAATATATATCTTCAGTATTACCTAGGGCCTGGATTTGTATGTTTTAATCTCTTTTTTTTCTTTGCTATTTAATTAACAATTTCAAGACTTGTTTCAGACTTACTGAAGCAGAAGATGTGAATGTTGTGACATCTAAAAAGCCTAAATTAGTTGAAAATTAAAATAACTTAAATAGGCGTTTGCCTTTTTAAAATAAATAATGTTATTTTTTCATCGAAACTTATCATAAAATTATTTCCACCACTACTGATAAGCAGTAGAAGGGAGTTAATTCAGGTTACTGAACGCAGCATGTCAGTTTTATAGATGACTCTACCATAAAAACAATAAAACAACTTTAACAGAAAACTCAATATATATATATTGTAACAAATGTCTTTATTGATCAAAAATTGAATACAAATAAAGTCTTTAATTTACTGCTTAAACAATTCACTTGACACATAGACAGTTGTCAGTTTTCTAATGTCATTCATTGTGCGCTAACACTCCACTCGAAATCTGATTCAAACTCTCAAATCGATTTGCATTTCTACCTTATATAGCCACAGAAGAATCTAGAAGCTAGTTGAAGCTACTGGAAGATTCAAGGTGTGCCAGATATGTCATGCTCCAAAGCCTCTGGTTATCAGCATGTCACTCTTCCTGTGTCTACTGCATTCCAGCCTCATTGCCATATACCAAAGCTTCTGTGGATCTGAGAACAACTGCACATAGCACTGTCAAAATATATATAATAATTTGCAAAACTATTTCTGTTCTCAGGAAATAAAATACTAATTGTAACTCATCAAGACACTTACTGGTTTTATTGGGAAAAACTCGAGGCAATTGGGAAATTTCATGGTAACTCAATAGTTAAGAGCAACTACAGGGAAAGCAGGAGATCCATGTTCAAATTCCAGTAGTGGGATTCAATTTTTCTGCTGATTCTACCATAAAAATTTCTACAGTTATTCAAAGAGTAACTACGAGCAACCTCTAACCACTTGAGCTGATATTTAATAAAACAGAAGTTTCTTGCATTGCCATGGCCAAAAAGTTGCCCAAGTGTCCCACTGTTGTCACATTCCTTGCATATATTAAGAGACTTTTTATTTATATCAAAACCTATTCACCAGTTAGAAAATGCAACTGTGGCACCCATTGATGCTCTGAATATCTGTGGAAGTATTTCCAGAATAGTCCCTGAATCAGTGAGAGTTGCATATTTGTTGAAACTGCAGAATATGCTTTAATGCAATTGTGGTTTCGAGGACATCAAAGTCTAGCATTACAGGGAGAAGAGTATACAGGAAAATGACCTATTGCCTGTGGTGCCACAAGTGGTAAAAGCGGGTGTTAAACACTACCAGAAAATAAAATAAAAAGGAAAATTACCCATAGAACCTGCTTCAATAGTATATACCTATGTACTATACATTTCAGTGATGTCATTTTCCATTGAAAGCATTTTTCCTTCATACAAGAATGTCTTACATGATAATAGGAAGAAGTTTACACCATAAAATTTTGGTCTGTACATCTACTGCAATACTAAAAAATAACCTACAAAAGAAAAAGTAAAATAAATTCTCTATGTTTTAATGGATATCTTAGACAGTGTTAGCTTTTGAAAACAGTAATGGTATTTGTACTGATCCACGAGCAAAACCTAATAAAACCTATTTTAAGCACATAAGAAGCCTAAAATGATGCCTGATATATGATGGACTTTGTGACAGTGATGTGTTTTAACAATTGAAATTTAGTTGAGTCGATTTTGTAACACTACATCACTTACTTTTTATTTCGGAAAACATGTTTCAGAAGCCATGTGCTTCCATTGTCAATTCCTTTGGTCAACATGGCTTCTGAAACATGTTTTCCGAAATAAAAAGCAAGTGATGTAGTGTTACAAAATCGACTCAACTAAATTTCAATTCCTAAAATGATGGTTTATGCCACCTAGAAAAATGGACCTCGTCATAACTGTTGTAAATTTTCTTAATATTAGGATGATAAACAACACCTGCATTTACATTTTTCAAATGTATCAAAATATTCTTGGGAACTGTAGCATAATTTCAAATTTTGCAGCAACAACTTTTTTTAAATGTAGCTCATCTATAAGCAATGTATCTCTCTTGTGTTTTATGTTAAGCTTATGAAAACATGCATATGAATTATGTACCAAAATAGTCCTAAAAATGTGTTTCAATAAGTTTTATTTACTTTCTATAATTGTGGAGAAATTTTTGCTTTCTGAAATTCTGATAAAATCACATATGTTATTGAGGCTTTGTTTTGCAGTGTTATTACTTGACCTTGAATATTTAGGTTTAAATGTATTCTTTACCAGATAAAATTACAGATAAAATTACAGATAAAATTGTACCTCTATGTTTCATTAAGCTACTGTTACTGAAACTATTTAAAACAGCATATTTTGAACATGAGTGCCTGATGGTGTGTTACAAACCTAAAAAGTCCATATTTTGGTTAAAACCAGATTTTCAGTTTTATTCCAAGAATCTAGGAGAACATTTTTGTACTGGAAGAGATTAAAAAAGAAAGCTAATGGGAGGAAAACTGTGCACAAAAATGTAAAAGGTTTTTCAGATGGACAATGGTGAAGGGGAGTGTGCATAATCACAGATTAGTGAAAGTGTATTTTATGTAGAACATTTACTCTCAATATAATTATTGACTGAAAACACCAGTTTTTCTCTGGACAACTTGCAGAAGTTTATGGTTATTTATTGTAACCCAACTATGGACTTAAGGTTAAAGACAACTGGCTATTCCAACAATTGTAAATTTAATATTATATTTCAGTGTAGGTTTTCTATACATTCTGTGAAGTATTTTTAACTTAGAAAGAGGGACGTGCTTTTAGAAGCAATTTGAACATTGAAGTATTGGAATGTTTTCTATGTTGGCCAACTATGCTGCTATTTTTTTTGTTTTTAATTAACAATAACTTGCTCATTTGTCAACAAAGTGTATTTTTTATATCATATGTACTGTTTTACTCCATATCATTTAGAGTCTATATTGCCTAAATAAGGTCCTGAAAGAGTTTGTTTATGCATCTGAAATAAAAGTTCATTGTCTGGTTCACACATCCTTGCAGACTTGAAATATACAAAACTGTTTTTATTGACTTGGTAGGGTCTCTTATCAGAAAATTTTGAAATTATGTAAAGTGTCCAAAAGTGAACCTTATCAACATTTTAGTATCTTGTATAAATAAAAAAAAATATAATGGTGCTTTTTAAATGTTTATGTGGTGATATATTTTAATGGTTTTTATTTGTTGGAGGGGGCATATTTATGATTCTGTAACAAAATAGAAAGTAGTAATGAACAATACAAATTAATATGTTGAAACTTAATGTTTCAATTAGGTTACATAAAGTTTTAAAAACAAAGTCCCATCATTTTTCATGTAAAAGGGATATGAATTACACTTTACAAATATTCTGTGATTTTTTATCCTTAATTGCATAGCACCAGTAAGTATAGAGCCTGCTTTAGGATGAGCTGAATTTATTATATGCCATGCTGCTTTATACTTTTTAATGGTTTGATAATATTTTCAAATTTTAAATGTTTCCATTTTTTCATATTTCATCATTTTTGCAGATCTTTATCTATTTACAGCAGTTCTTTGAGTAATGCTCTCCAGATATTTTTATCCTCCCCTGTCCATCTTCCATATTCTTGTTCATCATGGCTGCATATACTCCTTCATACCATGTTTTTTCTGCCTGGTACAATCCAGTGAAGAGTAAGTTTGAGCCTACATACATTGTACATGCCCATATTCCTGTAGACTTCTTTTCTATTCTGGCCATAAGTGTCTCCTCTACAACCATTTCTTTTCTAATTTAAATATTTCTTAAATGTAATTGGGATATGCTCATTCTTTTTCAGAGCCCTTCCATTTCTGTCGCCAAAACTTTTTTTATATATTTGCATGTACTGTCTATCTTTTGGAACCGTGTGTTAGTAGACTTTCTCTTATTGCTTTTAGAATATGTTGCTTTATTTTTCTAGACCATTCCCTACTCCACGGAATATGGTCCAGAGATCTAATTGCTTTACATGTATAATTTATGCTATTAATATATTTTTCACTAGTACCAGATTTATCAAGCCAAGATACCTAAATTTCTCAACATATTTAACTGTCATAATATCATGTATTTGTAGACCTTACAAGATTCCTCCAATTACCACATACTCTTATTTTAGTTGCAATTATTTTCAAACTACCTACTTCAAATGCATTCATTAGTTTACTGACCATTAAGTCAATCTTGTCCTGTCATATTATAACCTGTTCATGTACAAATTATAAATTGTACATAAAATGATCATTGATATTCACTCTCATTCTCCTGCATGATTTATTCCACTGTATCAATAAATACTTAAACAGTATTGGTGACATCCCACAGCCTCATCTCAGTCCTTTTGTTGTAAAGAATTAGATGATACCTGATTCCCACCTTTTACACAAGCATTGTAATCATAATTTCTTCTAATAAAATGGATAAGAGATCAGGAATTCCAAATGATTCCATTGTCTCCCTTAATCTTTTGACAGGTACAGTGTCTAGACTTTTTTAAGAACAGTAAATGCCATATGAGCTTTTTCCCTTTGACCAAAATTTTACCAATCACAAATACATTATCCAAGCATGATTTGCCAGTTGTAAAACCTGCTTGGTCTTCCGATATGTTGTATTAATTCTGCCAATCTAATTTTAATAATTTGCTTTAATTTTACTAAATATTGCCATAACACTGATCCTTCCATCGGTTGCTGGTTCTTCTTTCTTAATTTATTTTCATATATTGCACTAATAAATGGATATTGGATCTCTTTCAATTATCTGATTAAACAGTCTGTTTAAATTTAAATGAATTGCATCAACTTTTCTACACTTTTTGCTGTATTTTGCCTTTGTTTGGGAAGACCAATTTCAGGATACATCAACCCTATCTTCAGTTCTGGGGTGACTGATGCTACATACAACAGGAGGTTGACCAAAAATGATGTGCTACTGCAGACTTGTCTACGTGGTTGTATCTAATACTTCTCAAGTGTTCTTTCATTCCAGTTTCCAAATTCCATTTTGTTTTTCCAATATAAATCAGCAGTCTTGGCAGCACATTTTATAAATTCCTGATTTTTTAGTGTTCGGTGTGGTACCTGTTGACAAGTAGAGGGTAGTACAATACCAGGCTGCGCACAACCACCTGTTGTATGTAGCGCCAGTCACCTGGAACTGAAGATAGGGTTAAGGTACTCTGAAACTGGTCTTTCCAAGCAAAGAAGCAAAGTGGAGCAAAAAGTGTAAAAAAGGTGACTCAATTCATTTAAATTATGGTGCTTCACTGTCTAAAATACTTTTTATTTGATATAGTCTATTTAAAATTCTTATGTTAGGACTGCCTAATTCTATTGTTATTTATCTTGGACCAGCAGCTTTCCATTTTTGTAACATTCCATACTATCACCATAGCCTGATAAAGAGACCTCTTAGAGTCTCCCAATGATGCGACATGAAGATTTTCAAGAAAATCCCCCACCACAAACTACCCTTTTTGAAAATTTTAATTTTCTCAAAAATGGCTCTTAAAGATATTCACCTTCCAAATAAAATGTATATTTTGAATTTTATGGGAATAGCCTCTGATGACCTTTTCATTCTGGATGAATTTGCATAACTGCTAAATCATAAGAGACTGCACAAAATTTACTGTACAAAAAAGTGTAGATCTCATCAAAACATACAATTAATGTCCTTTACATTTTGTTGTGGAGGTAAAGATATTCCTTAATATTGGTTTCAATTGTAAAGTATAGTTATACTTTTCAAAGACAGAGAGTGACTGCTTTTCTTTCATTGCAAAGAAGTGAATTGCAATGCAATCACATAACAAGAGCTTTTTAAATATTTGACTATCATTTTGGCTTAGTGTGTTCCCTAGTTCCCTCCTACTTATAAGGAACTAAGTAATAAGAACATTCTGCTAATGTTTATCTTGATTAGCATGGTGTAGAAAGAAGAAGAATCTTTTGTAAGAAGTTTGATTGTAAAACAGCTAGAGAAACTCGTGAGATTGTAACACACCAGATTTTTAGGAAAAAATTTGGGTGTGTGTGTAGACAGCATAGCTCAAAAAAGAAAGGACCTTTAAATGCTTAACTTGGTATTTATATTATCTTCCAAGGGTGCAACACAAATATTTTCAAGAAAATCCCCACCACAAACTACCCTTTTACATGGAAATTTTTTTGAAAATGTTCATTTTCTCAAAAATGGCTCTAACAGTTTTGATTAAAATAAATAGTAAAGATATTTACATCACAAATAAAATATATATTTTGAATTTTCTGGGAATAGCCTGTGAAGGCATTTTTATTCTGGAATAATTTTGCATAACGGTTAGACCGAAAGGGATTGAAAAAAACGTACTACATAGAAAATGTAGATCTTGTTAAAGCAAGTTTGGAATCAAGTTTTTAGAATAATGAGGCCAGTAGAGTTATACAAATCCTACTAGAAGTAATCAAAGGGTTATTTCTTTCCTCAAGTTATGTGAAATAGTTGAAACTGCAAATGGGTTCAAGCTGCCTTTTCCTAGTCCCTATGAATATTGGATAACTTAAGCATTATAACCCTTCTCATTTTGGCATTCATTTTATTCATCTCTCTCTTGTATAATCCATCTGGCTTAAAAAAGTGAGTTTGTTTCCATTCTCATTAATACACTTGAAATTGGAAAGGCTTGAAATTTTCTCCAAATTCATCAGATTGAAAAAGCATATATGTATTTAATGACAATGCCAAATTTCTTTTGTTGGGTTTGTTCTAAAACATTTGCAGGGCAAATGAAACACACTGTATTCCTGTGAAATTGGAGCAAAATTAATAGTCTTTCTCTGCACAATTCTGCTTCAATTTAGCTTTAGTATAATATGCCTACATTAGTGTTATATACATTAATATAAATTGCTATGTACTTGCAAAATGCTTTTACATTTGATGTTATTTCCAAGTTTATTACTTTCTCTACGCATACTATGTACATAGTGCATAGAGGTAGTATTGTATTCCACCAAAAAATTAGAGGTCAAGAATCCACCGTAAATATGTATATATGTATATATATATATAAAAAAAATTAGAAAAAGGTCTGTGTATGTCTGGACAGCATATCCAAAAACTAAAAAGACAGTTATATACCAAACTTGGATCTTAAGTTTGGTATCATCCAAGTCTGCGACACAAAAGATTTTCAAGAAAGTCCCACCACCCCAAACTACCTTTACATGTAAAAATGTTTGAAAATTTTGTTTTTCTCAAAAATGGCTAACAAATTTGATTAAAATGTCATATATTAAAACTATTTATATGACAATTAAAATGTATATCTTGAATTTTTTTGAGAATATCTTCTGAAGATCTGTTATTCTAGATGAATTTTGCGTAACTGGTAAACCATGAGAGATACATAAAAACTTACTACAAAAAATTGTAGATCACATTAAAACACACAACTGATGTCATATATTTTTGTTGCAGAGTTGGTCATTTCTGAGATATTCCTTGTTATTGGTTTCAATTTTACACTATACATCTTCTCAAACAGTGTCACTTTTGGTTACATCTCTTTCTTTTTTTTTTCTTTCTGAAAATGCAAAGCTAACCGAACTTTAATTATTTACTTTAAAAATGATTAAAACATTTGTTTGGCTTTTAAAATATTTGAATATTGCTTTTGTCTGGTATATTCCCTTAGTTTTGGATTATCTTTTTCACCAACAGTTTTGTTTGCTGTAACAACTTATCATATTTCAGACACTGAACATCTTAAATAGCAAAACACCATTAGACACTTTTAACCTTTGACTTCTAATAAGGAAAGTACCAATAACATGGCTCCTATTAAAAGTTGTTGGATCTTGTTGGTGAGGGATCTTGTCTCATGGTATAAGAAAATTTTATCATATTTCAGACACTGAACATCTTAAATAGCAAAGCACCATTAGACACTTTTAACCTTTGACTTCTAATAAGGAAAGTACCAATAAGATGGCTCCTATTAAAAGTTATTGGATCTTGTTGGTGAGGGAGCTTGTCTCATGGGGTACCAAACAAAGAAACAGTGTACCATCTCAAAATCCAACTCAGGGGTTCCAATTGAAGACCATCTACTGTATATGGACTCTGGTCTATTCAATCTAAGGTGGAAATGCATCATGCCAATGAATTAGTGACACAGGGATAGTTGAAAACAGTGTCATTAACGATCTCTATAGGGCACCAGGCAACATCTTGTGACCTATATTTTCCTGGTACTTGTGGGACCTTTATGGGAACAACTAAAAAGCAGTGATAGGAGCCCTCCAGTTGAGGGAAATCTATCAGAAGATGAGAAGGGCAAAATGGCATCATCTATGAACAACTACAGCTGGGTAATTCAATCCGATGTAGGAAGAAGAATAAAACCAGAGTATCTAGGAGAACTTGGGGGGGGGGGGGGTTTCCACAACCAGAATCTCTACCTGTACTGGTAAAAGTTAAGTACTGTGATTAACCTTGTTATGAAAATAGTTAAGAATGATTTGCAGCACTTCAAAGTAGCCTTTGCTGTTTTAAGCAAAAATCTAGCAGAGGAAAACATTGACAGATTTTCATATGGAAACTTTGGCTGTTCAAGGGCAGTGTAAGGGAAGTGTCAGGAGTATAATATTCACCCTTAACACTGATGATCCAAGGATTTTTATCCATTTAAGGAATTGGTTAAATGCATTGCTAGATGTGGAGTACTATTCTAGGGATGTGACTATTATTGAAATATTCTTGATAGGGGACAAGAGGAGACATCAGCATACCTACCTTATGCTGAATCTAATTTACCATCAGAGGTGGTGAGGATCTTGGGACTCATTGGGACCAGATGGATAAAGAAATCATAGGGACTGATGCCAATGCTCACCATGTTTAATGGAAAACACTGATGTCAGTCTAAGAGAAGAGCAATTGAAGGGTGTACGTAAAGATGGGTAACCATTATTTTGTTAAAAATAGGAAGAAAGAATAAATTGTTAGAGAAGAAAATAAATTTGTTCATTGTTTTTATTTGAAAGTAGAAACATCATTACAAGTTTTTCATGATGTATTAGGTAAGTATTTCAAAAATTTGTTCCTATCAGAGGTCCTAATACAATATATATATCTACTCATAATCAAGGTCATCGAAAAATGGTTCCTCAGTTGGTAATTGTTGTCACTTTGTACACTTCTGTAAAACTGATGGTGAGTTGGAGGAATATAATCTAACAGTTCTAGTAAAGCTTTACCTTGGCAGGTTTCACTTGCCTTTTTCATTATATTTCCTTGGCAACTCTACACCATTAAGTGATGGCCTACCTGCTCTTTTTTTTTTTTTTTTTTTTATGTTAACAGAATCAAACTCCTCAATACTACCATATGAATATTTTAAAAATATTTAAATGGTTCATCTTTTCTCAACATTATATATGACACTTTACTAAGTAAAATGTTTTATTTTCTAATACCATTCTCTTCATGTTCATCAACAATGGTTCAGTGCTGACAACATGTAAGATGACATTTTAATAATTTTGAATGGGTTTTTAACCCTAGCCTTCCTCACCAATTCAACCGTCATCTGGGACATAATTATAAGGCACTGTACTTTTCTTCTAACCCAAAGCCCCTGTCACAAGGAAGATACTTCTGCTGAATAGTATCAAATCTATTCTGAAGTATGACCAATACCCTATCAAATTTATCTTGCAAAACAAGACCCAGAATAAAAAATTAAATGTTTCACTGTTTCTGGTACATTATTTATGTACTACTGATACAAGATATTATATCAGCACCTCTTCCACATGTACATAAAAGCATCATTAGTAGCTACGTTATGAACACAAAAATTATAAGTCCACAGCTGTCTTATAAAATGTTATCCCTACTGATAAATGTGGTGTGGGCAGACATTGATGCATATCAACAGCAGTGACTTGTACATCATTATTATATTTGGCAAGTTGAGTGTCTTGCTGCAGGATTTTACAGACTAACTGAGCTTTATTTTTGTGCATATTCAACTCCCTTGTTAGTACCTGTTTAAATGCTGGATCATCCTCAGCAGAGATTTTTATGTCCAAACTATCACAAATTTTACAAGTGTTTTGGTTTTGAAAATGATAGGTTAACATACTTATTGAATATTACTCTACACACTGAAATTATGGCAGGAATTTTATTTTTACTTCACATTTTCTCTGCAATGTGTATACATTATTGAAACATTTAAATCACAAGACAAATATTTTAATTGGGATTGCATTTCCTTGAATAGTGACTTGTCTGAGTAGGGAAACTGTTGATATGCTCCTTTATCAAATCAAGCACATCCTCTTTGGTTTTGTTAGGCTGTTTTTGTGTTGCTCTCTCTTATCCAACTAAACACGAAATGTGAGTCTCACACGTCAATGTTATGCTGCTGGCTACTCTGGTAAGCGCACTGCACCATCTTGACAAAGATCAGTTAGCTCAATTTTGGAATAATCTCGAGCGATTCTGAAAATTGCAAGAAATTCAAATCATTGTATTTCAAAGCATGTTAGTTATTTGATGTTAATCTACCTCGTACAACATAGTTCATATTCTCACTAATAGCATGTTACTGGATTTCTACAAAATCGAAGGTTAACCCGTTTTTGCGACCAACCCTTCAATTTGTAGAATATTTAGTAGCATCAAGCTAAATATTCTGAATAAAGGCAATGTACTTTCGTTTATCTCCCAAAGAAGGAAAGTCATTGATGTAACTAGGGTTTACACTTGATGAACACCCAATTTCTAACTGGCATGTGTCTTCGGATGTTTTAGCATTCAATTATAAGGCACATTTGCTTCAATATTCAGTCTCTCCTTATTAACCCTGTGACATATAGGAATCCAAGGCTACTAATTGGAATAGTTATGAAAAGGACCTTTCTGCATTAATGTCAAGAATTCCAAAGAATATTAATTCAATAATTAATGTGGAATTGGCTGCTGACCAGTTACAGTAGTCCATACTCCGATCCTAAAATTATTAGGCCAAGGTCACTTGTTCATGAAGGTCTTCTTGGTGGTTTAGAGAAATTGGCAAACTTAGGGAAGATGCAAGGAGACATTTCAAATTTGCAAGAAGAGCATGTGAAAGCATTAACCAGTTACAACAAAGCCATTTGTAAAGCCAAAAGACATTCTTGTAGGCTGTACTGCCAAGGGATCAAAGATATTCCCAGTAGCGCAGAAGCCATGAAATTCATGGCTAAAAATACTAATAAGAAAACACACTGTAAGGAAATTTGAATTTTTTTCATGCCATGAAATGAAAATGTGTAACTTTTACTAATTCAGATCTCCTGAATGCAAATTTGAAGTCAGAAATTCCTCATCACGTACAGTTTTCTTTGGCAACCATATTTAATATTTTGGTTAAAATTTAATATTTTTTTCATAAATGTAGTTACAGTCTCAAAAAATAACTACTTTCAGCATTCAAAAGTCCCAACTTTATTGAAAAGGATGTGGTGATTACTGATAAAATGTAAAATAGTTAAAAAAAATGTTAAAAACTTACAATTTCAGAATGTTTTTTTTTTTTTTTTTGGGAGACTTTCTTTTGTGGTTGGGCCTGGAACACTCAAGAGACAAGAAACCAAGAGTGCTCAGCAAGCACGTTAGAAGACAATTTTCCTGCATATTGCCTTTCCATTTGGTATATTTGCTGATGAAATCTTTCTCCATGCTCGTTGCCCACCATTCCCAGGTTCGGTGGAAAGAAGTTAAGATGGGAGTGTAGGAAATGAATCTTAAGGGACATATTGCACCCCATTACCTGATATGCACTTAAAAAATTTTCCGCAACTTTGATGTAGTTATCTGCTCTGTAATTTCCCAGGAATTTTGAACAAATGTCTTTGAAAACATACCATGCTACTTTTCTCTGTTTTGGTGAGTTTTCCTTGAACATAGGATCCTGCTGGATTTCCCATATTTAAGGACCAATGAAAATGCCCTCTTTTAATTTTCCTTCACTGAACCTGGGAAATTTGTCTCTTAATTACTGAAGGCCATTCCCATTTTTGTTCATTGCTTTAATGAAATTTTTCACTAAGCCCAGCTTTATATGAAGCAGTTGTAATTAATTACATTTTCTGAGAATCTACAAGTCAGTGAAACTTTACATTTTTCTCACCTGGTAATAAACTGTGTCTCAAAGGCCACTCCTTCACTCAGTAATGATTAACTCTGTCCCAAGAATGTCACTCACACAAAAAAGAATATTTTATTAATCCTGGCTGCAATTCAGTTAGTAGACCCATAACTTTTAAGTCTCTACGTATTTGTCATTCGTAGTCATTATAATTTACTGCTTTTAAGAGGATATCCATGTTTTCGTACATTTCTTTCATATTTACGCCATAAGCCACTGGTACCAAAGGGTAAATATTACCAGTGTGTCTGTGGTGCCATTTGTACTAAAAGTGGGTGTTAAACACTATCCTTAACATTGTGTAACAATACATCTTTTAGACTTGACTTTGAAGAGTTGATAAATGAATGCCAGTCATCAGGAATATGTTCTCTGCCTAGCTAATGCATAAGTTCCCTCACATTAATATAATAAACAAGATCATCCTTTTTAGAAAAATATATTGATAAGCTGTTTGATGCTTACAATAAATTGGTACTTTGGTACCCAGCTGTAAAAGTTTCCATTTCTTTAGTCTAGATGCTAACAATTCAGATGGGTTTTCTTAGATTCCACTCATTTAGAATCAGAGTCGGGAGTGAAAGAGGGAGTGAGACCAGCCTCAGGGGAAGAAATCTATCCCTCCTTTTGTGGAGTCAATTTTCCAAATGGCGTTGGAATAGGAAATGAATCACTATACTTAATAGGCCTATGTATGGAGGGCAAATCTGTATAGATTGTTTTTTCGAGGAGATACCAGAAATTTTGGTTAAACAGAAGTAATAATCTAAAAGGTGGTCCTTCTGTTCTGTCCATATCATAAGAACAGCATACTGCAGAGAAGGGTGAGTGTCATTTAACCAGCCTCTCAAATTAAGGGAACATTCGCTACTGTAATATTTAGGAGCAAAACTTTTGTCCTTATCTACTTTAGAGTTAAAGTACACATATGCTTTCTTAATCATAGGATTAATATTTTCTTTTTAAGATTTTGTAGTGAATCCACCACACACATAATAAAATACATTTGGAGATTTACACGCTGATGCGACATTGTTGCTGTAAAATGAGTTTTATAAACTAAAGGTCTGTTTAATGCATTTCTAACTGTTAAAAGCACAGTTATTCACAACCACAAAATTAACATCTGAACTCACATGAAATACGAACACAGAACTTTACATATAAACGGTCTTGTCAGTAGGAAGTTACTATAGTCTGAATTTTATTCTTTAGAAGTAGCAATGGAGGAAGGATATACATTTAGAAAAGAATATAAACAGGAAATGTGTCATCCAATAACTTCCACTAGCATCTGCAATATTATCTTCTGCTTACATGCAGTCAGACTGCGCCTGGAGTGACAGCCCGGTGTATATTAGAAAAAAGCAGATTTGCATCACTGAATAAAAGCCTTACGTCATATGAAAAATTGGAATGAATTTTCGAATTCAACGCACTTAACATAGATATTTCACAGTTTTGGCATTTTTTTGTTGTACAGTGTAATTATCACCATTGAACTGCCATGTGGCAGTTACAATCAGTCTGGACTAGAAATGCTACTACATATGGCTAATATCCATTTCCAGATTCAACGGTATACAGTGATCAACTAATTAATTGGGGCATATCAATCTGTGCCATGTGCATCTGACAGGCATGAAACCTCTCAAAGTGATGATCACAGTAACAAGTCAGGTGCGCTAACATTCATTTGAACCATTTAATTCAGCAGGATCTAATATAATCTTTCCTGTGCTACTGCAGTGGAATACACTCAGTAAAAGCAACCGAAGCATTGCTTCAGTAAATATTTATTCCTGAATTATGTAGTAGTAACCTCATAAAGTCTATATACATCCATATTTATATTTCTTCGAAACATACAGAAATAATGAATTTCACTGCATCATGGTTACACTTACCAGCAGTGTACCGTGCACTCCCCAGACTCAAGTGTATACATTAGGATGTACCCAAACCATTGCAAAATATCTGTTGATTCTGCTACAGCAGCGAGAGAGGATGCACGTGCATCTGAAGGCTTCTAAGAGACACTGGCTTATATTATGCTGCTTGCGGAGCTGCTTCAAATGATTCAATCACTTTCTATTAAGGTAGCAAGGTGGTGAAATATGTACAAGGTGAATTTTTAATAGTAGCGTGTAACTTAGTTTGAAGTTTTGTAGTACGTAGAAGAAATGAGCAGGTAAAGATTGTTTGAACAGTATAATTGTCTTAGCCTAAATGTATCATAAAAGAACTGTGCCACCTATTTTCCGCACATTCATTTTTGTTAAAATTACAAATAATTAAAAATGGAAGACCAACACCACAACTACATTTGGTTCATCATACAAATAAATGCCCTGCACATTTTCAGTCAAATATATGTGGTAAATGTGAGTGGTTAGCTGGTAGTGCTGAACTAAATGCATTGTTTTGCTGGTATTGTCTTTTGTTAGGTAATTATAGGAATACTAATTGGGACAAAAATTGGTTACACACACCTGAGAAATTTAGTTAAGTCTGTAGCCAAGCTTGGATCATCTGTCAGTCATTTACGATCTGCAAATATAGCTGGTTATGAAGAAAGTACTCCACACTTGATGACCAGTTAAATAATGAAATCACTCAACACAATCAAAAGGTAAAGCGAAACAGGGAAATCCTGAAAAGACTTATTAATACAGTGTGTTTTCTAGAAAAGAAAGCTTAGCCCTTCCAAGGACATGATGAAATAGAACATTCTGTTAATCGAGGCAATTATATCAAATTGATCAAGCACACTGTAGAATATGATCCTCTTTTAACAGAGCCATTAGAAACTTCCAACTGTTTTTAAAGGAATTTTTAATTGTATGCAAAATTATCTAATCAGGCTCCAAGTTCAACCATTTTATCAGCTATAAAAGAATAAATAGTGAATGCTCCTTTAGCAATTATGCTTGAGAAAAAACTGATGTGGCAAATAAAGCAGTTTTCTATAGCTCTGATAAAGAGCAGTGTATAAAGAATTCCCCGAAAGCTGCTTCCAAAGTCTCTTAGCTACTTATTTTTTCGATGCCATTCGGTTGAAAAATGAGCTGATCATAGGTACAGTAGTGAAGAATTTGAAAATAAAACTCTAAGTGAACCTGTAAAATTGTTCAGCTCTAATTCAACTCTAAAAAATAGTTTTCGATCGATTAATTTGTTAGTGTCATTACTATGTGCAATTCCAGTGAGTACTTTTTTTGTAGAGAAGTCATTTTCAGCGTTGAAAAGAATCGAAAGTTACTCTCGAAATTCAACTGGAGAAGAGAGATTATCACATCTTGGATTATTTCAATTGAAGCGTGTTTATTAGAAGACCTCAGAAAAAATCTGATGTGTTCCAGTCACATGACTTTCTCTAAATTGCTGTAACAAATTATTGTTAAACAGCTTATTTTTTTTATCTATTTAATGATAATCAGGATAAATATTAGCAGGAATTGTCTTAATTACTTGCTTCCTTGTAAGCAGAAGGTAAATAAGGGATACACTAGGCCAAAACAATAGTCAACTCTTTTAAAAGCGAGTTGCCATGTAGTTTATGTACATGGCCAGGAGTATACAAATTTCTGTGTGAGAAAAGTTCAAGTATTTTGAATCTGAAAAAAATAACAAGGAATATCTCAAAAATGGTCAACTGCATGAAAAAACATATATGACATAAATTGTGTGTTCTAACTAGATCTACATTTTTTGTGTTTTAAGTTTTTGTCTATCTCTTATGGTTTACCATTTTGCAATATTCAGCAAAATTCATCCAGAATAAAGAGGTCTTTAGAGGCTTCTTCCAGAAAATTCAAGGTATACATTTTATTTGCCATATAAATATCTTTAATAAGCATTATTTTAATCAAAATCATTAGAGCCATTTTTGAGAAAATCAAAATTTTAGAAAGTTTTTCCATGTAAAGGGTAGTTTATGGTAGGGGATTTTCCTCAAAATCTTTGTATCACATCCCTAGATGATAATAAACTTAAATATTAAGTTTGGTATTTTACAGACTTTTTGAGTTATTGTGTTTTTTTACTCCGGTACTGTATCCCTATTTCCATTTCCCCCCCCCCCCCCCCGTAGGTTTTACTGATTTTACTGTTTCTCTTACAAACCTATAACATCCATGCCCAAGGCGGGACTCAAACCCACGAAGCACCAAAGCGAGACGCTTTAGCGAGCGTGGCCATGGGGACCGGCATTTGTTCAGACACACACACACACACACACACATGGACCTTTTTCTAAAAATGCTTTTTTGGGATACAGGAGACCCTAAAACATGTACTTCTGGTGAAATCTCAGCATCAAATTTTTGTGTGAAATGCAATACCTTCTCTATAGACTATGTACATAGTGTGTGTAGAGAAAAAAAGAAGGAGCAGTTTTTTGAAGAAGTGGTTGCCAAATTTTCATCTCAGGACTGAAGAATGTAGTCTCTATTCTGCTAGTTTCTGCCACAGGCGAGTTAAAGTTAAAAGTTTGTTATTTTAAACAATGTTTTGTCTATTTATAATTTATTACACTTTCTTAACAATAATTAATTTAATTCATTACAAATTCCAATTCTCATTTTATGAAGGAGATTCACATTTATAATCTACAACATTTACTTAAAAATCGTAGCATGAAGTGCTTTGGCTGCCTGCACAACCACTGCATGCCACTGCTCTGCTGCAGCAGGGAATTTATTCCTTTCAGTCCCTGCTCTGCATTATCTACAGAGGTTGACATATCCTTCACTGGCATGAAGGCATCAATCATGTTTATATACAAACATGGGTATCCTATTTAAGCTGAGCTAAAGGCACATCATCCACCTCTCCCTTTTTCCTTAAAGGGTTAGTGTGTTAAGTTTATATACTTAAGGGATAATATACTGGGAAATGTCCTACTACAGAAATCAATTTGCCTGTCTGAGAAATCAACAGGAACAGCACCTCATCATCTAAATTCTGCTTTTCTCTGCATAGAAGGTGACTTTGATAGGCTTCCTATGAAGTAATAATGAAAGGTCTTCAAAAGCATGATGCACCACCAATTATTTGTGGGTGGCCTCATTTTGTGTTAACCATTGTGGGATGACCATGAGCATTTTGGGGAGATGCTGGATCTATCTGCTGCTAGGGAGGAGTTTTCACACCTATGCTTTGGAACCTGGCAGTAGATGGACTATTGTATAAAGTCATTGCCGGTTTTCTCACCACTTGATTTGTGGATGATATAGCTGTTGTCAGATGGAAATTTCCTAACACTGTTGCTGAGTTGTGCTTCAACCTTTACCAGAATAGTCAAAATGTGGTAGGCCGACCAAAATTTCTGTCAATCCAAGTAAAAGGTGGTAAGAGGCTTCACCAGAACCAGGAATATCAAAACCATAAAGGAACCTACTCTATTTAGTAGGCATCATATTCATACCAAGTTGAATACCTTCGTCTTCCTTTAGACAAGAAACTGACTTTGAAAGCTCATTTAGTTGCCAAAACCTCCAGGGTATCTTGAACCTGTAGAAGCTTATTTGGCAAGACATGAGGGCTAAAACTGTAACATATATAAGGAATATATACCTCTCTTAAGCTGCATTGGCCACGAGTTAAATTATGGCAGTGCAAAAATAAAGCAAGCAAGTCGCAAAAGATGTTTTGCATTGCTATTACATGAGCATTGATAACCCCCACTGCAGCTTAAACTCACCCCCTTACACATCTGGGTTGAGGCAAAGGTCTTTTGGGCATTCCATAGGTTAACACATCAAATTAAAAATCTTGAGCACTTGATCACCTAAAACCATCCTGGGTCAAAAAAATTGTTTAGGATACTTAGTATGAGGGCCCACATAATGGAACCAAAGGTTTTGTTTGACAAAACTTTCACCGTTTGTTATTCTATGCACATGACAGATTAAACCTGATGAAAATAGTACCAAGCTGTCAGTTTGAGAAAACATGCAACAATTAATTGTGCAAGGATATTTTGCCATTTTAGCTAGTACTTGGGGGAGTGTAAGAAGATGCTTTAGGAATAGATAGATTCTTATACTCAGTCAGGCAGGCAGGCAGGCCCAAAGATCTTTGATAATCACTTGGATATGTCCAAGATGGTCTTAAGAATGCTGAGAGTTCCTCATAGCACTAGCTTCCCACAATTCAGTTCAACTCAAGTGGATACCAGGACATACAGGGATGTTGGGTAATGTCAAGCTGCCAAAAGGAGAGCTGAGCAACCTGTTTTTAGAGCTGAACCAATTCGGGGCTATCATCAGGACCAGTTAAGCTGGCTATCAGGGACTGTTTTCTCAGAGAACAAGAGAAGTACTAGAACTCTTTTGTGGGATCCAGGTGCTCCAAGGCCTCCTTAGAGGGCACCTGCATAGAATTGGGCAACAGGTGAATCCTACCTTAGTGTCAAAATGCATGAGAGAGTCATCATCAATTGTGTGAGTTCCCATCACTTGCTCACCAAATGACCTTCAGTTTTGGGAATCAATTTTCACAGTCATGGTCCGGAGTCCGATTTGATTAATTTTGATCATCAGACTTCTAGATCACTGAAAATAAGATTGCAGATACACAATAGATCTGCAAAGATCACAGTGGAGGGCAATGTTGTCCCTTGTCCCACCTATCATCTCATACCCCTAACATGAACCACTTGGCTCAAAAGCAAATTATGATTTGCAGTATAACGTATCATTCAAATCTATAGCATGCAACAGAATGGTACAGTTCTTTGAAGACATAGGGATGTAGCATCACAGAACAGCATGTACAGCTTGTCATTCATGATTTAGATAGGGGCTTTCATTTGTGTACCTTACAAGCAATGAGGTATTATTTAGAATATTTTATTTTTGTTTTACTATACTGTTTGGGTATTTAACAAGGTTAATTATATTTTATTGCAGTTCACAAAACAAAATAGTGACTTCACTGCTGGGGTTAAAGCTGTAAGCACCGCAAATGGTTTGATATTAAAATCATGTGATAGATATCTGACCCATGTTGTACACATTAGAATCTATTGTGCAAGAAAAAGTTAAAAATATTTAAATATTTATGTGGTACATGGTTTGGAGGACCACCCGTATGCATAGTTTCCTGCTGATATTAATGAACAGAAATATTATAACATAATCTAGGAAAGTTTCCATATAACTTTAGATTTTTCCGAACATCTGTATCAGATTGAGCTTGTCAATAATGATGAAAATGATCAGAAATTCAAGAATGCTAGTAGTTTTGCATAATTTACAATGAAGAAAGTAGATGTTCTGATATCCTGAATTTGTATAATACCAAAGTCCTATGCAGGTCTTCACTAATAAACAATGTGAAAAAAGTTCTAGAATATGCCGAATAAAAGTGATCAAACCACTAGTCCTCCTGCAAGAATAAAAAAAAAACTGTCCAACTTTAAAAACTACATGTTAGAAAAAATTGAAAAATAGAGATCAAGGAGCACAATCCATTATTGGCATTTACAAAAGTGGGCTTTTTCTATGCCTAAAAAACTGGATCTGAAAAACTTTTAAAGGCTTTGTTAATGTCAAAATCTGTGTGCAGTTATTTCAGTTACAGTTGTCAAATTAAGTTACCTATATATATGGAACTCTCATTAGGCACTCTTTCCTCCATGTTGGTTGCCATGCTGTCATGGCCATTGCAAAACATTAAATTTTACCTATTAATAAGCAAATGACAAAGAACCACAAGCTGATAAAGGTGCCTCTAAGCAAAATTAAGTGATATTTTAAGCCCAGCGCAAAATGGGATGCTGAGGATTATAGTAGTTAAGAGTGCGTCATTAAAAAAGAAAATTAAATGGCAGTCGCATCCTAAGGTCAATCCAATCCGGTTTCGGCATCTTTCTCGGTATATATGTCAGGTCAGCAGATAACCCAGCTGCAGGTTGCAGCATTATGAAGCACTTTAAATGACCATACAAGGTAACCATGTGATTTTAACTTGGGCAAATGATAATTTATCTCTTATAAATGGAGAGCAGAGCCAAAAACTAACCATAATTTCCCATCGTCCAATTTAATAATAGTTGATAGGAAACAGAACTTCTAAAATTAGTGAATATGGTATCCCACCTTATCAATTTGAATAATCATAAATAGAGAGCAGAGCCAAAAACTAACCATGATTTCCCATCGTCCAATTTAATAATAGTTGATAGGAAACAGAACTTCTAAAATCAGTGAATATGGTATCCCACCTTATCAATTTGAATAAACAAAGAGTGATTTTAAAGAATGACTCCATTTGGATATTGGTTCTGAAACAGCTTGAACCTGACGAACATTATGGCTAAATCAATGAATACAATGAATGTATATCTAAGAATGAGGAAAGTGTCTTGTTTGGACTAGGAAAATTCAAGATAAACATTAGCAGAAATGGTTGTATATGTTCCTTCTAAGTAGAAGATAGTAAGGTAATACACTGATAGTCAGATCTTTTAAAAAGCTGGTTGCTATATGAAGCAATTGAAATTTGATACTCACCTTATATGGGCAGGAGTACAACAAAAGTGAGATGAAATGAAAGATGAACTGTCATTTCCGAAAAGCATAAGTAACTTTAAATTGAAACTAATAAGGCATATCTTGGAAATGGTAACTACACCAAAAAATGTATAATACACAAATGTTGGGTTGTAATGAGATCTACATATTTTGTATGTAGTAAGTTTTTGCCTATCTCTTACCAGCTATGCAAAATTCATTCAAAATGAAGAGGTCTTCAGAGACTATTACCAGAAAATTCAAAATATACATTTTATTTGTTTAGTTAACATCCTTAATATATAGTATTTTAATCAAAATTGTTAGATCCATTTTTGAGAAAAACAAAATGTTCAAAAAATGTTTCGTGTAAAGGGTAGTTTGGGGTGGGGGGATTTTCTTGAAAATCTGAGTTGCATCCTTGACAGATACCAAACTTAGCTTTTAACTGTCTTTTCGATTTTGAACTATGGTGTTCACAAACACAACACAGACACACAATGCTTTCTTGTAAGTAGAAGGGAAATAATGGAATGCATAAGGCTAAAATTATAGTCAAATCTTTTAAAAGCTGGTTGCCATGTGGATGAAATCTATTTCTTTGCATTGCCAGAAGTTGAGAAATTCCCTTATGTGAAAAGTTCAAGTATTTTGAAACTCAAACCATTAACAAAGAATATCTCAAAAATGGCCAACTCCAAGAGAAAAAATGTGTGACATAATGTGCGTGTTTCAACAATATCTACATATTTTGTGAAGCAAGTTTTTGTCTCTTACGGCTTACTAGCTATAATACAAAATCCAGCAAACTTCATCCAGAATAAAGGGGTCTTCAGAGGTTATTCCCAGAAAAATTCAAGATATAATTTTATTTCTCATGCAAATGTTAATATACAATGTTTCAATCAAAATTGTTAAGAGCAATTTTCAAGAAAATAAACAATTTTGAAAATTTTTACATGTAAAGAGTACTTTGGGATGGGGGAATTTTCCTCCTCAAAATCTGTGTCATATCCTTGGGAGATACTCAACTTATATACCAAGTTTGGTATTTTACCAACCTTTCATTTTTGAGTTATGTTCACAGACATACACTAACACACACACACAGACCTTTTTCTAAAAATGCTATAACTTTCTCTACATGTACTATGTACAGTGTATAGAGAAGGTATTGCATTCTACCAAAAAATTCGATACCGAGATTTCACCGGAAATACATGTTTTGGGTCCCCCTGAATAAAAGAAAAGAGAGAAAAAAAAAAAAAAAGAGCATTTTTACAAAAAGGTCCATGTGTGTGTGTGCGTGTGTGTGTGTGTGTGTGTGGAAAGCATAGGTCAAAAACGAAAAGACCGTTAAATACCAAACTTGGTATTTAAGTTTGGCATCTTCCAAGGATAGACACGAAGATTTTCCAAGACTACCCTCAACTACCCTTTACGTGGAACTTTTTTTCGAAAATTTTGATTTTCTCAAAAATGGCTATGATTTTGATTAAAATGTCAAATATTAAAGATATTTACCTGACAAATAAAATGCATATCTTGAATTTTCTGGGAGTAGCATCTGAAGACTACTTTATTCTGGATGAATTTTACGGAATTTTGCATTAACTGCTAAAGATATTTACCTGACAAATAAAATGCATATCTTGAATTTTCTGGGAGTAGCATCTGAAGACTACTTTATTCTGGATGAATTTTACGGAATTTTGCATAACTGCTAAAATCCACCCATCCCAAACTCCCTTTATATGGAAATGTTTTTGAAAATTTTGATTTTCTAAAAAATTACTTAAGATTTAAATTAAAATATCATGTTCAAAATATTTTCGATATGAATGTAAACCTTGAATTTTCGAGGAATAGTCTGTATCTTTTCATTATGAATGACTTTTGTATAATTGGTCAACTGTAAGTGATATGAAAATCGTATTACTAAAAAATGTAGACCTCAAAGCACCTTTTTCAGAAGGTGAATTTGTAGAGATATGTCTACGCTGCAGAAGAGCTGTATACTTCACTAGTAAAATGCCTTCTAAATTGCTAATTTATCTAGTGCAACAATGGTAGAGACATTAATGAAAATAGCTCATAAACTAGAGGAACAATTATCATCCAGACTTAAAGCTTTACAATTATTCATTAGATATATATAACAGCACAAATCAGGATATGGCACAATTGTTTTTATTAGGTTGATTGATTCTGGCTATTTCTTTTGAAAACTTTTTAGATGTGGCACCTTATAAGACACAAGCACAGAAAATCTTTTTGAAGGATTTCCAAACATAATTAACAAATCTGAGCTTCTAATGGAAAATGTTTAACATCCTCTATGGTAGGACAGGAAAATGGTAGTAAAGAAAGTATCTAATATAGAAAAGAACTGTCACCAGATGTTCCACAGATCTATTACATTATTCTTCACAAGGCATTGTGTGCAATTCATCACCATGGAAAAAGTAAGGACTTCAACAAAGACAATTCCAAGGATTTCTTTAGAACACTGGCTCTGATTTTTCCAACTTGACTTACTGACAGCCATGTAAGTTGTTTAGTCAAGTCATAATATTGAAGTGCTTTTTTGATTCTGCTTAAAGAAATTGAAGAATTTATGAAAATGCAAGTTACAAATTCCAGAAGCATCTATGATCTAGAGTTCCTTCACATTTAAATTGTGTGAACCTCAGTTTAGACAGCAAAGGAAAACTTGGTATTTAATCTATTATACAACCTGAAAGTATTCACGCGGAGCTATCAAATTTAACACAAAGATTTGTGCCACTTTCTTAATTGCAGTTTAGGTTTCACCTCACTTTAATATTTTTTATATATTTCAATTCAATATATGTTTATATTTAAATATGAAAGTGTGTTCAATGATTGATTCTCTCATTCATTTATTTTACATCTATTTTTAATCTTCGCCTAGCAACATTGTTATTATTGTGGAAGACCATTTTGAACATTTCATGTCTATTAAATATTGGTAAAATGGTGTTTAAAAAAAAAAAAAAAAAAAAAAAATGTATACTGGTACTTCCTTCTCCTAGAATTCTTGAAGGCCACCACAGAAACACATTTATCTAGATGAGCAAAATGTTCCTATTTTAGCTTAGCAACTAAATGCAACTTTTGCGCCCAACTTTGAATATAAACTAAATCATCTGAAACAATTAGTTCCTTCAAATCCAACATTATTGCAGCATTTTGCTCTTTTTGATGTTTTAAATTAGATTTCATAAAATGAAAATATTGTGACATTTCATGGCCTCAATTTAAAAAAGAAGTTTATATGGCACAAATATGTGACATCAATGGTAATATCAAATGTGTCAGTTAACATTTTGGCAGTTAATACCAGAAATCTGGGCCTCTTGATATACCATATTTTTTGGAATACAAGATGACCTCAAATGCAAGACGACCCTCATTTTTCAGAACTCAATTTTGGAATTTAGCACCTCAGCTAAGTTTTGCTGCATATTTTGAACATACTAAGGTACACTAAAGCTATTTCTTTCTTTCTTTTTGTGCTTAATTTGAATTTGTGCAGAAATTAATATGGTGGGTTAGAGTAAAGGAGAGGGTAGAAGGAAATGCAGTGGTATGTGTGCAATCAGAGATAATACACTGCTGTAAAAATCTTTACCTTAGATAATTATTCAAATCTGTGCAGAAATACACACTTTAAGCAGGAGAGAGATGGAGTGAGGAATACGGAAATGTACTGGCATGTATGCAGTGGGAGAACATGACAATGGCAGTGGTGGCAGCGTAGCTGTAACGATGATGAATATGATTTCCTATTTAGAGAACATACCAAATATAATGCACTGAATTTTCGAATTTGCGCATTATGAGCGGGAGAGAGACGGAGAACAGAAATATACCTGTATGCCTGCATTGGGTGCTATAACAAAGATGGATATGATATTCTATTAAGACAACATAATATATTGTTATAAAAAGGTTTAGCTAATTTGAATTTACACACAAATTCATATTATGGGCTGCAAAGGGGTGAACCTAAATGTGCGATGAATGTGAAGGAGGAGGGAAGCATGCAGCTAAGCTACTTCTCTTTCTGCCTGATGGTTAGATCCGAATACAACATTATGTGTAACCATCAATGAGAAAAGAAGTCCTCCATTTCTATTTTAGTCTTGGAGAGAAATATTTTTTTTCTAACGTTAATGCTCATAGGCCTGTAATCAGTTGACTTTTTGGTGCAAAAGAAAATGCATAGAATCTGGTGCATACATCAAACCTTGGCAATAACCTTTGCAACTTTCCCCAGGGTTCGCCACTGCCATATCCACAAAGTTTGAAACATACTTTTTCCGCATGCTATGATGTGAATGCAACGCAATCCTTAGTTTTCAAAGATTAATATTAGGGAACAAAACATTGTCATGTATTCAGATAAATATGGTAAGTGAATCAGAAACTTAGTTTCAGAATAGTCCTTTTGCATACCATTTAATACCACCATTCAGATCAACATGCATGTGAACAGTTCTTTTCCAAACTGAATAATATCAAAACAGAACATTACTGATAACTTGATATCTTTGTTACATTTATGTACTTTAAACATGGAGCTGACATGGGAAAATTAATAGAAAATAAAAAACAAGAAAAAGAAAGTGAATAAGTAGAAAGAACTGGCAATAAACAAGAATTTGTCTTACGTTTTCATTCCACGAATTTATATTGGAGTTATAATATTTAACAAAAGTATTTGTGAAGTACAAGCTACAAATCCTGTTTGTTGTCTAATAATACTTTTGTCTTTGAAAGCCTTGAAAACAAATGAGGGCATGCTCTTAACAGTCTAATGGATGAAATATGACTATTTACAATGAATCACAAACTATGCAATGTGGCAGAAAACAAAAAGTAAACAAAAATGGCTATATGAGCAAGGGATGTATGCAATCTGATTTGTTCTACAAAAATGAGCCATGTCTGTATGTTGTCGACTCTGTGGATTACAAGATGGAGAATATGAATTACCAGGCAGGTTTCCAAAGTACGCAATAATGTATTAATTGATGTTATATAGTGTAGCTAACCTAATAATTTGTGATGTATTCATTGTATTGCTTTACTGTGATTAGAGTTCATTTGGGTTCTATAGTATGTGAAAAATTTTAAGTGGTAGTGGGGTAAATCTTTCCCAGTCTTACTTTGGATCACAATGTAAACAAACATGTGTTTGAGCAATACTCCATTAAAATGTTTTTTCAAATGAGAAGACCTCTACTCTGCAGTGAGTGAGATGCATTATCACGCTCTGGGTTGCCAGGTCGCTACCCCCACTTTTTTAATTTCCCTTTTACTTGCACAGAGAGCATGCAAATCTGCTTGGTGACATAATACTCAATGTAAAGAAACCCCTACCAATTCTTCTAAACTTCTATAATTTTGAAGTTTTTTAATTTAAAACTGGAACATGCATATTTGCATATTATTACAATTTATCAATAACTGCTCTTTTAATCCAATGGAACTGCCAGTGGCTCCTTTGTATCACTGTCATCAGCTACATCAAGAGAGAATAATTCATCATTGCTGCACTTTTTAAAATGTGTGTAGACCCTGGCTACACAATACCTGCCTCTTAGATTCGCCACTAAAAGCCATTGCTCTTGCTCTATTTCTGACTATATGGCAACTGAAAACTGACAAACTCTGTAGGGACTAGGGTTAAATATGCAATAGCTGATGCAGCATTCTACAGATAAATAGTGTATGTTTGCTCCTGTTCTCGACTTTAACAGCTTGCTAAGCATAATAAATGTAATAATTATTTTAGTATCGGCATGCCAATTACACTTCATATGTGTAATTACGCACATATGTATTTAGTAGAACATACATACAAATAATAATGGTCATTACAGTGCTTACGTGATTCTGATTATGATATAATACAAGAGTATGTTTATTCACATGTATTATGACAAAATTATTTGAGCTAAAAATCTGTGGCTTTTAAGATTCTGCTACTAATATTACTACCTATTTGCAAATTTTTAATATTTTGTCTTAGCGCAAGTAGTATTTATGAGAGATGGAATCAGTTAGCGCATTACTCTCCAGTTATGCAGGAATGCAAAATGTCAACACAGCAGCTCTCCGATTGGCTGCCAGCCTGGTGGCGCTCAAGGACAAACTTCATCCCATTTGCAAGTCACTGTAGACACAAATGAAAATATAGTCGGTTAACTAATTTGCAAAACTGTGTTATATATAAAATAGTGATTTGAAAGCCTTAGTAAGAATAAATGGAACACAATGTGAAAATTAGTTATTATCAGCACATTTAACTGTAATATGAAATGCATTTGCACACAGCCAGAGGGAAGTGAAAATGGCGCCTGCCATGAAATTAGTAAAGCATTGTAAAAGGAAACCATTATGAAGTGGTGAAAACAATTGTTTAAAACATATTTACAGTGTTGTGAGAATTACCCAATCACAACTATTAAAAAAATCTGATGTGTTCCATTCATATGACTTTCTTTATATCTCTGCAACAAATTATGGTAAAAGCTTATTCTTTTATTTACTTCATGCTTATTGAGAAAAAATTAGCAGAAATGGTCTAATTACTTTTTTCTTGTAAGTAGACGGGAAATAAGTTAGTACCAAAGGCTAGTGTGATAGTCAAACGCTGGTTGCCAAGTGATTGAAGTTTCTTTGTATGGACAGCAGTTGACAAATTCCTTTATGAGAAAAGTATAAGTATTTTAAAGCTGAAACCAATAACAAGGAATATCTAAAAACAAAAGGATCAACTAAAAGAAAAAAAAAAGTATATAACATAAATTGTGTGTTTTAAAGAGCTCTACATTTTCTAGAAGGTAAGTTTTTGTCTATGTCTTACGGTTTACCAGTTATGCAAAATTTCATAAAATCATCCAGAATAAAGATGAATAAACAAGTTATTCAAGGTATAAATTTTATTAGACATGTAAATATCTTTAATATACAATATTTTAATCAAAATTGTTAGCCATATTTGGGAAAATCAAAATTTTCAAAAAAGTTTTCCATGTAAAGGGTAGTTGGGGGTGGGGGAATTTTCTTGAAAATCTTTTGTGTCCCATCCTTAGAAGATACTGAACTTAAATACAAAGTTTGGTATTTAACATTTTCACTATTAAACTATGCTGCCCACAGACACACACATGGACATTTTTCTGGATTCAAGGGGTCAAAACATATATTTCTGGTCCAATATTGGTATCAAACTTTTGGGTGCAATACTATGCTTTCTATATACAATATGTAGAGAAAGTAAAAATAGTAGATTTTAATGCTGATGTTGCTGGTGTTAACCCAGAATATAAATTTTGCTCAAAGTAAAATAGTGCATAAAATCTACTAGGTAAAATATGATACAAAAGCCAGTGACAAGTACAATGTGAACAAAGCGCTTCAAGAAGTAGATAAATAGATAAGTAATAAATGGAACCTAACTGTGAATCAGGAAAATAATCTAAATATTGGTATACAAGAAGGGAGCTATACATATACTGCACCAATATAAGTGGAAGAAGGCATTAAAATATATGTGGTTGGGGACTGGGAAAAACAAAGGAAACTAACACTGACAAAAGGAAAAGGAGCCATATCAGCAATTAGAAGTTGTAATTAGAAGTTGTAAGTACAGAGTACCAAACATTGGAATTAAGTGCTTAGAAAAAATGTATAATATGGTAGCGGAGCCAAAAATGCTATATGAAATAGCGATATGTTGACAGAAGGGGGGGGGGGGGAGAGCCACTGACATGTTCCATAGGATATTTTGTATTGAGCTTACCAAGTGCAGTGCAAAAGTAACAGCGCAGATGGAGATGGAGAGAGTAGAAGTATATGATTATAAGAGGGATAAAAATGTGCTTCCCAGAGAGTTCAATTTCCATTTGTAGAGGGATGGAAGATCTAGAGCATATAGTATTTGAATGCCAAGGAATGGATTTATGGTGAAAAGAATTCTTGGAGCAGAAGCAAGATAAGGTGGATAGAAAGAGCATTAAGAGGGCTTTTGTTTTGATTTTTTTACTTTCTCTATATAATACATATGTAAAGAGGGTATTGCACTCCACCCAAAAAATTGATAGAAATTTCAACAGAAACACAAGTTTTAGGGTCCACTGCATAAAAAAAAAAAAAAAAAACTTTTTAGAAAAAGTCTGCACCTATGCCTATGTACACAATGGCTCAAAATGAAGTCAGTAAAATACGATACTTGGTATTTAAGTTTAGTGTATTCCAATGATGTGACACAAAAGTTGAGGAAAATCCCTCCACATTCTTTACATGGGAAAAATTTCAAAAATTTTGATTTTCTAAAAAATTGCTAATGATTTTTATTAAAATTTCATATATTTAAGATATTTACATTATAAAGAAAATGTATCTTTTGAATTTTCTAGAAATAGCCTCCGAAGAGCTCTTCATTCTGGATGAATTTTACTTAACTGGTAAACTGTAACAGATTGTGAAAAACTGAACAAAAAATTTAGATCTCATTAAAACACACAATTTTGCCATATTGTTATTGGCTTCAGTTTCATAATACTTAACATTTTTCTCATATAGGAATTTGTCAACTCCTGGTCTGCAAAGAAATGGATTTCATCACATGGCAACTGGATTTAAAAGTTTTGACTATCGCTTTAGTCCAGTGTACTCCCTTATTTCCCTTCTACTTACAACGAAGCAAGTAATAAGACCATTTTTATTGATGTTTATCTGGATTAGCATTGAAGTACGTAGAAAAATAAGCATTTCAACAATAATTTGTTACATGATGAAGAGAAAGTCATGTGAATGGATATTATTATATAGAAAGGGAAGCAGAAGCTCAGGTCAGTTTTTAAGCAAAATTAAGAAAAAGTGGAACTACTTTGTGCAAAGGGAATTAGTTATATTTCTTTGTAGCTATTAAGGTTTTGATAGTTTTAGGGAACCAAAATGTACATAGATGTAATTATATGGGTGGGCATGATAGGGCCAAGAGAAAGTGCATCATACCCAAGTGTGTATTAGCTTAACAAAAATAAATAAATAATTAAAATAAATACACATGACATTTTCAAATCTTCTTAAGTCTTCATTAAATGTTGCCCAATTTTGCCAAATATTGAAAAATATTTTGACAATTTTGTTTTTAGCAAACTTTGGATTGGAAAACAAGTTTGATCATGTACAAGGGGGCTTTATGCAAATTACCATAAAGCTGAAGTAACTAACAGCTTGCTGATAGTGATACATTGGTTCTATCAATTGCTAGTTGACTTTGCAATATACATGCTTAGGATGTTAATTACACTGTAGTTGTGAAATGGTTCTAAAACTACCTTTATCAGAGCTGTGCAATATTTTCATCCATAAGGTCATTTTAAATTAGAATAGAAGCTTTATATAATAAATCTAGTTTTATTGATATTATACTAATTCACAATAAAAAAATACTTATAAGCAAAACATAACATTGTATCTTCCTTGAAAGAGTAAGGTTTGGTGACTAAAAGTATAAACAAACTCATTTCTAGTACTTAAAGATGGAAAGAACATAATACATTATCACAATAGTTATAAATGGTAGGTAAACTTGAAATTACTTAACATATGTAAGGTAAGATTAAGGAACTCATGTTCTTTGTTGAACAATAAATCTAACAACAAAAGACAGCTTTGCACAAATTTCTATGATGTAAATGCACAGGATCACAGTTGTATTTGTACATGCAGGTTGATTTCTTCAGGATCTTCACCATTCCTCATCAGGTTCATTGCATTGTGTATCATTGTTGCTACTGCCACCTCCGCCATATGCATTTTCAGTATCAAACTAAAACAAAGAAAGAATTTGCAAAGTTTAACAAGGAAAGATTAAGGAGACACTGGGAAAGTCCAATTGCATAATGAAAAACCTGTTCTCTGCTTTCCAATATGTGATTTTTTCCAAAGTCTAGCATGAGCAGAATATTTTTTCAAAGTGTAGCTTTACATTTTATCTAACATGGATTTAAAATCACTTTTTACTATGATTTCATTCTTTAAAACATTGGAGCCAAATTATTCACTTTGAATCACATAATGCAAGGCAGCCAATAGTCTTTTATCGCCAGTAAATTACATTATCTGTGCAGTTTGTCACTAAATTACAATAATGTTTGTTCCTAATTTACTAGCTGTATACTTAACACTTGACTCGCTCATTAACTAAGACTAGCCTAAACTTAATCTCTACACACAGGGTGCACCTGCCTAATGTCTTCCACAAGTTCCTGAAAAGGATCTGCTAAACAATTGTGCTGGTGAACTCTTATGTGGTCTGCAATTTAAATCCTTTGCATCCCTTTTATTTAGACATATTTGCACTTCATTTGTTTCACATCTATCTTACCTAGGATCCACTTGCACCCCGACGGAATTTCCCCCTATTTTACATTCCTCGATTTGAATGACATGGTGGGACCTCCAATTTTGTCTCGCAAAATGTATCATTAGAGACCTTGCACACATTTGTATCCAACTGAACACTCCATTATTGTCACCTTGTATGCAAAGCAGTGTATGAGGAAAAGAATTTACCCAGGCAATAGCTTTACCCACTCGAACCATGTTCCTTTGCACACTGACTGACTTTTTCATGTCCATTTTTTTTTAAAAATAATAAAATTACTTACTGGATAATATTAATAACAAAAGTTAGAAGAGTAGGGTTGTATTTTAATTCTTCTACCTGCAGTAAAACTCTGGAAATGATGCCCATCTCTTAATGGGGTGCAAGACCACACTAAATTCAGTACACAAATTCCGTTCTCAGCAGACCCTTGTCAAATAATAATTGAAGACAGGCCTCCAAAGCGAAGTATATTGACAGATCTGCCTTATTAATTGGTTGAACCATTTCTAAAACTATTAGAATATGTAAGATACAACTTTCCCTTCTTGCACTACAATAAATGCTGCTTGATAGCAACCCCGTGCTTGTAAAGCAATAAAACTTGAGAAAGTATGGTCAAAACTTTTTAAAAACGACCAGTTGTCAATTGCTTCCAGATGGTGTGCACAGGTTGGCTACGACTGTTAGAAATTAGTGCAGCTTGGATGCTATGCAAGATACAATATAGCTGTGCATGAGTATTGGCGAACCTTCAGACTTATAAAATTTTTTTGCCTTCTCATGTCACATATTGTAATGTATCCCATTATTTCCAATGCTACACCCATTTATTCTTTAACCATTTAGTTCCTCTTCCCATAGAACACATTCATTTCATGGATAATTAATACATATAAATAAATAGGTTATTCCCAAACATAATCTTCAATGAGCTATATAACTACTATTTCCAAAAGACTCATTATGGAACAAGCGAACAAATTCTGTACCTTTCTGAAATCTCTACCACCAAAATTAGAAGATTTTGAAGAGGAAATTCCAGAGCTGTTGGCAGCTTCGTCTTCAAGCCATGATGGAATTTCTTGTCCAGCCTGAAACATACATAAAACAAAATAAATTGATTGTGGATTTCTTTACTGGATGTTTATGCTAAAAAGTATGTGCCTGAATAAGAAAAGTAGTATTTAAATTACCTGTTTGAGAATTTTAACCAAATCCTTTGCAAGGGCAGAATCTGAGTCAGAATCATAAAAACTTGTGGCTCTGCCTCGATTGCCAACTCTTCCAGTTCTTCCTATCCGATGTACATATTCATCTATGCTGTTTGGCATGTCATAATTTATAACATGAGCAACATTTTTGATATCTGAGAACAAAAGAGAAAGTTACAACTATTATTATATTGGTAATGCTCCTAGATTTACGTTACTAAGGGCATACCTTTTTACTGTTAGCACCAGCTGAAAAATTGAATGTTACAACCAGGATTTGAACATGGTTCTCCCATTCGCCATGCAGTTGCTCTAACTATTGAGACACTGTGATATGCTGGTAACACAATCAATCATCCAACTGATCATGTTTTTTTACCTGGTCAACCTCCCCGGTCTCCTATTGTTTCATATTCCACCCAAAACGTTCATGTAAACTCAAATCCAAATTGTTGATTCTGCAGCAACACCACCACCACTCACAGTAAGCTATATTGTAGTAAACTGCTCATACAAAAGAAACAAACTTCATACCTAAGGTAATAAGCTTCAAGGGGTTCAAAATGCAGATGAAACATATGGCTGTGCTAGCAGATAGCCTTCAGCCTTGATACTTGGGTATTCTCCAGTTTTGTAAATTAGAGTCTGAACCAGGCAGGAGCAATATATTGTTTGTTGACTCTAGTCATGAGCAATGAAGATCCCTTGTGTAAATGCACAAGAGTTTAAGCAAATAGATGAGCACTTGCCAATAAAAAGCAGTTGGCTTTGTCTGAAGTTGGGTGAGGCTGTCGCAAAAGGTGTGTATATTAGCTTCAGGCTGTTTCTTTCAATAAGCAAAATGTTTATGAATATTTAGTTGCAACCCCCCCCCCTCAAGTAACTCCCACTGCATCTGCAGATAAGACATCTGAAAAATTACTTTCCTTCAATGTTAAATCACTTTTTCCAAGCACTCCATTCAAAAAGAATTCTGATGTGTGCCATTCACATGACTTTCTCTACATCTCTGGTACTAGTTATTCTTAAAAAGCTTTTTCTTCTATTTACTTCATGCTGATCGAGAAAAAATTAGCAGAAATGGTCTTATTACTTACTTCCATGTAAGTAGAAGGGAAATAAGGGAGTACATAGGCTAAAGTGATAGCCAAAAACTGGTTGCTATATGATTGAAATTCCTCTGTTTGTATGGACAGGAGTTGACAAATTCCCATATGAGAAAAGTATAAGCATTTTATAGCTGAAACCAATAACAAGAAATATCACAAAAACGATCAACTCAACAAAAAAATGTATAGCACAAATTGTGTGTTTTAATGAACTCTACACTTTCTATTAAGTCTCTTACGGTTTACCACTTATGCAAAATTCCGTAAAATTCATCCAGAATAAAGATTTCTTCAGAGGTTATTCCCAGAAAATTTAAGATATACATTTTATTTGTCATGTAAATATCTTTAATATGCAACATTTCAATCAAAATTGTTAAGAGCCCTTTTTGAGAAAATCAAAGTTTTAAAAAATTTTTCCACATAAAGGTAGGGAGATTTTTTTTTGAAAATCGTTGTGTCCCATCCTTGGAAGATATTGAACTTGGCTTTTCGTTTTTGAGCTATGCTGCCCACAGACACACACACACATGGACATTTTTCTAAAAATGTTTTTTTTTTTTTGACCCATGAGGTCTCAAAACATAACTTCCAGTGAAATCTCGGTATCAAATTTTTGGGCACAATGCAAATCCTTCTCTATACACTATGTGTTTGTAGTACATATAGAGAAAGTAACTAGTAATACATCTGACCAACTAATTATAATCCACACACACTTGCCACCAGAAATTATTGAAGATTTCAAAAACCTTGCTTAAAGCTGCATTGATCAATTGCACTTCAGTTTTCATAAATTCTACAAACAGAGCACAGGACTAACTATGGGCAGTCATTTTCTCCATTTCTAGCTAACTTTTTTGCAATATACATTACTAGATCCATCCCCATATTTTCAAAGTTTGGTACAGATATGTAGACACGCACTATAGTTAATGGATCAGTGGATGATGTGCTTACAGTACTCAATCTATAAGAACCAAACAAAATTGAAGTTTATGTGGAATCCATTAGCTACTTAGATACAAAAATTATGAAAAACGATGGAAAATTTAAAATTTTGAATTCACAGGAAGGACACCCAGATTTATAATTACTTTAAAGCAAATAGTTTCAACCCCAAAAAATCATCAACAAACTGCATTTAACAGATTGCTCAATAGACTGGAAAAATATGAGCTCAACAAATCATAGATATAACACAGAACAATGGATTTAGCAAAGAAATTATGAACAAAACACTACAGAGAATAAAAAGAGAAAACCATATTGCAGAAATAACCACTCTGAAAACAATGAAAGTTTAAAAGGTGTTCAAAAAGTTTACATTCCATTCATGGGCTACTCAAAACTTCCAGAAGATTTTTAATACGGTCAAACTTGATCAATTCTAACGTTTTTAATTGAAATTGTGAATAATTAAAGCTTTTAGCTTGGTTCCTTGACATTCCTATACAAAGTAATGTTAAAAAGTCTTCTGTAAATAATTTTTTTTGGATAATTTGATGTAACATTCAATGAGAGTGAGTGAAAAAATTATAGGTTGGCCAAACTTGCTGGATAAATTCCATAAATTGTGCCCTACGGTGGTCCCTTTCCCTTCCCTTGCTAAATTCCAGGAAATGCATTATATTGTAGTCCCAATTCCCTCTTCTGTTGGTAAGGAATATGGGCTACTCAAGCTTCTTTGTGCAATTCTAGGAACTTGTTATTGTGAACACTGCTCCCCTTTCCATTCTTTTACCTGTGGTCGCATGTTGGCCTATGTTTGCAGCAAATAACTTCCCGTGCAGTACAGTGAGCATTTTTAAACAGTGTACACAGTTACATCAAAATCATCAATGTGTGATTAAGTAGTGAACTGAGCCAATAATGGCTCTCTTCAAACCTAAATGTATAAATTACAAAACTCTTATTTTAGCTGAAAAGGCAGCAGCTATTTGCAAAGTGGAAAAAGGTTTAAAAAAAAAGTATGACATCAGAAGAGACTTTGTAATTCCCCAGAATATTGTCTATGTACCTCAAAAATAAGGAACTGTGTAGTTACAAACAGTGACATACGTAATAAAAAAAGAGCAAAAGGGCCTGAAAATCCTAATGTCAATGAGTACATTAAAAAGTGGTTCAAGCAAGCACGGTATAAAAACATTCCAGTAAGTGAACCCCTTATCACGCAAAAGCAGCAGAATTTGCACAGCAATTGGGAAAAACTAAATTTAAGGCAAGCAGTAGATGGCTGGATGGTTTTAAAAAGTGAAACGGCATTTCCTTTAAAACTATGGAGAAAATGGAGGGCAAGCAGCAGGGATTGGAAAACTAGTTTGGCAGAGTGGATTCAAGACAAAAATTCAAAAGATATTTTCAGTGCCGATGAGACTGGGATGTTTTATAAATGTACACCAGATTAACACTTGCATTTAAAGGAGAACAATGTAGTGGGGGAAAACATAGCAAAGAATGTGTTACAGTCCTGATTGTTGCCAATATGAACAGCACTGAAAGGCTTTCATTACTAATGATTGCAAAGTCAGCCAAATCCCAATGCATTAAAAATGTTAAATCTAAGCCAATGGAATATGAAACTAATAAAAAAGCTTAGATGACAAGTGAAACCTTTGGAAGATGGCTGTTGAAGCTAGACAAAAAGTTTCACAAACAAATTTGCAGTGTTACTGTTTATTGACAACTGTACAGCCCATAACAGTATTCCAGTGTAAGGGAAGATCAAAGTTTTGTCCCCTCTCCCCCCTTAATATGTCAGAACCAAGGAAGAGGGAGTAATAAAATATTTCAAGCATTTCTACATGCATCTGGTAGTCCAGGATCTTATGTTAGAAGCAAATTTGGACAACAGTGAAAACTTCAAAATAAATGTGCTGAAGCAGCTCGTTATGTGTAGAAAGACATGGGACCAAGTAAAACCAAACACCATAGTCAACTGTTTCCAAAAGGCTGGCTTCTATCACATTGGACTTTAAGGTCTTGTTGAAAATGAAATGATTGCACCTTCACTTGAATCCTGGGAAGATGGTGCTCTCTCTGAGTATTTTATGCACATGGACGATGAATAGGTAGTTTGTGGGGAGCTAACTGATGCGGATATTTTGGGCAGTCATGAACACACAAACTGATGAAGAACCAGAATCCGTGAATTCCTACAATTGCTGAGGGCATGGATTATTTACAACAATTACAGTGTTCTATTGAGGGACAACAAAATGTGAATAAAACAATTTCCAATTGCTCAATAAACTAGAAGTGTTTGTGTGAATCAAAGGTTAAATGTTAAAACACAAAGAAATCAAGCTTCTTTAAAAACTTTGAATCTGAACTGAACCTGAGTTTTAACATTACAAAGCATTCCTATAATTACATTTAATTTAGACCTGTACTAATTAAAGACATTTTTTAAAAATCAATCTTTTTAAATTTGAAATCTTGAATAATTCAATTTTTTTTCTTGGTCCATTCAACTTCAGGTTAACCAAGTTCGACTGTCATTACAATCTAGTTTTAGTACCCCAGAATAAATTCAGTGACAAGAATCTCATCACTTTCAGCAACTTATTCGAAACTGCAAAAAAAACTACGCATATTAAGAATCAATTGCAAAGATTGTGATAAAATATACATTGGCAGACAAAAAGAAATATAGTTATCAGACTCTAAAGAACACTTTGATCATGTAATAAACAAAGGAACAGGAAAATCAGCAATTTAAGTTTAACAACGGATTTGAACATGAAATAGAGTGTAACATTCACCCTCTAAAACACGTACAAAAACCTGTTGAATTGAAAATCTGGGGAAAAATCCAAAACCATACTTATGAAGTTTGAGAATTTGTTGTTGAAGTTCATCAGGGCCCCACCAGAGAAGCAGTAGCCAACCATCACAAAACTCACTTGCAGTCGTATACAGCTGATGATGCAAGACAGATCCTAAAAAACCAGTTCAACTGTTAAAGTAACAATTTTTATGAAACCTTGTAAAAAATACCAAATACAGGCATTGTAGGATCAAGAACCAGGAACAGAGGAGGACCAGAATTCTTAGACATTAATAGGAATAGAGAGGTTATACAAAAAACAACTAAAGAAAATCAGGATGACAGGCTTACCAATAGCATCAATATGCTGGAAAACTAAAGTCAAATCAATGTTACATCTCGAAAGTGGATTGATATAGGAAACAGAGAAAGTCCAAAATCAAAATGATATATTGTAAATGAAAAGAACATTTTATACTCCAAATCACACATTTATAATTTAACAGAAATATTTAAATATTCAGAACATTATATATTTACAAAGGTGATCTTATGCACAACATATAAATGTTACTTATATTTTATTATAATGAATTTTACATGCCAACGTTAGAAATTGTTCTGGAAAGAAAAAAATCAATATAGTAATTTCAATTGCAAAAGTAAGAATTATAAACCATAACATCTGAAGAATTACAAGGTAGGATAGTAAAAGAATATGAACGAAGTTAACAATTGATCAACATATTTTCAAACAAGTGCCTTAAAGAAACATGCATTTGAAATTGTTATTAAAGAATAGTAATAAAACTAGTTGCCATTCATATGAGATTTATTAATAATTCTACAATATATAATTATGTTTTTGAAACTGTGTTTGTCAAAAATACTTATGAAGGATATGATCACAAAATATTATGAATGGGTGGTTACAGCAACTAGGTAAATACCCATTGTTATGGGGAGGTAATGATTACTATGAATGTGGAAAAGTACAAATGATAACAAATCATCAATGAAGACCAATATTAGATAACTACTTGGGATAAAAATCAAATTAATTTATAATACAGAAGAATTATGGAAACTTTTGCACTGCAAAGAAGAATTAAGGAATAACATACTTATATTCCTTGAACAATGCTAAACTAAACAATTCATCAATGTTGAAAAACGAATTGCACTTAAAGAAATAAAATTACAATTTGAAAAATACACAAACCAATATAACCATACTAAAAAGGAAAACAAAGAGAATATTACCGTATAAGATTTTAATATGAAGGGTAGGAGAAACGGCTATAATTGTAAAATGAAGTAGTAAAACAAAAGGAAATTATGCCTTAAATTTAAAGTTCTATGAAGAAAAAAAAATGTACTAGGATGAAAAGGCTATTACAGTAGTTTTATTGATTAAGATTTTAAAAAAAGTTATACATTATTAGATATGTTTACTCTGCTCATCACTGATAATGTATTATTTAATGTTTATATTTGTTGGTTAGGATATTAATTAAGTTAAGTAGGCAAGAATTACGGGAAACAGAAGAAAGCGGCAGGTCTTACTTTAACATTCACCTAGTTTATAAAGAAAAAATCAGTCTTTTGTTTGGAGAATAAAAAACTAATAATAGCTCACCATGGGGATGACTCAATAATACAGTTGGAAAATGTTTTCATAATGTTAAGTTGCCCAGCTAGGAGATTTTATGTTGGGCAAATGATACATCTTCTAATAAGGAGGTAAATTCACAGAAAACACATTAAATATAACAGAATGTATATATAAACACACATTTAAATAAAATAGTATTTAAAAATATAGTTTTCAATTTCTTTAGAGGAAAAGAACTAAAAGAACCCTACGTTGTCTGGTTTTGTCTTCTTTTCAGGGACTAGGCTTTGTTTGCCTTGTGGCCTGTCGTCTGGAGTTTCTTGCAGGTATCCAGTCTATTCCATGTTGCAGAATTTACACATGCATATTTTCTTTGTGTGATTACATATCCTTCTTGTTGAAATTCTTATATGCAAATCTGCATTGTAACTACATTCAACATTTTAGAGAAAGAAATCACACTCTTGCAGACTTTTTCCTTTTTTCTGTCCAAGTCTCAAGACATTTTTGGCTAGTGCTTTGTTTTTCTTATTGAAACAGTGAACAAAGCACTGTTTCAATAAGAAAAACAAAGTACTAACCTAGTAAGATGCCAGTATCAATACCAACTGCACTGACTTTTGAATTACTTTTTGAACTGAAAGAAGCAAAAGCTATTGTGACGTAATATACCTGTTTCTTTTTCCCAGTTGGCACAGCAGTTGCAATTTGTGATCATTGCACATTATTACCATTTAGGGAAACAATGATAAGTAGACCAATACAAAATTACAAATGCATTCTCTATGTATTGTAATAACATTTTCACAACATCACTTAACTTTTGTGAAAAAAATAACAGGTAAATTCGCAAAATAAACAGGAAAAATAACAAAAATCATGAAAAATTTGCGAGTGTAAAATGCCAAATTACACAATTACAAATGTACCTTAATTTTGCATATATCATTTGTTTTAACAAAAACAAAAGTTAAAAAAGAAAGTTGAAATATTGCAAAAAAAGAATGGAAGAAACCATACACATCAATAAAATACAAAACTGGAAATATTACCTCCCAACAATGTAGAAAACATTTCATCACAAATGTTTACAGAAAAGGAAAGTAAATTTTTAAGTTAAGACTTCAAAACATGCATCACCAACTCATGCAATTTAGATGATTATACTGCGGACGTATCCATCACCTCATACCTTCTGGACAATGGGAACCAAAAAACTTTGGCAAAATTTAAATGTTTGGAAATTCTCAAGGAAATGTCTTTTAAGGAAGAACACAGTCACTATAGACAAATAGTAGATAAATTAAACAATAAACCAGTTTTATATTTAAATGTGGACAAAGGGAACAAGATAGTAATCATAGACCAATTAAGGGTTGAAAAGTTACTCCAAAAACCAGAATACATTACTGTAACCAAATATCTACTACACAAATATATTGAAAACACTATTAAAACTATATAAGAAAGCAGCATAATCCCAAATAAGTTGAAAAATAATTTAATAGTAAGCAACCCTGGTTTACCCAAATTATACTGCTTATCGAAGATCCATAAGAATGAGATAGCATGCATCCACTTACAAATTAGCAAAATGGCTGGTAAAAGAATTTGAACAGGCTGATAAATTTGAAACATTAGGCATAAAAAATTCTTTAAACTTTAAAAAAGGAAATTGAACATGTCCTAAAAACTGGAGAGGTGATGGTACCATTTGACATCCAATCTTGTTCACAAGCATCAAGGTTGAAACAAATATATACCGTTTTGACGGATCTTTGCATAAAACAAAATACATTTTCTGACAAGATTTTTCGACAATCTGCAGACTTGGCTATGGATGTGTTCTTCACCATGGAAGAGAAACAAGACAGGTTTCTGCCCTTTTTAGATTTGAAAATCATGAGAAAAGAAACAAGCTTGGAATTTGAATATACAGAAAAGCAACATATGTCGACAGTTACATAAAACAGAACCAGTTTAACCCAGTAAAACATGAACTTGCCATCTTTCATAGTATAGTTCATAGGCTTATCAATGTCCCATTGAATAAAACAGAATACGAAAGGCTATCAATGTCCCACTGAATAAAACCGAATACGAAAGGCTATCAATGTCCCACTGAATAAAACCTAATACGAAAGGCTTATCAATGTCCCATTGAATAAAATAGAATACGAAAAAAGAATATACACACTTTAAATGAATGTGTCACCTTTTTTACACTTTTTGCTCCAACTTTGCCTTTGTTTGAGAAGCATTAGGTACAAGCATGTAGAAAAGTTTGCAGTAGCATATCATTCTTGGTCTGAAAATCATAACAAAGAAAGAAATAGAGTTGATTAAATGTGTAAAAAAATCCTCGGAACTACAAATTTGGAACATCTATCACCAAAGAAGAAGAGCCCCTTTGGAATTTTGAGGTTCCCACCATTGATGACATCACCCTGTTGAGACAAGAGTAGAGGGTAACACAACACCAGGCTACACTCAACCACATGTTGCATGGAACTGAAGATAGGAAGCACCTTGAAATCGGTCTTCCCAAACAAAGGCAAAGTTGGAGCAAAAAGACTACTCAATCATTGATTTAAATTATTTAATCAATTATTCATTTAAATCAATGATTGTTGATTACATTCATTATCAAATATTGTGTCCTCTTCTCAAGGAAAATTTATTTCTCCCAAATTATTGGATTTGATAGAATACATAAGTATGATAATTTGGGAAATTCTCCTAAATTGAAAATAAATTTCCCTAGGAATCATCACAACTCTGATTATACACAATCTTAGTTCTATAATATACAACGAATTTGGACCATACCAAGACCACGTGCAGCTACAGCAGTTGCCACAAGTATATTCATTCTGCCACTCTTGAAATCCTGCAAAGCCAGTTCTCTTTCTCTTTGCAGTCTATCACCATGTATGCTGGTTGTTGGATAATCACGCTCAGATAGATAAGCAGCTATGAAATCTGCATTGCGCTTTGTTTCAACAAAGACCAAGGCTTTATCCTGGCCTGAAACATAAGAGGCATCAAATTAGTATTCTCAGGATGGTTTTTACCTGGAGAATATGAATGCATTTTATACATTTTATTTAAACCTTAATTCAAATTATACATTTCTATAAAATAACTTCTGTACAAATTTTCTAGTTGTCTAAACCATACTTTACTATTCAATTTGCTTGGTTCCCCAGCCTTGTAGCTCAATGAGTAGCCCTTTACCCATTTTAGGTTCCAGGAGTCCTCCTTCGCCTACTTATTGTCCTTCCTTCCTTTTCATTTTTCTAATCCATTTTTCTTTTAATTTGCTTAGAAATTCCCTCATTACTAATTTTCTTCTCCTATCAGCATTGTTATATAAATTAGAACTGAAAAAACAGTAATTCTTTGTACAAGCCATCTGCTTCTTCTACAGTACGATCAATGATGCACACTGTTTGCTAGCCAGAACATTGTATTTACACATATACAGTGGAGCAACATGTTTTATATCAGTAACAGTAAAACCAAGGCCAAGATCCTTGATTCATACAGCAAGTTGGTTGGTAAAATAGGCAATGGTCTTCAAATCTAATACGGAACTTATTGAGGTTACTCATACTGCCATATACTGTACTACTTGAACTTGACACTCGAAAGCAAAGACTAAAAATACAATGCAAACCCTGTGGAAGAACATTATTTTTAGAATTACAAGCATAGACATGACAAATTTTGTAAGTGCAATTTTGTTTTGAATTTCTAGCCAACAGAAACAAATGGTGGAGGTATAATTATTAAAAGACAATACTTTCTCAAGGAGGTTACCATGTAATTAAGCTGTAATGGTTGATATTTAAATGTTCTTAAGTGCTCTTTACCTACTTGAGCAGTACTGTAATTCCAAAAAATTTGACAACAGAAAATCCCCATGGTGTTTCTTGAAATATTGCATTAAGTTTAATCACACACCCATACAAATTACAATAAAAAAATTGTGTGTGTGTATGTATATATATAAAATGTATAGTTATATACTTTTTTTTTTTTTTATATGTGTTAATGTGATTTATTCTTTGTATTTTGCTTACCGCCTCACTAAAGGGCAGTCCCTACCTAGAGCAATATGCTCATTGGGACATTCTATGTAAATAAATAAACAAATAAATATTGTGATTACATTATATGAGTGAAATATCTAATCCTGCACTTAGCCTTATGACGTCCTTGGGGATCAATTGGAGTGCCAATTAACTCAGCGGAAGCTGATCCTAATCTCAAGACCAGACAGACTTCATGCTAATATGTCATTCTCATCCCTGCCCAATGCCTATGATACTCTGTATGAATGCCAACAAAAAAAAAAAAAAAAAAAAAAAAAAAAAAAAAAAAAAAAAAAAAAAAAAAAACTGATCATTCAATTGGACTTTGGCCCATTTTGGGCACAACTGGAATTAAACTGCAAGCTAATTAGAATCTTGTGTGAGAGAGAGCGTGAGAGTGTGAGTGTGAGTGAGTGAGTGTGTGTGCGCATGTGGTGTGTGTGCGTGTGGTGTGTGTGTGTGTATACATTTGCAACATAAAAGTGATTAATTTTATGCAGCAAATACACAAAGTTAGATGTACTATCTTACCTTCATTTAATAATTCGGTTAGTTTGTTGCGTTTTTGAAACTTTGAAACTTGGTAAAAATTCTGTTCCACATCAGAACAGGCACCTCCCACTATACCAACGGCCAAGAACAAATAATTGTTCAGAAATCTTCCAGCTAAGCGCTGTATCTCTTCAGGAAATGTTGCCGAGAACATCAATGTTTGCCGTTCTTCCTGAGGAGAGAGCAAAAGAGATTATGCAGAGATTTCAATAGCATTGTGGGTGAAAGAAACTTTACAAGAGAATAAAATAAGCAGCAAAATGTTTCAAATACAAGGGTTGGAAAGTTTATAGGTATGGGACAGTACAGGATGGCTGGGTTCTTTTCCTTGGAACAAAGCCCTTTAAATATTTCAGTAGTTTAGTAGCAGCAACATTTTGTTAACTTGTGCAGAGAAAGTTGGCAAAAATACCTGCTATTTTTTTTTATCATTTTTTCACTTTGAGGAACTTTGCTGCTATCCCTAAAAATCTCTACATATATTGTATCTGATTTTCAAGAGATTTGGTAATAGGGCCCTTTATTATACAGGGTCTGGCAGTAGTGGGATATGACTGTTTTTAGGGTGCACTCGTTGCTATTGGTTTTGAGTGAAGGAATAACAATGTTGGTGATGTGATCCAGTTGCAATGCAATTGTTCTCATTGTTGAGAAGGACAATATGGATAACTGGCCAACAGCAGAACTTATTTTGAGTTGAAATCAAACACTGGTGTGCAGAGAAGATTTAGAAATGAATTTAATATAGCACATTATGGAAAAATTCCGTCCTGAAATTCTATCCTTAAGTGGGTGACTAAATTTAACAACTCTGGCAATGTTTATGATAAACCTGAAAACATTGTGAGAGTTAGAGAAGCTGGGCAACAAAGTTCAACTCGTTCTGCAATGTTGGAAATTCCTGGTGAAATTAATTCTGATGAAAAATTATGGTTCCAGCAAGATGGTGCCACAGCGCACAATTCTTGTGGTTCAATGAATTGTTTGTGAAACATGTTTCCAGGATGTTTAATTTCATGATTTAGACACATTTCCTGGCGGTCAAGATTTCCTCACCTGACTGCAGCTGATTACTTCCTATGGGGTTATCTGAAAAGTAGGGGTATTGTAACAACCCTCGCTCCATCCTGATTAGGAACAAAATCAGTGCCACTGATCCTGTTTTGTTGAGACGAGTTATGCATAGCTTTCATAATAGATTACACAAATGTATTCGTTGCAGTGGAGGCCACTTAGAGAAGGGTTTTTAAAAAGTTATAAAACAAATAAATTGCATTGTTCTAAATTACTTTCAGTTTGTGTGTTTTCTTTTAATTTTTCCTGAGTATTCCACTGCCAGACCCTATATTTCTATAGTTATGGTGATACATAGTACCAAATAGGAAAATGAGATAAGAGAGCAGGTTAATAAATTAAAAAGTAAGAAAGCTAATGGAATAGATGGAATACCCGGGGAATTCTGGAGGGTGTGATATGAAAATACTGAAAATAAGTAATGCTAGGAATACTGTTCAATGTGCTTCTTGAGGGAAGGTGTCCACAAATTTGGAAAAGGGGAGTTACAGTTCCAATTCATAAAAGGAAAGGGGAGGTAAATAATCTAAGTAACTACAGAAGCATTAGTCTATTATCAATGATAGGTAAAGTGTTTACAGGGGCATTAGCAAAGCGACTACAAGAATGGGCAGAGAGAGAAGGTAAATTATCTAATCTACAAGGGGGGTTTAGAAAAAGAAAATCGACAATGGACAATATTTTTATAATAACAATAATAGCTAAATAATTAAGTAAGAAAAGAGGTAAGATATATTTATTTTTCGCAGATCTAAAGGCCTTCGATACCATCCAAAGGGATGCCTTTGGCACAGGTTGAGAATAAAGGGAGTGAACGAAAAATTCATATGACTATTAGAGAGATTGTACTTAGATAATCAATCCTGAATTAGGTTTTCCAATAAAAAAGTAGCAGATTGGGTACCAAATACAATTGGTTTAAGGCAGGGTTGTTAATTATTTATTTGTTTATTGATGACATACACAAAGAAATAGCAAAAGAAAATTCACTATGCCCACCAATCAAAAATAAAGATATTCCATGTTTGCTCTTTGCAGGTGATCTAGTAGCAGTAGCAATCACATCGCCCTCTGTGGTGTAATGGTTACCATGCTGACTTCATATACCCAAGGTAGCGGGTTCAAACCCGGCGGAGGACGATGGATTTTTTCAGGTTTAAAAATCCTTAGCATGGCTTCCTTCGGAAGAGAAATAAAGCCGTTGGTCCCGTGTCATAGATTTACGGCATGTAAAAGAACCTCAAGCCTGATAGAGAGGCCTCTGAGCAAAATTAAGCAGTCTTTCACACCCAATATAGAATGGGACACAGAACTACAGCAGTTAAAGAGCGTCCATAAATAACACGCCATTTTATTTTAGTAACAATCACAATTAGAGGTTTAAAGAAAACAATAGAAGCAATAGAGAAATACTGCAATAAATGGGGTTTAAAATAAATAAAAGTAAATAAAAAATTATGGTTTGTAAAAATGGGAATAAGCTCAGCAGGGAAGAGAGAAGGTGGTTAGAAGGGAGTGAATTCAAAGTTGTAAATAAGTTTGATTACTTAGCAGTAAGGCTAAATAACATTGGAAAATGTACAGAGCAATGTGTTAGATAAGCAGAAATTAGCTCTAAATAGCATAAGAACATACTTGCAGAAAACACCAAATATGAGAGAAAACTGGCAAGAGAGAATATATACAGCAACAGTGAAAACAAGAATGATGCATAGAATAGAAAATTGGGGGACTGAAAAAGGGTGGTAATGTATAGATCAAATTCATAAGTCCTTTGCAAGATATTGGGATTACCAAGAATAGCTTCAAATGGAGTAGCTTTAATTGAATTGGAGAGAACTGGGAGAAAGAGAACAGTAGTTAAACAGATAGTGAAATACTGGAACAGGATCCAAGCACTAGAGGAAGGAAATATTCTCAGTCTGTTATAGGACCCAAGTTTCAGCAAAATGGGAAAGAAATTGGTTATGCCATTAATTAAAGGAAATTGTAAGAGAAGTTGAAATGGATGAGCTAGACGATCAACAGATAATAGGACAAAAATTATGGAATAAAGTTAAAGCGAGGATAGATGATATAGGGAAACAAGAAACAATAGATGGCTTAAGGGATAAGAGTACTTTAATATTATATATGAATGTTAAGAAAGAATAGGGAAGACAAAAATGCATTGATGTCTGTGGAAAAATTGATAGAGGGGGTCTAGCATAAGCAAGAACAGGAACAATGGTATTAAAAGATCTAAAAGTAGATAAAGATTTATGCCCACTATGTGGCAATGCAGATGATAATTTATAATATACAATTCAATAAAATGAAACTAAAATATGGAATAAAATTGGGAAAAGTTGACAACAGAAATAGTGTACTTAAAACTTTTTCAAAACAATTAGAAAGAATTTCTGAAATAAGTAGGTAATTATTCAGGGGAAGAAAATAGCAAAACAAAGATAGGATCTTAATAATAAAACTGATGAGGTTTGCAACGGAATATTATTGTATAACTATGCAATTTTATTTCATTACCTTTACCTTGCATTATTAGTTAAAAAGATTGTTCTATGTATAAACGATGAACAATGATCAAATGTTTATGAATATCAATAATCTTGTTTTCTTAATGCAAGAAAACAAACGAGTCAGTAATAGATTGTCTCCTGCTTTTTGTTGTTTGAAAAAGTTTACTTAGAGATGTAGAAGAACGAAAGAGAAGTAATGTACATCTGTGTGATATCTTTGAATACCTTGATGGTACATATTGTAAATAGAGAGAATAACTTATATCTTATACAAACATTCATTTAAGAAGATACTTGTTAGATTAATTGAATATTTATTTCAAAGATTAATAGTGAAATAAAACATTTTGTGAAATTATAAAACAAATTGTGTTTATTCAGTAGCAAGTCCTTCCTTACACAAACTGCCTTGAGAAAGGAGTCCATGAAAAATTTAAATATATATTATAAACAGCTAGTTGAACAGGCAGATACTAAAGATAAATTTATTAATCAAAACCAAAACTACTGAAAAGACATAATTGGAAAGGGAATATTGAACAAATACAATTTTACATTTAATCAGGTAAACTTTCCGAGAATAAAAACCCTACCAGGTTACAAGTATAAAAGAAATAAATAAATTAATTTAATAGGATATAAAAATGTATAATTAGAGGGAAAGGTACATATACATAAATAATCAGAGTGTTAACTGTACATGACACCAAATTCAGCAACTCCAGGAAAGTAATTATATATGTTAATTTTGTAACTGAAATAAAAAAAAAAAATCTGATGTGCAACATTCACATGACTTTCTCTATATCCCTGCAACAAATTATTCTTAAAAATCTTATACTTCTATTAACTTCATGCTAATCAGTAAAACATTAGCAGATTACTTGCTTCCTTTTAAGTAAAGGTGAAATAAGGGAGTACCATACACTAAAGTGATTATCAAAAGCTGGTTGCTATGTCACTGAAGTTCCTTTGTTTGTATGCACAGTGGTTGACAAATTCCTGTATGAGAAATGTATAAGTTTTTCATAGCATAACCCAAAAATAAGGAATGTCACAAAAACAACAAACTCCACGAAAAAAATGTATATAACATAAATTGCATGTTTTAACGTGCTCTACATTTTTTGTGTAGTAAGTTTTTGTCCATCTCTTACGGTTTAGCAGTTATTCAAAATTTAGTAAAATTCATCCAGAATAAACTACTCTTCAGAGGCTATTCCCAGAAAATTCAAGATAAACATTTTATTTGTCAGGTAAATATCTTTAGTATACAAAATTTTAATAAAAATCATTAGAGCCATTTTTGAGAAAATCAAAATTTTCGAAAAAAGTTCCATGTAAAGGGTAGTTGGGGATGGGGGGATTTTTCTCAAAATCTTCGTGTCGCATCCCTGGAAGATACTAAACTTAAACACCAGTTTGGTATTTTACCTATTTTTCATTTTTGAGTTATCGTGTTCACAGACACACACACATGGACCTTTTTCCGAAAATGCTTTTTTAAATAAAGGGGACCCTAAAACATATATTTCTGGTGAAATCTCGGTATCAAATTTTTTGGTGGAGTGCAATACATTCTCTATAGAGTGCAATACATTCTCTATACACTATGTACATAGTGCCTATAGAGAAAGTAATAAATAAATCCATCAAAGTACCAAATAAAATGTAAGAAAGCAGTTGTAAGCATGTCGGTTTCAAAATGTCTTGAAATCTCAGTAGAGGCATGTTGTGCAAAGTATTTTCCAAGGTTATCCCTTTTTCTGAAGTTGATGTAACCTCCATATCTTAGTAGCTATTGAACTAATATGGATTAGACACCTAATAAGAGCTTTCTAAATGCTTCATTGTGTTGGAAGTAAAGCTGAATCAGTTCATATAACTGAAATGTAGCCTGTCTTTGTACATGTCACTGGAAAGAGACACTTTCCTTTCACAGTGTGATACCTAGTGTATTTGTGCTTTACAAAGTAAGGAGCTAATGGCATATGGATAAGTCATAAATTATCCACGTTATTGCTTCTAATGCTTATGATTTAATAGTAATAAAATAGTATTGCAAAAACAAACATTTGAATTGCCTTCTTGTTTGCAACTACTATTTTCAACAGCAGAAAATGTTAATACTGCTACCAATTGCTGAAGGAATGGAAGGAATTCAATTTAATACCTGTTTAAATTCATCTTCAGAGTCCCCTCAGTTTCTTATTGTGTGAAGTTAAGATAATTTAAATGGAACACATTACCGAAATTACATTATTTGGAAAGCTAGAATTAAACTGAAAAGTTCAATGCAATAGCTAGGATTTGAGCCACAGATATTTGGGTCACCACATTACTGCTCTAACCAACTAAGCTACCATGGCAGCATGCCAAGAACAAATTCCCAACCATTTACATCTTTCTAAGTAAACCACAAAGCAATCTCAAATAAATTTGAGATAGCAAATCCTAGTGCCAACTTACTATCTCAAAGTACTTTAGGTCTAAGACTACACTATTAGCTCAAACAATGTTAGCAAACTAATTTGTTTTTCTGACATGAACATTTAAGTGTAAGTGATTTCTCTGGTTAAACAATGCCTATAGAGTTAATTTAAGGTACATATGGAAAACAATAACTATTGTTTATAACATGCCCACCACATCATTCTAATTATACACACTTACTTTAGGCACCATTGTCTCATGATCCATCATGCGCTCAATATCTGGAAGGAAGCCCATGTCCAACATACGGTCTGCTTCATCCAAAATAAAGAACCTTACTGATGAGAACTTAATACGTCCTCTGCCAACAAAATCATTCAAGCGACCTGGAGTAGCTACTAATATGTGACATCCTCTCTGCAGAAAAGAAATTTACATTTATTAGCATAGCTATAACATACAACATATTCAGTTGAAGTTGTTTGAGAGAAAATATTTTTGTTTGGTCTTTCATAACAGTGCTCAAAATACTGCAAACAAGGTGAATGTGAAAATAAGAGGTGGAGCAATTTTATCTTTTAAATTTTAACATTTTGCAAGATAAGTTTCTCAAAATCAGATTAACAGTTTATGCCATTACTACTTGTTCCTCTACCTCCATGAAAGTCTGTTCCCATTTCTTGCCTTGTCTCCCCATTTTTCCTTTACACTGAATTAATGGCTCCTTTCTGCAGTCATTCTCTATTTTTTCTTTAATCATCTTCTCTTTTATCCCCAGTTTTAAAAAATATTGACAGAGGTTAATCTATACCAATCAGCCTTCATTTAACTGCAAGCAAAGTCTATCTGTGCTTCACATTTTATCTCCTTTTATACAATGGTTTAACTATTAATATTTTAATAAGCATCCAGCCCTCCAAACAATGTAACAAACAAAAGCCTTTTAAAACTTATCAAACTCTTATGTTCCTTTCTTTGTTCCAACTCTTACTCTTCTCTGTATTATATCTCATACTGAATACTTCATCTTAATGCAACTAATTACACACAAGATATAGGAAGTGAGAGATTCTTTTATGACTTTATTAATAATCACTAGGGCTTGGAATTTTAGCATCAAAAAAACTTGAACTGTAAAATACATTAAAACGATTTTTTAAAATTTTTGTTTGTTAACAGCACTATCAAATGTCAGGATCATATCAGCACTGCCAGTGTGCCAGAATTTCATCCCACAGGAGTTCTTTAATATGCCAGTAAATCTACTGACGTGGAGCAGAACCAATGGTTTTTAAGCGAAAAGATACTGTAATGACAGTGCATGAGCCTGAGCAATTGCTGCCTGGACTGCTCTAACAATAGTGACTGGATACAACAGCTGTGCAAACAAAGGCCTTTGTGTTCCCTTGCAAGATTTCTTGGACCTTCTTTATCCCTAGGTGCAGAAAATTCCACTTCAAAAGTAATCTCTTTCTAAGCAGACAAAATGAAAGTTTTCCTGCAATTCTTAAGACTGGAACTTTCGAAGCCCAGCTACAGACTATATAAGGGATCGACAAGTACTGGTGTGTAAAGCAAACTGACTTAAAACTCAATCTAATCAGTGATGCTTGCTAAGGGAGTGACAGGAACACAGTGACTCAGTTATTTGTGTACCAAAAATGTAAGTGCTGTAATATGTGGAGAACCCTAGTGAAAACAGTTAACAGAAACTTATGTTCTTATTTGTTACATTGGTGCCAGAGTGGGATATAAACATTGTGATGGGCCGAATACTTCAACAATTGTCAAGTGCTGGCCATGAAATCCGGCATGGAAGAAATAAGGGGCCAAATAAAGAAGGTAAATTCCAGAATGGACAAAATGGGTAATGAGATAATGACAGCGAGTTTTGGCATGGAAGATATGAGGGGTGAAATGAAAAATGTAAATTCTGGAATGGAAATTGCAGTGAAGAAGATGGAAAAAATGTACCTTGGCATGGAAAAGATGGAAGTTAAAAGAGTCAGCAATGTAGAAAGTGAAAGCTGAACTCTTAGCAAAATCGATGAGCAGCTGTACAGCATAAAGAAAGATGTGGAACTGGGAGGAAATGAAGAAATAGGGGAAACAAAGAGCCTTGACCATTACATTGAGGCCCTGGAAGACCTTGGGGAATGCATTAGTGCCATGGAAGGAAAACAGCGCTAACGAAGTGAATGCCATAATAGAAAAAATGTTTAATGGAAGACATGAAGTTTGAGACACCTGGACAAGAAATCTGCACAGCTAATACTAAGCCTTCAGGGATGGTTGGCAGAAGTCTTCAATACAATTCTGACATAGGCATTCAGACATCTTGGGATCTTGAGAACCATTGCTGGGCTACAGGTTGTTATAGTCAGCTCAAGTTGATGCAGCAGCAAGCAGGAAAGACGCTAAATGAGTTTGCCTTGACCATCGAACAATTAATGACCAAAGCTCTGATGGACTTCCCCTCCAGTCTCCCAGGAGGTCGACTGGGATGCGTGATGCCAAGATACAAGAGCCTCTGATGCTTGGCAAGTACAAGACCATCCACGAGGTGCTAACAGCCACACTGATGATGGAGACCGTCAGGATAACAAAAGCTCCAACATCATGGATAAGGAGCAACCACCAACTTGATGAGCAGACTGGCAACAAATAAGTACCAGTAAGACAAGGGACATCAGGGCCATCATCATCATCCCCTCGAGTAAATTATGCATCTTGGATGGCAGTCTCATCACATACAACTGTATACAAGAGACGTGCTGGGTTCTATTGGACACGGATGCTGCCTTGAGTGTAACCAGACTTGCGTAGTGAAGGGTTTGCCATCAAGGAGACCAAATCAGACCTACCAGCAAGTAATGGAATAAGGCAACACTTTATCTGTGGAGGAGGTTTTGTTACAGTTAATTCTGGATGTCTGTCGTGAGAGTGGCTGAGGAGACTGAGTCTGGATGCCCTCAGGAGCCATGATGCAACAGTTGATATCAGCAAAAGGGTCTTGATACTTGGCCGAGGTGTGGTGACTTCGAGGCCCCGACAAACAGCCAGGATCCCAAAGGGTGATGCTGATGGAGGTCATTCCCTCAAGGAGCAAGATAGACATGAAGGCATGTCTGGAAGGCCAGCATTCCAAGGAATATGCTTTCAGACTGAATACTCCATTGAATGGAATGTGTGTCACCAGAGCATTACCTTGCCAAGAAGTACTTGAGACAATATTGAACCCATTGGATGTCAACCAGAACTTACAGGCCAGAATGGAATTGGAAAAATCTGATGTGTTCCATTCACATGACTTTCTCTATATCTCTGTAAATTATTATTGTTAATAAGCTTATCTTTTATTTATTTCATTCTAATTAGCAGAAATAGTCTTATTTCTTGCTTTATTGTAAGTAGAAGCAAAATAAGGGAGTACCATACGTTAAAGTGAAAGCCAAAAGCTGGTTGCTATGTGACTGATGTTCCTTTGTTTGTATGGACAGGAGTTGACAAATTCCTGTATGAGAAAAGTTTTTCAAAGGTGAAACCAAGAAAACGGAATATCTCAAAAACGATCAACTCCACGAAAAAAATGTGTATAACATAAATTGTGTGTTTTAACATGCTCTACATTTTTTGTGGGTTAAGTTTTTGTCCATCTCTTACAGTTTAGCAGTTATTCAAAATTTAGTAAAATTCATCCAGAATAAACTACTCTTCAGAGGCTATTCTCAGAAAATTCAAGATAAACATTTTATTTGTCAGGTAAATAACTTTAATATACAATATTTTAATCAAAATCGTTAGAGCCATTTTTTAGAAAATCAAAATTTTCGAAAAAAGTTCCATGTAAAGGGTAGTTTGGGGTGGGGGGATTTTTCTCAAAATCTTCGTGTCGCATCCCTGGAATATACTAAACTTAAATACCAAGTTTGGTATTTTACCGACTTTTCATTTTTGAGTTATCGTGTTCACAGACACACACACACACACACACACACAGACCTTTTCCTGAAAATACTTTTTTTGGATACAGGGGACCCTAAAACATATATTTCCGGTGAAATCTCGGTATCGAATTTTTTGGTGGAGTGCAATACATTCTCTATACACTATGTACATAGTGCGTATAGAGAAAGTAAAAATGTGAGCCAACTGCAAGTGTATCGATGTTTGACAGAACCAAGGGGCTGGCAATGACAAGATCTGGGGCCCCTACTGGAGGACTAGCTGAGGAGGGCAGCAGACCAATTGACTGAGGCACAACTAGAACAGGCCCACCACCTATTTTGGAAATACCAGGCTGTTTTCAGCCATAGGGATGGCGATTACAGCTGCACCAACTGAGTGATCCACCAAATCGAAACACTGGATATCCTGAACAATTTGTCAACCACCAAGACATGCATCTATGGCAAGAAAAGTGGAGATACAAGACATGCTGGAACATAAAACAGGTGGATTATAGAAGAGTCCGACAGCCCTAGGTGCTCCCCCAGTCTTTGTGAAAATGACAAATGGCATGCTACGTTTCTGTGTGGACTATAGGAAACTGAATGCTGTCACGGGGAAGAATTATTTCCCCATACCCCAGATTGGCAACACTCTGAGCAGCCTCATATGAGCCCAGTGGTTCTCGATCTTGGAATTTTAAGTCAGGATAGTGGCAATGCCAGTGGCTCTGGACCTTGAGGATACAGAAAAAACTACATTATCAACCAGACTAGGGCTTTGGCAGTTTAAAGTTATGCCCTTTAGTCTCTAAAATGTACCAGTCATCTTCCAGCACCTAATGGAGTCAGTGATCTGGGGGTTGACTTGTAACGCCTGCCTACTATATCTGGAAGACTTTTGAGGACCACCTAGTTAATCTGACCAAGGTACTGCTGAAATTCCAAGCAGCTAACCTGAAGATGAATGCAAAGAAGTGCCAACTCCTCTGTAAGCAAGTCAGTTACTTGGGCTGTTATTTTGCCTCATGGGCTGGCCACCAACCCAGAGAAGGCTCAGACTGTGAGAGATTGGCTTTGTCCTAGGGATAAGGAGTTGCACAGTTTCCTAGGCTACTAACGCTGATTTGTTTGAGGGTTCTCAAACATTGCGAAGCCTCTCACTGGGCAGAAGGGACTGAGGATGCATCCCAGGTGCTGAAGACAAAACACACTGCAGTGCACCTGTTTTAGGGTTCCCCAACCAGGTAGCAGTTTCATTGTGGACACTGATGCGACATCGGAGGCACTATCTCCCAGATCCAGGATGGGAAGGAATGGGTGATAACATACTTCAGCAAGATGCTCTCCAAGGTAGAGTAGAACTGCTGCATTACTCAGTGCGAGCTCTTGGCAAAAGTGAAAGCACTCAAACACTTCCATCAATACCTGTATGGCCAGCTATTCCACTCAGGACTGACCACTCTGCCCTCAACAGGTTGTTGAGCTTAAGAACCTAGAGGGACATAATGCCCATTGGGTCCAGAGGTTGTAGATGTACAATTTTACATCAGAGCACTGGAGGGGGAAAAGTCATTCCAATGCCGATGCCATGTCGAGAAGACCCTGCCAGAGGAGTGCAGCCACCGCCCATATCATGCAGTTTGCTGGCAGATAGATGTTATTGTGCAGTCCTGAGGAGGGAGCAATTGGCGGTCACCAATTTGAGCTGTTCCTGAGATAAGTGGAGGCAGAGGCTAGTCCGAACAGGGAGGATCGCACCCAGGAGTAGCGTGTCTAAGTCCTATTGGGCCAAATGGGACTCATTGAAGGTCAAGGAAGGTGGTGTTCATGGTTTGTGAGTCATCTTATGGGAAAATCCAGAGAGAGCAAGTGATCCTCTCCCAGAGTAAGGTAGCAGAAGTCCAAGAGGAGGTAGAGGTAAGAACCTTGGAACCAACAGAACGATCAACAAACTATGGTACTACTGGTCGAGATTTTCACTTAGACCATTGCCAACTTCCCTTTTATCTTCTCCATGCCAAGTTGCATTTTTTCCATTATCTCTTTCCTAATCTGAATTGAATCTTCTCCATCTATTTCACTGGGATTTCCATTCCAGTTTTCAGTTTCTTTTCCATTTTCTCCTTACTGGATTCAATCCTGGATTTTATTTTCTCATCCAAACTCTCCATTTCTGATTTAATTTTGGTCAAAAAATGTTCATCATTTCCTCCATCTTGGCGTAAAAATTCCACTTCTGATGCTAGTGTAACAAATGTTCTATTGACCCAAAAATTGGGTTACAAATGAAGCCTTTAAATCACTGCTGCAAACAATTCACTCAAGGGTCCGACATAACAGTTTATAGCTGTTTGCTCATACCACTGCTGGCACGCCACCTCATGCTAATACTCCAGTCAAAGTCTTAAACCTCACTCACTCTCATTGACTTGGCTTGCAATTCTTCCTTTTTACAGCTTGAAATGCAAATTCTGGAAAATTGTGGATGTTGAAGCTAATGGAAAAATCTGGTATCTACCAGATGCATTGCCTTCTAAAGCCTTGGATTACCAGTGGACCACACCTCCAGTGTTCTTATGCACCAATTCTCCACTCAACCGATTCACATACCAAGGCAAGTATGAAAGCGGCAACACAAGACAGTACCATCACAGTACTGTGTATGGGCAAAAATCCAAATTGGAATTTAACAAAAAAAAATCTATCTGTTTCAGAAATGTATTCTAGAACTTTTGAAACTCAACAAAAAAAAAAAAAAAAATCTGATGTGTTTCATTCATATGACTTTCTCTCTAAATCTCTCACAAATTATTTTATTAAGCTTATGATTGTATCTATTTCATGCTAATCAAGATAAACTTAGCAGAAAGTCTTTTTACTTAAGTTCCTTATAAGAAGGGAAATAAGGAAATACATTACGCTAAACCGACAATAACATGTTTTAAAACATGGTTGCTATAGGATTGAAATCAGTTTCTTTGCATGGCCAGGAATTGACAAGTTCCTGTATGAAAAAAGTTTTATTTTAAAAGTGAAACCAATAACAAGGAATACCTTGAAAACAACCACTCCATGTAAAGTGTATTACATAAATTGTATGTATTAATGAGATTACATTTTTTGTATAGTAAATTTTTGTCTACATCTTATGGTTTACCAGTTAAGCAAAATTCATCCAGAATGAAGTTCTTCAGAAGCTATTCCTAGAAAATTCAAGATATACATGTTATTTGTGATGTAAATAGCTTTAATATGCAGTATTTTAATCATAATTGTTAGCCATTTTTGAGAAAATCAAAATTTTTGAAAAATGTTCCATGTAAAGGGTATTCGAGGAGATTTTTTTGAAATCACTGTGTTGCATCCTTGAACGATACTGAACTTAAATGCCATATTTGGCATTTAATAGACTTATTGATTTTGAGCTATCCTGTCCACAGACACATATAGTTCTTTTCTAAATTTTTTCAGACTCAAGGGACCTCAAAACATACATTTCTGGTGAAATCTTGGTATAAATTTTTTGAATGGAATACAATACTTCCTCTACACACTATGTGTATAGTATATGTAGAGAAAAGTAAAAATAATTTACCAGAAAATTTACTAGAAAACATTAGAACTCAATTTGCAGCTAAAAATCAGATTTGAAGATCTCATTGCAGTTGTAGTACACAATTAATGTCATCTCCAGATTGCGGATCACAAAGCCTTGCTTATTATCATAGAGTAATGCCTTAAATTGAGAAAAGGAACATTAAATGGAGAGTATTGCCCTACAACATTCATTTTCATGTTCATTTATGTTTTGTCTTCCACAATTTGAGTTAAGGGTGTTTGAATAACCATTGTTTTTCTCAAACCTAGCCTGATTTTTTATATATATAAAACTTCTGCTTTCATACCGGAGGTAGTGTTAAGTTATTTTTCAACAAAATGAGCTTTTTTTAAACTGAATTATTTAAATTAAAAAAGAAATCTGGTTTATTTATAGAGATTAAAGAAACCAAAATTGAAGTTAGTACCACATATTAAATCCTGAATAATCCCAATTGCATAAGCATCTGTTTTGCCCTCTTCATTTATTACTGGTGTAAATTCTAAAAACTAATCTGCATTAATATAGACAACTTAGTGGATGTACCTCAACACATCGTAGGGGGCAATGGAAGATAGGGATTAATTTTCTTGAAAATATCAATTGGTGATTGTGCTTTTATGAACACTTTTTCTCAATTGGGATAAAGGATTTGGATAGTTTTACCTAATCCATCTAGAGTGTGAATAATGCATGTTACATTAATAATATTAAAGAAACTTTGATTAAGACCAAGTAGCTTTCTTCATATACTAGCTGATAAGTCCCAGGCCTCTCAATGAAGATAGCATTTAAACTTTTTTTTTTTTTTTTGCTTTATTTCTCAACATAATCTCTAGAGGCTAATACATTTGTCTTATCAGTGTTCTAATTTAATTAAACCATCTCTGTAGTGTGATTTATAAGCTCCTCAAAATAGATGTTTACCGCATCAATGACCTCTTCATTGTTGTGAAATCTTCATCCTCCAAGAAATTTTTTGAGGTTTGGGAAGAGGTGCTAGATCTGGCAAATAGAATGGATGTTCAAGCAATTCCAACTTTAATTCGCACATTTTCCCCATTGTAATGACTGAACGATGGGCCAGAGCATTGTTGTGATGAAACAAGATTTTTTTTTTTTGCCGAGGTCTTTTTCTTTTCACCTCTTCACTCAAACGTTGCAGTAAACTTGCGTAGTAGTCACCAACGATACTTTTACCCTTTTCCAAGTAATCAATAAAAATAATTCCCTGTACGTCCCAGAAAACACTCGCCATAACCTTGTTGGCTGACAAAAATTGACTGCCATTTTTTGGAATTGGTTAACCTGTCGTAATTCACTGTTTTGACTGTGATTTACTTTCTGGAGTGTAGTGATGTAAACAAGTTTCATCCATGGTAATAAGTCATCTCAAAAATTCACTGGGATTTTTATGGTAGAGCTCCACATTCTTAACAGGAACAGTTTTTCTTTGCAACTTTTGATCAGGTGTCAACAAACGTGGCACCCATCTTGCACAGACCTTGTGAAAGCCCAAAACATTACTTAAAATATTACCTGAATGTTCTTTTAATATGTTTACAGCCTCTGATATCTCAAACAACTTCAATCTATGGTCTTCCAGTACTAAATGATGAATTTTTTCAATTATCTCAGGAGTTGTCATTTCTAAATGGCATTGAGAGCGAGGCTCATCACTAGTGCTCCTACGTCCCATTTTAAACTCTGCAACCCACCTTTTCATCATTGAATATGAAGGAGCAGTCTTTCAATCTACTGTCCATTTCCTCCTTGATTTCTTTAGGCACTAAGCCTTTCAAATGGAGGTATTTAATCACTGCTAGCTTTTCCAAATCCTCCATTTTTGTGAAAATTCTGAAGTTGTCTTCTTTAAAATGATGTAATTTCAAAAATTGAACAAACTAATGACCTGTATCTATTGATACAAGCTACCGTTTAACTGGCCTAGTGGCGCCATATCTGTGTGAGGCCTGGGACTTATCAGCTGATCCTCGTAGATGCTGTAGAGACCTTAAGCATAGCAATACATTGTGATTTTTCACAACAATTATTGGTCACAAGGTTTTCAAAGATTCATAAAATACTCTATTGTTACATGATTCACAAGCTTACAAGAACATGCCTATTAAATTTCCCACTTTTTTACCACTGGATAGTTTTTACCACTAATAGTTTTTAACTTAACATTGGTTAGCTGGACATGAGTTAGAAGAACTGAAGCTACCAATTTATAGTTATTAACTGGCACATTACAAAAGTAACAAAAATACTGGAACTGTAATGTTAGTTAAAAAAAAAATTCTCAAAAACTAAATATAGGACATTTTGAGTAAAATTTTTATAACTAAAAAACAAACTGGTTATTATATGCATTTACAGGAATTGTTCAGATGATGTGGCACTTTTCACAAATAAGCTTGACCACATACAAAGTATTTTATTATTGGGGGATATAAATATTTACTTTCTAGGATAATTAACAATAAACTGACTTTTGTAACTATGTTAAATATGTATTGTCCTTCAGCATGATAGATATACCTACAATAGTAAGTAATAACTCAAGTTCTGCAATGAGCACATAATAGGCTGCAATCTAGTCACTAGTGATATTAGTTTTCAAAACTGGCTTATCTGATCATTATACTCAGGAAATTCTGCTGACTTCAGTTCCATCCTCAAAAAAGTGTGCCAACAAAATCAAACTAATTTAGAATATTTCAAATATCTGTTAAAGGAAGAAACTTGGGAGGATGCATTCTTAGAAAAAATAGAAATATTAAAATTTATAAACACCCTAACACACTATTATTACATGGCTTTTCTTTTGGTTAAAATAAAAGGGAAGCACCGAATACCAATTGGATACCCAAAGGCATAAAAATATCCACGGATAAGATTTGAGATTGCTAAACGGACAGGAAAGAAAAATGTTTCATAAGCATCAATTACTTGCTACAAAAAGTATAAACAAACATACAAACAAGTATAATAAGAAGAGCCAATATATACAGTAGAGCCGGTCAAAATCCATGCCGCTCTTGCTCGTTACTCGTAAGCCATGCCACTCTCGAGAGTGGCAACGAGAGTCTCGTGTATCGACACCTAGTGCTCACGAGTGAGGCAACTGGAGAATTCTCTTAACTACAGGTGGAGTAGTTGACCTATGATCCATAGAATAAATTGATTGCGTAATAACTAGGGACCGGATTTTTAGGTTTTAATGTATTTTTCCCCTTGTAAATTACAAAGCTTCAAAGTACTTTTATGTTTCAAACGGTTTGGGTGCTAATCTTAAGTTTTGTTTTCTTCAGTTCATTTGAATTAATTTTTGTTAGTATTTCATTTAGTTTTGTTTGTACATGTGGGGTTATCCAGAGAAAGAATGCTCTTGGTATAGAAATTGCACGAATGAAATATCCGCCAATGACATCTTGCGTGTTGAAATATCTTTTTTTGCCTATAGGAATATATTAAACAGCAGAAAATTTGCAAATGTGGCTGGTTGTGTATAGCAACAAGTGAACTTAATTTTATGCAAGTGCTATATATTAAAACATGTATTTAATTACAGTGCTCTAGCACACGTTTACTGTGTAATACATTGTTTTAAATTACTGTACATATTAATAGCATGCTTCCATGAAGTAAAATAGTTTTCATATTTTTATCTATATTATGTTTAAAAGGTTTTTGTCGTCGAATTGCTTGAATAGCTAGGAAAAAGGCAGGAGCATTGTTTTAAAGCCGAGAAAAAGCTAGGAAAATTGTTTATAATTCTAAAGAGGTTAAAAGATAATAAAAGGCTAAAACTGCATTTATAAACAGCTAAAACTCCAGGCCCTATTAATAACACAATAACACTCATCGTTTAACAGTACATATGTATATCCAAACACGTAAACGAATCAGTGATATTAATGTTAATGACACACCTATCATTTGTGTTGCTATGTATATAACTTATAGTAAAAACTTCAGATAAAACCGAAAATAGAATTACTTCATGCAACATAAACTTCTTAGGAGTAATACAATATTTAAATACCTATTTGAAGTAAAAGTGGACACCACGTACCTTATATCTGCAAATTCTGTGATACCACATTTATTTTTTAATCCGTTCTCTAGCATGAGTTATTTAAATGTCATCCCTGTCTTGGTAGGCTATTTAAATATCAAATCATTTAAACAGATGAAATAATAGAAGTTACAGAACTTAGGCAAATACTGCTTTAGTATATGTTATTCTCATTTAAATAAATATGCATAATTTTATTACTTTTTAGCCCATTTTAACAATTTTATAGACGATTTCCTAATCACCTGAAGGAATGCTATATATTTGTCATCACTTCTGGTATGTTATGTCTAATTGCTGTTTTGGCTTGCAGCCATCAACACAGTTTGTAACGTATCAGTTTCGCATATTTCAGCAGCTGCTGCTATGATCTTGAATAAAATGAAACTGTCTAGCGTTGCAATTTATAAACGGAATAGCACTTCTTCATCTTATGTAAAAGTTTTAGTGAGCAACAGGGTTGCCAAGTTATATAACGGACAAAATTTAGTATTCACGGATGACAGATTTTTTGACAGATATTATTAGCAATTATTTAGTAATATTATATTGATTTTCTTTAGAAAAACTGTCACACATGTAAATCTCTGTGTACCAACAAGACAGTGTCTGTTAAGCAATGTAACAACTATCTTTTATTTAGAGCTAACACCAACAAACTTCTTGGATAACTGAACAACTCCCCAAACATGACACTGTGGTATATGGCTATATGTTTATCAGAGTGAATTCTGAATTCAGCATAATGAGCACAGTGCTAATGCGTTCTTTTTTTAATTACCTAATTGAACAGAAGGCTTTGCGGTACGTACGACATTTTAGAAAAGAATGATTAAATAATGAATAATTAAAGGAATGGTCGTTAGAGGTGCCCAGAGAACCTAGTAGTGCATGGTGCCAATATTGCCAATGCAATGTAAATGTGCTCTTGTCAGATTTACTTTTTCATGGAAAAAATAAGAAACATCTAAAAGCAGCTGAACCCTTTTTAACTTCACAGTTAAAAATACCATTTCAGCCTATTAAAAGACATGTATGAACTGCAGCTGCAGAAGCTGTTCTCATGTTATTTATAGTTAATCACTTCCCTTGACCATCTTTTAGATCTGACCAAGAGATTGTTCCAAAGCGCTGACCTTGAGTTTTCATTTTTATTTTTGAAACAAAATAGGGAAATTACTAATTTTGATGGATTTTGACAGATTCTTATGAGCTGGTCTGATGGAAGAAATAATCATATGTTGGCAACTCTGGTGAGCAATACACTTAACCTGATCTAGCGCTTATTGTAATAAAATGCAGGTCAAAATAAACACATGCACCGCTTTCGGTTATTCAGCTTCATTTGATAGCTGAAAAGAATGTAAAAAGGTCAAGGGGAGATGTAACATAATTGCAATAAGTATCTCTTTACTTTCTGAGCAACAAAGTAGCACAGAGGAGAAGTGTATACATATCTACTAGTGTTTAAAATAAACCAGCGCCAGGAATAAGATTTTGTTCTACTCAAATGTGCTTAGATTAGAACGGATAACAGAAAATTCTGCTTCAAATGTTTACATACCGATTTATAAAAAAACTATAGATCATTTACATTCTGACTCTGCAAGTTTCCGCGCATTACAAAGCAGTCTTGATATTAACAAGAATCTTGTAATCTCAATTCTCTTCCTGCCAGCCACATGTTCAGCTGCATCTATTGGCTGCAAGAGGCGTGGTTAGCAGCAGTGAGAAACGATCGAGACTGAAAGCTGTTTTGACTGGCTTTAACTGTAGTTTTGCTATTAACGAGACTCGTGAGTCTTGCAAGTAAACGAGAATCTCATAATCTCAACTCTCTTTCCTGCCAGCCATATGCTCAGCTCCTCAACTGGCAGCAAGAAAAGAGCGAGACAAAGCTGTTTTGACTGGCTCTAATATACAGTGAAGCTTTCATGTTGTACAAACTTGGACATTCATTACTGCCACTTGCTTCACTGCTTTTGATGATGGGTTGCTTGGATTCATTTTGACAATCATTATCATCTTGCAGCAGGTTTGCAGATGTCTGAAGTCTATGCTTCCTTGACCTCTAATACAGGTGCTGTCCTGATTAGGGCGACATAAGGAGATAGTGGTTCGACTTCAACATTTTCTTTCTTCCAATGTGACCTTGGTGACCTCTGGTTGACTAAACCGGAAGTGTTTGGTAATGTTAAGTCTTTAGCTTGGCTTTCAAATTGTATTAATTTTTAAATGACATCAGCTGGCTGTATTTCAAAATTGTATATTCTACTGCTGTTACTATAGATAAATATTTTTTCCTAGATGGAGTAGTGATGGCTTTTAATAACTTAATCTCTGGTCACATTTCATGGTTAGAATTCCTAAAATGTTTGGTTAGCTGCTTATTCTTTGAACGGTTTCAACTTGATGTTCTTTTAAACATGTTTTTAAGTTTCTTCTGGTTCTACCAATGTAAACCTTTTCACAATCATTACAACTTATTTGACAAAGTCCAGATTTATTTTATATATTTATTGTATTATTAAATGGTTTATTTAACAAATTTTTCATTTACAATTGTTACTATTACATTTCCGGAACACTTTTTTGGAAATAATTAAATTTTGTATAGTTTTAATTGGTTTTACTAAACTATCTTCTTTTTTTTTGTTTTTCTTGTCTATTAAGTATTTTGTATATTAACTGACTGGTAAATCCATTCTTTTTAACTACTTCAATGATATAATGTAATTTATTTTTGATATTCTTCTTTTGTTAAAGATATATTTATTAATCTCTATATATTAAACTTTGTCATTTTTTTATAGAATTGTCTACACGAATAGATTTTCTGTAAATGTCAAATTGTAGCACATTTCTATAGCAAACTTAATGCTCTCGTCCTGAGTATTTATAATATTCTAAGAATCATCTATGGTTTTGTTAGGGGTGATAGCTAATACATCATCTACACATCTGTGCCAAACTTTGAATATTCCAGGATGTTCTTTAGTAATTTTAATTTCCAAAAAGCTCATATACAAATTTGCTAAGAACGGTGACAGGGGTTTCCTATAGCTAGTCTCTGCGTCTGTTTATAAAATTAATATATGTGAAAAACATTTGATTGGTGAGCAAGCAGTTTAAATGATCAAAATGCATCCAGGCAACCATCAGTAGTGAAGCAAGTATCTAATGGACGTCAAAGTTTATACATACAAACAAGTAGTTGAAGCTGCTAAATAGTAGCAAAAAAATTAATAAAGCCGACAACAAACAAAACTCAATGAGAGATTTAATCAAAGAAGAAACCAACTCCAAAGTTTTCTCATTTAAAAATACAGAGCTACTGTAAATTCTGCAGAAGTAGCGAATGTCTTGCTTGAACAAACTCTCTTTAAAAATAGAAGCACTAGATGGAGATTCAACTTTTGATGCACGAGGGACATTCAATAAATCCTTAAAAAAGATAGAAAAAAACTTTTTCAACATAAATCTCCTTTTAGCTCAATACAGTTTTCCCAGCATTTCGGCATCTGTTTTAAGCTCCAAAAATTAGGATTTTGTAAGGTCTTCAAAATAGGCATCTGTTTGGGAGATGACCTTCATTAGACATGAATTGTTTTCCACCAAGCCACTTTTTCAAATTTGGAAATAAAAGTTACTGGGGACCAAATCTGGTTAACATGGTGGATATTGTAACAATTCAAACCTTAATTCCACAATTTTCGCCATTGAAACTGCACAGTCTTGATGGAAGAGAATCTTTTTCTTTGCCAGAAGAGGGCATTTTTTTCTCGATTTCTCCATTCAACCAGTGCAAAAACGATGTATAATACTCTCCATTTATCTTTCTTATTCTGTAAGTAATCAATGCAGATGATTCCATGTGCATCCCATAAAACTGAGGCAATCACCTGCTCTGCAGATTTCACCTTTGCCTTCTTCAGTGCCAGTTTTTTGCCTTTAAAAACCAAGTGTTTTGACTGTTCTTTTGTCTCTGGAGTGGAGTAGTTTATCCAGGTTTCATCTACAGATATGCATTAACACAAACTCATTAGGATTGTGAAGGAAAAGTGCAAAGCCAGCTTCCGAATCGATCACACGATTATGTTTACTTTCCATAGAGAGCAAATGCAGCACTCATCTTGCCAAGACCTTTGTCAGACTGTACCTTGTGAACCTGTGGCCTCTACTATTTCACAAATTTTTGATTCGTTGGTCACTCATAACCATATCCTTGATTTTGTTGATCATTTCGGAGGAACAATGTTCATCGTTTGTGGATGTACGGCACATTTAAATTCATTTATCCAATTCTAAACTGTTGCAAACCTAGGAGCAGATATGCCATGAACATCTTGGCTTTTATCTTTTGGTGTTAAGCATTTTAAATAGAAGTGTTTAATCTCAGCATGAAACTTGCTTTTTTTCCATCTTTCTAAATAAGCACAAGATTGTTAATTCAAATGCCTATGGCAACAAAACTAGGTGATGGATGTAGCTGTATCCATCTAGTAAGAGATGGTTACTAAATCAAACTTTTTTCGATGCTACAAGTGTAATTTCGTGGATTTTCTAAGGACTTATTGAATGCCCCTTGTAGCAAGTACCTCATCACACCTTTGTGTTATCTTGTTAACCATTACATAGAAAATGGAGTCTTTCATCAAGAATTAAAAATGGCAAAAATTAAATCCATCTTTAAAATGGGTGACCAACAAGATTCTAACAATTACGACCATTAGTAATACCATCAGCCTTCTCTGGAAAAGCTGCTGTACAAACAGGCTGATAAAGTTCCTAAAAAAGTAAAATGTTATCAATGTCAACTCGGTTTTCAAAGCAACAAATCTATTAATATGGATGTAATGACCTTTGTTTAGAGCATTTATGATGTACTAGACAAAAGTGAACTAAGAATGGGACTTCCTGGATCTTACCAAAGCTTTTGACATGGTACACAAAATACTAAGCAAATATATAGGGTAATGCAAGGAGAACCTTATAGAAAGCATGACAGTCACTTCTAAAGAACTTTTGAGATAATCAAATTGAAGAACTAGCCATTCAGCTTGGTATAATAATTTTCTCATGAATCAATGAAAGAGAGAGATATCCTTCAAAGACACCTAAACTTTGCTATTTTACGGACCTGTATTTGGAATACTATTTTCTTCTTAATATTCCTAGGTACCACTGACATCCCAAATGGACCATTAATTGCCTGGAAAAAAAAAAGTACTATGCTCCATCTAATTGGTTAAAAGGGGTCAACAGTCCTTAAACTAGTAATACAAAAGAGAATGTAATATAACGTTATACATACCATCACCTGCTGTGCCTGATGATATGCTGCAGTACCTCCATATGTCACAACAGTCTTAATGATTGACCCATGAGCAAATTTTCTTGCCTCTGTAAAAATCTGAAGAGCCAATTCTCTTGTTGGCGACATTACAATTGCATGTGGCTCACAGTGTTCTGATGTTACAATCAAATCTTTAGGATCACTAAGTAACACATTAATTATTGGCAGAAGAAATGCAGCCTGTTGGAGGAAAAAATATAATGAAAGCTTAAAGTTTCACAAGCAATAACAAAATAAAGAAACTCTACATACTGGTGCTTAGACTATCTTACTATAGCTTGTTATAAGGGTCACTCCAAATGTTTTAGAATGTATGCAAAAAAATATTAATTTTAGCTCTGATCATTGCATCTTTTCTAAACATTCTCCATTACATTCTATGCACCGTCTCATCCTTCCAAACCATTTTTCTTTGGAGAAAGTTCAAATACATTTTTTATGAGCAGTTTTTACTATGGCTTGAGATGATACAAATAAACCTTAAATTTTCTTCCATTTTGGATAGAAAAAGGTAACATAGGGCCAGATCTGATTGTAGGGAGGATGGGACAAATAACTCCTTCAGAAATTGGGTTTTTTCTTGTGTAATGTGGGCAAAAGCATTGCCATGCTGCAACAAAATTCCATGCAGACCAGTCTTACAACACTTTTTTCTTAGTTCATTTAACACTTGAACATTTTGTGATGTATAATTTGGCAGTAACAGCCTTTTGCCCCTCAAACGGTATTGTCACAATATGGCTACTTGCTGAGAAGGAAGAGAGAATCATCTTGCCACATTTATTGTTCACTTCACTTATGTTGGAGGATCTTCTTCTGGGAAAACCCACAACAATGATTGTTGTTTAGTTTCTGGATCATAATGATAAATTCAATTTTCATACCTATTACTATGTTGAAGTTCTTGAACTTCCTCCAATGAATTTTTTTATCATTTTCTGGTACCTTTTCTGGTCATTTGTGAGGTGATGGAGGATCCAGTAACTGCAGAGTTTCTTTCAGGATTGTTTTCACTGCTAACGATCCAATGTTTACGGCTTCTTGAATCTGATCATGTGCACAACGATTATCTTCCCACAACATGCACTCGTTTTTTATCATAGTTGCTAGAGCTGAATATCCTGCTCAATCTTCACATTCAAGGGAATCCTTTCCTCCTCTAAATTCTGCATACCATCGGCAAATGTATTTTGAAGGACAAAGTCTTCAAGCGCACATGTAGTGTTTCAAGACATTCCCCTCCCTCCCTCCCAACCAAGTTTAAGTCATAGAAAATCATAGCATGGAAATGCTCACTTGAGATCCATCCAAGCATATCACATAGCAACACCAGCTATACATACTTGACAATGCACATTGTTAGAGTACAGTTAGATTTGCACCTGTTATCTGAAATTCAATCTGAAGTTTGCCTTACTACAACTCATTGTGGCCCATTCTCAAAACTTTTGGAGTGATTTTTGTATCCAATGAGAATCCTGACTCATTAAATTCCATATTTTAATATATCTATTACAGAAGTATTATATGAACACACTTAGGTGTTAAGCACCTTAGGTTGTGTGTACCAACCTGGAGTAAGCTCTATTTGTAGCAAATTATTATGGAATGGAACACTCTTGTGACTTTCCAAAGTTTTACTCCTTTCAGATAATCCCAGAGAAAATTACCACAAGTAAATGCTGGAAAATACTGTCCTGTAATATGTTACTATGGAAGTAAACAAGAATGCAAATTAAGTTAGAATTTACTCTCATGACTTAAGAGTAACTTACCTGTCTATTGAGATACAATACTGTGTCATATTTGGAGCAAATAGTTTGACATGTTCAAAGATTATTCTGATTACCTATGATCTTGAAGAAAATAATGGGAATGCAATAGTGTGTATAGTAGGAAATACAAACGTTTACAACAAAACCAAGTTTCAAATTCAGTCGAACTGTTATGCATCCTGTGAGTGTTTTGTATAGGAACATTTCAGTTGCAGGTGATGTTACAAAGGTTTATCTTATTACTGCTGGTTGTATCTTTTATTTGTTAGATCATTTTTTTTAAGGTTAGGGGTAACATGCATAAATATATCTAAAAAGAGTTCAGAAAATAAAAGGCAAATCTTTACTTTTGCAAGTTCCCCAAACATTGAGTCTAATTGACTGCATGCATTATCCTACATCTAGTGAAAATGCTGAACATTTCTGAAACTGCAAAAAGTACTTCTCCAACACATGAATCTGTAATGCAAATTTGAAGATTAGGAACATTTTAACCTCTCTTCAATACATTTCCCATTGTTGAAGCACTGAATTTGCCTAATGATTTTCCAGGCATTTCTATTTTTAACCAGCATCTTTACAATGTGTGCGTGTGCGGGTGCGCGTGCGTGTGCGTGCGCGTGTGGGTGTGTGTGTGTGTGTGTGTGTGTGTGTGTGTGTATTTTTTTTTCTTTCACTAAAGTTTTTCCAATCAGACACAGTCCTATCCATGATTGCTTTAAGTAAATTGCATAAACAGAACAATAAATCAGGAGTAATGAGGTTTTACTTCTGTGTTGTAACTGAGTAATCTATAGTGGAGCCATAGAGTTACAATCAACACAGCACATCTGAACCACATCTTGTCAGCCTTTTACCTTTTCTTGTTCTGGTTATTCAAATTTTAAACATTTATTTGGCATTTGGTTTTTCTGCAAAACTATACATAAAAATGATGAACCTACATTCACTGAATAATTTGTTGCAGAGAAGTCATGTGAATGGAACGCATCAGATTTTTGAGTTATATTATTCACAGGCACAATAATGTTCACAGATACAGATACAAAATGAAATTTTGTCTAAAATGATAATCATAAACAGTCTTACTATAAGTGATCTTCTGATTACACTTTCTATCCAGTGGGCCCTGTATCCTTAAGTGGTATGCTGACTTCAAAACAAGGGGATGCATCTGTAAGCAGAAGTCAACTGATTGTAAATCAGTAAGTGAGAAAATGTGGAGCGTATGAGAGAGAGTTTCATACGAAGTCCACAATAATCCCTGTAAAAGCCAGTAGAAAATTAAAACATCCCCCAACAAAGTGTGTCGAAGATTTTACGGAAACGAGTTGCGTACATGTTGCACATAAATGTTAACATTTTCCAAAGCCCATATCTTGTGTTGCCAGTATCTTGCGTTTGTGCACTTTTCCCGACATATGAAAAGTGGCTTCATCCCTTAAGACCAATGATTTGATGAAACCTTCAGTTTCCATTCTGAGGTTAATCTCTCACAGAAAGACTGTTGCTTTGACTTTGTCATGTGGTTTCAGAGCCTGCTACAATTGCAGATGGTATGGTTGGAACTTCAAACGTTTCTGTAAAATCTCCCACACATCTTGTTGGGAGATGTTCAATTCCATACTGACTTTTACAACAGATTTCTGTGGATTTTGTGTGAAACTTTCTCTCACATTTGCATCACTGATGGATGACAGTTTGACTTCTGCTTACAGTGCATCCCCTCATTTTGAGGACAGCATGCTACTTATGGATCCTGAGCTCACTGGGTGGATGAACATCAAATTTACTTCTAAAATTGCATTGTACAGATATGTGAAAATCTAACCCACAAAATGCCCTCCTGTCTTAGTTTGCAACCTTTTTCTGTTATATCATCTCCAAGCAACGAAATTAATATACAACAGTTTCACCAACATAAGAAAGAAAAAAAAATATTTGAGCTTCTCTTTTCATTGATTCCAATATCATATTTCTAAGTGTCTCTTAACAGTTATTAAAGTTTACAATCGGAAAGATCATTTATAGTAACATGGTATTAATCCATAACTTAATTCTTAATCCAAAGCCAAGGCACATATCTGAAATGGTTAATTGCACAAAAAAATCTATCTAACAAATTGTGTAATTTAAACAATCTACATTTTTTGTGTCATAAGGATTTGTCTATATCTTACGATTTATCAGTTATGCATAACATCTAGCATAAAAAGGGCTTCAGAGGCTATCCCCTGAAAATTCAAGATATCCAATTTATTTGACATGTAAATATCTTTTATATATTGCACTTTAATCAAAATTGTTATAGCCATGCTAATTTCTAATAATAGAGTAAATTTTGGGATGGGAGAATTTCCTTGAAAATCTTGGTGTTACATTCGTGAAGTACAGAACTAAAATACCAAATTTGATACTTTTCAGACTTTTCATTTTTGAGTTATACTCTATATGCACACATGCAGACACGCACAAACTTTTTATATAGATTCAGAGCTCCTCAAAATTTGTTTCCCGTGAAATCTTGGTATATAATTTTTGGGTGAAATACAATACTGTCTCTTTAGTAGGTGGTAGAGAAAGTAATAAAACATCTATGTATAACATTCACACAAATTGACCTATTCTGCAAGAGACTATTCTTACAAAAGTATATTGTTTTATCCACATCATAATAATCTAGATAAACATTAACAGAAGAGGCTTGATCACATATTTCCTTGGGAACAGGAGAATACACCAGGCTTAAGCAATAGTCAAATTAGACTAGGTCCCTATGTAATGGCATTTAATTACTGTTCTACTAGCATAGCCAGGAAAGGGGGAACTACTTTCCATTTGGCAAAGTGGAAAGTTTAAACCAATAACAAGGAATATATTTATGGATCTTTCAATATTTGGTATTTTAATCAAAATTAGGAAAAAATAAATTCTGAAAAAGCTTACATGTAAAAGGTAGTTTAGGGGGCTTTTTGTCAAAGGCATACCAACACACACGCACACACACCTGTGAGCATACAGTTTTCTACTTTTTTTTTTATTTTTATTTATTTATTTATTCAGAACGCCTTTAAACCTTTGCTTCCAATAAAATGTAGTTATCAAATTTTGGGTGGCATGCAATTATTCCTCTCCTTACTATAGGGTCATTATATTATATGGTAACCCATTTGCAGCCTTTCTCTCCTTTGCTACTCCCGAGCCATCATTTGCAGCCTTTCTCTCCTTCACTACTCCTGCACCATCTGCTGGGACTTTGGAATGCCAATTCCCGCTCAAAGATGCATTTGTTGCTATTTCTGTATTACTGAGTCAGGTGTAAGTGCAGTCAATCATTGTCAGGTACTTCTGGTATTGCAATAAACATGGTATGTCACTTAACTGTTAAACATGTGAATACTCTCAACAGTCGATACTGGGCTTCAGAAAAACCGGTGCTATTGGATGAAACGCCTCACTATGAACAGAAAATTGGAATTTGATGTGTGATAATAATAGGCTCCATTTTCTTTGAAGAAACAATAAATGTAGAGCGACATCAGAGCCATTTTTCGACTGCTTGACAGAAGAAGAGAAATCATATGGTTGGTTCCAGCAAAATTCTGCAACAGCACACACAGCTGCTGATTTGTTAAAAACAGTAAGGGAGGTGTTTATCTCATGCTAATCAAGATAAATATTAGCAGAAATGGTCTTATTACTTAGTTCCTTATAAGTAAAAGGAAAATAACCTTGGACTAAAGATATCACCATGCTAAGCAATAAAAAGACACGCATACTAAAGAAATTAAAATCTGACATCTACCAAATAAACTGTGAAGACTGCCCCAAAATTTACATTGGACAGACTAAGAGAAATCTTCAAACAAGATTAAAAGGCATCTCAGAAACACGAAACTAAAGCAGACAAATCCGCAGTGTTACATCATCTCTGGACATTGTAACACATCAAACTAATAAACCATGTACAGTAAACTACAATTTGGGAAAAGATGCACATTAGGAAAATGAAACCATATTATGAATTTTGAAATACCACTAAAAGACATCTTGAGATTACTCCCAAGGAAACCAAATGGCAACATGGATGAAATTACGAGTGGATCTTCCTCTTCTGTAGCCAGTCAAACACTCACCGACAATGAAGATAAACATCTTTGAGATTCATCCAAGGAAAAAAATTAAGTAAAGTTATAGTGTCCTTAACCGACTCAAATTACTTTTATAATAACAGGTAGCATCAGTCAATAGGAAATGATCTAATATAATTGAAGTAGAAGTAAGTGTACCACAATGCTCGGTCCTAGGAACTTTACTCTTCTTGCTGATGATTATAGATGTGGCCGAGTATTCTGGTTATACGGCTGTATGACACCTTGTTTTTAAACATCTACTATTACAATTAGCATATATTACAATGGAGCAAGTGCAAATTTGGTTTAAAAAAATGGTTTTTACATGAATGAAGCAAAATCACAAAATATACTCTTCAAACTAAAGAATTCTAAAATTTTAAGTGAGACCACAACTGGAGAAGTAAAATTACTTTGAATAGCACTAGATAAACAATTTTCATGGAATCTGCAAATAGAGTTTGTATGTAGTAAATTTTCTTGGGCTGTATTTTTAATACCACAGTTAAAAATCATCTCCAAAGGATTTTCTATGAACAGCTTATTTTTCTTTATTTCATTATTTGTATATTTAGATAGATATGAATTTATTTTATGGGTAGCAGTTAACATGTATTAGAGGTGCCAATTTAAAAAAAAAAAAAAAAAAAAAAAAAAAAAAAGGGGGGGGGGGTTATTAGAATGCTAAAAAACTGGATCATTGTAAAATACTCTTCGTAAAATTAAAAATTCTTACAGTTGTAAATTTATATATTTATGATGCTCTAATATATGTAAAAGAAAATGTGCATCATAATCATAATGCAATACAAGAACCAAACAAATTGGATATGTCTTACCATAGACCTAGTAATACAAGAAAATATTATAAAATAATAGATATAAAGCTTTTAATGCACTACCGAATAGAATATGTAATCTTAATTTTCAGGATTTTAAGAATAGAGTTTATGTATGGCTAATGGAAAATCCTTATACAGTATGCAAGAACTTGAAAAGCTGGATAAGAATCATACAAGTTGCGTTTTGTTCCATATATGCTTTGCCAAGGAGAAAACTGTAGTGTACATAGATGTAAATGATAGTCTAACAGAAATGGCAGCTAAATACACTTTTTGCTAGACTGTGTGCCCCAGAAAAGAAAAAAAATCCATTAAATATGCTATTTCCAGATTTGTCAAAATTTCATCACATCATGAAAAGTTTTTCGTTCTTCACCATTTCCGTCAATTGTAACTTTTTCTGTCCAATGGTAGAAATATAATGTTGGCAGATTCAATATCAATATGCAATTAGTGTGCTGCCCTTTACATTATTCTGTGAACCATTTCCTCTTGGAATGGTCCAATTACTCTACCAAAATTCCCCGCACTCAAGAAATGTTCTGTGATACCAACAAGAAACTACAATTTATCATCTTTTACCTTTTAGGCCTGTGTAAAGGACTCTCCAACAGAACTGGCATTTTGCAAAGATGCTGCTTTTACTTTTAGTACATTTAGGTGCATCACTGGCAAAGTGCTTTAACAATTTGTCTTTTCTAACAGTCTACCTTTTTGTTACAATATCAGCATATTAGTATTTTCCCATTTACATAAAAGCATTTGCTACTAAATTCAATTGCCCTGCTACTAGATGAGACACTTGGTTTAAAGTCGGAGACATCCCTTGTGATCCCTGACAGTTGCTTTACCTTGTGGCCTCTCTGCCTCTCCGTTGCCAATTCATCCTGTCCACAGCTACAGCACCAAACCTCTGTCGCTTGGCAGAGGCTCTTGTCTTAAACAATCTTCATCGTTACTTCTAAAGTCAAAGTCACTGCCATTGTCATTATTATTGCTTATATTTATGATTACACAACGATTCTTGGCACAAACAACTGCATTGAGGAATATTTGTTACATCTTGCAACAAGTATGACATCATCGCTTAAGTAGCATGGATCTATTGGCAGAAAGACACACATCACTTATCAGCTGAGACAGCATGCTGGCTGGCAGGGATCACTATGGGTCTCCCCGAGTTTAGGCACGGTAGCAGGAAACAGAAAATATGGAGTTGCAGTGAACATTGTTTTATTACATAAGTCAATGAAATTATAATCTAATGAGCTGCGCACAGTTTGTATTCATAGAATGAATTGTGTCAGTGCAATTCTGTTAAGAGTAAAAGACGACAGTAGCGATATACAATTATTGTTGCACAACAGCACCTATATTTCTTACATTAAATAATATTCAAAGGAATTCCAATTACATATTCTAGAGATAAAATCAATGAACTATTTAATTGTTCCAGTGCATAATTTGGTTCCATTGCAGTACATTTGCTGCAGGCATGCTTTTTATTAAAATCAGCTTTCCATAAGCTAGAAACAACTGCTAGAAATTGCCTAATTGTACCACCAAGAATGTATGAAACAAAAATATGAGTTTAACATTGAATAATGTGGAAGATATACTAGTAGGTGTCTATTGGTAAACCATAGAACCTAAAATCCAGACTGCTGTAATGCATTATTGATTATGGAGAGATCTTTCCCTTAGAGTACCCAACAGGGTAACCATGCATATGCATCTTGCATTTCTTCATTCCAATTTCATATATTTTTAAATGTCAATAGAATGAGATAATAATAAAACATGTACATCATAAAGATGCTGTATGGCAAGATTACCTGAGGGGGGGGAACTAAGAGATAAAAAGAATTTAGAAGTGGTTGCACATATACAAATTCCCTAAATTAGGTAAATAATAGGTGAATTTGTATGTGTGCGGCTATTCTAAATTCTTTTAGTTTAATAGATTGTTTAAATTTGTTACATAAAGTTATCCTTTTTTGTGGCATGACATGAAATTTGCATTATTTCATGACTGGAAACTTCATTTTTGGGATTGTGAGAATGGCCCAGTCAATAGAACAAAATACTGTGGAAATTGAATTTGTTTTATTCTTACTCATAAATTTCACACACACACAGCTTTTGGTTCCTTCTAATTTGGCTAGCAATGAAAACATCATGCCAGATAAAAAGATGTTCATTTATCTTGGTATGTCATTACAACTATTTTTATGTTTAATGCTTATTTTAGCTATTAATACAGGTTACCCATAGTATCCATAATTCCTTAGAATTTTTCAATCAACTCAATGAGCTAAAGGAAAATGCTGAGAACTACAGTGAATGTCACTTTTCCTCTACGTCATCTACTAGATGACTTATCTTGTGGACCAAGCATTTGAAGAACACAAATCCCCAAATCAGTAATGATTGGTCAGCTAAGTGAGTCTTCCAGTACATGCTTGACAGGAGCATCTGTCAATTACAAGGTAACTTCTCCCTTAATGCCAGTTGCAAATAGAGATTTCAGGTGGATTTAAAATACTTTCGTCTTTCATACTTATAACTATTAATTTATCAGGAAATGCTGTATCACATCAATAGAATGCATATTAGCCATTGAATATTTGGTTATTTTTAAAGCATGGCTTATAATTACATTTTTATTTAGCCCAAGCAACATGTCAATGGTTACATATCAATTTGCTCATATTGCGCAAACAAATATGGTATGTACACATCACAATTACAATCTTTTACTCACAGTTTTTCCAGATCCTGTTTGGGCACAGGCCATTAAATCTCTACCATCCATAACAATTGGTATTGCATGCTTCTGAACTGGTGTTGGCTTCATATAACCACATTTTTTCACATTATCAAGCACAAATGACCGAAGACCTGAAGCATGAAATGCTTCTATTGGCCTGGGTATTCCCTCTCCAGTAACCTGCAACAGTAATCAACCTTTTTAATTATTTGCATTTACCTTAGAAGGTACATTGAGTGTACACCATGGGTTCAAAATATACAAAACAACTATTATTAATAATAATAAAGATACTTCCCTCCATTATTTAACCTGATTTGTCACATTCTTATTCTTTAAGTCACAAAGCTTTTGTTTTAATTGCACTCTAAAATACACACTGCAGCTCTCTCATTTCATAACCAGGTCAGAGAAACAAGCTACCAGGACTGCATATATAACCCCTCCCCTTCAGGTATAAGAATAAAGATTTGGGGAAAGAAGATTCTTGATAGAAGCTTGACCATTTTGACTTTCAGTATACCATTTAGAGGAAGAGCAGAACATGAGTATTTTCAAGTTCATTATCTCCTATAAATTATTTTGATTTGAATGTTTGGATTTAATTTATAAATTCACAAAAGATTAAAGAAGGTTTGGGGCAAATATTAAGGAAAGGGATATAAGGAATGTAGGGTGCTTGAAAAACAAATCAAGGATGACTCCACCTAACAGAACCAGACTGAAACAAACTTCCATACTTTCATTTACCTGGTGAACCACTGAGCTATTCATAAGAATTCTGTTTTTATAGCACATCAACTGCATGTTTCTATAGTGTACTTATTATACTTGACATTTGTCAGTACGACCAGAATTCACTATCATAGCATAATTAATTTTTTTTGCTTTTCTTATTCATCATTAATTAATGGTTAATTGTATTATTAATATGCAGACACCCTGGGAACCAGTGAATAAAATTCTGAAGAACTACTAAAAAAGTTATGACAGTAAAAAAAATAGATATAAAAAGCTCATGTATTGGAAACTGATAAATAAAATCACTAAATAATTCAAGGCAGTTTTAATATTTGTATGTAAATCCTACAAAAGAAATACTAAAATAAAATTTAACTAGAGTTGAAATGAAATGCTCTTAACATTTGTGGCTTTAAGTTCATGCATAAATCTGAGAGGATATTTTCAAAATAAAAATGCATGCCCAGAACCAACATTGGATAGTGTAATCCATTGTGCCTTGATATTTTTCTTTACAAATATTGGGTATTCACTCCTTAATGCAGGTAATGTGGTCACAGTATTAATTTTTTCCCTATTTACTACAGCTATTTCCTTTTGACCTTCAAACACTGCACCATTCAGCTAGCTCCTGAAGTGATCAATCACTCATCACAGGCCTGCCAGCATAGAGAGAATGCAGAATTGGACCAATGAATTTGTTAATATATTCATTCATCAAATAATTTCCCTATACCAGGATCTTTTCTACGTTGCTGATGTGTTGGAGTTTCATCCCCCACAGGTTCTTTCACATGCCAGTAAATCTACTGACATGGAGCTGTCACATTTAAACATACTTTAAACATCAGTCTGGGCCAAAGTTTTGCTGGGCAATATTAAAAAAAATAGGCAACCAAGTTTCATCCAGTTGAAAAAGTCCACGAGTTCATATTTTGCCATTAGCTTCTGTAATCTTCCACAGTTTTGCTGCTAACAACAACTGATTGATTGATCAGGGTTCTTACTTCTCATCCAGAAGGTTTGATTCCCAGCTGACCAGATAAGTTTTCTTTAACTAGAACATCCCTATCTTCCAAAGAGTCTGGAAATATGTTTGTGAGAGTGAATGCACATGTTTAATAGTATAATACTGAAAAAACTAACATTTATAAACCCTATAGCTCCACACAAAGAGAAAACACCAGCAGTTGTTTCTAAAAGTAAAGCCTCTGATATGACCATAGAAGTTAAATGGGGACTGCAAAAATGAAACATGTCCTCATGGTCTAGAGGTAACATATTAACCAAGGTCATGGGTTCAAACACAGCAAGAGGGTATTGGATTTTTTTGGGTGTAAAAATCCTTAACATGACTGCCTTTGAAGGGAAGTAAAGCTGATGGTGTCGTGTCATACATTTACAGCACATAAATGATCCTCAAGCCTGATAAAGAGGCCTTTGAGCAAAATTAGGCAGTCTTTTACATCCATTATAGAATGGACACCTAATAAAACTCAATTTATTACTAATATATGGCAGACTTGATGATGTATCCTAAACAATTTAAATTAATTAATGAGGTTCATCAAACTACCACTAGTGACAAGTAGTACAACTATCACAGCAAGCGATGCAAGCAGTTGAGTAAGGGAATTGACAATGGAAGCACATAGCTTCTGAAGCATTTTTTCCAATAATAAAAGTAAGTGATTTAGGGTTACAAAATAGACTTGTTAATTAATTTCAAAACCCAAATGGGGGAAAAATAAATTCTCTCAAATAGTTCTGTGTGTTTTGTTATATTCTTCGTGAATTGATCAATTCAATGAATTAATGTGCTAAAAGTTTGAATTGGAAGAATTAATTTGGCCACCTTAAAATATCAAAATGCTGACTGAAAAGTGTCAACACAAACACAAGTATGATGCCACTATTAATGAAAATGGCATATGGCAACATGATACAAATGTAATGTAGATTACTGTACAATTCGGCACTTGTGTTGTTGCATATCTGAATAGTTGATTCTCATTGTATTCGTCTTTGGTAAAAATCTCCATAAATCCATTTTGATAAGTACACTGATTATTTGCATGCATTAAAGGGCCTTGTTATCAGATGCATCTTCATTGCTGAAGCTAGAATATATACCTTCCTCTCTTACGTTGATGTCAGAAACTCATTCAACAAGATCTGAAAGTTCAAAATCACTCACTTTCTTCTAATACATTACAAACTGACGACGCCATGTTTCAACCACGATAAATAAACATTGGCAACAGAAATTAAATTTGGAACTAATTTAACACTTTGGAGTGCAGATAAGGTCCAGAAACAATCATGATTGGCACTAAAAGGGTTAATGTAATATGGAAATCTAATACACTGCCCCTATTTAGGGTTGGCTGCCAAATTCTTTCCATTCTCTTAATTTTGATTCATGTTAATTAAAACCAATTGTGTTAAGACAACAGTAGCATGAAGTGAAAATCTACAACCATGAGCCATTCCCATTATGCTAAGTGCAGTATTTCTTAGCATCTGTCCTATCATGGCAAGTTCATATGAATCGCACACACCATGCAGTAGAAAACATACTGAGCCGTAATATACTTTGTGACTAAATACAGAACAAAATAAAAAAATCACTTGTAATAATTAAACTACACTATGTCACTGTCAACTCAATACTGCACTTCCAGAACAGAGGAAAATTGTGTCAGAAGCATGACATTGTTTACAGCTGTAGTGCAGAATTGCATGTCCACACACCCAGTGGAAAAACACTGTGCAGCCAGTTTGGAGATTTTTGACTCTCTCGGTATTGTGCTTTCTCTTTTTCATTTACTGATGATGTGCATCCACATATGTCAGGAGTGCTTGGACACGAGATATCTTCTAGAACCAATGCAGTGCTATCAATAAAAGTAAGTAAAATACTATGGAATCTCTTAGATTTGCAAAATGCAGCCACAAAATCTCTACATACATTTATACGTCTGTTGGATCAGGAGAGGACCAAGATTCGAATCTTGGTTGTTTAGATTCTCGTCCATATGTATACATACATTCACATACAAATATTTATGGTCTGAATGGCATCTAACTATAGTATATTTATCTAGTACATTCAATGAAAACAGTGGTCCTTTGAAAATACCATTATCATTTATCTAGTACGTTCAATGAAAACAGTGGTCCTTTGAAAATACCATTATCAAAATTCAATCCAAATCAATGTTCTCCTGTTCAGGGTTTTCTCCATTATGTGAACACTTATCCACTTTTGGAAGTTTTCTTCCAATCCACTTGTTAAGTGCTTCAAAATCACATATAAAGTCTATATTGCTTCATTCTCGAAGTCAAACTATCAACCTTTAACATATTTTTTGGAAGCTGGAGATAAGTCATTCAGTACCAGATCTGGACTATAGGGTGGGTGGAAAACCATGCAGATCCTTTTTTCAGTATAAAGCTTGCAACTGCTGTATCCATGTGAGGACATCCATTGTCATGATGAAGCTTTCACTTACCAAGCAGATCTTTAATTTTTTTGTGGGTGTGATCTTTAATCAAATGGTGAAGAACACTAAGATAATGGTTTATAACTTTTGTCTGACCTCTGGGGACTTGATGCATGTACATCATATCATGATAAACAAATGCCTTATTTTCAGATTTGCAATACACAGTTTTATGGGACATGTTTGCCTCTTTTCAACCCATTGTCTCTTCTTTCTGGGTAATTGAAGTACAACCATGACTCATCGACATAAGATTTTTCCTCCAATCAACCCATTCTTCGACACTTTCCATTGGTTGCACAAATTAACTTGAATCTGTTCCTTAATATGAGTGAGTACTTTGGGAATACAGCAGGCACATACACTCGACATGTTTAAATGATCTCTTATAATTGTGAGAGAAATTCTCACTGATATGTTAAGCATATTTGCAAATTCCCTAACAATTATATGAGAATCTGTGCACATAATGATGGCAGCAGTGTTGATTAAAACTTCTGGAAGGACAATGGTAGGGAGGCATGGGCTCCTCTCCTCCTAGCTCATAACTTTCCCTTCTATTTTTAAAATCAGCACAACTGATATTGTTGCCTCACCAAGGGCTTTATGAAGATCTTAAACCATTTCTGTAACAGTCTTTAACCAAATGCAACTTTATTGATTGATGTAATCATATTTCCAATATTTTAAGCTAAGCTATGTTAACCAATTTTAACTACCACTGTTGAAGAATGGTGGAGAAAAATGCAGCTAATAGTAACAATAAGAGAACCTACAAAGGCATAGTAGTTTTATGGCGAGGCTACAAAATTTCCCATATGCATAGCATGCTGTACTGCAGTGACCTTGGTATTTTTAGCTGCAAAAATAGTAGCAAATCAAAATTCAAGTCCAACTTTATGAGTTATATTTCAGTTGATGCTTGAATTCATGTTGTAAAGACAGCTTGTGCATCTCAAAGGTGAAGATTATTGAAGACATGTGTTGTGTGTATTTGCATAAGAGGTAATTCTCTTGTTATTAGACCCCAGAAATGATTACCAACAATTTATGTTTGAACAGAGAATTTTTGGTCTGCACATATGTAAAATCCAATTATATAGATAAGTAGACAATTCCAGCAGAAATTCTTAGCTATCCAGTTCTCAATAATCCTAAAAAGTAAAAACATATTTTAACAAATGAAAAAATTGACAAAATTAGTGTATCATTCCAATGCTACCTTAGGAGGTTTCTAAGCCATGTTGCACATAGCAAATGTGTATTTCAAAAACCTTGTTCTTAGAGTTACTAAACTATTAAATTAAAAATCTAACAGAGATACTATAGTTGATGTGACAAAAAAACACGCCAATTTCTGTAAATGGATTTCACAAAATATCCTGATATATGATGGACTTTGTGACAGTGATGTGTTTTAACAATCGGAAAACATGTTTCAGAAATAAAAAGAAAGTGATGTAGTGTTACAAAATTCGACTCAACTAACTTTCAATTTACACAAAATCTTTGACAGTACTATTGACCCACATTTATGTTTTCTGATGAGACGTAATTTCATGAATGTTACATCACAGAACAATAGACATGGAGGAAAGAGAATCCTCTTTAATTCATGAAATTCTAATGCGGGATAAACTCCCATTAACGAGAGTTGCTACAAATCATATGCATAACACATATAGTAGTACTTGCAGTAGTACTTCAACACATTATTTACCATCATGGGAACACTTTCTGCTGTGTAATCAACATTGTGGAGCTGTAAGCTGTAAAGCATAGTCAAGTAATATTTTTTTAGGAGAGGAGTAGAATGGCCTTTATGGAGTAATGACAGGACTAAGAGAAGGGATCAGTGAAAAAGCAAACCCTAATGAGCCACAGCATTTAGCAACATTTTCTTATACTTGGCATATTCATTTAGCAATTTTGTTGATGTTTGACTAGAGTTGCAATACATACAGTGTGTTCCCTCAGCTCTCTGGCCAGTAGTCGCAATGTATGTTCTGCATGCGATCCCCAGCTATCTGGCTGGTATTTGCAGTGTATGCTCGCGTATAATATTATGTTTATTATTCTCATTATTGATACTGATACTATATTACTGATTTTATGATATGATGATGATATATTGATTACCTATTGAACAAACATAATTACATTTTATTTTAGCAGCACTAACCTTTTTCACAGTCAGTGTTTAAAGTGGTATCCTTTGGTGGATAAACATTCTTGGTAGCTTCTGATGAAATTACCATTCACACGCATCAGTTCTTGTTGTGTAATTTCCCTAATTTCTGTTCCTATATTGTTTTTAAGATCTATCGTGTAAGGATTATTCCTATACACTATTTTTAAGAGTTCCCCACAGATGTCACACACAGTAAGATCCAACGATCAAGCCGGCCATAACCCTTTAGAGATTATTGTCATCAAAAACATTCTTGATGTCTTCCAAGGAAGCCTCCGCAGTATGAGCTGTGGCAGAATCTTGTTCAAAATAGCCATATTCCCTCTCATTGTTCGTCAACATTGCAAAAATGGCACAAGAATATTTCTGCGGTACCTATCGGAATTTACGGTATCGTAAAATACAGGGCCATTCTGCTGTTACAACACACAATGTTTTCATTAAAGGAACTCGTGAATTAAGTGTGGATTTTCAGTACACCAATACCTATTGTTTTGTGAAGCAACATGGCCAGTTAAATGAAACCATGCCTCATCTGAAAAAAAAGTATTAAATGCGGGTCAATAGTATCACCAGCAATATTTTGTAACATCCAGTTACAGAACTTTATGCGGGCTTCATCATCAAGCAGTCATAACTGATGGACAATAGTCACTCTATGTGGTTTTAATTTCAACAGTTTCATAGACTTATGTACTGAAGTTTTTGAAACACTGACTTGTGCTACACGTTGTAAAGATTTATTTAGACACCATTCAAATGCATTGCCAATTTCATCGAGTTTTTCTTCCGTTAGGGCCCTTTGTTTCTTTTTACAACTTACGACATTAAATGATCCAGTTCTCTTCACTTTATTTACTAGATATCCAACTGTTTCTCTACTTGGAACTGGATCACCAGAAAATTTATTGAGAAATTGCCTGCAAACCTGTCTACATGAGTCGGTTTTCATATAAGTGCTAAACATAAAGTCTTTGTTCAAGCAAATATTTGAGTACCATTTCTGGCTTGTAATAATCCGATGATTCAATCGCACACTAAAATGCACGCATCTTACGTCCACACACAAGGAGCAGTAACAGCTGATTGAATCCCACTGCCACATGTCTGAGAAGTGGAAGAGCCCGTGGCCTAGAGTTCATTCAGATGTGCTGCATGAGCCTGCCATGCAAGTTCCGGCCAGAGCGCTGAGGGACTGCTCTATTTAAGCGAGCTCACCAAAAAGGAAGTGGATGAGCCTGCGGCCTTGAGTTCATTCAGATGTGCTGCATGAGCCTGCCATGCAAGTTCCGGCCAGAGTGCTGAGGGACCGCTGTGTATAAGCAAGGTCACCCAAAAGAGTAGGTAATGATTTTGTTCATATAGACTGAATAAGTAATATGTATAACATTCACTCCCATCAACAGGAGCAAGATAATAAGCCCATATTTTTCAGCAATACCATAAATTCCTATAGGCACCTCACAGATATTTTTGCATAATTTTTTTTCAAATGTTGTCAGATAATAATAATAATAATAATAATAATAATAATAATAATAATAATAATAATAATAATAATAATAATAATACAGATATTTCCAACAAGATTCTGCCACATACTGTGTAAAACTTCAACACAAAGCAGCTTTTGACAACAGGTTAATTTCTAAAGAATTTTATCCTCTATCCCCTTTCTTATTATGTGTGACTTCAATTAAGGGCAACCCTAAAAAATAAAGTTTAAGGGAGCAATTATAGATGAACCTAAGATATTATAAAATCAATTTATGAGCATTAAACAAATAGAACTTATGCATGTGAATGGAAATTTCATTTGAAACCACCAGAAATGTATTCATGCTATGTATTAAAACGGGTGCATGCATCGCTCGTGAATAACAAAGGGTTTGAGACAGTACATGTCATGTCAGGAGGTTAAAAGTTATCTAAAAGGTATATATAAATTATAGCCAATATAAAATACTGTCACAAAGCTTTCAATCAATTTACACAAAGTGGTTTCAGATGTTTTAATATACTGTTAATATTAGTTACATGTATGTTTGAATCAAACTCCCGTATAATTTTTCAAAATGACCACCTCTAGCATGCACAGGCCTTAAGTCTTTGTGGCCACTCATCAATTGAATAATGCAACATTTCCAGTGGGAAATCTGCTGCTGCCTTCCTAAGAGAACGCTTCAAACTTTCAATATTAAGATGTCTCTTCTTGCAAGCCATTTCTTGAAGCTTAAGACCACAATTTGTAGTCCAGGGGGTTCAGGTCTGGACTTGCAGAAGGCCAATCAGAGGTCGAAATAAAGTCCGGAACATTAGCCCTGAGCCACTCTTGAGTTGTCCTTGCCTTATACGCTGGGGCTGAATCTTGTTGGAAGCTCCAGCTTTGCCCTTGGAAGTGTGTGATGCTGAGAGGATTGACCACTCTCTCCAACACTGTCTCCTGGTACACTTTGGCCAATGTTTTCACACCTTATTAGCAGAAGTGGAGCTCCATGGTTCCTTCGTAGCTCACACCACACCAAATCATGACAGATACAGGCTGATGGCCCCTCTAGACCCTTGGATCCTTTTCAGCAGCTTCTTTAGATGATCTGGCATATACTCTGTCGTTTTGGGCATTGAAAGCCTCCTCAACACTGAACATTTTTTCGTTAGTGAAAAGGATTCTTCTGTGACCATTTGCTGCATAACACTGCAATAACTGTTTTGATTTAAGAAGCATCTGGTGCTTCAGCTCACTTGTGAGGTGCCTTTTCCGCCGTTTATAGGCGCACAGATCCAGATAGTTGTACAATGTGCATGACATAAGACATTTTAGAAATTTTCAGTTCCTGGTCATCACGGATTGTCTCTGCACGGAAATTCTTCGCATGTGAGCCACCACTGCTTTCACTAACTCTGGAGTGCACAGTGCGTGGTCTTCCTTGCATGTGGCGGTCTTTCACAGTTCCATTCTCAAGGAAGCGCTGGATAGTGCGGTACACAAACCTCTTGTTTATTTTCAACTTCTGGAGAATTTTGAAGATCTCACCTGGGGATTTGCCTACCTTGTGCAGGCTACTACAGCTACACGATTTTCATAACTGCCCCATTCCATTGTGGCAACTAACATAAACAACCTTCTTTTCTGCAGTTGAATTCTCAATGACTCAGGCTGAATACCACAACAAAGGAATGTGCAGGCAGGCAGAGGCAGGAAGTACAACTACTCTCAAAAGTTGTGACAGTATTTATGGTAAGACTATGTAATATAAATTATACTTGGAAGGGACAAATGTGCATTGGAAATGGCCAGGGAAGAAATATTGAAAAACACTAAGAAGGCAAGGACAAACAGTTATCATGGGCTGACAAGCAATCCAGGCGGGACATAGCAAGGAAGAGAAACAATTCCCTTGCTGGTCAAGCACACTTTTGCACTAGCTATGAAAGAATGGCAGAGGTAAGATGTGATATTTTAGTCTGTGGTAGAGTCGATCAGGCAGATAGTGTTTATTTAATACAGTCAAACTCACAAGCCCAAGATGATGCTCTGAGGTAAGATGTGATAGCCGAGTCTGGTAGAAATGAATGGGCTACATATGGCAGTGATAGAAACAGTGTTTATTTTATGCACCAGAAGACGGTCAAAAGTAATAAGGAATGATAAAGTGTAGTTGAAAAGGGGAAAATTTAGAAGGAATGGTATGTGTTCGACGGCAGAAAAGCCCAAACAAAATGAATAAATGAGTTCAATAATAATTTGGAACTCTTACCACACCCGAGAAAGATTCCATACCAATCAAGTCCTGAGCTAGGATACACACACCATTCCAAAATATCCAAAACCTGTATGCAGGATGCGAACCTGGGACCCATATAATAGATTACCACAGCAAGTTCCAGAAAGGAAAACTCACCCAGTGTATACATAGGATGTGAATGTTCTGCAATCTCACCAGAAAATATTGCAAATTGAACAGTTCCTGCAGATTTATTGAGTTTTTCTTTACTTCAACAACCCTTGTAGCAAGTAAATTATTTACATGTTATGTAGCTAATTTTAATTATCAAGTCTGTGGCAAAAAATATTTTCTGGAAGAAAAACTAAGTTACTAATACTTCATGACAACACTACTGAAAACATTCTACACCAAGGATGCACCATACATATGGATCTTAGGATCTTATCCTATCAAAAATTCTACATATCACAGTAACTTCCAAAACAAAAAGTATGCCTCAGACACTGAATAGTTTCACTGCTATTTTCAGATCAATTTCTAGCTTTAAAAATCCTGAATTTGCAATTCACAGAGCATCAAATTTTATAACCTCAGAACTTGATTGCAAATTTTGGAAATAGAATTTTATTTACGGACGTTCTTTATCTACAGTGATTCTCAGCATCACATTCTATATTGGTCATGAAAGACCGCTTAATTTTATTCAGCTTTACTTCCTTCCAAAGGAAGCAGTGCTAAGGATTTTACACCCGATAAAATCCATTGTCTTCCATCAGGTTTGAACCTGCAACCTTGGGTTTATGAAGCTAGCATGTTAACCATTACACCATGGAGGGCAACCTTGCAAATCTTAAATTTACGTTTAATGGACAGAATGGTGATATCTCAATCCTTCAAGATATTGTCACCAGCAAAAACGGACTTAAGTAGGCATGTCTGTGAAGCCCATGGATGCTTTAAGCTTTTGCTTTATCACAACTGTTCTTGGTGTCTGCACGTTTCTTTTAAGTGAAAATTATTTAAATTTCACATTTATGGTCTCTTTCTCTTATTAACCTAACCACTGTGTGAATGTTGGAAGATAACAGATTTTCATATTACATTTTGCAGTAACCCATTCCACAACTTGCCTTTGGCACAAATATCACTCCTGTATTGTGCCATTTTATGAACATGTAAATACACAAATTTTTGCAGACTTGGCAAAAAGTAAACAAAGTTTATTTCCTTTAAACATATGCAAAGAATAGTACCTCTCACCTTTACATTAATGTTATCATATTTGTCAAAATTAATGCCTGAACTTATACCACTGTTGAACATCTTTTCTTCATCATCTTCAGGTTCTGGAGGAATGTACAACTCACGAGGTTTGCTTTCTGAAGCCTCTTCTCCATCTGAAATATCCCAAAAATATTACAATAGTATAAAAATGAAACCTTTAAACTTCTTAGTATCTTACATGTACTCTCAGTTTAACTATTAGATACACATACAAACAATCTGGCAAATAGGACTATGGTAACATCTTGGGAATCTGGCAATATTTATTAAATACCTTGTATGTATATCAAGGCTTTAAAAATATTTATACTGGCATGAACTAAAAGATGGTGGCTGTTCATAAATTCTTACAAAACTAGTACATAGGCTTATTTGCTAAATATTGTCAATGGGCTGCCATTTATTCCCAATGATATGACCTTCCCATGGTGGGGTCACTGCAACACTTGGTACTCATTGAACTTCTGACATTGAACATTTAGTACAACAGACCAAATATTTGACTCCCTCTCATTGGGAAGGGTTGGACTGTGTTGGTCTCAGTTGGCAATTGGTCCCCATTCCCATGGTAGATTCAGTTCATTTTGGTGAATTTGTTTGGGAAGGACTGTGAGAACCTGCCATCTTTAGTACCAGGCTGAGCAAGATAGACTAGTTGATTGATGTTTGGAGGAATTTAGTAACAGTGACGGTCAAATGATATGTTTTATTAATTTGTTGAGTTGGTTTTTTAACACTACGTCACTTACATTGTTATTATGAGGGACTAGTTTCAAAAGCCTATGCTTTCATTTTCAACCTCATGGGGAGTTGGACCCGTGAGGTTGAAAATGAAAGCATAGGCTTTCGAAACTAGTCAGTCATAATAACAATGCAAGTGATGTGTTAAAAAACCAATTCAACAAATGAATAAGATAGACTAGCTCCAACCAAGGTTTTTCCATAGTCTTCCTTTAGGCTGGTGCACCCATTTTTATCCTGTGTAAAAGGGGCACCTTTCAGTATTGGTAGTGGCCTCATGGGAACTTTCACTAAGAGTTAATGCCTCACCTGGTCTTTGAGGGGAAGCTTTAGCTCAGGACAGACCACTGTTTCTTAGCACACATCTAAAATTGAAAAACTGAAAAGCATGAATTATGATGATTACAATGTAATTGAAAAAATTCTTGGTCCACAATTGGGCTATCAAGTAAAGTTGCTTTCAGAGTGGGATAACTATATTATTTCACAAGTTAAAAATAAAAACATGCTCTACATATACCTTCTGAACAAACTTCCATAAATTATTAATGCTAAAATTAGTATGGGTTTCAAATTAACAACCTCATAATTATTTTGATAATCATTTATTGAAACACAGCATCCTTTAAATTCAGGCTGACACTAAGGCTAGAATTGGAAATTACCAATTAGGAATATTATAAGAGAAATAGAGACCCTACAATCAATGATTTGATAAGCATGTTTCATACAATGATTCAAAGATAAATACATTTTTTCATTATAAACACTTCACAAATATACATGAAATGCAAGAGGCTGCACACAATAATACAATATGTTATAGTTAATGAAAAAACTATGAAAATTGGTAAAGGATACAAAAATACGGAGGACATAACATGGGCAAATCAGTAACATCTAGGTGACAAAAATAAAGACAGCTTCATCATTATGTAGAAGAAAAAACATATAAATAATAATATAAATTTAAATGGGAAGAAATCAAATGAATAATCACAAGAGCTGCTACTTCGTTGAAAGAAGCTTTTGATTTTTAATAAAAATTTATAAATTTAAAATGGAAAGAAATGTTTGGCTCTATATACAAGTTACAACAGGAGCATTTTTAGATAAGATTCTATATTATTTTACTTCTCGTCTCACTTCACATTAAGATGGCAAACACTCACACTAACTGTTATGACATACATTGGACAGGCACTGTAGAAAATCAGTGTTAAACAAGTGTTTGAATACAGTTGTGTGTTACACGTACATACGATGCCTCATTACAGCAGTGCTGCTATTACAGTAGGTGATTTATGCTAAATCCAATAACTATTGCCTACTGTCTTGTGTTAATTAGATAAATGGAAAATCAACATAGCTGATCACTTTATAGCATTATGCGGCAGACTGTGCCATGTGCTCAATCTGCGCAACTCCCCACCCCTCAGTAATCTATATTGATTAGACAACAGCAACACTACTGTCACCGGTAACCTGAACTGGAATAGGCTATAGATTAGTTTTTTCTTTTGTATCATGATTATAATAGTTGGGAATAATAAAGTTGTTGATTGATATTTGGAGGAATTTAGTAAAAGTGACAGTCAAATTATATGGGGTATTAATTTGTTGAGTGACATAGTGTTAAAAGTACCAACTCAACAATTAATACCACGTATAATGAACTTGTACTGCTGATTTTGTTTAATTATCTAAATTTTTAGGACATAATACACTAGCAATACTTTCATCAATTATATAACCAGAAATATAAATTTTACCATCTCTGCAATACTGAGACCATAGCAATGACTGGGTCTCTTTGAGCAACTGCTGTTTAACAAGCAGCTTATGTGTCACTTCCCTGCAATTTGGGTATTTATTGCACCAAAAGATTATTTTGGGTAGTTTTGAGTAGCCTCGTTTTTAGAAAGTTTGGCTTTATATACAGTCTATATACAGGGCTGACTAGTGCACAGTTGGAGTTAAGGAATTTAGTTCAGTTAAGTTTAGTTAAGCAGGTTAAGAGTTTGGACAATTGGAAGTAGACAGAACTAAGTGCAGTTCAGTTGCGAGTTGCAACTCTGCATTTCCATGGTATTTTGTTCTAAGTGTGTGACATATATACCATACTGTGCTATGTTGAGTGCCTAAATGTTAAAACGTGTTTAGCAGCAATTAGTGCTTTCATTTACGAGGATTGGGGCAAAAGTTTTTTTCTTGTAGATATGTGAATGAATCACAAACGTATGTGTGGAAGTTCTGCAGACATAGTGTGTATTCAGAACAACAGATAGCTGGTAGTGCAGCGAGGGCTGTGAAATCAGTAAGTTGGCAAGTGTCGTGCGTGATGGAAGTAACCAGTGTTGAGCAGCCATTTTCCGAGGGCGAATTGCAATGGAACGTCAAAGTGAATTAGTGGAAGCCCTTGGGAATAATGCCCTACCTTACTGTACAGTAGCACAGTGAGTAGGAAAGTTTCAGCAAGAACGCGTGTCAATCAGTGATGACCAAAATTCGGGACGACCACCTGTAAGTGTGCGGGCCAACTTGGCACATGCCATCATCGAGCAGCTCCTGGATGAAGACAGACGATGGAAGCTACTGGAGTGGCAAGTGGCAACGAGAAATGCACCGTCCACAGGATGTTGTGTAATGAGCAGCAACTATGCAAAATCATATCGTGGTAGGTATGACATGCACTGACGGAAGTTCAAAATTGGGTGTGCTATGCAATATGCTCCAACCACCTTGCACATTGGCAATAGGACGGTGATCAATTTTTGTCACAAATAATCGCCATTGATGAATTTTGGGCCAGGGCATACAAACCAGAACTGAAACATTAGTCCACAGAGTGGCGATATGCTGGATCACCAAGGAGGCAGAAGTTCCGTCAGAATCCTTACCCAGTCAAATTGATGGTGATCGTCGCATATGACATCAGGGGTGTCATTGTTTGTCACTTTGTTCCACATGGCAGAACAGTGACCAAACAGTACTACAGGGACTTCCTGATGTGATAGTATAATGTGGCATTCAGGAGAAATGTCCAGATCTTGTGGACAGTGCAATAATCCTGCACAACAATGTAAAACCACATAAAGCAGAGTGTGTAAGGCAGCTACTGCGATGTTGGGAATGGGAAGAATTGGAGCACTCTCCAGACATTTTGCCCTGTGACTTTGATCTCATTAAAAAGATTAAGGAACCACTGAGTGGTAGGCAGTTTGCAACACGAGAGAACATTGTTAATGCTGTGCCCGAACAGATGACCCGATTCACACATGGTGCTGCAAATGGTATTCGGTGCCTCCCACGTCGTTGGCAGCGTGTGGTGACATTAACAAGGGACTACTTTGAGGGTCTTTAGGCCCAAGTTTGTCATGTTAACTACGTATGTACTGTGTTGTCATTCTTTTGCACCGTGAAGGTCATATTGCCCTGTATACTACCATAATAAATTACCGTAACATTATTTAACTTTTGCCCCAACCCTCGTAATATACCTAATACTACAATAAATTGAAGATGAAAACTTCAAACCACATTTGCTAACATGATTTGTTTTCTAATCATCAGAGAAAAGAGAAATTATAACAGAGCCAACTGATGAGAACATCCTTTATGTGCAAAATGTAAATGGCATGTTATTTATGGATGCTATTTAACTGCTGTGGTTCTCAGCGTCATATTCTAAATTGAGTGTGAAAGACCGCTTAAGAGGCCTCTCCATCAGGCTTGAGGTTCTTTTACATGTCACATTTTCTAATTGAACTGATATCTTCAAGAAAATAAATAGTTGCCATGACTTTTGCCCCAACCCTTGTAATATACCTAATACTACAATAAATTGATGATGAAAACTTCAAATCGCATTTGCTAACATGATTTGTTTTCTAATTATCAGAGAAAAGAGAAATTATAACAGAGCCAACTGATGAGAACATCCTTTATGTGCAAAATGTAAATGGCATGTTATTTATGGACACTATTTAACTGCTGTGGTTCTCAGCATCCCATTCTAAATTGAGTATGAAAGACCACTTAATTTTGCTCAAAGGCCTCTCCATCAGGCTTGAGGTTCTTTTATGTGCCGTAAATCTACGACACGGGACCAATGGTTTTACTTCCCTTCCGAAGGAAGCCATGTTAAGGATTTTTACACCCGAAAAAGTCCATCATCCTCCGCCGGGTTTGAACCCACGACCTTGGGTACATGAAGTTAGCATGGTAACCATTACACCATAAAGGCGACCCTTTATGTGCATACTGGATATACGAGTAGTTGTGCAGTTGTGTGAATCATTCCCATTAGTTAGATGCATTAAAATTTCTACTTCTTGTTATTGTAGTATTACCTCAGCAATGTGCTACTTTTAAAATCTACATCACACCTAAGGTTTCTGTTGAATTTTAGACATTTTTGCTTCATTGTATTTCTCTAAGAATAATGTAACTGCATAGTTCATCAATAATTGTTGAAGAATGAATGAGTCGGCTTCAAATGCCAACTAAAGGTTTACAAATGAGTTATACACGTAAGCTAGTAGTAATGAATTAATACAGGCTGAGACAATATTTCTAGAGAATTACAGCATGTATCACCTTTTCTTACTTTCTCGATCCATACTATTACATAGCGTATAGAGAAGATATGGCATTCTACCCAAAATTTTGATACCAAGATTTCACCAGAAATACACGTTTTAAGGTCCCCTGTATAACAAATTTATGGGAAAAGGCCTGCATGTGTGTGTGTGTGTGTGAACACGATAACTCAAAAATGAAAAGTCAGTAAAATACCAAACTTGGTATTTAAGTTTAGTATCATCACAAAGATGCGACACAAAGATTTTGAGAAAAATCCACCCACCACAAACTGCATTGAAAAAATGTCAAAATTTTTTATTTTCTCAAAAATGTCAACGATTTTGATTAAAATACCATATATTAAAGATATTTATATTGCAAATAAAATATATGTCTTGAATTTTCTGGGAATAGCCTCTTAAGACCTCTTTATTCTGAACAAACTGCTGAATTTTGCAAAACTGGCAAACCATAAGAGATAGAAACTTGCTACATAAAAGGTTAATCGCGTTAGAACACACAATTTATGTCATATACGTTTTTATGGAGGAAATGACCATTTCCAAAATATTCCTTATCATATGTTTCTGATTTAAAATACTTAAACTTTTCTCACACGGTAAGTTGTAAACTCCTGGCCCTGCATAGAAATGGATTTCAACCACATGGCAACCAGGTTTTAAGAGATTTGACATTTGTTTTAGCCTAATGTATTCCCTTAATTTCCTTCTACTTACAAGGAAGTGAGCAATTAAGAAAATGTTGATTATCATAAAGCATATAGAAGAATAATTTTGCATAATACAGCTACTTAAAAATCTTTTAGATGAAGTACAAAGTGGTTTAGGAACCTCTCATATGTTGCATTGGCCAAGCAGCCAAGTTTGGAAGGCCGTCATTATCTAAATGCATCAGATATGGTCTAGTTAATGAGTTTATTCTTTGTTAATTTCAGTTATCTACATAACTTACCTCCATCTTCATCGATGTTGCTACCACTTCGCCCTCCGCGAGGTCCGCCACCCCTTCCACGTCCTCTGCCCCCTCTTCTGTTTCCTCCATCAAAATCAACTCCATTATCATTTCCATTATCATCATCAAATCTTCTACCTCTGTTATTTCCCCGACCGCCTCGAGGGCCACCACGTCCTCTCCCACGGCTTTGACTAGAACCATCACCTCTTCCACTTCCACCAAAGTCTGTATCTTCAAAGTTTGCATTTCTGTCTTCACCACTTTCATCTCTGAATTTATTACTTCTGTAACTCCTTGAGCTTCCATTAGAAAAGCCACCTCTACGCCCTCTACCAACAAATTCGGTTTCACTCCTAGAAAAACTATCAGTTCCTGCTGCATCTTCTTTCCTATCATCAACTGCATCAGAGAGGCCCCCAGGTTTAAGCTTTTCTTTGAGCAATGTAGGCAAGAACCCCCGTCCTCTTCCAAAATCTGTTCCTGTGCAACCTGCAGTCTGAAAAGTAAAGTGCAAGTGATAGCAGTAACATCAGAACCAATAAACACCATCCATTCTTAATCAATAACTTATAACTCTTATGAGATAATATGAACCAATACAATGCATCTGTGAAAATGCAAAAACTACTATTTTTTTCTGATTGTTTATACCATATATGCAGAAATAAAACATAGTATGCACAAAATTTTAATAAACTTCAAGGGTTTTTTTATGTAAGAACTGCTTTGTTATGGCACAAGACATATTTTATTTGTGAGCATAACTTACACAGTAAATGAAAATATGAGCATTTTATTTTTCAACATAGTTACCAGTAATGTCAACACTTTTTCAGTCATGGCACTAGCTTTTTAATATTGTCATTCACATAAATCTGCTGCCAGTCCATTTAACCAGTCAGTTACAGTTCCTTTCAATATGTTCTCATTCTCCAATTATCATCCACTAAGAGATTCTTAAAGTTTTGGAAGAAGGTGAAAGTCTGAGGGTGCTTTTTCACAGACAATTTGGTATCAAGTTCTGTTAGAGTAAATGCCTTAAAAATGGTTTTACAATAGTAAAGTTCAGTATTGTAGTACTTATTGAGATACATTGAGGAAACGTAAGAGAGGATGAAAGTGTACGGTTCTGCATGATTGTACTTAGTAACTAGAATAGATGCAGAAGGAAAATGGGGAGACAATAGAGATCAGTAGAGCCTGGATTTTGATTAAATGTCATTTCTGTTGCAAGTTGTCAGAGATGCTTATTGACAATTAAGTTCATTCTGAAAGACTTAAACATATGAAGTTTTTATAGGTCATCAAAATGCATTTTTCCCCAGTTAAAGTCATTTTTTAACATTTATGTGTGAGTTTAGGTCATTTTCTTGTCTTTATAGTTCTCTGTACAGCATTTTTGTACTTAAATGTCATTTTTTGTTATTTTATGAAGTAGTCATATAATGCAATACACAAGAAATAAAATTATTCATGGCAGCTATGGTCATCCTTGGAATAAAGATGACATATTGGAGATTTACCACGTTCCAAGGGCAGATAATGCCCAAGTGATTGTCATTCACAAGGAAACTTGTGTCACCAGAGTCAAGTTAGAAAAGCATTTCTTCGTGTCAGAGTGCATATTGAAAACAAAAATTATCAACTGCAAGCAGTTTAAGATAATGTTTCAGAATTTGGTGAAAATATGTTTTCATCCCATAGAAGTGTCTTATTTTATAAATTATGCAAAAATAAAGTAGCCGTAGATAAACTGTTTATAGGGCCACAACATATCAGGCGAGAGGAACATTTACGAGCTGTCGAAAATGCAAACAAAAGAAAAATGTCAACTACTGCTAAAAGAAACTGCTTCCATGTCATATAGCAAGTCATCTTTATTTTATAAAGAATTATGTGAAGTATTTGTAGTGCGAATATTCCACTTGGAAAACCAGGCCATTCTAAATTATGTGATTTCTTGGAATGCCACACTGGTCGTACGATTTCAGATGAATCCACTTTGCATAAAGGCTACTTATAGAAAGTCTTTGTGAATACTCCATCCCGAATTAAATATTTCAAAGACAAGCTTACTTATCATTTTATAGAATAACTTACTTAACAGATTATCTGCAATAATAAGAGGCTACCATACTAAAAAATTATAATACAATATTTCATGAAGTGTAAGCATCTGGATAATCTGAATATCATCGAGGTATCCCTGCTAATCCAAGAAAGTGTTGAGGAAAAAATGTTAATAACAATGTTAACAATACAATTACTCACAAAATATCGTCATATTTAATATTACTTTTTATGATTCTAATTTAGAATTCAGTTTAAAGTTTTTATGTCATTTTATAGATCATTTTTGGCTATTTTAAGATCAAGTTCTGGGCCCTAGAGATCAGCATTGGCTAAAGGTAAAGAAGCAATGATGACTGCAAGAGGATATTTGTATAAAATGCCAAATATGGGTGGAATGGTTTGAAAGGGTATTAAACTTGGTGGTTGCAGCTCAAATATTATGTGATATTGAAATATGGAATTTTCTCAAATTGAAATAAGATTAGCATGGAAAAGACTAATTATAACGATACAGCTTTGAAATACTGGTATAGAATCCTGAATTTAGATATGAGTTTGAATACCAAGAAACAAGTCTGGATAAGTAATTTAAGAAACAAAATTGTTCAGTGAATAAACAGAAGAGGTAATTAGTACTTTATGTTTCAATGACATTGGAAAAGAGAATGGTATGCACAGAACACCAATACAGAATTGAGCAACAGCATGGTTAAGAATATGGGTATATGGTTACAAAGACAGCTAAATAGTTATCCACAAAGTGAATACCCATTATGTGTCAGAAAAGAGGATGGTACTTCAAAGGCTATTCCCAGTATTAAATATAGACAGTCACATCCTGTTTTACCCTAATCCAACTCCAAACACATTCTACAGATCAAGCTACGGCAAAGTAGATCCTCTTTACATCTAACAACTTTAACAACTGCAAAGACAAATTGAAGATGATGCTTATTCGTTCTCCATCGAAGGAGTGAACTAGCAGTGCAAGACTGTACTAGTCTGGAATTCCTCTCCGGGCAGCTCTGTGTGCTCAACAGAGACATCAGTTCACCTAAAGAGACTGAAAGGGTCAGTGTTCAGCAGCAAGCTCTGAGACCAAGGTGGGAGCCATTATATCTTTTGGTATGTAGTTATAGTAATTTTTGCCACTTCATTTTTTTCGGGCAATTTGAAATCTTAATGCACCAAAATTAGAAAAAAGAGTTGAAACATAAAGCCGAATGATTAGTATGAACATTTATTATGGAAGAATTGTGAAATTACTTGAGCTCAGTGGATTATGGCAATATTCCAGTACATATGAGTAAAGAAAGTAAATATTGAGAATAAAGCTTTGTAACACATGCGCCAACTATATTGATTTTCTGTAATATATTCTAAAGAGAATATAATTGTTAATACTATTATTAATAAAACCAAGGTACTTAAATGCTCTCCTCCTCTTGTAATTTTAGGCAAGTTTATGTAATAGTAGTAGTAGTCCTTAAGGGCGCAGAACTGCAGAGGTTATTAGTGCCCTATGGTAAACAAAAAACAACTAAAAATTAAAAGCCATAAAAACCGCTAAGCAGGAGTACCGCACAGGAAGTCATGGAGATCATAAAAAGCCTAACATAACAAGATTAAAACCGAGGGACTGAAAGGTATGTAAAAAGATGAAACCCCGTGATAAAATTAGGCCCGACCATACATTCCACAGTGGCAAAGAAAAGTTGAAGTCCCTCGCATGCACCAGGATTGTTGCCTAGCAGGGTGGGGAGGTCAGGAGACAGAGACAGGGACCCACGCATCACAGTAAAAAGGCGACACTCCAATACAAAATGACGCACCGTCAAAGGTTCATTACACAGAGCACATTGAGGAGCGGCTTCCCCATGTAAAAGGTAGTGATGGTTAAAACGGCAATGTCCAATACGCAGTTGCGATAAAATCATTTCATCGCGGCGAGATGCACGCGAGGAAGTAGTCCAGGGAACAGGAGGGGACTTGACCTCTCTGAGTTTGTTCCCACGCACCCCGGACCATTCCGCGAACCTGCGCGAAAGAATGGCCCGGCGCAGGACACGAGCATCATTGGGAGGAACAGTGGAGCTAAAAACAGTAGGATTTAAAATTGCAGACTTGGCAGCTGCGTCCGCTTGCTCATTCCCGCTCACACCTACGTGGCCAGGAACCCAAACAAACGACACGCTGACGCCAGCATCAGCGAGCGAATGCAGGCGATCATGAATACGCTGTATCAAAGGATGGATGAATACAGCTCACGCAGGCCCTGTAGTGCACTGAGGGATAACAAACTGCCTAAAATCCTGTCCCCGGATAAAAAGAAGAGCCTGACAGATACTGAAAAGCTCGGCGGTAAAAATTGAACACTGCCCCAATAGGTGAAAGGCGTAACTCCGCGAATTAAAAACAAAAGCACATCCCACACCGCGGTCATCCTTTGAACCATCCGTGAAAATAAAACTATGGTTAGGAAACTCGGCCTGCAACTCGAGCGAAAGGCCGAGGGCGGAGTAACTGATTTCGGCATGGATGCCAACCGTAGGAGGACCGGGGTGTCGCAGCATAACCAAGGAGGGGATGAACATTCTCCCAGTGACAGCAGATCCGGTAGCTGAACATCCAAGAGCCGAAGCAGTTCACGAAAACGAACCCCGGCAGGAAGCAAGGCCAGCGCACTAACAGCATATTGGCGGTCAAGAGACTCGTCAAAGAATAGCTTGAAAGACGGGTGATCCGGCATGGCATGGAGGCGGAGAGCATAGCTGCAAAGAAGGACCTCACGCCTATGGCACAGCGGAGGTTTAGCAGCCTCAGCAGACAAACTACTAACTGGGCTCAGCGGAAACGCACCAGTGCCAGGCGAATCCCTCGATGGTGAACTGGGTTTAAACGACGTAAAACTGAACGACATGCCGAAGAGTACACAATGCACCCGTAATCAAGTTTAGAGCGAACAAACGAACGGTATAGCTGCAATAGTACAGTGCGATCTGCTCCCCAGGATGTGCCACGTAAAATATTATATGCTCGATCACATCGATCCCTCAGCGAAGAAATATGAGACGACCAGCTAAGCTTCCTGTCGAACACCAGGCCAAGAAACTTCACAGTTTCGGCGAAGGGCAGCAGTACCGGCCCAAGGTGTAGGGAAGGCGGCGCGTAACGTTTCCGATGCCAGAAGTTGACACAAACGGTTTTCTCGGCAGAAAAACGGAAACCATTTGCAACGCTCCAACTATGCATACGGTCAAGACAAGCCTGAAGGCGACGCTCCAAAAGTCATGTGCGCCGAGTTGCAATAAATTGCAAAGTCGTCAACAAATAAGGATGAGGAAATACCAGCATTAAGACAATCAGCGTTAGGATTGATGGCGATGGCGAAGAGGGTGCAGCTGAGAACCGAACCTTGAGGTACTCCGTTCTCCTGATTAAAAACACGAGAGCAAACAGAAGTCACACGCACACGAAACACCCTGTTCATCATGAACTCCCGGAGGAACACTGGAAGGCCCCACTTGTGCAAGGTACGCAATACACCAGTCCTTCAGCAAGTGTCATAAACTTTCTCCAGATCGAAAAAGATGGCTACAGTTTGGCACTTGCGTAGAAACCCATTCAGAATGTGAGTCGAGAGGGAGACGAGATGGTCAGTGGAGGAGCGATATCGGCGAAAGCCGCACTGGATATTGCAGATCAGTTTCTCAGACTCGAGCCACCATCGTAACCGCCCATTGATCATGCGCTCCATCACCTTGCAAACAGCACTGGTGACGGAGATAGGACGGTAACTGGCAGGAAGTCTACGATCCTTTCCCGGTTTTAAAATGGGTTTTTCTTCATTCTTAAAAGTTGAATTTTGGGCAAGGAAGGGCCTTTGTTTATTTTACTCAATTCATCCCTTCTTTACCGATTCAATTCATCCAAACCGCAGGAAACTCACCCTCTTGCCAACCACGGTTATATACGCTCAGGAGATAGAGTTTACCATCAGAAGAGAGGTGCTTCAGCATTGCGATGTGGATACTATCAGGTCTTGGGGCGGAGTGCCGAGAAGATGCTAATGAGGCATCCAGCTCTCGCATGCTAAAAAATCTTATGTGTTCCATTCACATGACTTTCTCTATATCTCTATAAATTATTATTGTTAATAAGCTTATCTTTTATTTATTTCATGCTAATCGAGAAAATTAGCAGAAATAGTCTTATTTCTTGCTTTATTGTAAGTAGAAACGAAATAAGGGAGTACCATAGGTTAAAGTGAAAGCAAAGCTGGTAGCTATGTGACTGATGTTCCTTTGTTTGTATGGACAGGAGTTGACAAATTCCTGTATGAGAAAAGTAGGTTTTTCAAAGCTGAAACCAAGAAAAAGGTATATCTAAAAAACGATCAACTCCACGAAAAAAAATGTATATAACATAAATTGTGTGTTTTAACGTGCTCTACATTTTTTGTGGGTTACGTTTTTGTCCATCTCTTACGGTTTAGTAGTTATGAAAAATTCATCCAGAATAAAGTAGTCTTCAGAGGCTATTCCCAGAAAATTCAAAATATACATTTTACTTGTCAGGTAAATAACTAATATACGATATTTTCATCAAAATCTTCGTGTGGCATCCCTGGAAGATACTAAACTTAAATACCAAGTTTGGTATTTTACCGGCTTTTCGTTTTTGAGTTATCGTGTTCACAGACACACGGACCTTTTTCTGAAAATACTTTTTTTTATACAAGGGACCCTAAAACATATATTTCCGGTGAAATCTCGGTATCGAATTTTTGGGTGGAGTGCAATACCTTCTCTATACACTATGTACATAGTGAGTATAGAGAAAGTAAAAATGTGTTATAGCCCTCGGTGTCAGAGGACCGGAATGAGAGACTCTCAGACTCTGCGTCCACCTTAATGACACGGAACGCCGGGTGATAATTGGCGGAACTGGACACATCTGAGAAGGTACTACCAAAGGCGTTTGCAACAGCAATCGGATAAACGACGGTGTCGGTGTCCACGAGTAGCCCCTGTATTGAAGCACCAGTCTGCTTACCGGCAACACGGCGGAGTTTCTCCCACACAACGGATGAAGGTGTTGTGCGATTAAACGTAGACACAAACGAATTCCATGAAGCTCTTTTGCTATCCTGAATAATTCGGTCTGCCCGTGCGCGTGTTTGTTTAAAATGGATCAAATGCTCCAGCGTAGGGTGATGGCGAAATACCCAAAGAGTCCTCCTACGAGCACGAATGGCATCGCGGCATTCGGCAGTCCACCAAGGGACCGCTAATCGTCTAGGGTAGGCAGACGACCGCGGTATTGACTGCTCCGCAGCGGAGATCACGACAGAGTTGGTCAACGGAGTCGAACTGGCGGTCGCTGAAAACAGCCAGAGCGGAAAAGAGAGCCCAATTCGACTTAGACAGCTGCCAAGAACTCGCACGCGAGGAGGAAATGCGGTGTGACATAAGAGTAATGACACAAGGGCAATGATTACTGGATTGAGAGTCTGATACTACGTTCCACTGAAAGCGGTGAGCAAGCTGTGCAGAGCAACCAGAAAGGTCCAGTTGGGATAGCGTGGCCCGAGAATCGGAAATGAAAGTAGGTTCACCGGTGTTCAGAACAGAGAGAAAAGGTCTGCAAGAACAGTCTCCCGTGCGGAGGCCCTAGGGGAACCACATAGGGGGATGTTGGGCATTAAAATCACCCAGCAGAAGAAAAGGTGCTGGGAGCTATGACAAGAGATGGACAATGTCAGCGGCGCAGAGGATAGATGAAGGCGGAATGTAGGCATTACATACAGTAAAGCAGAAATCAGGAAGGGTAAGTCGGATAGCAACATCTTGCAAGGTAGTAGTAAGCGAGAATGGCTGACCGCAGATGTCATTGCACGTGAGGATCATAACACCCCCATGAGCAGGAGAGCCCTCCTCCGGTGTAACATCTAACCGCATGGGAAGGTATTGGTGCAGGGCAAATGCATCGTGGGGGCGAAGCTTTGTCTCCTGCAAACACAGAACCAGAGGGTTATAGGACTGTAGTAACAGCTGCAATTCGGCCCTGTGGGTACGGACACCGCGGATATTCCACGTCAGGAGAGCCATGGAGCACAGTTAGAGGCATGAAAGGTTATCGATGAGTCAAACTATGAGTTTGCAGCTGGGAAGCAAACGACTGGTGTAGATGAAGTTAAGGTGGGCGTTTCTTGTTCTTTACACTCTTTGGACCCACAAGAGTATAGCCACTTTCGTCGGCGCTATCCGCTGATGTTCGGGATGCGGAAGATCCCCTACGGCTCGTAGAACGAGAACGGGACTTGGAAGGTTTATCAGTGGCCTTGTGTTTCTTACGGCTGCGCTCATGAGGAGCAGCGACAGGTGGTGTCGGTCTAACTAGCGGCTTACGAGCAGGTTCTGGAGAAATAGAACTTGAGGCAATGGGTGCTGTGGATGTTGAAGACTGCGAGGTTGTGGTAGGCGTCTGTTCCGTTTGAGTACAGGCGTCGGCTACAGGCACGGTTTGTAGTGCCACTGAGGAAATAGGAGTGCGGCGGAGCATGAGGCATAGCCTGAGATGGTAACAAACTGCAGATTTTGGAAGCGACGCCTGGCTTCCGGAAAAAGTCAGGCGTCCCTTAACTCGCAGCTCCTGGATGGCCTTTTCCTCGAGAAAACGTGGACATTGCCGGGAGCTAGATGTATGGTTCCCGTTACAATGGACGCAACAAGGGTCTCCAGCACAAGCAGTTTCTCCGTGGGCAGCTTGACCGCAACGTTCACAGATAGCGTCTAAGGTGCACCGAGTTTGCGTGCGACAGAACCGTTGGCACCGAAATCAGCGCAATGGGTTCGGCACATACGGTCGCACAGAGACGCGTTCATATCCACAATATAGGGTCTCGGGTATTGTGGTGCTCTTAAAAGTCAGAAATACCGTACGCAATGCCACTGATTCACCATCTCATTTGCCGAGCAGACAGTACGCTTGGCATACACCCTGGTCAGATAAATTGGTGACAATATCTACTTCGGAAAGACCGTCTAAACAAGAGGTAGTTACGACGCCTCTACAGGTTCAGTCTTATGGGGGGGGGGCACCTTTATGGGGAAGGAACCCAACAAGCTGGCCTTCAGGAGTTTCTTGAACTGGTCTTCTGTCTTCGTTTCAATCAAAAGCGTACCGTCTCGCGATCGGGTGGCATTGGTCACTTTACCGCATATCCTGTTAATCTCGCGCAGTATATAAAACGGACTGATATCTCGCATAGTTTTCTTTTCGCAGACCAAGGTCACAACTATAAAGCGGTCAAAAGAAGAAGTTTTGTGCGGAGATAACATTATGGAAAGACCTCCTTCCGGAACCGTCGGCGTCAGCCTGCCATCCGGGGGTAGAGAGAAAAGACACCAAAATACTTTCCGGTCTGTGCCGCCTGGTAGATCCCTACCAGACCCGTCTCAAGGAATACCTCAGAAGGAGTTACCCTCTAGTCACCACTGCTGGTCCATATGGGTAAGCCCTTCACCATGTACAACCCGGCTTTAAGCCCCTATCACAGGTATAATCACCTGTGGCTCCCCATTTTAGGCCATGCTAAGTAAAAGATCAGTCATGGATTCAGGGGACTTGTGGTTGATTACACCGGGTTTCTGTTAGCGGTAACACGACCGGTCCGTAATTCTAACCCAACGAGCAGCGTTCGTTGGGAAATTAAAACGGACCGGGTCCCCTAGGAAGCTACGTGGGTGTACATAACGGTATGGACGGGCTCCGCACCTAAAGCTTACACATAGGAAGGGTCCACTCAACCTTCACGCCTGAGACCTCCGAAGAGCACACATGTTGGAAGCCGCACTGGAACCGTGGGACAGGAACCACGGAGATAGAATAAAGATCCCTGTAGGTGAGGCAGGAGTTAATAAATCTAAAGCCTAAAAACTATATATGTAAAGAATAAGCCTAGGTGAAGAAGATGAGGTGTGTAAATTCGCTTCCACAAAAAGACACATACAAAACGTGGCTCAGTTGGCGATGGAGATGAGATGGCGGTGAGTGGCTCGGGAACCCCGGGTACGCCAAACCCGTACCTACCGTAGTAGGCCCCTGGGGGGGGGGGGGGGGGGCAAGTTTATGGAAACCTTCTTATACCTACTTACAAAAACATTAATACATTTAAACAAGAGAAACAACTTATGGACATTGACATGTAATTTTCTTCTGATATCACGATATATCGCCAGAACCAAAAGTTATGCATGTCAAATGGCAGCAGAGCACAGAAAGAACTTAATGTAGAGTCTTAACATTTCAATATATACATATGTATAGTCAGATAATTTTGTACGTAAGAAGATAAAGGAGTAGAACCTTGGCTATCATATTTTAATTCCCCAGTACAACGGATTATTTAACAAACAGAGTTAATAGTTATTAAGAATAAGAGGTTTCTAGTTGTGAAAAAAAGGTACATTTGTAACGTTTTGGAGAGTTATTATAAACTTCTCATAACTCTTCTTATATTGAAGAGTGATTATGAAAACATTTTTTTCTCTCTCACTTAGGCAAGCAAAAAGCTCATAGCCTTATGGGCTTAAAGAGATAGAAAGTTAAGATATATTTGCCTTTTACATCAAGATTTAACTTCCTTTCCAGTTTTTTTGTAAAAAGCAATTGAACAAATTTCAAAAACATAATTGTAAATTTTAAGTGGTTTGCATATTACAACCAGGTACCGAGTACATTTTGCTTTCATGTGTGAAAAGTTCTGTATCTTCCCTTATTATTTTATTGCCTTATCGAGTTTCCTTTTTGGGGAATTCTACTTTGAGACTTAATATGGCTTTGCAGAATTTACTACATAAGGACAAATTAATATTTTGACTGAAAATAAAAGAAACTAATGCAATGATACCCACCTAGCTTTTTAAAAATAACTCAAATAGTAACATAGTTATCATACCTTTCTAAAGAAACAGTATTAGATTATTTTAATGATTCACACATATAAGCAACAGAATTTCAAAATATTCCTAAAACTTCTTTCCTGTATAGTTTACACCAAATAAAAGCTAGGTTGCATTTATCATAAAGAAAGAGTCCAATTTTTAGCACAAACTATGTATCTAAATAAGGAGGAGCATGTACAAGGATGTCGCCCTCCGTGGTGTAATGGTTACCATGCTGATTTCATATACCCAAGGTCGCGGGTTCAAACCCATCGGAGCGCTATGGATTTTTTCAGGTGTAAAAATTCCTTAGCATGACTTCATTTGGAAGGGAAGTTGGTCCCATGTTGTAGATTTAGGCACATAAAAGAACATCAAGTCTGATAGGCCTCTGAGCAAAATTAAGCGGTCTTTCACGCCCAGTAGAGAATGAGACGTTGAGAACCACAACAGTTAAAGCACGTCCATAAATAACACTCCATTTACATTTTATGTATATATATATATATATACTTTTAACCAAGTTACAGGAATTAATTATGGCCTTTATGCAATCCTTAAATATAAAATGTGAATCCAGTTCCTCATTTGGGGGAAGACCCAGACAAACATTATATAACCAAGATATTCAATTAATAACACATGAACTGGGAAGTAGCACTTCTCACTTCAATTTGCCCACACCACAAATTATATAGCAAACAATAGATTCTAATGGGAAAATTAACTCTGACTTAAATGAGGCAGATATTATGTCTTTCTTTAAAGCCATTACAATTACAACATCCAGTACAGAATTTGCTAGATAAAGTTCATTTAATAGTTAATGATGGTCCACAGGCATTGGAATTTCTTAAATTTTCCTTGCATTTTCAAGAACTTTCTTCCAATGCATTTAATTGACAGGAAATACATGTATACGGTATTAAATGTTGTACTGGAGGACAACATCCTGCACCTGTTGCATATTGCTGTAACTCAAAACTATACACTACAACATTTTAATATTTCTGTTTTGGATTTATTTTTCCCTTTAAGGATTAAAACTCAACATTTAGTAAATAATTCTTATGCACTCCAAGAGCCATCGGAAGAAATTTTTTATGTGAAGTGTGTAAAGTTTTTGTGCAAATTTTTGCATTGTCAGAATCTGAAATTCAGATTTGTCAATTGATAACAGGATTAAATAATAGCACCCAATTACACTGTACCTTTTTTATCTCGTCTGGTTAATTTTTGCAACTTAGATACACTTACAACTACAGTTCAACAACTGACTTCTCAAGCTACGTCAGTTTCAGTGCAAAATAATTTATTGCTTTCTAGTTTGTCAACAGTTAAGTTGAATTTTATTGCTTCTTCGAATTCATTATCGCAGCAACATACATTTTCTTCTCCAAAAGCATACCGATTCAAAATACTCTATTACTGCTAAATGCAATCAGGAACAGACTTAGTGCAGACAATGTTATTTTTGTAATAAGTTAGGATATAGGTATCTGCTGTCGCAGTCTAAAGCAAAGAACAAAATAGCAATGCCTTCTAGGAAATGGCTAGAGCCAGACATTTTAGAATGCATGTCAAACCAAATATTCCTGCTTTACTCTTTTTTTTTTTGGTACCATTATCGGAAGTAACTTGTGGTACAAATGGGATGTTTGCACTCATTGAAATTGATTTGCCAATAAATCCAGCAGATCGCAAATTTTTGGACAAAAGTAAAGAAACAGAAATTACAAATTATTCCCTCTGAAAATCAACTGTGGACAGTATCAGGAGATTTTTTAAGGGTTTTGGGAGACATCACTTTGCATGCCAAGATTTATAATTTTTCATGGAATATTTTTTTTAGGACACATTTACCATATGCAATAATTTTAGGCATGGAATTTAACAGTACAAGCTTGCAATTGCACTTTGCCAACTTTACAAGTAACTTTGCATTTGTATTACCCTTTTTATTGGGATTAAATTCACATTTACAAAGGGTAAATGTAACATTGCTTCAAGCCCATCCAGGAGTAGAATTAAGACAGCTTTCTGTAGACTAGGAACTCCAAATTATTGAAGTGATAAGAGAATTTTCAGGGAAGTTAGGTTTGTTGCAAAATATACAATACAGTATTCATTTGCTAAGTAATACTCCTGTTTGTTCACCCTTATAGAGTTTCACCTCCTAAGTTGGAATACAAAATAAAATTAAACAGCTGTTAGAACAGGATGTAATCTAGCCTTTACAATTGCCCTTGTTTTCTCGTCCCCAAACCCAATAATAATGTGCATTTAGTAGTGGATTATAGAAAGCTAAAAAAAAACATTTTAATGGATTCTATGTCGCTGCCAGAAATCCACATAGCCATGTACTATTCTCGTAATGCCTAAGTTTACCACTCTAGATCTTAATCAGGTCTATTAACAGATTCCGTTGGATGAAAAATCACATATTACAGTTTTTACAACACTATGGAATTTATTCCAGTATAGATGCTTACCATTTGGAATTTCAAGTGGGGCACAAACATTATCGCCATTAGATAAATTATTTCATGGATTTAAATTTAAGTTTATGTTGCTTATTCCATTATTTAGCTGATGTGGTAATTTATTCAGAAATGTTCTGATGAACATCTTCATCTAAATATGGTCTGTCAGTGTTTAGCAGAAGCTGGTCTTACAGTTAGTCCTTCTAAAGTCAAATTTGCCACATCACAGCTATCCTTCTTAGAACATATTTCTCCAGGCGGAATATCCATAGACCCAGAACAAATACTGGCAATCGTAAGTTTCTCACATAAAAGACAAAAGCAATTGGCATCATTTTTAAGTGTGTTCCAAAATGTACAGCTCATGTTGAGCCTTTAATTGAACTCTGCTGTAAAGGAGTTGCTTTTAATTGGACTGAAAAACATCAGAAGGCATTTGAATTTTTTAAAGTTAGCTACCGGTTTTGGCTATGCCTGATTTTGACAAACCCTTTATTGTACAATCAGACACCTCTAGATTTGCCATGCCATCTGTACTTTGTCAAGACCAAGATAATGAGAGACTACCAATTTTTTACACCTCTCTATGTTTGACAGCAGCTGAGCGTAAGCTCTCCATGTATGAACTGGAAGCTTTAGTGGTTCTGCACGCTTGTGATAACTTCCACACACATCTAGAACATCACCCCTTTCAACTTGAGTGTGTTAAACAGGCTATATCATGGGTTTTATTCCACTCAAGAAAGTCTGGTAAGCTGGCCAGATGCCCAACCAACCTTAAAAAACATAAGCAAAGTTTTATGTAGCATTTCCACAAACTTTAAAGAATTTCCTGCAACATTCCGCTCCCTTGAACAGTATCAAAAACAGGATTCAGAATTAAAAGCTTTGTGGCAATTAGAAACAGGAAAGTTGCCTAAGTTGGATGGATTACTGTGCTACGTTGTACCAAGAAATTCAAGATGAGTATTATTGTCTAAATTGTTGATACTGGATTTATTAGACTATTTCCATATTTTGCCAATAGGGGCAAATTTGGGTATGTTTAAAACCAAAAAGAAAATTAAATAACTTTTGTGTGGCATGAGATATACAGAGATATTTTACATTTTGTTTGTAGCTGTGAGGTTTACCTGAAATCTAAACTGGCGCAAAATGCAAAATATGGGAATTATTACAGTCCACAGCAAATTATCCTATGGAACAGTTATTCCTTTATTATGTAGGACCATTGCCATGGTTCTCCCATGGTTTTACCTACTTGGCAGTTACAATTAATGCTTTTACAAAGTTATTTGGTTTGTTCCAGTAGTAGGATCAGTGACAGATTCCTTCTATTTGACTTATCTTCTTTATTTGCAGTCTCTGATTTCCCTGAAATCTTGACAACGGATAATGCTTCCTATTTTCAATGACTAAATTTTCATAATTTTTTTGAGTTAGGGATCCAGTAGGTTATTAGTTCTCGTAATACCCTAAACCTTCTTTGGCCAAAAGGGTTAACCGCACTTTGAAGAGTATGCTTATTGTATTTAATTTTCATTGGCATAACAGTTGGGATGAGTTTGTATCTGAATTTCAGTCTGTATTAAATATAGTGGTAAATGAAGCACACTAGACCCTTTAAATTGATACTTAATTTTGCACCACTTTGTCCACTTTCTAATAAATGGAAGCGTTTTGATTTTTTTTCAGAGGATATTTCTACAGAAATGGCTTCACAGCACTGGATAACCTGTTACATGATCGCTTCGTGCAAAAGAGAGTAATAAGGGACGTAAATCTGTAACCTCTAAGGCCTGCGGTCTGGTGCTTTTGCAATCACGTTTTTAGAGTAAAACAGACAAATTCATGCTTAAGTTGGCTCCTAGATATATAGGGGCATATAGGGTTTTAAAAATAATTAGTAAGGTTTCCTTGAGCTCCAACATTGCTTTTCAGGGCCTATTACTACTGCTCATGTTTCCCAATTCCAACTTTGAGTGCTGAAATGTATTCCTGGAACTTGGATAAGACAGCATAATATTATTGAGAGGGTGGAATGTTAAACCTTATACTCTTGGTACCTCAGGGTTTAACTTGTGTTTGTTTTGTGTTTATAATGTCGTCTTATTGTTTTTATAGGGCTTCTTGTCTTTTTAACTGTATTATTTGACCAACCCCTAGTGTGTCGGTTTTTCTTTTACCTTCTGTTGATTGTTTTGTCCTCAGCGATTTTAAGACAATGCCTGGGAATTAGTGTGATTTTTTGTGGTTTGTTTTACTTGGGGTGTAACCTTGTTATTTCTAGGGTGGTTCTGAATTAGTATAACATGACTGGCCAGTGATATAGGTAAATGTTAATTGTTTTGCATGCTTGCCGGTAAATCATGGACCCCTCAATGTTGCCAGCACCTCGTAACTCTGGGCCTGGATGAACAGTTGTATTAACACATTGTTTTATATGTATATATTTATTGTTTCTCTTTTTTACTTTCTCTACACGTACTTGTACATAATTTATAGAAAAGGTATTGTATTACACCTAAAAATTTGATAAGAGGTTTCACCGGAAATATACATTTTGAGAGCCCCTGATAAAAAAAGTATTTTTAAAAAAGGTGTATGTGTGGGGGAAGGGGGGGGAGTGTGGCAGCATAGCTCAAAAACTAACAGACAAACTTGGTATTTCAGTTTAGTATGTTCCATCTTTGAAAGTTTTGTTTTTCTCAAAAATTGCTCTAATGATTTTGATTAAAGTTCACAACACAAATAAGATGTATATTTTGAATTTTCTGGTAATAGCCTCTGAAGAGCACTATTCTGGTTGATTTTTGCAGAATTTTGAATATAGGTTAAACCATAAGAGATAGACAAAAACTTACAACAAAAAAAGTAGATCTTGTTAAAACACACTATTCATGTAATTTGAATTTTTGTTGTAGAATTGACCATTTCCAAAATATTCCTTGTTATTGGTTTTAACTATAAAATATTTATACATTCTACTAATGTATATCTTGATTTGTATGGTGTAGAAAGAAGAATTACCTTTTGTAAGGAGTCTGTTTGTAGAACAGTTGGGGAAAGTCATGTAAAGTTATTGCTCATTACATTTTGGAGCAAATGTGTTGTTAACTTTACAGGCATTTTTTTGTTGGAGAAACCTAACAGTTATAGGTGTATGGTGTGTTGCCCCTTGCCATAGAGTTTTAAGTGTATGTATACTAAATGTTCGGCTTATGTGGTGTGTAATTGATATGGCTACCTACCTTTTTACAATCTCACATCTATACCAGTTTACAGCTGTCTCAGGAGAGGTGTCATCCTGCCTGCTATTCGCAAATGAAGAGAATGGGACACACCAGCTTAATGGAAGCTTTTCTTTTTGGCGCTAGTTCCTGCAGTACTATACTATTTTACCCTAATCCAACTCCAAACACATTATACGGATCAAGCTAGGACAAAGTAGTTCATCTTTACGCCTAACAACTTTGACAGCTAAGTACAGATTGAAGTTGATGCTGATCCACTCCCCCATTGAAGGAATGCAACCCACAGCAGAAGACTGTACTAGTCTGGAATTCCTCTTTGGGTAGCTTGGCATGTTGAAGACATATCAGTTCACCAAAAGGGTCAGTGTTCAGCAGCGAGTTCCAAGATCAAGGTAAGCAGTCTTTGTATCTTTCGGCATATAATTACAGTCATTTTCACTAGTTCATTCTTTTCAGGCAATTTGGAATCTTAATGCATCAAAATTAGAAAAAACAGAGTTGAAATGTAAAGCTGAATGTTTAGTATGAACATTTATTATGGAATAATTGAATGTGTCATTGCAAAAAGGGTCCTAAATGTTTTTTTGTGAAATCGACATGTGGTTTTTCGAATCCCTACACATATTCTGGGCAGAAACTTACCAATGTTATGACCACATGAGAGCACTAGCATCACTAATAAAATATAAAGCTCTAAAATGGCGGAAACCGAGACTGTGGTTAATGTTTCTCCAAAGAAAAGGAGGAAAGGCATGGTGAATAGTGAAGAATATAAAAGAAATTATTAAGAAAGCACATGTACATTTCCTATAATGGGAAGAGAGTACCTCGTCGGGAAATTAGCTCAAGATGCAGGTAAATAGTAATGTGTTGTATATTGGTTTCTGGTGTTGTGCTGACATAAGTTGTTATAGGGCGAGATTTACAACCATGGTACGTGTACCTTCTGCTATTGGTGCTCCTTTATATTTATATAATATATTGTTTAATTTTGAAATATTTCATAAGTACATTGCTTGTTAGTATGCATGGTGACTAAAAATATTTTAAAAAAATATAAAATCAAATAAAATATCAGGCCCAATATCATTCATATTACCCTCTTGTTAATGCTCAAAGTTGTGGTAATGTTGCCGTTTAAGGGTCAGTTGGCCGTGCAATGCTGCAAAACCACACCAACTTGAGAAATTAATAACCGACTGTAGAACTGAGCGCACAGTGCCAAAGGAATCCAACCAGTTAAGAGCCTCAAGATGGCAGTAGTAGCATGGTTATATGTTGCTAAATGGTGCATATATGACGTAACCGAAGGGCATGGCAATGCTAGCAGACGACAGCATCTATCATACACTATTACCCCTACTTATTGCAGATATTGGTTGTTTGAGGTTATGTGGTACATGAGCTAGCTAAAGGCGCTTTCATCAAAACATAAAGATAACACCATCTATGTCACACTGCAATTGCGGTGCTCTTAATACGTTTGATCAAGTAATATTTTGGGTTAAATGGAGAAATTTAATACACAAAGCTATTGTTAATTAAGAAGTTAGCGATTGCTTTGTATCTTTTTTAATGAAAACAGGAGCATTAGTAGTAAATAAACATTGTTAATATTAATATTGTTATTATTATTACTACCATTATCTTCATCATTATTATTATTAATATTACTATTATTGGTGGTGGTATTGGTAGTATGATGATAATGATATGAGTATTATTATAATTATTATTAGTTGTAAGAATAACTGTCAGCCCAACCAGATCTACTTGCTCTTTACATATGTCCTTGGTAGCATTAAAAAAGGCTGTTTTGTCATAGAAGAAAACATGAAAGAGGTGGAGAACAGTAGGAGATATCCGGAAGAACAGTAAATGCGCTCCCTGATGCATATAATTGCCTATTTCAATGTTTCCCGCACCTTCCTATGAATGCGTTGGCTAATTTTATATTTCTGGGTTTCCCCGCCTTGCCATGGTTACGCTTCCTAAGGCATATGCTGATTCATGCTTTCCACACTACCCTATGACTGCGCTGCCTTCCCTCCTTTTTGCAATACCAACTATATATGCTCCATAATGCTGAACCTTGCACCTTTCATATGCAAAGGTTGGCTGCCTGACGTTATGCGGCCAACTGACCCTTAAACGGCAACATTACCAAAGTTGTACCAACAGTCCAGTATGATAACATTATTTTTAATTTACAGGTGCCGTAAGAAATGTTTTGAGATGTTCACCGATGCGGATCAGGAAGAGATATTCTTAACCCTCTATAGGATGAATTCAAAGGACAAACAAGATCTTCACTTGCAAAGAATGATTGAAGCAATGGATCCTGCAACACACAGACCTCGCAGAGAAAACCCAACTCTGAGTGACAAATCTTTTACATACCATATACTGTTGTATGATAGAAAGTAGTAGTATGCAGTGAAGCATTTTTTTCTTTGTATAGTGTGTCTGATAAACGTGTAAGACGACTTCGCTAGTTACTACTCGTGGGAGTCCCCACATGATGCTAGGGGCAAGGAATCCAGTGGAAATGCTATGAAGGGAGAAGAATTTTGGCTCATCAGTGAACATATTGAAATGTTTCCAGTGAAGCAAAGTCATTATTCTGGCAAAGTAGTCCATTATTTAGATGCTTCTTTGTCGGTAAGCAAGATGTGCTCACTCTTTAAAGAGAAACATCCAAATACCAAGAAAAACTAAGTTTAATAATGAATATTCTAATGAAAATTTTGCATTATGGATTGGTTGCCCACAAGTTGATGTGTGCTGTGTGTGTGAAGAACTGAAGAATAAGATAAAAAACCCCAATCTAAATGAGACAGCTAAACAGGCAGCAGCTGTCTAATTAATTGTTCATAAACGAAGAAGTAACAGATTATACAGTCCTTTGAAACAGAGCAAGGAAAAATGTATTGACAATAAAAACATTATGTCCTTAGTGTTTGATTTTATGCAAAACCTACTATACCGGTTCAAGATGTATTCTATTTGCTGCAACTAACCATTAATGTTTTTTCCATTCATAATTTGAAGACAGAAAAAACTCATTTCTTTGTGTACCATGAGGAGCAGGGAAGAAAAGGTACAGATGAAGTTTCATCATTTCTAATTGATTATATTGACAAATTTGTCCCAAAGAATATATCAGAATTCCATTTATTTTCTGACAACTGCAGAGGACAAAATAAGAACAATACCCTTATAAGGTCCTGTTTGGCTTTAACTGATATGAATTGGTTTGATAAAATTCTCCACTTCTATCCACTGAGAGGACATTCATTTTTGTCGTGCGACAGGAAGTTTGGAATGATTAAACTGCTCTGAGGAAGAGAGAGAGAGAATTTACATACCCTATGAGTACTGCGAGCTCATTGTTTCATCTTCAAAGACTGATACCTTTTCATTGAAAATGTTGAGGCATGTGATATTAAGGATTTTACAAACTGGTGGCATCAATTTTATAAGATGATGACAGTATCCCTAGAAACATCACGTGCTCCTAGAGACAAGAAACAACGGTTCAATGTATCCTACTTTAGTTATTTCAGTACTCTTCCAAAAAGAATGGGTATGTTGTAACAAGAAACTGAATTGGTGGACTTGTTGAGCATACATTTCGTCTGTCTCAACCAGGAAGTGTGCCACACTTAATTCCTATTCAAAAATTGTATCCAGATGGTAAAGTTCTGATAAAGCTAAGATAGTAGATATTAAAAAGGTCCTTCAATATATCCCTGAGGAAAATATTCATTTTTATGAACAAATCTTGTACTGGCCACATGCTGATTCTTAAACATTTTGAAATAGAACTTTTACTATATGTTGAGATTTGATACAGACGGATATCATTTATTAAATTTTGCACTTTCATGCCTAAAGTTTTGATGTTCCATGTATAACAAATTGTTGTAATAGTTATAAAGAGGTTATGTTTAAGATGTGATGTTATACTATTCATATCTGTGGATAATAACATTCTTCATTCACTGAAATTAATTTATGAAGATTATTTCATTTAATATTGGTATATATTTTAATTTCAGAAAGGTACCTATGTCAGTCAACATTACATATGTTTGTACTCTAAATTATTTTGATTACAAGCATTTGCCTATACAGGATCTATTTCTGGTAATCAGAAGAGTATCCAGTCTTTATTTTGTTATTCTACATTTCTTAATTATTCAGCTAGACAGTTTTTTTTTTTTTTTAATTTCTCACAACTTTCCTTCAAGTGACTTAGGTACTTTTCTGCAATGACACATTCAATTGTGAAATTACTTGAGATTGGTGGATTAGGGCAATATTCCGGTATATATATATATATATATATATATATATATATATATAATATATATATAAGTGAAATATATGGATTTTTTAAATAGTTTAATGCCCACTTTTATTGCAATGGCACCACAGGCGATAACATTGATGATACATGGAATGAAGATGGAGCACCAGTGGAATGCGATGGCAGGGGAAACCAGAGAACCCAGAGAAAACCTGCCATTGTGTCACTTTGTCCACCACAAATCCCACATGCGGTTGCTTGGGATCAAACCCGGGCCATCTCTGTGAGAGGCGAGTAGTTATATTGAGTTGCTGTAATATATACCATATGGGGTATAACTGTTCACTTCATTATTCAACAATAATATTCAAACAAATTTATATACTTATATAATTGTTACAACAATATTATATTGCTTTGAGGGCAAGTTTATAGATACTTTCTTACCTAACAAAAATATTAATACAGGGTTACTACAAAAGAAATAGACAACTTCAACTGCCTGTAAAACAAAAACTATTAAGAGATAGCAACCTAATTATTTTGGAGGTATGTTGAGAAACTCACAAAGTTTCGTTTGTTACTATTGGTAACGCTGTAGTGTTTTGTTTGTTGTTGCAGAAGTTGAAATGGCGGAAAATCCTGTGGAAAAGGCATATTGTGTGTTGGAATTTGCTAGAACGCAATCAGCAACTGTTGTCCAACGACATTTTAGAACACATTACCACAAAACGCCACCGACTAGACAGTCAATCTAGACTGGTATAGAAAATTCGAGACAACGGGATGTTTGTGCTAAGGGAAGAGCTAGGGAAGACCAAGAGTTTCGGAAGAAAACGTTGAACGTGTTCGTTCTGCCTACATAAGAAGCCCGCAGAAATTGACATTTAGGGCAAGCATGCAATTATAAATTCCACAGCAAACTGTATGGAAAATCTTGCGGAAGCGACTGCACATGATGCCTTACAGATTACAGATGTTGCAGTTTCTGAGTGAAGAAGATAAGGTCATACGGCGTGAATTTTGCATTGACATGTTGCGACATGATGTAGACGATGCTGGTTTTTGTGAGCGCATCATTTAATTTTACGGTAACGTGTTCTAAAATGTCGGACAACAGTTGCTGATTGCGTTCTAGCAAATTCCAACACGCAATATGCCTTTTCCACAGGATTTTCCGCCATTACAGCTTCTGCAACAACAAACAAAACATTACAGCGTTACCAATAGTAACAAACGAAACTTTGAGAGTTTCTCAACATACCTCCAAAATAATTAGGTTGCTATCTCTAATAGTTTTTGTTTTACAGGCAGTTGAAGTTGTCTATTTCTTTTGTAGTAACCCTGTACATTTAAACAGCATCTTATTAAAGAGAAATGATTTACGAATGTTGACATGTAACTTGCTTCTAATATTCTATATTCCCAGAACCAAAAGTTAAACGTGTCAACGTGAAACAGATTTTTCGAGCACTCAGGTAAGTTTTATCAAAGCTAGTATATTACTTTCAACCCCCCCCCCCCAAAATAACACTTCTGTCTTTTCACATAAATACAAATAGCAAACAAAGCAAAAGAACCGAGCATACTCTACTGTAGTTGCTCAACACCAACGAGATATAGCACTCACTGTTTCTGAGATAAAATAGTTAATACAAGAGAACAAGAAGTTCTTGACGAGTTGGATCATAGAAACACTAAGATGGAGATGTTTCAAAGTATGTGTACACTGTTGGAGTCTGCTGAAGATATAGCGCACACATGTTTTAAAACATGTCCGGGTAAAAATTATCTGTTAGTGAAGTTACAAGTATGCATGCACTGTTGGGGTTGGAGTCTGCTGAAGATATAGTGCACATATGTTTTAAAACATGTCCAGGTAAAAATTATCTGTTGGTAAGTTACAGTGTTGCTATGATTCAACTCAAGAACTTCTAATTCAAATACATCATGGTTACTAACCTCTGCACACAAATTAACAGGAGAACAATTTAACTATGGTATGTTTACAACTATTCAAACAATAAAAATAAATTAATTTATTTTTAAAATATATTTTAACAGAGTCTGGTCAGCACAATGTTTAAAAAGATTTAAAAAGCTATCTTATAATAGGTATTCTAATGCTGTTAACTTGCAGAATGAAATTCAAAATTTCAAGTTTTTGAATAGTGGCATAATATTTCAATCTTCTACTACTTACTTTTACAGGTGAAGAAACTGTGGTATCCCAGTCTTCATCCATTGTCTGTAAACAACATGAACAATTTCAGAACATGCAATTCAGCAATGAGTATTCAAAATGAAGCTAAATTAATTCATTCTCCTATTACATTCTCTTAATTAATACAAAATTCCTTTCCAGTCACATGATTTCATAGTCACTGAAAATTTAAAATATTCCACTTACATAGTAATAAAAACCTCAAAAGGAGAGGTACAAATGAGAAAACACTGCAACTCTTCAAATTGTTAATAATTTTCTCACATGCATATGCATATCCTAAGGACATTTTGTTTTATAGGAAAATCAGAGCATGTCAACAACCATACCCTTTTGCCACTACTGTGCATGCAGAGAGGCAACCTAATGGGGAAGTGAAATCTGTTAAATTGGTTTTAATTTTTTCATTGAAGTTTAGCTCCACATAACCCTCTACACTTTAGGTGATATGAATGATATATCTTCCATCTTGCAAATCTTGAGATGGATTAAATTATTTCCTTTCAGCAGTGTTATCTGCATGCTGTAATGAATCACAGTGCAGATATGTAAAAAGATGCACCTCAAATTATACATGAGTAAACCACAGCTTTGTCTTACTGAATATGCAATATATCTCCATATTTCTTCAGTCTGTACAGTAGGTGACTCAAAGTAAAAGAGAGCAGATGGAAAGTGTGATGACTTAATTGTTCACCAATGCAGAAGAAAAAGTTATATAGTACAAAAAAATACTTTTGAATATGATTAATGCTTATCAAGATCTTGGAATAATTAGCACATTTCGTTTTGGTCTCTACTGAGACTGTAAGTGCATAACTAGGCAGAGAAGGTATTTTATTCCACACAAAAATTTGATAAAGTTTCACAGGAAATATATGTATAGAAGACCTCTGAGTTTTTTAAAGCATTTTAGAAAAAGGTCTCTTTGTGTGCAGCATAGCTCAAAAACAAAAAGTCTGTTAACTATCAAACCAATAACCAGAGCAAGGAAGTCTGTACCAATTCTCTTATGCAGAATAAGATTGACCAGGTATGACAATACCATGCGGTGTTACTTGCACGAGCAAAGGTCAAAGTAGAGTGCAACCCATTACTGCATATCAGGTATCATTGCATAACACAGAATTATGTGGGTAGCAAGAAAGGCACTCGAATAACACCTTTGTTCTACTCAAATATGAGCAAAAGTAAGTTTTCTACTAGTGTACTGATTCATGTACTTATTTAGAAACCAATGGCAATTCTAGTATACAAAATGTCAAACGTCTAGTAGCAGAACAGCTTCACAGAAATACTATTGATTGCGAATTAGCTCAAAAAGTTACCTACAACTATCATACTGTTACAGTCCAGAAGTATAGAGGTTAATTGAAACTGTGTGGCATGTAGAAGAACTGTCAAGACAGATATCTACCAATCCACCAGGATCCTACCTGAAATAAAGATGAAACTGAAAAGAATGCAGGGTTCAATGTGATGTATCACTTACAAGCTGCACTTTATAGATCCCAACAAACATTATTTGCTTGGTGATACTGATGTGCCCCGATCATGTCATGCAAAGTAAGATGAATCTTTTTGCATTATAAATCTTGTTTGTCAGAATGTAGAATGAGTTTTTCATTTGAAAGGCTTCAGAAGCACATATAGTTTTCAGTAATATGACTGTAGACGAGTCAAGATTTAATTTAATTTCTGCTTCAGTTTTTACCTTGAAAGAGTCTGAAGATGTTTAAGAAATGAATTTTATTATTTGGATATTATTTTATATTTGATCAGTAAATATTATAATTCATGTTATAATTGCTTGGGTGCTTTCATGTACATATGTAAAGAAAAAAATCAGTCAGCCTTATATATGTAACAATTTGTATGTTGTATATAATTAATGATCTAAACAAGTGTGCTTTTCGAATGTCTTATAAGTTGATTTTGCTCACTGAAAACAGTACTGTTTACTTAAAAACAAGTTTATTTACCTCTCCACCTATGCATTCTTATCAATGTCTTGTTTTGATTCGGCGAGACGGTCAGCCACAACTTATATATGGATGGTGAATGGTACGAACTTTCTAGCTCTGCTAATAAAACACAATATCTCAGAAATGGTTATGCCAATGCCCCCAAAAAGGCTGGAAAAAAATTAGACAATATCTACACTTTTTTGCATAAGATTTTGTCTTTCTTATAGTTTGCCAATGATGCAAAAGTCATAATATGAAGAGGATTTCAGAGGCTATTCTTAGAAGATTCAAGATATAACTTTTATTTGTAGTGAAAATGTTTTAAACACATGCTTTTTTTAAACAATACTATTATAGCAACCTTGAGAAAATCAAAATTTTCTTAACATTTTATGTAAGGGGTGGCAGGTGGGGACATTTTCTTGAAAATCTTTATATAGCATCTTTGGAACATACTGAACTTAAGTATCAAGTATGTACTACATCTTAAAACAGTATAACTAAAAAAACTCATTTTGGGTCATGCTGCATGCTTGCATGCACATACTGAGAACTTTTTAATAATTTTTGTTTCAGGAACCTCAAAACATGTATTGACATACAATTTTTGGGTGGAATTCAATATATCCTCTGCTTACTGTTAAGTATATAGCACAGAAAGTGGAATATGCAAAATAAAACCCACAGGATTGTTAAAACAATTAACTACAGCGACTTTCAAATGGTATGAAAGTTGTCCTTGAGCAGCCAATCGGAGTGCTGCTGACATATTTCATTCCTGCTTAACTGGGGAGTAACACACTAAGTGATTCCATCTCTCATGAATACTACTTGCGCCAAAACAAAACATTCAAATTTTGCAAAAAATAATTCACGAGGAAGATAAACGACACAGATTTTTAGCTCAAATAGTTTGCATAATACACATTACTTGTTTTATTATGTATAGTTAGAAAGGGAAGTATTGTATTCCACCAAAAATTTCATCTTGAAATTTCAACAAAAGTGTGTTTTGAAAAATGTCTTGTCTGTGGACAGCATAATGCAAAAACTTAAAAGTTTGTTAAATACTAAACTTGATATTTAAGTTCAAGCATCTTCCAAGGATGAGATATGAAGATTTTCAATAAAAGTAACCCCCCAAACTATCATTTACATGGCACATTTTTAAAAAAATTTTGATTTTCTCAAAAGTGGCTAACAATTGTGATTAAAACACCTTTTACTGAAATTTTTGGGAATAGTCTCTGAACACCTCTTCATTTTGGATTTTGTATAACTTACTATACAAAAAAATCTGAGTGTTCCATTCACATGACTTTCTCTAGCTGTTCTGCAAATGTTTCTTACAAAAGGTCATTCTTTTAACTTCATAATGCTAATTGAAATAGAGATTAACAGAATTGGTCTTATTACTTGCTTCTTTATAAGTAGAAGGAAAATGCACTAAGTTAAAGTGATTGTGAAATCTTTTAAGAGTTGGTCACTATATGAAACAATTGAAATTCAGTTCTCTTTGGTTGCTAGGAGTAAACAAAAGACAAAAAGAAAGAAGACTTCCCATTTGAGAGAAATTTAACACTGGAACCAGTAACACAGAATATCACAAAAATGGTTAACTCTACAACAAAATTGTACATAACAAATTGTGTTTTAACCAGATCTACATTTTTTGTGCAGTAAGCTTTTCTCTATCTCTTACAGTTTACCAGTTATACTAAAATTATATTCAAATCATCCAGAGGTCTTCAGAGGCTATTCCCAGTAAATTCAAGATATACATTTTGTTCATCATACAAATATATTAAGCATATGGTATTTTAATCAAAATCGTTACAGCCAATTTTGAAAAAACACATTTTTCAGAAAATGTTCCATGTAAGGGAAGTTAGGGACAGAGGGATTTTCCTGTAACGCACATACACCCACCCCTACATACATACACATTTTTCGAAAAATGCGTTTTTTTTTTTTCCTTTTTTTTTTTATTCAGAGAATTTTTGCCAAAGAATTTGCTGACAATGTACAAGTGTAACAATCCACAGCAACAATCAGCTATGACTTTCAAAGCAAACCGCTTACACATGTGCAGCAATTAAGATTGTCCCAATGAGCAATATCATAAGCTAGCCAATCCAGGTGTACCACCACCCTCTTCCCTCGGGGCAGCTTCTGGATGGTAGACATTCATCATCCTCCCTTGCCATGGTTGTTGAAGCTTGGGATACTGTCCCTAGGGCGATATAGCTCCCCAAACCATCCTACTGGAAACCTTGGGTGTTGGATCGCCGTTTATTATGGTTCATCTGGCCACTCATTACTAGATGTACTAGCACACTACCTCATGCATGTTCTGAAACTGGTCTACAAGATTCTCCATGTAGTATTGGCTGTACTGGCCCAAGAGTACATCCATCATAGGTCACATGGCAAAGACAACATTGGCTGGTGTCAACCCAGTAGTGTCATGGGTTTAATAGTGGTAGGCCAGCAAAAGAAAACCACAGTATTCTGTTGCTCGCCTCACACTAGTTTTCAACCAAATAAGCTGATGCCTGTTACTTTGACCTAACCTCACTGAAATCTTGAATCCAAAGGACCCTGTCATTTGCTCACTATGGCCTCTGCTTGCCTCATACTCATTTTAGACCAAATAAGCTGATGCATATTAATTTGATCCAATTCACACACACACCAAATGAGCTGATACCTATTACTTTGACCTAACCTCGCTGAAATCTGGAAACCAGAGGATCCTGTCATTTGCTGTGGCTCGCATTGGACTGATAACCTCTGCTCACCTCATACTCTTTTAAGCCAAATGAGCTAATACACTTTATTTCTTAACCTAACCCACCAAAATCTTGAAACCATAGAACCTTGTCATTCACTGCAGATTGTTATGGCCTATGGCCTTCATTTGCCCCATACTTATTTTAAATCAAATCAGTCAATACCTGTTATTTTGATCCAGCTCATATATACACACTAAACCCCACCAAACATCGCAAATTCTTGAAATCATTGTTCCCTGCAGCTCACTACAGCCTGGCAACCTCCACTTGCCTCATACTCTTTTTAAACCAAATAAGTAGCAATGCTGTTAATATCAGCCTGTTATGCTTCTAAAACACTATAGTAATTCCCCCAAGGAAATTTCTGGAAATCGCACAACTTCCCTGCAGTATCATATTTTTTTTAAAGTACTTTCAACATAATAGTACATTTCAGATACTGAAAGTAGGACAAGTACAAACAGTAAATGTCCTGCTGTGCCACCTCAAAAAACATTTGTGGTGAGAGGGACAAAGCTTTAGCAACATTTATGAGTGTTCCTCTAGCACCAGCATTTAATGACAAACGGTACAGTCGGTCTGTGAGCCTTCAGCAACAAGCCCGGAACTACAACCCTCAACATCTCATGGACATCCAACAGTATAAAGGTGGTGCACACTGGAGAAAAAAGTTCAATAATTCCAAAATCTCAACCACATGTACTGATTCTTGCATCTAGATATCGTCACTCAGGATACAACGTAGAGGTTAGAGCCAATATCGACTGTCACGTAAGCATTCATAAATGCACATATAAAAACCCAATAATAAATGTGTCAATCCAATGCAATATTGGCAAGCTTTTCCACTATGGCAAATATGCCAAAGTAACTTATCGTGTTCAGTTAACCCATTTTTCATGGGCTCAGTCTGCAGAAGTATGGCCAATAAAAGAAGGCTTATGGAATCTTGGGAACTCTTTAGTATAGCTGGTGCATCTTTAGTTGATAATCAACATTTTGCAGTTACAGTAATGAGTTGCAGAAGCACATCACTCACAACCTATAAATCCACCAACCAAAAGCAAGCCATTAACACAGTAATTTTGCAGTTATCATGATGTAAAGCATAACTATCACATGCCTGACACCAGAGGGCTACACATCACAGCCATGTGCATGCTGACACTTGGCATAAAAGATACTGTCTGGTGAATAGCTTCGATTTTTCCAGGAAACATAGCAGGTAGCCTGATTCCTACTCCTTGTTTTCCTGTTTATAACTTCCTCTCTGACCTTTATTAGCATATTGCAAACTGAGCAGTTCGTGCATGTGTGATTACTGAGAGTTCTAGCAAATCTTGTTCATTTGAAGCAGGATGGTTTTGTTTAGTGCTCTCTAGTGGTCAATATGAGGGTAGGAATAACACTTGTTAATCATAATTCTAATATGAGTTAAAATGTTGAAAATAGTGTAATAGCTTGGAAATCACAACAAATGTGTGTTATCAAGTTTAGATAGCTGCAGAAAATACATATGTATATAGGAGGAGGGGGGGAAAAAATCTGTGAAACCTAACAAAAATGATTTTGGACATTTTACCAGCAAAGTAGAAAGCAGGGGATTTTTAAAAAAGAAAGACAAAAATGATGGGCCTGTAATTTCAGTTTCTAAAAAATTTGGACAGAACCTCAGCTCCTGTTATAAGTTGTTAGGGAAAGTAAAATTTACCCTTGAAAAAAATCCATCACCTTTGTTACTCTTAAGAAGAATAAAATAATATTACATCCACGCATAGCCCTTCTACTTTGTAAAACTTTAATAGCTGTGCATTCATTCTATTTTTATTAACACTTGCAACACCTACAAAGAAGTTTGTAGCCTGTCTCCTGGTCATAGTGCAATCTGTAATAATTTTATAAAAGCATCTTACACTCATGTCCATTAACGTGAAAACACAAATAACTTCAACTTGCGAAGCAAGGTTAGCACATGGCAGGTGTTAAAAGAAACACTGTCATCCACATTCCTAGAAGTGTCAATCCCCAATTAATAATTTGCTCAATAATAATATCAGGTTCAGAATCACAGCAACAGAATTTGGTTTTCTGGACTGAATTTATTAAGTATGTGCTGATCTTGTTAAAACAATAAAAATGCAACTTCTTCAGTAATAGATACTATCAAAATTGTAATAGCTCGATTACAAAATACTTCATCAAATTCTGATACCTCAGTAGTGAATAGTAAACAGCATTTTCTGCAGAAACACCTTTCCTAAATCTACATTCAGATGCAAAGATATTATTTAACCTTACATAATTTAGAACATGATTATAATAACTCTCTCCAAGACTTTAGATAAAACAGAGAAGAGATTGTTTTATGCTGATTACATTCTCAACCATTTTGTCAGAGGAACTCCAAAGGAAATTAGACTAATTGTTTATGTACATAGCAGCTCTTATTTGCTGATATTTATGCAGTCTAGGAGTAGAAATGAATAAAAAAGGTCTTGTGGTACATTTGCAGTGTAAAAAATATAATAAATATTACATATTAAGTACCAAAAACATCAGATTCATTGTTGGCAGAACATATCCATTATGGCATAAAGAATTAGCCACCCTATTACTGCATAATTACCAGTTTTATTATTCACAATTCATTCTTTATGGAAATATCCTTGTAATAAACAAATGATTACATTTTAAGATGAAGCCAACTAACCTCCAAAACCAATTTAATGATTGAGATGATTTTGGTGAATAGCAATAGAGTAGTTCTTCCTAAGAAACATTTTATGAAATCAATTGGTCTATTCAAGTCGGCTGCCTGCATAATATAGTGGTTGTGCACTGACACATTAAATATAAAATCACTAAGTGTAAGCAACTTGATTCATCAATGATGTATGTATGACAAATTCCTGTCATACACTGATAGTACAGCACAATAAATCCACTTCCTTAACTTATCTGGATTTGGTACTTGTTATTCTACCATTAAAGCCGCTTTGTAGTTACTTATAAACTTTTAGGGCTCAAACCCGCAAAGCACAGCCCTAGAGGAGGGTCCTAACTAGAAACCATTCAGTCATGGCTGCAGAGCAATGACAGGGTATAGCTGAGGAATCAGTGAATCCAAACCCCAATGATAAATCTTCTTCAATCTACTGTTAATATTTTCAACTCAAACCAGTTCACTCATGGAAGTTTATTGAATAATTAAGCATGTACACTTGAACCACTCAGGTTTAAAGATAACAATATGTGGAACAATAAACACGTCACTTTAGCTATACCACCCTTTCTGACTCACTTTTTAACATAGTACATACCACCAATATGTTATTCTGAATATGAGAAAAGGTTTTAGTACAAAGTGTCACTCTACAACAGAAAATTGATACAAATTGTACACCAAATTAGTATCAAAACTAAACAGCTGCATATCTCTATTCACATTACTAGGAAGCAAGAAGGCAAATATGCTGAGCATTAGCAATTGCCAACCATCGTGTACAAAGCATCTGCACTTTAGTTAAGTATTGCAAGCTGCAGATTTAACTCAACATTTTATTGACACTTTTAATTCTGGCAAATGCTATTTGAAGCACAAACTTCAGGAAGACTTTTTGCTGGATGCCAGCCTCTGTGTGTGTGAACAAAATGGGTACCTAAAAACAAAAAATCTGATGTGTTCCATTTACATGACTTTCTCTACATCTCTGCAACAAATTATTCTTAAAAAGCTTATGCTTCCTTTTACTTCATGCCAATCAAGAAAAAATTAACAGAAATAGTCTTATTACTTGCTTTCATGCAAGTAGAAGGGAAATAAGGGAGTAGCATGGGCTAAAGTATTAGTCAAAAGCTGATTGCTATGTTCCTTTGAGTGCACAGAAGTTCACAAATGAGAAAAGTATACTTTTACTTTCTCTACACATACTCTGTACATAGTGTATAGAGAATATATTGCATTCCACCCAAAAAGTTGATACCGAGATTTCACCGGAAATAGATGTTTTAAGGTACACTGTATAAATAATAATAAAAAAAATTCAGAAAAAGGTCTGTGTGTGTGTACACACAACTCAAAAACAAAAAGTCGGTAAAATACCAAACCAGGGATGCAACAAAGATTTTGAGAAAAATCCCCCCACCCCAAATTACCCTTCACATGGAAAACAATTTCGAAAATTTTGATTTTCTCGAAAATGGCTTCAACGATTTTGTTTAAAATACTGTATATTTAAGATATTTACATGTCTAATAAAATGTATATCTTGAATTTTCTAGGAATATCCTCAAAAGATCCCTTTATTCTGAACGAATTTTGCTGAATTTTACATAAATGATATACCGTAAGAGACAAAATCATAGTACACAAAAAATGTAGATCAACACAATTTATATCATATACGTTTTTTTTTCGTTAAATTGACCATTTCTGCGATATTCCTTCTCATTTGTTTCAGCTTTAAAATAACTTAAAACTTTTTTCACACAGCAAGTTGTAAACTCCTGGCCCTGCATAGAAACTGTCTCATCCACATGGCAACTGGCTTTTAAGAGATTTGAGCCTAGCGTATTCCCTTATTTTCCTTCTACTTACATGGAAGCAAGTAATTTAAACAATTTCTGCTATTGTTTATCTCAATTATCATAAAGTAGATAGAAGAGTCTGCTTTTTAACAATAATTTGTTACAATGATGTAGAGAAACTCATGTGAATGGAACTCACCAGATTTTCCAAACAAACCAGCAACAAGGAATATCGCAAAAATGATCCACATCATGAAAAAAATGTAAATATAAATTGTATGTTTTAACAAGCTTTTCTGTTTAAAAAAAACTTTAGTCTATCTTTTGCGGTTTGCCAGTTATGCAAACTTCTGGAAAATTCATCAAGAATAAAGTAGTCTTCAGTGACTATTCCCAGAAAATTCAAAATATACATTTTATTTGCCAAGTAAATATCTTTAATACACAATATTTTAATCAAAGTCATTAAGAGGAATTTTAGAGAAAATCAAAATTTTTGGAAATTTTTCCATGTAAAGCGTAATTAGGGGTGAGGGAATTTTCTTGAAAATCTTCATGTTGCATCCGTGAATTATACTGAACTTAAATACCAAGTTTGGTATTTTATGCTTTTTTTGTTTAGGGGGAACCAAAATATGTATTTCCAGTGAAATCTTGCTATCAAATTTTTGGGTGCATTACAATACCTTCTTTATACACTATGTACATAGTACATGTAGAGAAAGTAAAAATCCAATTCATACCAAATTTGGTGTTTATGTTCAGTATCCTCCATAGATGTGATTTTTTACAATGACTTTCAAGAATATTCAGATATTCTTTAGATTACATTCCACAAGAATTTTGTCAGCATTCAACAAGGTGGAGCCATGCACGAGAGCTGACAAAAGCAGTCAAAGTTGCCATCTAATTTAAGCACAGGAAACATGGCTACTTGTGATCTAAGAACTGAAGCTTTCCTGACAAAGTATTAACTCTAAATTTTGTCGGGCTTCAAGCTAGGTAAATACATGGATCGACTCCAAAATTTCAAAGATGTACATCATCTTCAAGGTAAACTTATGACTTGAAAGACCACATTTGCATATTTATAGCACCAGAATGAAGCTAGTTTCTGATTGCCTCACATGATATATTTTTGGTCGTGAAGCAAATGATATTTCATATGACTGAGGCAATTACGATTCAGGCTTATAACTAAGCATAGCACAGGAAGACACCGATGATAAAGAGCCGTAATACTTAATTTCCAATCTGCCATCACCCAAGACTTTTGGGTCATTTCATGTCGAATCAACACACTTTAAATAAAAATTTTATCTCACTATTTCAGATTTTGATGTAATTTTATATCCTCAAAGTAGGTGTTACAACTAAGAAAAATATCAAATTTAAATTATTTATCTTAAATGGTACTCAAAATAAGCTAAGTAAAGTTTCCAAAAATCACTCAAAATTGTATGATGGCAAACTTTTTAAACAACCATAGATCCTCTACTAATTGAGCTAGAATCATGAGAGAGGTGACATTTTGTAGAATTTTAAAATCCCTTCAATATGCTGACACCCAATATGTTGTGAAGAAAATTTTTGGTAAAGATTCCGCAGGATGTCCAGATTGAAAATGTTCAAAACACAAACCTGAGCAATAAAACTTCAGGAACGTGTCTTGTAATAGATGTGATCACTGAGTTGCTGTGACCCACCTACGCTCCCTAATTGAGCCAGTTTCTTATATATAAACTCCCATTTTATAATTTTTACGGATGCACAAACCATACTACCAACCTATTTTTTCACGAAATTCATGAATCATCTGTCCTAATAGCGACATTGCAGTTCAGTTTAAGATGTGACTCTGCCATTGGTCGATTGACCAACATGGCTCCCCATGTACAAGCAGACAAAACGAATGGAAGACTGCATTTCGCATTGGAAAGAAGAATCAATTTTCAGAAAGTCCATTTTTACCCCTTATTTCGATCTAGTTTATTTACATACACCTAACCTAGATAAAATCTCGAAAACAGTTGTTCACCTGTTACGTAGGCATATTGTCTCTGTAATGAATAGTCACCTCACGGAATTATCTTTATCAATGTTGACAGCCACTGCCATAATAAATTATAGACAAAAACAAAAAACTTGTAAACAACTACTTGAGCAATCCTAACGGCCGAATAATATACTATGAAATCTGGATAGGCAAAGGAATAAAGAGCAAATTTTTTTTTCAAATTGAAAAATAAAAATTTAAATCCAAATTTTTAAAAAAGGCATTCTGAAAATTTTTCAAAAAAATTTAAGAAATAGGTTATGCTATATATGCTTAGTTTTAACACCTACTTTGAGTGCATAAAATTTCATCAAAATCTGAGATGGTGAGGTAAAATAGGTGTGTTGATTTGACATGAAATGACCCTTTAGAACACTTCACAGCATTCTCAACAGAACAGATTGTGCTAAAAACGTGTATATTATAAATTGTTTTCTAACAGGTCTGTGCTCAAGTTCAAGCTCATGATCTCAGATTTCGACGCCGGTACTGCGCCACCTGTGATGGCCCTTGTCATTTCACAGGACAGGCGCAGTGCCCCTATTACCCACGCAGCCGCCGCCACCTGACACCAGCCTCTGCCGCCACACCCATAGACAAAAAGGCGAGGACTTCAACAACCACCACCTCGACGCAGACGGAAGACTCCATCACCCATCACCTGCCTGCCGCCACTAACACTCCACAGGCAGCAGCGCCATCCGACAGCGCCGTTAAAGACGCCGTGCAGGACCTGCACTCAGAGGTCCTGCTCATTAGCAGCCGATTGAACACGCTGGAAGAAGCCCTCACTACCATGACCGCAGCCATCTCAGACGCCCACACCACTTCTACAGCCAACAGTCAAGACACCGATGCCATAGCCCAGAAAAAGGTCACGTCTGAGTTCCTCTTGGAGCTGGACGTCCTATACACCCTACTACAGGAAATCCACGACGTCAACGCCAGGATCTTGGAGGCCAACCAGGACCTCTATGTTCAAACTGCAAAATTACCATTACGCCTCACATTTCTGGACGACCTACTCAAAGGAACCCGAAAGGACGTCAATAAGTGCTATACTGCAGTTCTTGACAGCCAAGAACTGACAGTCAACAATGTAGCCGAGCAAATTGCAAATAGTCACCATCGCATTCTTCAGGACCTTACCACCAAAACTTCATGCCCTCTCACACACACCCGTTCCACCAGACATCAGTATTAAAGCACACCCAAGACTCCCTAGCGCTGTACTCAGGGCCCTCGGGTCATGTTTAGACTAGATAAGCCATTCCTTGTTGCAGCCCCATATGCTGCAGCAACATCAACTTTACCAATAATCACGGAGGTGCTACCGCGGAACTCCATCATTCCCCATTCACTGTTCCTTTCCTATCTCACCCGATTTTTCCCTTCTAATCTTCACCCAATGGCGAGATAAGCCATTCTTTCAACCCTCCAACTCTCTCTCTGTCTCCCCTTTCCAAAAAAAAAAAAAAAAAAAAAAAAAAAAAAACCGGCCACAAAGAAGACACCTGTGCAGCTCAATCACGCTGTCACTACTGTGGCATGTCTTACTTAACAGCTGAATGCACAGCACATGTACTGATGAACTGCCGCCTATACTGTGCCACCTGTAGAGGCTTTGGCCACTTCACGGGCCAGGCACAGTGCCCAGAATACCTGTGCAGCCATCAGTTAATCCAGCACCTTCAGCTGCCTCCTCAGCCACAGCACAGACCCCAGTTGTCTCCACCATCATCAACTCTACTCCGCCTCCAGTACAAACTGCCGCAGCAGACAATGTCATTACGGTTGCCATCCAGGATCTTCAATTGCAGGTCCAGGAAATCAGCACCAGAATGACGTTGGTCTAGGAAACTTTACCAGCCATCACTGCTACCACCACTGCCCTGGACGCATCCATACATCAACTCTACAACCTATACCCCCGCCGTTGAATCCTTGCACTTGACAGTTCGGGTGGTTTCGTGTAAGGTTGGCCATGCTGCCTTTGCGGCATTGCCAGAGTAACTAATAAACAACTTAGCTGATCACAAATGTCTCTATCGTGTGTACAGACGAATATTAAGTGTACAAGTAAATGAATGCTGATGAATAATTAAACTAATGCATTATTTTTTACGTTAATTTAAAATAACAGTGGTACTATAACATATTTAGCATACATAACGCATTTACGACAATATAGAACAAATTAATGCAAAATCGCTTGTTACAATGCGACATAGGCATGAAAAGTAGTTTTCACTGGTTTAGAATTTTAATGACTTAATTCCATCCAGTGTCTGTCATCATTCTTGGAAGTACCATCGTCACCAAGACTTATCATTAGTGGTTCACATTCACTGATGATTCCGTCTAATTCCTGTGCTTTCGTATTATTTTGTGCACATGATTCAATTTCTTCTTCCAGAAGTCCTGTCTACCTTGCCACACCTTCCCACACAAGTCTATCCACCTCTATAATTATCAAAGTCTTGTAATATTCTTTCACATACAAACAACACTATCAACAATAACAAATATAAATAACATAACACGTAGCTTAGATAGAACTCAACACATGTGTTAGGAGTTCACAAACTGGGCACGTGGTTGGAAATAGCCAACAGTGCGGCAATTAGATCCGTTTCAGTTGTCTGACTGACTGACAGGAATGCTGCTTTGTGATTGGTTCAGAAAGTCAAACGGGTTAAATATTTTCATCTGTTGTTTGCGGGTGTACCAACTTAACTCCCAACTGTCAAGTGCAAGGATTCAGCAGCAGGGGTATAGAAAGAAATCTGGGACAAACAGGAAGCCACCACTGCAGCTACTCTAGGGACATTTGTCTCCAGCTGCACTTTGCAGCTACACACTGCCCTGAGAGGCAGGCATCCTTGGAAGGCAGCCTTCAACGACTGACCACTTACGTGACCGGCAGTCAACCACTTGACCACACTGACATAATACTCAGTGTGTACCAGAAACTAGCCTGGATTTGAGACTACTCTCCAGCAGCCAACAGCACCAACCAAGAAATTGGATAGAACAATCCAGACTGACATCACCTTGGCTCCCTTCGTAACACCAACATTGACTCAGCTACTCCAACACCATGAACAACAACCACTTATCTCATCACCGCTCAACCCAACAACTAGACGAGAGTTTTCCCCCCCCTGAGACATGATCCCAGGCAAAATCCAAAAAGATAGAACATAAATAAAGAAACCGCAGACTCCTTCCAAACCCTCCTAAACTCCCCGGATGGCAGTCAGAGACAGAACCTTCTGCTGAGCCACTTATTGGCCAGCAACACAACTTCCATCCTAACGAGGGTGCTCAGTGGAACCTCCCTACCCTGAGATATCCCCTTTGAATCCAACACTCCCTTCCATTCCATTCCCGCATTTCACCCAATGGCGAGATAAGCCATCCTTTGTCTCCCCTTTCCAAAAAATACCATGCAAATCAGATGCTAGCTTCATTCTGGCGCTATACTTTGAAGTCATCAGTTTACCCTGTACACAAAGATGATACACTTCTTCGAAATGGAGTTAATTCATGTATTTACCTGGCTAGAAACCCGAGACAATTTAGGAGTTAGGCTATCTGCAGCATCCCAAGCATCTGTTTTGCAGATGCTTGAAATTCTATATGTATGCACCACATGTACCATTGTTAGAGTTAGAATGGAAGCAACTTTGTTGTTTAACCTGAAAATGATTGTCCTACCTGGCCCCTGGCAGTCAGTGTATAAAGTTAGTAGTCAGAAAGCAATGCCTAGGTTCATAAGTTTTATTGACCTCATGCCTTTGTGGCAGTGATGGGGAAGAATGCTTGCAGTTCCTCTACAATGAAGCCTGCTAATGACCCGAATGCTATGTCGGGAATGTAATTCCCTCCTACATCCTGTGACAAAACAGGATCAAACATTAAGATATTTTTATGCAGGAGAGGGCATGCCAAGCAGTTTTTGGAGTCCATTGCAAAAGGCACTTGGTTTGAGAATTCCAGATTACCACTTGCCCAAGTGCTCATTCTTACACAAAGTTTTGCAAGTAAATTATCATACCAGCAAATTGTGCAGTTCTCATGGAGACAGCAAAGTCATCCACGTTACAATAGCTGACTGGTTTGGCTAATGCTGGGAGATGTGCATCTCCTCAATGGATGACAGATACATAAACAGGTGCAAAATAGGCAGGGTTGGCCAAATTGTTCAAATTGCCATGTTGAAGGAGGAAATACCACTGCGGCCAAATGTGGAAAGAAATTGGATCCTCAGAATGATTGACGTAGTCATCAATGAGATGAGAATGACAGTATGGCCCAATATAAGAGATGATACAATGCTCTTTGCATTGAGGAACTGGCAGAATTTTCTGGCACAATCTGCGTGCACTGCTGGGGAAGATACAATCGGTTATGACTGGGGGTTTTGGAGCACACTTAACAGTAAACCATAGCCAGCATTTCATGGAACAAGTAACAAATGTCCACACCAAAATATTGAGTCATGCTGGCTATCTCATCGGCATCACCTATCCATGGGGCAGAATCAGAAAAAACCAAATGGAACGTACATTTGGCAGAGCACCTGTAGCAACAAGACATAAAAAACAGATAAGTCAACCCCTTTCGAGAATAATCAAAGATATTCAAAAGGTTTACCCTGTTTAAATAGGTAGTAGCTTTGTATAATTAAAATAAGGAAGACCATGACAATAGTTGCAGCGAGTTGGTGTTTAGTTTTGAGAACAAAAACTATTAAGGTTGCAGGAGCAATGTTGGCAGCATTGAAAGCTGTCTATTGACCGGAGCGCACGAGCAGCAAGGTATCTTTTATACGGAAAAAACTTGCGGGACATAACCTAGAGAAGAGCCAAACATTCCCCCAGCCCAAACCAACCTTTATATATTTTTATGAATAATTTGGAATGTTTCTTACTTTACATATCCATGTTTTACCAATCATTCCTGGATATTTATTGTGAAGTTTAGACGTTTTATTTAAACATTGCTTGTTTTGTTTGATCCTTTACTACTCATTTCTGCATTTTTGCACACAATCCGCGCATATTTACGAGCTACATAGTCCAAGTTTATGAATTTCACTTTTATTTCCCTTTACTCTTGTTTAAAATGTAATTTAGCGTTCGCTAGAATTAAAACATTTGTCGCAGACTCCCCAGATCATAATGGCTGGCATCGGTAGTACCTAACCTTGAACTGAGGTCCTAAAATTTGGAATTATTGACCACGAAAAAACGAATGTTGAACTAAATCTATGCAAAAATGCATTATAAGAGCTACACCTGTACAACATGAGGTACAACATAAGAGAAAAAAAAAAAAAACCGTCAAATGTAAAAGGAAATCATAAGCTCCTATTGCACAGCTCGGAATTCGAAACGTGAAGACGGCGACAATTGCAGTCCTTTAGTTATATTAAAACCCTCCAAAACAGACTAAACAGTCAATTAAATATTGATCACCCGTGCAAATTCACCTGCGTCCGGATGTTGCTATCACTCCATTTTTAAGTTAAAAATATACATATACTATACAACTATAGTTATTCTTTATTTATTATTACTTACCTGCTTATTTATATCTTTGTTACACTAGACTAGACGTATCTTCACAATCCTATTAGCTAAATTCTAATCATGAATATAAATCAGGCCTTCTTTGTTCCCGCCTTCCGCGGCAAAGTCAATCTTACAACATCATAACAGGGAATAGGACATGAAAAGAGATTGTGAACATTTCTTCCTTGTCCTAACAGGATGGAAGTGTGATAGAACTGCAACATTTTCAGTGTTGCCAACAGCAAAATTTATTAACAACTATAACCTTTGATAAGTAGATACGTACCCTAGCAACTAGAATTATTTTTTCCGCAACTATTAATAAAAAAAATCTGATGTGTACCATTCACATGACTTTCTGTATATCCCTGAAACAAATTATTCTTAAAAAGCTTATACTTTTATTTACTTTATGCTAATCAGAAAAAATTAGCAGAATTAGTCTTATTACTTGCTACCTTGTAAGTAGGAGCAAAATAAGGGACTATCATATGTTAAAGTGATAGCCAAAGCTGGTTGCTATATCAATGAAGTTCCTTTGTTTATATGGATCGGAGTTGACAAGTTTCATGGCAGAAACCAAAAATAAGGAATGTCTCTAAAACGACGAACTCCACGAAAACAATTTATATATCATAAATTGTGTGTTTTAACGTGCTCTACATTTTTTGTGTGGTAAGTTTTTGTCCATCTCTTACGGTTTAGCAGTTATTCAAAAGTCCGTAAAATCCATCCAGAATAAATTACTCTTCATATGCTATTCCTAGAAAATTCAAGATATACATTTTATTTGTCAGGTAAATATGTTCAATATACGAACTTTTATTCAAAATCGTTAGAGTCATTTTTGAGAAAATCAAAATTTTCGAAAAAAGTTCCATGTAAAGGGTAGTTGGGGGTGGGGAGATTTTTCTCAAAACCTTTGTGCCGCATCCACGGAAAATACTAAACTTAAATACCAAGTTTAGTATTTTACCGACTTTTCGTTTTTGAGTTATCGTGTTCACAGACACACACACACACACACACACACACACACACACACACACACACACGGACCTTTTTGTGAAAATGCTTTTTAGGATATTGGGGACCCTAAAACATATATTTCCGGTGAAATCTCGGTTCGAATTTTTGGGTGGAGTGCAATATCTTCTCTATACATATCATGTACATAGTGCATATAGAGAAAGTAAAAAAATTAGATGCTTTAAGTCACTACCTAACCTAAAAACAATGAATAGCAGATCATCATTTAGCTCCGTGATATCAGCCTCAGCAAGTGATTCTTGGGAAGTTGAATAAGCAAATATAATTCCAGGGTACATATTTGTATGCCTCAAGCGTTCCTATTTTATAAAGAACTGATGCAGGAAGTTCATAACTGTAACAACACTGATTTTTTTCTGCATAGTCCATCTTGGATTGATAAAATAGCATTTACCACGTCTGAGTATATTCTGTTTCTAAAAATTGTCTTCATAAGATTTGTTGGCAGAAGACCCTTTCAATTCTGCGTAAGACCATGGAAGAATTAATCTCCACATTACATATTTTGCCAGTTCTTCAAATGGATTTGAACCACTGGTATCGCCGTATTTAAGAAATTTAAACAAATAAGCGACAGAGGTCTTTTCACTGCAAATTGTGAGCGTTTACCACTGAAATTCAATGTTAATAATTGAGTATCTGAACAATGCATTTCCAGAAGAGGAGCAAAGGATTATTTAAGTACCATAGACGACCTCAGGATCCAATGTTGGCTTTGCATAATTAGAAAACATACTAATTTAACATATCTTCCTCTTACATATATTTCTTGCTGTTCTGTAATTACTTTCCTTAATTACCTTAACATATTTTCAAACAAATGCCCTAATTATGGAGATGCGTCTAAATAATTATCAAAATAACTTTAAAAACATCTCTCAACAGAATAGGCGGGGATGACTACCTTCTTAAGCAAAGGCTTGATAACATATTCAAGATCATGCAGAAGCTTGCATGGATCTGTAATCTAGATTCGAAACTTTTGTTTAGTGCTTGAAGATCTGAGAACCAGGGCTTAAGAATTGTATTATATTTTTATTTTCATCCTTTTAGAACAATTTACATTGTTTTTTTGGACATGTCAATGTTATAATTGTTTCCATTAATTTTATACACGTGTACAGCAGTATTAACTAGATGATAACAAAATAAACAATTTTGAATTACACATTATTAACTTATTAAGAACTAGTAACTCACATTATATTTTGAATACACGTTAAACAAAGCAAATATTTTAAATTCATTTCATTGCTGTAGATTGCGAACAAAATTTCAGCTACGTAGTATTTCTCAGAGTTTCTAACAAATATTTATATTTTACTTTTTGTAATTAATAGTAAAATATCTCTCTCTCTCTCTCTCTCTCTCTCTCTCTCTCTCTCTCTCTCTCTCTCTCTCTCTCTCTCTCTGTGAAGGGAATTAACACGTGCTTCATTTTTAATCTCGTAGGAGCATAATCATTAGTATTTTAATTGAAGGCTTGTATTAATATTGCAGTTTGGAATTATAACCACTAATCTACATTCCTATTTACTGCTGGCTCAAGTGACAAACATGTATCACATAATTTGTCACTTATAGCAGCAAAGATCAAAGATCCTGTGATAAAATAAATGACGTGTTAAATACCTTACAAACCAAATATAACTTTCTCAAATAATAAAATCTAGATTTATAGAGAGCATTCAGCAGTTGGAGCAGATGTTATCAGTTGAACAGAATGGTAAAGGTATCTGATAATTACTTACTATTTGTCGTAAATGTGGTATTTCCTTCGGTAACAACTGATTCTTGACACCCACTATTACCCCAACATCAACTGAGCATATCCCCTGCATATTTGTTATATTCAAATTCGTATCATCCAATACTTGGAAGCAAGGATGCCCTCAGCATTACATTTCTCTATCTCTGCAACTGTAAGAAAACTTGAAGCAATTTTATTTGCTGATTTCCTCTCAATAATTACTATGACCAGTGGTTTGTAAACACTAATGCCAGTGGATTCATTTACAAGAAAGCTAAACATTCCGTTCCCAATTTCATCACTTACATAGCCTAAAAAGTATTGTCCCAGCAAATTCTTAATGATAACACTGCACTTCCGGAGATGTATTTTTAACTGTCTAGCAGGAATAATATCTGTAAATTTATCTTTGCATAATTCACCAAAGTGATCGCAATTAGTGTTTAAGACCCGCTTTTACTACTATAGCACTGCAGGCGAGAGCAAAAAAATGAAATAGCCTGTTATTTATGGACGCTCTTTAACTGCTTTTGGTTCTCAGCGTCCCATTCTATATTGGGCGTGAAAGATCGCTTAATTTTGCTCAGAGGCCTCTCTTATCAGGCTTGAGGTTCTTTTACGTGCCGTAAATCTACTTCCCTTCCGAAGGAAGCCATGCTAAGGATTTTTACGCCCGAAAAAATCCATCGTCCTCCGCCGGGTTTGAACCCGCGACCTTGGGTATATGAAGTTAGCATGGTAACCATTACACTATGGAGGGCTACTGCAGGCGAGAGCGATTTGAATTCTGCATAGTGGAACTAATAGATCCCAAAAATTGTAATTTTATGTGTGTATAGAAATCCTAGGAGTAATATAAATATATTTTTAGAAAGGCTTGATATATTCTTAGATTTCTTCTGTAAAAGGTAAGCTAGTGTATTAATATTTGAGCATGGACCACTTAACAAAAAGTCCAGATAAACTTAAACAATTTACTTCTTATCTATGGTATGCAGAAAGTTGTAACCTCGCCCACTAGGAAGGCAAAAATATCACATTTAGCAGTAGATCAATTAATTGTAAACATAAACAAAACGAACAACAGTTCGAAATTATAAATAAGGTATTGTCCTACCACAATGGCCAAAACTTTATTATACATAACAAATAAATTTTAAGAAATCTGATGTGTTCCATCCACATTACCTTCTCTACATCTCCGCAAAAATTATTGTTAAAAAGCTTATGCTTCTATTTACTTAATGCTAATATAGGGGAAAAAATAGCAGAAATAGTCTTATTGCATGCTTTCATGCAAATAGATGGGAAATAAAGAAGTAGATAAGTTTTTTTAAGCTGAAACCAATAACAAGGAATATCTTAAAAAAAAAAAAAAAAAAAAAAAAAGAAAGAAAGAGACCCACTCCACGAAAAAAAAGAAAAGTATATAACATAAATTGTATGTTTAACGCGATCTATATTTTCTTTAAATAGGTTTTTGTCTATCTTGTACGGTTTGCCAGTTATGTAAATTTCCGTAAAATTCATCCAGAATAAAATAGTTTTCAGAGGTGATTCCCAGAAAATTCAAGATATGCATTTTATTTGTTAGTATATATCTTTAATAAACGATATTTTAATCAAAATCGTTAGAGCGTTTTTTTAAAGAATCAAAATTTACGAAATTTTTTCCATGTAGATGATAGTTGGGTGGGAGGATTTTCTTGAAAAGCTTTGTATCGCATCCTTGGAAGATATCGAACTTAAATACCAAGTTTGGTATTTAACGAACTATTTATTTTTAGCTATGCTGCACACATACACAGACACACCCACCCACACACACCCACACACACACCCACACACACACACACACACACACACACACATATACATGGTATCCTAAAACATGTATTTCCGGTGAAATCTCGCTATCGATTTTTTGGGTGCATTACAATGCCTTCTCTATACACTTTGTACATACCTAGTATGTACAGAGCAAGTAAAAATGCAAAAAGCCACACTTATCAGTATAGACGTTGTCTAGAAGAGGCCAACCTGTCATTTAAAGTGCTTGCTCTCCAAACAGAAATTGGGAAATATTTATAGAACAGAAAAGGCAGATGAGGGTTTTGTAGAATTCATGAACACGTTCAAATACTCCGTAGATTTCGCTTGTCCATTCAAGAAAGTGAAACTAAATCACGAGTTTAAACGATATGGATTACCAATGGTATTAAAATATACAGCATCAGATTGGAAGTCTTGAGTAAAGCGGCGAAGGAAAGTGCTATCTGAAAATATTACCTTATACATAGTAATTTATATATAGCATTTTCTATGTATAATTCAATAAAAGTATAATAAAGCAATTAGAAAGGCATAACATTATATAATGATTAGTTGCAACGTCACCAAATAAAGCCAAAACAACCTGGAAAATTATAACACGGTAAATTAAGGCTAAAACGGGAACGTTTTGATTACAAGATTTACGCTGATGATAAAATTGTATTGGAACCTAAATCTGTAGTAGAAATATTCAGTAGGTATTTTGAAAGGGCAGCAAAACATTTAAAAGGAAATATCAAAAGCGTAGAATTAAAAATTCAGGACAAAAATGTATTTCCCTCCTTTTTTTTTTTTTACACCACAACAGAACATGAATTATTAAAGTCATTACAAACATAAAAATAAAACACCTCTAGGTGTAGATGGGTTTTCAAACATTCTAATAAAAGAAAGGCTCTATTATATGGACACAGGGAGTCCATATAATAAAGCCGCTAACATACATGATAATTTAATCATTAAGTGAAGGGAAATACGAGGGCTGTAAATAATGTAGTGGCAACATTGTTATAACACGATATTTATTGAACTCACAAGTATAGTTGCCTTACATTCCTTCAGTATAGTCTCCCGCAAAGTCCCTGACCTTTTGCCAAATGTAGGGCAGCCGTTGGGGACCGTTGGCAAGGCGATCTGTGTTGATGAATGCGACAGAGCGCCCTACTGCGCGGACTACAGATGCCACGTCAGGAAATCGGATTCTTCATGCATTGTCATACATGTTGACGGTTTATCCCTCAGGCACGGCATGTGTAAGAATAACCCCCTCGTAGTCGTATGCCATAATCAGCATCAGCTTCATCCGACTGGATTCCTGTCAACTCTCTGTGGACGTGGTGAATCTGGGTAACGCCATTCATTCGACTGACGCTTCAATTCCGGCTCATAGGCTGCAGAAATGCGTCTCCTTCGTTGCGGTATCTGTCCAGGTGGATGCCAGCCAGTGCATACCGGTGCAATTTCTGTACCTTAGCGAGTCGATGTGGAACCCAACGGGACGCAGTTTTCCTCAGGTGAAGACTTTTCGTCAGGATATGCCACACAGTTTAATGACTGAGACCAACCTCTACGGATAACTCCCGGATAGTCCATCGATGGTCCATGGCAACGAGACCATTCACGATGTCAATCTGATCTTGCGGTGCAAATCCGCAGTCTCAGTCCGACCTGCATGAAATGCCTTGACCCATCGTGCAACCATCCTGTACGGCAATGTATTCCCGAAACAGGCTTCACGTAATCCTCGATAACATGCTGATGCATTTTTTCCACGAGCAATCTTGATTTTAATCCACGAACACTGATCGCTTTGGTAAACATGCTTTAGAGCGGTGCACTTGACACTGTTCACTTCAACGCTACACAGCAACAACACACTCTCAACTGGAAGCCCGACCAATGCACACAACACATCGACACTAGTCACCTGGTCGCTCTCATATCCTATAGGCTCATAGCCGATCTCCTGTGAATGTGGGGACCATGTTGCCACTACCTTATTTACAGCCCTCGTATTTGCTGATAGTTGCCGTAATTTGATTACACTACCACCAAAATTGAACGAACTGCTGCGAGATGCCTACCCTATTGTGTTTTTAGGCGTATCCATATACTCAAAACGTGGAAGTATTAAAAGAAAAGTCCATGAGCAAAGGATGGCAGAAAATGTAAATAGAAAAGCAAGAAGAGAGATTTTACATGAGGAGGCTCTCAAGAATGCAGATTTAATTAAAACATTTTCAGACATTAGGTTGCATATTAGTAATTATGTGGATAATTCTATATGCCAGATAAGTGATAATAGTCAATGTGTTTGTAGATTTAAATTAAATTTTATAGCCTTCCAAATTTAAGCCATCTTGTTAAAATAGACAATGACTTGAATTTATCGCCTATGTTGAAGGTCATGTGCCGCCATGCACTGCTGACAAATGGACTTTTTAAAAATATGATGCAATAAAAAAGTGGTCTCCTTTTTTTTTTTTTTTTTTTTTGGTAATATTTAACGCCCGCTTTCACTGCTTGTGGCACCGAAAGCGATAATAACTGGTCTAAATGGACAAAGCTTCTGCTAGGTTCAAATGCAGAACCAGTTGCGACGAAGATATTGATAAGTAATGCAGTGCAAATGATTGATGGATTGAGTGTGGTATATCAATCACAAACATTGTTTTCATTAAGGAGCAGTTACAACTAGCTAATAGTGAAACAAATACCTATTCCAAAGATACCCTCGTCCTTATTAATTGTCAGTCTACATCAGCTTAAATTCCTTAAGAGCCAGTGTATGTTTATCCTGACTCATCTTACAAAGACTGGTTGCAAGCTACAGTGCATGTCCAGCATCTGAACATTAAAATGAGAATTTTCTGAACATAGTTTAAAAAATGTTAACAGAAATAGCAAAGTATGTTATCCTTATACTTGATGAGATGCATGTAAAGCTCTCATTAGCATACAAAAAATGTAAAATTAAAAGGTCAGGTTTTGAATAATTGTGCTGAAGTAGATAGAACTATCCAGGCATTTATAATTTATTTTGCATTTGGTTCTTTTAAAGAAGTTGTCTCTCTAATACCAGTAAAGGTTCTGACAGGGAATTTCCTAACAGATTATACATGGAAAGTAATACAATTTGTACAGAGTCGTGATTTTATTGTGCTGTACATTGGTGTAACAATAATAGGATAAATAAGAACATAATAAGTAGTTTATGTGAGCAAGTTTTGAGACTGACAGTTTAGAAAGGGGGTTTGCTAATTATCGTCGACTAAGTGGTTATAGTTAAAATGTACTTGAGGTAATAGAAAGTGGGAAAACATATTACAATAATAATAATAATAATAATAATAATAATAATAATAATAATAATAATAATAATAATAATAATAATAATAATAAGACTGAAGAGTGCCTTAAATTTGCAAAGTTGAAATACAGGATGGTATGAATAAAAATCTGATGTGTACCATTCACATGACTTTCTCTACGTCCCTGCAACAAATTCTTCTTAAAAAGCTTATACTTCTATTTACTTTATGCTAATCAGAAAAAATAGCAGAAATAGTCTTATTACTTGCTTCCTTGTAAGTAAAAGCGAAATAAGGGACTACCATAGGTTAAAGTGATAGTCAAAAGCTGGTTGCTATGTCAGTGAAGTTCCTTTGTTTATATGGATAGGAGTTGACAAGTTTCTGTATGAGAAAAGTATACGTTTTTCATAGCAGAAACCAAAAATAAGGAATGTCTCAAAAACGACGAACTCCACGAAAAAAATGTATATAACATAAATTGTGTGTTTTAAAGCGCTCTACATTTTTGTTTAGTACGTTTTTGTCCATCTCTTACGGTTTAGCAGTTATTCGAAATTCAGTAAAATTCATCCAGAATAAACTACTCTTCAAAGGCTATTCCCAGAAAATTCAAGATATACATTTTATTTGTCGTGTAAATGTCTTTAATATACGAAATTTTAATCAAAATCGTTAGAGCCATTTTTGAGAAAATCAAAATTTTCGAAAAAAGTTCCATGTAAAGGGTAGTTTGGGGTGGGGAATTTTTCTCAAAATCTTCGTGTCGCATCCCTGGAAGATACTAAACTTAAATACCAAATTTGGTATTTTACCTACTTTTCGTTTTTGAGTTATCTTGTTCACAGACACACGGACACACACACACACACACACACACACACGGACCTTTTTGTGAAAATGCATTTTTTGGATATTGGGGACCTTAAAACATATATTTCCGGTGAAATCTCGGTATGGAATTTTTGGGTGGAGCGCAATACCTTCTCTATACACTATATACATAGTGCGTATAGAGAAAGTAAAAATGAGACGCGTCTTATGAGACACTGCTAGCAGAAAATGTGAGACACAGCTAGTCTTGAGACGTGTCTCGTTAGTTTCGTATGAATAAAAATGTCTCCTCCGAAGTAAGACGCGCTACCTGCGTCTCATACACTATCTGTGAGTAAACAAATCAACAATGTTTTGTTGCATGAATGGAAATGCTTATTTACGAATGAATTTATAGACTTATATTGTCAAAATTGAGTAGGAAACATTACTTTTTAATTTTATTTCTCGCATGTTTAAAAAAAAGTATTTAATAACATCTTATCGTCAGAAAATTAGAAATTGCCAATAGCCGAAATTAAACAAGCGTTAGGAAAAGTTCTTGTTAGGAATTATAATAAAATCTAATTTAGGAAAATAAGCAATATGAAAAGCAGAATAAAACAAAAAATCTGATTTTCCATTCACACGACTTTCCCTAGCTGTTTCACTCGTACACTATTCTTACAAAGCATTATTCTTTCATTTACATCATGCTAATCGATATAAAGATTAGATGAATTGGTCTTATTACTTAGTTCTTTGCGAGTAGAAGGAAAATAGGCTGAAGAATAGTCAAAACCTTTAAAACCAGATCGTTATGTAAATTTCGGTTTGCTTTGAATAGGAAGCAGCAAAAGCAGAGAGACGAAACGAAGTAGGCTTCCTGTTTGAAAACAGTTAATGTACTTTAAAATTGAAACCAATAACAACGAATGTTTCGAAAACTATCAAATTTAAAAGAAAAATATATATGACATAGATTACATATTTTAACGAAATCTACATTTTTGTCTGTCTCTTACGTTTTATCAGTTATGCAAAGTTCATCCAGAATAAAGAAGTCCGCAGAAGCCATTCCCAGAAAATATGATATATTTTATTTGTGATGTAAATATCTTTAATTTACGGTATTTTTAATCAAAATCATTTGAACCATGTTTGAGAAAACAAACATTTTTCCATGTAAAGGATAATTTGGGGTGGGGGATTCTCCTGAAAAGCTTTGTGTCCCATCCTTAAAGATACTAAACATAAACACCAGTTTGGTATTTAACGGTCTTTAAGCTATGCTGCCCACACTCACCTTTTTCTAAAAATCCTTTTTTTGAACTGAGGGGACCTCACTATATTACAGGTGAAATCTCGGCATCGACATTTTGGATGGAATACAATACCTTCTATATACTTTGCACGTATTGACGTACGTGCTAGCGAAAGTAAAAAACAAATGCTTTACAACAAGCCTATACACACGAAAGAATAGAAAAGAAAGTACTTGAACTTGATAGTAGAAATAACTTTTCTGCAAAAAGTGAAAGTTAAGAATAAAACATTAAAAGAGTATTATTTTACATATTTATTATTTATTTAGTTACTTTTAAATAGAAATGCTTCTATAAAAGTTCCCCTGTGTTAAAGAGTGCAAACAATTATTTTTGTAGAACATTATAAAAAGCGTCATATATCATGTGCCATAAAAGAAAAAGATGACGAAAGTGAGCAGTTCATTTATATGCATTAATTGGTAATTGCATCGACGCAACTAATAATTTAATAACGCTCATATTAACTTAACTGAAATAATTCAAAGACTTATACTCATTCAAATACATGCAGTTCCTGTTAGATATATTATTGTAATATCGCGTTGGTTATAAAAGCATATTCGTGTAATCACTTATTATTCTTGCTATTTGACCCCTTTCCTTATATAACTTCTTTCTCTCTATCATATCGTCATCATAACCCTAATCAAATTAATGTACTTGATCAACATTATAAGTTGGTCTTAGTATTCTAGCCACATTGGGTCTTCCTGCTCTTACTCCTCTCTACAGTCTTGGACCAAGAATCTCGTAATCATACAACATAGATAAACGAAGATACTCTGTTGCTAACGTTACTTTTTATTCATTTATTTGAAACTTCTCTTTTGCTTGGTCAAAATATCTTTGTATTGAAACACGTTTCTTGGCGAGATGCCTATATAGGTCCTATATGTTATTCATATAAAAGAAACAATGCATTACTATTATTACGGATATTTCTGCATACACCGGAATTTAGCTCCTGAATGAAACCATGCCACTTGTAAAGCACACCCTTCCTGATACTGATTTTGTCTACCTGAAATTTCTTTTCTTTTTCCCTTTTTTTTTTTTTTTTTTTTTACAATCATATGGGTATAGTCCAAAGCTCCAATTGCACCAGGGAATGTATCGTACTGTGCCACATTCAGTTATTTGAAATGCAGCAGCATTTTCCAGAGATTTGATCCAATCAAACACTCGCACTCTTGCGCTAATTTTCCATAAATTTTTGGATACTGAATTCTGAGAGACCTCTGTATCTTCTGCGATGCCACACTGACACTCAGGTTTTACTACCTGCGGTCGAATGGCCAGCATTCTGGTTTCTCATCCAAAGGTCCCTGGTTCAACTTTTGGCTGGGGCAGGTACTTCATTTTTAACTATAATTTTCTATCCCCACAGAGTCATTAAGTATACTTAGTGTGTGTGTGTGTGTGTGTGTGTTTAATAGCATACAACTGAAAAAAAAAAAAAAAAAAAAAAAAAAACGTTGTTAAGAAACCTTACAGTTCAGCGAAAAATCACCAACAATTGTTTCTAAACTAATTATATGTCTACAGAAGTTAAAGGGGCTATATAAATGAAAAAAATAGTGACAATATTTTAATTTTTGCTCCTTTGCGTAAAGCTACATTTCGTTCCTGTTGCTTCGGGAAGAAAATGTTGTACAAGCCACTGCACATTTTGTTTTAATCTTGAAGTTCCTTATAATTTAATTCTTCAGAATACCTCCTGGTTTAATAAAATTTCCCTCTGCGCTCAAAAAAACTGCTACCAATTCTTCCCATAATGTGTTATTAGAAGCTGCGTCTCACGTGTTGAGACACCATCTGAGGTGACTTCCAAAACATGAGACGCGTCTCATTACGTAAGCATGTGAGACGTTGGTCGCAAGCAAGGTCACCTCCATCTTGAATCGTTGAGCTTTATTCATACGAAAGTGAGACACGTCTCGGAAATTGCAAGTTTTGAGACGCATCTCATCTTTGTTCATACCACCCAATGAGATACACTAAAAACAGTAATCCGGTTTCTGGCTTTCAACAATGAGAGATTGTCACTACTTTCTGAAAATTTGTATGTTGGCGAGTTTGAAATGTCTGCTGTGATCTATGAATGTGGTTATACTGGAAGAAAAGTAGCTATCCTGATAGAAAAGCATGCATAAAAAATCTTAATCAAAAGGTCACTATGCTGAGTACTTTATGAGTCTTCATAGAGGAGGGCTTATTGTTCCATCCGTTTTAGTGATTCATTTGCAAAAATAACGTCCAATTCTCTCCAATGTAATCTTAAACAATTACACAAAGAATATTGCAAACCTAAACCTCACTATTAATAAACTGAAAATTGTCTCACGGAGGAACATTAAAACATTCAGAGCAAACTAACGATATATCTGCTCATGAAATGTCTGTACACAGTTATGTTTTGTATTTTAATATGGTAGTTTATAGATCAAATAATGTAATTCTATACCACAAAAATTTTATTTTGACAGTTACTTTCTTCCTGCAAGGGCATTCCATCCTGTTCCCATGCAAGCAGTAGGGAGTGAAGATGCTGTAAATAATTGTAATAATATATATACTGAGGTTCTTAATTACCAAAATTATATTAGAATCATCTGTGTGTCAGATTTTACATGCCAGTAAAAATCACCTTTAAGCACACTTAGAAATTGTCGACTTTGAAATCTTGAGCTTAAGCACGAAGACCTGTACTAAACTAAATAAGCTCAGACTGGCATTGATGCTGCTAGTTTTTTTCCTAGGGCTATGCAATTTAGGGCATTGCTAAGTATCAGCAAACAGTTGCTCGTACTGAAGACAGATATTATTCTTTTTTTCCATATGCAATTATTCATAACTTAGGCTTCTGAAGAGTGAAGGAAAGTCTTTTTTTCTAAACAGGAAGTTTTTCTTTTGCATTTTTATTTTATGATGCCTATATAATGTGACCTAACTCGTTTTGAAATATTAAGTGGAAATTCCAATCATCTGGAGGCGTTATGCCAAAAGAAGGTAACCCAATACTATGGTATTTCTTTTTGTACAGGCATGTTGCTCATATGCATATCTTAACAGTAAAATTAACAAACTTAAGTGTGGGCTGCTTTATGTGCACAACACTGAAAAAGAGTAAAAGTCAACTGCTTCAAAATAAAAAAAATGCAAGTTAGGTACCTCCTCTTGGCACACAATTTTCAGTAAATATATAAGTTTTATGACTGTTTTAAAAGTAGAATCTACGAAGTGTCCAGAAAAGTTCCTATTGGAGCAATAGCAGAAAAATGCAAAAGTATTTCGCAGAAAACTGTTAAATAAATTGAGCAAATTGGGAGAACGTGGAATACGGAATCCTTGGGGTTTAGCTTGTGGAGTATTGAAGTTTGATATTAGGTCATTCACACAATCTCCCCAGCCCTTATAACATAATTTTCGCGCAGTATTTCTTATTTAAATCGCAATAAAACAGTTATTAGATTCTTTTTCCCATTACGCTATTAGACACCATAGGCCTACAGTGGATAGTTCTGAACAGCGTTGCCTAATGGACTTGTAACTAAAGAAAGCTCTGTCGCTAACCATGCGAAAAACGATCAAATGCAATTTTTAATAAAAAAATTTAAGAATACAAAGCAGCTACGAAAATCTTAACTAATGAAATATAATTCTTTACCTTTACCTGCCCATCTATATACAGCCCATGTTGTTAGGATTGATGAAATGAGATGCGTTTTGACTGGCCTGGCAATGAACTTAAGACGCCAAAACTTTATTATTTGAAAACTCTGCAGTGTGCTTTTTATACTTTCTCTACACATACTATGTACATAGTGTATAGAGAAGGTATTGTATTCCACCCAAAAAATCGATACCGAGATTTCACCGGAAATACACGTCTTGGGTCCCCCTGAATAAAAAAAAAACATTTTTAGAAAAAGGTCCGTGTGTGGACAGCATAGCTCAAAAATGAAAAGACCGTTAAATACCAAACTTGGTATTTAAGTTTGGTACCTTCCAAGAATGCAACACGAAGATTTGCAAGAAAATCCTCCCACCACCAACTATCCTTTACATGGAACTTTTTTCGAACATTTTGATTTTCTCAAAAATGGCTCTAACGATTTTGATTAAAATATCGTATATTAAAGGTATTTAGCTGACAAACAATATGTATATCTTGAATTTTCTGGGAATAGCCTCTGAAGACTACTTTATTCTGGAGGAATTTTGCATAACTGCTAAACCATAAGAAATGGACAAAAATTTACCACATAAAAAATGTAGAGCACATTAAAACAAACAATTTATGTCATATGATTTTTTTTTGAGTTGATCGTTTTTAAGATATTCCATGTTTTTGGTTTCAGCTTTGAAACACTTATACTTTTCTCATACAGGAATTTGTAAATTTGTGTCCATGCAAACAAAGGAACTTCAAGTCACCTAGTAACCAGCTTTTCACTTCACTTTAACCTATGATAGTTCCATATTTCGCCTCTACTTACAAGGAAGCAAGTAATAAGACTATTTCTGCTAATTTTTTCTCGTTTAGCTTGAAATAAACAGAAGAATAAGCTTATTAACAATAATTTGTTACACAGAAGTAGACAAAGTCATGTGAATGGAGCACATCAGAATTTTTTTTTTTTTGTATTGAATTGGTCAGTTTTGCATACTTTCTGAAGTTGATCCAGTTGTTTTCCACTTTTTTAAAAAAAGTAATACATAGTGTTGCCACCGGTATAAGCTTTCCATTTTCCACTATTAAAATACGGGACGCCTAAAAAGGTTGTGATTAACTGATCAAAACCTCCTGAATATGGCATTAACATAACATTAGAATGAAGGAAACATGATATTGAATAAATACACTTTACAATATCCGAGTTCCCAGGATATGCAATTGAAAATATCGATTGCAAATTTTACAGGGAACTCCAGAATTAAGTTTTGTATTCTTGATGAAAGGATATCTTTCCTGTATTCGGGCTCAAATGACCTAATTGTTGACGTGTCCTTAAACACCACTCACTCACTCTTTCCTGTAAATTGGAAGAGAAGGTGCATCTCCGTCTAGGCACAACAGCTTAAGTTGTCGCAAATAACAACACTGTACATCAACTGCAGACATAAGACTGGACAAACTTCATCCGTCTTCAGTGTTGACAAAACGCGCTAAACAATGACAACAATAAGTGAGATAAGCTCCTACTCAGCATTTCGTACAACAAGAAATGACAACAAAGTTGGGTTTTTAATTTAGGACATGGTGTCAAGAAAATAGGGACCTATTTGCTTCCCAACAAATATTTTCGGGCTTACAAGTAAAAAATCTGATGTGTTCCATTTACATAACCTTCTCTAGCTGTTCCACAAAAATTTTTTTTACAAAAGATAATATTTTATTTACATGATGCTAACAAAAGATAATATTTTATTTACATGAGGCTAATCTAGATAAACGTTAGCAGAATTGGTCTTATTACTTGCTTCCGTATAAGTAAAAGCGAATACATTAGCTAAAGCGATAATCAACTCCCTTAAAAACTAGTCGCTAGTTTTTAACAAATGCGCTTGGTTCAGTTTGCATGATCCCATTCAAGAAAAATTAATTAGCTTAAAATTGAAACCAATTACAATGCTCTCGAAAACTGTTAACATTGCAAGAAAATCGTATATTACATAAATTATGTGTTTTAACAAGATCTACATTTTTTGTGGAGTAAGTTTCTGTTTTCCTCTTACGGTTTACCAGTTATGTAAAAGTCAGCAAAGTTCACACAGAATAAATCCATCTTCAGAGGCTATTCCCAGAAAATTCAACATACACGTTTTATTTGTGATATCAATATATTTAATAGATGGCATTTTAATCAAAATCCTTAGAGCATTTTAAAGAAAAATCACAATTTATGAAAAATATTCCATGTAAAGAGTAATTGGTGTTGGGGGATTTTTTTGAAAGTCCTTGTGTTCCATCCTTGGAAGAACTGAACTTAAAAAGCAAGTTTAGTATTTAACCAACTTTTTGTTTTTGAGCTATGCTGTCCACACACACTGACCTTTTTCTAAAAATGCTTTTTTCTGACTCAGGACATCTCAAAGCACACATTTCTGGTGAAATTTTGGTATCGAATTTTTGGATGGAATACAGTACCTTCTCTATCCACTATGTACTTGTACATACAGGCTAGAGAAAGTAAAAATGGGGGACTGTACCATTTTTTATGGGACGAATGGCAGGCTTATGCCAATAACGTCAGCTTTAAATGTTTTTTCCATGTCAATTAAATTGAACAATGAACAAAGTAGGTAAATGAATTAGCATGACGGATCAACGAACCAAAGGAAAAGAGCATACCAAATCGATATACATGAGTAGCGTACACGGGCAGAGAGGTTATATATAGTCGTTGAAATAGACGTCGTCCCTATTTGGAGAGTCTGATCAGCATATAAGCCACAAATATTCTTCTTTTACAATATTGTTTATATTATGTTAAATATATTCCTTTATTTCTGTGGTATATCAGAAAGCTATATGTGACGGAGAATTTCGAATATGTCACTTTTAAGTTTAAAAAGAAAGGAAGAACTTCGCGTAGTTTTGGGAGGGGGGTACATCTAGAGAGTCCGTCACCCCCCTCCCGTAAATGCGCCCTTGACTATTAAACAAATTATTACACTATGGTTTTAGGGGTGTCGAATAGTTTGAATCATATCTGAGTGAGCGAAAACAAGTCATTGAAATAGGTTATACAACAATGAAAACTCAAAATCAAGACTAGTCGATCAAATCCAACATTGAATGTGGGGTATCGGCAAGGCTCAGTGTTAGGGCCACTACGGTTACTAATTTACATTTATGATCTAATCACACAGGTGTTAGAACAATATAACTGGAATCTCACAACTTACAGAGGACATCAGCATTTTGGTTTTAAGGTGAGAAGTAGATTTTGAAAGGAATATAAAAAAAATAGCTTAAATCAAATAAGTACTTGGTTTCAGGGAAATAGATTGGTCATAAACAAAGAAAAAATTCAAATTTTAGGATTGCAACATAAAATAAACGAGACTGTAAACTCCCCAAATGTAAAGTTAGATGGCAATATAATTAATAACAAAGTTTCTGCGTATACATATTAAAGAACTTATGCAAAATCTGCAACCAAATTTCTTTACAAATATAAATACCTTAAAAGCAGCATACAATTCAAATTTTCACTTCTTAATTACATATAGTACAATAATATGGGGAAGCATAGTGGGGTGATAAAAATATTCAGCAACCAGAACAAAATTACTAGCATGGCTTGGAGTACACAAGACACGTACTATACTTCTCCACCCTTAGTCAGATGGCATAGTTGAATGGTGTGTCTTGAGAAGAGCATTTGAGGAAGGCTGCGGCCAATCATCAGAAGGATCAGGATGCAAGGGTACCTATTACTTTTCTTGCCAACTACTCACTGTTGACATGAGCCAGTTTGGTCTTTGGCAGGAAACTTTGTCTACCATACGAGTAAATGTTTTGAAGTCTCCCTTGGGCAGAACAACTAACAGTTGACTGTGCAGAACATCTTGTAGATCAACTTCACAGCATGGATGGCCTGTCAACACATTCAGACCTGTTAGACTGGCAGACCAACAGCTGAGGTTTCCAGCAGGGTGATCTGGTGTGACTACAGCACCATATCCAGAACAAGGGATATTGCCTGAAGCTTCAACAATCATGGCAAGGGCCATATTTCGTGGTGAAGAAAATTTATGATGTTGTTTACTGCATCCAGGGGCTGCCCCATGGGAAGATGCAGATGGTACATTTGGATCGTTTAGACCACTGGTTGGGACAGTCAGCCCCAAGGAGGGAGCAGTGTGACTATCACCAAATGTGCCCGCTTATTCCTTGCCATCGCTGCTAGTGCATGAACAAGTTGTTTTACATCATCCATAGCTAATTGTTGCCATGCGCCGGTACCTCCCTACCATAATTACTGATGCATCGATGTGCGACTTTGTGTGACCTGTGTGGGGCTTACATGTGCAATGACGACCTCTACATCTGGAAATTTCTTGCCACATAATCTACAGCTATATAAGTAGAGTAGTAAGGCCTGCACTGTTTAGTCTGGAGAAAGCTTCAAGTGTACACTTCGATTAGAGAGCCAAAGCGTGAAATATGCATTGATAAGATAAACATGTGTACGTTATTGCAATAAAAACATTTATTTTAAACAACAGAGTAGGAATTAATAAAGAGATTTGATTACAATACAGAAAATGAATCCAAGAAGTAATGAAAACACACCATATTTCCCCTTGCCAACTTAAAGTAAGGATAGAAATCAGCTAGATTGACGAGGTCCCCTGGCTACACAATGGATGAATGAATATTTTGTTCCACAGACCCCTCTTCTCCTATATAACATCCTCGGCTAAGCTTTGTGGCTTAAGGCCCTCAATTCTGAGCTATGTTATGCCGCTTAGGGCCTGTATATTCACAATGCCATTTACACATGGTATTTGATAGTCCAATGTTGCAGCTTAACTTCAGTAAATTAAATTTAATTTTATTTATGGATGCTCTTTAACTGCTGCAGTTTTCAGCATCCCATCCATAACTGGGGCTGAAAAACCACTTAATTTTGCTCAGAGGCCACTTTATCAGGATTGAGGTTCTTTTACATGCTGCAAATCTCTGATGCAGTGCCAATGGCTTTACTTCCTTTCCAAAGGAAGGCATACCCTCCCCAATTTCAGTACAGGGCATAAATAACAACTGAGTGAAAAAGCCTGTCGAAAGGTGTGACAACTATAGGATATGTAGAATATCGTTACACAACCATTCATTTTACAGTTAGAAACATAGTATATCTGCAGCAAAATTTGTATTAAATAATGAAACACACTTTGTTTTAATACTAGGCATGATGGTTTTAGTTATCAGTTCTGTAATAGAAATGAAAATATATGAAAGCATTTGATTGGTACTATAAAATTTATAATTACAGTTCAATTGCTCAGATATTTAAGTATAAGTAACTACTAACTAAATATACAAAATATTACCAATAATGGCATTTTCTTCAGAAGCTATGCTTTTACTGTATAACAACCTAAAACTGTGTTTGTATGAAAGAATAATAAAACTCATTGAGGATTTTGAATGCAATCTTTTGAAGAATACAGATTAAATCTACTACCTAAGGTTTATTACTCAGCAGAAAAAAAATACTTATTTACATCTGATATAATTGTACAAACTTTACTTGTAACCAGAGGTATAGTGGGTTTTGTGTTAAATATTTTATCACAAATTTGCATTTATTTCATGCTAATTTTTGGACAGAATTAATGAGTAGTGATATGACTGAAATTAAAGTTAACTAGGTTATTAAAATACTTTATTCCCAAATAAAAACCTTTTATTTCAAATCAATATTATGAATAGGATCAACTATTTAGCTGTCAGCATTTGAATCGCCCTTCATGGTGTAACTTAATATACCCAAGGTTGCAGGTTCAAACCTGGCGGAGGACGATGGATGTTTTCAGGTATAAAAATCCTTAGCATGGCTTCCTTCAGAAGGGAAGTAAAGCTGTTGGTCTCATGTCGTAGATTTACAGTTTGCGAAAGAACCTCAAGCCTGATAAAGAGGACACTGAGCAAAATTAATCAGTATTTCACACCCAGTACAGAATGGGATGCTGAGAACCACAGCAATTAAAGAGTGTCCATAAATAAAACTCCATTTCGTTACTAGTCAACATTTGGTATCAGTAGCCAAAGACAAAGAAGGGAATTTTTACAGAAAATACTGTAATATATATATATATATATATATATATATATATATATATATATATATATATATATTTGCATATTTACTCTGCACAGTTGGATATAAGGAAGGCTTGCTGTTACGAACATCCAATCGGCCCTATCAACTTGTAACGCCATCAGGTGATGTCTTACTTGTGGAGGAGGCCCTGCTGGAGTTGACATTGGGTCAAATGTATAAAATCCAAGCTTTGTCTTGAAGATTATAGTTTAAGTTAAAGCGAAAGCTTTAAGATTACTCTACAAGATTAAGTTTTGGCTTGTTCAACTCATGCATAAAAAAATCTTAATCTATCAAGCTTTTGCTAGATGTTTTCCCAGCAAATGCTTGAAATACGTTGCGCGCGCAGCTGTCGTCTGCCAAGTGCTGCCACTCATGTACTGCACAGAAGTGTTTTGCGAATATGATACCTAACCTTAAAGTTATATGTGTAATGGCAAGTATGGCAGACGAAGTGAATATTCAGAATACGTTTGTAGCAATTCTTAAGCAGTTTCCAAATCTGTTGAATAAATCTCAGATCCCGAGCATCAAAGAAGAAAAAATTAACGCTTTGCGAACCGTCTGCGTCAAGCTGGAAGAAACTTTAGGCAGAAAAGCAACTCCACAGCAAGTGCAGAAAAAGATTCAGAACATGAAGACTGAACTAAAAAGAAAAACTGACCGTAAAGCCACGGGAAATCAAAAAATAAAGTTAAAAAGGTGGGAAGAAGAATTTCTTCAACTTCTTGATGGAGAAAGCAACCCAACCATTAGTAGGATTCCAGGTAAGAATAAAAATAGATCTCAGGAGCCAAATTTAAAAGTTTGTAGTATTCTTTGGTTTGTACTATCAAGTGCAATTTCAAACGAATTCTGTAATGTGATACATGTTACATGTAACTGCTATAAAATATATATTGGAAAATTACAGTGAATATTAAAGTACATAACAAAATAATACTACTTTGGGGGAAAAAGGGACTGTTTCAAATGCACTTTTTGCTTCATAATAAATTCTATTAGGTTCTTAAAGACGCTTTTCAAAGGGGTTTACACATGACTTTCCTGTAAACAGCACTAAAATTGATGATTTTATTTGCCTTTATTTCTGCATAAAGATTGCACATGGATGCTGCTGAGTTTACCATTTATATACGTTTTATTGGAAAACTTTTGTTTTCATTGTGACGTCTCTGGTTTGAATAGTTACAAAATGTAACTGTCTATAGCTCTTGTTTGCTGGTGCTAGTTTTACTAGCTCATAATTTCTCCTAAGAAATGTAACATTTTCATGGGATTTGAAGTTATTTATGAGCAAAAATAGTCGCAGCATTTATATGTAAGATGTTAATTATTGAAAGCACAATGGTAATTGACATCATCCTTGTGCTACTGAAGAAATTTCAAACTGGATCACCTCTGAAAAAGCAGAGGCCTAGTGATGCTACTATCACATGGAGGTCAGCTTAACCTGTAAACACGACCTTGTATGTACTGACAGAAGAACATTGTTAGCAATAATCAGGTCACAGCTGGACGACAATGCATTTCCAGGAAAGTAATGTGATATACTTACAGCGTCATCAACTCCAAACAAGTATATGCCACTAAGTAAATAAACCAAGTTGTTCTTTTAACTCCCTTGCGGCTAGTTTATTTGGTTTTTTGTTCTGTTTACTGTTTAGGTGGATGTGCTGTGGGTGGGGAAGGTTTGCAAGAACAGCTACCAAACAGGTTGAAGTTGAATCTACAAATAATGAGAGCATTGCCCCAAATTCCAATAAGATTGCTAATGAAACAGGTACACAATCGAATAAATGTACATTACCTGAGACCCCAGAAACAAAACACCTGACTACGCATGAACTGCAAAGGTTGGTACTCCTAGAACAACTAAAACTGATACGCATGCAGCAAGAGGAGATATTAAACAAACAGAGCTTGCTTCCAGTAATAGAAGTACAGGGATCAAATTTTATTCAGAACCTGTAACAACAGATGACATTTATATTTCACTCAAGCTGCATAACCATTTGCATTTGTGTGTATAAAGTTTAAGATTGCCATCAAACTTGAAATGTATAGTTTATATTCATAACAATATGTAATTTAATCATTTGCAACATGTTCATACAACTGTGAAATTTAATTTCTTCTTTGCATTCCACGTTGTCTCCAATCTTCATTTTCATTCCTATCTTCCCCTTTTCCATATTCCTCTTCATTTTCATTGTTATCATCAACTTCTTCCTCTACATCATCGTCTCTCAGCTGCTTTGCGAAATTATACAACACAAAGCAACATACAACAATACGCGGTACTTTCTCCGTAGGAATTCTGATGGTGTTCATCAATATAGGAAATTGTCTCTTTAATTGCCCGAAACATCTCTCTATTGTAACTCTACTTCGGGCATGTTGACGATTATAGTATTCTTCCACAGCATTCACAGGGTTTCTGTATGGAGTTAGTAACCAAGGAGCAATCCCATACCAGGAGTCGTCCAGCAGTATCGCCGTTCCGTCTTGTTCTCGCAATCTTTCAAAAATATTTGAATTTCTGAATATGCGGCTGTCATGCACACTGGCAGGCCACGTTGCATCCACACTTGTAAACACTTCATCGGAACTGCATGTCGCTTGAACATTAATAGAACAAAATGTTTTTCTATTTATGTACTCGTCGCCGTGTACTCGTGGCTTCAGAATTTGCAATCTATTGCTCCTATTACACTTGGGAAATTAAATTTATTTTGCCAGTCTTGCTTTGCAGTATTAACTTCTTGCAGTCGTGATGGAAAATTTATCCACTGATTAGCTTTTTCAAAAATTCTTTCACTCACATAATCGATGGTTCTACTTACAGTTGATTGATGAACTCCAGCATCTTCTCCGACACCAGTCTGAAATCCCGGGTCGCCGATGAAACGTAGAAATATTTGCATCCTTTGCTTCGATGTCAGTGCACCTCCTCGTGTTTCTGCGTTTTCTCCCAAGAAATGATGTGAAATTAACTCGACATTGTCCTCATTGAATCTATAAAATGATTTATATACACATTCTCTACACCGTCGCTTTACTTGATACACTTTTCTTCGACGGATATTCATGAACTGTGCCATTTTGTGGGATAAAACAACTCTTTAACACTTCTCTAGTACGAATCAAGTCACCTACTGAGGTAACTTGAAAACAGTCAAGATTAAGCTACAAGAAGTGAAGCTTTCACTTCTTTTATGCATTGGATTTGCACTCCAAGTCAAGTCATTGCTGGAAAATTCAAGCCAAAGCTAGGCAGCTAGTTGGCTCCAAAGCAAACGCTAGACTTAAGTCAAGTCGAAGCTGTTTTATGCATTAGAAACCAAGATTACACTTGAAAATTAGCAAGGCAAAGCTTATGCTTGACTTTATGCATACCACCAATTGGGATGGAGCATTGTGAGCCTGAGAGCATTTGTCGTAAGAGTGGCCAGGGATGAGATATTGGGATTGAATGTGCTTAGGAGCCATGGGTCAACATTGGCAAAAAGATCTTGTGACTTGGCCAAGATGAGGTACAGCCCACACGAATATCCAGGAATCTGAGGGTAATCCTGAGGAATGATATAGTGTGCCCGCAAGAACCAAGGTGATGGTGAAGGCATACCTGGAGGTTCAACAGTCAAGGAAACTTGTACTGGACCGGAAAACACCATTGAATGGATTACGTTACATTGTGGTACTGTCCAGAGGAAGTGCATATGAAGCTACTAAACCCATTGTATGTCAACCAGAACATACAGATCAGGACAAAGCTAGGGAAGTGCAAGTCAACAATGAGTGTATTGCATTCAACACTGTCGCAGGATCTGGCACCCTGGCTGAAGAGCGTGGTTGATCACCTGGCCATTTCACAACAGGAGAGAGTCCAGCACCTATTTACTCGATACCAGTCTATCTTCAGCAGAGGAAACGGTGATTATGGCCATACTGACTGAGTGCACCATAACAATGGCACCGGAGATGGCCCAGCCTATCTGGCAATCAACCAAGACATGTTTCTCTGCAAAACGGCAGTTACGGCACATGCTGGAGGACATGAGATCTAGAGGAACAACGGAAGAGTCTGGTGTTCACCTGTAGTCTTGGTGAAGAAGAACAGAGATAGAAAAAACTGATACATTGGTTTCCTTCAATGCCACTGCTCTTTTTCCAAGCATACCAACAGAAACCATACAATCCCACATCAAAAACTGGTTACTTGCAATAGAGAAACAACAGATGTAGTCCTAGAATACATCACATTAACAAATATTTGCATAGGTCAAAATTTCTCCATTTTCAACGGTTTAGCTATGGGTAGTCCACTGTCACCAATACTAGCAGAGGACTTTGGAAACTAGGATAAAAAAGTCATTTCTCTGGATATTCACTATATAGATGACATCTTTGCAACAGTCCCACAAAAACACTTAGAAGATACACCGAAATTGCTAAACCTGCAAGAAAAGCCATAAAGCTCATGATGGAGAAGGAATGTGATGGACAACTACCGTTCCTGGACTTTAAAATCATCAAAAATGAAAACCACCTAACTTGTGGCATTTACAGAAAACCTACCCACACCAACAGTTACATAAAACAAAAGAGTTACAATCTCATTCCCCATCAGCATGCAGTACTCAACCACCTTACACACAAATTGGTAAAGGTGCTAATGGGCAAAAAAGAATACCACTGTGAACTGGCAAAAATATTGGACAAAGCTAAAGAAAATGGATTCCAGGCAGAATTGGTATACAAAAAAGTTAATAGGGTCAAAAATAGGAATAGAATTAATGAAGTAAGACACTCACGCCCAACCAGAAAGAAAACAAGATCTACAAGAAATTTACATACCACCCTATAACTTTCTACAAATTCCAGAGGATCTTCAAAGATGTATTATTCTGGCCCCAAAAACTTACTTCATAAAAACACTTTAAATTCTAAATTAAAAGATGATATCCCACAAGAAAACAAACCAGGAATATATCAGTTCAGCTGCAATGACTGAAAAAATCTACATTGGCCAAACAAAATGAAACATAAAAACAAGGGCAAAAGAACACCACAGAAATGTTAAACTTAAACAAGAAGACAAATCTATGGTAGCTTGGCATTTTTGGTAAAAGAGCAATGCACCATTAATAGAAGACCGAAAACACTCAAAAATATCACAAGGAAGACAGAATTAAAAGCTTGGGAAAACATGTATTTGGTAAAACAAGTATCGTGTTTTCAATTTTGAAATCCACCAGGTAACCTAATGATGAAGCGGTTCATCAAATCACCACCAGGGGCAGAGACAGCCACCAGAGCAAGCAATGCTGACAGTCGACTAAAGGAATTGACAATGGAAGCACATGGCTTCTGAAACATGTTTTCCGTTAACAAAAGTAAGTGATGTAGTATTACAAAATCGACTCAACTAATTAATTTCAACATGTGTTTATACTCGATTCCAATATTAAGACTAATTCACAGTGTACCACTTTCATTAATTAAAATTATAACCCAAGTTTTTGTTCAATAAAATCAAACATTGCAGATTTGTATACAAGATATTAAAAATCAGGGAAGGGTGGTTTGTGAGTTGCACAGTAGCTTATAATTCTTCTGAGGTGCACATTTTTATCTAGATAACATCTAAGATGCAGATTTATTTATGTTGGGTTGCACATAAAAGCAGTGGTAATTTTTTAAAGCTATAAGTTAGGATATTACTCAGTCTGCTTCTAAAGCAGAGATATCCAATCTTTTTTTAGTCTAAAAAATGCAAATTTGTATACAGTTCTTGATAGGGATTCATTTTTTAAAAGCTGAAGTTAGCCAAAAATGTTTGCCAGGTGCATGTAATGTTTTGGCTATGTTGGTAAAAACGTACAGACTTGTTATAAGAGTATAGAAGGTTTGTTAGTACACTTTAGGACCAGGCAAAAATTACAAGCTGACAACTTTCAGAGACTGCACTTCTTATGTATAAGTCTACTTTGACTTTTCAAGACAGAGCTTTATATACTTATGGTATATAAGACCTAGAACTTTAAAAAATGTCTCTATTTGCCTTTCCAATCATTTATCTTCCAGACATGTCTGTTATGCATTCAAAGCGTAATTTTATACATTGATTACAACAGTTACTAATTCATTACAAATGTACATATAATATGGACTGTAATAAATGTAATGTAAAATGTATTCAAAAAGAAGGAACAGATTTCAAACATTTATTTCTTTCAAATTACAAAATGTAGTACCATAATTCCAACATTCCTGGACAGACAAAAGTTTAAAATGTGAACAGTCCAGGTAGAAGTTCCAACCATGGCTTCATTGGCGCTGTTGCTTGTCAAGTTTATTGTTCTTAGTAAAATGCCCAGACAATTGGAACAAGCATTTTGTGTGCTGCAATCTACAAAACTGGAGTCCATTATTGGAGCTCAATGTAATTTTTGCCCTCAGTTTAATAAACAACTGCCTCAGTATAAGCAGATTTACCAGTGACATTGAAAATTTGTAGAAGATAGTTACATCTGCAAACGGAAAACCACGGACATCCACACACATTAAATGAAAATGTCTTGAATTCATAGTTTACGAAAGGAGCTCAAAAAATCCACAGCACGAGAAAGCAAAGAACCAAACATTCCTCAACCAACAGTATAGCAAGTTCTGAAACACTGTCTGCACCTGAAGCTGTACAAACTGCAGTTATTGCAAGCAATGAATCCTGACAATAACAACAAATGTTACAAATTTGCGTTAGCATGCTAGATGATATAAAATCAAAATCTTTAATACAAATATGAAATCCATTCTCCTGTATACACGTGAAACATTGAAATTTACCCAAAGTATCACTAATTCCTTGCAGACCTTCATAAACCGTTGCCTGCATTGCATTCTAAACATCAGATGACCTGAAATTATATCCAATGAAGAACTTTGGAAAGCAACAGATCAACTCCAGGTAGAAGTTGAAATCAAGAGATGGAAATGGATAGGATACACATGGAGGAAGCCAGAAGGATCCATAGAACGAAGAGCATTAAAATGAAACCTACAAGTGGCACGGAAAAGAGGTCGTCCTAGAAAGACATGGAAGAGGACTATAGAGGAGGAGGCACTAGAAGTGGGGAAAAGTTGGAAGGAAGTTAAGGTGCTGGCAAGTCGGAGAACACAATGGAGATGTTTCACGGATGCCCTTTGTTCCGGAAGGAACAAGGGGAATTAAGTCAAGTCATGCTAGATGATATGGAAGAAGACAATTTTTCTGATCAAATAATTCTTTCTGATGAATCCACTTTTCATCTTTCTGGTTAATCGACATAACTTTAGAATTTGGGTATGTGAAAATCCTATATCAGTTATTGAAAATTAATGTCTTCTGTGTCATATTTGTAAACAAAGATTATGAACTTTTCTTCTTCATAGAGAAAATTGTGACTGGACTAATCTATCTAGACATGCTTCAAAATGGTTACTTCCTCAACTTTAATTTGATTCAGATAACTTCATCTTCATGCCTCATTTCGCTCAGCATGTCCCACAGTACTTTAATGACAGTATTCCACGAGGTTGGATTGGAAAAGGAGCAGATCAATTTCATCGTTGGTGGCCTTCCAGGTCTCCAGACCTCACTCCTTGTTACTTTTATCTGTGAGGTTATGTAAAAAAAAGTGTTTTTATTCCCTGTCACTCTTGAAAATCTGCAACATGGAATTGTTGAAGCTATGATTTCAATAGCTAGAGACCAACTGCTTCGTATGTGGCAAGAAATGAGCCACCATTTTGATATTTGTCTTTTAACATACTATGTTCATATTTAATGCATAAAAATTAAAAAATTGAGCTTTTCTCTTTCCAGATCATTGGAAATGTGTTTATAACTTTTCTAGTTTGGAAGAAATAAATGAAATCTGTTCCTTGTTTTTATAGTCCCATATTAAATTTGAAAAGTTAAATGTCATTTTACTTTTAAGTTGTATTGCAATTTTAACTTATACTTAATTTAACAAAACTCTTAAATTTCAGGATTGCTTCTGTCAGTCTTTAGGTTGCTATTAAATTCTCTTGCAATTCGTGAACATTCCAAATATAAATATGCCCGATATGTAACAATTTGCAATAAAAGATGGTAATATTCACAAATATGAGCTATTGATTTTATTAAGGAAATATAATTGTTTTTATGTGAGGAGCAGTTAAATCATACATATAAGATAACTTAATGTGCAGAGAAGATAGATATTAATTCATAAATAAGCAAAATACAGAAAACTATTTGTCCTGTGACAAAAAAAAAAAAAAAATACTTTAATGCAAAATCTTCCACAAGTTAGATATAAAAGTGTAGATTATTTTAGGCATAATAATTAAGATTAGCCTTTTTCTTGGCCTGGACTTCAAGTATTGCATCCATAAAGTCCTCATGTGTGACAGCTGTTGCACTTCTACGTAGTGCAATCATTCCCTGCAACATGAGAATTTGATTAAATGTTAAACTTGAATAAAAGACATTCTTAACACAATGTTACCACTAAAAGTAAAAAATAAATTCTTAATTTCTAAGTTAATTTTCTTCTCTTATTTTCAGGCTGGTCTGTTTCTGTAGCAAGGTATACAGTATAACTCACACTTTTACATTTCCAGAATTAAGATTTCCATGTGATTTACACTGCTCTTTTCAGGTCTCTATTTATAAAATATATTGGGTTTGAATTTCAGCTTGCAAATATTTGAAATTTGTATAATGTTTATAACTTTGGAGAGCCCCAAAACAATTTTAAGATAGTACACACACAAATTTATAGTTATAAGGAAAATCTTCATTTTCATTTATGTTTGAGCCTTACTGTAAGTTTTATGCTGAATGCATCAGTAAGTGTGTGATACTAATACTTCTTTACATTATATTTGAATGCTTTACACAGTACACAGTTGTTTACTTTTTATTTTCCTCCTGATTTTTAAAAACTGTTAAATGCAATTTGCTTGGTTTTGGAATTTTTTAATGAAATACAATAAATTTTCTTATTACAGCACATAGTCAATTATGTACACTTCTGACTTTCACATGACTAACAGGGACTAGGAGGACATCACATCCAGGGGTAGTGTGTGCTAGTCTTACTGGGCCCAATGGGACTCATTGAAGACCAAGGAAGGAGTACTGTTCAAGTATGGGATCATTTGCTGGGAAGACTCAGAGAGAGCAGCTATCCTCCCTCAGAGTAAGCTTGCAGGGACTTCGGGAGAACATTTAGAACCCAAATGAACCATCGGCAAGCCCCATAACAGTATTACTGATTGAGACTATGGGCAAATATTGTGGTGTTGCCACCAATGTTCTGTGTGTGGGGTAAGTTGCAGCCACAAAACTTTTATTATTTCTGAAAATCTAAGCTTCCTAACACATCAAAGTACTGTTTTAAAACCTTCATCTGTCATTCTGCTAAAACAGTGTGTGACAAAGCCCTCCGTGGTGTAGTGGTTACCATGCTAACTTCATATACCCAAGGTAGCGGGTTCAAACCCAGCGGAGGACAATGGATTTTTTCGGGTATAAAAATCCTTAGCATGGCTTCCTTCAGAAGGGAAGTAAAGCCGTTGGTCCCGTGTCGTAGATTTATTATTTATATAGAATGGGATGCTGAGAGCCATAGTAGTTAAAGAACGTCCATAAATAACATGCCATTTACATTTACAAAGCTCTAACAAACTATATATATACACACACACATTATAGGGCATACTGAACAATGATGTCAAAACTTGATAGCTTATGTCAAAGTGTTTTCACAAGATTTCGGAAATGAGACTTCAAAATATTTTTCTTACCTTCAAAAGAATGCAACATTACAATGCAATATCGTTTTATATTAATTCGAGGATGAACTCTTCATTAAAAGTATTTACATAACTCCTGCATGTCCCCAATTATTGACTAATGTTAACTTTAACAAAATCTTAAATGTTGGTTAAAGCTAATATCATATTTCCACTACGTTAAGCATTTCAATAATTGTTAAAATTAGAAAACTGCTATAAATCAAATGTGATATTATAGATAAAGTAAAAGAAAGACTACAAAATTGTTAAAACAAAAAATGTCTTCTTATCTTTGCAACTTCATACCCTACCAAAAATTCATTGTTGAGATTTCACTGCAAATACATATGTTGAAGTCCCCTGAACTGAAAAACAGAAAGAAGGTCTATGTATGTGTCTTTGTGTCTGTGAAATGTGTAAAAAAAATGAAATGCCTGATATGAACCAAAACTAGTATTTAAGTTTAAAACCTTTCAAGGATGCGATAAAAGTTGATCAAAAGCTATTCTTTACATAGAACATTTTCGAAAATATTTGATTTTCTAATAAATGGCTCTGATTATTTTGATTATAATGCCATAGGCAGTCAAATGTCATTGTAATACATTTCTGAGGCACTTTGAATTCATTTTATTATGCTGAAATTTTGGTAATCAGTTATTTAATATTTTTACTTTCTCTACACATACTATGTACATAATGTATAGAGAAGGTATTGTATTCCACCCAAAAATTCAATACTGGATTTCACCAGAAATACACGTTTTGGGTCCCACTGAATCAAAAAAAAAAAGCATTTTTGGAAAAAAGTTTGTGCATGAGTGTGTGTGTCTGTGGACAACATAGCTCAAAAACAAAAAGACCGTTAAATACTAAATTTGGTATTTTCGAAGGATGCAACACAAAGATTTTCAAGAAAACCCCGCCCCCAACTACCCTTTACATGGAAAAATTTTTGAAAATTCTGATTTTTTAAAAAATGGCTGTAATGATTTTGATTAAAATCTCTTATATTTAAGATATTTGCATGCCAAATAAAATGTATATCTTGAATTTTCTGGAAATAGCCTCTAAAGACCTTTTTATTCTGCATGGTTTTTATTGAATTTTGCATAACTATAAACCGTAAGAGATAGGCAAAAACTTATACACAAAAAATTTATATCATATACATTTTTTTCGTGGAGTTGATCATTTTGAGATATTCCTTGTTATAGGTTTCAGTCTTAAAAAACTTATATTTTTGTCATATAGGAATTTGTTATCTCCTGTCCATAAAAACAGTGGAACTTCAGTCACATAGCAACCAGCTTTTGACTATCACTTTAACCTATGGTACTCCCTTATTTCGCTTCTACTTACAAGGAAGCAAGTAATAAGACTATTTCTGCTAATTTTTCTCAATTAGCACAAAGTAAATAGAAGCATAAACTTTTTAACAATAATGAGATGTAGAGAAAGTCGTGTGAATGGAACATTTTTATCATTAAGGGGCCAAAAGCTTTAATATCAATTATGATATTCTATGATATATGATTGGGATGAACACACTGTGTGCCAAGTTACATGGTCAAGGATGAACAATAGTGTATAGTGTTCAGTTCTAAAATATTTGATCTTGTTATTCCCTTTGTATTTATAATGAAAGGTTTATCTTGATTAAAATAAAGTAGTTAAGAAAATCAACTTTCGTAAGAATAATTTGGATATTCAGAAATGAGCAATAGAGGTGGAGAAGTCATATGAATAGTGATACATAAGAGATTACCAACTATATTGTAATAAAGCAATCTAAAGATAGTATATGCTTCACTGTATTACCTAAGGTTGCTACCATATAATGGAAATGCTTCATTCAAACTGTCAAACCAGTGAAAAGACGACAAGGGTTTATATTGAAAATATTAAACTCTATATCAATAGCTTTGTGAGTGTACTCACAGCTTCAACACAAACTGCCTTGCACTGAGCACCATTAAAATCATCAGTAGATCTGGAAAGTTCTTCAAAATTGACATCGGGGCTAACATTCATTTTGCGAGAATGTATTTGCATTATTCTTGCTCTTGCTTCTTCATTGGGATGAGGAAACTCAATTTTCCTGTCCAATCTTCCAGAGCGCAGAAGTGCAGGATCTAGTATATCTACTCGGTTTGTGGCAGCTATGACCTGTAACAATATATATATATATATATATTAAAAGGATCAATATTTTTAGTCATGTTCAAATATTCTGCATAATCCAACACTTTTGAAAACCAGATACTGTAGTATATCCATTTACTTAAGATCTGATGCAGCATGCAAAGATATTACCTACAGCTTATGTAATTATCAAAATATAAAAAAAGTTCTTACTCATCTAAATTTACAGGAGATAAAATTTAAATTCAAACCTTAATATCTGCCGTTGAACTAAAACCATCTAACTGATTAAGCAACTCAAGCATGGTCCTTTGCACTTCTCGATCACCTGCTTTTTCAGAATCAAAACGCTTTGTTCCAATGGCATCAAGTTCATCAATGAAGATTATTGCTGGTGCTTTCTCTTTAGCAAGGGCAAAAGCATCTCGCACTAATTTGGCACCATCTCCAATGAACATCTGTACCAATTGAGGTCCAGCAAGTTTTAAGAAGGTTGATTTTGTTTGTGCAGCACAAGCTCGAGCTAATAATGTCTTTCCTAATGCAGAAAAATGAAAAGGTGAATTACATAAAATGCAGCAAGAACAATTACTTAACATCATTTTCAATATAATTTGGGTACAGAAGTTAGTAACAGTGATGTACCTGAATTAGCAGTTTAATTGAGTTGGATAAAAGTAATACTGAAACATAACTTACAGATAATTTTTACCTGGACATGTTTCGAAGCATGTGTATGTGCTTATCTTCAGCAGACTCCAACTGACAGAGTATTTCCTCTGGTGGTTTTTTAATTATTCAGCATTGATCTGATTGGTTGCCCTGTTATGTATTTACACAGACTGTTGTGTGTCGTCAAAATTCATTAGACTATTTTGGTTTTTAATGACGTGGATCTTCTCCCAAACATCCAACTCTTGCTGGTTTAATAAGTGTGATGTTTTGGTTTATTTCATAATTTAGTGGCCAAAAGTGATAGGCAATAGCAGATTTGTCTATCTGTATTTAATTGTTCTGAGATGTTCTTTCAGTCTTGTTTCTTAAGTTCCCTTCGTTTGTTGCAATCTGAACATTCTATTTTTTGTAAATGCTGGATTTTTGGTGTTCTGGAATGGGGTCCTTCAGGTTGGTGCATAGTATTTTCTGCAGGCTGTAGTTGTTTTGGAGTGCTAAGTGTATTGCATTTTTTGGAACATATGATGTAGATATGGATAGCATGTGATTTTCTTGAAGATGGATTTGTTGTTTACTTATCTTAGTTTTGTGATGTCTGTGATTCTTTTATATTTCAGTTTTTATTTGTGTTTCAATGGTTTCAGTCTGCAACTAACTGACAAAAACATAAGATAAAGCGCACACACATTTTGAAACATGTCCTGGTAAAAATTATGTATTAATGGTGTTAGATATAGTGTTATTATTATCCAACTCAAACTTTGAAACCATTTTTTTTTAGTTTCTTTGTTACAGGCCCAATAAGCAAGGAAATATTGCAGTCACCTGAAAGTTCAATATGGAAGGGAAGCAACGAGACAAGGCTAAATGAGACGAGAGAATTGGATAAATATTGAATGTGTTTACATTCAGTATCTTTCAAAGATGGTACAAGAACATATTAAATAAAACCTCTCATTACAACTACTCTATACATGAAAAATATTTTATTTTATGAATGAATGATCTAATTTAAGACATTTACATGAAAAATAAAATGTGCATCCTTAAATTTCTGGTACAGCCAGTAAATTTCTGTTGCTTCAGAAGGAATGTAATGTAATGAGTAAACCATAAGACAAACTAACCTCTTTAAAACAAAAGTTTTTCAATTAACTTTTGCTTTTCCTTTTTTTTTTTTTTTTTTTTTTTCTCGATATTACCTCTTTAAAACAAATTTTATTTCAATTAACTTTTTTGTGATATTAGCCATTTTCAAGATACATGTTATTATTGATGTTAATTTTTCACACCTCATTTTTTAGAGCTAACACTGTTCAGTTGTGTACTATAATGCCATGGAAAAGATACTGTTATACTAACAACCCAATGTAAAATGAAGTTACTTTTGGAAACTATTATCTAGATTAATGTGAAGCAGACAGAAAATTAATCTTTTGTTAGAATAGTTTATAAAATATACAAATAAATAATAGTACTTACAGAAAGCCATGTGAAAACAAGACAGAATATTTTTGTAAGGAATGATTTACAGCCTGCAAAATTGGTATAAGAGATAAGGGCTATATTACAGATTAGGAAATAGTTTCATGGCCTAATCCACCTGCGGGAACAAGTATTTCTGCCATGCAATTAAAGGAGCAAAACTGTTCAGACTTTGTTTTCACTTTTTAAATGTTTACCTTTGTGCACAGATATTCAATATTGCAACTTATATTATTCCCTTAACTATGCCCACACCTATGTACCAGGTCTTTCAATTACAGTCAAGTAATCAAGGGTGCATTTCATACAAGCTATGTTTTCAATCAAAATTTTAGGTTGCAAGATTGCAGCCATCATTGCAGTAACAATCTGTATTTTTAGCAAGGTAAAAAGCTTGATGAGAATGGTTCACACAATTATCGGTATAAGTATTTGATTCCTCCTACCATTTTATGCCACAATATTAATTTTATGTGATTATCATAATGACTAATAAACATAAAACATCTATTTGTATCTAATGTATAATTTATTCTCTTGTCGATGACTACAATTATACACCCTAAAACAATACTACTATTTTTATTGCATATTCAAAATATTATAACTGACAAATATATAAACTCTATAGACTTTTCTAGATACCTTTGCATATAGCATTTCAATGATAACTGAATAACTTGACTCATACATACTCCTGAGTTAGATGATAATACTAACTACAAGAATCAGGACATAATCTTTGAATGCAAGATGATTGCGAAATGTTAAATATTTTCTTCTAAATTTGTGTGTCATTGAAAATATACAACCTTATCAATATTGTCAAGTGTTTTCAAGAATAAAAACAGCATTCTGAAAAAAAAGATTTAACTTCATTAATTTTTAGTATGATTGCCATCAGATTTTGACAAAATTATCTTTTTATGATCTCTGGTAAGTATGTCAACTAAGATGCCATTATGTTTCAAATACAAAGAGCAGGAAAACAATCTAAGACAGTAAAATGAAAGTTGAATTGACTCACCTGTTCCTGGAGGTCCATATAATAGAACGCCCTTTGGAGGCTGAATTCCCAGGTTTTCAAATCTTTCTTTGTGTGTCATTGGCAACACAACTGCCTCTATTAACTGAAAATAAAAAACAACATTTAAAAAAAGGCAATTATGAAAAGTTAAAAAATGCATATTATTTTAGCACCAAAATCTCTTTGTTATGCTTAATATAAAATCAGGAATCTTTTAAAGCATTAAATATGATTTACTTTGCAGCACATCAAATTTGTTATGCTTGAGTATCAATAAATGGAATACATAAATTGTGCATACAACAGATAGATATCAAAACTGGTTGACATTTATATAATAAAATAATGGATGTTCTATGCAGAGAAACTCTTTTAATTTTATAAATTCTGAATTTCCAAAAATGGTTAATAATAAACTGTATGAAGCTACCACACTGTTTCCACAACAAAAGAAAATCACCTGAAATTCAACGCTATTCACAATCTTATGAGTTTGTTTTACTTTGAATATTCTAAAGGCTATAAAAAAAATCATTGAAACAGAAACATCTTTACTTTTCCTACTGAATTATACAGAGTGGAAGTGGAAATAATCCTGTAGACTGAAAAAGGTAAGAGAATGGATGTAAATGAACAAAAACTTCCAATACCTTTTTTTAATTAAATGCACCATTAGCTATAAAATCATCTTTAAAAGTAGGAGTATTTAGCAACTTGTTGATTGAATAGTCTGTTTCTGATGGGCAGCACCTTGAATTATTCTAATGCTTTATAAAAAAGTATTCATGTAACGTTGGCAATGTGTTGAATTCAGATGTTTTGTTGCTGGTGGGTGGGCCACCAGAAAATTCCAGGAAAAGGTGAGGTTACTGTTCACAGCAAGGCATGTAATCATTCTGTTTGAGAGGCTTATGCCATAGTAAAATAATGTTCTCACGTGGAATTATTACTGATATTAAAGTTTTCAGATTTGTGTACACATATCTATGCATGTAATTACAATGTTCACACAATGCCATAATGCAATGACATTTATGTGACAATACAATGCTTTACTTGAAGTGAAAATATACATTCCAGAGGTTTGTGACACTCTAATGTGAAACACCTCTTAGGTTATATGTGTATTAATTTGTTGAGTTGGCTTTTTAACACTACGTCACTTACATTGTTATTATGAGGGACTAGTTTCGAAAGCCTATGCTTTCATTTTCAACTTTTGAAACTAGTCCCTCATAATAACAATGTAAGTGATGTGTTAAAAAACCAACTCAACAAATTAATATACATATAATTTGACTGTCACTGTTACTAAATTCCTCCAAACATCAATCAACCTCTTAGGTTATTATTTTGGTGTTCAATTTAAGAATGGGTACTAATAATTGCTAAACTTTAGAATAGCATAATTTATATTGTAAATTTTACTTCATGCAGCTCACACATTTTACTGGTCTAAAAAAAGGAATCTGTATAACACAATACAGAAGTTTTTTAAACACTTTTGCCAATGGTTACTCCAATACGATTTAACAAACAAACAAACAAACAAACAAAAAAAAAAAAAATAATAATATCATTCAAGTTGGTGCAATTTGCAATGCTAAGTTACCACTTCTGCAAACATTTACATAGTTAATATGAAAGAAAGCTTTAGTAAGAATAATTTGCAATCATGTAAATGTGACAAAACAGATTTCTTTTATCCAAATCCTCCAGTATTTATCTATATGCTTCCAGATTGTTGCATAATCCAATTACATTCATGGTGTGAAGAAAATAAAAGTAAAATTCCAATTCTTCCACCATTTCATTATTAACAGACATCTCTATGATTACCCAATAAGTTGTGGTGTTGCACTATATTTGTCTAAGCCCGAAGTTGTAAATGACTGCCACATTTCATTATCCATTCAAGAAGCAGACAGAATGTGATGCATGGGTTTGTAGGACTGCATACATAGTTCCCATTTTCTTTTCAACAAAGAGAATAATTGGAAAAATCAGTTCAAATTAATATTTCACTGGAAGATAAACTCATCTTGAATGCATTTCAAGTAAGCTATTTCTGCAAGTGACCAAAGTATTTAACAAATTATGGTAGTTATGCTGAAGAAACTGCTAAGCATGTATAATCCTAGATCTAAGATTTGCAGTTGTCTATAGGGAATACAAATATTTATTTCACTACTAATATTTATGCATATTAAATTAGTTTCAATGTTAATCAAAATATTTAAGATCTTTTACAATCAATTCATAAATGGCTTAACTAAGTTTCTGAGTTACCTTAAAGGCCTAACAGACTCAAAATACAGTGGTTATCCAGATATTAGGCCTTGCTTTCTCTTTAATTCTAATAAATAGTAATCCTCATTACTTACTTTGTTTAGTGACTTGCTTACTAATTTTCCTCAGGCATTTATTTCTTACTTCACCTAATTGCCTATTTATTTTATATATTTTCTAAAAATTTCAGTAATTTTTATCCCAATGGTTTCTTTTGGCTAATTGCATACTTCATTTCTAGTTTGTTTTTTAAGAATTTTCCCTTTTTTGTATTCTAACAATACGTGCCATTATTGTTCTTTTGACTACAAAGTGGGTATTTTTCTGAATTCTCCCTTATTCTTAGCACTTTCAATTTCACATTCACTGAATTGAAACAGTGTGGAGTACAGAACACTAAATTGTAGTTTTGAAGATTGACCAATAATGAAAATTCATGTCAGGTTCTAGATGCTCATGTTGTGTCTTGCAGTGTGTGTTCTCCACACTTGCAAAAGAGAGCATCTACATGCAATTTGTAGATTTCTGTGTCCACATAGAATTTAATGGCCAAAAACACAGAAAGCACTGCATCCAGTTCTTCAGGATGTGGTCCAAACTCCAAAAAATGAAAATATCTAATATTCAAAATATAAAGAACTGGAAGAAATAGTAAAAACTTGGTTTGAAGCTTCAAGAGCATGAGGCTCATCAATAATTCTATTTAATGTATTAAATTATTATGTACCCTTCAATAAATGTACCTCTTTTCCATCAACTACGATGGTGTGCAGAAAAGGAACACTGGGATTATGAAGAACATGACAGGTCATGGCCTTAAGTTAATAAATGCTGCACTTAGCATGCCAGGAATGGCTAATGAGTGTTTATTGTCATAACTACAAAGTTGACATAACATGGAGAAGTTTGACATTAGTAAACTCTAGTTAAAAAACAAAATAATATATAAAAAAAATAAATAAAATTGAATTGCAAGAATATAGGCCATTTAAAGGCAGGATTATGATGAACTTAAAGTAATCTGAAAGTCTAACACATTGCATAGTTTAAGGTTGATGTCAGTAGATTTACCGGCATGTAAAAGAACTCATGTGGGACAAAATTCTGACACATCAGCAATGTGAATATAATCCTAGTATGGGGAAATTCTTTGATGAGTAAATACAGGTAGAATAACCTAAAACTCCCACTGCAAATATTTTGGAAATGGAAAGTGCTATTGATGTGCAATTTCACAGTGTTGATTGGTAATCAGGGCTTGTACGTTTAGCCTATAAACAGATTTTGATAATACTTAAATAGAGTATTTTTTGAGCAAAATACAATTTTTAAATGGTATAAAGCCTATTTAAATTAATAAAATAAAACTAGGATAAATTAAAATGTCAATGAGTTTGATGCAGGATTCTAGTGCAAGTAGTTTATGAGAAATTTATTTTAAAAAGTTTTAACACCGACAGCTATTTATTCCATTTAATCTGCTTTGTTGCTAGGCACTGTGGTTTGTTTATTAACATTGTGTTTTCTGTTTATTGATTGCATTGTGACTTTCTAGTCAGTTAGTTTGTGATAATAGTTCAAGCAGTACTATTGTGAGTGGAAAATGAGATTTACCACTGCAGAAAAAATCTGACATGCTTATGGAGTATGGCGAGTGTAGGAAGAATGCAGTTTGTTCTTGTATAGTGTATGCAGAAACGTATATCAATAAATGCCAACCATCTCTGCTATTATTTGTCAACCTCTCAATCAGTTACTGAAAGTGGGTTTAAGAACTAGAAAAAAAGTGACACAAACGAAAAAGTGACTGGAGAAGAGGAAGAAATTAATGTTATGGCTGTTGTTGCAGTAGATCTGCAAATTAGTTCCTGCACAGTTACACATGATGTAGCATATATGAGGCAAGTGTATTTACCTCTCACTCTCCATTGATATAAGTTTCATCCCTATTACATCTCTCTCCCATCAAGAGTTGTATAGAAACAATTTTGAGAATTGGATAAGTAGAGTCAGACTGAAAAATTTAATGCCATAGCCAGGATTTGAACCACAGATCTACTGGTCTAGCCAGTTGCTCTACCACTGAGCTACCGTGGCAACAAGCTGGCACAGCATTAAATTCAATTGGCTCACATGTTTCCCAGTAAATCACAAGGTGATCTCAAATTATCTTAAGATAACATACCCCAGAGGCGACTGACCATAATGGTGGGCTAACTATGAAGCCTGGGACTTAAAGTACTTAAAACATTAAAGGTCGCCACTGGGGTATTCCATCTCAAAATAATTTGAGATCAACTTGTGGTTTACCAGGAAACAAGTGAGTCAATTGTGAAATTTGATGCTGTGCCAGCATGTTGCCATGGTAGCTCAGTGGTAGAGCACTCGCTAGAGGCCGGGAGATCTGTGGTTAAAAAAATCCCAGCTATGGCACTGAATTTTTCAGTGTGACTCTACTTATTCAATCCCTCTCCTACACACAGCTTGTGTGAAAAAGCAGTTATTACATTAATACATTCTGAGAATTGTGTCAATTTTTATACATTGGTATTAAGACATGATACTCCAAATTCATCATGTATTCTGTTTCATAATGAAGCAACACTTACTAATTAAGACAAGGTAAACAACGGAAAAATGTACTATTGGCTGTTGACAATCCCTGTTGGTTTTGTCAAGTGGAATGTTAGCATCCATGGAGTTTACATGTGTGGTGTGGGATTGTGAACCATCAGCTCATGGCTCTTTTTTACTTTCTCTAGCATGTATGTACATTGTACATAGAGAAGGTATTGTATTCCACCCAAAAGTTTGATACCAAGATTTCATGAAACTACATGTTTTGAGTCCTCTGAATTAAAAAAAAAGAATTTTTAGAAAAAGGCCCATGTATGTGTGTGTGTGGGGGGGGGGGAGTAAGTCAGTCTGGTTCAAAAATAAAAAGTTGGTTAAATAAATACCAAACATGGTATTTTTGATTAAGGGGGTTTGGAATGCCATATCTAAACAATGTTAATTTGAGTAACTTCATGACCTTTTTTTATGAACACGGGGGCAGAAAGCTGACATTTTTATCATATATTGAGACAATCATTATTAACATTTTAACCAAGCTTTTTTAAATTTTTATAATTATTATGAAATTTATAATTTTTAAATGGAACATTGCAAAATATTAACAAAATCTTTAACATTATGATTTTTCTCTCTGTAAATATTAAGTATATAAGGAAATCTCTCTGTTAAGATCATGCATCATGAATGAGGAATATGTGGTATAAGTATTACTGCTCTATGTTTAATAGATGCTGAGAAAAAGGGGCATATGTATTTAAAAAGCAAAATTTCAAAAATTGCATTTCAAGTTTAAATATTGTTTCAGCTATACCCCAATGCAATTCTGCACTATAAGAAGGGTTATCTGGGCCTTCTTGCAGCTCATAAAGGTCCTCTAGCTTCCTCTTTCCCTTACTTCTCATCTGCCCTTCTTCTGTTTTTCTTCTATTACTTGCTCACCTTGGTGGATTCTGATGGCATCCATCCGCTTCATGGCAGTTATGCAGTTCAGGTCAATCTTCAGTCCTAGCTATTTTAGCACCTTACACTTCACAATATTGCTTTCATTAAAGCTAGCAACAGCCTCATAAACACCAAAATGGAGCGTTTAAATTCCTACAAATATATTAATGATTTCTTCTTGGGACGTCAGCCAGTCAAGTGTAGGATTAATTTCAAAGCTTTCAACAACGTACTCTGTCACCATCATCAGGGAACTGGAGAGTTCCCTGATGATGGCTCACTCTTCCCGTCCATCAAGGGTTTATGGATTATCCAAAATTCACAAACAAGGAGTACCCCTCAGGCCCATTGTAAATGCCATGGTTCAACAACTAACACACTGTTCAAAAATTTGACTGAACTTATACAGCCCCTGATTGGCACCTGCACTCACCATGTCAAAAACTCATCTGAATTCACTAAAATTCTACAAGAAATCAAAGTTAGTTAATCAGATGTTTTAGTCAGCTTCGATGTGGAGTTGCTTTTCACCAGAGTACTTCTCAAGGAAACCTTAGAATCACTGAGGTCACATTTTGATGAGAACATCATCAGCTTATTTCACCACACACTAACTAACCTCAACCTACTTTCTTTTCAACAACTGTTGCTATGAACAAACAGATGGTGTGGCCATAGGGTCTCTCCTGTCATCAGCCATAGCCAACTTTTATATGCAAGAGTTTGAATACTTGGTGCTTAAAAATGCACCTCTTGCACCTGCACAGTTCTTCCGCTATGTAGAGGACACTTTTTTAGTTTGGCCACATAGAAAAGCCACTTTGACTTCCTTCGTGAACTGCTTAAAGAGTGTCTATCCCAACATTAAGTTCACAATGGAGATTGAGCAGAACACTGTTCACCGTTTCTCTATAAAAGGAAAATGGCCACCTAGGACACAAACTGTATAGAAAACCCATGCACATCAACCTGTACCTCAACAATACAAGCCGCTGCCACCATCCTGCGCAGAAACACACAGTACTTTCCACACTTACACACAGAGCAATAACAGTATGTAATAAACACAACCTTCCAGAAGAAATCCAGCACCTATGCAAAGACCAATATACCATCGGAAATATTAATAAAGCATTCAGAAAACTCCACCACAAACCAAAGAAAAAGAAAGCTTAGCTACAGCCATTATTCCATTCATGGGTACATTGTCCCACAAAATAGCAAGAATAATGTCTAAACGCAGCATCAGAACAGTTTTTAAGCCCCCTGCCAAAATCAAACAACATCTGGGCACAGTCAAAGACAATCTGGGTCTCCGCACTGCTGGTATACAAAATCCCATGGAAAATATAAATCGGCCAAACGGGGAGGACTGTGGAAGAGCGCATCAAAGAACACCAACACTACATCAGGCTGGGCTACCCAAAAAAAATACACAGTGGCACAACATGCTTACGATACTAGCCATAAGATCAATTTTACATCCACCAAAATAATAGAAAAATCTACCGGATATTATGACAATAAAAGAAGCAATATACATAAAAGCAAACAAATATAATTTTAACAAACCCAAAGGTCTGCAAATAAGCAAAATATGGCTACCTATAATTCATAACCACTTGCTCCATCCTCCTCAACCCCCAGGCCAGTGTGTAAGGTAGTCCTTCAGCCTTCCCCTCCAAGTATAAATACCACCATCAGAGCAACTTCTCTCCAGTTCCCTGATGATGGCAACATAGTAGGTCGTTGAAAGCTTGGAAATTAATCCAACACTTACCTGGCTGATGTCCCGAGAAGAAATCGTTAATAACCAGTGCTGGGAAATTTTCAAGTTCTTGATCCTACAAATATAGTTTTAGGTAGGCGAAACCATATAACATTGTGAACTGACTCATTAGGATTCTGATTTCTCCCAAGGAGACATTTCTTTAAAAGTTCTGTATTGGCCAGATCCCTAAATATACTTTTAGTTTCTTGCATGCAAGCTGGTGGAAGATGAAAATGATTGTTGTGATCATACGGCTCTCCTGCTTCCTGCGTTTTATAAAACTTACACCAAGTGGCACTACGCAAACCGTGATTTTGGTCTTCATTAGTAGAAATCAAATGAAAATATATTGCCCAGACTGCTCTTTTCATTGCCTCTAAGTCACGAACATTTCTTCGTATTGCCAGTCCATAGTATTTCTAAACGTCAAGTATAGCAGTATGCGTGACTTTTTTCAAATCACCAAATTTCTTGCCATCACCTAGTGGTTTACTCTTAACTTGGATTTCAAGTTCTTCAGCCTTGTTCCCATCTTCTTTTGGATGTGATCTGCACATTCTAACTTCATTATCCCCAAATTTTCACCATAAGGCTTGTCTTTCACCACTGCTTCATAAGCCTTTGAGTCACCATCACCTAGATATCTGACATATCACCACTGTACATTGGCATGGACCAATGTAATATATTTTATGCACCTTTTACCTCCATCCATTCACTCACACCATGATAATTAATAGTGCAATTTTCCTCATGAACATCAGCAAAATTTTGTCATTATAGAAATGTTTACTACCTTCCCATTGTCTACACTTGTTGCTGCTGTCACACCTACTAATGATGAGTGGCCTCTCTTCTGCCATGTTGCATCTAAAGCAACAGTAAAGTCCCTGTTACCATCATTATTAATAACTGCTTCTTCAATGACTACTTTCATACTGTCTCTACAAACATCCTCAATGGAAGAGCCATTGCACTTTACACATTTACAAAATTTTGTTGGTGGCTTAGCCAGATTCATAATCCAACACAAAATGTCACCACGTGTCTGTCCTTTCCCAATTGATCTCAACCCATACACAAAATGCAAATTCATATCATACAGAGATGTTTCCTCCTCCTCATCATCATCATTACTGAATACAGTTGATTCAGAGCTCATAAAACTATGATAACTGTCACACTTCTTACAAGAAAATGTAAGTTCACTGGCAAGACTATATGTTTTTTAATTGAAACAGAAATGGCAGATTGACAAACATATAACAAATTTAGAAAGAGCAGTCTGCAATAAGACTATATTTACAATTTCATTTTTGATGTTTGGAGGAATTTAGTGACAGTGATGGTCAAATTATATGTGGTATTAATTTGTTGAGTTTTTTTTTTTTAACACTACGTCACTTACATTTTTATTATGAGGGACTTACATTTTTATTATTTTCACTTAGCTGAATGTGTTTATGGGAGGAAAAAAAAAAAAGGGAAGAAAGGTATATTATTGTATGAATGTAACAAATATTTGTATTGTGATTTATGACAAATTCATTCATACTACACAAAAAAAAAATCTGATTAATGCCACAATTTTGCATATACTTTTTTTTTTTTTTTTTTTTTTTTTTTTTTAAATGTAGAGTTAATGATTTCTAAGATATTCCTTGTTATTGCTTTAAATTTTGAATTTTTTTTCAAACAGGAAGTCATCATTTATTTTATTACTGGCCATGTAAAGAGAAGTGAATTTCAAAATCAATTGCAGAGTGATAGCTTTTAAAAGGTTTCACTATCACTTTAGCCTAGTGTATTGCCCTATTTCCCTTTTGCTTATAAAGAACTAAGTAATAAAAGCATTTCTGGCAATGTTATCTTGATTAGCATGAAGTAGATAGAAGAATGATCTGGTGTAACTACAGTTTGTTTGCAGAATAGGTAGAGAAAGTCATGCGAATGAACACAGATTTATTTCACTTATAATAAATTCTAAGAAAGAATACATTTTTTAATTTAACAAACTCCCCTTCCAGAACCATAGGAGTTCATTGTGTAGTTCACATTAACAGAAAAATAGCCATGAAAATATATGATAGATTGTTTAAAACTCAGAGGACATTGAGTTATAGAATATATCAAGTGACTCAGGCAAAAGTTGGCTGTAGCATAGAATAGAATAGCATAGATAGATAGCTAGATAGATAGAAAGATAGTTTATTCATTGTGTGAATCATATATGTGTATGCAAGTCAGATCAATTAACAGAAAATTAATTAGAATTATTTACAAGGGAATACATTAGTACAGCACAATTAAAAATAAAAGCAAAAACAATAATTGGAATGATTAAATTGAAGTACTAAGACATTTTATCTCTTACTTATTATGTAAAATGACATGGTACTTGAATAGAATATAAAGTATAGATAGTTATGCAGAGTTGGCTAATAAGAATATCAGCAAGTTTCAAGGAATTCTTTAACTGAGTAGAAGCAGTGGTAATGTCTCCTTTAATTGGTAAGTCAATATGTTTACAAACACTGCCCCCTTTTTTTAAGCTTCCATCCTGAATATTTAACCATATGTGTATCTAAAAATGTAATCAATAGTTTTACAATCTGAATAGTACAAATCAGTAATTTCATAATTTGAATGCTAAAAATGTATCCATCTATTAAATTTGTCCCAATAAAACTATTTGGTTTTTGCTTATTTCAAAAAAATGTTTAATAAGCATTGAAAAATTCAAACCAATAAAAACAGGTATCTCAGAAATAGCTGATGCCATAAAAATTATTTGAAATAAATTGTATGTTTTAAAAAGGTAAAGTATGCTTTTGCCTTCTTCACATGGTTTATCTTTCATTTCAGAGTTTCAAGAGTAGAGTCAGGGTTTGATATACATAAAAACATTCCTACTGAATGAGCATACTTTGCAGACTATTTTCATTAAATGTGAGATATACAAGATGACCCCCATTTTTTATAACATAATTTTGGAATTGAGCTCATCAGCTATATAAAATGAACACATGATAACTTAATTATTAAATGAGATTTAAAGTTTTGCCATATATTTTGAACAAACTAAGGGACAAAAGTTCATTAAGTCACCTCACTTTTTTGTAATTTAATTTGAGTCTGTGCAGAAATTCATATGGGGATAGTAGAGTGGGGGGAGAAGAGAACAGAAATGATGTACCAATGAGTGTGATCAAAGGAAGATGATAGTGGCAATGGTAGAGAAACTGAAACAATGATAATTGATAAGCTTTTCTATTTCTATAACATACCTAAAAACACTCCATTGTAAAAAATGTTACTGAAATTAATAATTCAAATTTGCGCATCATGTTCTGAAAAGCAGAGACATGGAGAGGGGAGTACAGAAATATACGGTATGTGTGTGATGGTAGAATGTGACAGCAGCAGCCTAGCTGGTGGATATTATTTTCTATTTAGACAACTTACTTAATATAACACATCGTAAACATTTTAACCTATTTGAATTTGCGCAAAAATCACCTTGTTAACGGAAAGAGACAGGAAAGGGGGAATGGAAATGTGCTGGTATTACTGTACTTGGTGGTGATGGCACTAACTTAGCATAACAACGATTATGGATTCAATTTTCTATTAAGACAACATACTTAATATATCATGAAACATTTCATCGAATACTAATTTGTGTGTAAATTCTCTTTTGAGTGGAAGAGAGACGGAGGTGGTGATGGCAGCATAGCTGAAATGATGATTATGGATACAATTTTCTATTAAGACAACAAACTTAATATTATACATGGTAAAATTTTACCTAATTCAATTTGCCCATAAATTCATGTTTTGAACAGGAGAGAGACATAGATGGGAGTATGGAGATGTACGGATCGTGTGTGATAAGATACATGGTGGCAGCATAGTTGCAATGACAATTGTAGGCTCTCAATGCTACATTACGTGCAACCAACTACTGTTGTAAAAGGAAGACCTCTAATTTTATTTTAGTCTTGGAAAGAAATTTTTATTCCAGTGAGAATGCTCATATTCACAGCTAATTTTTGGCGAAAATGAAACGCATAAAATCTGCTGTATATGTCCATGACCTTGGCAGTAATCTCTACAATTTCCCCCTGACTTCGTTACTGCCGAACACGTGAAGTTTATAACTTACTTTTTCCCTGCATGGTAATTGGAAACATGTTACGAATGCAATTCTGAACATTAATATTTTGTAAAAAACATTGTCTTGTATTTGGAAAAATATGGTATATCAGTAATGCAATATTTTAATCAAAGTTGTTAATAGCTGTTTAAAATAAAAGATTAATAAAAGTCAAGGGTACTTTGGGGTACTTTGAAGCTCTTATCTTTAGGAGATGCTGAACTTTAATATGAAGTTTGGTATTCATCAGTGTGTTCATTTTTTAGTTACAATTTTCTCTCTCTTACCCACATAGGTGTATTGCGCACACACAACCTTTTTCTAAAAATGCTGATTTAGGTAGGGTAGTAGTAGTGTATAACACCCACTTTTACTACTTGTGGCACTGCAGGCAATGGCACTGGTGATACATGGAAAGAATATGGAGCACCGGTGGAATGCAATGGTGGGGAAAATGGAGAACCTGGACAAAACCTGCCCCTGTGCCTACAAATCTCACACGCGGTCGCTTGGGATGAAACCTGGGCCATTTAGGTAAGTATTTTGGTAGGCAAAACAAATATCTCACCATAAAAATCACGTGCTTTTCTCTACCCACTATGACTTATTGTAAGTATTTTCTACAAACTATATATAATCTAATTCAAAATCTTCTCGGGCTTCTAGCCAGGTAAAAACCTGGCTAGAAGCCCGAGAAGATTCTGAATTAACACGTCGCCAGGAAAGCTTCAGTTCTTATTTTATATATAATCTATTTCATGTAAACAAAGCTATACATTTGCATTTTGCATTTCACTAATCTGCTTTGCATTATATACCTAAGAGTTTAAGAATACAATTAGTGGTAGGCACAAGATATATACATATTTGTTCAAGTAACTATCTTAAATTGTATTTTAATCAAAATATTTACACCGACTCTTTTGAAACTCAAAGGGTAGTTAGGGATGGCAGGATTTTCTTGAAAATCTTTGCATCACAGCTTTGGAAGATACTGGACTTAAATATTAAATTGGGTATTACTTTACTTTTCAGTTTTTAGTTATTCTCTCTCTCTCTCTCTCTAATTCCCCCCCTCACGCATAGTCTCACCATGAAATTTGTTTTAAATGCTCTTTGTTTGGATTGAGATGGCCATAATATATTTATATTTTTTCGGTGAAATCTCAATATCAAATATTTAGTTGGAATCTTCTTTATCTAATAAGTAGGGTCCCTTGATTTTCGCGAAACGTTACAGGCAAACTTAAGGTATAGTTATGTTTGTTGCATAATTTGATGCAGTTTTATGCTCGCGACATTTGGCATTTTTTTATTTATTTGTTTTTGTTATGTTTCAGGTTTATTTTGCGAATTAGCCTGCAATTCACGATTTTTCTGAGAAATGGGTCACCATTTCCGACAATCACAAAAAAAAAATAAATAAAAAAAAATAAATAAGTAAATAAATAAATAAAATAAAGAAGCATTTGTAATGTACTATCGTTTTACTTTTCATTGGTTTTGAATGTTAATAATGGCTGTAATAATGCACATAATCATGAGACACAACCGCGGTTCAATCTGGGGAAAAAGAAGTGCCAATTTTCTGACATCCAATCGCTTTCTTTTGTTTTAGTTCAACAATGAATTCAAAGTGCAATTGGTGTTGCCACTGGCTGTATTACTAAGTGATTGAGAAGTTGCGCTTCTTCTCGAATTGTAAGGTGGTGTTATTGTTTATGTGAAATAGTGGATAAAGTGCAAGACAAGAATTTTTTCCAGATTTTGACAAGGAAAGAAAAAAAGTCAGTGAGTGTGATTTCTTTTTACAAAAATGCCAAAAGTTGTGACAGTGCAGAGTCACATAGATGAGTTCAACAAGACGGATTTTATGTTTTTAATCACAAAAAGAAAATATGTATGTGCAAATACTGCAACTCCTTTGTAGATTGGATTAGACTGGATAGCTGCAAGAAACATGTGGCAACAGAAAGTCACAAGGCAAAGAAAGCAGAATCCTTAAAAAGAGGACATGCAAAGTGCCAGACAAACTATTTGGAAACCCAAACAAGCGTCATAAACAAGAAAAAGAAGAATTAGCAAAGGATCTGACGGAAGCATTCCTTGCTGCAAATATTCCACTTGAAAAAATGGAGAATACAAATCTTGGAAATTTTCTCAACAAGTATATTCCAGGTAAGTGTGAATACAATTTGTTTTAATTAATTCCGGTATTATCCTGCATTTACAATCCTGTAGTTTGCAACACCATTTGTTGGTCCCTCTATATGGTTATAGCATGTTAAAAGTTTATGTTTATGAAATGTTATGCTTTGCTCTACTCCATATAATACGCAAGCCAGCTGGAGGGGGAAGGGGTGGTATCAAAGTAAAATGGTGTTGCTTCCAACCAAGAAGATAACATGATGATCAAATCAAGCAACCATGGCATGACCCTTTTTCCCTCACATGTGATATGTATTAGCACATCACTCTTCTTCTTTTTGAAGCCACATCGGTGTAAAGTAACTAAAACTATCAAGTTGAAGCTTCCGTTTTTGGCTGAGAACTGTTTTGGTGATACTTTTGTCGCAGTTGGAGTCTTTCTTGTCGATTCATTTACATTTACAATCTATTTATTTGTTACACCTTTCTTTTGACACTTTGTTCTTTTTATCCGAGTTCGGTGACTAAAGTCATTTTTCGAAAATCACTGTTGCCTTTTTATATATCTGTTAATTCTTTTTTGTTATTGTGTAATAATATGCTGAGTCGGCGTTGTGTATTCACTGTGCTTGAGAACACAGTGCAACCATATTACACATATGAGTTTCTGATGTGTCCACGTAGATTTCAGTGGTAAAAAACAGAGAAAGCATCCAGAGCTTCAGGATGTGTCCCAATATCCAAAAAAATAAAATATGCAATATTCACAATACAAATACACTGGTAACTGGTTCAAAACTTTGAGCAAAAGGTTAAGCCAGTTGATGGCATGCAGAAAAGCACTTAAGCGGGATTACAACAAACTTAACATGACGGGACTTGAAGTTCAGAAATGCTGGATTAACATAACGGAAATGACTCATGATTGGCAGGTTTTATCATGCTACTCCTTCACGCAACTGGTTTTCTAATTACCATTTAACATCAAAATTAACAACGGGAAGAAGTCTGGCATTCGTAAACTCTTGTTACTGCCAATCCAAGTATCATTTAATCCAATGTATTAGACTTCCCATTACATTAAGTTCATTGTAATTACAGCTTTTAAGTTGGCCTATATTTTTGGGATTCAGCAGGCCTTCTTAACATGGTCTCATTGACATGTTTAGCATTGACACTCGCCATGAAAGGGTTGCGGGTTCGAATCTCACACATCTAGTGCAGTGTTTCCCAACCTTTTGAAGTTCACGGCACCCTTGGGAATAACATTAAACACTAGGGGCACCCTTCCTTGAATTAAATGAAAATTAAGCTTAATATGTTAATTTATTGAAATATTATATAATAATAACGTACACCATAACATAATACAGTAAACTTTACTACAATCACTGAGTAAAAATACATCAATAAATTTTGTTCGATTAATGATTAATGTGAAACTTGTGATTGATGCTTAGAGCACAGATATGTGATGTCGGGTCTTACAGTTGACAGTGAAACACGCAAATCATCCTCAAGGTTATTCAGTCTATTTCTTGCTTTGCATTTTATTGCCACCATAGCAGAGAAGGCTTGCTCGCATAGATAGGATGTTGAAAAGGGCAAAAGTGTGTTAATTGCTTTCTTCATTAGGTTAGGGTACTCCTCTCTCTGTTGAAGCCAAAAACTAGCCACCGACACCTCACTCTTGGTGAACTTACCTTTGAGTGTGGAATCAGCGCAAAGATCAATAAATTCATCTCGTTCGCAAGCAGTGAAATCTATTTCCTCTGCACTATCTACGAAATCAAATGGTGAGACAACCCAGTCGAGATTCGTAGTGGAAATAGTTGGAAAGTACGCATCTATTGCATCTTGCAATCTTGATAAGTGATCACAAATGCGGTCTTTCAGTTTACCCAGGTCTTTATTTCCTGCCACATTAAGAAGAGATGGAAAGTTCGACAAATCTCCTTTTTGAACTGCAGACTTCCAAGAACTAAGTTTTCTTTTAAAACCTTTCATTTTATTGGTTGAGGAGATTATTGTTTCATGTCGACCCTGCATCGAAACATTCAGTTCATTCAGCTTATGAAAAATATCTGCCAGATACGACAGTTCAAAACACCAAGAATCACTTAGTAAGAGCTCATGAAATGTGTCTTGATTTTCATCCTTAAAAAAAGTTTTTAGCTGTTCTTTAAGTTCGAGAAACCGGTTCAATACACGACCCCGCGACAACCACCTTACTTCTGTGTGAAGTAACATCCGTTGCGTGACATAACTGTTCAAAAATTCTGCACTTTAAAGGTCGAGACTTCATATAGTCCACCATTTTCACAACTTGGTTAAACACTTCAGCAAAATCTTCATTACACGCTTTCACGACTAATGCCTCTCTATGCAGAAAACAGTGAGTTATAATAATGGATGGATTTTCATTGAGAGCTCTGGCAGTAAAACCTTTAATTTTCCCAGACATAGATGGTGCACCATCTGTACATATACCACAACAGTCTTTCCATGAAAGATCATGGTCATTGAGATAGGAATTAATAGAAACGAAAATATCATGGCCTGTGGTTGTAGTCTCCAGCGGTCTACAGAACAGAAACTGTTCACTAATATCTTTTTCATCAATATATCTGATAAAACCAAGGAGTTGTGGTTTGTCTCCAATATCGAGACTCTCATCTACTTGCAAAGCAAATGTTCTATAAGTTTTTATTTTCTCCGTGACTTGTTCGTTGATATTGCATGACATTTCAGATATCCTGCGGCTGATTGTGTTGTTGGACAGAGGAACTTTCGAAATTTGATTAGCTGCTCTTTCACCAAGTATTGTTGAAACTATAACTTGACATGCAGGGCCAATGATTTCCTCTCCAAGAGTATGAGGTTTCTTTTTTTTTGCTCTCAGTTCTACTACTTTAAATGAGACTTCAAGAGCAGTATCACCTATGGTCATTCTCTTTACCATTCGCACAGCTGTTTTCTTCTCCCCTTCTAATATATGTGAAAAATACATTACACTTTTCTGTGACACACTAGGATGCTTTGTTGTAAGATGCCGCTTCAGTTTGCTAGGTACCATGGCCTCGTTGCTAAGTGTTTCGTCACAAACTAAACACACAGGGATAGGGTTTTCCTCGTTGTTATTCCACTTAAATCCATACGCTAAGTAACTGTCCTAGTATGTTCTTTTCTTTCGTTTGTCTTCTTTATGTGGTGAATTCGACGGTCCGGGAGAAACTGTAAGATTTGGCTTCTTAAAGCAAGCAGTAGGAGCCGACTGTTCACTTTCACTGTCCTGGCGTTTACGTTTAACAATGAACTTATCCATAACTAAACCTTGTGAATCAATGCGAAGAAGACAACTGAAAGCACAAAGCGGCGTACACTTTTATATATTCATGTCGAAGTCTCGGGAATGTTCGTGAGGAAGCGAGTAGTCTCGGGAATGTTTGGCAGGGTATAGCCATCTGTGGGATACTAGTATAACTGAATTATTGAAAGGAATCGACCACTATCACCATCTGCCGTGCATGAGAGTAATTGATTTGACTTATTTTATTTCAAGACCTTACAAGACTTAAGGCTTCAGTAGAAGGTATTTCTTTTTTGTTTATCTCAATATCTCGCGGCACCCCTTAGCCAATCACACGGCACCCTAGGGTGCCGGGGCACACTGGTTGGGAACCGTTGATCTAGTGAGTTATCCATTATCTAATGGCCAAATAGTGTCCATGCCAAAGACCAATTTAAAATTTTAGCACATCCATTGGCTTTCAAATCAGAAAGATGTATAATAAAACTATTTGTCGAGAATATATTGTTGTTAGTGGTGAAACAGTGGAAGATTGCAGGAGCTGGCTTTGAAATATAAACTCAGGGACATTTTAATCTTGGATGAGACTTGATTGCCTATCTTTACTTTCTGAAGAGAAGGTATTGTATTCAACCTTAAAATTAATTACAGAGATTTCACCGGAAATGTTTCAGCTAAATAAATAATAAGTATTAAATTTATTGAAGAAATGAGTATAAGTTCAGTATCTTTCAAGGATGGTCGTCTCCTTAGCGCGGTGGTAGCGCAGCTGCATTTACCAAGTAGGAGATTCGGGTTCAACTCCCGGTACTAACGTGGGGCTTTTCTCTTGCTGAGTGTCGCCCTCCGAGGTATAGTGTTTACCATGCAGCCTCATATACCAAGGTCACGGGTTCAAACCTGGCGGAAGACTATGAATTTTTTCAGGCGTAAAAATCCTTAGAATGGCTTCCTTCGGAAGGGAAGTAAAGCCGGGGGTTCCATGTTGTAGATTTATGGCAAGTAAAAGAACTTCATGCCTGAAAGAATAGGTCTCTGAGCAAAATTAAATGATACTTAACGCCCAACATAGAATGGGACGCTAAGAACCACAGCAGTTAAAGAGCATCCATAAATAAAGCTCAATTTAAATTTTTTTATTTCTCCTGCTGAGAGACCTGGCACGGGGCACACACAGCTTCGTTAGGTCCCCGAGAAGCTATTTGAATGAAAAAGTAGCAGTTCAAGGTCGGGAAGGCTGCAATGACTGACCGAGAGGGAGCAGGGCATTACCACGTCCCAGCTTCCAATACTCCACCCCACCTATGATGCCTTTAGTGGGCATAGGTGGGACACCCAACGGCATGCTATGGCTCTCCTCGGACTGTCACACCATGAAGTTAAAAAAAAATTTAAAGTCTTAATCCTGGATGCAGTTTACTTAATTGGAAATTCCTGGAAAGCAGAATTCTACAAGAATTGTGCCTACTCTCGGCTGTCAGCCAGAAATAAAGCTACTTCTTATTGCATGGGAAATGCTGCAACCTAACTGCACTTTAGGATACTTTCTGGAGGTGAAAGTGGTTTCATGTGATTTACCCTTTCCCCCTGTTTACACCACTGCTCCTTTATAAAGAGGAGAATACTGAATTAACTCTGGCAAATAAGTGGTTTTAAAAAAATCACTTCTTGGTCAGTCTTTCTTTCCCTTTTTTTTTCCCCCCCTTAAATTGCCACTGTCCAAAGAATTTACTGAGACTATTTCTTAGGTGCTGGGGATCTTCCTCATGCTGATACATTACGCACCAAGTATGTTCCTGTCCTTGGAGAGGAACGTATACAGGCTCTAAAGGAGGCATTAAGGACAAGCCAGTGGTGATTCTGAGCGATGAGACTATGGACCACAAAAGGACAATACATTTTTGTAGTTTTGCTTCAACCACTTATTTGAGCTAAAACCACTTGAACATATGTGGATGGGGTCAAAGTTCTGGAAAATGCAACAGCAGCAGAATATTCTTGTGCCATATTTAAGTGTTGTTATGTCTTGCAGTATTGAATTTGATAAAGTTGTAGCAGTTGTTTCAGACTCAGTACTATATATGGGTGCCTGTGTGGATTCACTGCAAATACATTTTCAGACTGTATGGTGCACATTCAATGCACAAATTGAAGTCAGAATGTGGTCGAACCTTCTTCCTGAGCTCAATACCTGTGTTGCCCAGTCAAAGGCAATATTTATGAACACAAGGAAGAGAAAGCATTACCTCCTTTCCTTTCTAAGGCAGAAATATGTAAATGATGAGCAAGTACACTCTGTTTCCAATGCCTGCATTGGATTCAAATCTACAGAAGAACTTAAGGAACATGTTAAAGATATTAAGGAATTTTCTTCATCACTGCAAGAGGAAAGCTATGCAGTCACATATTTCAGAAACCTTAAGCAAAATGATGTGAACGTGATAGTGGCATCAGTGTCCTTTCTTTTAGAACATTATAAATCAGTTATCCATCTAATATGTGCACAAACTAATGTCAAGGATTGAGCATATTCTCGGCACTTTTGAGACAGTAGGTAGTGGTGTACTGGGTGTAGAAACACAAAAGCTTGTTAATTGATGTTTGGAGGAATTTAGTAACAGTGACAGTCAAATTATGTTATATTAATTTGTTGAGTTGGTTTTTTAACACATCAGTTACATTGTTATTATGAGGGACTAGTTTCAAAAGCCTATGCTTTCATTTTCAACCTCACGGGTCCAACTGCCATTGCTGGCTGCATTTGCTTGTACACTCTTCTCTGGTGGCAAAATGACGAACTTCTTAACTAAGCTGTCTACTGGCGGGATTTCAAAGTTTATTAGGCGATCTTTGTTTTTCCATATGAGGATGTTTTCCCAGGTTGTGAGTTCATTGTGGCCTGACATGGTTTTAAGCAATTTTGGATTTGGATCTAGATTGTGGTTTTCTTTCCAAAAGTGAAATGCTACTGCCGATTTATCTTTTTGTTTCAATTTTAGGTTTCTAAAGTGCTCTTTGGATCTGCTTTTTAAACTTCTTTTGGTTTGTTCTATGTAGAACTTTTCACAATTTGTGCATTTAATTTTATATATATTCCTGACCTATTTTCTGGTGGAATTTCATCTTTTATTTTTGAATTTAGTAAATTTATGTCAGAAAATCTATTTATTGCAGCCAGGGTGATGTCTTGTTCTTTGAAATTTATTTTGAATTTTCTAAATGCTCGGGGGTGGTAAATGAATTTTTTGAATGTGTTGATATTGTTTTTTCCTGATGTTAGGGTAGTTATTTCTTTTATGTTTTTTTTCTGCTTTGCTTTGTTTAGTTTTAAATTAAATGCACAAATTGTGAAAAGTTCTACATAGGACAAACCAAAAGAAGTTTAAAGATCAGATCCAAAGAGCACTTTAGAAACCTAAAATTGAAACAAGAAGATAAATCGGCAGTAGCATTTCACTTTTGGAAAAAAAACCACAGTCTAGATCCAAATCCAAAATTCCTTAAAACCATGTCAGGCCACAATGGACTCACAACCTGGGAAAACATCCTCATATGGAAAAACAAAGATCGCCTAATAAACTCTGAAATCCCGCCAGTAGACAGCTTAGTTAAGAAGTTTGTCATTTCGCCACCAGAGAAGAGAGTACAAGCAAATGCAGCCAGCAATGGCAGTTGGACCCGTGAGGTTGAAAATGAAAGCATAGGCTTTTGAAACTAGTCCCTCATAATAACAATGTAACTGATGTGTTAAAAAACCAACTCAACAAATTAATATAAAATATAAAAGCTTGTTACTTTAGTTTACAAGAATTACAGCATTAAACAAATATTCCAGAATTTAGGACACAAATTTCACACAAAACTATCACTGCTGCAATGTGAGGATAAAGGGTGAGGGGTCATCACCAATATGGGGAAATTATTTGATGAACAAAATATATTCAGTTTTTGTCCATTTCTTACAGTTTTGCTGTTATGCAAAATTTCGTAAAATTCATCCCGAATAAAGTAGACTTCAGAGGCTATTCCCAGATAACTCAAGATATACATTTTATTTGTCAGGTAAATTTTTTTAATATACAATATTTTAAAACTTAAAAGTTAAAATTTTCATTTACACTGAAACTATTTATCATGCAATTCAATGTAATCTGAAATTAATAAAATTGTTTAATTATATGATTTTGTATATATTATTAATTAAATAAATGTTGCGTTGTAAAAATCCTTATAGCCATTTTGAGCAAATAAACATTTTTGAAAAAAGTTCCATGTAAAGGGTAGTTGGGGGTGGGCGATTTCCTTGTTAATTTTCATGTCACATCCTTGGAGGATACCAAATTAAGTACCAAGTTTGGTATTCAATGGTCTTTTCGTTTTTGAGCTATGCTGGCTCCCAAACCCGCGCGCACGTGCACACACACACACACACACGGACCTTTTTCCCAAAATGCTTTTTTTTGGATTTAGCGGGACCCAAAACATGTATTTCCGGTGAAATCTAAGTATCCAAATTTTGGGTATATTACAATACCTTCTCTATACACTATGTACATAGTATGTGTAGAGAAAGTAAACATTTTTTTTTGGACTTAGAGGACCTCAACATATATTTCTGGCAAAATTTCAACATCAAATTTTTGGGTGGAATACAATACTTTCTCTAACTACTATGTATATTGTATGTGCATACGGCCAGAGAAAGTAAAAATCTGGTAAGTTCCATCCACATGACTTTCTTTCTTTTCTGCAAACTATCCTTATAAAAAATTATTCTTTTATCTACATCATGCTAATCTAGATAAAGAATAACACAAATTATCTTGTTACTTACTTCCTTGTAAGCAGAATGGAGATAAGGGAAGAAACCATGCTAAAGAGAGAGTAAGCTCTTTTAAAAGCTGCTTGCTATGTTAAATAATTGAAATTGGTTCTCCCTACATGTCTAGAAGTAAAACAAAACAAATATGAAATGAAAGATGACTTCCTGTTTGAGAAAAATTTTGAGTACTTTAAAAATGAAAACAAGGAATATTTGGAAACGATTAACTTTACAAAAAATGTATATGACTTAAATTAGTGTGTTTTAACGAGATCTATATTTTTCTGTGTATTAGTTTCCGCTTATCTCTTAAAGTCATCATTCAGACTGAGGTCTTCAGAGACCATTCCCAGAAAATTGAAGATATACATGTCGTTTCTCATGAAAATATCTGAATCATATAGCATTTTAATCAAAATCATTAGAGCCATTTTTGAAAAATGTTTCATGTAAAGGGTAGTTGGGAGTGAGAGGATTTTCCTGAAAATCTTCATGTTGTTCCCTTGGAAGATACTGAACTGAAATACCAACCTTTTGTTTTTGTGTTATGCTTTCCTATGCACCCACTCTCACAGACCTTTTTCTAATTTTTTTTAATTTCAGGGGTTCTCAAAATATGCATTTCTGGTAAAATCTTGGTATTGAATTTTTGGGTGGAATACATATCTTGTCTACCACATACGTGGTCAAGAAAATAAAAAGATCAGTTGGAATTAGAAGTATGATGCTAAAGGGGTTCTATATGGACGCTAATTAGGATTGCTATAGTATACAGGAAATAGGACACTAAATATTCTAAGCTTAGATTCTATCTTTTTACCATTTAGCACAATAAAGCCATTTAGATAATGTAGATAAATACCTACCTCCTGAATTTGCTTATCAAGTCCTCCTATGTCTGAGTACTGTTCTGTAGGCCTCTCATCAACTTCCATAGCTTTCACTCGGGCATCATACTCAGCAGGCAATGTCTCTAGTATGAGATAGGAATCTTTATTTACACCTACCAAGTCACCTGGCTTAAGTTTCTCTGCATCCACCAACCCAATAACAGGCAGGAAATATGTCTTAAATATGTAAAAAGAGTAAAATATAATTACACATTAAAAAGTATTAAGATAACGGTCAATAACTGCTATTAATAAGACAAAATGTGATCATTAATTAGCAGCTTTATACATTTCAACTCAAGAAAGATAAATGACTTCTAATTGGACATTTTTGCTGCTCTTTAGAGAAAAGGAACTATTCAATCTGCTCAAAGGGTATACTGAGATTCCAAAATTTAACAAAGAATACAGGGAAAGGAGAATGGGTAGAGTTTAGGCAGAATCGTGGTACCACAAATAGGGGTAAATCTGAAATCAAATGGTATAACAAATGTTGCTTGCTTTAAATAGCAACTTAAAGTACAAAATCTGATGTGTACCATTCACATGGCTTTCTTTACATATCTGCAACAAATTATTCTTAAAAAGCTTTATACTTCTATTTACTTCATGCTAATCAGTAACAAATTAGCAGAAATAGCCATATTACTTGCTTCCTTATAAGCAGAAGCGAAATAAGGGAGTACCATAGGTTAAAGTGATAATAAAAAGCTGGTTACTATGTCACTTAGGTTCCTTTGTTTGTATGGACAGCAGTTGACAAACTCTGTATGAGAAAAGTATGTTTTTCATAGCATAAACCAAAAATAAGGAATGTCTCAAAAATGACGAACTCCACAAAAAAAATGCATATAATATAAATTGTATGTTTTAACATGCTTAACAGTTTTTGTATAGTAAGTTTTTGTCCATCTCTTACGGTTTAGCAGTTATTCAAAATTCAGTAAAATTCATCTTTATATTCTTCTATCCTATTATTATTATTATTATTATTATAATATTAGCTGTATATAACAAATTTCACTGAAATTATTTACATTGTAAGGATAACTTTTATTAAATCTTGAACAAAAATGCATACATTTGCTAAGTGAGAAAAAGAAAGAAAATAAAAAAAGTCCAGAACTTGGTTGCAGCAAGCGCCTCTGGTGGTGAACTAAAATCTACTTAAGAAACTCAATGATGAATCACTGTGTATCATAACATGAATAAGCTAACTTAAGCTTACCTGTCGTGTAGAAGTCTTAATAACTGCACATTTTCCCTTACGCTGTGAATCCAAATCAACAACTGCCCCGTCTTCTTCTCCCTGGTCTTGAGGATCCACATCCAACAACTGCAAATTTAAAAAGCTCTGATTTGTTGTGCTCATTTGACTTTCACTACCCTGATTCTTAAACAAATATTCTTACACAATTTTATTCTTCTATGTCACGCTAATGGTTCTGTTTGCTATGCACTGCAGCAGGTACATTTGTAGAAATGATTTTATTACATTTACATGGAAAAAAAAAAGTACAAAAGGCTTAAGCAATAGTCAACAGCTGATTGCTATGTGATGGCTTTGAAATTCCATTCTCTTAGCAGAACTAGGGGGGTTGTGACTTCCCAAAAAAAATGTACTTGCCAAAAAATCATGTGTTTTAACAAATCTACATTTTCACTTTCTCTACCACCTATGTACAATATGCATAGTAGCTAGACAAGGTATTATGTTCCACCCAAAATTTGATACCAAGATTTCACCAAAAACATATGTTTTGAAAACCTGAATTAAAAAAAAAAAAAAAAAATTGAAAAAGGCTGTGTGATTGTGAAGATCATAACTAAAGAAATGAAAAATTAAGTGCCAAACTTTGTATTTATATTTAGTGCCTTTCAAGGATGCAAAACAAGGATTTTCAGGAAAATCCTTTCATTTTAAACTACCCTTTACAAGGAACATTTTTTGAAATTTTCAATTTTTTTAAAAATGGTTCTAATAATGGCATGATTGAATTCTAATGATCTTGTTAAAGCACACAATTTATGTCAGAAACATTTTTGAGATATAACATTTTCAATATTATACTTCTCTCAAATGGGAAGACTTTTTTTTTCTCCTACAATGCAAAGAGAATGATATTTGAATGTTGTCTCTTATTAAATATTTGACTCATTTTAGTACATTCCCTTATTTCTCTCGTACCTATAAGGAAATAAGTAATAAGAGTAATTTTGTTAATGCTTATTTTGATTAGCATTCAGTAAAAACTTTTATAAGGATAATTTATTGCAGAATTGGTAGAGAAAGTAATTTGAATAGAACACATCAGATTTTATCTATACAATCACAATTTACAAATTATGCAAAAGTCAACAAGAACACACATGGACTTCAGAGGCTATTCCAGAAAATTCAAGATATACATTTCATTTGTCATGAACATATCTCAAAACATGTGATATTTTATGATGTGTTTTGGAGAAGATAAACATTTTCAAAAAATGTTTCAGAAATTTTCTTGAAAATCTTTGTGTGATAATCTTGGACAAGATGACACCCACACCCACTCACATGCACTCACTTATGTGCACGCTCGTGCGGTCCTGAATCTAAAAATCCCTTTTCGATTTCGGAAGTCCTCAATATATATATTTCTGATGAAATCCTGACATCTAATTTTTGGGTGCGCGCCCACCCCCACCCACACCCACATACATACATTGCAATCTATAGATTCTATTATTAGATTAGACTCTATGCCCAAACTCTAGGATGTAGATCAAGCTATGAATTACATTTATTCATACTTATTAATACATTTATTTACAAATAATAATTCTGACAATAAATTTTCAGAGGTATCTGTTTTACATAATTTACAATTACATGTGTTTCGAAAAACCTGCTCGTATGCATGCATTTTTAGAATACTCTGGTTTATTACATTTACAATGTTATATTATTACCAGTACTTTTTTATTGAAATCCACCTCTGTATGAAAGATGCGAGTAATAAGGTATCTTTTTTTATTGTGATCTAAACTTGTTTTTACTCATTTGTAATTCTTTTATATAAGAGGGAAGTGAATTAAATAAAACTTTTTCTTTGTAGCAAATCCCTTTTTGGAATGACTACAAATTATTTGTTGGTCTATGTAAGCGTCTCATATCTAGTCTCTCTGATATGAATATCTGCATTTTTTGTTAACTTTTCTGGGTTATTTATTACAATTGACAATATGGCTAGAATATATTTACAGGCTAATAGTAAAATTCCAAACATTGCAATACAGTATTTCCCCTACTTACTACACGTAGTAGGGAAAGTAAAAACATGTGCATGTTTTATTCAAATTGAAAGTGTGAAAGAAATTTTCAGTAGATTACCTCTATCACATTGGAAACTAGGTATGGCAGTGTCTTGTTTACTTTTATCTTCTCTGTATTCTCCTTAATTTTTTCATTATGTGCTTGCAAGTCATGAGAGATTCTCATTACCTCACTTTTCATTATTTTTATTTCATTATCAAGCAATCTTGTACGACTAATGATTTCATCTGTAGACATTCGGAGAACTTCTTCACCAAGTGCCTCCTGAAATGTGAAAATTATTATAGTCAAAATTATGTTAAAGTGAGAAAGAAAATACTGCTTAGTTGTAACATATTTGTGCCAAATTACATTTTTACACCAAACCATAAGCTTTATTTGACTACCTTAGTGATTGCAAACAATACTGATCCAACTGCCTAATGAAATGGTACAATTTTAACCAAAAATAATGGCAACATACTCTTGTAATTCTGATAATGCTTATGGATTGTAATTCCACTATTCTGCAGACATGATAACTAAATATCAAGTAACACAGCTTACAAACATTTCTTTACTTTTTATGTATATAAATTCTATACAAAATAGAGAATTTTTAAAATCATTCATATATGTAAATTGTTAATTCACAGATATATCTAGCAAAATTTCTGCTTTGCTATTCATGTGTAGAAATAAATATAACTATAGAATTATAAATATTAATCACTGTAGCAGGAAAATATATGAGATTGATCTTGTGGGTATTTGAACACTGTTTGTTTCTTTGCAATTGAATCTAAGTACAATTTGTAATAATTCTGTGCAAGGACCCTATTAATTCTAGTTTGTGCTAAATGAAGTACCAACACCAGAAGAGTATTTACCAGATGCCAGCCACTATCACTGAATGTTAGGGTGTTCTCTATAAGGGGAAATGAAACTGAACTGTGTATTGCAATATATGATACATGCAATGAATACTCATGTAAAATAAGGCATATTTTCTATAAGGGAAACATTGTTTTTCCAACTTTTCTCTAATTGAGCAGCATGTTTAATCCACATTTATGTAAACTTCATGCATGTTGCAAATGAACCAGTGAAATTCATTTTAGAAGAAGAAATAGTAATGAAGAAAAGGATGATGAATACGTGAATCACTGTCTCCATCAGTCATTTTAGCCACATCACTGCAGCCTATAACAAAATGTGGATAGTAAAACTGTTTTTGCTAAGTTTAATTTTGATGAACATAAAGTTGATAAAAAATAAGAATTCTTAGAAATAGTTTGCAACAATATATAAAAATAAACAATATAGGTTTAAAAAAATCATGTGAAATATAAAAAAAAAAAAAAATAATTAAATAAGATTTTAAATTAACCTGAAATCACTGATTCAATCTTCCCATTTTTATCAAAATATAATATAAATTAACATATGAGATTTTGTTTGATTCATAATTAATCACGTTTTGATAAGCTATATGAAATGCTTCTTGGAACCCAGTTATTCATTGATACTAAAAATGAATTCTGTATGTGGCATGAAAGTACAAATGGCCATTAATAAAATTGAAGAAAGAGAAATTGAAAATGTCCTATATTTCTTGCCAAATTTTACATATAGGTAATGCATTTTATACAAGGGAGTGTTCTCTATAAGGAGAAATTAAAGTGAAAAGTGCATAAATGTGACTGTATAACATTAAATATGTACAGGGTATGTGGAAAACACAGAAATGAATAGCAATAATACCAAGAAACAAAACACCTAGATTAAGTAAAACATATGAAATGTTTAAAGCAAAGCATAAATAAACTATAGAATAAATATCCACAAAATTATTAGGAAAGAATTAAGAATATTGTAACAAAAACTCTTGATTTATCACTGTAACAAACCAATTTTTATTTATTTCTCTGATTACAATTTAAAATCTCTTCATAAATAACTGTCCTTCTTTGCAAGAATTCTACCAAAGAGTTTCTTTTCAACGTTTGCAGTGGCTACTCCATGCTATGAATTTTCCATCACAGCTCACTCATACTCATGCTATGCTTTTCCAGTGAAATGAACTCTCTGCAGGCTTTCTTCCCCTCTTCATATCTAGGAAACTTCCAGGAACAGCTGCATGTGCAAACCACCGCAGGTTTCAAAAGTTCAGTCAGGTGTAGTTTAAAAAAGGAGATAAACATAATCTGTCAAACTACAGACCTTTATCACTTCCATCAACTTTCTAAAAGATTTTTGAAAAAGCAGTGTTTAATAGGTTGTACAATTTCTTTGGCTTCAAGAAAAGAGTATCAATGGAAAATGCAGTGTACATGCTTACTAACATGCTTACAGCGCTGAATAAGAAAATGCTTACTCGAATATATTTGGCAACCTTGCCAAGGCATTTGACTGTGTTAATCATGAATTTTTAATAGAAAATCTAATGTTTTATGGAATAAACAATAAGCAACTTGGTTTAAGTCATATTTGGGAACAGGAAACAAAGGTTTGATATAAACAATTTGTATAAAAAACAGAGCTCAACCTGGGGAAACATTAAGTACAGAGTTCTGCAAGGATCGATTCTTAGCCTGCTACTCTTCTTGATTTATATTAACAACCTCTCCTTAGTAATGAGAAGTATAGCAACCATTGTCCTGTTTCTGATGATACTAGCATAATAGTATCAAGTGATAACATTTTGCACCAAAATTGAATAATGCATTCAGCACTATATTCAATTGGTTTAAGGCCAATAAACTCACATTAAACATTGCCAAAACTAAGGTCTTGAAATTTATAATATACAGTTAAAAAAATCTTACTCTCTAGTTAGGCATTAACAAAGTTGCACTCGGCCAAAACCTTACAAATTCAATTCTTAGGTCTCCAGGTTGATATGCATCTGAATTGGAAAGCTCACACTGAGAACATTATACCTAAGCTAAGATCGGCTATATTTGCACTTAGACATTGAATTCATTTTGCCTGACCCATTCATTAAAGCAGGTATACTATGCATATTTTTGTTCCGTAATGAAATATGATCTTTATTCAAGGACTATTCGTTTGAAAGTAAACAAGTGCTTATATTACAAGTAAACAAGTGCTTATATTACAAAAGCGAGCGATCACAACTCTTTACAAAGGCTGAACATGTTGACACTTCCTTGAGAGTACATTTACATGCTCATTCATGTGTTTTCTCATAAAAAATCAAGAATACTTTGCAAAAAAATGTAGATCTACATTATATACATACTAGACAAAGAATGCATTTACATAAAGCAAGTGCCAGCTTAACTTGTTGCCAATAAGAAGTATACTCTGACTGTTCAAATGACTTATAATTTTTGGGAAAAATAGAAAAAGTCTGCTCTTAAAATTTATCTGTACAGCAAGGCCTATTACTTGATAAGAGTTTATGGATGATCATTAAAATGTCCTCTACAATAAGTGAAATGTAATGCCATTGTACTGATTTTTAATGTATTGCACACATTGTTAATTGGAATTTCTTAAATTACTTTTATACTTGTGTGATGTTTTGGCCAGTAGGAAGATATGCTTTTTCATCTTACTAGTTTTGATCAGGCATGGTATTAAAATCACTATTTACTGCTTTTATGGAATATAGATAGTAATTGTATAATATGGTGAGTGTAATAAAAAAAATCTGATGTGTACCATTCACATGGCTTTCTCTATATCCCTGCAACTAGTTATTCTTAAAAAGCTTATACTTCTATCTACTTTATGCTAATCAGAAAAGATTAGCAGAAATAGTCTTATTACTTGCTTCCTTGTAAGTAGAAGCGAAATAAGGGACTACCATAGGTTAAAGTGATAGTCAAAAGCTGGTTGCTATGTCAATGAAGTTCCTTTGTTTATATGGATCGGAGTTGACAAGTTCCTGTATGAGAAAAATATAAATTTTTCATAGCAGAAACCAAAAATAAGGAATGTCTCAAAAACGATGAACTCCACGAAAAAAATTTATATAACATAAATTGTGTGTTTTAACATGCTCTACATTTTTTGTGTAGTAAGTTTTTGTCCATCTCTTACGGTTTAGCAGTTATTACAAATTCTGTAAAATTCATCCAGAATAAACTACTCTTCAGAGGCTATTCCTAGAAAATTCAAGATATACATTTTATTTGTCAGGTAAATATGTTTAGTATACAAAATTTTAATCAAAATCGTTTGAGCCATTTTTGAGAAAATCAAAATTTTTGAAAAAAGTTCCATGTAAAGGGTAATTGGGGATGGGGGATTTTTCTCAAAATCTTTGTGTCACATCCCTGGAAGATACTAAACTTAAATGCCAAGATTGGTATTTTACCGACTTTTTGTTTTTGAGTTATTGTGTTCTCACACACACACCCACACACAGACCTTTTTGTGAAAATGCCTTTTTTGGATATTGGTGACCCTAAAACAAATATTTCCGGTGAAATCTCGGTATCGAATTTTTGGGTGGAGTGCAATACCTTCTCTATACACTATGTACATAGTGCGTATAGAGAAAGTAAAAATGCATGCATTAGTAGTAGCTAGTTAAATATTTAGTGGTGGTGATCAAAATGGTTATGTATTAGTTGATCTTTTGTATGACGTGTTCAATATCCCCAAGTCTTGCTTGATGATGGGACCAAACGAACACTACATGTATCCACTCGCACAGATGCCTCATACATGCTAACTTCTAAAGTAATAACAGCGTCGGATAAAAAAAGAATTACCATTAGGAATATTCTGTGATTTAGTGAAGGTTTTGAACAGCATTAGTCATAATCTATTATTGATAAAGTTAAAAGTTTATGGTTTCAATGAGACCACAGTAAATTGATTCAGATTTTACCTAACAAATAGAATCCAAATAACCAGGCTAAATGGCTATGATTCTGAACCAGGTGTCATTACCAAAGGGATCTCTCAAGGTTCTATACTGGACTTTCGTTGTTTTTAATATTTATAAATGACCTGCCAAGTAATCTTGGCAATGAGTCAATAGCTGTACTTTCCGCAGATTACACTAGTGTGCTTGTGTCTGAAAAGCCACATTAACAGTTGAGAGATTCTGTTCATAAAGCTTTTGAACAGCTTAACATTTGGTTTGAGGCAAACATGCTATCATTAAACTATGATAAAACAAGTTTCATTCAATTTAAAAATCTAAGTATATGCAAGTACAGGAATTATCAATCAGATACAACAATTATACTATAAGAAAGGTGTTGGATACTAAATTTCTAGGGCTCCAATAGATGAATCAGATACAAATAATGTTACCAACACTCGGCAGTGCATGCTTTGCATTAAGAAATTTAAAGAATCTACTTAATGAAAACGCCTTAAGAGCAGCATATTTTGCCTACTTCCACTCGCTGATGAAATATGGTATTGTTTTCTGGAGCAATTCAACATACAGCAGACAAGTGTTTATATTACAAAAAATATTAAATAAATAGTATTACATAATATTATTTGTGGCATTGTTTCCCATAATTTTTGTAGGCTATTATTTAGAATTTTTACTCTTGTAGGTGAATACATATATTATCTGCTGAACAATCTTGCAGAAAATTATGATAACTTCACAAGAAACCTTGCTGTGCATGACCACAGTACAAGGCACGCAGGTTATTTGCATAGAACAGTAAATAACTTAAAATTGTTTCAAAAAGATGTTACTACTCTGCAATAAAAGTATATAATGATCTTCCAAGTTATCTCAATCTATTAGGCAATCATAGTCAACATAAAATCTTTAAGAAATATTTAAAGATTTTCTTATATTCTCACTCCCCATGCATTATTGAGGAATTCCTTAATACCCCTACAACAAGTAAATATTAAATGTGTGGCAGATAATACATAATGGTGATTTATAGCATGTTATGTGGTTTTACTCTTGCAGTGGTGGTGACTTAAAAAAAAATTAATTTTCTCTTCTCTTCTTTCTTTATTAGAAAGATAAAGAAAAATAATTGTATTATTGGTGATGGGTGTTCTGCTGGTCATGATGCATGTTCAGTTTATATGATGTGTTCAACGTCTCCGAGCTCTTGCTCCCATTGGGACCAGACGAACAAACAAAGATATAACAATCACAGCTTTGAAGTCAAAAGAACTTGTTGGTAATTCTGTGCTTCAGCTCTAAATATTATTCCGTGTGCTAGGCAGAGTACCAACATCAGAATACTGTATCTGCTGGGTGTCAGCCGCTACCAACGCTATCTTTTAACACATCGCTACAAGCATACGTAAACTGCACAGCGGATATCCCCGAATGTGTTATTAGCTGCAAATATAGAAATTTATAGTTGTTTAGCTTTAATGAACTGTATTTCGCATGGAGGTCCCTAGTTCGATTCCCGATTGTAGAGGGTAGTTTTTCTTTAACCAGAGTTATTCCATTTACCCACCAGTCTGGAATTATGCATGTGAGTGAATGTGTGAATTTTATTAAAACTATCACACCAGATTAACCATCAGCATGTGAGAGTGAATGTGCCTGCGTTTGAAAGTGGAAGACATTAAAATACGAAGTCATGTTAATTAAAATAAACTTTTACAGAAATAACTTCATTACACTTTTTGTTGTGCCAGTAGGCTCGTAGTTAAAATGACTAACGATGATGATCTATGATTTTATTAATTATTATTATTGATATTATTATTATCATCATCACTATTATTATTGTTCTACTTATCATTATTACTGTTATGATTATATCAATATTAGTTTAGCTCAAATTACCTACATGTCCACTAACACTGGTGTAACAATGGACACCGACAATCAGCTATGAATTATGAAACAAGCCGTTCACGCACGTTCAGCAGTCATGGCCTCAGGGATTATTAGATTTGTTTTTCTTGTGGCATTCTGTTCTCTCACACACACACACACACACACACACACACACGGTGGCTGCATTCAGTGAACAGACTCTTCTGAAGTTGGTATTCAATCAGTGCTCACCGGAATTAATATCATCGTGATAATTACTCCTTGTCTGCCGCCGTCAGTTTTACTGTAAAAGAAAACCCCTACTTGGGTGTATATGTGGGTTAAGACTTTCAAACTGTCAAGAACTAGATAACATTGCTGCTGGATGTACAAAGGTAAGCTATGCATTTTATCTCATTTTGATGGACTTTCAAATCCCTGAGAATGCAGAAGTGTTTCTAATATACAAAAGTGTGGGTAAACTGCTTTATTTGTCACGCTTTTTGGGGCGCACTTCAACGTAGCTCTATATTGAGGGCACTAAGCCGCAAGGCCTAGCCGAGGGATTGGCACATCTAAAACCCCAATCATCTAAGTGACAAGCAGAAACTCCAAAACTGCAATTAAATTAATAGTTAAAAGGTAACTCTAAACACACAAGTTATCTAGCTTACAGTCCTCGTTTGCAAAATATTATTTAAACAATGAAAGCACATACTTTTGAGTTGCTTCAGGTGATCGCTTTTACGAGCATTAGAAATCACCCAGATGCACATCCTTGTGAAATTCATTTTTACAATGTCATTCCCTTAACCTCAAAGTTGCAAACTCAATTGCACAGGGCACCAATTAGCAAAATGTATTCTGATAACGTATTGCATTTTACCTCTCCATCTTCCCAAATGGCTTTGTCTTCCAATGTTCCTGCGGCCATTATTTATGCTTCCTATTAAATTAACACCTTCTAAAGTGTTCTAAAGTAACTCTGAGCAGGTAGCCCAACACAATACTAGAACCACTAGAACGAAAAACAGGTTGATTGCCACCATAACCCTTGGAAGGCACCAGATATCCCTGAAACTCGGTAACTGTTATTTCTCAGATTCCTGTGAAGTTAATCCGAGTCACCGCATATAAAATTTAAATTTCGTTGTTAGTTATATATAGTTCAAGTGCTGTTCAAATTGTTGACAATATATTTTCTACATATGTGCCTTGTTCGATGGTGGATCCGAAGGCAAAAAAGAGAGTTTGAATGCTACGGCTGGCCAAATTGCTGTAATACGTTTTTTCCGTTTTCGAGTGATTATTCCATTGTTTTATAAGTACTGTCGTATACTGTATATCGATAATGTTCTTGTTGATAAACACAGAAAGGAACAGTTATCAGTTATTATGTTAGAGAGGTTCTGAGAAAAGCAGGGTAAGAGAGAAGATAAAATTCATAAAAACACTTTATTTCCTAAGCTTGTCTTTTGAGCAAGCTGCCAAACCTTCTTGGTTACGTGGTACAGGTTAGTTTTTATGAGCTTTAGTGGCTCGGATAAGAGTTTTCAGATGTAAATTCAAGTAAATGTAAAGTCTTAGACGGAGCACTATCTTAGGCTTTCAAATAATGGTTTCTGCAATACCGAAATATTTTGGAGGAAATCGCATTTTTAGAAGTTATTGAACTTAAATCAAGGTCAGTATGTATTGGATTTTAGTTTTGCTAGAAACAAAGAGTTACAAATGCCAAAAACATAGCTCTAGAAAAAGATGTGTAAAGTTTGGATCCAATTACAAATTTACATTAACAAAAACATTGTTGATATGACTGTTCTATGTACTGTTGTGCAATTGTGTATAATCTTCAGCAATAACACTTATTATTCTAGGCACAAGATTTTTTTTCGAATTTGAAGCCGTTTGCTTACAAACTCACTCCCCAGCATCCCTTTTCCTTTGAAAGAATCACAGTTAATTTGATTATGGAACAATACCTAAAGCAGCAATAATAATTATTATTACTATGATGATTATTATTATCATCGTTATCCTAAGCTCTAAGAATTTTTTCATGGAAACCTGCAAGGAGTTGCAAGTGTTTGCTGCCAAATGTACTCTCATCCCTTTTCCTTTCAAATAATCACAAATTACAGTTACTTTTATGGGTAATAAAGCACAACTTGTTAGTTGCTTGTTAGTTTATTGTTAAACAATGAATATGATGAACAATTATCTATAATTATTTTGAATCCCAAATTTACTTCATGTCATCATGTCCATGACTGCAGTTGAAGAGGGTGTTACTGCAACATAGACATTATTCTTCTTGTTAGCTGTGCTTGTAAAATTCAATTGAATTGGCAGCATATGATATTGCAGCAGAGACTGTAGATCAAGAATGTTGAATGTGGAGTTTGAATCTAAAATTGTATTGTGTTCAGAAATGTCAGCAAAATGATTTCTTAACTGAGCTTTCCCCTTGATTTTCACACCTCTGCACATACAGATCACTGATATACTTTATAATTGGTTTATGTTTTCTAGAGTAGGGGTTTAAAAACTTGGAGAATGACAAAATAAACTCTAATTTTCTTGCTTGGAGAATTTTTTCCATGCTTCTCCTTGGAAGAAACACATGAACCTATCTCGGTTATGTTGCATCCAGGCACCGCACAATCTTGCTAAGCTGTACCAACCTTAGGAGGGAAGAAATCACCATGATCACAGGTTGGCAAAAGGGATTGAAAGTGATGTGTCAGAAAGTATAATTCAAACTCGAACGGGAGTTAATTGACCAGATATAAATATGATGGTTCAAATAACTTCTTTGTACTCATTGGGTTTTAAATCTTAATTACTATTCATCCACATTTAAAATCACATTCTAATCCTCAGAAGCTCAAAAAATGTTATTTCAGTAATCTTGTTGAGAAAGTACAATTTGTCAAACTCACTGCCATCTGTAATTCTGCGATAGAACTTTGTATTATTTTTTAAATAAACTATATTATTACGATACATTCAGATTTTAAGGTTAATTTAATACTGTGAAATTGTGTGAGGTTATGCTTTTATAATTATTGTGGTTCATATAGCATACTGCCACCTGTAACTCGTTGATAGAACTTTGCAGGTATTGTTTGTTAAATAAACATATTGCAAAACATTCAGATGTTAAGGTTAATTTAATATTGCAGAATTGCATGAAGTTTTGATTTAATAGTAATTTCAGGTTGTGTGGCAAATGAATTATTCATATTTATCACTATATGAAAGGTAGCCCTCATTTATTTTCTAATGCAATACATACTGCCAGCTATCCATATGATAAACTGTAATTTCCCATCTTATTTGCCCATTAAGGAATCAATCGCCAACTTCATACCTTGTAAACGACAGAAGTTTGAAATTCTGCTAGATTTGGCTTTCATAGGTTGCCTGCCTGATGTTATACAACCTTGGGTGCAACATTACTCTTTTCTCTTAGCCAACACATAGTTAAACTTCTTTTTTTTTTGGGGGGGGGCAGGGTATGTCAAGAAAACATTTTGCATATTCTTTCACCCAAAAATGTAATAGGAGTAGTAATTTTTTGGGATCCATATCATTGCTTTTCTCTCTATTTGGGACTACTGTTTCTAGATGTGAAAGATGTTTGAAGGTCCTATGGGCATAAGACCCAAAAATCTTTAAAGAAATTTTCTTGTAATTCTTCTGTAATATTTTTCACTGGTATCTACAACTATGCAGACGTTTCAGTGATAGCACCTTTTTTTTATGTTTTTGGACCCTATATAAGCCTTATCTAAGATAAAGATTTTTTTTCTGCCAAGAATCTTCTCCAACCAACTTTCTTGTTCTTTTAAATGTATTATTCTTTGCCTCTCCTCCTGATGAAAATGAAAAGCTCTCAGGTTTATAATTCTTGTCTTCATCCGTCATCTTGGGTGATTAAATAACATCAGTAACAAATTCTGTTCTTGTTGGTTATACTGAAGTTTATGTCTTAATATTTAACTTAAAGAAAACAGTTTAAGCTGTGCAGTCCTTTAATGGAAAACACGCTAATAATAATAGATTTCCAGAATGGGTAGTATTGTATAATCAATTTTATATTGAAGACTATTCATAGGTAAGTAATCCTAGAAAGTTTTGACTAACTGTGGTATGATAAAGACATCATCAAAATAACTAAGTACACTGCCTTATTTCCAACTCATAGCCACCTGCTTCATGGCTTGCTACTGCCGGCTGGCTGAACTGTATATTCACAGACTGAACTTAAGCTCATAGCGTGTGGACAAATCAAAAGCATATTTACAAGCATACATGTATACAATAACCACATATCGGTATCACAGAAGGCGTTGGAAATGATGTTCTTGTGTTGCCGTGAATCTTTCACACCGTTTAAGAAAATCCAGCAAATACACTCTGAGGTTGGTACTTCAACACTCGGCAGAATTAATGGAGTTATCATGCAGAATTATCATTAACACTGCTTGGTTGCATTTACCTAATGTACATATTTATGCAATATTATATTGTAATATGTGATAGTGATTTTGCTAGTTTTAGTTGATCTGCAACATTAGCATTTCATATTCATATATGAGGGTAGGTCAATGACTAATGCCTCCTTTTTTCTTCTCCTTAACTAAGTTATGTGAACAATTTGAATTTGGCACATGCCTTAAACCTTCTTTTCCAATCCACTGCAGTATCAGCTTCCTAAATCTACTGGTGGCAGCACTGCTGCATTTCGCAAAATAGCTGATATCGATGCTCATATTAGACAGAGTTCTGTAATTGAATTCTTGCATACAGAAAGTGAAATGCATTTATGAAAAGCTGAAAAATGTGTATGGTGATGCAACAGTGGATAAAATGAGTTTGATGCTGTAAAGAAGGTGAAGGGCAAATATCTTTGGCTGATGAAAAGCAGAGCAGCAGACCAATGACTGCAGTGACTCCATGCAACATTGAATGAGTGGATGAGATCATTCATGGTGACTGCTGGATAACAACAGATGAATTGTGTCGCATATGTCCTTCAGTAAAGGCAGTGTGGTTACAATTATTCAACAGTGGAGTACTGAAAAGTTTGTTCACGGTGGGCACCAAGAATATTAACTGAGCAGAATAAGGAGACAAGAAAAACAACAGCCTCCAAACTCTTGCACTTCAGCTCTGGAAAAAATTGTGACTGGAGACAGAACTTGAGCTCAATTTCTTGAACTGGAATCAAAGAGAATGGAATCACACAACCTCACCGAAGAGAAAAAATTCAAAACTGTGCCATCATTAGGGAAAGTTATGGTGACAGTGTTTTGGGATGTACAAGGTGTGATTCTGGTTGATTTTGGAGCAGGGATGCACAATAAATTCTGCTTAATTGTCAGCACCCTCAAAAGGCTTAAAGCATATGTCTTCAGTGAGTCACCCAACAAAAGTCATGGCAAATGTTCTTCTTTTGCATAACAGTGTAAAACCACACACACCAATCGCCACACCACTGAGGCCATTGTAAAAATTGGATGTGTTGCTTCTTCCCTGTACAGCCCTGACTTACCATCTGTTTAGGCTGCTAAACAAAGTTCATTGTGGGATTCACTTTGAAGATGTGAAGGCAATGAGAACATCTGCATGTCAATGGCTCAATTTACCACACTGGCACACTGGAATACATGCTCTTGTTAAAAGGTGGACCAAAAACTGTGGAAATGGATGGGGATTACATTGAAAAGTGACAAATTAATCCTCAATGTTGTGACTCTCATGCTGTGTAATTGCAGTTCAATTTTGGCAAATTAAAAGAGGGGAAAAAAAAGGAGACTTTAGTTATTGACTGACCTTCTTAAATCATACTACTTTACACATGTCTGTAAATGTAAATGGCGTGCTATTTATGGATGCTCTTTTACTGCTATGGTTCTCAGCATCCTATTCTAAATTGGGCGTGAAAGACCGCTTAATTTTGCTCAGAGACCTCTCTATCAGGCTTGAGATTCTTTTACATGCCGTAAATCTACGACACGGGACCAATGGCTTTACTTCCCTTTTGAAGGAAGCCATGCTAATGATTTTTACGCCCAAAAAAATCCATCGTCCTCCACCGGGTTTGAACCTGTGGCCTTGGGTATATGAAGTCAGCATGGTAACCATTACACCACGGACGGCGACACATGTAAGATATATACTTCTATAAGCAAATTTTATGAAAACATTTCATTTTAAATTCTGAGGCTGAACCCCGTGGTTCCCATGAAAATATTTTCCATATCACAATTTGGAAGACCTCTTGCTCCTATAAGATTTGGAATTCTTCAGTTAGTTTAAGAGATACTTACCTGTAACACTTTATATAGGCCACCTGTGTGTGTGTGTGTGTCTATATATATATGGCTATTATTTATGTACTGAACAGTGCTAAACAACATTATTACAGGCAGCTTACAAGTAGACATTATTGGGTTGTGAGGCCTTAGGTGATACAGAAATGCCTATATATTGTAATAGTAGAATAATGGATATGTCTTGTTATCATTTCATCCCATTATCGCATTCCCATAATTGTAGAAATTATAAGGGGTCCACCTCAGACAAGATGACTAAACTAGATCCTCATAATAATGGTACTCAGAACTGAGGTCTGTATATCTTTAATTACTGACACTATTTATCATACTATTTTGGAGTACTTTCTTAGACATTAAGTTTATTAATTTTCTCCTTAAAGATTTAATTTGTTAATGTAAGGAGAACTGGCTAATTCTGTGATTTAATAGTTAGCATGCAAGCCTCAAAATCTAGAAATTCTGGGTTCAATTTACTGCCAGAAGAGGGAATTTTCATTTGGTTAGAATAATTTCCAATCCTCCTTAGAGTCTGGAAGTGTTAATATGTGCGAGGTCAAAAAAAAAAAAAAAAAAAAAAGAAGAGCACATTCAAATGCATGTGAGCTAACATTATGCTGGTGAACTGTTTTCAAATCCAAAATTGTTCATTTGGTCTTAAATACCATCACATAAATAGAACAAAAATCTGATAACAACACTCACAGGATTTTTTGTAACCCTGACCAATTCACATATGTCCATTTAGATAAAAAAAATTATGCTTCTATTCACATTATGTTAACAAATGTAAATATTTGCCTAAGAGTAATTTCAAACAGCAACATGAAATTTCTGATGCAGAAACATCTCAAAAAAACAAAAAAGAACTGTAGAGTACAGGTATTTTGAAATAGATTTAAGCTCTAAAGAATTTATTTGAAAAGTTTTTTTATTAAGAAAAAATTTAAATGTATCTCTAATAATATGTATATCTCTAATGATGTCCCAGTTATGTAAAGCTCAGTGAGGATGAAGAGAACTTTGTAGTTTGTCTATAGAAAATTCCATATATGCATTTGGCCATGTCAAAATACCAAACATTTATTTTAATTAAAATTATTTCTAAATTCTTTCCATGTAAATGGTTATTTGAGGTAAGGAAAGTTGTTGAGAATCTTTGCCTTGCATCCTTAAAGATGCTGGGCTAAAATGAAGTTTTGTATTAATGCTACTTATTTTTAGTTATGCCATTCTCTTTATTATTATGTATATTATTGTCTGTAAAATATCAATTTATCAAATACTCCATTTTTGGGTGGAACTATATTTTCTCTTTCTACCTTAGAAGGAAAGAGAAAGCAAGAATTCCTGAAATTTTGCACACATAGTGCCCAAATTAATGCAACATACTTTGTCTTAATTATGAAAAGTGCTGCTTATATATTCCTGGACTAATTAAAGGTATATTTCTGGCCAGTTTTTAAATTTCTGTATCTGTGAAGAAAATGTATAGTGAAATTACACATTCAGGTAATCAAAATGCATAACTACATAGTTTAAAAGGTATAATATAAAAACAAAGCCTTATAAAAGGGTGATTCAAATATAAACAATAATTTTGTTAAAAATATTTATTGATTAAATATATACACAATTGACTTCATCAGCATTTCTCAACATAGCCTCCTTCACATTCTACACATTTTTGACAACGTTTTGGAAGCTTGAACATTCCTTCTTCAAAAAAAGTTTGAAGGCGTGTCGCCAACAAATTGCTAACATTCTCCTCGATGTCCTCATTTTCGAAATGTTTCCCTCCAAGTGATTCTTTCATGGGTGCAAACAAAAAATAGTCTGGGTTCAAGGGTTTCCCAGTGTATGTCCACCATTGTGTTCATTGTCAAATTGGCAATGTGAGGCGTAGCGTTGTCTTGGAGAAGAATGATCTCTGATGGGCATACGATGATGTCTTTTACTTCGGTAGGCAGCTTTTACAGACCTTAACAGTTGGCAATAGTAAGCTTTTGATGAGATTTCATTGACAGTGGAGTGGTAATCACCTTCAATATGCTCTTGAACAGCATGGATGCTGTCATCTGTGAGATTTGACCTTGGGGGTCAAGCATGACCTTCATTTTCCACAAATTTTCGGTCAGCTTAAATTGTCTGGCCCAAGTATACACTTGATTCTGCGACAGTGTAGTGTCCTCAAACTATGCCCTTAAAGGAGTTAAAATCTCTGAAGGTTTAACCCCTTCCTTGGTTAAAAGCTTGATAATAATGTGTTGCACAACAGACAATGGAACTTCTTGCTCACTCATGGCTGTACTGATGCCAGAACCTAGCGAAGCGGCTAACAAAGCTAGTTCCCCCTCCCTAACACACCGACCTTCAACCTCCCACTCCACTGTCCCGCTCTGAACTGTTTCCTCCGTGATATGCAACAATTACCATTTATATTTGAATCACCCTTGTACCATTTTTGTTTCTCTTGTAAAACTATTAAAATTCAAGTTATAGGGTTTACTGATATGGTTGATGGAATAGGATTAAGAACTTTTAACAAGTCCAACAAGCTGAATGGGAAGTAGAAGAAAATGTTACATAAAAGTTAAATTGGATATGTTCTAGTATCACTACGGCTTTTTATGTATCACAGGGGTATTTCTTTTTTCTTCTTTCTCTTGATATTTAGGTTTTGATTAGGTTAGTGACAAAAGTGGCTTCAGTACAGCTGCTAGCAATTGACCTATTAGTGTCTGTGTCTCTTAGCAAAGAGGGATGAGTTGCAGCATACACAGTGAGGTAGGATCCCTAAGGTTTTCGAATGGAAGCCATACTCTTTTATCACCTAAGCCCCTATTTATAAAATTTTACTTTCTCTATAGAACAGGTAAAGAAAGTCATGTAAATACAACCCCAGATTTTTTTACTTTCTCTTCTCCTTACCCATATAAGTAGAGGAATTCATCAAAAGAGTTCAATTCCAAGATTTCTTGAAAGTGCACATTTTGAGGCTCCCTGAATCTAAAGAAAGTATTTTTAGAAAAATGTGTGTACATGCATATCAGAAAGAGAGTACAGCATCACTCAAGAACAAAAGTTGGTTAAACACCTACCAAATTTGTATTTAACTCAAACATGCACAACTACCCTTTCCACTAAAGTAACTAAAGTTTGATTAATATACGTACAATAAGCTTAAGATATTGGGATAACTAATAAAATATACTTGTAGATCTCATTAAAGTACCACAGTTTATGTGAAAAAAAATGTTTGTGGCATTAAATATTTCCGAGATAATCTTTGTTGGATTAAATTTTCAAATACTAAATCTTTCTGCAACTGCAAATTTCCTCATAATCATCATATGCTGTTCCTGCTGCTGTTGCCTTTTTGTGGCCATGAAAAGTGAATAGAAGCAAACTGCTTTAAAATGATTTGGTTGTTACTTTAGCTTACTGTATTTCTTACTGTGATACTAAACAACAAAGTGTGTAATGAGGGTATATCTCTATTAATAGGAAGCACAGAGGAGCAGCAGCTTCTATAAAAATATTATATAGAAGAGAGAGTAGAGAAAGTCATTTAAATGCAACAGAAAACATTTTTTTCATGAGTACTTTCTCTGATTCTTCCAATAAAAAGCCTGCTAATGATTGGCAATTAAACTTTAAGCATTAATTGCAAGGAATTACCTGCTTGCCTTCCGTATTATGCCATAATACCTGGTGATTGTTTTAAAAATGTATAGCATCAATTTGCAGAATCCACAATCATAAAAATTCTTCTATTATGAAAATTATTGATATTCTTGTGGATTACAGTATTGGTAAACACAGGGAATGGCTTCATTGCCTGAGCAGCATCATACTTCAGATTTAACAGAAGGAAATGGTTTTTCATTACCAATAAAAACAAAGTGTATTGGTGCTAAAATTGATGGAATACATACAGATATTGCATTAAATGAATACAGGTAAGTTATACAATGATGGACAGTTGTTAACAGTTTTAATTTTTTTTCTGCCTGCTTTTTTAATAGTAATTGTTCTTATTCCAGAAATCGTATTTTTATAATTTTATCCCAATATGGAAAATTAGGATCTTTAATCACAGTGGAGAAAGAGACATCAAGGAATACGAACGGATGCAGTGAAGTTTATCAAGTTCGGTAATAAAGATACATTTTATATTTGGAAATCAAGAATTAAACTAAGTAGTGTAATGACATCATAAATATTTATGATGATTATTATGATTTTAAATGACAAATTTCACTGATTAAACTTTGGGAGTCTTAAAAAACTGTTATATATTGATGAACTTAATAAATGCAACTCAAAATTTAAAACAGTAAAACGTCCCCAAGTATTCCTATCACTAACGGATTACAAAGGGATCTTTATTTCCAACATTATTCAACATTTATTTGGACAAGCATCACATAACTGGAAAATGAAATGTAGTGGTATGCATGTAATGATTGGAAATAATATATGTTTATTGCATTTTAGAGATGATCAATTTACATAGTGATTTATAACATAAGTGCAAGAAATTAATTTAAGAGTAAAAAAGGGAGGAGGATAAGTGTTTAATTTTAACACATAAAATATATATAGTATAAGAGAGGAACAAGGTTTGAAATTGAAGATAAAAAGGTTATTATGTGATGAATAGAATTATTTGGATGTTAAAATTAAAAATGATAGAAGAAATGATACTGAATTTTAAATAGCAAATAAGAAAAAGAAAATCTCACATTTGAGTGGTATATTATGGGATAAACAGATAAGAGAAACAAACAAAAATTTGCAATTCTATTATAAAAAGTATAATTTTATATGGTAGGGAAATTTGACTTTGGCAATTCAAAAATATGTACAAAGAATGAACCATGACTTGAAGCTTTCCTGGCGGCGGTATGAAAATAACTTTTCTCGGGCTATCAGCCAGGTGAATTCTGGAATAATTTCCAAGCTTTCAAGAGCTAACGTCGCTCTCATCTTCAGGGAATGATGTAGAGACTCCGGGTACGCCTTCCGGGTACGCCTTATATATAGTAGTCCGGTGGGGGGGACCGGCCAGATGCCGCTCTGTGATTGGCCCAGGTCCGTCATGGGAGGCGTTGACTAGGAACCAATGGTCTCCGTTGCCGGGACGGACTGCTCTGATTGGCCCGTTGCCAGATGTGAGCCTGTATTAAAATTAGGGCTAGCTTTTGGCAGTTTCACAAATCTTTGCGAGTGTTTGCTGAGCACCGAACTCCAAATGCCATTCACCTGCAAGCCGCTGTCTCTGTTGATGTTATTTTCTTCGTATTTAATAGCTATGGCTTCTTTGATGGAGCGGTCCCAATAGCTTGAAGACTTAAACATGGTGGTTGTGTCGCCCAGTCTCGGTCTGTGTCCTTCTTGGATGCAGTGCTCCGCAAGACCAGATTTTTCTGGGTACATCAGACGGATGTAGCTCTCATGCTCTTTGCATCTTTGTTCAATCGTTCTCCCCGTCTGTCCGATGTAGGCTCTACCACATTCACATGGAATGCGGTATACCCCAGGAGTCTTGAGGCCGAGGGAGTCTTTGACCTGTCTTTACATATTTCGAATTTTATTGGGTGGCTTGTGTATAGTCTTGATGTTGTATTTGCCCATAATTCTACTCAGTTTACCAGACAAATGACCTGTATATGGGAGGTAGGCTTTACGTTGTTTCTTTGTGTCTTGTGCTCATCTAGCTGGGATGCATTACGCTGTGCACAGTTTGTACTGACAGCGGCCCGTTATTGTTGGGCCACTCAACTTGAATATCTAGAAGAGATAAAGTTAGGAATGAGAAAATAAGATAGGAAATGGACATTAACAAATATACAGTATGATACGTCAATAAAACAAAGGTATTGACATGATGTTTATGTGTAAGAGAGATTACCAAAGTTTGCTTTCAAATGGATACCATCAATGAGACAAAAAAGAGGGTGACCTCAAGAACCTGGAAGAATGGAGTTATGGGAATCATGAAGGAGAAACAATTAATGTAAGGAGATTGCATAGATATGGCAGAATGGTTTTTGTAATATGAAAGAATGTCTTAGTTAATATTTCAGACATTATAAACACTGACACTAATAATGAAATGAAATGAAATGGAATTTTATTTATGAACATTCTTTAACTACTGGGTTCTTGGCATATCTTTCTATGTTGGGTATGAAAGACTGATTAATTTTGTTCAGAAACCTTTTTATCAGGCTTGAGGTTCTTTTACATGCCATAAATCTACAACACAAGACCAACAACATTTACTTCCCTTCCGGAGGGAAGCCTGCTAATGATTTTTATGCCCAAAAAAATCTATTGCCCTCTGCTGCGTTTGAACCTGCGACCTTGGGTACAAAAGGTTAGCCTGGTAACTACTAATCTATGGAGGGTAATTAAGTTTTCCAATATGATTGATATAGAGGATATCTGGGTTTAAGCAAAATAGAAATTTAAAATTAGCTTCTAAGTTATAGCTATCAAAGTTCAACAATTAGAGCCTGCTTTTTGTTACTCAATAATACTATAGCTGATAGCAAAACTTATCAATAGCATGATAAGTTATAAATAATTGAAGAGAATACAGAAAAAACTGAAATAATGTTAAGAAGACACAGTTTAACTAATACATTTTCTTTACAAAATGAAAACTGCAATTAATACTGTATTAGGAAATAAAGAAATGTTAATTATGTAGTTACACAGTAAACAAAATAAAATTGTAAATGAAGCATGACCATTTTTGTTCAACTTTTCTATTTGTACATTATAAATAATATAGTTTAGAAACAAAGATATATTTGAAAATTTATTACTTTGTTGGGTACCCCTTGGCTTTATTAACTGCCTCATATCTTCTCTTCATAGAAGTAACCAAATTCTTGTATTCTTCTTGGCTGATTTTTATTCCATTCTTCTTCCATAATACATTAAGCTCTGGTTTAAACTTGACTCTGCTTTTACGGACTGTATTCTTCAAAATGCTCCACAAATGGTCAGTAGGATTTAAGGCTGAACTCTGGGAAGGTGTGTGTATAAGTTTGGGTACATTTTATATCGAGTTCAGCAGCACCTTATGTTTACTGTTGTCCTGTTGAAAGGTATAATCATTTTCTGGGTGCTCTGCTTTACATTGTTCTTTAAAGTGTCAAAATACACTTGTTTGTCCATAATTCAATTAGTAAATTGTATATTACCAACTCAGATGGATGACATACAGGCCCAAATCATATTGGAACCCTCACCTCTGCTTTAGATTGTTCTTTAAAGTGCCAAAATGCACTTGTTTGTCCATAAATCAATCAGTAAATTTTATATTACCAACTCAGATGGATGACATACAGGCCCAAATCATATTGGAACCCTTGTCCTGTTTCATTGTGGGAATAGTGTTTCTGAGATCACTGTATGAATTTACTTTTCTCCATTCCCTGTTTATCCCATCTGACCCAAAGAGGTTTATCTTAGTCTTGTCCAATCATATGATGCTGTTCTAAAAATTCTTATCCTTGTGGACATACTCTTTAGCAAATGCAATTCGTTTCTTCCTATTTGCTGCTCTTACATAAGGTATCTTCCTTGGTGTTTGACCGTGATGTCCATACTTCTATAAGGTGCAACAAATTGTTTGGTCAGATATCTTCTTTCCAGACACATTTTCTATTAATGTTCGTAATCAGAGCACTTAAATTTGAATTTTCTGGATGTTGCTTACAGTGAAATGTTCCTCTTGCACATTCAGTCTTGCTTTCATTAAGTTTTCTTGGTAAATTATTTGTAGAGCCTTGCTCTTTAAATTTGTTACTATTTATTGAATGGTAGGGTGAGATTTATGTACTGCCTATTTATTTATTTACTGTTTAAGAGAATACCCTCTAAGTGCCAGGTTTATAATTATTTGCTTGGGATCAGAACTAAGCTTCTTTTGCTTGCCCATTTTGAATGATTCTGACAAATGTATGTATGTGTACACAAAGGCGACATTGGAAGCTTAAAGTGACATTTGCACGTGCATGTAGAAGTTGTGTACCATACAGTGGGCATTTTATCTACTGTACGAATAGATGAGTTGTGTAAAAGTTGGGGCTATTTCTTTAATATTGGTATTTCATACAACATTATAGGATTTGAAGTGCATTTTCCATTGGAATACATTTGAATTGGATTCATTAAACTGTTGTAAGAAGCTCATGTAAAAACAAAACATTTTAATCAAATAGAGGATGACATTTCATGGAAAACATGCCATATAAGAATGTTAGGTAATGTTGCTGTTTAAGGGTCAGTTGGTCTCGTAATATCAGGCAGCCAACCTCTGAATCTGAAAGGTGCAATGTTCAGCGTAATGGAGCATATATAGTTGGTATTGCAAAAAGGAGGGAAGGCAGCGCAGTCATAGAGTAGTGTGAAAAGTATTAAATTTGCAATTAACAGTACATGCCTTAGGAAGCATAACGATAGATCATCATACTACCACCACCACCAATAATAATAATAATAACAATACCAATAATATTAATAATAATAATAAATAATTTGTATTTACTACTAATGCTCCTGTTTTCATTAAAAAAGAAACAAAGCAATCAATAACTTCTTATTTAACAGTAGCTTTGTGTATTAAATTTCTCCATTTAACCCAAAATATTACTTGATCAAACGTATTAAGAGCACCGCATTTGCAGTGTGAGGTAGATGGGGTTATCTTTATGTTTTGATGAAATCACCTATAGCTCGCTCATGTACCACATAACCTCAAATAACATCATCTGCAATTAGTAGGGTTAATGGTGTATGATAGATGCCGTCGTCTGCTAGCATTGCCATGTCCTTCGGCTACGTCATATACGCGCCATTTAGCAACATATAACCGTGCTACTACTGTCGTCTTGCAGCTGTAAACTGGTAGCATTCCTTTGGCACTGTGTGCTCAGTTCTACAGCAGGTTTTCAATTTCTAAAGTTGGTATGATTTTGCGACTAACTGACCCTTAAACGGCAACATTACCAAATGTTATATATTTATAAGAAAATTGTTTCTATCATTTATTCTGCTAAAAAAACTTTGGTAAGGAAGCAATAGTAGAAGAGTGAATGAATACTTGATGTACTACCAGAAATCCATTTAGAAGGTTGTTTACCTTAAGATCCCCCCCCTCCCCTATTCCTTTCACATTAAACAGGTTAGATGGAAGAATTTTTTCACTACAAGCTGAGGATATCTTGCATATTACATAAACAATAACTTTGAGAGATTTCAACATAAGATGTCTTAAACTAGACAGAAACTGTTTAATCCAAAAAAATTCATATTACCAAAAATCAATTTCATAACATAATTAGCATGACTGGAAGTACCTTATGAAATGCAGAAATCCTTTGGCGTTCAAGATTGGAATTAGGGAGCTTGTAAATTTTTACTTCGTATTAAGAATATTATTTAAGAATTGTTGCATGCATTCAGGTTAGAAGGTTAAGCTGGTGTAAGTTTTCATTTTAATTGTAAGCAATATTTTTATATATATAAGTATAGTTTATTTAATAATAGTAGTAGTATTAATAATAATAATAATAATTGTTGCAGGACTATTCTGGGTGGAGAAAATACTTCATATCATATTGCTGCTAGATATTTGACAGAAGAAACTCACATAATTAAACCAGTTCTGTTCTCCATTTCAATGAAAAATTTTGATTTACCTACCTTAAAAGCGATTAAAGATATCATTATACACAACAAATCCTGGTGAACTCAGGTAAATGAAAGAATCCATTATAAAAAAAATCTGATATGCTACATTCACATAATTTTCTCTAGCTGTTCCATTCACAAACTATTCTTACTAAAGATTTTTATTTTATCTACACCAAGCTAATGGAGATAAACATCAGCAGAATTGGTCTTATTACTTGCTTCCTTGTATGTAAAAGGGAAATGAGAGAATGCATTAGGCTAAAACAATAATCAAATAATTTAAAAGCTGGTTGCTATGTGATTCAAGTTCCTTTGTATGGCCAGGAGTTGACAGATTCCCATATGCGAAATGTATAAGTATTTTAAAGCTGAGAGCAATAACAAGGAATATCTCAAAAACGGTCAACTGAACAAAAAAAAAAAAATATATTTTAAATTTGTGTGGTAGGTTTTGGCCTATCTCTTATGGTTTACCAGTCATGCAAAATTTAGCAAAATTCATCCAGAATAAAGAGGTTTTCAGAGGCTATTCCCATAAAATTCAAGATATATATTTTATGTGTCATGTAAATATCTTTAATATACAATATTTTAATCAAAATCATTGACATTTTTGAGAAAAACAAAATTTTCTAAAAACGTTCCTTGTAAAGGGTAGTTTGAGGTTTGGGAGATTTTTTTTGAAAATCTTTGTGTCACATCCTTGGAAGATACTAAACTTAAATACCAAGTTTGGTATTTCACAAACTTTTCGTTTTTGAGCTATCCTATCCACAGACAAACACAGACCTTTTTCTAAAAATGCTTTTTTCGGACTCAGGGGTCCTCAAAACATATATTTCTGGTGAAATCTCAACATAAAATTTTTAGGTAGAATGCAATACCTTCTCTATCCACTATGATGTAGATTGTAACATGTGGGCTAGAGATAGTAATAATAACAATGAAAATAAATAGTGGTTGAAGAAATGAACATAAAAAGATGTATAAGCTTGCTTTGGAATGTGTTCATATATGAATTTACATGGTTTCTGTCATTTCTATCCAAGCTTTTTTTTTTTTTTTTTTTTTTTTTTTTTTTTTAATATCATCCCTTCGAAATAAAATTGTGTTGGGTGATTCTTGTCTAGTAATTGATTCATTTGATTTATTCATTCAACATGAATTAATTCATACAATTTGTCATGGTTCATGAATTGTGCCTACTGTGTGCTAGGCTGTTCTAGTCCATAATTTTTCATAAAAATCATTCCCATGTCTGCTGGTCTGCTCTAGAGTACAATTCATTCATGTTTTATTCTGTGATTATGCTGGTTATTCTCACTTACGATTTTTAAGATGAATTGTGCCGATTTGTAGCCTAAATACATAATCAGGATTTTGTTGTTACACACAGATGATAAAGATATTGGGGCTACTTCTCCTTTAGCATAAAATAATATTGACTATAAAAACATCACTATTACTTGCCATGTATTGCTTAACATATCTGACATAATTTCCTGCATGTTTTGCAAACAAAAAAAAATTCCTATACGCTTCTGTTTCATGGTATTTATCACTACTACAACTTTTATGTATACTTTTTACAAATGCATCAGTTTGAGGCTGCAAATATTATCTCAGTTTCACATCAGCATATTCGAGGCACCTTTAATGTATTAGAATAAGGTTAGTTACATTGATGTATGTTCTGATTATCAAATACAATATATAAATTAATGTTTTTAAATACCCACATTTTAGCCTTTTTAATATTTTTATAATCAAAATGTCCTTCAAAAGGAGAATTTTAAAATTCTGCATTCTTTTCTTCCATGTTGGGCTTATTTTGATACTGTGAATATCTATTACAATGTAATCATACAGTATGGCGTATTAGGTCTCTTAATAATGCTCAGTAAAATACTGCACATTAACTCTATGCTTACACTATGTGCTGCAACTTCTGTTGGCTATGTTTACAATCCATTTTACTGAGCTGTACAGTTTACACTATTGTTTTTAAAAGTTATTCTTTCTTGGCTGAACCAGCGACTTACCAGTTAATGTTATGAATTCTAAAAATTCTTTTGATCTGCACAATCAATGCTTTGTCTATTAGAGTAACTGGTACATGTAATATTAGTCTACTCTTAATCAACAAACAATATTCAGTTTTTGGCTGTGTTGTTTTGTTTAGCGAACCGGACAGACATTATAGTACACAATGTATGGTGATTATTTCTGTATACATCATTGTTCTTGCTCGGTAGTATTCATCTGGTTTGGCTGCAAAACAGTTCCACTTGGCTAAGATAGTAAACAAAACACAAGCGAGAATGAATCAAAAATGTTCTGATCGAGATTCTTGCAACCAGGAATTCTTTTTGAATGATGGTTCATCTATGGCTGACATGAATCATGTGATTCTTTTTTAATGAGATATATGCTATGGCTGTCATAATTTTTGCAGCACTTTTGAATGAGATACACACTATGGCTGATAAGATTCTTGCCATTCTTTTTAACAACGGTTTGTGCTAAGGCTGCCACAATTCATGTGGTTCTTAGCTTGATGAATTGTCACATGTGTACTCTCTAATAGAAAGGGAAATAGATTTCAACTTTCATACTTGGAGCTGAAATTTAATGATTTCAGATTAAGATTTTCAGGAATTACCATCAAAAAAGTACCAAATAATAATAACTAATGGAACATCTTTACGAACATGCAATTTTCCTTCTTCTTTTTCACATCAACCATTAATAATTAAAGATGATTTGTGATAAATAAATAGTTCTTTTGTTTTCATATTGTATAAGCAAACAAAACTTTTGCTTGAATTTTGGTAATTGTGTATTTTGGCATCACCTAGTGTAGAAGAGTGAAAGTTATAACAGAACAACTATACACTATTGTAGGTTATAAGACATTTCGGCTGTGCCGTGGCCGAGTGGTTAGACAACTTGCCTCTCATCTAGATGGCCCAGGTTCGATCCCAAGCGATCACATATGAGATTTGTGGTGGACAAAGCAGCGCAATGGCGAATTTTCTGACTGAAACGTTAGTGTAATGTGCACAGGAGGTACAGTTATGAAAACGCTGCTGTAATATAAAAATAAACAAACAGATTAAATACTTATTAATGCCATGTAAACACTGTATTTTTATTATGAAAGTTCAATAATTTGACAAAAATTAGGTTATGAAACTGTTTATGTAGTACTTTCTCTATACGTACTATATACATAGTGTGTAGAGAAGGTATCGTAATGCACCCAAAAATTTGATACTGACATTTCACCGGAAATACATGTTTTGAGACCCCCTGAATCCAAAAAAAAGCATTTTTAGAAAAATGTCCTTGTGTGTGTGTGTGTGTCTGTGGGCAGCATAGCTTAAAAATGAAAATACCGTTAAAAACCAAACTTAGTATTTAAGTTTGGTATCCTCCAAGGATGCGACACAGAGACTTTCAAGAAAATTCCCCCACCCCAAACTACCCTTTACATGGAAAAAATTTCGAAAATTTTGTTTTTCTTAAAAATGGCTCTAACGATTTTGATTAAAATCTCGTATATTTAAAATACTTACTTGACAAATAAAATGTATATCTTGAATTTTGTGGGAATAGCCTCTGAAGATTACTTTATTTTGGATGAATTGGACAGATTTTCGCATAACTGCTAAACCGTAAGAGGTGGACAAAAACTTATCACACAAAATGTAGAGCACATTAAAACACATAATTTATGTTATATAAATTTTGGTCGTGGATATGGTTGTTTTTAAGATATTCCTTGTTTTTAGTTTCAGCTTTAAAAAACATACTTTTCTCATTCAGGAATTTGTGAACTTCTGTCCATACAAACAAAGGAACTTCAGTCTCATGGCAACCAGCCTCCCTTATTTCACTTTTACTTACAAGAAAGCATGTATTAATTCTCGATTTTCTCGATTATCATTAAGTAAATAGAAGAATAAACTTTTTATCAGTAATTTGTTGCAGAAATGTAGAGAAAGTCATGTGAATGGAACACATCAGATTTTTTTTGCACAAGATACAATCTAGGGATCTTATTTTTACACTTGTAAGATATCAGCTAGCCATTTGCAGCTGCTGCATTGCCAACCAAAGAAATATAAAAGATATATGCATTTAATGTTTTCTTGTGATAATCTCCAAGTATTAAAATAAAATAGAAGTTCTAATGCATCCTAAATTTGAACTTTATACATTCATATTGTATGCTGTTATGTTCTTGAAAGAAATCAATTCATGTGATTTGCTTGAATTTCCATAATTATTCACTTTGAAATCAACTAGCATAGGAGAGTGAAATTCATAAAACTTTCTGATGCACATGCAGACCAAAATTTCAATGGTTGAATGGCAGAAAATTACCATATTAATCCAAATACAAGACAGTGGTTTTTTCCCAAAATGTTAATGTTCAGAACTGGTGGTTCGTCATGCATTCATGACATAGGTATGTTTTCCTAATACCATGAGGGAAAACAGTAAGTTTCAAACTTTGCGGGTATGGCAAAGCCTGGGGGAAATGGTATAGATTGCTGTCAGAAATGTGATGTATGTGGCAGATTTTGTGCCAATTCGTGCCAAAAATTGTTGTTATCGGCCTCTGAGCATTTCATTAGAAAAAATATTATTTCCCGAGATGGAAATAAAAATAGGTCGTTCATTTTAGTGGCTTCGCATAATGTAGGGAAACCAATGATCAAACAGAAAGTGCATTTCAACTCCTACCGTTAAACACATACACCGGTACGTTTCCCCTCTTCTTCTCTGTGTCGCCCTCAACGTGAATTTATGCGCAAATTCGAATTAAGTAAATGTTTCCAGACATGTTGTATTAATAGAAAATGGCATCCATAATTGTTGTTATGCTATGTACTGCCATCACTGCCGCCATCATGTTCTATCATTGCACATTCTGTACATCTCCGTACCCCCACTCAAAAGATAAATTAATGTACAAGTTCTCAGTTCCATAGAAGCCAGATATTTTTCCTTCTTCGCTATTATTTTACGCAGAATTTTAATTGTACTTTTGTTGCAAGCTTAAGGAAGAATGCAATTTTGTTGCACCACACTTTTGACAGCACAGCAATATTTCTTGTTTGCATAACTATTTTTATATTTACATCTATGTCTTCCTTCCTTATTTTTTTTTAAATTTAATGTTTTGATGAATTGGTCATTAGCTGCTTGATGCCCATTCCTCCTACTGATTGCTGTTATGCTTTGGTGTTATTTTTCTTATCCACCACCACAGTCATTGTGCTTCTAATTACTGAAATGACTCAAAGCTTAGCCTTGTCTTATGGCTGATGTATGTAGACCCTCATGTTTGAAGTGACAAGACTACACTCTTGGTGAGTGAAACTAAAAAAGAGAATATTTCCTGTTTTCAGAGTGCTTTAAACTATTTTGTCGTCACTGTATTGCAGGGCAGACTTTAAATTCTATTAATCTTCCTTTTCAGAGAAGATGAGTGGAATTTTTGGTCAGCTGGTCATTGGGCCACCAGGCAGTGGTAAGACCACCTATTGCCAGGCAATGAGCCAGTTTCTACAGAGCATTGGAAGGAAAGTGGCAGTTGTCAATATTGGTAAATTCTACTTTATATTAGCTGAATATGTTATACTCATGCTTTAGGCATAATAGATGTATGGAATTTTAAGAGTATTGAAAACCCCATGTCTTAAGCAAATAAAGGCTGATGACAAACAAAATAAAAAAGTCAAGGTATCTCTTTCATGGGCAACTAGCGACTCCAAACATAGGTGCAGTGCAAGGTAAATTTTTTGAAACTATGAAAAGTTATGTTATATTAATTTGTTGAGTTGGTTTTTTAAGTTAATGAAGTTTTATGAAAAGTTAATTTTTCTTAGTCCAAAGATTACTTTGTCAGCAGATAAATCTTAAGTTATGTAAGAAAATGTCCTGTAGCATTATACTACACTAGAAAATGATTATAAGATGATATGAAATGGAAAATATTAACGTTTGATTCCAAAATAAAAATGTTAATGAAGTAACAGACTTAAAAAGGGTGGGAAAATGGCTTGTCACAGTATGGAAAGTCCTGATAATAGAAAAAAAATTCAATTTTAGCTTATTTTTTGTAGATGATTATATATTATTCAGGTCCTTTTTATCTTCTTCCGACCATGAGAATGTTATCTCTAGTACATTGCAAACCATGTTGTTTTCAAGGTCCATTAATAAAAATCACTGAACACTCAGTTTAATGAAATTAAATTCATTTAATTAAATATTAAGAATTATTTAAATTAATATCTTTCTTGGACATACAATGGCAAAATATACAAACAAAAATGTGGCTTAGCTATGTGTAACCCATTATTCCCCCTCTTGGCAGTTCTGTTCATGGGATCCTTTGAAATACACATAACAAAAGCCTTCCTCTCCACCTTCAAAACATGGTACCGCTATGTATACAACATATTTGCAATAATATCCAAAAAATTTAAACAAGATGCTTTAAAACTATTAAACATACAACACCAGACAATAAAATTCACACTAGAGACAGAAAAGAATAAGTCCTTTCCATTCCTAGGCCTCAAAATAAAAAGGGGAAATAACAAACTCTCCTTTGGTATCTATAGAAAGAAAAATATACTGACAACTACATCAAAAACAACCGTTACAACCCAAAATCACACCATCACACACTTAAACAGCTTAGTACATGCATTATCAATTTTCCATTAAACAGAGAAGAATATGATCAAGAATACCACCACGTAAATACAGTCAACAATGGTTTCAATCCAAAAATAGTGGACAAAAAGATTCAAAAACACAATAGCAGAAATAAAATAAAGGAATCCATCACTCTTAACACCAGTAAAAGAAAAGAAAAAGACATTTAAAAAATTTTCATGCCACCCATTTTTCCACAAAAAAATTTCAGAAATTATTCTCCAAATATAACATAATTCTAGCACCCCAAAACAGATATAACCTTCTAAATTCATTAAGAGCACCTCCAAAGGATCCAACAACCCAAAAAGAAAAACCAGGAATCTAGCAGATAAATTGCAATAAAGTATATATTGAAAAAAAAAACCAAAAGAAATATCAGCATCCAGACCAAAGAGCATATGTACAACATAAAAAACAGACAAGTCAGCAGTTGCAGCACATATTTAGAGTTCAAGCCATGAAATAAACAAAAACATGAATTAATATTGTATGTGAACCAACCCATAGACCTATATGTTTGGGAAAAAATATTTATCAAAAAGAACTTGCACCAGGTCATGAATTTTGAAAAACTGCCACCAAACGTATTTGACAAGTCTTTATGCCATTTGCAAGCCTAGATATGCAGAAGACAATGCCATCCATACCAGTTGAAATACTACAGCTGAATAAAAGCAATGACTTTTGAAACATGTCCAGTTTAAAAATATTAAGTGACACAATAAGTGTCTACACTTCAACTCACAAATTTAAGACAAAATCTTACTATACAAAAATCTGATATGCTCCATTCACATGGTTTTCTCTACATGTCTGTACAAATTATTATAAAAAGCTTAATCTTCTACTACTTCATGCTAATCAAGATAAACTTAGCAGAAATGCTTTCTTTTAAGTAGAAGGGAAATAAGGGAATACATGAGGCTAAAGCGATAGACAAATCTTTTAAAAACTGGTTGCCATGTGGATGAAATCCATTTCTTTGTATTGCCAGGAGTTGCAAATTCCCATATGTGAAAAGTTTAAATATGTATTTTAAAACTGAGACCAATAACAAGGAATATCCCAAAAATGGTCAACTTCACGAATAGTAAGTTTTTTTCTATCTCTTACGGTTTGCAAAATCCAACAAAATTCATCTTGAATAAAAAGGTCTTTAGAGGCTATTCCCAGAAAATTCAAAATATACAGTTTATTTGAAATATAGATATATTTAATATGCAGCATTTCAATCAAAATTGTTAGCCATTTTTGAGAAAATCAAAATTGTCAAAATTTTTTACATGTAAAGGGTAGTTTGGGGTGGGGGGATTTTCCTCAAAATCTTTGTGTTGCATCCTTGGAGGATACTTAACTTATATACCAAGTTTGGTATTTTACAGAATACACGCATACACGCGCACATAGACCTTTTTCCAAAAATGCTTTTTTTGGATACAGGGGACCTTAAAATGCCTATTTTCAGTGAAATCTTGGTATCAAATTTTTGGGTGAAATGCAACACCTTTATACAATATGTGTAGAGAAAGTAAGTGTTCATTTCTGAGATTTTGCCTTGTTATTGGTATGCATTTTCAAACACTTAATTTTTTTTTTTTTTCATTTGGGAAGACACTATTCCTTTTATTTTATCATGCAAAGAGCATGAAATTTCAAACAGAGTAACAACCTCTTTAAAAATCTATTGCTTTGCCTACTATATCCTTTAACAAAAAATATAAATGTAAATTGATAGTTTATCGGATTAACAAGAAACAGATGGAATAGTAAGCTGTTGTTGAGAGGAATGAGTAAAGAAAGTCATGTGAATGTAAAACATAATATTTATTTTGTCATGACCATGCAAAGAGCATGAAATTATAAACCCATCACATAACAATCCTTTTTAAAAATGTGACTTGCTTTAACCTACTGCATTCTTCATATATAACTACAGTGAAATGTGTAATGAAAGTTTATCTCTGTTAACGTGAATTAAACAGAAAAATAAGCCTGTGTAAGAATAGTCATGTGAATGCAACACATCAAATTTGTCTAATTTTATATATATATATATATATATATATATATATATATATATATATATATATATATGACCCTGATGTAAACCAAATTATATGACTTAGGTCAAAGATATGGATTTCAAAAGATGAAGTTCTAAATAACATAATTTGTTCTTCACTTTTAACTGCCAAAAACTGAATAAAGTAACATAAAAATGTCTTTAATATACACTTCAAAGCCAACATGACATTTTATAGAACACTATTTGAGTTGACATTTTAATTTGAAAACTCAGGAAAGCTTTCTCTTTGAAATTCAAGAAATTAAGAGAAAATTAATCTCCCAGTAGGTAAAGAAAATTGAATTATAAAATTATTTTTATAAGCCACAGAAGCAGAATGCTGTTTAGAACTGATTGAAGACAAAACACTTCAAAAATACATTGAAACAGCTCCAGAAACTATTCATTACTAGATTCCTAAAGAAGATAAGTATTACACTTTTACTGGTGGTTCACAAGTGCCCAATGAGCAGGTGACAGAGCTACATGCCAGTTATTTTCATTCTATAAATCTTTGGCTCCTGGTGCTTCAAACTTTGAGATTATTGAAGCTGTATATTCAGCTATTCAAAATCTACTGTATTGCATTTCCTAGTTTCAATGAGAAGTTGTATTCAGTGATTCCGGAACAACTATTTTTGCTATAATGCATAACTTCTCAACTAAAAGGATAAAAGTCATAAGACAACTAAATTGAAGAGGAGAATAGTCCGTCAGTAGTGGTTCACTACTTAGTAACGAACTGACTTGCTAGCTTGCTAAGGAGGAAACAATATACAAAAACCCAAGCCGTTATCATTCTTCTTAAATAAGACTTACATCTTTTGAATATTTTCAAGCAATTTCAAAAACTATAAGATGGAAGTGCCTTAATAAACATTGATCACATATCCCGAATATCCGCAAAAAACCAGTGACATCTTGCCGAATGATCAGATGACATGATTGATTGTCAAAGCACTTGCTCAAGTTTGGCATTTTTTATTTCCCAATTTGTCCATTGTGTGACCTTTAAGAAAATGTACTAGTATTATCAGTAACAGTTCCCATCTATGTGAAAAATATTGGGAGCAAGACAGTTAATTGCTTTATTCCCAAACACAAGGCATTAGATAACTCTAACTTTGATACTATAAAACATTACTGCAAAATTGATCTATCCCAACAGGTTAGTAAAGCTAGTTAAATTAACTCAAATGATGAGTATTGCTGTTATATCCAAAAAGGAAAATTTTACATGAAAAGCCAAAAATGAAACATTTAAACAATGGAAGTCTTTTCAAAACTAATATCACAAATCTTATCTTTACTTGTCCCAAATAATTAGTATTATAAGACATAATACAGTTACTCTTGAATGGATAACATAAGGAATATTCATGTTTACCTTTGGCTATTACCTTAAAATATATGTTTCTCGTAAAAGAGTTTAGTTACTTGTATTAACTATAAACAAGAAATTTGCTTAATTCAAGAAACTGATTCAAGATTTGAAAGAAATTAATAATACTAAATAATAATAAGAAGAAGAAAATTAGAACCTGGTACTTTATTACTATTGACATTGTTTTCTGCTCTCCTGTAGGTCTACATCTTTTTTGAGTGGACACAGAAATTAATAGGAAAAGTTAACAATCTTGTTCTGCCTGTTTTATTTCAGTTTCTTTTTGGCCTTGAGAAGAAACTATATAGATATACTGCAACAATGGAAGCGACCCTCTTTGTGCTGGCATGGAGCTTTAAATTTAGTCAAGACTTGAGTCTTTATCACAATCCCTGAAGAAGAAATTAATAACTATTCACTCAGTACTATTGCTATTGTGTGAATAGTACAGTAAAAACAATAATACAATGAATAACTGAAACTATATGCTACTCGTATGATAAGTGTATATGTTCTGGATAAGCCTTCAGTGTCACCTCATGCATATTGCTATTTTTTATTGTGCACAGACAGCTGCTTAGATTTATTTCCAGGAAAATTCATTGTAATACACTAGTGATGATGCATTACAATAACATGAAGACAAAAATATACCTTTCCTCAGGTTGCAATTGCATTGCCTACTTTTGCTGCTTCTGTTTCCTTTGGCTTCTCTAAACTTTGCCCCACAATTTCACTTTCATCCATTGAAAAAAGCAACACAAATTAAGGGAATGCTTCATACACTTAAAGCTGATCAAGGCACCAGTTTACCTAGCTAATAACCTTGAGTGTAGCCATCCTGAGAAAACTGGATGTAGACATAATATGGTTTGCGCAATTGCAAACATGGACATAATACGATTTGCAACAAAAGCCTCTTTTCATATGCCAATTACACAGGCACAAAACATGATTTTACTCGGACAGAATTTGCAGGATGAAAGAGCATGCTTCTAACTAAGCAAATTCATGTAAAACTTGATTTTGTCTAGGGGTAGATATAATATAGTTTGCAATAAAACTCCTCAAATAATGTTTGTTCTACACTGTATACTGTGTACTACTTTCAGTCTTAGTTCACATTCTAAACATTACAATATTTCTATGCACCATGCACAATAGGGTTTAATCTGTGGAATAACTAAATAAATAAAATAAATATACATTTATATGAGTGTGAATTAAAATATGAACAAAAATTTAGTGGCTCTGGTAGTGAATGGAAATGGGTGGACTTTGAGAGGGTGCTGATGGGGATGTCTGGAGTAGGGGTCTTGATGTGTCACACACCATAGAGCAGTAGCTCACTTCCCTTGAGCAAGCAATAGGTACACATGTTCATTGTGCAACACATCATCAAAATTCTGACAAAAGAAGACAAAGTTAGGATTCACACACACAGTTTGGGGAAGCAATGCATTCAATGACGAATGGTAGGGCAGGAAGCAGTGGGAAATGAGCCACACCAAGATGACATTCCTGCAGTACTTGATCTTATTGAAAAAGATTGGCACATAATTTCTGAAATTGCTTCACTCATAGGAATACATTTCAGAAGTTTTCAGGTCATCATCAATGATGAACTCAGCTTTTGGATATTGACTGCCAAATGGGTTCCTTTTTTTATTTTATTGTTTCATTTATATAGACCCCTCTAACATCTAAGGCTTTGCATTACAAACAACTTGTCTGTAGGTTCTTTACATTAGGTTTTAAATTGTTTTATCCTAAAAAAAACAAAAGAAAAAAAAAACCATGTGCGCGCACACACACTCTCTCTCTCTCTCTCTCTCTCTCTCTCTCTCTCTGGGCATAGGGAGTAATTCTGGTTAAAGAATTCCCTAGCTGGATATCAAATCTGGGGCCTCCAGGTGATAAGTCAGCTCGCTGACCACTCGACCATGGAAGTAGTCAAATGGGTTCTTTGTCTCCTGTTGTAGAAAGAATAAGGAGAACTGGGAACAATGCAATGGTATTTGGGAGACTATGTAGAAAAATCTGTAGGATAGTTCCTTGTAAGTAAAAGGGAAATAAGGGAATTCACTGGGCTAAAGTGATATGTGAAGCAACCAGTGTTGTGGGAGGATAAATATATGCAGTGTTCATAGATTACACGAAAGCGTTCAATGGAGTTTATAGAACCATTCTAATGGAGAAACTACGCTGCATCCTAGGAGAAGAAAACCCCAATCTGCAACTCATAGTGAATATTCTGAGCACCAACCAACTGAAAGATAGCGACAAAGTAAGCCAATCCAGACCCATTATCCAGATGAAGTGTTCTTCAAGGGGTCCCACTTAGTCCGATGATATTGAACCTGCTGATGCATGATGTAATACAAGAGGTAGCAATAGACAACCCATGTTCCTGTAAGCAGGCGACATGGTTATGATGTCGAGCAACAGAAAGACCTTACAGGAAGGGCTTAACAGACTGCATAGTTGGTCCAGATCAAATGGCCCAGCCATAAATACAGGTAAAACCAATGTCATGAAGTTCAGAAGAGGAGTAAACATCTTCAAAACTGGTATCTTCATCTGTGGTAGTAACAAATTAGAAATTCATACAAATCTAGGATTAATGTTGCAAGTTACAGGTAAAGCATTTACTAAACTCTTAGAAGAAAGATGCTTAACAGCGAACAAGGCTATGTTCGATATAAAGAAGCTTCAGAATCTCTCCCGGTACAGCTCTTCGTCTCTTCTACATCAAGATCATGCCAATTGCAAGCTCTGCGCTAAATAAGATATGGATCCATCTGACTACTGCAAACTTCAGGAGACTGGAAGCAGTAAAAGTGTCCTACCTAAAGAAAGCTCTACATTTATCAAGAACAACATGTACGAGGACAGTGTATCTAATGATGGAATCCAGACTTCTTTGTAAGAGAGTTAATGCGAGTAATGGCCTGCCAATCATACCAGCAAATGAGGCCCACATCAGAGACAGGCAAGTCAAAGCAGCAGACATAGATCCAGAATTCTTCCTAACCCTAGCCATGACCTCAGAAGAATGGAGAGGGCAAACTTTGAGTCTTCATGAGGACAGATTTCATCATAAAGTCTGTGCGCTTCAGAGTAGTGTATTCACACTCTGTGCACAAAGCTGTCAGTAGTATCATCTGCCTACATGCCCAGCAGAGACAAAATCACTAATGTTTTACCAAAGAGGAACGAACATTTTTGACAAACATTATATCTGTAACCATGAACAAATTCCCATTTAAGAAAAGTATTACAAAACCCTACAAAATAATGCATTTGGTATAAATTGTATGTTTTAATGAGATCTACAATTTTTTTGTAGTAAATTTTTGTCTCTCTTTTACAGATTATCAGTTATGCAAAAGCCATTTAGATTGAAGAGGATACAGAAATTATTCCCAGAAAATTTAAGATACACATTTTATTAGTTTTGTAAATATCTTAAAAATATATGGTATTTCAATCAAATTAGAGGCATTTATGAAAAAATCAGTTTTCAAAAATGTTATATGTAAAGAGTAATTTGGGATGAGGAATTTTCTTGAAAATCTTGTCACAGACTTGGAATGAACTTAATTATCAAGTTTGGTATTTAACCAGCTTTTTGCTCCTGAGTTATGTTATAGAATCACTTAAGGACCTTTTTCTAAAAATACTATTTTTGGATGTAGGGGATCAAAATGTGTATTTCCAGTGACATTTTTTGGTGGAATGCAATACCTTCTCTACCTATATGCTAAGTGGGTAAAGTAAAAATGAGATGGTTGTTTTGTTTTAAGTTGATGGAATCAATAAAAATGTTAAAAAATAACTCCAGTTGATCTTTGATTCATCCTCGTAAAAGTGGATGTAAAGAACCTTGAAGTTTGTTTTTATGCATTATGTTAGCTTAATCACAAGCAGATGACAGTATCATTGGTTAATTATGTATGCAACATCCAAAAGGACTTTTTGACCAGTATGGATAAAGTAAAATCCTTCAAATTCTTTGTTGTTACTCTGATTACCATTCTTGACTTATTGTGGCCCAGTTTAACTCTACTTTTAAGGAGGATTCTTTTATGTCAATTTATTTATTTTTCAGACCCTGCAAATGAAGTTTTGATTTACAAAGCTGCAATAAATGTTTCTGAATTGATAACAGTGGAAGATGCTATGGCAAATTTAAATCTTGGTCCAAATGGTGGACTTATGTATTGTATGGAATATCTGGAGAGGAATATGGATTGGCTTTTTCAGCTTATTCTGAAACACAAAGACCACTACTTTCTCTTTGATTGTCCAGGTCAGGTAAATATCTGCTGTATTTAGTCTCTCTCTGGGGTTTAGAATTATAAATCATTATTTTTTTTAGAATATTTATAGTGATTAGCTTTCATTTTCTACTCAGTGTTTATAGTTATAACGTGAAAACGTGAGGGTGACACCAAACATTTTTAGAATATCATGTTTCTAAAAAAAATAAAATTCTTTTAATAATTGATTATAATATAGTTTGTTTGACTTGCTCTCACAGTTTGTTAATTATTATTTTGTGTCACCCAAAAATGAATTTGACTAGATAATATTCCGGGACTAGGCTTTATATCATTTTAAATAATCATCAACATTTAAGCAATGTGAAGATCGCTTAGAAGTGTATTTGGCAAAGGATCCCCATTTAAGGCAAATTATAATTAGTACAGAGAAATCAGGAGATCAGTTGTTCCTTAGTGATGAATTTTGTGAAGGTTGTCTAAGAATGCTGGTTTTTTTTTGTGAAAATATTGTTTTTTGAGCAATCTTTGAAGAAGATTAAGGACATTTTTTTATTAACAGTTACATGTGGGAAAACTTTGTTGTCAATAGATTCCATATAAATTGATTTTCAATAAAAAAATATGCATTACTTAGGGCAGAAAAACTTAGGGAAAAATTCCAAGGCAAGCACTTGAAATTTGATTTAGAATAACATTACTGCTGTTGAATCTTGGATTTTATGTTATGATCCTGAAAAAAAACCTAAGCCTATAAAATGTTGATGCAGTGCAGGGAAAAATTCCAAGGCAAGCACTTCAAATTTGATTTAGAATAACATTACTGCTGTTGAATCTTGGATTTTATGTTATGATCCTGAAAAAAAAAACCTAAGCCTATAAAATGTTGATGCATGTAAGAACATGGTTGCCAGTTTTTTTTTGTTTTTTTTTTTTGGCTGCATTCTACTATAGCATTAGAAGATAAGACATATTGTTATTGCTGGTTGGTAGATAAGTGTTTTTGAAAAAGTTTTATGTGGAATTAGAGCATAATCCACATGCATTTCATTAAATACAATGAGATTGTTGCTGACTCCATAGCCAACCATTATTAAAATTAGAATCCTTTCCTTCTCACTTAACACAGGTAGAACTATTGAACACACTAGATGTCAGATTTAATCCTATATCAACAATATTGTGATTAAGCGCCAAATACAGACAACTGGGAGGCCCTCAAAGAACTGTTTCACGAACCATCTTCTGGTTGCAGTCTACTGCAGTAAGTTTAAGTCAAGACTTAAACAGCCAGGAGAGACAATGCAGAAGTTTGCCTTGGCAATTGAACAGCTGGTGAGCCTCCCACCTAGTTACATGGCTCAGGAAGCAGCCTACTCCTTTGTTGATGCAATGCCAATATACGGCAGCTCCTGATTTCAGCAATTGTAAGACAATCCATGAGGTGTTGACAGCCACATTGAGGATGGAGGTAACCAAGATAACAGCTGTGCCCACCTTGAAGACTAAGAATGTTTACTATGGCAGAAAGAAACAACCCAGAGAGGACAACCTTAAGTGATGTGTGCAGGAATGTGGCAAGCAACTCATTTGGTGAAGGACTGTCCACATCAAGTCGACGAGCAGGCAGAAAACAAGTAAGGGCTGACGTGGCAAGGGGCACATCAGGACTGTTCACTACCCCTCGAGTGATGTTACATGCCTTGGGCAGAAGAGTAGGCAACACCTGCACCACTGATGGATGGATGGATGGATGGATGGATGAATGGAAGGAAAGCTGTGCCGAATGCTAGCAGCCACAGATAGAGCCATGACTGTAATCAGACCTGGCATATCAAAGGCTTGCTGACAGGAAAATCCAGTTGGCCCTTCAAATTAGTGACACCTTGTTTGTGGGGAAGGAATCCCTGCTGGAGTTGACATTTGGATAGAACATTGCGAATCTGTGGGGGTTCAATGCAAGTATGACTGAGGTTGTGATACTGGAACTGGAGTCACTTGGAAACCATGAAGAGACATTGGCAAGAAGGTACTGTGACTTGGTCAAGATGAGGTGTTGTTGTGGAGCCCCCAAAAACATCCAGGAATCTGCATGATGATCCTGACGTACAATGTATTATGCCTGCAAGAAGTAAAGCACCTGCTTTTGGACTGGGACCGGAAGACACCATTGCCCAGGTATGTTGCCTTGCCTAGGAGTACCAGTGAGGTTGCTGAATCCATTGGACAGCAATCAGGTTATCCAGTCTGGAATGAACTTGGGGAAATGAGAACTAGCTGTGGATGCATCACCATGTAATAGCGAATTCAAAGAGCTAGTACCATCACAGAATCTGGGCTCTGTCTGAGACACTTGCTAAAGAGGGGGGCTGAATATCTGGCCACATCTCATCTGCAGAGAGTCCAGCATCTACTTAGATGATATCAATTCTGTCCTCAGCCAAGGGGACAGCAATTAAACTGCACTGGCCAAGTACTCCATCACATTGACACTGAAGATGCAACCTATCTGGCAACCACCAAAATACGTTCCTCTGGTGAAGTAAGCAGAGGTGCAGGACATGAGATCTGGGAGAATATTGGAGAGTTTAACAACCCTTGGTGCTCCCTTATAGCCTTGGTGAAGAATGTCAAGCTTCATTTCTTCTTCTGCGTGGATTTCTGGAAGCTGAATGCCATAACCAGGAGGACATCTAGGATTGACAACACCTTGGACACACTTACTGAATTATTAATATTTATAAAGGACCTCTATGTCAAATAAATTAATGTATAAACCCTTACATAAAATTCACCCCCTAATTAAAATTTCCAATAACGCCTTAGTGCACTAGTTCTTGACTTTGGTCTTGAGATTGGGATACTGGCAAATGCTCCTAGATTCAGAGACAAGGATAAGACCGCATTCTTGACAGGCCAAGGGCAAGCGATTTACGATTATGCCCTTTGGATTCTGCAAAGCACCAGCCACCTTCCAATGCCTAATGGGTCAGTGATGAGAGGATTGACTTAAAGACGGCTGTCTGTTATATCTGGGTGACATCATCATTGTTGGCAACAACTTTGAAGATCATCTCAAGAACTTGATCAAGATACTGCAGAAGTTACATGCAGTTAATCTAAAGCTGAGTGCGAAGAATTGCCAACTCTTCGTTAAGTCACATTGTCTCACCATCTGGACAAGCCTCTGAAAAGGCTTGTATAGTAAGAGATAGACCTCGCCCACAAGATCAGAACTACAATGTTTCCTGGGCCTGCAACCACTGCCATTGGTTTGTCAGAAGTTTCTCCAACATTGTGAAGCCCCTTACTCATCTGACGGAAGAACACTGGCTTTGCACTTGGTCAGAAGAGGCTGAGAGCACATTCCAGGCATTTAAGCCAGCACTCCACAGTGTGTTTGTGTTAGGATTTCCACAACATAGGGCAATTTGTTTGTGGATACAGATGCTAGCGACACTGGTATTAAAAACCTTCTATTCCAGGTGCAGGATTGCCAGGAGCGGGTAATAGCCTACTCTAGCAAAATGCTATCCAAGGCAGAAAAGAACTAACTGCCTTACCTGGCAAGATTCCTGGTAGCAACAAAGGTGCAAAAGCACTTCCACAATTACATGTATGGTCAGCCATTCCATCTAAGGACTGGCTACTCCACCCTTGCCTGGCTGGGATGCTGAGTTTCAAAAATCAGGAGGAGCCCATTGAGTCCAGAGGTTCAAGAATACAACTTCACATAAAATTATCCGATAAGGAGGAGCCACGTCAAGAAGACCCTATCCAAAGCAGTGCAGCCACTGCACTAAGGTGGAAGAGGAGTGTGATTTCAGCAATGCCTGCAAATGGATGGGAAAGCACAGGCCCAAGGAGGGAGCAGCTGACAAGATGCCAACTTGGGGTCACTCTGAGAGAATTGGAGGTGGACCAGAGCAAGCTAGAAAAACATTGCACCAAGCAGTAGTGTGTATAAGTCCTACTGATCACTATTAGACTTTCTGAAGACCAAGGTGAATGTACTATTTACAGTTTGGAAGTCACCTGATAGAAAGACCCAGAGAGAGTAGTCGATCCTCCCTTGGAATAAAGTCACAGAAGTCCTGGAGGAAATACTTTAAAGGACTTTGATAGGACATTTGGGATCCAACCAACAATCTCTGACAATGGTGCTACTGGCTGAGACTACAGCAGACATTGAGAGATGCTATCTTCAATATTGTGTGTGTCCCACAGATAATCTGGGTCACATTCAGCAGTGTAACATGAAAAAGGACCCTTCGAACACATAGCCATTGATCTAGATGCACCATTCCATGTTTAACACAGGGACAACAAGTATCTATTGGTGGTCATAGATTATTCACAAAGTGGCCAGATGTGTATATTATCTCTAACAAGGAGCCTAAGACCTTCACAAACTGCCTCTTAGAAGAACTGTTCTTTTACTTTGGGGTATCATTGGCTAGTACTAAGTTTGAATCAAACCCAATGAAGGAAACACTGAAGAGACTTGGAGTGCACAAAACCTGTAAGATGGCAGGTTGGGCAGTGTATCACTTTAGAACATTTGGGGAAGGTTGTGTCCAATCACTATCCACATTGGGATGTCAGGGTGCCATGTTTCTTGCTGGCCTACAACACAACCATGTAACAAATAATTAGATGAAGACCTATTGTGACTGGCAGGAGGATTCCAGCATAGCTATATCGCCCTTGCCAAACTTCAACAACCATGGCAAAAGCCATACATACCTCATGGTGAAGAGCATTAATGATGTCATCTATCGTATCCAGAGACTGTCCCAAGAAAAGAAGCGAATGGCACTCTTAAATTGTTTAGCTTACCACGATGGCGTTGTTCAGATAACCAGCCCTAAGCAAAGAGCACTGTGACTACGCATCAAATGCACACACTTAGACTGTGCCACCCTGAATCCTATACATGTGTGAACAGCTTGCTTTCCATCTTTCATAGCTTATTGCTGCAGGTGGGCACAAAAATAGCATGACACTAGTTTACATCAAAGCCCTTTATTGTAACAAGTCATACCTGTGTGTAATGTACATGTGCAATAATGACCCTGCTTCTCCAAGTTTCTTGCTACTGAATCAGCAGATATAAAAAACCCTGCAGAGTTTAGTTTTGTCAGCAATTTAAGAGCACAGTCATCAGCTGTGAATGAGTGTCAAAGTGACAAGAGATAACATTTTGCTACAGTGTTGAATTAAAGACATTTATTATAATAAAGAGGTTTTGTTTAGAGCTAGTCAAGTCAGCTTTCAATCTTGCTTTTTTCCTGCTGCCAATATGCGCGCCTCTCACACCAAGAAGATGGAGCTTGCACATAGATGGTAGGAGAGAGCTAGCTTGACCAACAATGTACAAGATTCTCGATTATTCGCAAGACTCATAAGTTCTGTTAATAGCAGGAGTATGGTGTATTGCATGGAAACTCACATAATCAGCTCTGTAAGCTACATTATTTCATCTGTTTAAATGATTTAAGATTTAAATAGCCTACCAGGATAAGGGTGATATTTAAATAACCCACATTAGAGAAAGGGTTAAAAACGAAAAGTGGTATCATAGATTCTGCAGCTATGTGTACATGGTCTTCACTTTTATTACAAATAAGTGTGTATGTATTTTATTACTCCTAGATGTTTATGTTGCAAGAAGTAATTCTATTTTCGGCTATAATCTGAACATGTTTATTTCAGTATACTTAAAGTTATATACATAGCACACAAATTATAGGTATGTTGTTAACGATTAATACTGCTGATTCAAACCATTTACTGTGCATGCCTTTGGTATGTGTGTACTTTAAACAATTGATATTACTAGGGCCTGGAATTTTAGTTTTTTAACAAATGCAGTTTTAACCTTTTACTATCTTCTACTAGCCTCTTTAGGTTTTTAAACAATTGTCCTAGCTTTTTTTTTAGGCTTTTAAACAATTTTCCTACCTATTTAAGGAAGTCAACGACAAATGCCTTTAATAACATAATACTGATAAAAATAGGAAAAATATTTTATTTCATGGAAGCATGCTAATAATATGTAATGTAATATAAGAGAATTTATTACACAGTATACTTGTGCTAGAACATTTTAACTAAAAAATTCAGCATTTACTTTTAATATGCAGCACTCACATAAAACAAACTCGCAATTCAGCACTGTTGCTCTACACAACCAGCCACATTTCCAAGTTTTCTGTTGTTTTTAATTTAATTCTATAGGCAGAAAAAGATTTTTCAACATCGCAAGACGTCATTGGCGCATATTTCATACAAGCAATTTCTATATCAAGATAAAAATTATGACAAATTTTTTCCAAGGCTAACCCCACATGCACTCTCAAAACAAAACTAAACAAATTGTTGAAAAAAAACTGTAATTCAAATGAATTGAAGAAAAAATTGATACATTTTCTACTGAGCTTAAACAAGACTAAAGTTTAGAAAGTTTTAGCTTTTAGTGTCCCATTTAGCTTGTTTTAGGTTGAATATGATTCACACATTAGTACCCAAATGGCTTGAAACATAAGGTACTTTGAAACTTTCTAACTTACAAGGGGAAAAGTAGGTTTAAACCTAAAAACTGGGCCCTAGTTATTATGTAACTAATACATAATAGCTTTACATTATACTACAGATCATACGTCAACTAACTTCGCCTGTAGTTACGGGTATACTTGAATTGCCTTGCTTGTGAGCATTAGTTCTTGATACATGAGATTCTCTCTGCTACACTCTCGAGCAGTGGCATGGCCTATGACTAACGAGGGAGAGTGGCATGGGTTTTGACCACTTCTGATTTTGTTACATTATCATTAAGCATATTTCCATGGATATAAACAAGAACAGTCAAATAAACTTTCTTTAATAGATATAAACAAAGGACAGGCAAATTTCAGAAAAAAAAAATAAAGAAACCAACATTTTACTCTGTTGCCTTAACTTTTGTTTTTTTTTAATTTAAAAAAATTAATCTAAATATGTGAGTACTTGTTGATTACTAATCAGGGCTGTAAAAATTAGGATGTGGAAGCAGCAAAAATCTTTAATATAATTTTTAGATTCCCTATATGGGTTAAAGTTATTTAGATGAAGTGGGATTTTTAACACTTTATAAGAAAAACAGTGTAATTTGTGTATCTCCCTCTATTATTCTGTGTGTGTTTCATGTAATTTTTTTTTCCTCTTAATTTCAGGTTGAGTTATATACTCACCACAATTCAATGAAGAAGATAACTGAAAAGCTGTTGAACTTTAATATGCATTTGTGCACTGTTCATTTAGTAGATTCTCACTACTGCAGTGATCCAGGCAAGTTCATGAAATACTTCATGTAGTATAATTGGGAGACTAATGGAATATGTTTAATGTAGAGCGGAAAATAATAGACAGAAAAGATGTATTTTTAATACTAGAATTATTTATAATTTTCATTTGTCTATTAGGTAAGCTAATTGTCACTTATATTTCTTTGAAAATTGAAAAAGTGAACAGAGCATAAACTTAGGGTATGTACTACTATTGGCAGATAAAATATTAAAGAGTCAAAAGCAAACTCAAAGGCAGGTGGGGGAAAGCCACTGCACTGAGAGAGAATGCACCTTCTTTCATTCTCTGTGGTTTTGCACTGGTAGGTCAGGTAACTAAAAAAAGTCTTTGTGTGCTACATTGTCATTTATCTAATCAAAGGATAAATTTTCTCTTGTACTAGCAAAACAACTTTAACTAACATATCAGATATTATGTTAACTATTGGCCATAATTCACAACAAATATAGATTGGGCTTTTAGCGTAAGTGCTTTTTTGATTACCTCCATTGCTTATGTATGAAATACTTTAGTAGCACTTCTTTGAATAGGTATCATTATATCATTCCAATTATCTCTAAGAAAATAGCTACATAGTTTTAATAAAAACACATTAATGTTGTGTTCTTAAATTTTGAACACTAAACATTAATGGAATATTTTTCAGCTGGTTCACCAGTAAAAAAAAGTATACACCCATGGTAACATAAATATAGGAGCATTACCATTACAATAATCAAAGTGATATGTTCTCTTTAATCTAAACTGTCATTTTATGAGAAACAGTACTGCAATTAATTTTCAGGTATAAAGTATACTGTTATAAATAAAGCCTAAGACTTGCATCTTTTTGCAACAAACTATTCTTACAAAAGCTTATTTTTCTATATACTTCTATATACTTTGTGCTCATAGAGATGATAATTGGCAAAAATGTTTTTTTTTTTTTTTTTTTTTTTTTTTTTCTCTCCCTTCTTATTGGTTCAAGAAGCTTATTCTTCTATTTTACGTTAGATTGAATCAAAATTTTTAACAGCTGGTTGATATGTGATGGCCTTAAAATTACATGGTTTGCATGATTAAAAAAGAAAAACAAATGACGACTTCTCATTTCAGAAAAGTATTAAGTATTGTGAAATTTAGACCAGTAACAAGGAACATCTCAAAAATGATTAACTCCACAAAATAAATGTATTTGCATAATGGGTGTTATAAATGAAAGCAAGCTTAATCAGTTCTCACTAATTCCAAGCAAATACTTGGTCTTGTAAAAATAAAAAAATTCTCAACCTCCTCGTGAGAACTTACTGACCTTAATTGCTGAGCTTTTACGCACAAAATGGTATAATAAAAACAAGCTCTACTTGCGATTAGGTGACTTTTGCTTGCTATTTCTTAAGGTACATCACCTTGCTCAATTTCATGATGGTGGTTCCTGAATGGAAAACAGACATTTGATGGTTGCATTCATATGACTACTCATTTTTCTAAAATTCTTACAAAACCTTATTCTTGGTATCTACTTATTCCTAATCAACAAAAACTTCCATTATGCACATATACATTTCCTGTAGGCATAAGAGGAAATCAGTAAATTAAATGGATAATCAAATCTTTCAAAAGTTGTCGTTTAAAATTCCATTCTTTTTGAGTGATCACAAAACAAATAAATCTTACGTGTTACATTCACATAACTCTCTCTTCTGACATTCTATAAACTATTCTTACAACTATTAATCTAGCTACTATTTGTTAATCCTTATAAATGTTCAATTTACATTTACATTCTTCATTGCCCAATATAGTAAGTAAACCATGTCAGATTCTTAAAGAGGGCATCACTGTATAATGGCTTTAAAAGTCCATGTTCTTTGCAAGAAACAAAAATAAATTCCCATTTGAGAAAAATATGAGCATCTTAAGTTTAAAACCCATATCACGTAATAACTCAAAATGGTTGTGCTTTAACAAATTCCATGTCTTTTGTATAGTAAGATTTTTCTATATATTTTAGTTTATCTGATATGCAAAAATTAAGAACAACAAAATAAGAAAATGTTCAATGTAAAGGTTAGTTTTGGAGAGGGAGTCTCTTGAAATCTTTGTGTCATATCCTTTGAAGATACTGATCTTGAACACCAAGTTTGGTACCTACTTAACCAACATTCATTTTTGAAATGAAACATTATGTTCATAGACATACCTACATTATTTATGTAATAAGATTCTCTCTCTCTCATGTTTAACCGACTATACAGAAGACATTCAGAATGAAGAGGACCTTTCATTTTTTTCCAAGAAAATTTAAGGTAGAAATTTTATTTGTCATGCAAATATCATATGCATAAATTTTAATCGCATTTGTTGGAGCCATTTTTGGAAAATAAAAAATTGCAAACATATTTCCATATAAAGAGTAGTTGGGTAGGGGGTTTTTCTAGAAAATCGTGTCCCATCCTTGGAGGACATTAAACTTAAATACTAAGTTTAGTGTTTAACTAATATAACTTTTGGGTTATACCATTCTCTTTCTCTCTCTCTCTCTCTCTCTCTCTCTCTCTCTCTCTCTCTCTCTCTCTCTCTCTCTCTCTCTCTCTCTCTCATACACACACACACACTTTTTATCCAGAAAATTTCAAGGCAGTATTTCTGGTAAAATCTCAATTAGGAATTTTTGGCCAGAATGCAGTACTTTCGCTTCTTACTATAAATATGCAAGTAGTAAAGATGAAGGGACTCTAATATGAGCAAATGACTATGCCATTTGAAAAAAGAAAATGTAGACTAGTTTCCAAAACATTTTCCAGAAGCAAATGAAACCCATAGTGGACCTTATAACAATACTGAAAAGCTCCTGAGCTATTTTCTTTTGCCTGGGTATGATAACACTAAACAGAATGTGAGCAGGGTCACAGTGATCCATTCCCATTACCAGGAAACTGACAATGTAAACAAAGTGATGTACAAATATGAACACCTATGTAGAACAGAATACTCCTACAAATCAAAACCAGATTATTATAGAATTTCCAGTAAAACTGACTATAGATTTAACTTTTAATAGATTGAAACTTCATAATAACACCTTAAAAAGTACTTAACATGATATTTTATGCTGATGCAGAGGATATAATAGTGGTGCAAAACACAACTCCAAATTATCTACTTTCAACATATCAGTAAGTTACAGGGTCTTAATACTATCAAATTAAAATAATATTAAGAAGCTGTAACTTAACTGATAAAATAATTGTGAAAAAAAGAGTGAATCTCCAGTTCTTACATTTTTCAAATGTTTAATTACATTTTGTTGTTTAAAATTGGTATATACTGTATTATTGGGTTTAATAAATGAACGTACATTTAACATGTTTGAGGTATGATTATGCATGTTTAGCAAAGATGTAAATCACTTTGAGAGAATAGGTATGTTTGTTTACTTAGTTGACATGCTGTGGTGAAGGTCACCGAGCTAAAGTGTTGTAGGTGATAGCAAAATATCAGTAAAGAATATAAATGTTTATTTATACCAATCTCAATTTGTTTGCAAGCTGTAGCTCACAAGCTTATTACTTTCTCTACATGTACTATGTACATAGTGTATAAAGGAAGTATTGTATTCCACCCAAAAATTTGATACCAAAAATTTCACCAAAAATATATCTTATGAGGTTCCCTGAGTTCAAAAATGCATTTTAAAAAAAAGGTAGGGGGGGTGTGTGTGTGCACTTGTGTGGGGGGGACAGCATAGCTCAAAAAAAGGCCGTTAAGTACCAAACTTGTAATTTAAGATTGGTATCTTCCAAGAATGTGACACAAGGATATTCAAGAAAATCATCCCAAACCCCATACTACTCTTTACATGAAACCTTTTGAAAGTTTTGATTTTCTCAAAAATGTTTCTAAAGATTTTGATTAAAATGCTGTATATGAAAGCTATTTACATAAAAAAATAAACTGTACATCTTCAATTTTCTGGGAATAGCCTCTGAAGACCTATTTATTGTGAATGAATTTTGCTTATCTGGTAAACCATAAGAGATAAGACAACAACTTACCACATATAAAATGTAGATCTCGTTAAAACATATAATTTATGTCATATACTTTTTTTTTTTTTTTTTTTTTGTAGCATTTGTAGCATTGACCGTTTTGGATATATTAATTTCAGTTTTAAAATACTCATACGGGGACGTGTCAACTCCTGGTCATGCAAAGAAACTGATTTCAATCCCATAGCAACCAGCTTTTAAAAGATTTAACTATTGTTTTAGCCTAGTGTATTTCCTTATTTACCTTTTACTTATAAGCAAGCAAATAATATTATTTCTGCCAATTTTTATCTTTTTTAGCATGAAGTAAATAGAAGAATAAGCTTTTTAACTATAATTTGTTACAGAAATATAGAGAGTCATGTAAATGGAACACGTCAGATTTTTACTTTCTCTACACATACTATGTGCATAGTTTATAAAAATAGTGTATATTTTATTATATTTTAAATCCTTTAATTGTTAAAATTTGAGATAATATCCTTTATCAATAATAATTTAGTTTATTGCACTCCACCAAAAAATTTAATACTGAAATTTCACCGGAAATATATGTTTTAGGGTCCCTTGTATCCAAAAAAAGGTCAGTGTGTCCATGAACACAATTCAAAAATGAAAAGTCGGTAAAATACCAAACTTGGTATTTAAGTTTAGTATCTTCCAGGGATGCGACACGAAGATTTTAAGAAAAATCCCTCCACACCAAACTACCCTTTACATGGAACTTTTTTCAACAATTTTGATTTTCTATAAAATGACTAACGATTTTGATAAAATATATATTAAAGATATTTACCTAACAAATGAAATATATATTTTGAATTTTCTGGGAATAGCCTCTGAAGACTACTCTATTCTGGACGAATTTTACGGAATTTGGCATAACTGCTAAACTGTAAGAGATGGACGAAAACTTATAACTCATAAAATATAGAGCATGTTAAAACACACAATTTATGTTATATACATTTTTTTTGTGGAGTTGATTGTTTTTGAGTTATTCCTTGGTTTTGATTTCACCTTTAAAAAACATACTTTTCTCATACATGAATTTGTCAATTCCTGTCCATATAAACAAAGGAACTTCAGTCACATACAACCAGCTTTTGACTACCACTTTAACCTATGGTACTTCCTTATTTCGCATATATTTACAAGGAAGCAAGTAATACGACTAGTTCTGCTAATTTTTTCTCGATTAGCCTGAAGTAAATAGAAGCCTAAGCATTTTAATAATAATGTGTTGCAGACATGTAGAGAAAGTCATGTGAATGGAGCACATGATTTTTTTTTTTTATTCATATCCCAGTTAGGTGTTTTTAACAAGATTTATATGTTTTGTGTACTAAGGGTTTATCTATCTCTATACAGAAAGTACAGGGCTTCAGAAGCTATTCCCAGAAAATTCAAAATATAGATTTTGTCATGGAATATTTTAAATATTAATAAATTTTAATCAAAATTCATGGTCAGTTTTGAGAAAATCAAAAATTTCAAAAAAAGTTCACAGACCACAAGGACCTTTTTCTAAAAATCTGATGTAATACATTTCTATGACCTCTATCCATTCTTTGGCAAACAATTTTTAAAACAGTTCATTCTTCTAGCTATTACACATTAATTAAGTTAAACATCTGCAAAAATACTTTTGTTACAGATTTCCGTGCTGTAGGTATAACCAGATTAGAGGAATGCTGCAGGCCTAAGCAATGATCAAATCTTTAAAGATCTGATATCGCTATGTGCTGGACTTGAAATTCAGTTTTCTTTGCTTGATCAGCAGAAAGAAAAATCAATAACTTTCCATTTGAGAAAAATATAACAATGCAAAAAGTGAAACCAATAACACAGAATATCTCATAAATGGCTAACTCAACAAAAAAAAAATAAATAAATAAAATAAATGAAAATAAAACATTAGGGGCATTTTTTAGGAAATTGAAAAATAAATCCTCCATGTAAAGGGCAGTTTGGGGAAGGATTTACTTGAAAATCTCCATATCGTACCCTTGGGGTTAAATACCCTTTTCATTTTTTTAATTATGCTCTTCAGAGATAAATTGTACTTTTTATACAAGGGTTCTCAAAAATATGTATTTATGGGTGTAATGCAAGACCTTTTCTACTGTACATTGTACGAGGTAGAGAAAGTAAAAAGCGTCTGCTCAATATAATAAAAGTTTCAATAAAGGTCACATTACTAATTCATGCTGCTGAGTGCTTTCATTTTGCACTCAACTGTTTTTGATCATTGGTTAAGTAAATAACAGGGATAATGACAGTTACCCTAGCACGACACCACAGTTTTGAGGGGGGGGGGGAGTGGGTCCTACCACCTTAACATCTAGTTAACATTTGTGATTATGCCTCTGGAACAGTTCACTCTTTTATGGTTATATTTGGATTATATGTACACACTTTCATACTTCCAGACTCTAGAGAGGATAGGGAATAATTTCGACTCTCTAACCAGGAATCAAACATAGGACCTCTGGATATCAAAGCTAACATGCTAACTACCAGATAGTTAATGAATGAGAATAGTAAAATAATTAAGGGCTTCATATTTGTCTATAATTATTATATCTATGTAGTAGAACAAAGCCATAAACTTAGTAGTTGTAATATGTTCCAAAATTGTTAGTTTCATATCATTTTTGTTTATAAACTTAATATAATAGTCGCAGTTGGAATATTCTGTTCATATAATTATTGCTCATTGCATTATTCTTTGTACTATTATTTTGTACATATATTTAATGCTGTCACTGGGAATACCCAGTGGCAGAGGAATAAACGTATACATACAGAGGCAGACTTTAATAATATATTTTGCGCAGATTTTAATATAAGTGGAAATAAGTCAGGAAAAATCTTAGAATTGAGGAACCTGTTAATTTAGCTTCCAGCTTCCTCTGCAATTGATTTAAATTGTATTCCATCCACAGAGGCATACCTGATAATAATCCACAAAAGATTTGCATTTGCTTTCTCGAAAGATAGTAGATACACTCTTAAAGATATATTTTTGGCAGGACTTAAAGATTACAAATCCAACCTGGCATTCAGACAGAAATTCTTGTTTTACCTTTGTCAGGTTAGGGGTTAAGCACTACAGTCTTTTCTTTAGCTAATCTATAGGGTTTTTTCCAGAGTATAAATCTGTAGCTGAGTTTTCGGATAAATGTACATACTTGGCTTATCTGCCTTTATAGGCACATAGCTCCCAGAAACCTTTCTCTTACTGAACTTCTAACCAAGGTAAAGTTGCCACAATTCTGAAAACAAAAAAAATACGAACATTTCCTTGTAATGACAAATAGGAAAGTAAATCAATTACCAGGTTTAATATTTAACATTGCTTACTGCATTTTTTCAGGAATGTAAAAACTTGCTTTTAAGTTTGCATCATTCTTTTATTCTGAAAGCTTCTAGTACATTTCTTGAACATTAATAAGAATACCCATTTACCAAAGATGATGTGCCAGGTGCAGAGCAAATAAAAACAATTATTTTTTAAATTTACAGCTTGGGATTAGGTAGTCCTAATTATTGAGCATAGACATAAAAATGGAAATAAGTTAGGGAAGTTTTTGAACTGGGATTAGCAAATTAACATTTTCACCTAGAGATTTAAGTTTGCCATGAGTGGTTTAACCAAAGCAGAATTTGTTCACCCAGAAAAAAGAGATTTATCTCCCCCCCCCCAAAAAAAAGTCTATAATTATATTTGTAAATATCCAAACTCAAAACCTAGGGCATTGATGACCTTGTAGTTGAACGCCCTTAAACACTAACCATCATCATCACTCAAAACCTAAGTGAAATGCAGAACACAATACAAAGTGAATGTTGCAAAATAATGTAACAATAGGAGACATAAAGAAAGCTAACTCCCACAAAAATATAATAAGCGCAACAAAGCAAATTGTGATTTATACAAAAGCTGACAAAGGAAACATAATGATTATTTATTATGAGGGGACCACTATGTCAAAAGAGTGAAAATACTATTAGAAAATGAGTTCCCTTTAGCAATTTGTATAACATTTGAGGATTATAAATAAAAAAATTTGCACAGTCCAATGCTATCCATAATCTGTAGATTTCTGAAAATGCATAAATCAGGAAAGATAGTGAGACTTATAAATAATATATAGACTTATCTACAAATTAGCAAAATTACTTGTGTTCAGTGTTTCTTTCCTCCCAAAATTTGAAGCTTTAAACATAAAAAGGTCTCCAAAATTCTAAAGATAATTTCAAACATCAAAATTTGTGTCTCCTTTGATGCTATGAGAGTCTTTTCAAGCATACCAACTGAAAACTGATAAACAGTTATTCAGAAACTGGTTGTTAGCAATAGGAAAAACAGAAGGACCCCAAGAATACATCACATTAAAAATTGTAAGCTTAGACAAAATTATTTTACTTTCAATCGGAAATATTAGAAACAAAACAGATTCAGCTACGTGCAGCCTAATATCACCCTATTAGTATACCTCTTTATAAGCACATTAGAACCAAGAGTCATGAAAGCATTCCTTTGGATATTCAAACCGTAGTACTGCTGTGTAGACAATATTTTTGTAATAGTCCCAGAGAAGTACTAGGAACCCTCTGAACTTCACAGTAGAGTTGTAATGGACAACTACATTTTCTCAACTACAAATTCATTTAAAAAGAAAACATACCTGGAATTTGGTATTTATAGGAACCTACTTGAACCAATAGTTATATAAAACAACTATAATCCCATTTTCCATCAGCATGGAATACTAAGAATCTTATATACATATCAGTTAATGCCCCTAGGAGCAATGAAGAATATGACTGTGAACTAAACAACATAATTAGCATTTCAAACAGAAACAGTAAATAAGAAAATAGAGCCATAAATATTAAGAGAGTAAAAGAGATCAACATGCTCATTCCAAATGAAAAAGTTTTTTGAGAAATTCACATATCATCCAGAAGCTAGCTATATACAAATTCCAAAGGATCTTCAAACAACGCAACATCAATTACTCCATCAAAAACATTTTGAATTTTAAATTAAAATCACATTCCACATGAAAGCAAATCAGGAATATACAGTTCAGCTGCAGCCACTAAGGAAAACTAAAAGAAACATAAAAACAAGAGCAAAAGAATACATTAAAATCATAAAAGAAAATTAAGAAGAAAAATCAGCAGTAGTATGGCATGTTTTGGGGTGGCCATGCCATAAACAATTTGGGAGAACAAGAACCATATTTTAAATTTTGAAATTCTGCTGGAAGGACAAGATCAACTATCAAAAGGAATGATGCCAGCAGTTGACCAGGAGCTGATGATGGGAGCAAATAGCTCCAGAAACATGTTTATCATCTCTTCAGTTTATTAAATAATTTAGTATTACAAGCAAATTAATCCAAATGATTAGTATTTTCACGAAGTCCTCCACCATACTTAATTGTAATTTAAAGTTAATATTGTTTATTGTTCGCATGTTGATATAAAATGCAGGTGCTTGACCATCCTAATTCTAGACAAGCCTTTCCTCTAATAACTAAGGCCTTTAATGTGCTCAAACTGAGTTACAATCTCTCCATTTTACTACAGCTAAGTAATATACTGTTTAAAAAAAAAAATATATATATATATATATATATATATATGGCTGCAATTTTTAATTTTGCAGTGTCCCAGCAATCAAGGTATACAAAATTGGTCTGATTAAGAGTTTAAAATGTTCCAGATGAAACAGCTATGGATGTTCAGTTGTGTCAGATCGTTTACCAAAATTCTTATCATTCACAGGTAAATTCATATCAACGTTATTGCTTTCCCTTTCGGCCATGCTTCACATGGAATTGCCACATGTGAATGTCCTGTCCAAAATAGATCTTGTGGCTGAATATGGTGACAAACTGCACTTTGGGATAGATTATTACATGGAAGTACTTGATCTCAACTACCTTTTAGATGCTCTGGATGTGGATCCTATCACTGGCAAGTATGTAGAAGTATCTTTTGCTAAAAATTATTCCTTTCTGTGCTCAGTAGTAATGATAAATTAATAATTTTTATTATTATTTAGTGGAGGCTTTAATCAAGTCCTTTTCATTGTTACCTATTCCTAGTGAAGTGGAGTTGCTTTGTCACTTATTGGAGTTCCTTAGGGCAAATGCTCTCCAGTAGTACTTTCATTTCTATTTTCTGATATTACGGATAAAATGTTTTACTTATAGAAATTGCTTAAATTCCCTTAAGTCAAGATGAACAAGCCACCAGCAAATTGGAGGAGCAGAAGAGACAAAATGCCTTATGAAATTAACATGAAGATCAATTATATTGCTTATCTCTGTACAATCTTGATCACTGTGATTTGCATGTTATGGTTATTAAAATGCACAAAACTGCCATGATGCAGTATTGACATGTATTTCATCTTTACCTTTTATGCTATATAGTTGTGGAAATTGTAGATGAACTAATATATAATTATGTAATGTGATCACATTCTTCAAGGATACCCAGTGCTAATCCTGAAAATTTGTTAATGGAGAAATTGGTTAAGTAACCAATAAACACTCATTAGGCTTTGTGCATTCATATATAAGAATCTGAGTATACCAAGAAACCTTTTTTAAAGAAAAATTTCCTGAACCTACTGAGAATCAAATCAGGACCCCTGGCACACCAATCAGAAGATTGAGCTATGAATAAGACTAACACTTTGTAGTACTAGACTATTTCATGAATAATGGTAGACAATTGCATGCAGTAAGTCTAGGTTAAGAAATAAAAATACATTGGGACAGTTGTTATGGAAGCACTAATTTAGAATTTACTGCAGTTAATGAAACGGACACTTTATTTGGTATTCAGATACAAATTCTGGCAGATGTAGAAATTGTTTGTTTGCCAGGAGCCTGTATGTTTATAATAACTGGCTGCTGCCAAGTCTAAGGCCCATATCCATAGTGCTTAGTTGAGAGACACTTACTTGCATGTCGATAGCACATTTAGAAACAAAAATCAACTGAAAATGATCGGTTTAGATATATATCGATTTGGTTTGAGAATTTTTTGGTGCTCAAAATTTGTATCATATTTTAATGAAGTTGGAGTAAGACAAAAACCTTTAATGATTGAGTGAAATTTGAGTATTTTAACAGGGAAGCCTGGTCAAGGCACTTTATGAGGATTGGTAACTAAATAAAGGTTTCCAAAGCCTTATTAATCAACATAAACAAACATTCAAGTAATAGCTACAATTATGAATATATGTGCCATTCTGCATAGTTTGTTAATTTAGAAAACTAAAGTTTTGTATAACCAGCAAAGCTAAAGATGGGTAAACTTCTGTATCTATTATCGCAGTCTAGCTATACACATATTTAGGTGCTTGATAATTTGCAATTGACAAGGATATACTGATAATTACTGGATTTTAAGCCTTTAATACATAACTCCTATTTCTCTAATACATAAGTTATTTGATATCAGATTCAAAAATTGTGATTTTTACTTCATGGGTATACTTCAAACATGCAGAGATGAATGGACATGTATCTAGATATGATGCAAATGCAACTCCTTTGCATGACATTTGAAATGACATTGTGGTAAAAAACAGGGAACATTTATTAGTAAATAACAATGCTTTCAGGTTAAGCATTTATTTCAGTTGTTACCTGTATATTGTTATATGTAGATATTTTTTTAAAATGTAATAAAATACTGCAGAGTGTAGTAAAGCACCTCTTACTGATTTCTCTGTGCAAATAATTAGTAGATAATACATTTATTGATGTAAAATTCACAAGAATGTAATTATGTTGCCAGTTTTACCATACAGATTTCATTTTTCATAGGCAGATACATTCTTACTTCTTATATTCCAAAACATCGCTGAGCTTCTCTGCAATTGTGTTAAGCACACATTTGTTTTAATAGCACAAGTCACAGCCCTTTTTAGTGTTTAGAATCAACACTTGTTCCAGAAAAGTTAAAAATTATCAACCTATTAAAGTATGACAAACCCACTCACTGTTCTTGAAGGACACTCATATTCGACTCATTTTCAATCACATAAGTATGAGTGATGATTCTTCTAACTTTGGTAACCAGAGAACATTTATTTGAGTACGATATTAGCGTGAGAAGAGAGGCCACTCACTGCAAGACCTTTAAATAATATTAAATAACCCGGATATACTTTGATTAATCAACAAATTTTGTCTTTTCTGGAACAAGTATTGGCCCTGAATTCTGCAATTATCGCTCTACTGTATTTTTTGTTCACTAAATTCTCAGTCTTCTATGTGAGTTGTGTTGTCCAGGGTTTTCATTTATGGATTCAAATGCTCAATATATCATTATGTGTGTGTGTGCATGCGTTTAACATAGCTACAGAAAAACACAGTGATGTTTTGTAAAATAAGTAGAAAGCAGAAATTTGCTTTGTAAATACTGGCAAGATAATTAAATTTGTTGAATTTTACGTCAATGAATGCATTATCTGCTACTTACACAGAGAAATCACTAACAGGTGCTTTACTGCACTTTATTACTTTTCCTAGCACATATGTACATAGTAGATAGAGAAGGTATTGTATTCCACACAAAAATTCAATACCAATATTTCACGAGAAATACATGTTTTAAGGCCCTTTGAATCCAAAAATAACTTTAGGAAAAGGCCTGTTTGTATGTGTGTTTGGGCAGCATACCTAAAAATGGTAAGCAGTTAAATACCAAACTATATCTTCCAAGGAAGTGACTGAAAATTTCCAGGAAAATCCCCAATCTATCCTTTACGTTTTTTATGACAAACAAAATATATATCTCGAATTTGCTGGGAATAGTCTCTTCATTCTGGATGACTTGTGTATAACTGGTTAAACATAAGAGATAGACAAAAACTGCCTTCACAAAAAAGGTATATCTTGTTAAAACACACAATTTATGTTACATACTTTTTTTTTTGTATTGTTAACTGTTTCCGAGATATTCCATGTTATTGGTTTCAATTTTAAGCTACTAAGCTAGTTTTCTCAAACAGGGAGTCATCTTTCCTTTTGTTTAATTCTGGCAAGCAAAGAGTAGAATTTCAATTGTTGCACATAGCAACTGGCATTTAAAGGATTTGATTATAGCTTTAGCCTGGTGTATTCCCTTACTTCCCCTTTACTTACAAAGAAGCAAGTAATAAGATCAATTCTGCTAATGTTTATCTTGATTAGCATGCAGATAAAAGAATAATCTTTTGTAAGAAAAGTTTGTTGTGGAACAGCTAGAGAAAGTCATGTGAATGGTACACATCAGATTTTTTTTAAGCATTTCTACATGCTTGCATAACAGTGTACAGACAAGAAAGTTGAATCCAACCAATGATACTGCAGCATTATTATTTATTGATAATGTTCCTTGTTTTTTTACCTTGTTGTTTCATGTCATGCAGAGCAACTACATTTATGTTGCACCAAGAGGTGGTGACAATGGGTTCATCTCTGCATTTCGTTTGAAGTACATCCACATTGTAAATGTGCACAATTATGAATTTGTTATCTGTGCTAGAAATAATAGCTCTTGAATTAAATATTGAAAACCTATTTAATTATTGGCATAGCCCTGCCAATTACAAATTATTCAATGCCACGCACTGGGTGGCTGTGGTTCTAGACAGCAACAGATATGGAAATTTACCTGCCTTTAGCTCAGTGATTACATAGAGCTTCAAAATCCTATATTAGCAAATTAAACAGAATTGTTTGAACATTTACATTTGTAGCTATTTTTAAATGTTTGTATAAGGTTTGATAAAGTTTTTTTAGCTACTAATCCTCAAAAAGTGCTTTAAGTGCATCTCAAGTCTATACCAGACTTCACTAGAAAAGTACTAAAGCTTATGCAATTACCAATCCTCATTAATTTCTCACTCACTTTTCAAGTCATGTATTGTTTCCGATTCTGATATTGGCACTGAAGTGAGATTTGAGTATCAATGTCCCTCAAATAAGGACTATGTATTTGATCATTAATGTTATTTAAAGGTCTTACAATAAGTGGCCACTCACCTTACACTCAAGTAAATGTTTCTGGTTACCAAAGTGAGGAAGAATTGGCACTCATACTTGAATAATTGATGATTGAGGTTGAAAATGAGTGTCCCTCAATTAAGTACTATGGATTTGCCCCTAAATCTAGCAGTGCATATTTTTGAGTAATTAAGGTTTTAAGATAATTTAAAATGTTTGTTTTATTAATTTGTTGAGTTGGTTTTTTAACACTACGTCACTTACATTGTTATTATGAGGGACTAGTTTCGAAAGCCTATGCTTTCATTTTCAACCTCACGGGTCCAATGTTTGTTTATTTGAGATTAACTTCGGTTTTCAAGTTAGTATGATACTACTTTTCATACATTGACATTATTTACATTTTATTCCACAATTAGCATAAGCTTAACTGGCAACAAAGGAAGCCTTACTATTTGTATTCTTTCCTTACACAGCATACCAAATTGTCCCATAGTTCCTAACCTATCTACAGTTTGTATTAATTCTTCTTTTGTGTCTTTCTTCATGACAGATACAAAAAGTTAAATGCTGCACTGGTTTCTCTTGTGGAGGATTACAGCCTGGTAACATTTCTGCCACTTAATGTTAAAGATAAGCAAACCTTACTACGCTTAAAAAATGATGTGGACAAGGCAAATGGTTATGTGTATGGAACTGGAGAAGAGCGTAGTGTACAAGCATTACTTGCCTGTGCTGTTGGGGCAGAGTTTGAACAGGAACGCACTGGAATCATTATGGATAAATATATGGATGAAGATAAAATTGACGAGTTATACTGACATCCAATTACAGTTTATGTGATACATTTTTAATGAGACAGAAATGAATGAAGTGCTTTAGAAATGTTTTAACTGTTTTTAAATGTAAAATAAAACTGCTTTTCCATTACATAAAAATTTGTACAGTATGATTTACTGTAGTAAAAGTTACTTTTTGTTTGGTGAAATCTTTGATTCAAGGGCTACTATCATTCTTCTGATGTAAAAATCCTTATAATCATATGGAAGTGTATCCAGTAGCTTCACTGCATTTTCAGTCATTTGTAGAGCCTAGGAAGAAAAGAAATCACATACATTTGAGAATGTTCTGCATTTTTGTCAACACAAAATAGAAATAAAGAATCTGAGTGTGTGTACATGGTATATATGAGTACTTTTTGTATACACAAGCAGAGCTGTGGTTGGCTGAAATCTAATGAGTGTTTTCTACACAGATATACAATTACAACCTTTACCAGAGTGCAAATATATTTTGGTACATTCAAAGCAGCTTATTCACTATTCAAGATAAACCCTGTTTCTTCTAAGCTTGCTTAACATTAAATGTATCAAAATGCTATTTTCTGTCTGCTTCATCCTGCCATAAAATGTATATTTCACACCACGTGGAGCCTAAGACCAAGGACAACATAACTACAATTGATTGTAACAACCACACTCACACAAATGAGGAGATAGAAGCATGCAATTGCAAAATATTGTTAAACAATATGTAAAACTGTTGTATATTTCAAAACTTTCTTTAAACCTAATAGATGATTCTAAACAATTTTTTTGTGCGGAGTTCGAAAATTATCTCCATTTTCTCCCATCACGTCAGGTTTACAAAATATTCATTAATAACTAGAAATGAAATTATAGCTTTGTGAAACGTAATAAAAATTACTTTCAACGACAATTTTGAGTGAAAAACTTGGCCAGAACCTGCTATTTGTCAGTAATTAATCATTACTTAATGAATAATTATAAGCACACTCATAACTTTACCTCAATATTGCATTTCAAATTTTTTCCTCTTTTACCTTTTCATATGTTGTTTAGAGCAGTCCCTTTTTAACATCCAGCAATAGTCAGCCATCATGTTAACACTCCATTTCCCTTGATACCTTATTTCCATATTTTTTATATCCTGGTGAAATATTTTGCCCTGTTCTTCACTAAAATCTACTAAATTATCAGGGAAATAATTTAGATGAGAATGAAGGAAATGTATTTTGACATATGTGTTGCAACCAGTGTTTGAAATTTTATAACATCACTTTCATTATGTTAATGTAATTTGGGTCTTTTTTATTTCCAAGGAAATTAAAAACAATATTTCTGAAAGCATTCCATGATCCTTCACTTTTCGACTCATAGTATTCTTGAACTGACTATCCATCATTAGTTTTCGAATTTGTGGACCAACGAATACACCAGCTTTCATTTTCATAGGATAATGAAGAAAATGTAGTACAAAGGTATTTAAAGCACTCACTGTCTTTATCAGTTTTCACAAGTTCTTTCATTAAATCTAATTTTACATAGAGATGTGGCAACAATACTTTTGAGAGATCAATAAGTGGTTCACTTTTTTTTTCCGCCCGGTATTAAATTAGTCCTACGTGGTCACAGTTCCCTTTGCCAGTGTTCTAACCTAGCTCTTCTATCTCAGTCACATAAGAAGCAAGGGTATCTTGTGAAACCAGCTGCTGACCAAGCAATAATCCAATAATCTTGAAATCTCCACAGACTAGCCATAGACGGTTTTCGTACAGCAGTTTTTGTAACAAAAACTTTATATTTTCATACGTCTGCTTTAAAACAAAAGTGTGGGCTACAGGAATAGAAGCACATATAAACTTCCCCAAATATCTGGTGCCTGTTCTAACAAGGGGCATAATACACAGGCACCACAAAAGATTTTAAATATTAAAATTAAGATAGACTCTCTAACAACTTCTCAAATGTATTTTATATTTATGCCATATATATTCACATATATGTTAGGAAAATGTTAAATGAATGTTTAAGATGATTTCATATGCAAAAAAAGAGTAGGATTTTATTTTGTATGGTGAACAGGGTAACACTAAATGGTGATTAGGAATGTTCCCTGAATATTAAACATCATTTAGGTTTTCTCACAAAGTAAAAAATATACACCCTGAGACACTAAACATTTCAACTTCCTGTTTATAGATAAGATTAATGCAGATAGATAAACATCTCCAAGAATAACAAAAAATATCTTAGCCTCTGTTCATTTTAAGGGAGAGACATTTTTGTGCAGAGCAGGGCAGATATAGTTCATAGATTTTAATAAATAAATATAAACATAATGTAAAGTATAAGCATAATAATAGTTCTATTATTTCACATTTTTAGTAATAAAGCTGAAATTATAAGCTGTTGAGCCTTTCTAACAAACAATAATAAGCACACTGCAATATTACTACAGTATGTACATTACGAAAAGTATTCAAAACATGAAATTTTGAGCTGTAAAAAATTGCTGCGTGAAAACAATTTTCATTTTTGTAATCAGTGTGAAATTGTGATTCAGAAACGCTCATTTACTTCAAACAAAGATGCAGAGCAGTGCTCAGTAGTAGTGCAATTCTTCCCTGTTTTGCATTTCAGGTTCATTATTGTAAAAAGAACTTTAGGTGGGGTTAATGATAATGCTTTCAATGATATTACTTATATGCCATCCTATAACTCCATGGCATGACAGCTCACGGGGAACCTTGGCCTACCGCCCGGCCGCTGCGTCCCCCATCTCGGTCCACTATAGACGTCATGGATGGGGTGCAGTATTGGAGGGTGAGACGTGGTCAGCGCCTCGAGCCCCTCCCGGCCGGTTAATGCGGTCCTCACGACCTGGAGCCGCTACTTCTCCATCAAGTAGCTCCTCAATTGGCCCCCCAGGGACCTCACAAGGCTGAGTGCACCCCGGTCATATGCCATCCTGCTCTCATTATTTATTATCCTTCCTTGAATAGGTATTGCTCTCTTCAAAATGCAGTCAGTGATCTGTGACAAAGCTGTGCTAAGTAGAGTCCTAACCTCTTGATGTTTGAAAGTTCTTTATTTCTTGCCATGATGCCCTAAATTTGACTATATTAGCTCAGTTTGGTTGAAAAACCATAATGGAAAGTCTTAACTTTGTGATCAGCAGTTCCTGCTGCGTTGTCAGTGATGTACTCATTGCAGTCATTGGAATATTTTTGTACCATTTGCATTAATTCCTTTTTCATAAGGAATTCATATACATTTTCATTTTTACTTTCTCTACACGTACTATGTACATAGTGTATAGAGAAGGTATTGCACTCCACCCAAAAATTTGATACCAAGATTTCACTGGAAATATGTTTTAGGGTTCCCTGTAAAAGAAAAAAAAAAAAAAAAAAAAAAAATCATTTTCACAAAAAGGTCTCGGTATGTCTGTGAACACGATAACTCAAAAACAAAAATTCGGTAAATTTGGTATTTAAGTTTAGTATCTTCCAGGTATGCAACACGAAGATTTTGAGAAAAATCCCCTTACGGATCCACTGTACATGGAACATTTTTCGAAAATTTTTATTTTCTTGAAAATGGCTCTTAACGATTTTGATTAAAATATTGTATATTAAAGATATTTACCTGACAAATAAAATGTATATTTTGAATTTTCTGGGAATAGCCTCTGAAGACTACTTTATTCTGGATGAATTTTACGAAATTTTGCATAACTGCTAAACCGTAAGAGATGGACAAAAACCTATCCCACAAAAAATGTATGCTAAACCGTAAGAGATGGACAAAAACCTACCTCACAAAAAATGTAGAGCACATTCAAACACACAATTTATGCTATATAATTTTTTTCGTGTAGTTTATTGTTTTTGAGATATTCCTTGTTATTTGGTTTTAGCTTTAAAAAACTGTACTTTTCTCATACGGGAATTTGTCAACTCGTGTCCATACATACCTTAACCTATGGTACTCCCTTATTCGCTTCTACTTACAAGGAAGCAAGTAATAAGACTATTTCTACTAAATGTGAGGTAGCTTATTAAATATTTTTATTCACTGATAATGTACTCCTTAGTTGATGGTAAATGTAGCTCGTCTGGATCTTGTATTGATATCATGAATTTTGGAATTGGTAATAAAAGAATGTTTATTTCTTACATAAAAAGTCATTATTGTGCATATGTATTCTCCAGTGAGTGTTAAGATCTCTAGGTTCTTAAAGATATTTATACTTGATGTTCTTGTATGTGAGCCTGATATGATTCGGAGAGCCTTTTTCTGCAAAACAAAGATTCTCTTTGAATCTGTAGTGTTTCCCCCAAAATAAGCTAACTTTAGTGTGTTTTGTGTCGCCAAAAGAAGATAAGAGGCGTAGTGCACATAGCACGCTGAGCTCAATTTAGAGACTATTTCATTAATATGATTTTTCCAATTTAGATGCTGGTCTACTTTTAGTCCTAGGAATTTAGTGAAATCTGCAGATCCAACATACTTATTATTTATATTGACTGAGGTTTTGTTATGTTGATTGTGGTGAACTTCAAAATGTTAGTTTTATCGAAATTATGTGACTCGCATTTTGTTGGAGTATCTCTATTTCTTTATGGGAAAACACTATTGTGGTATTTCAGCAAAAAGCAGAACCTGTGTACATTTATTTAGACTTGAGGCTAGATAGTTTATGAATACTAAAAATAAAGTAATGGTCCTAAAATAGAATCCTGTGGAACTTCCTGTTTTATTAGTTCACAGTTTGAATAGGTAGACTATTCAAATTTGATGCTGAGATTTATACTTTTTGTCTTCTGTTTGTTAAATAGGATTTAAACCATTGTAGTGATGTTCCAATAATGTCATAATATTCTAACTTTTGCAATAGTATTTGGTGGTCTACACAACCAAAAGCTTTAGTTCTCACAAAAGATACTAGCTACATGTTTTCTCTTATTCTAATGATTAGCACTTTATTTGTAAGTTTATGGATAGCATTATCAACTGATGCTTCAGAACAGTTCTAAATCCCAACTGCTCTGGTACAAGAATATGATTTATATTCAGCTATTGGTATAATTGATTTATGTAATTAGTTCAAATATCTTTGAGAAGGTTGGTAATAAAGAAATGGGCCTATAGTTAACCATTTTGATTTTTTCCCCTTTCTTATATAGGGGTTTCACAATTGAGAATTTGATTAGAAAAATGTCTATGTGTGTGCGTCTGTCAGCAGCATAGCTCAAAAACAAAAAGTCTGTTAAATACCAAACTTGGTATTTAAGTTCAGTATCTTCCAAAGATGTGACACAAAGATTTTCAAGAAAATTCCCCCATGCCCAACTATCCTTTACATTTTCATTTGGAAAAATTTTCAAATTTTTATTTTCTCAAAAATGGCTCCAACGATTTTGATTAAAATATTGTATATTAAAGTTATTTACATGTCAAATAAAATGCATAACTTCAATTTTCTGGAAATAACCTCTGAAGACATATTTATTCTGGATGAATTTTGCATAACTGGTAAACCGCAAGAGATAGATAAAAATTTACTTCACCAAAAATGTAGAGCTCGTCTAAACACACACATTTTTTTTTGTGGAATTGACCGCTTTTGAGACATATTCCTTGTTATTGGTTTCAGCTTTAAAATACAAATTATAATTTTCTCATGCTGGAATTTATCAACTCCTGTCCATACAAAGGAACTTCAATCACATGGCAACCAGATTTTAAAAGATTTGCATATCACTTTAGCCTATGGTACTCCCTTATTTTCCATCTACTTACAAGCAAGTAATAAAGTCCTTTCTGCTCATTTTTTCTTGATTAGCATAAAGTAAATAGAAGCTCTTTAACAATAATTTATTGCAGAGATGTAGAAAAAGTCATGTGAATGGAACACATCAGATTTTTTTTGTATTATAGTGATGTGCCTTGGCACCTTTAATTACTCCACTGAGAATTTTGCAGTTGTTCCAGTAATAGGCTTTTAGTTCCATATTATTGCTATTTCTGCTCAATAAATACAAATTTCTTTTCTTTTCACAGTAGATTTTGATACCCTGTGTAATCCATTGTTGTTATGTGTACATGTTTATATATTTTACTGGAAAGCATTCATTGAAGTAATTTATATAAACGCGTAGGAATTAAATTAAATGCTGCATTAACATCATTGCTGTAATAGATGGCAGTCCATCCCTCCTGTTCTTGCTGTGAACTAAATTTATGCAGATTTTCATCGTTTATTTCTCTTACTCTCTTTTGGGTTCTTGATTTAAATGCATTATAATATATGTTATGTAAGCATAATACTTGGGTGTTGTGATCTGACAGAGCATTTTTAAGTGGAGGAACTTATTCTACTTCTGTCTATAAAGACATTGTTGATTGCTGTGACAGATTCATTTTGCACTCTTGTTGGGAAGTTTACTGTATGGGTTAAAATATTGGTCATTAATAGGGAAGCTGGATCTGCTTTATTTGCAAATTTTATTAAAAAATCTATATTTATATCCCCACAGTGAGTTCCAAATTTGGTTTGTATAGACAGTTTAGAGTACACCCAAGTTTCTTGGCATTGCTAGATGGTGATCTATACACACACAAAATAAGAATATTTGCTTGTTGCTTTTCAAGTTTTATACGACAAGCTTCAAAGAATTGACTCTATAGAGAATTTACTAATGTCATCCATACTATAAGTTATTTCCTTTGTTATTTATTTATACATATATATGTATATATATACTCGTCCCACCTTTACGAAGTGATTCCCTGCAAACATATGTTCCTAGATTGTAACCCTGTATCTTGAGCTGATTAATTTCATGCTTGTTTAGATGATGTTCACTGAGACAGAGTTTGTTAGGTTCTTTATCAATATTATCAAATGAATTTACTAGATCATGTGTTTTTTTGCCTTAGCCCATATTTTGATGTAGAATTAAAAAATCAATGTTTGTTTTCCCCTTTCCTATGTTAAGGTTATTTGCAGTGTTTATGATTACATTACCCTCATTGCACCAATAGAAGCTATTACAAATGGTGCTATCATTTAGTTTCCCTGATTTTGAAAATCAATTATAGCTGGTGATATGAGTGCATTAAGGTACTTGCTGATGTTAGAAGCTAGAAGATCCTTACCTCTACTGTTAAGATGTAAACCATGTCTAGTGAACGTGTCTCAATGGTATTTAGAAACATCAAGTAACCTCATATTTTTAAACCTGGTAGATAGTTTCTGTAATTTAAGATTTGAGTCTCTTAATAGGTAATTTACACAGGAGGTTGGAATTAAATCATGTCTAGTAGGAAAATTCACTACAATTACATTTGTTGAGGTTAGGTGACCAAGACTTTGTCTAATACTGCTTATTGCTTTTTCATTTTCATTTTTGGATATGTCATTTGCACCATACATTATCACTACACATCCACTTGATTTGAAGTATTACTGATGCCTCTTAATACTTATGCTGATGGGGCCCCTGGTTTAACTATTCCTAGCTTGAATAGATTACCATTCGTTGTTACTTGTTTGGGAGCGCTCTTCTGTAGCTGTGTGCAAGGATGATTATTTTTCCTTCTTTTATTATAGTTTTGTCTGTTTTGCTTTTCCATGCAGCATGGGTTGTTTCACAATTAACCATTGCTATATTGTTATCGCAAGTATATGTATATAGATCTGATGTTTGGAGAACTTCAAACCTGTTCCTTAATGGAATTAGCCTGCTACTTTTAACTGTTGATCCTCTGGAATTGATTTGCAATTCATTTTTGGTTTTTGCGATTTACAGTATCTATGTTGAAAATCTTGATCCATATGTTCTCTTAGGTATACTGCTTCATATTTTGGCTTTTCTTTTGAAAGCTTAATTTGCACTTGCTGTCCTTCAATTATTTTCCTGAGAGAATTTATTTGTTTGTGCTTTTTTTTGAATCCTTATTCAAAAGCCTGACTATTACTTGCAAGGAAGCTATTGTCTCAGTTTCCCATGCTGAGCTACTACCATGTGCTTTTTCATTACTCCACTTATCCCAGCTTTGGTATTTCTGGGGTATTGCTTTCATTTCCTTCACCAATACTACCACGATATGTCCTGTTTATATTGCCTTTTTTCTCTGGACAAACAATTCATATTGTCAATAATAATAATATATTGATCCAATTAATTGCACTGTCCATTCACCAGTTCGAGCCTTGGCAGGAATTCAGGGAGTCCGCAATTTGCTAAACAAATCCAGGTACACCCTAATAGCAGACATTTCTACTTACACTTAAGGTAGTAGTATCGACTTTGGAATATGTATGCTTGCTAGAATAATGCATGGAAGATGCTTGAAAGATCATGAAACAAAATGTTATTCAGTTCCTTGAACTGTTTAGCTTATATAAAAAAGATGCATTCGCCTTAAAACAAGCCAGCTCTTAGGAACTGGACCCATTTTCACTGGAGGAGTAAGAATCACTGCTCTCACCCCTCATCCTAAACTATCCTTAAAATGGAAATGATTTGAAGTTTTTTTTTTATTTTTTCAAAAATGGCTTTAATGAGTTTGATTAAAAAGCATTGGAAGTCCTCATCATTCTGCATGACTTTTGCATAACTGATAAACCATAAAAGATAGATCTAATCTTACTACACAACAGATGTAATTCTTGTCAAAGCACACAATTATATCAATGTTTTTTTCTTTTCTTTTTGCAGAGTTGATCATCTCCAAAATATTCCTTGGTAGGGTTTGAATTTTTAATTTTAGTTTTGTTAAACTTTTTTTTTTTTTTTTTTTAATGAAATGTGAGAGAATTTTTGAGCCATCACATAGTGATCAGTCTTAAAAGATTTGACTATCTCTTTAACTTACTTAACACCTTTTTTTCCCCTTGCACCAACAAAAAAATATGAAATAAGACTATTTCTGTTAGTGTTTATCTTGATTAACATTAAGTAAATAGAAGAATACACTTTTGTAAGGGTAGTTTGTAATAGAATAGGTAGAGAAAGTCATGTGAATGTAGCACATCAGATTATTTATTTGAAACGTTGCAGATGCTCAGTTTTAATGCACTCTTCCTAGATGTTATAATTCAAACTGAGAAATTAGCCAAGTATAAGACCTACAGCATACCTATACAAAATCAGAGTAGGTTGACAACATAAACGTTAGCATTAGGGCAATAGTGGAGGTGTTTATAAACAGTGGAAAGATTGCTTACCCTGTCCCCTTCAGTCATGAGCTGGTGGACAGATAGTACATTGCACTTTTGACATTAGAGGGTAAATTTGATAAAACATTCAACAAGCATATACAAACTACTGTGCTTGCACTTAATGACTATTTCACAATTCATCTAGAGTATACAAACACCATAAATTAGATATTCTTTTAGCTTACATTTAAAATGTGTTTTTTGAGATGTTGGCATATTTTTTAGTGTTACTGGTAACTATTTGCCAACATCCTTTTCTGTGAAACTTTTATTCATGTCTACAGAGATTGCAGTTATTTCTTGTTAATGGTTACACACTTTATTGTCTCTTATTAATCGTGGCTTTGTTATATATAGTATGGTTTATAAACATCTATTCCCAGAAAATTCAAGATATACATTTTGTTTGTCATTAAAATCTTAAACATATGGGAATTTAATAAAAATTGTTAAAGCCATTTTTGAGAAAATCAAACATTTTGAAAAATGGTCCTTGTAAAGGGTGGTTGGAGGTGGGAAATTTTCTTGGAAATTTTGTATCGCATCCTTGGAATTTAAATAAGTTTGTTATTAACAGACTTTTCATTTTTGAGCTATGCTGCCCACAGACACATACACACACTTTTTTCTAAAAAAGTTTTTTTTTTACTCAAGGTGCCTCAAAACATTTATTTTTGGTGAAATCTTGGTAACAAACATGGAATACAATACCTTCTCTAGCTACTGAAATGGAAATGGAGTGTTATTTATGGACACTCTTTAACTACTGTGGTTCTCAGCGTCCCATTCTAAATTGGGAGTGAAAGACTGCTTAATTTTGCTCAGAGACCTCTCTTTCAGGCTTGGGGTTCTTTTACGTGCCGTAAATCTATGACACGGAACCAACGGCTTTACTTCCCTTCCGAAGGAAGCCATGCTAAGGATTTTTACACCCGAAAAAAATCCATCATCCTCTGCCGGGTTTGAACCCGCAACCTTGTGTATATGAAGTTAGCATGGTAACCATTACACCACAGTGGGCATCACATATATGCTAGAGAAGGTAAAAATAAAAAAAATATTAAATCCATATAAATTATTGATGTTCATGTTTATTTGATTTTAATTTATTTAATAAAAATTATACATTAATTGGGCCACCCTTTCAGCTTAGGATCCTTTCCTTCTGTCATTGGACAACCCTCTTGCACATTTTACATTTCATAGAATTTTGTGTGCCATCCTAATTGTTCATGGATTTCTTTGCATTTAATAACTCGACTTTCGGTCCCTTTAACCCTTTTACATTCTGTTTCTAACTGTTCTACTATCCACTTTACTCTTTTAGTGCCTAATTACACCTTTCTTGGAATTGAATTTTTACTTTTCCTACCCATAATCACTTACCACTTTCCCCTTTCTTCCCACTTTCATATATTTTATTCACACTGCACTTAACTTTGATCTTGTACTTACATTCCTATTTGTATCTTCCTATCTTTTGCTCTGCCTAGTTATCCACCATGATGTATTTATTTCTTATTTGCTCTTCTCAATCTTGCACATAATCTTCCCTTTTACTATTGTCCCTGAAATACACCCATTCTTCACCCATGTCCTTATCCTTCCATTCATACATCTCTTGGTGCTACTCTCTTACTTTCTTTTATATGCTCCTGTTCTAATAATTCTCTAATCTTTCTTACTGCTCATTTGCTGGTTTTATTCACTGCCTGCTGACCTGATTCCTTTGTTCGTCACCTCTGTCACTTCTTTCTTCCCATCCTTTATTGCTTTACTTACCTAACAGCAAGATGGTGAAAAGTGACTTTAGGAATGAAAATAACACAAATAGCAGCTTCAGGAGGAAATGCGAGCACTTAAAGGAGTTGTAAAATACTTATCCTCCCCCGCCCCGCTTTTAATACAGTTTCTGTTACCAAATCATTGTTGGTTGGTTGGTATCTAATGTTTAGCAGTTAGCAGTGAAGCCATTCGCTCTCTTGCATTCCAATATATTGATGTCATATTATCATGTCGACTCAAGGTTGGGCAGCGCAGTAGATGGTTTCCATCCATACCTTCTTTAAGTGTACAGAAAGGACACAGAGGAGATCTCACTATACCAATCCTGAATAAATGTTTATTGAGACAATCATGGCCTGTTATGAGTCTAAAAGTTGCTACAGAGCATTTTCTTGGTAATGTAGTGATTCTGGTCATGTTATTACATAAATTTCCCCATGGTTTTCCTTTTGTTTGTAATACATTATCTTCTTCAATGTTATTATATGTTGATATAATGATTCTTTTGAAAGAGTGATAACTTATTGGATCAGATGAATTTGATGTAATTTTACAACCTTTCTTGGCTAGAAAGTCAGCTGTTTCATTACCCTATATTCCGCAATGTGCTGGTATCCATTGAAGTATTAATCTTTTATTTAAATTCATTAGTTCTTTTATGATTTTGCAGCAAACTGCAATATTTAAGTTATTAGGTGTTACATCAGATGTTATGGATATAATAGCTGCTTTAGAGTAGATAATAGTACAACTTTTTCAAATTTATTTATATGATATAGTAGGTTTTGCAAGTTCTGAAGTATTGCCGAAATCTCTCCATCAAAATTTGTAGTATTTAAATTTAATCTTTTGCAGAAAGAGAAGAGAAGGCATATTGCACCTGCACCAGTACCACTGTTATTTGGTAAGCTAGACAGTATAAACATGAAGCCATTCATTGGTAGGGTATCTTAAATTTATTATTTCTAGTGTCATTTATTTCAGAACACATGAAGAGATTTCAGATTTTGTAAATTCTTCAACTAAGTGTAGATAGTGTTCAATATCAAATAGTTCTATCGGGTTAATATTTGTTTGTATGTTTTCTTTTAAGTAAGGAAGTTTTAATCTATGTTTGACTTCTTTGGCTTTTTAAGGAAACTTTGTTGAGTTTTTAGGTTTACTTGTGGTTTTCTTTTTTCCATCATTAAAAGGTAGTCTGATTAATTTTTCATATTTTAAGATCACTGCTTGTTCAATGTCAAGTTCCAGTCTTGGATTATTTGTTAAAATTTGTAAGTGCTGGGGTAGTTTTAACAGCTCCAGTTACTAGGCGAAGAATTTGATTTTGTAGAATATTAAGTTTTTCTATTTTGCAGTTATTAGTATCTCTTCACAATATTTAAATGTTGGTTTAATATACATCTTGTAAAAAGAATTTCAAATTTGTGTAGTGCTTCCCCATTTCTTGCCTGCCAATTTTTTCCTTATTTTTTTATTATATTATCAATGTGTTTTTTCCATGTTAATTTTTTATCAAAAATAATGAATAAAAACCAAATCATTGTGAAAGATGAATAAAACACTCATTTTTGTTACTGCTGTGCATAAAAGAAGCAGCCAACCTGAATGTATAGTATGATCTATGGAAATAGAAAATAAAAATAAGCATACTTCTTGTAAACACACTCATTTAGATTTCACATCTATGAATAATTACACATAAGATTAAGTTAAGCATCTAATATTTCTGATATGGCAGTTATTTGAATCCGATTTATACAGCTTATGTACACACTAAAAGCTAAAACTAGCTTTGGATTATCTTTTATTCATTTAGGATCTTCATCAAGAAACATTTATTTACACTATTCATATAATTAACAGTAAAACTTCCACATGCAATCCAGATTTAGAATCTGCTAGATTGCCAAGGTTTTAGCTTCCTTTTGAGATCCCTCAGTTACACTTTGTGGATTAAGGCCCTCTAGCTTGAGCTATGGTTTGCAACTCAGAGCCCTAAAAGTTTAATAGTCTAGTGGCTCTAATGAAAGAACAACAAAAGTACCAAATTTGGATCACGTTAGCCAGTAAGTGGAACAAAATCTGAAAACCAAAGAACTACAGATTTACTGAGGCTTGTTATACCTACAACCTCGTATTTATTTCCTCCTTTCTATTTTCTGTTTAGCTTTCTTTATTTTGTTACTACAACCTCGTATTTATTTCCTCCTTTCTATTTTCTGTTTAGCTTTCTTTATTTTGTTAATGACAAGTCTTTAATACCAATCATATTCAACTTGTATTTGTCACTTAAATGTTAGTAGTTGAATAGGATCAACTGAATGAATTATAACACCCAAAGTTCCTTATACTGGTTAAGATCATGTACTAAATGCTTTCAGAAGTATGGAACAATTCTGCAAATAATTTTTAAAAAATCACAGTAAAAACAAAAATGTATATGAACTTTCCTTATAAACATCTAATTTCAACTGCTGCATTGTGACCTAACCAATTACTGAAAAATGGTATATGATTGTAAAGGATGGGTGTACGCATTACTTCCATACGTGATCTGGATTAGGTACTTTTGTTAATCTGCCATTAGAGCCACTTTGTAATAATTTACTGGTCTGTTGTAAATCTTTAGGGCCCTAAGTCACAAAGTGGATAGGGCTACACTTTGTTATATAAACATTGTCAATTGCCTACTATGGCTTTTATTCTGCATAAAACTGTCAATACATTCCAATTTATAACTCCACACTTTTTAACCCTTTCACAGCAAAATTGTTGGATAAATCTGAGTAGCATGAATATGATCACAATCTCAATTAATGAAAATGACTAGAAGGCACCACAAAATACATATGAAAAAAATTACATACAGGATTCAGTTAACTTAAATGTCTTACCAACATATCTTACCTACCCTGCTTGCTGGTATTAGATCCTTGTTACCGTAAACATCATTCTTGTCATACAGTTCATGTTTCAAGTTCTTCCAGAATACGTTGACAGCAACACCAAAATCCAGTGCCAGAGCATTATGAAACCATAATGCAGGTATAAAGATTATATCACCTGGCTGAAGTATACAATCATATCTTTCTGCATGTAAGAATCTGGGAAATCTTTCATAATCAACATTATCAATATCTAACACTTCAGATTTATCACCAATGAGATACATGTTCAGTGCATCACTGGGTGCAAAGAGTGCCATTCTCTTTTTGCCTTTCACTTGTATAAGAAGATTGTCCATTATGTCATAATGCGTCCACAGCTGAACTCCTGCTGATCCAATGCGAAAAACACTAGAAAAAAATTCGCTAGAATCAAAAAACTCTGGGATTTTTATATCATCTGATAAGGCTGGAAACTGTTTTTTAATATCTGCTACATCTTTATTTCGTCTGTCAAAACCAAGTGATCGCAAATAATAATATTCATCGGAAGAAATAAAAAAATCCGAAGATTTTTTTCCAGCTGCCCTGCGAATTAGCTCTTTTAATGAAAGGGTTTTATATTGGAAATTCTTGTTGATGAAATCCATTAGGGGACTTTCACTAACATGAACCTTAACCTCCAAATTTTCCACAGTATGTGACAAATATTCGCTTGTCCACTTATTTGTACATTCGCCAATGTCCACTCCGCGCAAGATCGCCGGCTGTCGTTTCTCACAAACATTTATACGAAAGAATTCTGGCGTAACACTTTCATACACTGGTATTTCCTTAACCATTATACTTCTTTTTGCAAAATAGTCACTGTCGTAAATACAATCATTGAACATTCCAACCGGGTAGAGCGGGCTACAATTCAAACCTGTACATAAAATTGTGATTCAGATCACAGAGTACATAAGAGTATCAAACGGCTGGAGACAGACGAAAATGTGAATTGCATAATAATATTACTTGAAAATTATACGTAAATAAAAAGCGCTGGACTACTGACCCTATTGCTCAACAACAGTAATAATATTAAAAATAAATTATAATAATGATGGTGGTGGTGGTGGTGGTGGTGATGATGATGATGATGATGATGATAATAATAATAATAATTAAACTTCCTGCTGTCTGCAACTCCCTCTCTGTGTGCAACTTACATGTTATGTTATAAAAACTAATAAGAAAAAAAACTTTTTCTGGAGTATTAATAATAAATAAAATTTTAACAGTGCACAAACTTGCGCATGTTGCTTGTGCTAACGATGCAATCGAAACCATACTGTTCCTCGTAATAATTAATTTGAATTCACAAATATTAGTAACAACATTATTGCTGTACGTTTATAAATATTCGTTTAATATTCAATTGGAATTAAGCAATAACACTTGTCAGTAACTTCACACTTATAGATCATTTTGTTATGTATTATTTTTCAAAAAAAAATAAAGTAAGCAAATTTTGTTGGGAGGAGCTAGTGATGTAGTAAAGGACCTATGATATTAACTCTGTGGAATATTCAATTTCTGTGGCATTTATGTGTGTATTTGGTTCCAATGTTCATTACATTTGATACATAAAAATTCGTTTATTTTACTTCACATTAGAACCCTTCCATTCTGGGCAAATAAATTAATATACAAAAATATGATGTATTCGGTCACATGACTTTCTCTGCAGCTCTCTAATAAATTATTGTTAAAAAGCTTATTCTTCTGTCTACTTTATGCTAATCGAGATAATCGCCTGCGGTGCCACAAGTACTAAAAGCGGGCGTTAAACACTACAAAAAAATCGAGATAAACATAAGCAGAAATGCTTTCTTGTAAGTAGAAGGAAAATAAGGGAGTACTCTAGGCTAACGCGACAGTCAAATCTTTTAAAAGCGGGATGCCATGTGAAAGAAATCAGTTTCTTTGCATTTCAGGAGTTAACAAATTCCCGTATGTAAAATTTTTTAAGTATTTTAAAACTCAAACAAATAACGAATATCTCAAAAATGGTCAAATCCACGAAAAAAAATGTGTATTACATAAATTGTGTTTTTCAACCAGATCTAGATTTTTTTATGTAGTTAGTTTTCGCCTATTTCTTACGGTTTACTAATTATTCAAAATCCAGCAAAATTCATTCAGAATAAAAAAAATCTTTAGAAGCTATTCCCCCAAAAATTTAAGATATACATGTTATTTGTCGTACGAAAAATTTTAATTACGATATTTTAATCAAAGTCATTTTTAAGAAAATTAAAATTGTTTCCATGTAAAGGGTAGTTTAGGGTGGGAGGGGATTTTCGTCAAAATTTTCGTGTCGCATCCTTGAAAGATACTAAAACTTATATACCAAGTTTGGTATTTTACCGACTTTTCGTTTTTGAGTTATCATGTTGACAGACACGCGAACCTTTTTCTAAAAATGCCCTTTCTGGGTACGGGGTACCCTAAAACGTCTATTTCCGGTGAAATCTCGGTATCAAATTTTAGGGTGGAATGCAATACCTTCTCTATACACTTAGTACGTAGTACGTGTAGAAAAAGTAAAAATGTGCTTTTTCTAAGTAGCGTATGTTTGTATATCAGTTTTGGCCATTCCTGCATGTGAAGAGAGCTTGCATATAAACGAAGTATACTATTGCATACAATAAATAAGTTTATTTGCTTTAAGATAACTTAGTATAAATATATGGTACTGAATAATTATTATTCATTTGAAGTTGTATAACAGTGTTCAGTTTTCTTATGTATAAGCAGAACTCTTCTCGTTCTTCTTCCTCTCCTCCTCTTCAAGAAATATCCTCACCAACTGTCCTTTGCATGGAACAACTTATTTTTTCTCAAAAATAATAACAACGTTGTTGTTGAAAACATGACCATCCTATTATGTTTAAGGCATTTTTATGACAAATATAATTTATAATCTGAATTTGCTGGACAAAAGTCCTCTTTATTCTGTATGATTTTTGTATAACTGGTAACCGTTAGACATAGATTCTAATTATTATTATTATTATTGTTGTTGTTGTTGTTTGAGTTTAAAGGTGTTCAACTGCTTGGTTATTAGCGCCCTTATGAAACAAATCATGCCAAAAGCCGATACGGATCAATAAAAAATAAATCACAATATAAATAATAGCGAAAGTTAAATATTAAATTAAATGCAAAAGTCACAGATAGATACATTTAAAAAATTATTTCGAAAAATTACACGAAAAAGAATATAAATATAACTAAATCCTCAGATGAAATATTACCTTTGTTAAAAATCTGAAAATCGTACTACCACTCGTTACCGTACGCCCGAGTCTCTGGAAGACTGACCAGCAGTTGATAAGATTCCCGCTTGACGGGCCGACAAATCTTCTCTACATAGCGGACAGATAGGAGCAGGTTCTCTCTTAAGGTAACTATGTGTAAAATTGCAATGGTCAATACGCAATCGATCCAGTATCACTTACGTCGAAACAGAAGAGAGGAAGTTACCCAATTATTGGAAAGAGCCGCTACTACTCTGCTATAATTATTGCTGTTCCAACAGGAATTAAAAATTTAAGTTGACTTGCAACAAATGTAGTTCAAAGATTAGTTTTAGGCCTGAATCAATTCTAAGACATTTTCTGCGGAGAGCTGACCACTTTTCATGCCAGCAAGAAAGAACCGCTCTCCGAACAAGGCCAAAAATCTTCCGATGTTATACAAAAAATATGAAAACCGGACTCTGTGGTTGCTGTCAAATCCGCCAGTTCCATCTCCGGCAAGCCAGGAATCCATGCACACTTTACATTAACACCGGAGGCATGTAAAGTGCAGAGGGCATCCTGGATGCACTGGACGATAGCATGGTAGCTGTACCCCACTTAGGTTCTGAAGTGCACTAAGGGAATCACTCCTAATAAGGCAGTCACCCAAATTTCGACCATGCCAAATGGCTCGGTATATTGCATAATAAGTGGATGTGCTACTATGAAAATCAAATGTATATTGTTCGGTTCCATACACAAAGGCATATTAAACATCATAGTTTACTTTCGTCAATGTATATACAAATTCGCTCATTGTAATTTGACAAAAATTCTTTAAAAATGTACGGATACTAGATACAGCCATCGTAGACTTTCGGTATGCCGTTATCCCCAGATCTGTATTGGATGCCACACGTAATCAAGGTGGGTGCACCCTTTCCCCCTTATGAAACATTTCAGTATCGTGCTTCCGAAGAAGCTTTTGGAAACGAAAACTTGCAGGCCCTGAACTAAGATGTTTCTACAGCGCTCGTCCAGCCTGGAGTGAGTGTTTAATGCGAAGGCATGCACGTAAGTCCATATCCATAATTTGCTAACCGCCTATATTGCAGAGGGGATTCTGTCAATTCGGCGTATAGCCAGCAACTGGGCTGGTTGGAAAGGCCCTAACAGCCACACAGATGTTCAGATTATAAACAGCGTCTAATCCTCTCAACACAGACGTCGTGCTGAGGAATGAACGATGCTTCCATAATATAACTTGGATCAGATCAGTGCGCAGCAAGATTGCCTGACCCGCTCCCCCAAATTTGCTTCTTAGGATCCGTAAAATATTCAGAAAACTGTCACAACGTGCTTTCAACAGTGCTATTTATGTGAATGACCAACTCTTTTGTATTGAATATCAACCAAGGAATCTCGTCTCATCTGTGAATGGTAGTACAACTGGACCAAATTGCAGCTAAGTTAGTAATCGCCTCCTGCTGCGCCAAATGTTAACGCAGAGCAAAGACCTTGGAATTAATTACCTAGACACACCGCCGGCGCTAATGTCGCCGCCACAAATTGAAATCTTTTGCGCATTCTCAATTGGAGGGCAGAGCATACTTTTTGCCATATGTTCAGTACGCTGAAAAGGCTTTCAATACATCGAAAACCACATTTTAAGAACCTGGTGGTAAACTTTTATTAAAACTCAAGTGTTATCATGCAGCAAAATCTTACAGCAGTGTGCTGCACAAGAACATCTCTCTAAATCAATTTTGTTTATGAATCAATAGGTTAGTAGAGTTTACTTATTTTTGCATAACATTTACTACTTAGGTAGTAATTAATTCTAATTTTATATTTATATATCTTATCCATCTAACACAAATATACCAACCAAATGCTTACTAACGTATTGAATACAATTTACTGAAGAGGAATACAGGTACCTAATTTCCCATTTATTTTAATTGTATACTGTACATATACTGTCTCTGTAAATACAGTATCGCATGTGTTTTTTATACTAAAGCGCTTTATTTATGTTTGTTTTTATTTACATACGCCTTAGGTAATATGGCCATATCACCACTTTGACCTTCTATAGAGACTGCTTAAATTGTTGAAGTATACATTAAAACTGCACCTCTCGATTAACTTAACACAAATTAACTATCGCATTCATATTTATAGGCTCTTGGAATAATATTTAAATAATAATTCTTTCATCAGCTTAGAATCGAGCGCAGCATATTTTACATTTTTAATTCAGCATTTTGACCGCTTTACTACACACTCTTAACTCATGTTTATAATCCTTGTTGTACCAAAGTAAAAATCGGATGTGTTCCAATCATATAAATTTCTCTACATATCTTGACAAATTATTGTTAAAAAGCTTATTCTTCTATATACTTCATACTAATCGATTAGCAGAATGATCTTATTACTTGCTTCCTTATAAGTAGAAGGAGAAAAAAATCTGATGTGTACCATTCACATGACTTTCTCCATATACCTGCAACAAATAATTCTTAAAAAGCTTATACGTCTATTTACTTTATGCTAATCAGAAAAAATTAGCACAAATAGTCTTATTACTCGCATCCTTGTAAGTAGAAGCGAAATAAGGGACAACTGTAGGTTAAAGTGATAGTCAAAAGCTGGTTGCTATGTCAATGAAATTCCTTTGTTTATATGGATAGGAGTTGACAAGTTCCAGTATGAGAAAAGTATAAGTTTTTCATAGCAGAAACCAAAAATAAGGAATATCACAAAAACGACGAACTCCACGAAAAAAAATGTATATAACATAAATTGTGTTTTAATGTGCTCTACATTTTTTGTGTAGAAGTTTTTGTCCATCTCTTACGGTTTAGCAGTTATTCAAAATTTAGTAAAATTCATCCAGAATAAACTACTCTTCAGAGGCTATTCCCAGAAAATTCAAGATATACATTTCATTTGTCAGGTAAATATGTTTAATATCCGAAATTTTAATCAAAATCGTTAGAGCCATTTTTGAGAAAATCAAAATTTTCGGAAAAAGTTCCATGTAAAGGGTAGTTGGGGGTGGGGGGATTTTTCTCAAAATCTTCGTGTTGCATCTTTGGAATATACTAAACTTAAATACCAAGTTAGAGTTTTTACTTTTCGTTTTTGAGTTATCGTGTTCATGGATACAAACACCAACACGGACCCTTTCCTAAAAGTTCTTTTTTTATACAGGGGACCCTAAAACGTATACTTCTAGTAAAATCTTGGTATCTTTTTGGGGTGAAGTACAATACCTTCTCTATACGTAATAGGTACATCACGTGTAGAGAAAGTAAAAAGGCATACAGTTTATATGGAATCAGTGAGAAGAAACTGCGAAAAACAGAATTAAAGTCGAATTATACTTTCGGTGATGCTTATATCCCGTTTTGTAAAGCACTTTATACTCTAGTGTGCGATATTCAACTTCAATTATAATATTTACTTTTGTTTTGTTCAGTTGTGGGATGAAATTCCCTCTAGTCAATGAAGTGATTTTATTCAATCCCCAACCGGACATTCAAGGTCTAATCCCCGTGCATAAATGCTAATGATCATAAAGAACGTGTTGTCGCAACTATTTCCAACTCAGTTGTCTTTATGAAGAAGTTACAGCTGTTTTAAATTTCACTGTTTCCCCATTGCAATCAATGTATTGCGCGCGACCTCGCACGCCTTCTGCCCTCCAAGAAAATCTATTATCGACTCGCATAGCTCTCTGCACAGCCAGAGGTGTGGGGGGTAAAGGCAAGATTATCTGTTTGGACTCATCCAAGCAAGACACCAACGAGGGCCTCCCGCGCGAACCAGTTTCACGTGCAGGCCAAATTCCGGAGCACGACTCCGACGACGACTGCGCCAGCGTGTGCAGTAATATTTCACATCGCAGCGGCAGGACCTCGGTCCTGTCGTACCACTCATCCTCCATGATGGTAGATCATGAGGAGTCCTCTTCCGGCCTCTCCACAGACGGAGAGGACGATTTTCGCGTAGTGGCCTCGAGGAAGGAGAAGAGGCAAACCCGATTGGCTGCAGAGGGCGTGCCCTCTGGCCAATCCCAGGCAACATCCCGCCCCGGAGATTCTGGGCCCGCCCAGAATCCTGGGTCGAGGAGGCACGTTCCACCGATTATCGTGGACGACTTTAAGGGGGTGGTAGGCTTCCTCAAGGAGGTTATGCCATCCCTATCGAGTCAGTGCACGGTTCGGAAGAACAAGCACCGCTACGTCTTCCAGGCGAAGATTATAGAGGATTATAACTGACGCAGAGCGACTTCTCAGTTAAGGAGAGCCGTTTCTAAAGCTGCAATCTGAAAGTTCGTCTAAACATCGCTGCAGACGACGTTCCAAAAATGGCAGTACAATAGACAACAAACGTCTACGAATAAGCAAGACGATATTCCTGGGTGAACACATTTCGAGATAGAATTGCTATAGCAGACAGCATAGTACCGATCCCTGTAGCATTCCGTTTTCTTGAACAAAGGTATTCGGGGAGGGGGCGAGAACAGACCCTTATTCGGAAAACTCCTGAATGAATAACGGAAGGCGTCCATGCATGTTCCAGTTGTATAGAGAACGTAATCACTGCTCGACAACACCTATCATAAGCCTTCTAGAGGTAAAAAAAAAATATCCCAACGGTTTGACAGTTCTTTATGAATCCATTCATGAACTGGGTCTAAATCGAGACAAGGTGTTGATCGACGTCATTATGTGTTCCATCACCTAGCAAATACAAATAGTCAAGGAGATAGGACGGTAGCAGATGATCTTTTCCAGTTTTCAAAATGGGCCACTTTTCTGGAAAAGGTGAAGTCAACCCAAACACAATTATAGATCTCAAGCAAGAGAGCCTTACCTTGAGGAGCAGCATTTGGGCGTGTATTCCATCTGGACCTGGTGCAGAGTTTCGCGAGGATAAAAGTGCATGGTCTAATTCCGCCATTGTGAAAAGGCGATTGTAATCTTCAAGATTTCCAGAACGAAAGGAGAAACCTTGAGATTTCACCTGAACCTTAACAGGAAGAAACTCAGCCAAATAATTATCTGAGGTATATACTTGAGCGAAAACTCTGCCAATAGTTAGCCACGTCAAATGTGCCAACTGCGCCAACAGCTGTTTTAAGACCGGCGATTGGCATATGAGTCCATTTTCCGGCCAGACACTTAACTTATTCCATACAACAGAGGAAGCTGTATGTCGATTATACAATGCTACAATCTGCTCCATGATATTTTTTTGTTATCGTTAATGTTTTTTTTTTTTTTTTTTCTTCCAGATTTCACACGTATCCTCTTATATTGTATCAGGTTATCCAGTGTTGGACGACTCTGGAACACTCTAAGAACACGCCTGCGAGCACGAATGGCATTCCGGCAATCATTCGTCAACTATGGTATCGGAAAACATCGTTGTACAATTGACCGCGGAAAAGACTGCTTAGCAGCAGAATCAAACATTGTCTCTGTGAGATGTTCCACTAAAACATTCATAGAGTCGTGCTCGTGGTAACTAAAAACAGCAAACTGGGAGTAAAGGTTTGATCTAAGCGGCATCTAGTTAAACGTGTGGAACATGCATCTTGTGTAAAGAGATTAATAAGACATGGAAAGTGGTCACTAGAGTGTAAATCAGAGATGATATTCCACCGCAAGGAAAATGCTAGATGTGGTGAACAAACTGCTATATTCAGGCGTGAAAAACCATTGAAGGTGTTAGAAAGAAATATACCTCTCCGGTGTTCAGGAGATTCAGGTTATAACTGTTCAAGAAATCGGCAATTAGGTTTCCACTCGCACAAACCCGAGGTGAGTCCCAACGTGGATGGTGGGCTTTCACGTCGCCTACCGATAGAAATGGTGTGGGTAGCTGTGAAACTAGATCTTGTAAATCAGTAAGCGAGACGTCATCAGATGGAGGTAAGATATACCAGCAAATGCTGAGTGTGGTGGATGGCGGCTTAATCCCTACAGCGTCTGACTGGATGTCCGATTGTAAGGATACAGATTCTGCGAACATATACTCTCTTAAAAGCATCATAGTTCCACAGTGATAGATGGCACCTTACAGGGGTGTGGTGTTTAATTTTAAAGCTGTCTTGTAGACGGAGCTTAGTCTCTTGCAAACATACGGCCAAAGGATTATTCGGTTGAGGAACAGTTCAAGCTCTCGTTGATGTGTTCTTATTCCACGTGTACTCAATTGTAGGATTGCAATTGTCCTTGTGGGATAAGTTCTACATTTTGGACACTGTATTTTGAAGGCTGCGGTATATTCTTTCTTTTTTTTGAGGGGGGGGGCTAACATGTCTACCGGAGGATGGTCTTTCCTCTTAGTCTCTGTGCTTTTTGCAGTGAGGACAGTATCCTCTTGCTCCATCTTCTCCATGGAGAACTCTTGTAAATTTCGTTTCGAGTACCCCAAATCAATTAGAAATAGAGATCGGCGAAAATGAAAGTCGCTGGCCAGCTTGAGCCCTTCCCAGAAGATTCCCCAAAAGAGGATCTGCATGGGCAGTTATGTGGACTTTGTTTCTCTTTGTAGCAGGGTTTTTTTTTTTTTTCTTTAAGTCGGTACTCTTATAGCTAGTCTTGAACTTTATTTCAGGTGCATTATACATATATCATCTTGCCAGTCTAATTGGTAGACATCTCGGGTATCGCTCCTCGTGACCCATAGCGAAGATAAAATAAACTAAACAATGCCACCAGTAAATTACAAGGAAAAAACTCTTGCACAGCTAAACACGAGGCGACAGTCTGTATCAATTTGATGAGAGACTGCAGAAGAGACCCCTATTAAATTCATGCTATACAGAAACGAGTAATGGCAACCACCATTGTGTCTTTTAGTTCGGTCCGTTCAATTAAATCTGAATTAGAATGTACAGTTAGGTGAATACAGGCCTTTCTCAACACCTCATAAAGACCAGCACTTCCTTATAAAAGATAATTAGTTTTACTACACCATTCTAATCGACATAAATATTACCAAAAATGGTCTTATTACTTGCGTCCTTGTAAGTAGAAGAGAAATAAGAGAGTGAACTAAGCCAATGCAATAGTCAAATCTTTTATAAATTATCGCTATGTGAAGCAATTGATATTTGATTATCTTAGTGTGGCTAGGAGTAAAACAAAGGATGACTTCCGATTTCAGAAAAGTTTAAAATTGAAACCAATAGCAATATAGTGGAAAATGTTAACTCAACAAAAAATGTATACAACATAAACAGTGTGTCGTTAACAAGGACTATATTTTCTGTGTAGTCAGTTTTTTTGTTATCTCTTACACTTTACAAGTTATGCAAAAGTCATCCAGAATGAAAAGCTCTTCAGAGGCTAGTCCTAGAAAACTCAAGATGTAAATTTCGTTTGTCATGAGAATATCTTAAACATGTGGTATTTTAGACAAAATCGTTAAAACCATTTTTGAGAAAATGAACAATTAAAAAAAAATGTTACAAGTAAAGGGTAGCTGGAGGTGGGTGGTTTTCTTGAAAATCTTCGCGTTAAATCCCTTAAGTTCCTGAGCTCAAATTTACTATTTAATGGACTTTTTGTTTTTGAGCTATGATGCCCACACCCATACATGGCCAGTTTTCCAAAAATACTTTTTTGGATTCAGGGAGTCTCAAAACATTTCCAGTGAAATTTCGGTATTAAATTTTTGGGTGAATACTACCTTCTCTATCTACATACTACTAGAGAAAATAATTATAGAGCATATAAAAAAGATTTTGACAGCTTAAATGCACACATGTTGGATATTTATTTTAGTGAAAAAAATGGCCTGTTATTTATGGATGCTCTTTAACTGCTTTGGTTCTCAGCGTCCCATTCTATATTGGGCGTGAAAGATCGCTTAATTTTGCTCAGAGGCCTCTCTTATCAGGCTTGAGGTTCTTTTACGTGCCGTAAATCTACGACACAGGACCCACAGCTTTATTTCTCTTCCGAAGGAAGCCATGCTAAGGGTTTTTACGCCCGAAAAAATCCATCGTCCTCCGCCGAGTTTGAACCCGCGACCTTGGGTATATGAAGTTAGCATGGTAACCATTACACCACGGAGGGCGACTATTTTATTTATTTTAGTGCACACAAAATGTTTACCTAATAAATAATATGGATATGCACAGTTCTCCTGTGCATTTATATGCAGCATGCCTCTTTCCCCCACTCCTTTTACTCTGCAAATTTACTGCCCTCATCTATTTAATATGTGTATTTGCATGCAACATGGCTATCACTTCAAGTCTCCACCTCTTTCACCCACTTTTTGCACTGCAGAACTTGATTGCTCTCACTATTTACCACCACTATCCAATAAAATCGAAACTTTGCCTGATATATTTCAGACACTAATATACTGCACATACTTTCCTGTCCTAAAGGTTTTCCTGTGTTCCTTGTCTGCAATTTTTGGCCTACATTTTATATTGATACATTTGTATACATTGCCCTTTTAATAGAAATAAGAATATGAGTCACAGCATCATTTCCACTTAGTTAAATCAGATGTATATAGTTCAGACCGATACGCTAGTTTACAAAAAATTAAAATAATGAAAAACTAAAATAAAAGAAATACAGAATACAAATATATATAAATCATTGAAATTATTTTAATATAATACAATATGAAGTCTTAATGATAAACTATACATTTTACTTGTCTTATATAGTACTTCTATTAAAATGACAAAATGAACTGTGTTTTGTGTTTTATAAAATATAAACATTTATAGATATATAGTGAGGATACAGAAAATTATTATCTCAAACATAGGAACATTTGAATGCCAAGTAAAAAGACAATTGATTACTGTACCTCAGTATAACTGGAAAGAATAAATTAAATTAACTTTATTAAACATTTGTTTATTTGAATGAATTCAAAGTTGAAGCAAAACTGGTACTAATGGTTTCCTTGGGCATATGATCATGTTAAAAAAACGGAAATCTCTCATCACATAAAAAATGTATCTATAGTTTTATTTCATTGTAATTTTGGGAATAAAAATTTAAAAAGTTTTAAAATTATCAACTTGTTATTTACAAAAAACAGCATCTCTTACTTGAAACTGAATTTGTTCTTTAAAAGATATGTATTAGCAGTTTGTTACATTCATTTAACCACTTCATTCTAGGTAATTCGTACACAATAAGAAAGGTATGCTAGTAAATAAACTGCTCTCTGAAATGCTAACGCTTTTCACTTCTTTCCAGAATCTAACTTAATAGTTTACACTTCTTTAACTTTTTACTGCATTGGTTTTTTTTAGGAGGTTTTGATTTTTTCATCAGAATAGCAAAAGCATTAATCTTTCCTGTAGGTGGCAGCTCCAATTTTTTTTTCTTAATTGACGGAGAATCTAAACTACCAGCTTGGTGGGCTGAGGTATTCAAATTTTGAGACTTCTGAGAACCTGTAAAATAAAAATTCTAGTTTAAATTAAGAGTACTTAAAACACTTAAATTACAAAAACATAAAATTTCTTCTATGTAATTTATGTCATATGATGGGTTGATATAATCTCACATTGCATATGCTGTGGATATATGGGAGCAGCCAGCAACTTAAATTGAAATAGAATTTTTATTCCACAGAAAAAAAATCTTGAGATGCATCTTTAACCTAACAAACCAATTGATAGCCACACTGTACCTTACTTAAAACCTTCAGTCAATCTGTAAAGGAAATATTTAAAAAACAGCAGATACTGTGATATCTTTGCATGAATGTATATGATGTTAATAAAAAAAAAGATGTTTCACTTAACACTATAGGAATAAATAAATACTATACAGAGTATTATGAATACACTCCGTCTGAAAGTAGCTGTGCCTTGCCAGACTGTAATTTTTGCACTATGTCAGAGGCTTGCTTTCAATTGTATATCAATTGTTGCATGTGTGTGATTGGCTTTTCATTGCTCCACTGCCATTGCCACACTAATTCAGGAGTTTAACACGTGAAGAGCAGCTACAGTTCCTCAAAGCCTTGGAATGCCACGCCTGGGTGTATTGGACATGTGCTAAAAAGATCTCTACTTATGGAAATTTCTTACCACATCTTTGACAAGTATAAAAAGGGAACAGAAAGCCAGGAATGAGTCAGTTCCGAGTGGGAGTTTGAAGAACACATTTGTTGTACAGACAGCAAAGCAATTGAGTAAGCTAGTAACAATGTGTGAGAATTGTACTGCACAACTGCATAAACTATTTGTAATCAGTTTGAGTAACAAAGAGAAATTTCTTACTCTGGCATCAGAAGTGGGATTTAACACCAAGATGGAGAAAATTGTTATGAAAATGGAATGAGTGATAGAAAAGATGGACACAAAAATGGAATCCAGTATGGAAGAAGTGAAATTAGAAATGGAGAAGATACAGGCAGAAATGAAATCCCGGATGGAGAAAATGGAATCTGCAATAGAGAACATGGAGAGATATCCAAGCCACAACATAGATGCAATGTCCAGAGGAATGCAGCAACTGCACTTAGGTTGAGGAGAGAGATATGATTTCAGTGGATCCAACAGCTGGATGGGATAATGCAGGCCTGAGGAGGGAGCAGCTGTCGGATACTAACTTTGGCCACTCCTGAATGAAGTGAAGATGGACTAGACCAGCTGGGAAGACATCATGCCCAGGAATAGTGTGTATAAGCCCTACAAGCCCAATGAGACTCATTGAAAATCAAGAAAGGTGTACTGTTTTAGAGTATTGGAGTCATCTGACACAAAGATCTAGAGAGCAGCTGACCTCTCTCAGAGCAAGGTGACAGAAGTCCTGCAGGAAGTACATGTGGGGACTTTAGGAGGACATCTGGGACTCAAACAATCGACAAGCGCCGACAATGGTACTTAAGACTTACCACAGAGGTTTTCCATATAAGAAGTGATCCTTTATTACCATCATTCAGGACGTCAAGAATCCTCTATTTCATTCTAAATTTAAAGATTTTATTTTGATATACACACATGTTCATTCTGTGCATTGTTATTGGTAATTAGTCACATGGTCAATGTACTGCTGTAATAGCTGCTTGTATGTATGGTCATGCATAATGCTTATTACATATAATATGCAATAAGCAATGGCCATGCTATGTTACTGGAAGACCTTGAAGATGCAAGACGTTCACAAAGGTTGTACTACTGTGTCAAGAAAGTTCCGGGAATTTGCCAATAAAACACAAAAAATGAATTATTCATCCAATTTTATTTTATCGCCTTCAAAGTAGGCCCCTTCTGAAATGATACGTTTATGCCAACGAATAATCCAATCATTAAAAAAAAAATGTTGTAGGCACTTTTAGGAATCGATGTCAATTGTCGCTGTGAACTTTCCTTTGTCTTCTGTCGACTGAAAACGGGTGCCTTGAAGTGGTAACTTGAGTTCTGGAAAGAGAAAGAAATCAGCAGGAGCCAGATCAGTTGAATACGGTGGTTGTTCGATGAAATTTGTTGAGTTTTTGGCCAGAAATTCGTTCACAATAATAGCCTTGTGAGCAGGTGCATTATCCTGGTGCAGAAGCCATGAATTGTCGTTTCACAAATTGGGCTTTTTTGCCGTATTTGTTCTCTCAAACACCACATAATGCTCAGATAATAGTCTTTATTTACCATCTGACCTTCTGGCAAGAACTCTTGAGTACACGACACCGGGATAATCGAAAAAAAAAAAAAACTGTCAACATGACCTTCAGTTTTGATCGAGTTTGACGTGCCCTTTTAGGTTTTGGTTCAGTTGGAAGGCGCCATTCGGAAGTTTGTTGACTGGTTTGAGTGTCAAACTCATAAACCCATGACCCATCACCAGTTATAATGTGTTTCATGAATGTGGGTTCGGAACTGGCTCTTTCTAGCATGTCTTCAGCAATCCTTGCGCAATTGAGTTTTTGTAGAACTTTTGGAACTAACCAAGCTGCAACGCGTGTCATGCCCAAACAATCGTTTAAAATGGTACAAATCAATTCGTGAGACACAGAAAATTCAGCGGCATCTCTCTCAGACCTAAATGACGATGTTCACTTTAGCGGCGTTCAGTTGAAGCCGTTGATGGCCGACCAGAGCAAGGCAAATCTTCCACCACATCTCAACCACTTTTGAATGCACTGTACCACTCATATGCACGTGTTTTTGATAAAGTCGATTCACCATAAGCCCTCTAACGAAATACCATTTGCAATGCAAAATTTGAGACAGATTCTTTGTTCAATATTTGTATCCATCGTAAAATCGCAAATCACCTCTGAGATGAACTAACAAAATGGCGTACTGTAAACAAACTAGATGACAGATGATGATCAAACTCCACGTGGGTATGGAGGAAAGTTGTAGTACCAACTTAGCGACGACAATAATTTTGAATCCCCTTTTATACGGGATTTTTAAATGATCAATTCCCAGTACTTTATTGACAGAATGTCACCTTGATGGAAGGGCCTGTATGCCTGCATGGTACCACTCTACTAGTCTATATTGGAGGCAATGTCTTGCTGCATCAATAACTTCCTTATCATCCACATAGTGCTTCCTGTGGAGTGCATCCTTCATTGGGCTAAAGATGTGAAAGTTGGAAGGTACGAGATCTGGGCTGTAGGGTGGATGAGGAAGAACAGTCCATTTAAGTTTTGTGAGCTTCTCTCAGGTGCGCTGACTTGTGTGAGGCTTTTTGTTATCATGCAGAATGAGAACTTCATTTGTATTTTTGTGGCTATGAACATGATGAAGTCTTTTCTTCAATTTCCTTAGAGTAGTACAATACAGTTCAGAGTTGATCGTTTCACTATGAAAGAGGGCATCGAACAGAATAACCCCTTAGGAGTCCCAGAAAACCACAGCCCTGACTTTACCAGCTGAGGGTATGGCTTTGAACTTTTTCGTTGAAGGAAAGTTGGTGTGATGCCACTCCATGGATTGCCATTTTATTTTGGGTTCAAAGTGATGAACCCATGTTTCATCGCCTGTGACAACATTTGACAAGAAATTGTCACCCTCAGCCTCATAACAAGCAAGCAATTCTGCACAGATGCTTCATCTGTTATCTTTATGGCAGTCAGCTAGCAACTGAGTGAGAACACACCTTTGAGTACCCCAACTGGTGGACAAAAGTGCCAGCACTACCTACAGAAATGTTAAGTTGAGCAGCGAGATGTGATCCCTCAATCACCTTGAATAAGAGTCCACACATTCCAAATTGCAGGAGTCACAGCTGTGTGCGGCTGGCTGGCATGTGGGAGATCAGATAGGTGTGCTCCACCTGTGATGATAGGTGCCTGGCCCAACAATTCACTGTGCTTTTGTCTACTGCCAGGTCTCTGTAGACATCGTGCAAGTGCCTATGAATATCTGTGATGCTCTGGTTTTCTGCCAAAAGAAACTCAATAACTACTCTCAGGTTGGAACGCACCTCCGTTACAGATGCCATGTTGAAGGCTAGTTATAGTGCTGCTACCTATCAGAAATTAATGATACTGTGTGAGGTGAAGCAGCAATATTTAAAGATGTCCTACACAAAATTTAAATTTGTTCAACTAAAATTGGCAGAGAAAAAAATGTGTTGCATTATTTATTGAACGTCCCTTGTATTATATATACCATTATGTTCAATAAACTTCCTCCTTACATTAAAATAGCACATGAAAATAGCTATAAACAGCTCCTGAAAATATAAGATAGTTAAATTGTGTAGTTATATTATGTATGAGTTGAAATTAAATTAGAAGAAGGAAATACCTTTAATTTAAATACTTGTATTTATATATTATTTGATGCAGATTTAGATGGCTAGGTAGTATACAAATATTGCACTAGTGTATTGCTGATTATTTTAAGTTTCTCTCTCTCTCTCACACATACACCCCACATGCGTGTGCAAGCATGCACCCACACATACACACATATTAGATACTGACCATGCATAAAATTTGGAATACAAACACCACTGGCAATAAAGTTGTGTGTGTTATTAAATTCTGTTAGCAAATGCAATTTTGTTATTTGCTACAGCAGTCAGTAGTGACTATATAAATCAAATGTAACATCAAGATATATTTCTGGATTTTGTTTCTTTTTATCAATCCATATTTGAATATAAACCAAGTTTACAGATGTCATGAGCAACAAGCTTGAACATAGTTTGTATGGCAAGAAATACACATGGGTGGAAAAATACAAACTCTGGCAACTCAGCTAGTTGCTGATTTTGTGACGGTAATAAGATTAATCCTTTGTAATGATCTATCTTATAAAAGACAAGAAATGGAGGAAAAGGCAGTATATCACAGAGTGAATACTCTAACTTCAAGCTATAAAAGTGTCCACATCTATTGAAAGAAGAATCATGTTCAATATTACTATCATATGAAATGTCAAATGTTCTGTATTTTGTTCTATGTTTATAGATTGCTTTGAAACATGTGTTTTCATTTGGTACATTAGTATTGGTAATGACTGGTCACATGGTCATATTTTAGTGCTGTAGTAGCTGCTTGTGTGCATGATGATGCCAAAAAATTATGTGGTCAAACCATGTTGCCACAAAATTGCAAAGAAGAAAGATGTTTATGGGGCTTATGGTGGTTGTATTTTTTTAAAAATAATATGAATGATTCTTCCCATAAGAAAAATTCAGCTATGTGTTTATTAAAAATGGTGAAAATGAAGAAGTGTTCATGGTTATCACCTGTAAAAACAAAAATTTCAATGTGCAGTGTAACAGGTGCCATGAAATTTTGGCTGCACTTTGAAGCACTTTACAATCTTGAAAATGGAGTGGAATCTTCCTTTAAGTGAAAATAACAACTTGCTTTGTGAGGAAGAGTTATAATGAAGAACAATGACACAGCAAGTGAAATCATAGTGTTACCACAATGTAAAACAACTCTGTTAAAATAGCTTCACTCACTCACTCAAAACGTTTCCAGTGATGATTCCAGGAGCACAAATAGCAGCCCATGGTAGAACCAAAGTAGCTTAGTTGATGTTTTAGGATCAAAAAGTAAATGGGAATTTCTTTTATGAATAAGTTAGTTTATTTGAGATAAGGTCCCCGAATAGTCCACGAAAATATTAAAGATTTTCAGTGGTAGCACTTAATGAGATATTCCCAGCATTAGTATGTTTTGAGTATTGATTGATGATTCCTAGCTCATATAACTATATAGAGGGAGTATTTTCAATGTCAAACAAAAAAATTGAACACTGAAAGGAGTAAACTACCAGTGTGAAATTAAAATCACACTGAATCATTTAAGGTCTTGTTAAGAATAATGCAAGTTGTTACTTTCTGTAGCACATATGTACAATGCACATAGTAGATAAGAAGGTATTGTAAGAGAAGGTATTGCATTCCACCCAAAAGTTAGATACCAAGATTTCACCAGAAATACAGTTTTGAGGACCCCTGAATAAAAAAAAACAGTTTTAGAAAAAGATCTGTGTATGTGTGTGGACAGCATAACCCAAAACAAAAGTCACTTAAATACCAAACTTTGGTATTTAAATACATGAAATTCTGGACTAGTAGGCTGTGGCCTATTAGAAATTGTTTTTCCAATAGACCATGCCTACAAACCTAGAATTTCATGTATTATCTGATGACACCGGTCGTGAAAGCCTACATACTTTGGTATTTAAGTTTAGTACCTTCCAAGGATACATGATTTTCAGGAAAACTCTATACGTTAAACTACCCTTTATATGGGACATCTTTTGAAATTTTGGTTTTATAAAACAAAAGGCTCTTAAGATTTTGATTTAAATGCTATATGTTAAAGATATTTACATAGTAAATAAATGTATATTCTGAATTTCTTGGGAATAGCCCCTGAAGAGCTCTTCATTCTGAAATCTTTTGCGAACTGAGAGACAAAAGAAATAAGTAAGAGATAGACAAAAACTTACTACACAAAAAGTGTAGATTTTATAATCACACAATTTGTTAAATAGTTGTTTTTTTTTTTGTTGTTTTTTTTTGCAGAGCTAACCATTTCAGAGATATTCCTTATTATTTGAAATACTTACACCTTTCTCAAATGGAAAGTTCTCATCTGTTTCATCTCCCTCTTGTTTTTCTCCTGGCCATGGAAAGAGCCAAATTTCAATGACAATTGCATAGTGACAGCTTTTAAAATATTTTACTGTCGCTTTAGGCTAGTGTATTCCCATATTTTCCTTTTACTTATAAGGAACTAAGTAATATGGCCATTCTCATGATCTTTATCTTGATAAGCATTATGTAGATAAAAGAATAATCTTTCATAAGAATAATATGTATTCTCTAGAATAGAGAAAATATGTGAATGGAACACATCAGATTTTTTGACAAGTGAATGAAAAGTTGCAAGTATGATAGTTCATTAAAATATACAAGTTATTGTGCATTAGAGGTAATTTTTTATATGGAAATAAACATTCTTTATAGTTCATTTATATAACCTACTTTAAGTGCTGTGATCATATTGGTAGCTTTTAGATTGAAGCATTGGTGTGTTTACTTTCTGAACTTTAGGTAGCTTATTGTAGATTTTTCACATACATACTCTCACATCACACTTCTAGACTCTGGAGGATAGAAAATAATCCTGATTAAAGAAAATTCCCACTTTCTATGGGAATCAAACCCAAGACCTTCAGAGCTTACTTTTAAATTATAACCAAGTACAAATACAGTTTAATTGATGTGAACATAGGCTTTTTTTTTTGCAAGTCAATATTTACAGTACCACCAATGAGCTTCAAAAGCATGGGAAGGGGGATAAGTGCTCTCTTATTAGCCACCTAGCTAATTGAAATCAAATCATCAGATTGCAGTAACTACTCACATGAACTGCCCCTTTATACATACCTATTAATTTAGTATTTAGCTTTTAATAAAATATATTTTTCTCTTAAGGAGAGAACTTAAAGAAAACCACTTTTACACTACCTGTTATTTGCAGAAACCAAATGAAGTTTTTAAATGTACAAATAAACAATTAACACAGTAAATATCAATGTTTTTACCACATTTGTTGCTAGGTTGCATAAACTTTACCTGGGGGACACTTTTAGTAGTTTTCACTTTAGTTCTAAAACATTTTACATGGAATTAAATATCGGTAATCATTTATTTGACGAGTCGATTCATCTCTCGCCCAAATTGGCAGATGTTTTCATCAGCACATTGGAAATCAAAATAACAAAAGGTTGTTTCCCTTGGATGTTCAAAACCTGGCAGTGGATATCCATGACATCTTTGCTATAGTGCCAAAAAGGCACATCGATGATGCCTTAAAACTTATGAACATCCAAGAAAAATGTATAAAATTCACAGTGGAAATAGAAAAAGATAACCAGCTACTATTTTTAGATCTGAAAATAGTCAAATATTAAAATAGAATAAGCTTTGGTATTTACAGGAAACCTATTCAGACAGACAATATATAAAAGCCAATAGTTATAATCCAAGGGCACATAAGCAGGCAAATCTTTAACAGTCTAGCACATAGACTGGTAAACATACCACTTCTAACAAATGAATACAGGACAGAATACAATAAAATAATTGAAATTGCAAATAAAATGGTTGCTCAAGATCTCTAATAGATAAAAAAATAAAAATAGCCAAAAAGAAGAAATTCCTAAAAGAAACAACCACTCTCTCAGCAATAGAACAGAGATGAGCTTCAAGAAATTCACATACCACCCATGGGCATAAGACAAATTTCAAAACATTTTCAAAGAATACAACATTCAGCTAGCACCAGTAAACCGTCACAGCATAAAAAATGAATTAGGCTCAAATATCAAGGACATCATCCCAGCAAAGAAAAAATTGGACATATACAAAATGGAATGCAATTATTGTAATCAGATTTATATTGGAAAAACAAAAAGAAATTTAGAAACAAGATCCAAAGAACACTTCAGAAACATAAATCAAAAGCAATTGGAAAAATCAGCAGTTGCCACCCACTTTAGGGCAAAACACCATAATATAAATTCAGAATCAAAATTTGTAAAATATAACAGGAAAACAAGAGTTGGCCACATAGGAACGCATCTTCATTGTAAAAAAAATAAAAACTGATTCAATGTTCCACAGAAGGGTGTGTTTATAAAGTTCATTGAACCACCACCAGAGGAGACAGCACTTACAACATCGCCAGCTTCATTGCAAGGGATTAGTCGATGTCCGGTTGAAAATGAAGGAAATTAGTCTTTGAAACATGTCCCAGCAAAACTCCCAAGAAGTGTTGTTTAGTGTAATTAACCGACTCATCAAATAAACAATTATAACTACACTATTTACAAACTTCCATAAAAACAAAATTGGTAATCATACCTGAAATTTCAGCATCTATATCAGTTGTTTTTATTTTTCTGTTCTCTGTCTCCAATTTGTCATGCATAACTCTGTTCTGTAAAACAAAATTATTTGTTATACACGTCTTAAACTCAAATACATACAATGCACAGTTACTGCTTATACATCTAGTTATTGTTGTACACTCACTTTAATATCACATTTCATCAAGATGAAAAAAGAAAAGGGGGAAAAAAAAAAACACACACACACACACACACAACAGCATCATTTAGCGAAGAATTTGAGTTGATTAGGGATCTTTATACCTACTTTAATTGCTATTAATATAAATGCATATAAAAATCATTAAAAGACTCAAATTCCTCCCCAAAACTAAATTACACCAAGGTTCTAGTCTCAAAAAAGTTAACAAAATTTGTAAACTATCCACAGCTTTGTTTTCTAAAACAAAATTTATGTTAATTTAAGTTTATTATACACAGCTTAAGGTTAAGTTACACAGCTTAAGGTTACATACTTAAAAGTGCAACACTGTCAGTTATATGTATATATGTAGTTATTTCCATCGTGGTGTAATGGTTACCATGACAATTTCATATACCCAAGGTTGTAGGTTCAAACCCAGCCGAGGACAATGGATTTTTTTTGGGCAGAAGAAAAGTTGTTGGTACCGTGTCATAAATTTACAGCACATAAAAGAACCTTCATTTAGTTGCAAACAAATACACCTAGGGCTGCCCTCTACATACTATAAACACAATTGCAGCTTGTATGGTGTCTTCCTTAGTGTTCATGATTTCCACTGATTTTTGTCTCTCATTTTGATTTCCCTTTCATCACTTTTCTGCTAAGCGCTCTTCTTTATTCTTGAAATGCCTAAATTTTTCTTTGCTTCAAACCCCTTCTTCCCCTCCCATCCTTCCTGCCTCTACTCATTTATCCCTTCCCACTTACCTCTCTTTTATTTCTTACACTATATTTTACTTTCACCACTTGCAGTTTATATATCTTGGCTCTCACTTAACCTCACTTCCATCTATCTATGACTTTCTACCTTTCCTTTACACTTGTATGTCATGCATATTTTCTCTAACCATCCTTCCATTTCACGTATATTATAGCATATTTTCTATTTGAAATCTATTTTCTCAATATAACATCTACCAGACTTCTAACTTCTCACCTTTTTTCACTTACACTACAGATGTCCAACCTACACCCATATCATCACCACATAATTAATTTTGTCGTCACTTCTCTTTGCTTGGTTTTGCTATTGCATCTTTGCACTTAATGTCCACTGCCCTCCTGACCTATTTTTCAGTTCCCCTCTCCTCCTCACATTCAACTGTCTTTTCCACCTCTTTCACCTCTCTGATGTATATTCCTGCTTCAGTTCGCCAACTTTCTCCTCTCTGCCCTCTTTCTCTACTATGTACTGCTGCTCTGATCATTTGCTGCTGACCTGGCATCTTTTGTTCATTCCCCTCACATCATTTGCATTGCCTGGAGTTTTGCTATGTCTTCATTTATTTGTTTCCTGGATCACTGCTTTTGTTCTTTCATGTGTCCCTCCTGCTGCTTTAGCGTCAAATCATATTTAAAAATCTTGAATGTATGCCCCTTTTCTTTTATTATGCATAAGACAAGGAGACATGTATCTGCAATGCTTTTTGATTTAGACCTGCATAGAGCAATAGATGAAATGGATTCTAAAGGGACCATTGTAGTAAAAGGGGTGTTAAACACTATTAAGAAGAAAAAAAAAAGATAAAAAATAAAAGAAAAAGATTACAAATATGGTAGACGGGGAAAAACACTTTAGAGGTAACACAATTTAAACACCTAGGGACACTTGTAAACAATAATAATGATCTAAACAAGTGTACAAAGAATATATGCTAATATACAACTATTAAAAACATAAGACTAATTAGCAGAAGTACAAAATGTAGGATCTACAGAGGTCTTAAGGGCAGTAGTAACATATGTTGCAGAAACATGGACCCTATATGACACATGAGGAAATACTGTAAAAATTTGAAAGAAAAATACTGAAAAGAATCTATACGCCAGTAAAGGATAAATATCAATGCAGAATAAGATATAACTATGAATTAGAAGAACTGATAGATAAGCAATATATTGTGAGATTTATAAAGGCACTAAAAATATAAGATGGCTAGAGCATATTGGGAGAAAAAAGGAAGATAGAATCCCAAAAAAGAACCTAAAATGGAAGACTGTATGCCAGAAGAAAAAAAAAAGGTATGCCCAAAACAAGATGGTTATAGAGTAAGAGAAAATTTAAGAAAGATAGGAATTAGAGGGTGGAAAAGTAAAGTAAAGGTCAGGGATTTGTGGAGGAAGATTGTGCAAGAGACCAAACTTCATCTAGGACTGCTGAGGCAGTACAAATAGTTTTACTTAATATATATTAAATAAAGCTGGTGTATAAGTGCAAAAAACACTTAAAGGCTAATCAAAAAGCCAATGCAGAGATTCTAGCAAATCTGTTAATTATGGAAACATGCTGATATAAGGGTATGGTAAGAACAGTAATTGTAAAAATACTGTATAATATCAGAACACATTGTATAACACTGCATTAATCACCACTGCAACAATTGTTGTGCGTAACTGCCAAGTGACCTATCTGTATCTCTAAGCAACCTGCTAGGATGTCAGTAGAATAATCATGGCTAACCTAGCCAAATTCAAAGCCCATGATGGCAATTTTTCTTGGGAAAGTTTATGGGCTGCTTACCTATCTCACCTTCTAGCTGGTGGAAAGGGTTGTTATGCAAGCAACCAATAAATTTTCTGGCATCTAAACCTCTGAATTTATCACCACTGTAAGTGAATGCAATTGTTCTCCCTATGGATAAATCCACATGAAAACTAGGAACAGATGTTCTATAACAACTGAACAATTCTGTTTTGGTACAACAGAATCTTTCATACAAGGATGATCATGCATATGCTCCAAAACCAACTGCAATTGTTGTCTGATTAAAAGCTACTAGTACAAACTCAATTGGAAGTTATTGAATTGTTTTTGTTAAATTGTGCTGTACAACACCAAAATAGAACCTATCAAGAGAATAATCATGGAATAACTTATTCAATGTGAGGATAAGATGCTATTCTAAGAATAGAGTATACAAGGGGTACTCAATAACTCCTTAGAAAAGACATAAAACTTTTGGTAGTTCTTTTATATTTTTCAACATAAGCTTCATTTAGCTCAATACATTTGCCCAGCTTTTCTCCAACTACTGTTTTAGGCCTTCCAAAAAGAAGAATTTCAGAAGGTCTTCAAAATAGGCATCTATTTGGGAGATGATCTCTTTGTAAGACATGATTTGTTTTCTTCCGAGCCACTTTTTCAAGTTTGGAAATAAAAAAAAAGTCACTGGGGGCCAAATCTGGTAAATACAATGGATATTGTAATAGCTTGAACCTCAATTCTACAATTTTTGCCATCGAAACTGCACAGGTGTGCATCCTTTATTGTCTTGATGGAAGAGAATCTTTTCCTTTGCCAGATGAGGGCATTTTTTCTTTATTTCTCCATTCCACCAGTGCAATAACAATGCATAATACAGGATTGCAACGAAAAAGTGCCTAACCAACTTCTGAATATTTCACAGATTGCGTTTATTCTCCATTGAGAGCAAATGCAGCACCCATCTTGCCGAGACTTTATCAGACCTAATTTTTGGTGCAAAATTGAGAACACTATACTTTGTGATATGCATGTGGCACACCGATTTTGCAAAATTTAATATGTCAATCACTCAATCCAGATTTTGTCAATCATTTCAAAGGAAGTTACTTTCTACTGGACATCCGGAACAATGTTTATAATTTGTGGATGTATGGCCACCTTTAAATTCATTTAGCCAATTGTAAATTGTTGCAAATGCAGGAGCTGATGTGCCATGAACTTCATCCAACTCTGCTTTTACTTCATTTGGTGTTAAGCTTTTTAAATAGAAGTGTTTAATCACTACATGAAACTCACTTTTTTCCGTCTAATGAAGCACAAGATTGTTGTATTAATCGCATATGGCAATGAAACCATTTAATGTACACAGCTGAAACTTTAACTGTCATCTAATACGAGATGACATTTACAAAATGCAAACTTTTTTCAATGCTACAAATGAAATTTTTTGGATTTCCTAAGAACTTATTGAACTCCCCTCATAAATACGAAAATGGTTGCTTGGGTACTGGACACAACTCTGAATGCTGTAAACAATTAACTATCCACAATTTTGAAAACCAGAATATTAAACACAATACACTGTAGATGTGATCCAATAAATGGACACAACAGCAAGGAGATTCAAGTTGAGAAACCTGTCACACTGAGATAATTTGATGATTATATAGAACATATTATATATATATATATATATATATAAAATTTAAAATCAAATAAGTAACCAGAGTATAATCAGCTCAATGCATGTTAGTTGTTTCCCATAACGCCTAAGTAGAGAATGGGACATTGTTGCGATGTTTCCATGATCAGATTTGAATTTCTAGTTTGTAAGTTTAATGCTTTGTGCCATGAAGACAAGTGATCAGCTTGTTGCCCTCAGATGGCACTGTAGAATGAAATCTCAACTTGCGGATGTAAAATGACAGAACCTTCTTCTTTCAAGGTATAGGATTCTTTTACGTGCAAATAAATATTACATGGGACCAATGGCTTTACTTTCCTTCCGAAGTAATCCATGCTCAGGATTTTTGCATCCAAAAAATCCATTACCCTCTACCAATTTTAACCTGCAATTGCACAATGTATAGTTTAATGGTAACATGGAAGTTAAATGCCAAGATAAATCCAAAATACAGTATAGTAATTCACTAGTACAATGTACAGTAGCATAAAAGAGAGGTTAAATTATTATCGAAACAAAGAATTGGTTACTTCAAAAGGTACAAAAATATTATTCAAACTATAACAGAACGAATGCTGGTGACATTCTGATCATGTTCAGATTTTTAGGTTATGTGTAATTCAGCAACAGTGAAGCTTAACGCCACAAGCTTCATGTCATTGGAAGGTATTGGTGACGAGATGACAGATTTAGAGTTCCCATTTCTGATCTAAAATTAAATTTGAATTATTTGAAAACAAATTCATGATTAGTGCATTTTAACGATGTTGTTTTTCTTCAAATGAATGCAAAGATAAACTCACTTATATCACTTTCATTTGTATGAATTTGATGCAAAGTGGCTGGATGGTATTAGAAACAATTTTTTATTGAACAGAGACAGCAAAAAATAAAGTTCTCAATGTTTTCTTTTATTTCTAGCTGGTGCTATGAATTGCAGCAAGAATTATAATTCTTTTTTTTTATGGCGTTTAACACATACTCTTACTACTATGGCACTGCAGACAATGACAGTGATGATACATGGAACAAAGATGGAGCACTGTTGGATTGTATTGGCAGGGGAAACCGAAGAACCTGAGAAAACCCATCCCTGTGCCGTTTTGTCCAACATAAATCCCATATACGGTCATCTGGGATGAAACCCGGGCTACATTGGTGAGAGGTGAGTGGTCTAACCACTTGGCCATAGTGCGGCCCCACTATGTGATATACTTAACTCATTACAATTAGAAAAGTTGTGATGAAATTGTTGCTTACCCCTGACTAGTAAGGTTTTGGTTTTGAAAATCCAAAGTATTAAAGTGTTTGGTACAGATCCTGTAAGAGATGTTCAACTTAATTGAGCCATGACTTCATAAACCACTGTTGAAGCTGGTCCTTCAACACTTGGTTACCTATTAAGCACAGTTGTATATGGAATGAAAAGCAAGTCTTAACCAACACATAAAGCTTATGTGTATTATGTATATATACATATTGTTCCAAGAATTGTTGTGATTGTGTATTTTGGTGTATTTTTGCAATATGGCTTTGTATTTATAGTTTTAGGCATTAAGAAAATACTTTCTTATCTGTCTTTATCTCAAGGAAACCAAAAGAAAGCGATGGCACTACTTTGCCAAGTATAGTTTTGGTAATGATACACCACACACACTTTCTCATTCTTTAAGGTTTACACTTTAAAAACTAGAAAAATCAAACCTGACAACTCATTTCACCACATTCACTATACTGTTGATACAAATACTCCAGCAGCACTAGTCCTTGTCTCCATTTTTTCAGCCAAGTTCCCTGTATTGGTGCTGAATAGTATTTGTTATACCAACATTAGTTTAAATCTGCAATCGGTCAAGCAGCTATCTGAGGAGTAAAACTACATTGTGCAACTTGCCAGATTATTGCCCTATATAGGTATAACTACTCATATATCAAGTTTTAGAGTTTGTAGACATCAAATGAATAAAAATTTCCTGTGCACCTTTTCATTGCTGGAAGACTAACTGCTCTTAATAAAAATGACATTAACATTTTCAAGTTTTGTGAGTGAGTGAGCGAGAGAGAGAGAGAGGTGTGTGTGTGTGTGAGTGTGTGTGTGTGTGTGTGAGTGTGTGTGTGTGAGTGTGTGTGTGTGCGCGTGCATGTGTGTGTGTGTGTGTGTGTGTGTGTGTGTTGGGCAGGAGGGGAGGAATTCAAGAGTAATGTTATTCATGCTTTATTTTACAAGAATGAGTGCAGTTATTTTTCATGAAGTATAAGCTGGGCCAATGTAATGTAAAATTACCACAGTCATTTTATTTTGATTTTTATTATATATAGTTACTCGTCTATTTTAGCAAAAGTGTAGATTAATTTGCATTTCCATGGAGTGTATGTATGTATGGCATGACAAAATTAATATCATTTTTCTAAATCAAAATGTTCATACTCATAACATTCACATCACCAACCCAACAAATTTTGCTAATGATACCATATTATTATTATAAGTTACCTGATTTGGTATTATAAAAAAATGGAACAGCAGCATTATCATTATTATTACTACTACTATTATTATTTTCTTTGACTAAGAGAGGAGAGAATTCAATATCCCAAATCTATTGGTATTCATGGACTGAAAATTTTTTTCCAGGTTTTGCACGGACTATCTTTGATAAATGCCTGATACTGGCTATCAAATAATGTAATAAATCGCATTCCATACAATGTTAGTCTGGGTGGCTCAGTTGGTCAGGCCTTCGCTCTCTGATCCCAAGGTCAAACTGAGATCTGACCAATGGTTAAAGGGTGCTTAAAAGCTACAGCACTATTTCAGTACATACTGGCATGTTAAAGAACTCCTGCACACTATCAGCACTGATTTTATCTTAGCAATTGACAGCATCATTAATAAACTAATAAAAATAAATTCCATTAAGTGGCACCAAGCTTAGTCCTTGACTACTTTTGCATTGTTTATTTGGCTGTTGTGTTCATACAATTAAGTGGTAAGAGGTGCATCCAGAAAGTAAGTTCCGATCGCTTCCAGAGTTGGCACCACCAGTCGGATAGGAATGCGCATGCACAGGAGAAGAGAGGAATTATATGGTAACATTGTAGTAAAGTTTGTTTTATGACAGCAGTGGTTACCGCTCTGTGCTAGGAGAAAATGGCTGCTCCGATATTGTCTCCCGCCACATGCGAGGTTCATAGTGTCATCCAATTTTTGCATGCTCAAAAGCAATCTCCAGCAGAGATCTATTGTCAATTGTGTCACGTGTATGGACAGGACATTATGTGTGACAGTATGGTAAGACGATGGTACAGGCAATTCACGGAAGGAAGAACCAATATTCACGATGAAGACTGTAATGGCTGACCATCCCTGGTGATGCCAGAAGTGTTGGAAAGTGTGCAGCAAGCAATTGTGTATAACCGGCGCTTCACAATTTCAGAACTCTCTTTTCAGTTTCCCCAGATGTCTCACTCACTTGTGCATGAAATTGTCTCCCGGTGGCTTGGTTTTCACAAAGTGTGTGCAAGATGGGTGCCTGGACAACTGAGAGATGAACACAAAATCAAACGTCTGGCCGCAGCATGAACATTCCTACAGTGATATGCAGCGGAAGGTGACAAGTTTCTCGACAATATTGTCACTGGGGATGAAACATGGGTGTCACATGCCACACCAGAGACAAAACAACAATCAATGCATTGGCGGCATAATGGTTCACCTGTGAAGACCAAATTTAAGAAGACAATCTCTGTCAAAAAAATCAGGTGCACTGTCTTCTGGGATCAACGTGGTATCCTCTTGTGCAAATTTTGACCGCGAGGCGAGACTGTAAATGCTAATCGATATTGCCAGATGTTGCACAAACTCAGGCGGGCAATTCAGAACAAGAGACATGGAATGTTGACAAGAGGCATTACGCTTATGCATAACAATGCAAAACTCCATACAGCCAACGCCACAAGAAATGTGTTGAATAAGTTTGGATGGGAGGTCTTCAAACATCCACCCTACAGCCCCGACCTTGCTCCAAGTGACTTACAAGTGCTGGCAGAATCCTATGCCTTGGGCATGCAATTAACGGTGCACCGTTATGACAAATGCCTCAACAATGGTGGTGACTATGTTGAATTACTATGTAATTATACCAATAAATATTTCTTACTTAGTGATGTTTTTGTTCTCTTTATCCGCCATCGGGACTTACTTTCTGGATGCACTTTATATATTCTTGCTTTAAAGTCACAATTTCAGTTTTCCAAGAATTTGTATTGGAGATATTTTCTTTAAGCATCGAGTAATGGCTTTTGTTGTCCACTTTCATATATTCTTTTTCACCCACTATGGCTAATATTAAATTTTTGAACCTTTGTCTTAGCTACAAAATCACACCACATTTTGTTAAAAAATATGTGAAATTTAATAATGACACAAGACATCAAAACATGGCTGAAAAATATATTGTAAAAACAGAAAAGCAAGAACATTATAGAAATTTAAATAGAATGGAAGCACAACTCTACCAATTACAACTATATGTGAAAGTAAAATAGATTATCCACTTTGGAGACATTTTGAAGAAAATTACTTTACATACTTAAATTTTGTTATGAAAAAGAAAAATGAGGCTTTAAAACAGAAATTAAATAACCTAAAATATGAACAGTTACCATATTTTCAATCACATAAATCACAGAAAAGCAAAAATAGTAATCATGTCGTCAATTTACTCAATGAAAGTTTCAATAATCAAGAATTGCAGCTGTTGAATAAAGGTTTTAAAACTAGCCTAGCCTTCTCGGAAGATATTCATGATTTTGTAGCAGACATAAGCTTAGCCACTTGGGGACTAGTACAGACTGCTGCTAATACTTTAAAATTACAATGTGCAGACATACTTAAAGATTTACAGTACAACTATATGAAAAATCCAGAACTAAAGCTAATTAAATCCATGAATAAACATCCTGTAGTATTTTTAAAAGCTGACAAGGGTAATAAAATAGTAATATTACATAGAGAAGATTATAATTCTAGAGTTTTGCAGTTCTTGAAAAAAGATGACCATACTTTAATAAACAAAGATCTATTAAATACATGTATTAAACTTGTTAACCATGCTATTACAAATTCTAACCTCATACCTACAGAGGTTAAAAAGTTGCTAAAAATCAGTAATCCTATACTACCCAGGATTTACTGTTTGCCAAAAACACATAAAAAAGATGGCAGCATGAGGCCTATAATTAATAATATAGGTTCTCCCAGTTACAACCTTTCTAAATGGTTAACAAAAAAGTTTACCTCACTTGAAAAGTATGCATCTTTGAATGTTAAAAACTCTTAACAGTTAATTAGTAAAACAAACCACTTACTATTATAGAAGAAGACATTCTGGTTTCCTTCGATGTTACTTCTTTATTTACTAATGTGCCACTTGAGAAATTATCTACCTTATTAACAGAATCGTTAACCTCCATTGCAGTTGATGATACCAATATTGAAGAATTAATTACACTTACAGAATGTTGTATTAATCAATCTTTTTTTTTTACTTTTGACAATAATTTTTATAAACAGACAAAAGGACTAGCCATGGGTAATACCTTTCTCCCTTATTAGCAGATTTATATATGAGTTCTCTGGAAATAAAAGTTAGGAAAGAACATCCTGAAATATTCAAAGTTTGGCATAGATATGTGGACGATATCTTTGCTATCATTCCTAACCAAGCCATAAAGAAATCCTTGGATATACTAAATGCTCAGGATGAAAGTATTAAATTTATTATGGAAATTGAAAATGATTGTATGCTGCTCTTTTTGGATATTAAGATCTTTAGAAAGAATAACTGGTTAGTTTGGTATTTATAGGAAGTCAACTCATGTGGATAATTATATCAAGAATTTCAAATGCAGTCCAAAAAGTCATCAACATGCTGTTTTTCAAAGCTTCATATGTAGATTAATTAATGTACCGTTAACAGAGGAAGAATACAAAAAAGAACTTAACTATATCATCAAGGTTGCAGAAAATAATGGATTTAATAAACAGTTGATTTATAATATTTTGAAGAAACAAGAAAATCAAAATAAGAAAGAAGTTAGCTTATTAAAACCAATAAAAGATGATTTAAAGTATAAAAGATTCAATTATCATCCAAAATTGTTTCCAAAATTTAAAAAATTATTTGAAAAATAAATATAACACTTGCCCCTTGCAACAGATTTAACTTAAAGAAGATGTTAAATAAACCACTTGATAAAACAGTGAATAATTTAAACAAATCTGGTATATATCAAATCAACTGCAATGATTGTGAAAAAGTTTATATTGGTAGAACAAAGAGAAGCTTAAAAGAAAGAACATCAGAGAAATATTAAATTAAAACAATTGGATAAATCAGCAGTAGCCAACCACTTTTGGAGTACCAATCATGAAATTGGGCAAGATATAAAATTACTGAAAGCCATTAATTCTCCTTCAGAATTAGATATTTGGAAAAAAATTTTCATCCATAGTAATTGTAATAATGTGGTCAATTTTGAAATACCACCAGCATATGTCATTTTAAAATTTGTACAAAAAACAATAGAAAGTCAAGCTGTAGACTTTAAACCAGCAAAACAGTTCTGAGATGTCCCACCAGAGGTCACCAAGGACTAGAAAGAAGAAGGCAGTTGTTAATGATGCCCTACTTCCACCACCAGAAGCCACTCTGTCGGTCAGACACTTATATTAGGTGCCGATGTTGCCCAACTTTCTCAGACATCTGCAAACCTGCAAGAGGATGACAACAAAAGTTGTTGAAACGTGCGTCCAGGGTACTCCATCTACACCATGACCAAGTGAAGCACATGTTGGTAATAGATGTCCAGATTTTAATAAAATTGACAGCTTCACTGTATGCAATGGCTTTTTTAACATTTTAAAACAATAAATTATGATCATAAAAGAATCGTGATCATTCTTTACTGAACAGCCCTCATATTTATTTAATGAATTTACACATTTGAACATTGTCTTTCTTAGGCATCCTAAATACTTGAGCTCGTGGACTTGAATTAGTGTTAAGAAATGTTCAAAGCATTAAAATATGGCATGTAACTGCTTGCAGGACTTACTCTGTTTTTCTGTTTTGTTGTTTAGATTGTATATGCAATTTACTTACCTCACTGGCTTTAAGAGTATACTTTGCTATGTCTGCACCATATTTTCTTTTGGTTGGCAATTTTGCTGATAAAGTTGTATTCTTAATTTTCACCTTTTGAATGCTTTTCAATGGAGCTGAAGGTATATTTAAGATATTTTGAGATTTTGTAATACGTTTTGCTTTTGGTTTTTTTACTATGCCACCACCAGATGCTAAACTGTTACTGTCTCTTTCACTTTCCAGTTGTTGAGGAAGTGAAATTGATGTAGAGCTTAGAAAATCTGAAGTAGACTGAAACATGCCAAGCTTATTTTCGCCTGCAACCAAAGCTTCTTTTAAGAAGGACTTATCTGTTAAACGGTCTACAGAGCGCTTCAGCAATGACACCAAACTTCTTAGCTGAACACATGTTAAATCTGAAATAAAATACAGTCATTGATTTTAAAATAAATAGCAAGAGATATTAACATAGTGAGCCAAAAGCTATCAAAACAAGAAAACATCTAAAGTGGATTTTTTTTTATACCTGGTTGGTCACATCAGTCAATGAATGAAATTGGTGAAATGATGCTCAAATGATCTCAGGGCCCATGGAGCTTAAGTTGCTCGAATTCGTCTTCTTGACCCCGGAAAAAAACCTTATCCAGGTAACTCAAGCTAAACGAGATTCAAACTTATGACCTGTTGAATATGAAGTAGACATGCTACCACCAGAGTACCCTGGCAGGCCTCCGTGGGCTTGTTTAATTGATCTAGCTACTGTTAATATAAAATTAAAAACTTAAACAGGCTTTTTAATAATGCTTTTCTGATATTGGTGTTTAATTTCTCATGTTCAGGCTTGTCCTATGTTCTGCAAACCAATGTTACATTTTGGGGGGGGGGCAGGGGTTCAGTTTAAGTTCTTTAATAGTGAAGGTCATATAAGATGGTGAAGGTTAAATAATGCTCCAATGTGCCTGATGGCCACAGAGTTTAGAGTTAATCTAAATTCAACTTTTCAGGATAAGCAAAAACTTGGAAAAACCATACCTACCCAGTAAATCATCCTAACATAGATTTGAATTAGGTGCCTTTTGAATATAATGCAGACATGCTAAACACATACGATGGAGATGGGCAGTCACATGATTTAAAGTAAACACATTATTGATTTCAATATGATTCCTTCTGAGTCAGGTTGAGCAGGAGAAAGCTTATGTGACATCATGATGTAATGTACCCATGACCCAAACATTTGCTTGAAATTTTATACACAGCCAGTTTAAATGTTATTTGTAGACTTAATGAACAAAGTAAAATACCTAAAAAAGGAAAGAAAAAAAAGCTACCAATTAAGAGAACCAAAAGGTTCACAAGTAATAAATACTTTAAATGATGAGGATTTGGGTACAGTGATGTATACATCAGTTAAGTATCAATTTGAGTCAATTGTAACACATTTCCATCACTTACACTGTTTTATTAAGGACAGGTCTCGGAAGTATCATTGCTTTCATTATGCCAATGCAGTGATTATCCGGTTATTATAGTAGATGCCACTGATGGTGGATTTAGGAACTCCTGACAAGAATGTCTCCAGGCAGGATTTCCAATTCATCAATTGTTCCTTGTCCTTTTAATAAAATTGGGCTCTCCTCTATTTTGTAATATTTTCTCAAAAATGCCTTACCACTGCTGATTTATCTTCCTGTTTAATTTTATGTTCCTCAGTTACCAAATTTCTTGTTTTCCCTATGTAAAATTTTCACCATCTAAGCAATTTATCCAGTATACTTTTGCTCTATTTTCTGTTGGGATTTCATCTTTAACTTTTGAGTTTACGAAATTTTTCACTGAAAAATTATTTGTCGGTGCTAGGATAAACTTGCTTGTTTTGTTTTTGTTTATTTTTTTGTGAACTAGTTGTTTGTTACATGTTTCATACTGCATATTGTAGCTGTTGCACTTGATGTATTTGTCGGAGTGAGCTAGTTTCCTGTGTAATCCAAATTTCAATTTGTTGTGCTTTTTCATTATTTTCAAGTCTAGGAAAGCCAACTGTATATTTGTTTCTTTTTCCATTGTGAAGCTTATTGTCTTTTCTTGGTAATAATAACCCAGTACAATTATTTTAGAAATATAATATTTATTTGGGAAAGCATTAGAATCATATTAATTTAATTAGCTTGCTTCTGTTAAAATAGTACAGTTGTTGATAATAGATAAAGTACACACCATTCACTATTCATAGTAGACTGTCACATTTTTAATGTTACCATAATGAGAAACAAATTTATTCACAGAGAAATAAAATTCTCACATACTGCCCCACAAAAAGGGGTAGACTTATTCAAGGTTGAGCATTAATTTGTAAAGGAATCTTTAAATATCATTGGTAATACAGATAGTTTCTTATGGGGTGCATGATGGTACTAGAACTGATCCTGATGTTGCTTCTCTGGCAAAAGTGATGTCACCACAATGGACTGCTACTCCCCTTCTCCATTGGAGAGGTAGCAGATTGTCCTTGATGATTACGAGATCCCTGGGTTGAAGATTTGGATAGAATTGTGAACCATTTTGGTGTTCTTGCAAAGTTTGAACATAGTCCTTATACCATCTCTGCCAAAAAGTTGAGTCAGCTTCTGAATATGATTCCACCTTGAGAGGATATTAATGGGGCATGATTTAAAGTCAAGATCAGGGAGTGCAGTAAGAGCTTCCCCAATAAGGAAATGGGATGGACATATCAGGAGGGTCGTCCCTTAGTCGGGACAGAGGACAGGAATTTAGGCATGCCTTTATTTGTGAAGTGTGTGTTGAGTCTAGAACAAATGAACTTAAGTTCTTCTAACTCCTTGGAGGCTCCAACAAGATTCTTGCCATTGTCGCTATGAATGTGGGAAGGGGAACCATGACAAGCAATACATCTTCGAAGTGCTGCCACAAATACTCTTGTTGAAAGGGCTGAAACAATTTCAATGTGTTCTGCACATGTTGCAAAACAAGTGAATATTGCAGCAAACAGCTTTCCTGTGCACTTGTATGTTGTGTACCATAATTTATTATGAAAGGACCTGCTTAGTCCACTCCTACATTAGAAAATGGCCTAGAGGGTATTACCCTGCCCTTGGGAAATCCTCTTATTTTTTATTCAGCTGGCCTTGTCTTCAGCTGGAAGCAAATTAAACAAGAACAAATGCACTTCCTTATGACCTGGTAAATCCTTGGTATCCAATACCATTCTTGTAAGATGAAAATTAGTAGTTGAGATCCAGCATGTAAGAGTCTCAAGTGTTTGCTCATAATGAGGAGTTTGGTGAAATAATACCGAGGTGGAATTTTAATTTGATGTTTGGCCTCATATGGTATTAATGCCTCTGTAATCTTCCTCCAACTTTCAGGATGCCATCCTGATCAATTATCAGGTTCAGAGATTTCAGTTTGTTGTTTTTGTTGATGTCTCTCCTTTAAGAAGATGACGTTTCCTTCGGATATGAAGCAGCTTGATGCATGCCTTAAGAGAATTGTCTAGTTCTTCAGGGCTCAACAGGGATGCAATGCAATTGTTATGACTTCGTCTGCAATTGTACAAGAATCTGAAGAAGTATCCAATCACCCTTATAAGTTGATTCAAATGAATCATTGTGTGATATAAAGAGTGACTTAGTTTTCTGTTCCAGAGCCTTGATAGACTCATCTGCGTTTTGCATTGGCCAATGAGATGATTCTAGGCTTAACCATTTGAACCCTTCCACCATAATTCGCTATTCATTAGATTCAATGGGTGTGAACCTTGTGAAGTGAGATCAGCAGGGTTTTCTTGTGTGTTCTGTGTTCACACGACACCACCAGGAAGAAGGCATAATTTCCTGGATTTCTGCAACTCTGTTTGCCACAATGTTTTCCATATGGTGGACATGAGCTGAGCCAGGTGAGTACTATAGATGAATCAGTACAAAACTGGATGCTGTCAATGGTTGTGTAAAGCTGACATTACCCCTTTCATGAGTCTGGCTAAAAGCAAAGCACTGCATAGTTCTAGCTGTGGATAGAGATATTTCCAAGACACAACTCTTGATTTCAAATAAAGTAGTCTCATGAGGATATTGCCTTTCTTGTCAGTGGATCTCAGAAGCACCATAAGCAGTTTGTGAGGCATTGCAAAATCCATGTATTTCCACATTACCACCAGAATTGCCAATGAGGATAAATCTTTGAATTTTAATGCTGTTCAGCAAGGGAATCTGTTGATATGAATTATGCCAATCTGAAATTAAATTCCCAGTTAGCTGACTGATGAAACGATTTTACGTGGTTGCTGTTTTAGACAATAGATGGCCCTAGTAGTCTCTCAACTGTCATCTTTGTATGTCAGTGCGTGCTGATAACTTGGCATCATATCACAATTCACTTGTTTCACTCCTCTTTTCAATGTAATTTTGCATATTATATATAAGCAACTGTAATCCACTATGTGAAACAATTACCTGGTGTTTAATAGGCCGATACCTTGGAGTTTAGTTAAATCCATCCTGGCCGCGAGAACCAATAATAAATAAAATACACACCATTCACCATTTTTACTAGACTGTCACTGAGCATACACTTTATTTAGCAATAAATTTTTACAGGTTTCAACTTCAGAGCATTCAAAGTTTGAATCCCTCTCACTTCACAGTTGGCAGGACTTTGCATAATACAATACATTTTAATAAATCACAGTTTACACAATAAGAATCTGCTTTCCTGCTTAAACTAGCATTCATGAAACACTAAGAAAGCATGTTAAGGAAACCATGAATTTGGAGAGCAGCCTGATAGTGATCTATGCAAGGAGAGTGTACGAACAGTTGTACTTCCTGATTACAATTGTAGATGTGCCCACCTGGGTAGTGTGGTGGTAGCGTGTCTGCCTCATATTCAACAGGTCGTGAGTTACCCAGATAAGGTTTTTTGGGAGTTTTTTCCCTTATCCTGAGAAGACGAATGTCGACGCACTTTAAGCTCCATGGACCCCGAGATCATTTGAGCATCATTTCACCAATTTCATTCATCGTCCAATATGACAAAGCAGGTTAAAGGACACTAAGCTACAATTAAAAAAAAAAATAAATAAATAAATTTGTATCAGTGAGGATTCACAGGCAGCTAACTTGCTGGGAAATTGTATAGTTACAATAGTTCTTTATGTACACAAATAATAAGGTAAAAGTATGAAAGGTGCAAAAAGTTAATGCCATTGTTGGAATCCAAAGTACAGACCTCTGGCATTCCATGTCACAGTGCTACCATGGTGTATAAAGTCAAAAAATAGATTAGAATGATTTCTATCATACACTGCAGTAAAATTCCAAGTCAATCTCACATACTGCTATTATACCTTATTGGACAACTGGAATACCCTGAATATTTCACTATAGGGATGAGATTGTGCATTTATGAACTGTTCTATCACAATAAGTTTAAGCTTAAGTTGGGACCCAAACCACAGAATTTTGGCTTTTAGCATATTACTACAAAGGTAAAGTACACAAAGGCCATTAAACTTCTGTCATCTGATTCCTACATCCCAGAAAACCCCCAAGGCAAATAATATTGGTAGCTGTAGGAGCACATGATGTGGATATTTCCTTCTCTAGCAAAACATCCTGCAAGAGTTAGAATGTTGTACACACATAAAAAAAAAAATAAATAAAACTATGTGTTGTTGTTCAATGCCTATAATGGAATTCTTATCCCTGTTTTACTGAGCATATATTTTTTTTAAGAGTTATTTAACTTCACTTACCACTAGCCTTAAGTTGCACAAAAAACTTCAACCACTTTGATCCAAGAGTCATAAGCAAAGTACTGAGGCTGTAGTACTTATTTCCTTTATGGAAGACATCAAATAGTTCACAATTTTGGGAGGCACAGGAGACATAGTCAGTCATTGTACTAAGGAACACAGCTTCTTCAAGCTTGTTAAATTTACTAGTATGCTTGCGCTGAAAATTAAAATTATAGCATTATTGCTATTTTAAATATCAGTTTCACTTTACATGTGTTTATGGGAAAGTGAAATTTGTTTGTGTCTCAACCCCAAAAATATAGAGTGAAATTTCTTAGTAATTTTTCTCCATTTCAATTTTTCATGTACCAGTCTCAAAAATGCATCTATGAATGCAACCTTGCCCGGAGAAATGTCAATGTTATCCAGGAGCAAATTGAAACTCATAAATGCCACATAGAGGATTCTTTCTTTTGTTAGTATTTTATTAAGTTATCATGCAAAGATGTTTGTGTAGGAATATGTGACTGTATTTAGGTAATAACATAGTATATCTACAAAATATACCTGAACAACACTTACACAGAATTTAAAATAATAATAGCTCAGATGTACATGTGTATATCAACATATACAAACTGAATAGTAGGAATTTTTATACACATATCAGAAATCTTTTGAGGATACAGGGGTAAGATTTTTACTGAATTTCCCTTTTTCAGAAATAACTTACAAAAAATACTTCTAATTTTGAAAATATCATACGAGATACTGACTTTGGAATAAAATATGTCCTAAATTTGCTTAAATGGTTGTGGCATTCATTTCAATTAATATAGAATTTTGTATAACTGATACACCTTCATAAGTTCTTGATAAAAAAGTAGCATTAACCATTACCAAAATGTTTGATTAATCACTCATTTAATGCTCTCAAGCTCCTTATGATGCCATAAATCCAACGGTGGGTTCTTTGCTATGTAACCTAGCATTTTTACCATAAAAGCAATCTTTGCTTTTCTATTGCTCATAGCTGGTAATATAGAACATTTATGTAACAGTTGGTGTTATTAGTAATCAAATTACACTCCAAAATGTAGAGTATGTCATTGACATTTCCTCAAAAAAATTAGTTCCAATACATTTTAACAATAACATTGGTTTCTTATTCAGAAAGGAAACCATTTTGAATGTGGTATGCTACTGTTTACTGTGTCTCAACATAAAGAAAGACATGTTTAATGCATTGTCATGACAATAATGATCGAGACAGTAAGACAACAAATTCTCTACTTGCCACCATCATGTATTGTGTAATGGGAGTAAACCTACAGCCCAAATGAAATCGTGAGTATGTTTATATACACAAAAAATGTAGATCTCATTAAAACAAATACTTTATGTTTTCATATAAAGCTGGCTGATTCCGAGATATTCCTTGTTATTGGTTTCTATATATAGTTGAACCTGATTTACGCATATATCAAGGGAATGAGGTGAGGGAAGATTACTTGTAACTCAGAATTACTTACAACTGAGATTTTGATAATGCATCATACATATTAAAAAAAAAAAGCAATAAAGTGGGCCTACATGTGCAAAATTTTACAAACAACAAAGATACGTAAGAAGAAAACATTATTTTGAACTTGGTGCTGCTTTAAAGAAATCAGTTAATTTAGCTTGTTTACTTTTCTTTCACTAAGTGCATAAACCTCATTTTACAAACTTATTAATGAATTTAGAGCTTTTTCACTATCACTTTTAGCACTGATGTAACACTTACACACATTTATTGCACTTAACACTTCACTCACCTTAGGTATTTCAAGATTTGAGTCATCTTCACATTACTGTCAGTGTTGCTTGAAGCTGGTCCACTTCCTCGTTCACCACCAAGTTTTGGCACACATCAGCAATAATCTCCTCATCCTGTAGTTCCCCACACAAAGGTATCAAAATTTGCTGGCTCATCACTACCTATATCATCACCATAATCAGAGACAGCCTCTTCCTGTAAGACACCAGATTTAATGAGGCAGTGTTTGATGATGACACCTGCTTCCAGGGAGCCGAAATAAATTCCATGGCTTGTAGTAAGTTAATGGCAAGATTTTTATTTCCTGCGTCAGTCAGTGTTATTAAATGTTAAACCAGCATTTTTCTATAATGAACTTTGAAATTTGCAATGATGCCCAAATCAAGTGGCTGTAGACGACTGCTGAAGTTAGGAGACAAAAATTCCACTGAAACATTTTTCAAAATTATTTGAGGTGGATGTGCTGTATATTGATCCATAAAAAGAACGATGTTCTTCTGTTTCTTTTTTATTTTAATGTCCAGTTTCTTTAACCACTATTCCATTAAAATCATAGTCATCCAAGACTTCCTATTGGATTCAAATTCTATAGATTTTGTTTTCACACCCTTAAAACACCTCAGATTCTTGGATTTTCCTATCTCAAGTGGGGGAACTTTGTCTAATCCATCTGCATTGGTGGCAAGAATTGTTACGCAAATTTTAGTTTTCTTCCCTCCATAGGCAGTCACCCTTTTCATCTAATGTCTTGCCAGGAAGGAGATTGTAGAATAGGCCAGTCTCATCACAGTTGTAGATGTTTTGAAGCTGATAATCCCTGATTCCTGATAGAACCTGTTTCCCAGTATTGAACTATGATGCCATCCACAGCATTTGACTTGCCGCAAATTGTCTTCCCTGTGATTCCAACAATCTTTAAATCCTTGCAACCATCCTGATGAAGCCTTGAAATCAGCCGTGATGTTCATTATTTTAGCTAAATCTATTGCTTTTGCTTTCAGCATTTCGCCACTAATTGGTAGAGCTGCAGCCTGTTTCTGCTGGAACCATGTGAAAAGTGCCATTTCCAAATCAGCATTATCTCCCTTCCTGCTGACGGCTGCATTTTGTTGATTTGGCACCCAATTTTAAAAACTCATCCAAAATAACATTTTTGTTACTGATGACTGTGTATAGCGTGGAGTAAGCAATTCCTAATTCTGAAAGCAGTGTTGATTTTGTGTGGATTAAACTCAGCCTCTCGTATGAATTTCACTTTCTGTTCTAACATTTAACATTTCCTTTTTCTGTTCTCCAGGGCTGATTAAAAGCAACTGAGAACTGAAAAACAAACTGCTGTTTAAAAATAAACATCAGATACGGAACATTTTTTATCTTTCTTATTGTTTGTTGCTGCACTGTTGCGCTCTACCAGCAAATGTATATTGTCTTTTGTTTCCAAGGCCAAAAGCTGCCTGCTCAGCTTGCATCTTTGGCAACAGAGATAAGGAAAATACCCTAGAGTTTCTTTTAACAAGTGTATGCTGTATGCTCATTATAATTACATAAAATTGAGTTGTATTTCACTGAAATTTAATATGTATAACAGCAAATTACATATAAATAAGGTTCTGTTAACAGGCTTCTAAATTACATTTTGCCGGGACCTACGAAAATTTATGTATAAATGCGAATTACTTACAACTAGGTTACATATAAAACAGGTTCAACTAAATTGAGTTGAATTGAATTTATTTATCAGCCATTAGGTAAATACAAAATTTTACAATTGACTCCGTCACTTACAACTATATATCAATTGTATTCTCCTTGGCTATACAATATATAAAACAACACTCAAACTCATATGCTATTCTTGTTCAGCTCTTCAAATTCCTGAATACAGGATTTTTCATCAGCCATGTATAGACTCCATTCTTAAATACCTGAAGATTAAGGTTACATATTCTATTTGGTAGTGCATTAAAAACTTTATACCTATTATTTTATAATGTTTATTGTTTTACTTAATCTATGGTAAGGCATATCCAATTTGTTTATGTTTCCTGTATTGTAATTATGTATTTCTTTTCTTGCGCTATGATTAAGCATATTTTCTTTTACATTTATTAGAACATCATAAATATACAAATTTACAATTGTGAGAATTTTTAGTTTAACAAAAAGTATTTTACAATGATCCATTTTTTTGGCATCTGATAGAATTCTGATGGCCTTTTTTTTTAATCCTTAGCACCTCTAATACAGATGAACTGCTACCCCATAAAATTAACCCATACCTAAATATGCTGTGAAAGAAAGAAAAATAAGCTGTTCATAGAAAATCATTTGAGATGACCTTTTTTAAATTTGCTATTAAAAATACTACCCAAGACAATTTACTACATACAAGATCTATATGCGGATTCCATGACAATTGTTTATCTAGCACTGTTCCCAATAATTTAACTTCTTCAGTTGTAGTCTCACTTAGAACTCTAGAATTCTTTAGTGTGAGGACTATATTTTGCGATTTAGCTTCATTCATGTAAAAACCATTATTCTTAAACCAAAATTTGTGCCTGCTCCATTGTACTATATGCCAACTGTGATAATGTTTCAAGATCTTTATGAATGCTCAAAAATGAAGTGTCATCTGCATATACAACAGTATGAGCAGTGATACATCATTAATCCTCAACAAGAAAAGCAAAGGTCCCAATACCAAGCCTTGTGGCAAACCTATTTCTACTTCTAGTATATTAGATAATTTCCTATTAACTGATATTACCTGTTTATGGTTCTCAAGATGTGATTTAAAAATGTTCAGGCACTGTCCCTTTACTCCATAGTTTTCCATCTTTTCCAGCAATAGATCATGTTTAACACAGTCAAAGGCTTTGCTCAGATCACACAAGGTGCCCTGAGCTGAGCTTCCTTCTTCGAGAGTATGATAGATTTTTTTTTTACATAACTGCTGACTGCAAGTATGGTTGACTTACTCTTCTGATACCCATATTGATTGTTGAAAAATAAATTATCTTCAAGATATTTTTGAAGTTGATTTTTGATTAAACATTTGATTACTTTGGCTAATTACTGAAATTGGTCTATAACGACTTTCTTTTAACTTATCACCTTGTAAATTGGTATTATCTTTGAGAATTTTAAATAATTTGGAAAGACTCCTTCTATAAAACATCTATTTATACAAAGGGTCATGGGAACTACAATATAATTATTTTCTTAATAAAATTACTGGACATGTCATAAATGTCTCTCATTTTTTAATATTTTAGTTTTTCCAATATTTTTACAACTTCTGGAACATGAGTTAGCTGGAACCTTGCTCAGAAGTTTACAGAAGTTTGAGCCCCCACATCTATTTGTGCAGCAATTTCTTTTACCGATTTTATAAATAAGCTATTGAAACTATCAGGAGTAATGCTTTCCTCTACATTTGTGTTATTATTGCTCTTTCTTTCAGTAACAGAATTTATAATTCCCTATGCTGCTTGAAGTTTACTGTCTGAATTCTCTATTAGTGTTAGATTTGCTCCTTCTTTAGCTTTTATTATACCCTGCCTATATAGTTTTCTGCACTCCCTCATGTTTAAGAGCTGTTCAGTTAGATTACTTTTATATATGCTTCTCAATAACAAAAGCCTATTTTTTTTACCCCTTATATCGGAAGTATACCAATCACTTGTTTTGATTATTTTTCTTTTGGATTCTTTTTGTACAATCTGTTTTCTCATTTTACACTTACTACTAAACAAATTTAAAAATGTAACAAAGAAAATATCAAAATTTTCTTCAGCCAATTTTGCATTACCACATAATATTTCTTCCCAATTTATTAATGTCAGATTCTCTTTAAACTTATTTACACTATTTACATTCAACTCTCTGACCTCTCTCTCCACTCTCTTAGAAATATTTTGGACCCTGGATAGATCTATTTCCAAATATAGTCCACTGTGATCTGATAGTTCATGGTCCAGAACCTTTAAACTATAAGCCTGTTGCTTTACATTTGTTATGGAATTATCTAAACATGCTGTACCTCTTGCGGGAAATGTGTTTACACAATGGTAACCCATCTGTATGACGCTTTTTTGTCACATCAAACTGTGTATATATATATTTATTACAATTACAATGAGTTTATACTCATTTAGTAATATCCCTGTTGCTTCAATAACCTTTTCCCATAGCCAATGCTCACTTAAACATACAATGTGACTAGTTACACCTTTAAGATACATACTCAGTTCTTCTACCTTAGTCCTAAGGCATTGAATATTTGAATAAAAAATATTTATTGTACTATCAATAGTTTTAGACTCTTGTGTCCAAGCATCCACCTCATTTTTTACTAGTTTTTCTGAGTGACAGAGCTTATTGCATTGCAGAGCAATTCCCCAAATTTATATGACTCCCTTCTATTTAGGTGTACATATACCCCGGCAATTTTTATATATATACATATCTTGAAAATGGCCAACTCCACCAAAAAAAAAAAAAAAAAAAAAAAAAAAAAAAAAAAAAAAACATATGACATAAATTGTGGATTGAATTACGAAAAAAAGACACAAAAAAAAAAAAAAAAAAAAAACAAAGGTCTTCCCTTCCTAAAAAAAATCTGATATGCTCCATTCACATGACTTTCTCCACATCTCTGTAACAAATTATTATTAATAAACTATTCTATCATGGTGAAACTTTAGCAGAAATGGTTTTACCTCTTAGTTCCTTTATAAGTAGAAGAAAAGAAGGGAATACACTAGTGTAAACAGACAGTCAAATGTTTTAAAATGTGGCTGCTATGGGATTGAAATCTGTTTCTTTGTGAATTCAGGAGTTGACAAGCTGCCGTATGAAAAAAGTTCAAGTATTTTAAAGCTGAAATGAATAACGAATATCTTGAAAATGGCCAACTCAAAAAAAAAAACACACAAACAACAACATATATGACATAAATTGTGCTTTATCATGATTTTCATTTTTTGTGTAGTAAGTTTTTATCTATTTCTTGCAGTTTACCAGTTACGCAAAATTAAAAAAAAAAAATCATCCAGAATAAAAAAGATCTTAAGAGACTATTTGCAGAAAATTCAAGATATACATTTTATTTGGCATGTAAATATCTTAAATATAGATTTTAATTGAAATTGTTAGCCATTTTTGAGAAAATCAACATTTTTGGAACTTTTTCCATGTTTGGTGTGGGGTGATTTTCTTGAAAATCTTCATGTCGCATCATTGGAAGATACCACTTAAACAACAAGTTTGGTATTTAATGTTCTTTTCATTTTTTAGTTATGCTGTCCACAGACACACACATATGGACCTTTTTCCAAAAATGCTGTTTTACTTTCTCTACACATACTATGTACATAGTGTAAAGAGAAGGTGTTGCATTCCACCCAAAAATTGTATACCGATTTACCGGAAATACATGTTTTGGGTCCCCCTGAATCCAAAAAAAGCATTTCTGGAAAAAAGGTGTGTGTGTGTGTGTGTGTGAACATGATAACTCAAAAATGAAAAAGTCTTGCCTCCTTGTCTGTGACCTACATTGAAAAGAATATGCACAAATTGGCGTATTTATTCTGATTTTTATAGAAATTGTGACATGTGTAACAGCATAATTTCCATTGATTTAGATCAGCTGATGTGTGTACTCCAGACTGCTAAACTAGATAGCAGTAGCACCATCAAATGTTGCCAGCCATTCCCATGCTATATTGTGGGAGTTTCCAGCATTGGTACTAAAGGATATTTGGTGATGATAATAAATTATAATGTTGATGTACTACGTTAAAAGTAAAACTCAAAAATGTAATATTACTTTATGCAATGGGATGTGTTGTTTAATAAATGCAGTTAAAAAAAATCACTACACACAGATCTTTATCCCAAAAATGATTTTTATTCAGGGGAGCTCAAAACACATATTTCTCATGAAATATCGATATTAAATTTTGGATAGAATACAATACCTATCTGAACATGGTAAAAAAAATTAAAAGATAGCAATCTCTTCAGAATAAAAACAACCTAGAATTTTAAGTGTATGAAGAAGGGATAAAGTAAATTTAAAAAAAAAAAAAAAAAAAAAAAAAGTTTTTATGGAATTAATTATAATAAAAGTGAGTAATGTGATATACAAAATAGATGGATACAGAATCACAGAAAAAGAATTTATTACAATGAATAATATAATGCAAATAGTATTGGTATATAGACATGAAAGATATCTCGGTTATCTCAGGACATCATTAAATAAAAAGAGGGTAAGAATAGTTGATAAGATTAAGAGTGCATGTAACAGAAATAATTTAAAAATACATATACACCATTTAGGTTAAATTCCAAACATTAGGAAAGAGAGAGAGAGGGGGGAAGGAAGGAGAGGGAATGAAGGAGAAAATTCACAGCTAGTAATTCTAAATTACAGCCCATTTTTTTTTTGTTGTTGTTACAAATGGGGATCTGAACACTTCTGATCAATGTACTGATCAAGAAGGTGAAGTGAACTATCTGAAGGAGCAATCTTGAATTGTTAGGAAATTTGCAACTTCTTAATTCTTTGCAGGAAAAGTGTTACTCAGAAGGAAACACAGTCTTGATGTTATTTCTTTAATATTTATGTGAGTGGAGAAATGCTCAAATATGCAACAGGAGGCAAGCCATGCCAATGTCTCTGAGAAAATGGTGTAATATGTTCTTCTAGAATCATATGGAAAATGTAAGAATGCAGATTTAATATAGATTATTAAAATAATATTTATTTTTATTAAAATTCCAAGGCTTTCATGGCCGGTGTTAGAATCACTTATAGAAAACAAAAGCGGGCTTGTAGGCCATGGTCCACTGGGCTTTTCCACTTGTTCCCCAGACGTTTCGCCTGCGCCTGCGGCAGATGATGCCTGCAGCAGACGCAGGCAAAACGTCTGAGGAATGAGGGGAGAAGCCCAGTGGACCACGGCCTACAAGCCCGGTTTTGTTTTCTATAAGTGAATATTTATTTTGTTGCTTATTTGTTTCTTCTTTTATGATACCATATATGAGTTATGCTTGGGAAAACTGAGCATGTCATGCACATATAATACTCTACACATACAAAGTAAGCCCATCACTGCATTTCATAATTTTATTGTGTATTGAATTACTCTTGCACGTCCTGTTATGCTTAATGTTAAACAAGGTTAAAATGTGACTGCATTGTTATCATAAACTTTTATTGTAGACTATTTTACATTACTTGTTGGCCTGTTAAACTCAGCTGCTGACTAGTATTGTCTTCAAGCAGAACATGGTTCCATGCAGAGACTTATTATCTGCAAGGTAACTTTGGAGTGAGTCCCTGTATGTTATTCTTCCATAAAAGCTGTTAAAGCTGATAATTTCTGAATTGCTAATGCCCAACTCCTGATTTAAACATCATTTAATGGCCCATTTTAGTGAATTACCATGCTTTTTGTAAGATATTACTTTAGTAATAGGAAACTGTGCTCAATTAGTTCAAACAAATAATGCAAACATTTTTTCTACAAACAGTTTTTATTTAGTTTTTCTAGAAGTGCAATGAAAAATTTAAAGAGTATTAAAACTTAACCAATAGTCTCAGATAAATGTACATTGTTTTCATATAATTTTATTGGTCTATATCATCTTGCTAACTTACATCCCTTATTAATTGCAATGCTATTTCACACCTTCTCACCACATCCTATTTTCCAATTATCGCCTACTTACTAATCTATTAACATCTTACTATTTAAATATAAGGAAAGGGAGAACAGCAGGTGCAAGAAAGGGGAAAAAATGAAAATAACAAGAATAAAAACATTTAAATGGAGGGAGAAACAATGAGGTGGTTTTACACAAGATGTAAAATCAACAGTATGGTAATTTTAGAAAAAGGAATAATGGTAAATATCAGGGAAGAAAATTTGGGAAAAGCATTTATTAGAGTTATTAGTAATAAGAGTAGGGAGAGAAATGGAAGGTAAAATAGAGAACAAAAAATAATGGGTGGTTTGATGAGTGTAGGGCAGAAAGAAGGGAGAAAAAGTGGATAGAAAAAATCTTTATGATTAACAAATGGGAATATAAACATCTTCTGGAGTTGAAGAGGAGGAGAGAATGGCAGGAGAATATGGGGAAAAAGGTAAAGGAGGCTATAGAGGAAAAAGACAAGAATAATGAAGTTTGGGAAGCAGTTAAGAAGGGCAAATAAGAAGGGGGAGGTAAAAAATGAGATTACACCAAATAAATGGCAGAGTTATTTTAGAGAACTAATTGGGGAAAGAAAAAAAAATTTAGAAATAAGTGGGATAGGAATAATGGAAATAACAAATGACACACTAGACTGTCAATTCACAGTACAAGAGGTCCACCAGCAATTAAACAGTATAAAAAAAAAAGAAAAGGCAGTAAGGTATGATGGAACTCCAGGAGAATTCTGGAAGACATATGGAGAATAGGGAAAGGGCTTAGAAATAATGACAAAGGTATTAAACAAAATAACGGAAAGTGAGGACATCCCAGAATGTTGGTAACTAAGCATGAGAATACCTCTATATAAGGGGAAGGGGGGACCAAATAAACCAGAAAACTACAGAGAAATAAGTTTGCTATCTATTTTAGGAAAAATTTACACTGGGAAATTGCATTTTAAAAAATTGGGCAGAACAAGAAAGAAAGCTGTCAGAATTTCAAGCAGGCTTCAGAAAAGGGAAGCAAACAATAGATAATGTGTTTATAATAAGGACAATAAATTTGTAAAAAAGCGGAAGAGTATACACGTTCTTGGCAGATTTTGAGAAAGCAATTGATACAATAAACAGAAAAACTTTATCATAGAAATTAAGGAGAGAGGGGGTGAGTGAAAGCTACATAAAAGAAGTGGAAAACATATATAATGGGGTAAAGTTCTGTATAAGATGGGGAAAAAATGAAATTACGAAATGACAGAGCAAACAATTGGTCTGAGAAGGATTTAAACTGAGTCCAATATTATTTAATATATTCCTAGCTGATATAATAGAAAAAATTCAAAAAGGAAACTAACACTGTCCGGTAATAGTGAAAAAGGAAATTTCAGGATTGCTATAGACTGACAATTTAATGGTAGGGTCCATATCAATTGTCAGTTTACAAAAGGCACTAAACAAAGTTAAAAAATGTTATGAGGAATGGGGAATAAAACTAAAGATAAGCAAGTCCAAAGTTATTGTTTACAAAAAAGGACCTAAATTGAGAAAAGAAGAGATGTGGGTATTAAATGGGAAAACATTAGAAGTGGTCAAGGAATTCAAATAGTTGGGAGTGAGGTTGAACAACAGAGGGCAATGGGAGGCACATGGTAGAAAAATCCGATGTGTAACATTTATATATCTTTCTTTACATCTCTGTAACAGATTATTGTTAGAAAGCTTATTCTTCTATTTACTTCATGCTAATTAAGATTAACATTAATAGATAAATATCTTGGTAAGCAGAGGAAGAGTATACATGTTCTTGGAAGACTTTGAGAAGGCATTTGATACAATAAACAGAAAAGCTTTATCATGGAAATTAAGGAGAAAGAGGCTGAGTGAAAACTACATAAAAGTAGTGGAAAAAGTATATAACAGGGCAAAGTTCTGTATAAGATGGAGAAAAAATGAAATCATGGAAATGACAGAAAAATGCTTTCTTGTAAGTAGAAAGGAAATAATGGGATACATTAAGCTAAAATGGCAGTCAAATCTTTTAAAAGCTGATTGCAATGTGGATGAAATTCATTTCTTTGCAATGCCAGGATTTGACAAATGCCCATATGTGAAAAGTATTTTAAAACTAATACTAATAACTAGCAGTATCTCAAAAATGGTCAATCCTGCAAAGAAAGAAATGTATATGACATAAATTCTGTGTTTCAACCAGATCTACATATTTTGTGTAGTAAGTTCTTGTTATCTTTTGCGGTTTACTAGTTATTCAAAATCCAGCAAAATTCATTCAGAATAAAGAGGTCTTCAGAGGCAATTCCCAGAAAATTCAAGATATACATTATAATTGGCTTTTAAATATGATTATTATTCAATATTTTAATCAAAATCATTAGAGCCATTTTTGAGAAAATCAACATTTTCGAAAAAATTTTCATGTAAATGGTAGTTTGAGGAGGGGGAATTGTCCTCATAATCTGTGTGTCCCATCCTTGGAAGATACTAAGCTTATATACCAAGTTTGTTATTTCACCGACTTTTCGTTTTTGTGTTCAGACACAATAGGTGGAATGCAATATCTTCTCTACCTATACACTATGTACATAGTACGTGTAGAGAAGGTAAAAATAGAATCAAAAGGGAGGGCTGCAGTGTCAGGATTTAGAATTTGGAAATACAAGTTAGAGATGACAACCAAGAGGCTGGAAAGAATGCATAAGGCATTAGTGGAATCAAGGATGCTTTATGCACTGGAGATCTGGGGGCCAGACATAAATAAGAAGGTGGATCATATGTATAGAATGTTTATTAAAAGAATTACTGGGGTTACTGAGATTAGCACCAAGAAATGGAATCTTAAAACTACGTATGAAGAAACAAAAAAAAATCTAGAGAGCACAAATAGTTGATGGGCAGGGGTTGGAAAAACTATTTAGCAAATAGAAATGGGAGATATGTGGAGGCTTAGAAAAAGAAATGAAAGTAATATATGTAAACTAGTAAAATGCAGGGTAGAAGACAAAGAAAGATAGGAGATATGGGGAAGTTTAAAAACAAAAAATTGGTACAATTTTGTAAACAAAAAAAAGAGACTGGAGACGAGAACCATATGCAGATTGCTGTAACAGGCAAGAAAAAGGCTGACTTGGATGAGAACAGGAAAAATATTTCTAAGAGGGATAAGAGACAGTAAAAAAGGAATATCTGAAATGTGTGGTGAGAAAGAAAGCATAGAACATTATTGGATAGAATCCAAGGAACTAGCAATATGGAGAAACAAGGTTTGGGAGAAAAAATGGGAAAAATAGAGGCAAAAATTGTAGCTATAAAAATGTTAACAAGGAAGGAAGAAAAGAAGCATATGAGGGTTCTGGCAGAAAGTAAGAGAAAAATGGGCAAGAAAAGTAAGGAGTGCAATAGAAGACAGAGTGGAGGAGAGGGATAACTAAGATAAAGAGAGAGAAGGGATGAGAAGAGCTAAATGGAGGGGAGAGGGCTAATGTCCTGGGTGCCATGCAAACTGAGGTAGCAAGAAAGTAATTAAAATTTGTACATAGTTTAGGTTAAAGAAACTATTTAAGTACAAATAAATATTCAACTCAATATCTAAATATAAATGCCGATTTTAAAATTATATAATAGTCTTGATTTAACCGAGTGTATTAGAATTAAATTCCACATGTTTAAGACAGTGAAATGAATAAGAAAGAATAAAATAGAATGTGACAGATGCAAATAGACAGTATTAGTGTATTTTATTTTAATGCTGTTACCTTGTTTACATTTACTTCACCTATAAATTGCAAAGCTGTATGACAATAGTATATCAATATTTGCTATTTAATCTTCAGCATTTGAGTTGTGAGTGCCATTAATGTTGCATCTGAATGGACTGCCATATTCAATGTGGTCACTTTGTAAGAGTTACAGAAAACACAATGAAATAATCCAAACTATAGCAAAGGTACCTAAAACTTTGGCAGCTGCGAAAAATGCATTATTACACTATATTGTGCTATGTATCACAAATACATACAACATACCAATGGCGCAGCAATGAACTATTTCTTTTACTTACCAAGGCATGCATACAGTCTCCCTTCGATAACGCACTAAAAGCAGTTATTACTGGAATCTCACATGTCATTAGAATCTGAAGAGCCTGGTCCTGTACTGCATTACAATTTATGTTCAGTGTGTCAAATAGACCATCCTGATGTTTCTCGTGCAATACCATGTTCAAGGAAACCCAGATACAGACCTCTTTTTGTGATTTTATAACATAAAGAACAATAAATAAGTTAGAGCTGACACTATAAAATTTATCACACAAAGGAACTGCTTATTTCCACTTGTGAGCAATATCTCTCACCAACCTTTATGTTTACCTCCTAATAATTTTGGGATTACGCGGTAAAACATTGCCAACGGCAGACAGTATTGCCAACCGAAACATCCCCCTAGACATTTGAAATCCCCCTATATCGGGACAAAACCTCTTAAGCAATTTTCCAAATATTGCTACAAATAACATTTTAATAAAAAATTCGCTAAATAAGTCAATATACATGAGTTTTTGCGAATCGAGCTACAACGCTCTATCTGATAGGAATTAACATGTCGGCTAGTCGGGTCCACTGGCAGTTTGTTCGTAGATGTAGTTTCTTTTGCTAGGGAATAACTGTCGTTGTTGGGTCGAAATATTTTTACGTATTTGAAAACAAAAATCACAAATATGTGACGTATTATACGAACAGTTTTCGGAAGCACATATTTTCCATATAGATTTGGATTTTCTAAGAATAACATTTTGTAAAGAGCCGCCTATAATTACAACCTGGAACGTAAACTTGACAGCGATGTACAGAAATGTCAACTGAAAAGAAGTTAAGTTTTATTTAAGGACGCTTTTGTGGTTCTCAGCGTCCCATTTTATACTGGGAGTGAAAGACTGCTTAGTTTTACTTAGAGACCTCTTTTCAGGCTTGAGTTTTTTTTTTACGCGCCGTAAATCTACGACACGGGACCAACGGTCTTACTTCCCTTCCGAAGGAAACCATGGTAAGGACTTCTACGCCTGAAAAATCCATCGTCTTCCGCCGGGTTTTGCCTTAATATGTCCCTCATATGAGTATATTCTTTTGTACAAATGCGTGTAAAACTGTTCTGTTTTTCTCCTGTTATTAAGGCTAATTTATGTAATGACAGTCTGCTGGGCTGAGATCCTGACAGCCCAGGCGCTTTCTGTTCTATTATCATCGTAACTATGACAACAGCATAGTTGCAAGATTGTTATTTATGGACGCTCTTTAACTACTGTGGTTCTCATTAAATTCCATTCTAAATTGGGCGTGAAAGTCCACTTACTTTTGCTCAGGCTTGAGGTTCTTTTACGTGCCGTAAATCTACGACACGGGACCAACGGCTTTACTTCCCTTCCAAAGGAAGCCATGCTTGGGTATGTGAAGTTAGCATGGTAACCATTACACCACGAAGGACGACCCCATTCCATTAGATAAGGCCAGCAGGGGGGCTGAAAAAAAATCAGTCCGGGTGTCATGGAATGTATGGAGTGGACAAGGCGGATTGGAGTTAATTATTGTAAATTGTTTGTGGCACGCTTGTTCCCACAATGTTAAGAGCATATAAGCAAATCTGTAAAACCAATATAGAAGGCACCCGCAGTTAAAATTGACTTCAAATTGGTGATATGAACGCTGGAAATGACCACTCCGATTTCAAACTCCGAGGACGCGTTTACCTGAAGTAAGTAACGGGATGGTTTTTTTCCCTTGTATGGCTTATCAGGAATTACAGTTCTTTGACCTGTTGCATTTGCTGTCCAGTCACAGTAACCAGTTGGCTTGGCGCTCAGTTACAATGCGATACAGCCACGAAACAATTAAATTTGTGAACTAAAAACGTTTGTCTTAATCTAAGTTTATCAAAATAATTAGAACTGAAAAACAGCGGCCGACCAAAGCCTGACCTAACATTGTTCAAGTACAACTCCAAGGTAAGAGTTGAGCTTCTTTTACTGGACAATTTGGTATTTCGTTGTTTCATAGCTGTGTGGATGTGAAGAAACAAGGCGCTCTTTTGTTTCGTGTGCTGTTTGTTGTTCGGTGGTGCTGGTGGTGATGATAAAATAAATGTCGTGTTATTTATGGACGCTCTTTAACTGCTGTGGTTCTCAGCGTCCCACTCTAAATTGGGCGTGAAAGACCGCTTAATTTTGCTCAGAGGCCTCTCAATCAGGCTTGAGGTTCTTTTACGTGCCGTAAATCTACGACACGGGACCCACGGCTTTACTTCCCTTCCGAAGGAAGCCATGCTAAGGATTTTTACGCCCGAAAAAATCCATCGTCCATCGTTTGAACCCGCGACCTTGGATATATGAAGTCAGCATGGTAACCATTACACCACGGAGGCCGACAAGTGGTGATGATGATGATGATGATGATGATGATGATGATGATGATGATGATGATGATGATGATGCGTGGTGGACCATAAAGGGAGCGCGTGACTTGAAACACGCGAAGGAAGACAAATAAATACAAATCCACGATGGTTCTTCTAAGTATAAAGCTAAGAGCATACAATATTACTATTATTTTGCAAGAAAGATCGTCGTATGAAGTTCCAGTTTAATTGAAAGGTAATTGCGTAGTTACACTTTTATTTGGCATGAATTGATATTTTTAGAATAAAAAGTTTGATTTTAATGTAGATTCATTAAGATCCCCCCCCCCCTCCATGTTAAAGATTCATGAGGCGCCACTGGTTTTCTGTGAAATAGTTTTGCACCTTTTTGCTGTTGCTCCAGTGGGAACCTTTGTTGACACTCTTCGTAGGTTATATTTTTTAAACAATTATAAATCTTGAAATATCTTTTCTAAAACGTCTTGTGGCAAAAGGAGGTAACTTGTATTTTGTTTATTTTGAAGCAGATAGCTTTTATTGTTTTTCAAATGGTATTTATATAAAGCAGTCCAGCAGTTAAGTATTTTACTTTTTTTTTTTCTCACAATGTTGTTAATTTTACCATAAAGTTATAAATACGAACAACACAAATGCACAAAGTCAATGCCACAGTATTGGCGTAACATGTACTGCAGATGATTAAAATATCCACTTGATATTTCAACGCAAGTTAGGTCATGTTACATAGGCATCATGAAATGAAAGTTCAAAAGAAAAACTTCCTGTTTAGAAGCACTTTACATCGAAGTATCCACATAATATGCAACTTAATATCTGAAAATGTATTTATTAAATCTGCTTGCTTGAGAGCCTCATCGTGTATATCTCCCTTCTTATTTCTCTGTTTAAAATTTTTGCCATCCTTTGCCCAGGATATTTTCTTTTAGTACTTCCATATTTTGTGAAATATGTTGATGACCTTAAAAATACAGTTGGAAAGACATCTAGCAACAGTCCGTTTCGTTTTGGTGGTATTGTAATCAAGTTACCGCAACTATAAGTAAGGGTTTCACAAAAGTTTCACTTGTTGCAAAGTTCTCTTTGGAGAAATGATTAATGTACACCACTGAGTTTTTATTTGTCTCCCATTGATCCCCGTGGATGCTTCATAACCATTTTTCTTTCATCTCACAATCAGTTAGAAATCGAAAAGTATTTACATAACCCTCTTCTATAGAGCTGTCGTAATTGCTCCTACGCATAGGAACACAGCACTTCCTGGGCATACACAGGTAAAAAAAAAAAAAAGAATGGAATGAAGTATTTCTGCTATAACATTTTTACAGCGTGCCATATAAATATAAAACTATAAACAGAATATGTTACTTGTACTTACTTTGCTGCATGGAGAACCACGTGGTAAATCCAGACTTATTTAAAAAAAAATCCTTTTTATTGAAATGTTATTCATTACATGTATAATAATAGATGCTATAGAGTATACAAATTTCAAATTGTTTCTACTTCATCGCCATAAATAACCAATATTAGTTTCTCCTCTAGTCGAAAGCTTACTGCCACCAAAACTACCTCCGCTAGATGCTGCCAAATTTATCAGGTTCCCGCTCTGTAAGTATTAACATCGCTGCAATTATGGGCAAAGTTAATCAAGTACTTATATTAATATGATATCGATCACAGCCAGCTTCAAGGAAACCGGAGCGATAGATTTAGCAACTCCGCAAGACGGCATAATACCAAAAGGCAGAATTCGAAATTGGTTAGAATATAAGAAAAAATGCTTACACTAAGATAGTAATATATCGTTTATAAGACAACTCACAACGATTTGCATCACTTATTCGAATTACATATTTGCATCGAGCTTTCGTCCATTCAATACTCCGTTGCATAACAGTAAAAAAATCTGATGTGTTCCATTCACATAACTTTCCCTAAATCTCTGCAACAAATTATTGTTAAAAAGCTTATGCTTCAATTTACTTCATGCTAGTCGAGAAAAACTTAGTCTTATTACTTCCTTGTAAGTAGAAGCGAAATAAGGGAGAACCATTGATTAAGGTGGTACTCAAAAGCTGGTTGCTAGGTGACTGAAGTTCCTTTGTTTGTATGGACACGAGTTGACAAATTCCTGTATGAGAAAAGTACAAGTTTTTCAAAACTGAAACAAAAAACAAGGAATATCTAAAACACAATCAACTCCAGGAAAAAAAGTTATATAACATAAATCGTGTGCTTGAATGTGCTCTACATTTTTGTCTAGTAGGTTTTTGTCCATCTCTTACGGTTTAGCAGTTATGCAAAATTTCGTAAGATTCATCCAGAATAAAGTAGTCTTCAGAGGCTATGCCCAGAAAATTCAAGATATACATATTATTTGTCAGGTAAATATTTTTAATATACTATATTTTAATCAAAATTCTTAGAGCAATTTTTAAGAAAATAACAAAATTCGAAAAAAGTTCCATGTAAAGAGTAGTTTCGGGTATGGGGATTTTTCTCAAAATATTCGTGTCGCATCCCTAGAGGATAGGAAATTTAAATACCAAGTTTAGTGTTTTATCACTTTTCATTTTTGAGTTATCGCGTTCACAGGCACACGGGCACACAGACACACACATGGACCTTTTTGTGAGAATGCTTTTTTTTTAATACAGGAGACCCTAAAACATATTTCCGGTAAAATCTCGGTATCGAATTTTTGGGTGGAGTGCAATACTTTCTCTATACACTATGCACATAGTACGTGAGAGAAAGTAAACAGTGTTGTATACACGCCTTCAAGCCAGATAATTAGTCACGTTTAAGAGCTAAATAAAATTTGGTGAAAATGAAATTACTACTAGGGAATAAAGAAAAAGTTATATACGTACAAGAGATTTCTTATGTATACAACTAGCAAAATAATTATGGATTGTAAGAAAGGTTGCGCCATAGTAATTGTGTAAATATTATTGCACCATTTTTTCCAATATATAAATATTATGGTAAAAGTATTTACCCCAAAAAGTTAAGATAAAGTTAAATAATTATAAAAATGAAGAAAATAAAATAGAAAAGGGAAATAAAAAGTGGAATAATAGAAGCACTTTAATATGTCAAGTTTTTCTCCAGATATAATACAGCACCTTTAAGTTTATCTACACAGTTAGCATTGCTAGAATTGTTTTAACTTATCAACAGAGTGGGCCTTGGAAGATTGTTGCAAGTTTACCGTTAATAATCCGTAATATTTGAGAATATTACAGTGTATAAGTTAATTTATTCTTGTGCTACCAGTGAAATTAAAAGTGATTGTGAAGGGTGTTCGCGTGCCTGGCCCGAGTTCGACTCGGACCTCCTGGATTTCTACAAAAGCTACTCAAACTAAGGTAACCTAAAATGTCTTATCAACCGATTAATCTAACTCAAAGCTATTCATCAATTGCTAAAAGTGGACCAACTAAAGATCAGGCCATTGTAATTGAATCACATGATGGTATCCCTCTCAAAGAGTATATTTACGCTATTGGCGAACTCACTGATCCTTCTCACATTCGATTTGTAGCCAGAATCTCAAACAACCGAATCTGCATCTACTTAACTAACAAATAAGTAGCTGAACCGCTATGTGCCCAACATCCAAAGATTAAAGTTAGCAATGTAACCCTGACCCTAAGGCCACTCCTTACTAAACAACGCAGGATCATACTCTCAAACGTATGCCCAGTTATTCCAAATTCTGTGTTAGAACGTGCTTTGAGTCATTTTGGAATTAACCTAACCTCTGCAATAACACACATTCGTGCAGGTTTTAACACCCCAAGATACTCCCACATTTTCAGTTTCCGGCGCCAACTTTATGTCCTACCTGAAGACCTTGAGAAACTTCCAGATAGTTTTAAGGTTTACTATGAAGACACTTCCTATTGGATTTACGTTTCCTCTGTTGCTCCCGTGCTTCATATGCAAGTTGGAGGGTCACTTGGCACGTCAGTGCTCTCATCAAGTTACTGGTCCTCCAGTCTCAACCAATACTGACCCCAACACAGAAGACTTTCCTTCTCTCAAAACAAAAGAATTGCTACCCAGTGTTACTTCCGTATCAAAAGATGGAGCTAATATCGATACGAGTTTGGGAGATGTCACGAATTGCGACTCCAGTGTTGGATGCTACGACTTCAGTGTTGGATGATGCGACTCCAGTGTTAGATGCTGCGTATCCGGTGTTGGATGCTGCGACTCCGGTGCTGGATGCTGTGACTCCAGCGCTGGATGCTGCGACTATCACTGCTCCTAATAATACAGCATTGGAGCGCTTGAATATTTCAGCAAAACAATTAAAAGACCAATCTCTGACTGCTCTTGTTCGCACAAAGCGGCCACTTTCTCCTACCAGCAGTGAATCGACCGAAAATTCCGGGGGGCATGGGGTCTTTACTTCTGACGTTCCTCACAAAGTAAAAGATGAATCGTCTGATGAGTATGTTCAAACGCATAAAACTACATCCCTAGCTAAAAAGCCCAAACCAACCGATATAGTACCCTTTATCAGCGTCTCTCTTCTGTCGATCAAGCCGCTGTTGGATGCTACACCAAATGCACTTATTTTCACTTTCCCCCAACTTTGCAGCTTCTATGATAATACCTACGGCTTTAATGATATCACCAAAGTAGTACTTCAGATTTTCACTACTCGTCTGCTGAAGAAATTATTGGCAACAATAGAGGATCGCTCTAATGTACCGAGAAAGGCCCCTACAGACGCTGTTGAAGGCGCAGGGACGCTTTCTAAAAAAAAAAAAAAAAAAAAAAAAAAACTGTGATCTCACATTACTGCAATCGAATATCAATGGTTTTCACTCAAATCTCGAATATTTACAGCTACTCTTGCATTCTCACAATACTCTTATTGTGTGTTTACAAGAAATTGACTTTAATGACAATTAAATAGCCCCTCTCAGAAAATATTCTGGCTATCATCGCAACCGCACAAAAGATCGTCGTGCTAGTGGAGGTGTTGCCACGTATGTTAATGACATGTTACCGCATAAAGAAATACTTCTCAATACTCCACTGGAAGCCGTAGCTATTTCCGTTATTTTAACAACACAGCTATGTATCTGCAATCTTTATCTCCCGAACAGCGTTACTGTTGATTTCTTTATGCTTTCCGCACTGATCGCTCAACTTCCCAAGCCATTTATACTACTAGGTGACTTTAAAAGTCACAATCCAGTATGGGGTAGTGATAAACTTGACCAACGTGGTAAAATGTTTGAAACCATGCTACATACTTCGGATTTAACGCTTCTAAATAGTCCAACACCAACTCATTATAATATTTACCACGACACCTACAGTTGCACTGATCTCACTATGTGTTCTTCCAGCATAGCACCTTTATTCCAATGGTCCGTTTACTCATCACCTCAGGGTAGCGACCACCATCACTACTGAAAACTTTGCTCCTCCGTTGCAAATGAGACATCCCTCTTGGAAATTTAACAAAGCCAATTTGGACCTATACAAAGAGCTTTTCGAAAACGCTTTGCAACACCTTCCGCCTGCAGAATTGTTTCCACAAATAGGCATTGATGAAATTGTGGCTAAAGTTACTACCGCTATAATTAAGATTGCAGAGAATGCTATACCTACCACTAGAACTGGTGCACATCATCAGACAGTTCCATGGCGGAATGAAAAGTGCCAAGAAGCTATTAAACTAAAACACAGAGCCTATTATAAACACAAGCGAAATCCTACCGCAGATATAAAATCCAACGTATTCGCGCAGCGCACGCCGTGAAATTAAACGCAATAAACAGGAGTCTTGGCTGGCCTTCGTATCCTCCCGTACTAGCAAAACTCCCCAAGCCGAAATGTGGCATAAACTCCAAATAATTGGGGCAACGTCGGACATCTGTGATAACTCATCTTCGAATAACACCCTCTGATAATGTCATTACCGAACCTCAAGCTATTGCAGATACTCTTGCATCCGCATTCTCTACTTACCCAGTGGTATCGAACATAACGCTGCATTTCCCCTAACTTCCAATTGCCGCCCTATTCCAACGTTTTCACTAGCTTTCTCCGATACTACTCAACCATTCAACGAAGACTTAACAATGGATGAAATGTTAACTGAATTAAATCACTGCACGATTAAAGCGCAGGACCTGATAACATTCCCTATGCGCTAATTAAGACATTACCTTAAAATGGCTTACTATATATATATACTTCGACTATGTAATTACATACGGACAACACAGAGCTTTCCCAGTCAATGGCGTTCATCCATAATGATTCCCATACCAAAGCCTAACAAGGATCATTCTCTCCATGGAAAGTATCGCCCTATTTCACGGATATGCACTATATGCAAACTTATGGAGAAGATCATTGACAGAAGATTGCAATGGTTTCTGGAGTGTACCAGATTCTTTAATGGTTTACAATGTGGCTTCCGCCATTATCACTCATCACTTGATGCCTTGACACTACTAGAATTTGACGCCTTTGATAACCACCAACACATGCTTACTGTAGGTCTCGGCATTACTAAAGTCTACGATACGGCGTGGCACGTCTACATCCTACGAACACTCCTTAAAGCCAACGTCAAAGAAAATATGCTTGCATTATCGTCAACTTTCTACAGGATCGACGAATGCGTGTAAGAGCTAATGGTGTTTTGTCACAAAGTGTTGTTCTCAACAACGGTATACCACAGGGAGCGGTATTGAGTGTAACACTTCTCTTAGTTGCTATTAACACATTTTTTTTTCATGCCTTCAACCTCCAGTACGGGCAGCTTTATTTGCCAACGTCTTGACTATTTATTGTAAAGGGAGGAATATCGCCATTACACAAGAACTGCTACAGTCTACCATAGACAAGCTCCAAAAGTGGAGTCAAATCACCAACCTTAATTTTTCACCAAAAAATGTAAAAGTATTGTTTTCTCTAGGGGGGGGGGAACCTACCCAAACCCCTGTACTACATATATCCAGCTATCATCTCCCAGTAGTATACACAATCAGAATATTGGGTATGTACTTTGACCGCAAGCTGACCTGGATTCATCATATTAAGCTCCTCAAAGCCGGTTGTATTCGGCGCCTGAAACTTTTAAATGGTTTATCTGCCAAAACATGGGGAGCCGATTTCACTGTTCTACTTCGCACACACAAAATGCCATCCTATCCAAGTTGGACTAGGCTTCTGTTGTTATTAACTCCGCTAGTCATTCTATTCTTAAAACACTCGACATCATTCAGGACTCTGCTCTGAGGATTGCACTTGGAGCTCTCAATACCAGTCCTATACAGAGCATGTAAATTGCTGCTGGCGAACCACCTCTTTCTCTCTGACGTAAAACCTTAAGTCTGCCCTATACCATCAAGACTTCTATCAGGCCTGGCTCTGGTTTAGACTGTCATATTTCACCACAAGGCAATGTTCACTCTAGAAGGTACCCGTTAAAACCCTTCTCTCAAAGAATGGCTATGTACATCGAAGAGTTTAAATTGACAATTCCCTCACTGCTTCCCCGTTCCTTCAGCATAAATGTTATACATGGAGGCTTAAAACTTCTGTAATCAACACCACTCTCACAAAATATGCTAAAAATGACACCCAAAGAACTTTCTATACCAGTTCATTCAAAGAATTACGTGAAACATACCCCAGCTACGTACCAATTTACACCGATGGTTCTCGATGTGACAACAATAATGGCTGCGTGGTGGTTGTCTCTAATCACAACATCCTAGATAGTGTGTCACAAGTTCTCACCATTTTCTCTTGTGAACTTTTTGCCATCCGCTTGCCCTAGACTATATAGCAAAGAACAAAGATTTGAACGTTTACATTATTTTCCGTGATTCCCTAAGGGCCCTAATGGCCCTACAACAGAGATCTTCTCGCCATACTTTGGTAAACGAGATTCACCTATTATACAATGACTTAATATCATCTGGCAAACAACTCATTTTTGCATGGGTATAATCTCAGCCTAATATACCAGGTAACGATCTTGTTGACTCTGCCGCTAAGGAAGCTACAAAACATTCATGTGCTTTACCAGATCTAAAGCTTCCTCAAGAAGACTACTTAGCACATCTAAGACGCAGTATCCTACAGCAGTGAAAGACAGACTGGAGTACAACATCCACAATGTAACCTACATGATGCCTGCCCAGTACCTAATCTAGCTACGTCTATTACGACTCCTATTCGGCGAGACCAGAAACTAGTAGCTCGACTATGCATTGGTCACACTGCGCTAACCCATTCCTACCTCCTATCTTATGAACCTGCTCTTACATGTACTCTATTTAACTCTGCTCTTACCGTTCACCATCTGATCACAGCTTGCCCGAGATATACTGCTGAGCGACTTAACTGTGGAGTTCCTGGAAACCTACAGCTGGCCTTGGGAGACCAACAATGGCGTAGAAAAGTCATCAACTTCATGAAAATGTGCAAAATTATTAACGATATTTAAATTATTGCCAAGTTTGTTATTGTTAATTAACCACTGTAAGATATAATGTAACATTTTGTAATTCTACCTCATTGTACAACTCAGTGCTCAGTCGCGATATGGCGTCTTTATTGAAGGGACTATAATAAATAAAAAAAAATTGTTTTAACCTGCAGCATTAATTGAATACAATATTAATATATTTTCCTTTGCCCGCCTGGGAAGCGTGGTGGTAGATGTCTGCTTCACATTCAAAATGTAGTGAGTTCGAATCTCGCTTAGGGTGAGTTACCCGGATAAGGGGTTTTCGGCGTTTTCCCTTATCCTGAGAAGACGAATGTCGAGTAATTTTAAACCCCATGGATCCCGAGACCATTTGAGCATTATTTCACCAATTTCATTCATCGTCCGAGTGTAATGGTTACCATGCTGACTTCATATACCCAAGGTCGCGGGTTCAAACCTGGCGGAGGACGATGGATTGTTTCGGACGTAAAAATCCTTAGCATGGCTTCCTTCAGAAGGGAAGTAAAGCCGTTGGTCCCGTGTGGTATATTTACGGCACGTAAAAGAACCTCAAGCCTGATTGAGAGGCCTCTGAGCAAAATTAAGCGGTCTTTCACGCCCAATTTGGAACGGGACGCTGAGAACCACAGCAGTTAAAGAGCGTCCATAAATAACACGCCATTTACATTTTACATTGTCCGATATGACCAATCAGGTTAAAGGACGTTAAGTTAAAAAAAAAAAAAAAAGGAATATATATATATATATATATATATATATATATATATATATATATATATATATATATATATCCAGCTGTGACCGTCTGTTCAGCAACACATTTGATGGAAGAATCCACTTTAAATCACCGGCACTCATAATATCGTGCCCAATGCAGACTTGAATATACATTAATTTTAGAACATACCGTAACTTGAAACAATTTTTAGGATTCCACACAATGACCTTTTATAAAAGCACATATCATCATTTAACACATTGAGGTTTTGGTTTCCGGTGTAGGCCGTGTCGTTTCTTATACTGCTCTCTGCCAACATTTCGCTACAGCTTATGTTGAGCTTATTCCACAAGCAAGCAATCGGGGAATTTAAGGGGTTTATTTCACCCTCAGGATTGTTTTAGGGCGTATTTTGTCCTCTTCAGCCATTGGGGCTTGGTTTTTATTAGTTACTTTTACGAATTTGCCATTAGGCTTATTTCCATCTTCCTTGCTTTGGGGGGGGGGTCCTTTATTGAAAGAACATTAGTAGAATACTTAGGTTAATTTTTCAAAGTGCAGAAATTCTGAAAGTATGTTATCTATGTCTTCTTTTATGTTCTCTCGTTGTCTGTGATATTTTTGTTAATATTGGAATGTATACTTTTGAAGTTTTCTGGGAGTTCTTCGTTGAGCGTGGTGATGAGTTCGTTAAGTGTTGGTGTTAATTGTAGGACTTTCATCATTATTTTGGCAAGCTGTCTTCGTAGGTGTTCTTCTTTTCCTCGTTGGCTGTTTGAATTTCCTGGAGGCTGTCAGCAATTTGATTGGTGGTTGAGGTGTTTAGTTCTGTGAAGCTGTTGATGTCTTTCGTGAGTTTTCAAGGGTTTATTCTAGTGTTCGGCGTATGCCTCGATGCATTTGTTGAGCTTGTTTATGGCAGTTGTGAAATCTTGCAGATTGGACTGGAATTCTTTGATATACATGTGAATTTGGTGTAGTGCAGTTTGTAGTTCCTTATTAGGATTTTCTTTTGTGGTGTGGGCTTCTTCTCCCTGGGAGTGCCATCTTGGAGTGCTGCTTTGTTGCGATGTCAGCGTGATCTGCGGTGATTGGTTTGGCTGTGAAGGTCCTCTGGCAATTGTTTTCTGATTCTCTTGTTGCTGTTGTCTGATTGGTTGTGTTCCTGGTGAAGTCGATTGGTTGAATTGCGGAGATAGTTCTTCTATTACATTGAGTTGTATGTGCTTCTTTTGTTGTGGATATCCTTCGGTGAGTTGTTGTGTTCGTGTATCTTTTCAAGGGTAGTGCGACAGCAGGTTTGTCCAGTGTGGTGATTATTTTGGTGGCTTGTGGCACAGTATCGACGGCGTCTGGTTAGGTCGTATTACGTGCAGCCGATTGTGGTGTTCGGTACTCCACAGTAGTGGCAGTGTGGTGTAGATGTGCAGTTTTCATCGGCGTGTCCGTACTTGCAGCATATTCTGCAAGGTGGAGTCCAGGTAGTATGGCTTTCTTCTATCAGGACTTCTTTTCCGAGGAATGAAACCCTGGTTTGAAGTGCTGTGGCGTATTGTTCGGCGTCGTGGAAGATGAAGCGGATGAGTGGTGTCGGTTCTCTATTGCTGTGAATGCGGACGGCATTCACGAGAGCAGGCCAGATATACTGGGCCTGCTGCGTAAAGAGCCGTGCTGGCAGCTGGGGGGGGGGGGCGGCACGGCGACCGTGACTACGTTAAAGCGCCCGAAACGGCCGGGAGAGTCCCTCGCTGGTGTTGCAGTGGTGTTCAGTGTGGTGTTTGCCTGCGGTGTTGAGAGTTGATGTGATGTTGTGGTCTGTTCTTCGCTGGGTGTTGGCGTGAAGATTTCTGCTTCGTTTGTTGCTGATGCTGCTCTTGAGGAGGTGTTTGATGCTGAGTTTCCTGCTGTGGAGTGTTGTTGGTGTCTTCTTCATATGATGTGGTGTTATTTTTTCTTCTTTTCCTTCTTCCTCTTCTACTCTTCCCATGTTGCGATGTGTTTCTTGTGGCGTCTTCCAGCGAACTAATGTATATGGTGTACATTTAAATATTCTCTCAGAGACTTGGTGGACATATGGTAAGAAAACCCATTTTTTGTTGTTGACGCTGGGTGGGTTTTCTTTGTTCCTGTATTTGGAAGTTCGTATTTCTTGTGTCGAATATCCATTGGCTCTGAGTATATAATTTAGATGTTGGCTTCCTCGGCCAGATAGTCTGGGTGACAGATGCGTTTTGCCTTTTGCTGCAAGGTGTTTATTATACCTTGTTTAACTGTTGGGGGGTGGCGTGAATCGGCTGGTATGTATCTTTCTGTATGTGTGGGCTTCCTGTAGACCGAACAGCGCAAGGTTTGGTTTAGTATCCCGTTCCGCTAGAACGTCAAGAAATGGTAGCCTGTTATTCCTTTCAAGTACCATTCGTGAATTGAATATTCTTGTGGAGGCTGTTCAGATGTGCCAGAAATTAATTTATTTTGTGCTCTCCTTGTGGCCAAAAGACGAAAGTATCCTTAATATATCGTAGCAAGTGGTTGGTTTCAGGGTGCACGTGTCCATCGCTGTGATTTCCAATGGTCCATAGAAGAAGCTCAACATAAGGTGCAGCGAAACGTCGGCAGAGAGCAGTATAAGAAATGACGCGGCCTACACCGAAAACCATAACCACGGCCATAATCCATAATTAATGGACTACGGCCGTGAAAGCCTAAAACCCCTAATTACATAACTTGCTAACCATTGTTCATTTTTCTTGGTTATTTCTCTTCTTCCCTTCCCCATCCTTTCTTGTGGTTATTTTCTCTCTTCTGAGCTGGAAAACTTACTTAAATAAGCAGGACGGTAAGGAAACAGTCGAGAAATTCTCCCTCTCGAAGCTTTGGTCTAGAACATAGGAATCTCCTCTTATTGCCTTGTGCATCTCCAAACTTCACGTGTCACAATGTCCTTCTCTTCAAAATAGTTATGCAACCTCCTGGTGTCTGTGAACACGATAACTCAAAAACAAAAAGTCGGTAACATACCAAACTTGGTATTTAAGTTTAGTATCTTCCAGGGATGCGACACGAAGATTCTGAGAAAAAAAAAAAACCCTCACCCCCAACTACCCTTTAAACTAAACTTTTTTCGAAATTTTTGAATTTCTAAAAATTGGCTCTAACGATTTTGATTAAAATATCGTATATTAAAGATGCTTACATGACAAATAAAATGTATATTTTGAATTTTCTGGGAATAGCCTCTGAAGACTACTTTATTCTCGATCAACTTTACGGAATTTTGCATAACTGCTAAAGCGTAAGAGATGGACAAAAACTTACCACACAACAAATGTACAGTACCTTAAAACACACAATTTATATTATATACATTTTTTTCGTGGAGTTGATTGTTTTTGAGATATTCCTTGTTTTTTTTTTTAGCTATAAAGACTTATACTTTTCTCATACAGGACTTTGTGAACTCGTTTCCATACAAACAAAGGAACTTCAGTCGCAGAGCAACCATCTTTTGACCATCACTTTAACCTATTGTACTCCCTTATTCCGCTCCTACTAACAAGGAAGCAAGTAATAAGACTATTTCTGCTAATTTTTGCTCCATTAGATGAAGTAAATAGAATAATTTGTTGCAGTGATATAGAGAAAGTCATGTGAATGGAACACATCAGATTTTTACTAAAATAATAATTAATAATAATAATAATAATAATAATATTCAATTAATAAAATATTTCCAAGTCAAGTTGCTCTGCTGTTAATGTAAATCTGACCGTGAGAATGCCCCATTCATCTTTTAATTCATTTAGTTGCTTAGGCAAGTTTGTGACGTCGGTTTCTACTGTTTGGTTGCGTTTGGTGTCGCTAAGGTTGCAGCCAGTAAGTTAGGTCTGAATTCTTGTAACGCTGTAGTTGTACGACTGCAACCTGTGTTGTGTCGTTGCGTATTGATGAGTGAAAGCTACCTTATAGATTTTCACTTCCTAATACTTATAATTCTTTTTCAAATTGGAAAGCATTAGGTATTAGTTAATTTTTTTTACTTTCTCTACACGTACTATGTACATAGGGTATTGGAATGCACCCAAAAATTCGATACCGAGATTTGGGTCCCTCTGAATCCGAAAAAAAGCATTTTTGAAAAAAAAAAAAAAAAAAAAAGGTACATGTGTGTCTGTGGACAGCAAAGCTCAAAAACGAAAAGACCGTTAAATACTAAACTTGGTATTTAAGTTTGGTATCTTCCAAAGATGCTACAAGAAGGTTTTCAAGAAAATCCCTCCACCCCCAACTTCCCTTTACATGGAAAAACAATTCGAAAATGTTGATTTTCTCACTCTTAACGATTTTGACTTGAATTTTCTGGGAATAGCCTCTAAAGTCTACCTTATTCTGGATGAATTTGTATAATTGGTAAACCGTAAGAGATAGACAAAAACTTAATTAACAGTAAATGTATAGCTCGTTAAAACACACAATTTATGTTATATACATTTTTTCGTGGAATGGATCGTTTTTAAGATATTCCTTGTTATTGGTTTCAGCTTTTAAAAACTTCTCATACGGGAATTTGTCAACTCCTGTCCATAGAAACAAAGGAACTTCAGTCACATAGCAACCTAGCTTTTGACAATACTTTAGACCATGCTACTCCCTTATTTCCCTTCTACTTGCATGGAAGGAAATAATAAAACTATCTCTACTAAATTTTTCTCGATTAGCATGAAGTAAAAAGAAGCATAAGGTTTTTAACAATAATTTGTTGCAGAGATGTAGAGAAAATCATGTGAATGGAACACATCTGATTTTTTCATTCTGGTGATTCAAGGAAAACAAATCAACTCATTTTAAAACAATTGATCTTCCCTTTAACCTGACTAGTATATTACAATATCTTACTTCCCTTGCGCCTATGTGCAAGTCTTAATATATAAATCTGCATGGATGGATGCATGCATGGACTGACGGATGGATGTAGGTATGTGTGTTTTTATAGGCTTCTACGTCGTTTCAGCGATTTCGGACGAACTTGGGGCAGATAACCTTAGACACAAGGCAAATATTACTATCTAGCGTAGAATTCGAAATTCGTCCCATTTTACAAAAATTATTTCATAACATGCGATGCCTAAAAAAGCTCACAGGGCCAACTGTCTCATAATATTATGTGATTGTCATAACAGCTGGAACATTGTCAGTATAAGAAAACTAATTTCCTGGTTAGGCTTTCATGACCCCTCAAAATAATAGCGAGTTTACATATTATTCTCAATCTAATATCCGAAATTGACTATGGAATAATAAAACAGTAAAATAACTGCATTTATTATGCTTAAATAAAAGCAAAGGAATATAATCACATTGTTGAAAGATTAACAACATTTTGAACTGCAGTACATTAAAGAGTATAACTGCAAAAATATCAAACCAGACATTATCATCTTATTTATCTTCATTTAATTATTTATTATATATTGATACAAAATAACACAAAGGATTCAACATAATCGTAATGTTACAAAGTTCTGTGGCGCTAGAACATTAACATAGAGTAATAGCTAAATCGGTTTCATCATTCACATATTCTTAGGACATTTTATATTCATTGGTATATATTATAGTTTTTATGGAAAAAAATTTTTGGTTGGTAGTCTTAGGTGAAACATTCTGATGTTCGGACATACACTTATAATGATCAGTTTCTCAATTTTTACTTTCTCTACACGTACTATACATGTGTATAGAGAAGGTATTGCATTCTGCCAAAATTCGATAACGATATTTCACCGGAAATACGCGTTTTAGGGTCCTCTGTATAAAAAAACATGTTTTTTTTTGTTTTTGTTTTTTTTTTTTACAAAAATGTCCGTGTGTTAGCAGTGTCTGTGAATACAAAACTTCAAAAACGAAGAGCTGTAAAGTACCAAACTTGGTATTTAAGTTTAATATCTTTCAAGGATGCAGCACGAAGATTTTTTCATTGGAAAAATGTTCAAAAATTTTGATTTTCTCAAAAATGGTTCTAACGATTTTGATTAAAATACCGTATATAAATATATTTACATGAAAAAATGTATATCTTGAATTTTCTGGGAACGGCCTCGGAAGACCTCTGTATTCTGGATGAATTTTTCTGGATTTTGCACAAAAATTAAACCTTAAGAGATAGACGAATACTCACTGCACGACAAATGTAGATTTGTAAATTAAAACACACAATTTATGTCATATATTTTTTGTGAAGTTGACCATTTTTTAGATATTCCTTGTTTTTGCTTTCAGTTTTAAATTACTTAAACTTTTCACATAAGGATTTTTTTGAACTTCTGGCAATGCAAAGTAATAGATTTCATCCACATAGCAATCAACGTTTAGAAGATTTGACTATTGTATGATTAAAATAATATTTTATGTGGAGGCCTTACCATGAAGAATAACGATCATATCTACAATTTTTTACTTTCCCTAGACGTACTATGTACACAGTGTGTAGAGGAGGAATTGTACTCCACCCAAAAATTCGATACAGAGATTTCACCGGAAATATATATATATATATATATATATATATATATATATATATAAAAAAAAAAAAAAAAAAAAAAGCATTTTCAGAAAAAGTCCGTGTCTTTGATAGCTCAAAAACGAAAAATCTGTAAAATACCAAAGTTGGTATTTAAGTTTAGTATCTTTCAGGATTGGGACACGAAGATTTTGAGAAAAATCCTCACACCTCAAACTACCCTTTACATCGAACTTTTTTCGAAACTTTTGATTTTCTCAAAAGTGGCTCTAACGATTTTTATTAAAATTTCGTATATTAAAGATATTTACCTGACAAATAAAATGTATATCTTGAAATTTCTGGGAATAGCCTCCGAAGACTATTCTGGATGAATTTCACGGAATTTTGCATAACTGCTAAACCGTAAGAAATGGACAAATATTTGCCACTCAAAAAATGTAGTGCGCGTTAATACACACAATTTGTTATACACATTTTTTTCATGGAGTTGGTCGTTTTTGGTGTTATTCCTTATTTTTGGTTTCAGCTTCGAAAAACTTATACTTTTCTCATACAGGAATTTGTCAACTCCTGTCCATACAAACAAAGGAACTTCAGTCACATAGCAACCAGCTTTTAACTATCACTTTAACCTATGGTACTCTCTTATTTCGCTTCTACTTACAAGGAAGAAAGTAATAAGGCTAGTTCTACTAATTTTGTCTCGATTAGCATTAAGTAAATAGAAGCCTGAGCATTTTAACAATAATTTGTTGCAGAGATGTAGAGAAAGTCATGTGAATGGAACACATAAGATATTTAATACAAGAAATACAGGACTCATTAAAAATTTACAGCGTCAGCTTTTCCGAACTATTCCGATCTTATGTTCATTTTTGCTAATAAAGAGGAAGGAAAATTTGCGAAAACCTTTTTTCCTTCACATTAGCTCGTTTACGACTTGCGATATATACATTTGAATGTTATTTCCAGGTTTTATCACACCAAAGTTCTTAGTCTGAAGTACCATCTAGTCAAACATTTATTGTGAATAACATTAGGAGGATAACATTTTATGATGAATCTATGCGGATTTTTAGTGCACAGAGAAAGCTGTGCGAGCTATTTCTTGGATTTTTATAAACCGGGGTGAGAAATATAGCTTTGCACTGTATGTTTAAATTGCTGTTAACTAATACAGAACATATTATCTAAATTTTAGGAAAAAAATAATCAATAACATGCGTAATTGTTTATCAATGTATGCCGAAATGTTCAAAGCCTAAAATACATGAAATGAATCACGAATTTTTATTTTTCTCCAATTTGAAAGATTTCACTTAAGTATTCTAGTTATTGTATGATACACATCACAAATACTTTATTGGAAATGAGATGTAAATCGTTTGGATAAATTTATGATAAATTAAATTCATCTATCCACAAAACTTATCTTATTAAATTGGACGCCGGCCGTGTAAATCTAAGATTATACATCTCTGCATACTTTAACAATTTATTCTTAAAGTGCTGAACCATGACGTTAATATCCATCTGGTTTCGTTTATCTTCTGCTTTATCAGCCTTTCCAGCTCTTACGACTCTTCCTCTACTGTGAATATTGCATAGGCAATGATTGGTAATATCAATGTGGGCTGAGAGACAAACAAATGACAAGAAAAATTCATTTATAACTACCACAAATATATATACACGTTTATTTGGTTTGAACAAAAATAATGTACATAATGTATGCTGAAGACAAAATCTGCTCCAGTTTAAATTTTCAACACGTCCAGCGCGTTTGTAGTTTCGAATGTTGTACTTGGCTTCCATTTATGTGTTTTAGTAACAATGTGTGTTATACGAACTTGAAGCTCACCAGTCAAGAAAAGAAGCAATTAAAATATCGCATATAATACGAATAGATATAGCTGCTGCATGGTTCGTACTGATGAAGGAAGTCAAACTGTTTCCAAGTACATTATATAAATGTCTCTCACTAAGTTAATTTTATTAATTAAAATTGTAGTTCATCACAAAGATCGAAAATTGAGCAATTTTGAGTTCGCGAATGTTTCAATTTCAAAGCTGCCATCGTAACGTGTTAGCAGAGGGGTAAATACCGAGTTTCTTTTCCAAACTAATCACTTGGCACTTAAGTATCATGTTCTCTTGCTCTAAGAAGGAAGTCCGTATCGCCAGTTCGTCTTCTTTTTCGCGTCTCGCATCGCGTGATCTCTTAGCTGCCTCGTTGTTTTTCTTCCGGCGCTCCCGATATGCGGCATCTTTCACCGTGGAAGTTCTAGAAACTCCACCATCGCTCCCAATATTCTGGATGTTTACGTCTGAGGACGAAGGTTGCTGAGAAGGACTTGCAGCTCGTTTCGGTTGATTGTTCTTGTTATTTATCTTACCTATCCTTCTCTCTATCTTCTCTAGCATCCGCTGACGAAAATGCAGATAGTCTTGACTGCGGAGGAGGTTGTGGCTCATGCTAATGTTGATGGCCTTGAATGGCCTTTGAGGTTTGCCATTGTTGCTGCCCTTGCTGGAGGAATTGAGCACCGGAGATTGGAGCGGGGGTATGGCTGGTGGCAGTATCGGAAAAGTTGTGGGTGTTTGTAACATGTATCCCAGAGAAAGAGGATTAGGAGTCTGTGTTACTACAGGGACTGTGGGTGATGTTGCCGGGATACTGCTACAATCGGAAGAACTGGGGCTATGACTTGCCGGTGATGGTGATGATAACGCAATGTGACATTCGCTTGTCATTGACGGTGGAGGAGAATTTGGTTGAAGCAGATGTTGATGCACTAGACTTTTGGTTTGTTGTTGCTTTTGCTCTTGTTGGAGTGGAAAGTACTGCACATTAGGTGTGGCCATTGTAGGATGCGGTCGGATAACTCCTGCAGATCCAGATGAACGAATTCCCGTTCCAAAGGAGATTGCATCCGGGCGGACTGGCTGGATTTGAGGAGGTACATGAAAACTATGCGCTGTGTCGGCATATTTGGGAACGTTGTTGGAGGTTGTGGAGTAATGAATAATTTGTTCGGTGTTCATTGTTGGTGATGAGCGCTCTTCTTTGATGGGGATGCGGTGCTCTTCATTTCCGCCACCTCGTCGTACACAAAGGTCCAGAACCTCCACAGAGTCCAGCTGCAGAGGCGGTTCTTCAACCATTCTGTACTCTCGAAAATCCATCATCTCTCGATCCAGCTAACTTCACTTCTTTTCCTGCGAAATAAAATGAATAGCATTTCAGAAATTATTTTTGTTGTTGTGATCATTAATCATATAATTTATGCATAAATTACTGTTGAACTGGTACAAAGAATCAACACATTTATGAGAATTAATAAGTGAGAGTTGATAGCATTTTACAATATTCGCTACTGTAAAAAAAAAAAACGATGTTTCTGAATGATCGTTTTTTTGTTCTGCAAATAAACGCAGTTTGTACAAACGATATTTAAGGGTCAACATTTTCCAAACATTTTCTGGTTATCATGTATTTATCTGCATCACAATTAGGGGTTGCTCTTTGAGTAAAGCAAAGAGAGGAAATTTTCTCGATGATCCTGCGAATCGCTTCACTTCGGCAAATTGCGCGGAAACCAAAATCAGATAATTCCTTCAGTGCTGAGGCTGTACGTAACATTTTGCGTTTGAAATACGTAAATCATCTTTCATAGCTTAATACACCTATTGTAGGTTCATGAATGGTAGATCAATTATGTCTTTATACCTCGTACGCGAACAAGTACACGTTTTTGTAAGTTTGGTGGTAATTGGTAGTTGCAAAATAAATATTTTTAATAAAAAATCGTTATTATAGTATTATATTATTGCATTAACATAATAAAACAATATCCTTAAGCTGATTAATACTATTGTAATCACATTGTATCAACAATGAGAATTAAATTGAAACGAAACAACACTATCGTTTAGCAGTGAATATAACAAGCATCTTGGTAATTGATTGGTATCGAACACAATTTGAAAGAAATACCTTCTTCTTGGTAATCACTTGAGTAGCAGGACTGAATTTTCTGAGTGACGAACGTTGCCAAAACTATAACATATTGCACCACTTTCTATAAGTAAGAAAGATACCTGTTAGGCAGGCATATGCGTAGGAGTCGACGGCTTTTGTGTTAGATATTTTCTGATCCCGACATTATAAACGGCACACAACACATTATACAAGGAAGAGGGACAATCCATGTGTCAAGTGTTGACTCACTGCATGCATTGAGCAAGGCTAGTTGATTTGGTTAATAAGAAATACGTCCTGCCTCTGGCAACGCAGGAATGAAGCATTTTTTGATAGTGTTTAACGCCTCCTGCTTTTACTACTATGGCACTGCAGGCGATGACACTGATGATACATGAAATGGCGGGGGAAAACGGAGAACTCGGAGAAAACCCGCCCCTCTACCGCTTTGTCCACCATAAATCTCACATGAGGGCACTTGGGATGAGGGCCGTCTAAGTGATAGGCAAGTGGTCTAACCACTCGGCCACAGTCAGGCCGAAAGCATGAGACTGATGATACATGGAATGAACATGGACCATCGATGGAATGCAATGGCGGGGAATCCGAAAACCTTGAGAAAACCCGCCCCTACGCCGCTTGGGCCACCACAAATCCCACATGCGGTCATCTGAGTTCAGGAGGTCGCGAGTTCGAAACTCGTTAGGGTGTTTTTCCTTAGACGAGAAGAGGAATGTCGAGTAACTGTAAGCTCCATGGGCTTGGAGCTCATTTGAGGATCATTTCACCCATTTCGTTTATCGTCCGACATGATTTAGAGGTTAAAGGCCCTTAAACTATCCCTCCATCCAAAAAAAAAAAAAAAAAAGGAAAATATTTGCCGGTTTAAATGTGTTGTTAACTAACATATTTATTCTGAATATTACATTTAAATCAGAATTTATTTTATATGCACCAGAGTCCGGAAATCCAGCATAGAATTATCTTAATTTATTCAAAGAAAATGGTAAAATTTACATTATCATAACCGTATGAATTAAATCGTTTGCGCAACAGGGTTAATGCATCTGATATCATGAAAATTTTTAACAACATTTGGGGGTTACTGGGTGTATTTTTTTTTCCTTCCCATCAGGGTTTTTTCGCTTATCCTGAGAAGACGCATATCGATAACTGTAAGTTCCATGGATCCTGATATCATTTGAGCATCAGTTCATCGATTTCATTCATTGTGTCTGATATGACCAACGCGGTTAAAGGGCGTTGAGCTAAATAAATAAATACAATATTTTTAAAAGTAGATCGCTATGTGAGGCTTTAAAATTGTACTCATTACTTGGCAAGTGCGATAAAAATAAATAGCGGGTTTAGCAAGAGAAAGAAATATACAGAGTTTGAAAATTCAAACAATAGTGTTATATCTCCGAAATAGTAATTGGCAAAAATTAAAGATAAATTGGGGTTTTAACGAGATGCACATGTTTTTATGCCAATGTGTGTGTGTGTGTGTGTGTGTGTGTGTGTGTGTGTGTGTGTGTGTGTGTGTTTTTATCTAGATCTTATGATTTGCAAATTATACGAAATCATTAAAAATTAATTCCGAATAAGAGGACTTCAGAACTATTCCAAATACTGCAAGGTATACTTTTTTTACTTTCTCTATACGTACTATGTATATTGTGTATAGAGGAAGTATTGTATTCCATCCAAAAATTCTATGTCGAGATTTCACCGAAAATACATGTTTTAGGACCCCCTGAATCCAAAAAAAGCATTTTCAGAAAAAGGTCCATGTGTGTGTGTCGGTCTATCTGTGTGTGTGTGTGTGTGTGTGTGTGTGTGTGTGTGTATGTCTCTGTGTCTGTGGACAGCATAGCTCAAATACGAAAAGACCGTTAATTACTAAACTTGGTATTTAGATTTGGTATCTTCCAAGGATGCGACACGAAAATTTTCAAGAAAATCCCCCACTCCCAACTACCCTTTACATGGAAAAATTTTCGAAAATTGTGATTTTCTAAAAAATGGCTCTAAGGATTTTGATTAAAATCCCGTATATTAAAGATATTTACATACCAAATAAAATGTATATCTTGATTTTCTGGGAATAGCCTCTGAAGAGCTCTTTATTCTGGATGAATTTTGATAAATGTTGCTTAGCTGCTAAACGGTAAGAGATAGACAGAAACTTACTACACAGAAAATGTTGATCTGCTCAAAACACACAATTTATGTCCTTTACATTTTTATTGTGGAGGTAACCGTTTCCTAGATATTCATTGCCTTTGGTTTCAGTTGTGACTACTTATACTTTTCTTAGACAGGAAGTGTCCGTTTTTCTTTAGTTCCACTCCTGGCCAAACTAGGAAGCGATTTGCAATGAAAATCGAATAACGACAGCTTTTAAAACATTTGACTATCAGTTTAGCCTGGTGCATTCCCTCATTTTCTTTCTACTTATACGAAACTAAGTATTACGAATATTCTGCTAATATTTATCTCGATTAGTATTGTGTAGAAAGAAGAATAATCTTACGTAAGATATTTGTAGAAGAGCTAGAGAAAGCCATGTGAGTATAACACATCAGATTTTTTTTTTTACTAAAATATATAGCATTTAACTCAAAATTTTTAGAACTAATTTGTGAACTTAAAAAATGATTTCTCTTTCCATACTTGTAGTTTAGGGTAGGCAAACTATCTTGTTAATCGTAATTTTCTATCTTTGAAGTTGTCAAAGTTAATTACCAAGTTTGGAATTTACCCGACATCACACACACACACACACACTCACACGCACACACATACACACACCCAACCACATGCACAGAGATATACATAAAAATCTGATGTGTTCCATTCACATGACTTTCTCTAATTCTGTGCAACAAATTATTGTTAATAAGCGTATTCTTCTATTTACTTCATGCTAATCGAGAAAAAATTAGCAGAAATAGTCTCATTACTTGCTTCTTTGTATCTAGAAGCAAAATATTGGAGTATCATAGGTTAAAGTGAAGTCAAAAGCTGGTTACTAGGTGACTGAAGTTCCTTTGTTTGTATGGACACGAGTTAACAAATTCCTGTATGAGAAAAGTTTTTTAAACCTGAAACCAAAAACAAGGAATATCTCAAAAACGATCAACTTCTCGAAAAAAGTTGTATAACATAAATTGTATGTTTTAATGTGCTCTACATTTTTTGTGTGATAAGCTTTTGTCCATTTCTTACGGTTTAGCGGTTTTGCAAAATTTCATCCAGAATAAAGTAGTCTTCAGAGGCTATTCCCAGAAAATTCAGGATATACATATTATTTGTCAGGTAAATATCTTTAATATATCATATTTTAATCAAAATCGTTAGAGCCATTTTTGAGAAAATCAAAGTTTTCGAAAAAAGTTCGATGTAAAGGGTAGTTGGGGGTGGGGGATTTTCTTGTAAATCTTCGTGTCGCATCCTTGGAAGATACCACATTTAAATACAAAGTTTGGTATTTAACGGTCTTTTCGTTTTTGAGCTGTCCACACACACGCACACACGGACCTTTTTCCAAAAATGTTTTTTTACTTTCTTTACACGTACTATGTACATAGTGTATAGAGAAGGCACCTATTGTATTGCACCCAAAACTTTTATACCAAGATTTCACCGGAAATACATGTTTTGGGTCCCCCTGAATAAAAAAAAAAGCATTTTTGGAAAAAAACGTCCGTGTGTGTGCGTGTGTGTCTGTGTGTGTGTGTGTGTGTCCGTGTGTCTGTGAACACGATAACTCGAAGACGAAAAGTCGGTAAAATACCAAACTTGGTATATAGGTTTAGTATCTCCCAGGGATGCGACACGAAGATTTTGAGACAAATCACACCACCCCAAACTACCCTTTACATAGAACTTTTTTTCGAAATTTTTAATTTTCTAAAAAAATGGCTCTAACGATTTTGATTAAAATATCGTATATTAAAGACATTTACCTGACAGATAAAATGTATATTTTGAATTTTCTGGGAATAGCCTCTGAAGACTTCTTTATTCTGGGCCAATTTTACGGAATTTTGCATAACTAATAAACCGTAAGAGAGGGACAAAAACTTACCACACAACAAATGTGGAGCACTTTTAAACACACAATTTATGTTATCTACATTTTTTTTTTTCGTGGAGGTGATTGTTTGAGATATTCCTTGTTTTTGGTTTCAGCTTTGAAAAATTTGTACTTTTCTCTTGCAGGAATTTGTCAACTCGTGTCCAAACAAACAAAGGAACTTCAGTCACCTAGTAACCAGCTTTAGACCTCACTTTAATCTATGATACTCCCATATTTCGCTTCTACTTACAAGGAAGCAAGCAATAAGACTATTTCTGCTAATGTTTTCTCGATTAGCATGAAGTAAATAGAAGAATAAGCTTATTAACAATAAGTTGTTACACAAAAGTAAAGAAAGTCATGTGAATGGAACACATCAGATTTTTATAAAAAGGTCCGTGGTGTGTCTGTGTGTCTGTGGACAGCATAGCTCAAAAAGGAAAAGACTGTTAAATACCAAACTTGGTATTTAAGTTTGGTATCTTCCAAGGATGCAACACGAAGATTTTCAAGAAAATTCCCCCACCCTAAACTACCCTTTGCATGTAACTTTTTTCGAACATTTTTGTTTCTCCAAAATGGCTCTAACGATTTTGATTAAAATGTTGAATATTAAAGCTATTTACCTGACAAATAAAATGTATATCTTGAATTTTCTGGGAATAGCCTCTGAAGTCTACTTTATCCTGGATGAATTTTACGGAATTTTGCGTAACTGCTATACCGTAAGAAATGGACAAAAGCTTAACACACAAAAAATGTGGAGCACTTTAAAACACACAATTTATGTCCTAATCATTTTTTCTTGGAGTTGATCGTTTTTTAGATATTCCTTGTTTTTAGGTTCAGCTTTGAAAAACTTACACTTTTCTAATGCAGGAGTTTGTCAACTCCTTTCCATACAAACAAAGGAACTTCAGTGACATAGCAACCAGCTTTTAACTATCACTTTAACCTATGGTACTCTCTTATTTCGCCTCTACTTACAAGGAAACAAGTAATAAGACTATTCCTGATAATTTTTTTCTCGATTAGCATGAAGTAAATAGAAGCATAAGCTTTTTAACAATAATTTATTGCAGAGATGTAGAGAAAGTCATGTGAATGGAACACATCAGATTTTTTGTATTCAGGGGGACCCAAAACATGTATTTCCGGTGAAATCTCGGTATCGAATTTTTGGGTGCATTACAATACCTTCTCTACACACTATGTACATAGTACGTATAGAGAAAGTAAAAATGTGTATATATATATATATGTGTGTATATATATATATATGAGAAAATGTGTTAAAAATGTTGTTTTATTAATTCAAGGAACCCAAAATGTGTATTTCCGGAGAAATATGAAATAACATTTTTGGTTGGAATACTACACTTCACTGCTAGGGAAACAATAATCCAAAATTTTAGATGTTCTTTAGCTAGAAAAGAATAATACAGACTGCGTCTGAGGTCGAGTGGCCAGAGTTCTGGCTTCTCAAGCCCAAGTACCCGGGTTTGATTCCCGGGGAATTTTCTTAACCAGAATCATTTCCTATCTCCCACAGAGTATGGAAGTATCAACGGTGGCGTAAATGTGAGTGTACTTTAATAATTCGTATATCACTATCAATTGAAACACAAAACAATACAAGAAAAAGCAAGATATTGTTCAGATATGTAAAGAATTTTCTATTCTTGAGTTTCTTAAAGCAGGATGGTTGTTTTGTCACCTAGAAATATCTCAAATGTTTTTAAACTTCATGAAATTTTAGCCTCATTGGATTAATGTTAAGAATACGAAATTATTTACTTATCAAAGACTATATAATTAAACAACTTATAGTCATTTTTCTGTTTAACTAACAAGTTTCGGAAAGGGTTCACGGCGTGAATAAAGGTTTCTATACCCATTTGTTAATTTTTTACTCTCTCTATACGTACTATGCACACAACAGGTAGAGAAGGTATTGTATTCCACCCAAAAAATTCACCGGAATATCCTTTTTGAATTCCTAAATAAAAAGAAGTGCGCGCACAGCATGCCTTAAAAATGAAAAGCCGGATAATAATAAATAATATAATAAATCCTAAGATGTCTTTAAATGTGAAATAAGGATGAAAGGGAATTTTATCAATATTTCTATTTAATCCTAATGGGTTATTGGATCCAGTTTGGTGTAGAAATAATAAATGGACTATAACTGTAGCTGCTCAAAGTTGATATTTAAGCACAGCATTTGCCAAGGATGTGACACAAAGGCATTCAAGAAAATCCCCATACCCAAACTACCCTTTATAAAGATTTTTTGAAAATGTTGATATTTTCAAAAATGGTCCTAAATATTTTGAATAAAATACCACATGATTAAGATATTTCAAGGACAATAAAACGTATATCCTGAATTTTCTGGGAGTAAATTCTTCATTCTGTATAGCTTTGTATAATTTGGAAACCGTAAGAGATAGACAAAAGCTAACTACACAAAAAATGTATCTTATTAAAGTACGTAATTTATGTCATATACCTTTTTCTCCGTAGAGTTGATCCCTTCTGAAATATTGCTTGCTTTTGGTATCAATTTTAACTACTTAAACTTTCCTCAAACAGGAAGTGCTCATTCGTTTCATATCTCTTTTGCTTTACTCCTGGCTAAGCAAAAAGAACTAATTTTAATTGTATCACATAGCTACCAGTTTTTAAAAGATTTGACTATCGCTTTAGCTTAGTGTATTTCGTTATTTCCCTTCTACGTAAAAGGACGCAAGTAATAAGATCATTCCTGTCAATGTTAATATCGATTAACATCGCTCAGATAAAATAATACTCTTTAGTAAGAATAGTTTGTTTACAGAACAGGTGGGAAAGGTCTTGCTATTGGAACACTTGAGATTTTATTGGATTTATTTTGCAGTAAACACAATATCTGAAATAGAATATCAACCACTCATGTTCTGAAGCACATTTATATCTCTGGTCTCCCGCAACATTCGTTTAAGTTAATGGAATCTTCAGCTTACAAATTACTGTTCTTCCTAATATCCTCCTAGCAACGAGCTGAGTCATTTGTATCTATTAGCGATGTGTTGTTCAACGTGGAATGCATGTTACGGTAGACCTGCTCTACTTTACAATTCAATGTTTCAAAATGTCACGCTTCCGCTTAGGTTATACAACTAGTAAGGGAATTAACGGAAGTGAAACCTTGATTCAAGAGCAGAAACTACTTATTTACTTAAAAAATCTGATGAGTTACATACACATGACTTTCTATATCTCTATAACAAGTTATTGTTAATAAGTTTACTCTTCTATCTACTTCAGGTTAATCGAAATGAAATGGCCTGTTATTTATGGACGCTCTTTAACTGCTTTGGTTCTCAGCGTCCCATTCTATATTGGGCGTGAAAGACCGCTTAATTTTGCTCAGAGGCCTCTCTATCAGGCTTGAGGTTCTTTTGCGTGCCGTAAATCTACGACACGGGACTCACAGCTTTACTTCCCTTCCGAAGGAAGCCATGCTAAGGATTTTTACGCCCGAAAAGTCCATCGTCCTCCGCCGGGTTTAGGTTAATCGAGATAAACATTAGCACGTTAGTTCCTTAGTTAACTTAGTTCCTATTAAGCAGAAGGGAAATAAAGGAATACACTAGACTAACCGGCAATCAAATATTTTAAAGTGTGGTTGCTATGGGAATGAAATCCGTTTCTTTGCATGGCCTGGAGTTGACAAGTACCCGTATGAGGAAAGTTTGAAGTATTTTAAAACTGAAACCAAAAACAAGGAATATCTCGAAAAAGATCAACTCCACGAAACAAATGTATATGACAGAAATTATGTCTTTTAGGTATATCTATATTTTTGTGTAATAAGCTTTTGTCTATCTCTTACGGTTTAACAGTACTGCAATATTAAAAAAAATCATCCAGAATAAAGAGGTATTCAGAGGCTATTCTCAGAAAATTCAAGATATACATTTTATTTGTCATGTAAATATCTTAAATATTTTTATTATATTAAAGATTTTAATAAAAATCGTTATAGACATTTTTGAGGAAACCAACATTTTCGAAAAATTTTCCATGCAAAGGGTAGTTGGGGGGATTTTCTTGGAAATCTTCATGTCACTTCCTTGAAAGATACTGAACTTAAATATCAGATTTGGTATTTAACGCATTTTTCATTTTTGAGCTATGCTGTTCATAGACACACACACACACAGAGAGAGAGAGAGAGAGAGAGAGAGAGAGAGAGAGACATTCACATAAACATTTTTCTAAAAATTCTTTTTTTGTATTCAGGGGCTCCCAAAACACGTATTTCCGGCGAAATCTCGATATCGAATTTTGGGTGGAATATTATACCTTCTCTATACACTCTGTACATAGTACGTGTAGAGAAAGTAAAAATTATGTGTTACATTTACTTACTTTCTCTGCCTATTCTGCAACAAACTATTTTTATAAAAGCTTATTCTTCTATATACTTCATGCTAATCAAGATAAACAATAGCAGATATATGATTATTATATAGTTTGTTATAGGTTAAGGGGAGTAAACGACTGAACTAAAATAAAGCCATAGTCAGATTTTTAAGATGACTACAGTTGATATCAGAGTGATGACCTGAAATTCCCTTCTATTTGCATGATCAAGATGAAAAAAGAAAAAGAAAATTGAATAACGACTTCCGCCGGTCTTCGTGGCCACGCTGACAAAAGTGCCCAGCTTTGGTGCTTCGTGGCGCAGGGAATCGTGGGTTCAAGTTCAGCCTCAGGCATGGGTGTTTGTAAATGTATATATGTATATTTCTAATTAAATAACAAGACAAACAAAAAGAAAAACAACAGAAACGTAGGGAAAATGGAAAAGAAATAGATAAAAAAACAACAACAAAAACAAAAAGAAAACTTCTCATCTGAGAAAAGCTTAAGTAGGAGCATTTAAACAGAAAACCAGGAACATTCGAACATTTGGGTAGAAAAGAAGAAGAAAATAATATGCCACATAAACTGTGTTTTTTTAGTAAGATTTTGTCTACAAGTGCAAAAGTCATCCAGTATAAAGAGGACGTCTGAAGCTACTCCCAAAATATTCAAGATATACATTTTATTTATCACACAAGCATCTTTATGAAATGTGAATCAAAACGTTAGAGACATTTTTGAGAAAATAGAAAATCACGAAAATTCTGTCATGTGAAAGTAGGTTTGTGGTTGGAAGACCTGCCGCATCCTTGAAATTAAATACCAAGATGGTACTTGATTTTTCGTTTTTATTTATACTGTTCACACACACACACACACACACACACACACACACACACACACACACACACACACACACACACACACACACATATACCGAATGTATACATACACAGGCCTTTTACTAAAATTTTTTTTTGGACTTGGGGAGTTCTCCAAACATATATTTCCGGTGAAATCTCGGTATAGGCTTTTTGGGTAAAATGCAATACCTCTACCTACTATGTGTATTGTACATGGTAGAGAAAGTAAAAATCTAATGTATTAAATTCCACGCATTCCTCAACAAACTATTCCTATAAAAACTTATTCTTTTATCTACTTAACCAGAAATGGTTTTATTAGGTACATATTCCATTAGGTATAATGGGAATATGTGAATATAGTACGCTTAAGCGACTGTCAAATCTTTTAAGAGCCGCTCGCTACGCTGTAGTTTTGAAATTCTCTCTTTGCAGACCAGGCTGGAGCCAAAAGAAGATATTTGACATAAATTGTGTGGTTTATTGAGAGGTACATGTTTTGTGTAGTAAGATCTTGTCTATCTCTTACAGTTAGCAGTTATGCAGAAGTAATTCAGAACGAAGAGAACTTCAGAATCTAGTTCCAGAAAATTCAAGATATACATTTACTTTTACACGAAATATCTGAAGCATGTGGTATTTTAATTATAATTTTAGTATCTATACACTTTAATCATTATGTCATAATTTTAATCGAAATCGTTATCGCCATATTTGAGAAAAAAAATTGTTCGAAAAATGTTCCGTTTAAAGGGTAGTTTGGGGTGAAGGAATTTCATGGGAATAAGATCGCATCCTTGGAAAATACTGAACTCAAATACCAAGTGTGGTGTTTAACGGATTTTTTTTTTTTTTTGAATGATGATGTTCACAGACATACGAAGAAACGACACACGCGCGCGCATCCAGGCACATAGAAAGCGCAAGCTTTTCTAAAAGTACTTTTTCTTCCTTCATTCATTTAACCTCAGAACGCGTGTTTCCGATGAAATCCCGATTTTTTTTTCGTACCTTGCGTTCCCTAACCTGGATGAGGAATGAAATCGGTAAAATGAGCCTTAATTGATCTCAGGGTCCATGGAGTTTAAAGTTACTCGGCATTCTTCCTCTCTGGATAAGGGAAAACCCGAAAAAAAACCCTTACATTTAATAGTTTCGAACTCGCGACCTCTTAAATGTGAGAGAGACACACTAACCCCACACTACTGAGGCGGCCTCAAATTTGTTCGTTGCATTACTACATTTCTCTACCTTTTATATGCGTCTGGGGAAAGTAAAAACCTAATGTGTTCATATATTCAAATTTTTCCAGTCACTGTATATATATGTATATATGTGTGTGTGTGTGTACAAATAATTCCGCAAGAGCTTGTATTTTTATATACTGTTGATAATCTTAACAAAAATGCTTCAATATCCTTTTTGTGATAGGCAAAAGAGAATACAGGGTCTAGAGTGAAATGCTTTCTCTACATCTCTACAAAAATTATTGTTGACAAACTTATTGCTCTATCTACGTTATGCTAATGGAGATAAACATTAGCAGAATTTATCTTTATTACTTACTTCCTTGTAAGTAGAAGGGAAATAAGGGAGTACACCTGCCTAAAGCAATCGTCAAATATTTTAATCGTCATCCTCTTATGAGAAAAGTATTTTAAAACTGAAACCTATAAGAAGGAATGTCTCGAAAATGGCCAGCACCACGAAAAAACAAATTCTGATGTGTTACACTCATATGACTTTCTCTAGCTGCTCTAAAAACTTCTTACACAAGATTATTCTTCTTTCTACACTATGCTAATCGAGATAAACATTAGGAGAATGTTTTTATTCCTCAGTTCCTTATAGGTAGAAGGGAACTAAGGGAATGCACTAGGCTAAAGTGATAGTCAAATGTTTTAAAATTATCGTTATGCGATTGCCATTGCAAATCTCTTCTTTGCTTTGCCAGGAGTAGGACAAAAGAAAAACGGACACTTCTTGTCTAAAAAAAGTATAAGTATTTCACAACTTAAACCAATAACAAGGAATACCTCGGAAACGATACCTCAAAAACAAAAACGTAAAGGACATAAATTGTGTGTTTTGACGAGGTCTACAGTTTTTTGTATAGTAAGTTTTTGTCTATTTCTTACGGTTTAGCAGTTAAGCAACATTCGACAAAATTCTTCAGAATAACGATGTCTTCAGAGGCTATTTCCAGAAAATTAAAGATATACATTTAATTTGGGATGTAAATAGCTTTAAATATACGGCATTTTAATCAAAAGAGTTATTCATTTTTGAGAAAACCAAAATTTTCGAAAAATTTTCCATGTAAAGGGTAATTGGGGTTAGGGTGATTTTCTTGAAAATCTTCGTGTCGCATCCTTGGAAGATGCTGAACTTAAATACCAAGCTTGGTATTTTACGGACTTTTTGTTTTTGAGCTATGCTGCTGCCCACAGTCACACACACAAACACACACACACAGACAGACAAACAGACAGACAGACACAGACGGACATTTTTCTAAAATGCTTTTTTTGAATTCAGGGAGTCCTAAAAACATGTACTTCCAGTGAAATACTGGTATCGAGTTTTTAGGTGCATTAGAATTCCAACTCTATACAATATGTACATAGTACGAGTAGAGAAAGTAATAATATATACATTAATTGAGTGTTTTAACGAGATCTAAATGTTTGTGTATACGTTTTGTCTATGTCTAACGGTTTACCATTTATACAAAATTCATCCAGAATAAATGGGTCTTCAGAAGCAATTCCCAGAAAATTCAAGACATAAATTTTATCTGTAAAGTAAATAATTTAATTTACTATTTATCGCTGTGCAATTTTTGAGAAAATTAAAATTTTCGAAATTTTTCCACGTAACGAGTAATCTGGAGTGGGGTTTCTCAAAATCTTCGTGTGCATCCTTGGAAGATACTAAACTTAAAATACCAATTTTCTTCAAAAAAACGTTTTTTTTTATACTGAGGACCATACTACGTGTATTTCCGGTGAAAACTCGGTATCGAATTTTTGGATGGAGTGTAATACTTTCTCGACCTGTTTTACAAACTATACCTACAAAAGAGTATCGTTTTATTTAGACCATCCTAAACGAGATGAACATTAGGAGACATTGTCTTGTTACTTGCTTCTTTATAAGTATGTAGAAGGGATATAAAGGAATACACTTGGCCTAAGCGATAGTCAAATGTTTTAAAAGCTGTCGCTATGAGATTGTCATTGAAATACGTTTCTTTGCATGACCAGGAGAAAAACAAAGGAAACACGGATGATTTCCTATTTGAGAAAAGTATATTTTAAAATTGAAACCAATATCATATACTATCTTGGAAACGGTTTACTTTAGCAAAAAAAAAAATGTATATGATATAAAACGTGTACACTGTTGTAATTTTTTGTCCATCTCTTTCAGCTTACCAGTTATACAAAACTCATCCAGAATGCAGAGCTCTTCTGAAGCGATTAATAGAAAATTCAAGATATGGATACATTTCCTTTGTTACAAAATTGTCTCAAACTAATGGTATTTTAATCAAATCAGTTAGAGCTATTTCTGAGAAAACAAAAATGTTCGAAACATGTTGGAAAATTCTCTACTTAAATACCAAGTTTGATATTTAACGAACTTTTCATTTTTGAGTTATGCTGCCCCTCTCCCAATACACACACACAAACACGGACTTTTTTCGAAAAATGTTTTTTTTTAAAGTCAGGAGGTTACAAAATATGTATTTATGGTGAAATTTCGGGATCAAATTTTGAATGGAATACAATACCTTCTCTATCTACTATTAACATTGTACATACGTTAGTGAAACTAAAAAACAGACCAGTACATTCCAATCTTGCTGTCACTTCCGTGACCTCAAGAGGAACAAAACAAAGGTGTCTTAACACTTATTCTGTTTCTTAAAATACCCGAACATTCAACCAAGTATAGCGACTACCTAGAAATTCAATGCCGCACCAGATTTTTTTTTTTAATTTTAACAAGATTTGCATTTTTGAGTAGCTTTTACTTTCTCTACACGTACTTTATTGCACCCAAATATTCGATACCGAGATTTCACCGGAAATACAAGCTTTGGGACTCCTTGAATTAAAAAAAAGTTTTTAGAAAAAGGTCCGTGTGCGTGCGTGTGTGTGTCTGGACAGTATAGCTAAAAAACGAAAAGACCGTTAAATACCAAAGATACTTTGGTATCTTCTAAGGATGTGACACGAAGATTTTTAGAAAATCCCGCCGCCTCAAACTACCCTTTACTTGGAAAATTATTCGAAAATTTTGATTTTCTCAAAAATATCTAACGATTTTGATTAAAATGCCCTATGTATGCAATATTTTTATGACAAACGAAAAAAAAAATATATATATACATATATTGGATTTGTAGATCTCATTAGAACACACAATTTATGTCATACACATTTTTTGTAGAGTTAACCGTTTACGAGATATTCCGGATTACTGGTTTCAATTTTAAGCCACAAACTTTTCTCAAACTGGAGGATATCTATTTTGCCGTTTCTCGCTTTGTTCACTCCTGGTAAGCAAAGAGACTGGAATTGCAATTGTTTCACATAGCGACCGGCTTTTGAAATACTAGACTATCGCATTTTCTTATTTCCCTTCTACTTACAAGGAAGCTAGTAATAAGAGTAGCTCTGCTTATGTTTATATTGATTAGCATGAAGCTAACAGATTAATGTTTTGAATAAAAAGTTTGTTTATTCAACAGCTAGAGGACATTAGATTGTTTCCCTTCTACTTACAAGAAACCAAGTAATAAGGCAATTTCTAATGTTTATCTCGCTTATCATGTCGTAGATAGAAGAATAAGCTTTTTAACAATAATTTGTTACAGAGACGTAGAGAAATTCATGTGAATGGAACACATCAGACTTTTTCTCTCTTGGTTTTTCAGCTATAGAAAATTCAAAGGTGATTTGCAAAAGATACATAAAGATACATAAGATACATATGTTGTGCCATACCTGTGTCTCAGTCATGTGATATTTTAATCAATATAGTTATAACCATTTTTCAGGATACATAAATTACGAAAAATTTCCATGTAAACGATACTTTGTTGTTAGAAGAAATTTTAAGCATTCTTACTTTCTTAGAACTTATTTTCAGTATGTGAAATATAAACCGCCTTTCATTTTTAAGGTGTGTCATTTAAACGGAGAGACGGATCTAAAATGCGTGTTTCAAATGAAATATTAATATCTTATTTTTGGGTTTAATCTAATGCTTCCTCTACCTAATATAGGTGAGCGGCAGAGAAATTAAAAGTGCTCTGCTATGAATACAAAAAAATTAGTGCAGTAATACTTACTTACATTTCATTACAGTAATAATAATAATAATAATAATAGTAATGTACCTACACGTGTCACGAGCATATAGACAAGGATATACGCATGGTAAAATCGTCCTACGTTTCCCAAGATTCACTTCAACAATGTACAGAAGACAACAAATCCAGAGGAGAATAAAATAAATGTTGAAATTTACCTATTTCAAGAATAGAGATAAGGATTTCAGAATATGCAGTACTGCTTTTATTTCTACAAGTAGAAAACAAATAAATAAGAATAAAAATGTCCACATTTTGGGCGAACTCGCTATGACGCGCTGATCCTCAATGTATTATTGCGCTCTTCATGATACTTCTGAATAAATAATTGGGTGTTATAGATGACGTTTGTAATGCATTGATAAGTTTATATAGCAGTGGTACTCAATATATAAAATTACTTATTTTCTTTTTTTTTTTTAAAAAAAAGATGTTAACATTTATGTAAATATAGTTAGTCATATACATCTAGTACTCGAAAGAAATTGTTCTGCCTAACCAACAAAGATAAGTAAACTGCTTTCATGCTTTCATAAAGTATATGAAACCACTTCAAATTAAGGCAGGGCCGTTTAATAATATATTAGTCTGAAACAATTCTTTCGATGAATTTTCAAATGAAACCGGAATAACGCATATTCTAACCCAAAAATTATAGCTCAATGTGAATAAGATTTTAAAAATCCCAAGTGGATTGATTTATAATGAAAACCGTGATAAGAAAGGTAAACATGGTACAGTTCTGCAACTAAACTAGGAAGCTTTTCATGGAATACTGTTTTTGTTAATTTTCTTTTCCACTAGTTACGATAAGATTGTTCACAGATTTGCACCCTTCATTTCTTGAAATATCTTAATTTCCCATTCCAAGATGTATTGCCGAATATTTCACTAAGTTTAAGCACAGTAATGAAGAGTCACCACTTACCTAAAATGCGCGCAGTAATGCTTGTCACTGTCCACCAACTGTCCAAGTTGACTACCAAGTACCGTTTGGAATAGTTACCTCAACAGCAACCCCTTCAGACCATTACTTCTGCCTAAGGGTAAATCCAACGGGGCGCGGGGGCTGGTCAAGGAGTGGGGAGCTGTTGACGCGTGTCTGAGGTTACAGAAAACATCTTACAGACCTCTGTCCCATGTCATTATAGCCTGGAGACTGTGGAATATCATCCACTTTCCCTCATCATTAGTGCAAAAAATCAAATTAACAGGTACCTCTGCCTAAGAGTATAGGATATTACGTTAGCAGTTGGATGATACATGGTTGAAACGTTGGCCATCGAGGTTGAGTCATTGCCTTAACTCTTCTCCGTAGGCGAAATAGAGTAACTATCCCCAGCTTCGCTATTGCAATGTGAAGAGGGAGAGTTAGGAATTTAAATGCCACAGAGACCCACAGTAAAATGAATAAAAAATATTTGATGTGTTCCATTCACATACCTTTCTCTAGTTGTTCCATATTTAAAGTATTCATACAAAACATTATTCTTTTATCTACATCATGTAAATCAAGATAAACATTAGCAGAAATGGTCGTATTACTTGCTTCCTTGTAAGTAGAATGGAAATAAGGGAATAAATTATGCTAAAACGATAGTCAAATCTTTCAAAAGCTTGTCGCTATGTAAAACAATTGAGGTTCGGTTCACTTTGCATGGTCCCGTTTGAGAAAAGTTAAGTAGCTTAAAACTGAGACAAATAAAAATCAATATCTAGAAAATAGTTAATTCTGCAAGAAAAACATATATGACATAAATTATGTGTTTAAACAAGATCTACAGTTTTGTGTAGTAAGTTCTTTTCTATCTCTTACGATTTAACTGTTATGTAAAATTCTGCAAATCTCATGCAGAATAAAGAGGGCTTCAGAGGCTATACCCAAAAAATTCAAAATATACATTTTATTTGTGATTTAAACATCTTTTTAATCAAAATCGTTACAACCATTTTTGAGAAAAATATAATTTTCAAAGTTTTTCCATGTAAAGGCTAGTTTGTAATGGGGACATTTTCTTGAAAATATTCCTGTTGCATCCTTGGAAGATACTTCACTTAAATACCAAGTTTGCTATTTAATGTCTTTTAGTTTTTGAATTATGCTGTTCACAGTCACAAACGGAACTTTTTCTAAAAATGTTTTTTTTCGGACTCAGGGTACATCAAAACATGCGTTTCCGGTGAAATTTCGACAATACTTGGGTGGAATACATTACTTTCTCTAGCTACTATGTACATTGCATGCACACTGCTAGAGAAAGTAATATATACACATATCATACAAAATGAGTGGAAGATTGACTAAAGAATAGGTCTGCTACACCTTACTTCAGTTAGCAACAAAAACCTTCAGCACACTTAGTTTGACAGGAACTGATTTCTACTATTTTATTTAAACACGAGCATAGGTCTAGATTTCTTGTACATCCATTTTGCAGCGAAAACTATTCACATTCTTTAATACTGTTTATTGTTATGAGTTTTCTGTGAAACAATCATAAAAGTAGTATATTTTAATAAATTCTTCAACTCTTCAACTCTTGATGTTGCACCAAGTTAAACCAAATATGAGATAAGAAGTTCTTACATATAAATTTCAAATCATATTTCAAATACCATATGTTGCTCATTACGAAAAAGTGTACTTTTATAAAGTTTTTCATACATCATTTCTGATATCCATTACTCATTTTCCGATATTAAACAAATTCGAACGTATTAACAAATACTTCTCAAGCTCGTATATAATATTTTAAATCTGCAGCTGCAGTGGTTCACCTAAAACCTGTCCATTTTTAGTAGTCTCTTTATGTAAACTAACCTTAAGAATGTACGAGTTTCAACAACCTTCAAATATGTAAATATAGTTTCTTCAACTCTGGTGATGTACAAAAGGTCACTTCCGAGTTTATCAAATTCAATTTCTATCGACTTCATCAAATCAAGTGGTTTCATGCTTACTGAGATAGGAAATTAACCCATTGATTTTAGTTTATTGATGCTTTTTAAATGCTTAGTTCTTAGCGTCTCATTTTATATTGGGCGTTAAAGGTTGCTTATTTTGCTCAGAGGTCTATTTATTAGGCTTGAGGTTATTTTATGTGCCGTAAATCTAGAATACGAGAGCAACGACTTTACTTCCCTCCCGAAGGAAGCCATTCTAAAGAATGTTCACCCGAATCGTCGCTCTCTGCCAGGTTTGAACCCGAGACCTTGAGACTCAGAGGCTAGCATGTTACCCTTGCTGAGGAAGGGATAGACAAAGTGATACTAGACTTTCTGCAGTAACGAAGGCACCTTAAATGTTAAGCGTTTCCAAGAATCAAATCTGTGCTACGACGCTGAATCCGGTGTCATGTTCATACGTGCGATTTATGACATTTGGAATAAGTCTTTCTCTGGCTATTCTAGTGTTACGTTTTAAAATTTAAGACTATTACGCAACAAACACAAACTATAGTTATTATTAACCTAGTTTTAAAACATTTCTAAAAGCAGTTAACTTTAGAAGACTGATAAACGAAATGAGTTACTCCTTAGAAGCTTCGAAATAGCCTAATTTAAAATATTCATGAGTAAAACAAAACAGAAAATCATACACATAGATATGAGTTCTTACTTTAAGAGAACAAACAAATCATATGAAATTTCACCACAAAGATATAGATCTGAAATCCAAAAAATAAATTTGTGTAAAGTGTCCGCAATGACCTCGTTGCAAGTGGGTAATTCAAAATACCCTATCCCGAAATAATGTATTTTTATGTCTGCCAGCTCATATATGTTCATTTTATGAATAAAAACTATAATAGAGCATAATTATATGCAAGTTTTGTCCTAATAAAACTAATCCAATAGGATTACATATTCCTTTCTCAGGCACGCACGTACACGTACATAGTAGCTAGAGAAAAAATTAGATACCGAGATTTCATTGGAAATACATATTTTAGGGTTCCGTGAATTAAAAAAGCAATCTAAAGCATAGCTCAAAAACGAAAAGGCGGTTAAATACCAAAGTTGTTAATTAAGTACAGTATCTTCCTAGGATGCAAAATCCCCCATCCCGAACTACTCTTTACTTGGAACATTTTGCGAAAATCTTGAGTTTTTATAAAATAGCCCTAACGATTTTGATTAAATTAGAGTGTGTTTAAAATATTTTTATGACAAATCAAATGTATATCTTAAATTCTGTGGATATAGCCTCTGAAAACCTCTACATTCTGGATGACTGTAAAACTAGTACGCCGTAAGAGATAGACAAACATTTTGTACGGAAAGAATGTAGATCTTGTTAAGACACGCAATTTTTAACATATGCATTTTTTGTAGAGTCATCCGTCTGGGAGATATTCTTTGTTATTGGTTTCAATTTTAACGGAAGATTTCTTTCCTATCTCCTTTGTTTTAATTCTAGACTTGTAAAGAGAACCGAATTTTAATTGTTTCACATAGCGAAGAGCTTTTAAAAGATTTACTATCGCTTTAGCATAGTGCATTTCCTTATTTCTCTTCTATCTGCACGAAAGCAAGTAATAAGACCAATCCTTCTGATGTTTATCCCCATTAGCATGGTGTAAATAACATGATAATCTTTTGTAAGAATAGCTTGTTTCAGGAGCAGCTAGAAACGTTATGTGTTTTTTTTTCCCATTCTAAGTACTCGTAAATTGCATTCAGCTCTGGTGAAGCCAAAAATTTCATTAATTTATTTGATTATGATTATTATCCGCTTTCCCTTCTGGATTTTTGGTAGATTGTTGTTGCAACTTGCATGATATAAAGAATTAGAATTGAAATTTACGACCTTCAACCAGGATGATTACTGCCTAAAGTGCTGAAGGTCAATCGTCTAGTCATTCATGTGCAGAATTCTCGTAACATCTTGGAATTCTTCTTGTTATGGATTAATGTATTAGACAGAATGAAGCAAGTAGCAGTAGAAAAAACGACGCTCTCCTAATGAGAACGTATACCTGCGGAATCTTCTTAGTCATGAACGTTTGTTTGCAACTCAATGAGCTCAAGCATAATCGGCTTTCACCCTCTAAATAATTAATATTATTGCCAATTCATTATAAAAGCTTCATCGTTTCCTTCTATTTCTAATACAATTCTATTAAAAATAAACTAGGAGATTAACTTGCTAAACAATTAAATCTAAGAGGAAGGTATTTGCATGATTTTTATTGGCGAGAATTTTCTTTGTATGATCCAATGCACGTTCATTATGCACTAATATTTTTTAACATTAGCAGCATGAATATACCTTAACGCATTTCTACAAATCATATAATACACAATTTTTTTTATTCCACAATATAACATTCAAACGCATAGTTTGATATTGCTTCCATTTTTCTTTTAATAAATTTGACGTCCTTGGGAGTGAAATTTCAAACTTTTATATCTTTATATAGACTTTTCTGAAAATTGCACTGTGATTGCATTGCTAATATATTAATATGAATACTAAATTGGATAAATACTTTGCAAAATATAAATATTTCATACATTTTATTATGCAAATATATTGCACTATCAAAAGTTTCCAAGCGCCCTAACATTTGAGAAAATTGTTTGGCAATTTCTGAACTGAAGCTTTGAATCGCATTACAAATTTTTACATAAATGGTGATACTTCAATAACTCTATTTATTAAATTATATTTCTTTTTAAAAACTTTATTAATTCATTCATAAAATATTTTAAATTACTATTGGTGTTAGGATAATTTTGAGTTTTTTAATATTACAATAGAGCTTTCTGCACATTCCTAAAATGTTTAGTTGTATATAAAGAAACATTTTGAAGGCGTGAAAATGCACTTGGAGAAAACTGCTTTACTATGAAATAGTATGCTAGAAAACCTGTGTGTTTACAATTTTTAAATGGTTGTATGATCCGAAGTAAGCAGCTAAATGTTGATTTTATAAAGATGCCCAAAAGTTCCAACAACAATCTACCATAAAAACGTTTTTTTTTTAATTTTTAGGATAGCAAATGAAGGTATGAAGGGCTGTCAAACGAGTTCAGGCTCTATAGAGTCTGGAGTTACGTTTGCTTTTTAGGATATCGGAAATCCTTCGAAAAACATCGAAGGTTACTCATGACAAACAAGATTTGAGCTAGTCCTCCGGATTATGAGGAGACACATTTTCTGAGTCTTGGAGCTGGGTAAATTGCTTTTTATTTCGCTTCCCTATGATAGCGAAAATGCGGAATTCGACCCAAACCTCCGATATCATAAGCAACATTTTAATGTCCCCCGATAAAGTTCGCGAGTGTTTGTGTACGTGTTTGTTTTACTAATATGTTGGTCCTCAAGCGCGACCGAATTGGACATCAGGGGAGAAAGAATGACTTAGAAACACAAACACAACATTAACACTTATGCCCAATGCTACATTTGAGTCCGCGATAACCTGAGCCACAGCACCAAGCTAGGCACTTTAGCGAGCGCGGCCAATGAACGCGTGCTTATGTGAGAATGTCTTCAGTCGGTCGGTTGGATAAAAGCAGAATTAAATAAAAAGGTGGTTTTTTTACTTAATTCGAGCTCATTTTAAGTATACAAGCTGAAGACTTTCAAGATATTTCCTCCATCTTAGACAGCATTTTACACGTGTATGCATTTTTATTTTGTCAAACGTAAGTATAAAGATTATAATTAAAGTATTGTTTTTTTTTTTTTTGTTTGGGATATTGGGTGATGAATATGTATATCATGTATGTTTTCCCGCCTTATTTTTTTATTTTTAAATAATCTGGGAAATCCTCTTCATTCCTTTTTAATCTTCTATAATTGTGTATTTATAAAATACACCAAAACATAGTATAAAGTATACTATATGTTGAATAATTTGTAAATTCTTTTTATTTTACGTCGCTTTTACAACTTGATCATATCGCAACGACTCTATTCGGTAAAACAACTCGTTGACGGTAAATGGTGGGCAGAATCCTTCAAGGAGTCATCCCCACACCATACTACTTTTCGCTCGCGCCAAAGAAATAGTGCTTTTCATCCGCAGTCTGTTGGCGCCATTCGTAGTCAAAAGGCGAAGTGCAACCAGTGCTAGAGAAAAATCCCTACCCCAGTCCGGAATCGAAACTTGGACCCCACGTTACAGCAGACAAGAGGTCTAGCGAATGAGCTATGGGGCCAGCCAAATTCTCTTGTTCTATTCGTATAAACCACTTCCGAAATATTCGCTGATCGTTTTGAGTTTTTTATTGCTTCAGTCAGTTACTCAAATGTTAAATAACTCTTCTTCCTACCTGCCTCCCTCCTTCTTCCCTCATTTCCTCCTTCTCTCCTTCCCTTCCTCCGTCCCTCGCTCCCTTCTTTCCTCCTGTCACCCTTCCCCTGCCTCCCTTCGTAGCTTCCCTGCATCCTTTCCTCTTCCTTCTTTTTTCCATGCCTTCCTCCCTCCTTCCCTCTTCCTGTCCCTCCTATCTTCCCTCCCTCCATTCTTCTTTACCTCCCTCGTTCCAATTCTCCTTCCTTCCTTCCTCCATTGTTCCTTCCCTCCGACCTTCACTCTTTCCCCTCTCTCCTTCCTTTCCTGCCTCCCTCGTTTCTCCTCTCCTTTCTCCCTACCTTCCTCCATACTTCACCCTTCCTTCTCTCTTTCCCTCCCTTCAAGCCTCCTTCCTCTCTCCCTCCTTCTTTCCCTCCCAACTTCCTTGCCTCCCTCCATTTTTCCTTTCTCTCCTTCCTTCCTTTTCTCTCCTCTCCTTTCCTACTTTCATCCTTTCCGGGCCTCCTAGGTGAGATGCGAGCGGTCTAAGCACTCTGACACGGCGCCGTCCATGTGAGGTAAAATTGGTTAAAATTAACATGTAGGGACATGATAGACTTTTAAATAACAAAGAATCGCATACCCACTACAATACGTATTAAGGAATAGACACAATAGGAAACATTTCATAATAGAAGAGAGTTTCTCGGAAATTACGAAAGATGACCGTGCAAAGGTTGAAGAGATAAAGCTATATTTACATATAATAGAGGTGGCTGTAATAAAGGCACTAATATGCACTAACTAAATATTGGTGAAAAAGAGGCGCAACAAAGGCATAAGGGGTACTTTCGAAAGACCCAAGAAGACATGTTTACTGATAGTCTTTACTCTGCAAGAACTTGTGACGTAATGTTCTGACTGTCCCCTGCAATTTCAAGGTTCGGGCTTGTTCCAGGTCCAAGCTTCAGACACATCGGTTTATACCTGTGAGTTGACAATACTTGGAGAGAACGTGTAAGGTTAAACATCAACATTTTAAGCTTTTTACTGCTAGCTCAGTTTTCTGTCTATGACAAATAAGTAGATTTATTGAAATAATATTCTAAAATGTTTGTTTTCTGTTATGAATAACAGGATAAGCGGTACCCTGGTTGGACCGTTCGCATCTCATCCACAGTCCCCGTTCGCCCCCACGGGAACCTATATGGAATTTTGTTAGACGAAGCGGGTCTGGGCGGATTTTCTCCGGCTCTCTGATTTCCCACGCCATGTATTCCAAAAATTGCTCGATAATCGTGTTTTCATCGCCATTTCATAAAAACCTTTCCTCACTTTCATACCTGGGATCGGGCTGATCCAGATCCTCTGCTCCTCAACTGTGTCTGATATCAGGCGCTGGCTTGCAAAGTCCTAGGGAGGGGAGGGTGTAAGTACTATATGCGAGGAGGGTAAATCGAAAAAGAAAGGAAGAAAGAAAGAAAATGAATAATAGGCTGCGGGCTCTAGAAATACGAGTGTCTATGGGAATATGAATAAACTTACAGGGCAAAGGTAACGTTCTTACTGAAACGAAAGCTAAGCCATGCAGTGTTGTCAAATGCTAATAGTCGCGGACAGTGGGATAAGGTGAAATCATTAAGGTTTGTTCTGAACTATGACTTTATAGTGAATATGATGTTTCACGCCAAATTAGTTACGTACTGCAGAACACTTGTCTCCGTCTGTCTGTCTGATGACTGACAATTCGTCGACCGCTGCATGTACAAATATCGAGTTGAGGTTTTATCTGTAAAGTTTGAAGAACATCCTGTGTATATTACTTTCTCTACACGTACAAAGTACATAGTATATAGAGAAGGTTTTGTATTGCACCAAAAATTAGATACTGAGGTTTCACTGGAAATATATATTTTGAGACCCCTGAATCCAAAAAAATAGTTTTAGAAAAATGTCCGTGTGTATGTCTGTCCGACTGTCTGTCGGTGTGTGTCTCTGGGCAGCATAGCACAAAAACGATAAGACCGTTAAATACCAAACTTGGTATTTAAGTTTGGTATCTTCCAAGGATGCGACACGAAGATTTTCAAGAAAATCCCCTCACCTCCAACTACCCTTTACAGGTAACATTTTTCGAAAATGTTGATCTTCTCAAAAATGGCTCTAACGATTTTTATTAAAATCTCCTATACTTAAGATATTCATGTGACAAATAAAATGTATATCTTCAATTTGCTGGGAATAGTCTCTGAAGACATCTTTATTCTGGATGAATTTTGTGGAATTTTGTATAAATGGTAAACCGTAAGAGCTAGTCAAAATCTTGATAAACAAAAAATGTATAGCTCGTTAAAATACACAATTTATACTATATACGTTTTTTTCGTGGAGTTGATCGTTTTTGAGATATTCCTTGCTATTAGTTTCAGCTTTAAAATATCTACACCTTTCTCATACGGGAAATTGTCACTCCTGTCCATACAAACAAAGGTACGTCAATCACATAGCAACCGGCTTTTAAAATATTTGATTATCGATTTAGTCTAGTGTATTCACTTATTTCCCTTCTACTTACAACGAAGCAGGTAATAAGACCCTTTCTGCCAATTTTTCTCGATTAGCATGAGGTAATAGAAGAATAACCTTTTCAACAATAATTTATTGCAGAGATATAGAGAAAGCCATGTGAATGGAACACATCAGCATTTTTTCAGATTTGATTTATATCGGCACAAAATGGACAGTCTCCAACAAATGTTAAACGTTTAGGCAACAAATGCACTTATGGAGTTGAACTTTTATACTCAAGTCTTAGAATAAGCCTTATGCATCTAGAATTTGGTTGAGAGCAGTACAAACTTAAACACAGATTAGTTGGATATTTTCCTACAAAATTTTAATTCTAGTCAACCACTGCACATATGGATTGCAATCTTATATAGAAGAGAGTAAATAAAATGTGTCAACTCACTTTAAATTAGGTTGAAATTGGTGTAAAATAACGGTTGTTATGATAACAGTGTTCGGGTCGAGGTTACAGATGAATATTATTGAATTAACACTAAATGCTTTGGGACTTTTTGAGCTAAAAGTACTACAGTGAAATTGACTGCAAACCGGTGCGAGTAATAAACATGAGTTTTTATTTCTAATTGATTTTTATTATCCTTAAAATTTGATTTCAACTAATAAAATCGAGGGCACTGTCCGAAAAGTTAACGATTAAAAACAGTTGTTGTATGGTGTAACTGGTCAGTACTCTCGATAGTAGGATGTATTCCTACACATATATTAATACTTCAATCTGCACTATTAAGCCTTAAAGTAATTAACTAAAACATATCTGGAGTTTTATTTCACATTTATTGCCATTGAGAGACTTTCCAAAAAAACTCAGATCCAGGAATGTGCTAGGTCTAGGTTAATAGGAATCCTTTAAGATGTTGAAAACTAACTAAAGTATAATTTTTATTTTTAATTACAAAACAGTATAGTTGACTCAAGAATTGTAAAGTCTCCAATATTTGGGTTAGTTGCAAAATTGCATGGGCACTGAGATAAGTAAACAAACGGCATATAAATTATGTTGGTATTGCTTAAATGCGAGAAGACAAAATTAAAGTGTACAGTTAAGAATGTTAAATTATCATATACGAATATTGATAAATGCAATTTGCTTAAATCGATAGGAAATAACGAGCAGTTTGCTAAAATTTTGAACTTAATTTATCCGACTTGTCATTTTTGAGTTATGCTGTTCACAGTCACACACTCATCCACACAGACACGCAGGCAACACACTCATGCTTACGTGCACATTCACAGGAACCTATTTTTTAATGCATTTTAGGACGAGTTAAAACGAACATTTCGAATTTATGGAGAAATGCAATACCTACCTTCTCTCTACCTATTATGACGTGGCAGAGAAATTAAAACAATAAATACCTTTCTATTTAGGAAAACATAAGATTTGAAAATTCAAACAAATAACAAGGAATATCCTGAAATGGTTAAGCGAACAAAAATATTTATTTGCCATAAATTGTGTTAAATGAATTATTAATATTATCTTCAGCCATCTCTCCTCTCTTCAGAAAGCACCAATAGCTTAGATATTCAATTATTGAAAAATTAAATTGAAATCTGGTAATTTTCTCCCGATAAAATGTTCTATTTTTAATAAATAAGATTAAACAACCTGTTCTTTGCATGTGATGACCACGGGGGTGTATTATGTACACTGTTCACTTTTACACAGTAAACACAGAACTGCATTGCACAAGTAAAAAAGAAATAATTTCCCATGTGAGAAAGACATAAGATTTGAAAATTCAAACCAATAACAAGGAATATCCTGGAAAGGGTTAACAGAGCAAAAACACTTATTTACATAAATTGTGTGTGTTAGTGTAGCAAGTTAGGTTAACCGTTGTGCAAACGTCATTCAGAATGAAAAAGACCTGAAAGGTTATTCCCAGAAAATTCAAGATGTGCAATGTTTTTGTCATGAAAATATCTTAAACACATATTTTAATCACAATTACTAGAGTGATTCTGAGACAATCAAAGTCAAAAAATGTTCCATGTCAAGAGTAATATGCGTGAGGGATTTTCTAGAAAACCTTGTATCGTACCCTCCGAGGATGCTGAAGTTAAACACCAAGTGTTTGGTATTTAAACGTCATTTTACTTTTGAGTTGTGCTGTCCACACATACACATACACATAGACAGTCACACAAAAATTCACACAGACACACAAAAAGTCACGCAGATACACAAAGAGTCACACAGACACACAGAGTCTCACAGACAATCACACAGACACACGAAGAGGCACACAGACACACAAAGAATCACACAGACACACAAAGAGTCACGCAGGCACACAAAGAGTCACAGAGACAGACAAAGAGTCACAGAGACACACAAAGAGTCACGCAGACACACAAAGAGTCACACAGACACACAAAGAGTCACGCAGACACACAAAGAGTCACAGAGACACACAAAGAGTCACACAGACACACAAAGAATCACACACAGACACACAAAGAGTCACACAGACAGACAAAGAATCACACAGACACACAAAGAGTCACACAGACACACAAAGAATCACGCAGACACACAAAGAGTCACAGAGACACACAAAGAGTCACACAGACACACAAAGAGTCACACAGACACACAAAGAGTCACATAGACACACAAAGAGTCACACAGACAGACAAAGAATCACACAGACACACAAAGAGTCACACAGACACACAAAGAATCACGCAGACACACAAAGAATCACGCAGACACACAAAGAGTCACAGAGACACACAAAGAGTCACACAGACACACAAAGAATCACACACAGACACACAAAGAGTCACACAGACAGACAAAGAATCACACAGACACACAAAGAGTCACACAGACACACAAAGAGTCACACAGACACACAAAGAGTCACACAGACAGACAAAGAGTCACACAGACAGACAAAGAAGCACACAGACACACAAAGAGTCACGCAGACACACAAAGAGTCACGCAGACACACAAAGAGTCACGCAGACACACAAAGAGTCACGCAGACACACAAAGAGTCACAGAGACACACAAAGAGTCACACAGACACACAAAGAATCACACAGACACACAAAGAGTCACGCAGGCACACAAAGAGTCACAGAGACAGACATAGTCACAGAGACACACAAAGAGTCACGCAGACACACAAAGAGGTACATAGACACACAGTCACACAGACATACAAAGACACACAGAGACAATCGCACAGACACACAAAGAGTCACATAGACACACAGAGAGTCACACAGACATACAAAGACACACAGAGACAATCGCACAGACACACAAAGAGTCACAGATACAATCGCACAGACACCCAAAAAGTGACAGAGACAATTGCACAGACACGTAAAGCATCACAGAGACACACAAAGACACACAGAGACAATCGCGGAGACAAAAAGAGTCACAGAGACACACAAAGAGTCACGCAGACACACAAAGAGTCACACAGACACACAAAGAGTCACACAGACATACAAAGACACTAAGAGACAATAGCACAGACACACAAATAGTCACAGATACAATCGCACAGACACCCAAAGAGTGACAGAGACAATCGCACAGACACGCAAAGAATCACAGAGACACACAAAGACACACAGAGACGATCGCGGAGACAAAAAGAGTCACAGAGACACACAAAGAGTCACGCAGACACACAAAGAGTCACATAGACACACAAAGAGTCACACAGACATACAAAGAGTCACATAGACACACAAAGAGTCACACAGACATACAAAGAGTCACATAGACACACAAAGAGTCACACAGACATACAAAGAGTCACACAGACACACAAAGAGTCACACAGACATACAAAGACATAAGAGACAATAGCACAGACACACAAATAGTCACAGATACAATCGCACAGACACCCAAAGAGTGACAGAGACAATCGCACAGACACGCAAAGAATCACAGAGACACACAAAGACACACAGAGACAATCGCGGAGACACAAAGAGTCACAGAGACACACAGAGGCAATCGTACAGACACACAAACACAGAGACAGCTGCCAGGCACGCATGCACTCAGACACACAAATACACACACCAGTCAGTCACACATATACACACAGGCAGTTACTCACACACACACACACACACAAACACACACAGGCAGACACACAAGCACACAGGGAAAAAATGAAGTTTTATTTATGGACGCTCTATAACTGCTGTGGTGCGTCCCATTCTATACTGAGCATGAAAAACCGCTTAATTTTGCTCAGATGCCTCTTTATCAGGCTTGAGGTTCTTTTATGTGCTGTAAATCTACGTTACGGGAACAGCGGCTTTATTCCCTTCCGAAGGAAGGCATGTAAGAATTGTTACGCCGATAAAATCTATCGTGCTCCGCCAGGTTTGAACCCGCGACCTTGGATATATGAAGTTAGCATAGTAACCATTACACCACGGAGGGCGACTAAGCACACAGGGATGCACCGTGGCCGAGTGGCTAGACCACTCGCCTCTCACGAAGATTCGATCCCAAGCGGCCACATGTGGGATTTGTGTGGATAGAGCAGTGCAGGGGCGGGTTTTCTACGGGTTCTCCGGCTTCCCCCACCATCGCATTCTACTGGTGCTGCAGCTTCGTTTCTTGTATCATCAGTATCATCGCGGTTCCATATTAGTAGAAACGGGCGTTAAACATTATAAAAAAAACAAGCGCACACACGTCCAACTGACACAAATGCACACAGACATACACATATACACAAACCTACATGAGCCTATGCATAAATAATGCTTTCCTTGGGTTCAGTGTAGCCTAAAATATGTATTTGCAGTCAATTCTCGATATGAATTTTTGAATGGAAGCAACTACCCCATTAGATATAATTATAATATGCGCATACTAAGTTATACCATATCATTGACTCTCAAACTTAACACTAAGTGCATTTTCTTATGTAATATATTTTTCCCTGTTCAGTTTAAACATTTATGTTAAGTCATGTAAGTTGTTATTAGATTAAGAGACACCCCACACACATTTATGCTGTCAGACTTTGGGGGGAATAAGGAATAACCTTGACTGTTTCCACTCCAAACAGGAATCGAACACGGGACCCCTCGCACAGAAGTTCTACTGAAAAAACGGACCAGCATATAGCACATTTGTTGATCAACCAATTTGTAATGTTGTAATTCTCGATCAGAGCATGATAGCTCCAAAATATCGTTTTGAGAACATGCTTGTGTTTAGTTATATTACTCTAAAAATCGGGAATCTGGTACACATAAAAATGCAAACACAAACTCAAGTAACATAATTTGGCATATTATCTAGTTACATTCATTTGCTTAAACTTTTATATAGATTATAAATAGTTATATGACCCGTATCTTAGGCAAAAATACAATTTTGGGAACATGTTCTTACCAAATACCTATAGTTAAAACAATAAAAACTCCTATGTTATATTCACATGAATGTAACGCATAACTACCATTTATTTTTGTGTGACTTCTAGAAATATTATTTTTCTACTCACCAGAACCGGGTCGTCAAATTCTTAAAAACATTATCAAGACATGTAATAATATGATGAAATTAAAAACCATAATGTTTAAAATCTAGTTACGTTCTGGAGTTTCTTTTTCTTATTTTTTATTCTTATGAAACTGGTGAAAAGTGAAGCGCCAGAGTTGTTACCTTCGATGCGACCTTCATTGATGTTCATTGTCAAAACATCCCGTGCGCGGCAAGCGTTCATGCGATGTTTTTCCGTTTATTTATATCATATAAGATTTACTGTAGACATACATTTGTGCGAGAAAAAGTAGTCAGGACTGATACTACTTTTTTCCAAACTCCTTGCGTTTCTGCTGTTTTCCTATTTGTTTCCCTTTTTACATACAGATACACAGACATAAACACATTTACAAACACCCATGCCCGAGGCAGGACTCGAACCCGCGATCCCCTGCGCCACGAAGCACTTTAGCGAGCGCGGTCATGGGGAAGTGTGCGAGGAGGCAAGACTCTTGGACCTGCTACCTAAGTACTTGATGGGAATACCACATTTGCAGGCTGATTTGATTACACATTCCGTTGTAAGTACTAGGGGGATAGAGGAAACTCCGTGAATAACAGGATGTTTAAAAGCTAGTCGATATGTGCACGCCTCGAAATTTCATACACTTTCCATGACCACTGTGAGTAACATCTGACTTGCGACAGAACTTTAAGAAAACGACAATAGTGTAAAACTGCAAATCAATAATAACGGACATCTCGGAAATGGCTGATGGCGCAGTAAAAGTTATTGGAAATAAGTTATGTGTTTTAAATAGGGCTACACGTTTCTTGTATATTTCTTTTGGTTTAACCCGCCATTCAAGATCATACAAAGCTTCTTACGAATGAAGAGTGCTTCACAATCAATTCCTAGATTATTCAAGAAATACGTTTAATATGTGATGAAATGATCTTTAAAATACGGTATTCTAATCAAAATCGTTAGAGCTCTTTCTGGGAAAATAGTGTCGAAAAAATACGCATAGGCATATAGGATAGTGAGGAATGATCTTGTGTTGAATTCTTGGAAGAAACTGAAGTTAAAATTCCAAGTTTGGTATTTATCAGCCTTTTTGTTTTTGAGTCATGCTGTGCATAGATACTCACTCACTCATACGGGGCTGCTCCTCTCACCTAGACGACCCGGGTTCGATTCCAAGCGACCGCATGTGATATTTGTGGTGGACAAAGCGGCGCAGGGGCGGGTTTTCTCCGGATTCTCCCGCCATCGCATTTCACCGGTGCTCCATCTTCATTCCATGTATCACCAGTGTCATCGCCTGCGATGCCATGGCAGTAAAAGTGGGCGTTAAACACTATAAAAAAATTCACGCTTGCACATACACACATGAGTAATTTTTGCAAAAGTGCGTTCTTTTAGATTCAGAGGGCCTAAAAACATATATTTCTGGTAATATCCCGACACTGAACTTTTGTTCAGAATACAACACTGTAAGTACGTACAACTGAAAGTAAAATATTAAATTATTTTAAGTTGTGTCATATTTTTTTGATAAATCTATTCATGTGGCACAGTTACGAAATTATATGTATTACAACTGCAATATTTTCAGATTAAACTTTATAAGTGTAATTTGTAGTTGTGAATATCACTCTTCACATCTCAAAAGGGAAAAGGCCTTACTTGCTTTAGGAATAAACTTCATACAGACTACACAACACAGAACACGACATTACAGAATACAGCTTTAGTATACAATCTGAACTTCACTTACCTGAAACTTATGTTAGCAAAGATGCACAAGAATTTACATTTCTTTTCCCGGAATGTGTGGTTGTTAATTAACTGATTCTTCAGTTCTGACCAACTCGAGTGCAGATTTGTAACACTAGACGACTCGTAAACAGCTAAAAATACAATAAGCGATATTTCAACGAAGACACCAACATTCAATCCCAAATTAAAGTTGGATATTTATTTTAACGATATTTTTTTTTATTGTAGAATAAAGCTACATTTTTAGAATAATTAGTGGCGTTAAATGTCACTTGGGTACACGTTTTTTTGAGATTACATTTAACTAGAAACAATACAATAAGATTCCTGCCTTTGTGGCGTGGGGGGAAGCTCTTCGTCTCATTCAAGAGGTTCCTAGTTCGAATATCAGTTAGTGTGAGCTTCAAATAAAGATTTGTTCTGGGGTTTTGCCTTATCCTGAGACGATGAATGTCGGCTAATTTAAGCTCCATGGACACCGGGCTGATTTGAGTATAATTTCATGTATTTCATTCATTCGTTGACTGATATGACGCAGCAGACTGAAAAGAAATAAATGCTACAAGTATAATATTTTACAACATAATATTTTACACATAGGTTTAAAAATATGTTTACATTTGCCTATGTTTAAGAAGAGTGAAGAACCTTTAAAACATATTGAATCACCCTCGGACAGTTAAAAAATATTTAAAAGAGATGGTGTGCTGTACTTCTGTTTTTTACTTTGTCTCATTTTATAAACAATAAGTTGCACGATCTTGATACTATCACGCTGGCGCGCGAACTCCGATTAATATAAGTACGCTGCGTTTTAAAATCTCCCAAGTGTTTGTTAAGCGTGGGTCAGTCGCTAACCAGATTTAGTGCGTTTCTCTGCGTTAGATGCTCGCTTTACTGACAACTGTTCAATATATTTATGCAATCAAATTTTAATATTATGCAATTTTTGTCTGATATACAGTTAAATATATTATAAGCACATTCAAACTGAATTCTGGTCATATTTCCTTTGGCTAGAAAGTCTGCATAGTATATTCTTTTTTGGTATGCTGAGCTATTTATATTGAGAATAAATGAGGGCTTACATCATCGATCTAATTCCATTTTAATACAGTAAATAACAAAGTGTGCGTGTTCGTTAAGAGTAAACGTCATAATAAGCCCATTTAGAAACTCGTTTTGCGTTTTATATGTAAAAGGTATCTTAAAAGGAGCCTTTATTAAACGGTGTTACCTCCATGGTCCGACGGCTGTGAAGGCCAACGCTTACTTATTTATCTGCTTCCTTCCACAGGGGCATCTTGGTCAGAGAAGAGCTTCGCATTAATACCCAGAGGATCTCATGAGGCTGAGTGTGCTCTGTATCAGACCACCAAACATGAGTAAAGCTCTCTGCTGTGGATAAAACTCGCGTTTTCTTGTATTACAAGCAACATAGCACTATGGAAACTACCACTGTATTATTAGATATTGATAAGCAGATTAGATGTGAATATGTCACGCAAAGAAAATACTTATTTAAATAAAAGAATACAGAATTTCAGAATTCAGTTTAAGAGCAGGTAATGCAAATAATTTAATAATTAAAGCAAAGAGATCTTAATAAAAGACATTTATTGAAAAGACTGCACAGTAGTTGACGAAACTAAAAGAGCTACCTGTGTTTGTCTGCTTATATCGGCTTTGTTCTGAAGCAATACTTTCACGTCGTTAGGAACAACTATTACGGATGAGTTACGAGCGAAGAAGCTTCGACAGAATGCCATACAAGCATTTGTGAGAAGAAGCCGCAATTGTAACAGTTAAAAGCTTTCGGAGAAGAAAAGAGATTTTCAGAAAAGTAACGGTTTACCTGGCTCTTTGGGCGCGCCAAAACACATTAGCAGTAAGCGTTCACAACAAGGAAAATTCGCGAAACTTAGAGCCCGCCCACCTCACAGAATAGTGTACAGCGTCTCAAGAGATCATCGAACTATGCATAAAAAGATTCAAGGTCACTTCCAGACTTGGTGTTCCCGGCTTCTTCTCTGTAGATCTAAATACATACTTTAAGGACATCTGGAAAATCCGCATGCATACAAAAACAATCACAAAAATCAACCGTGATTAAATCTACTTATGACTTTAACACTACATTCTATTAATGTATACACTTAAAATTAAAAAATTAAACTATAAAACGGTTGAAAGCAAATAAAAAAAAAATGCTGATGTGTTACACTCACACGACTTTTTCTAGCTGCTCTACAAACTTCTTACAAAAGATTATTCTTCTTTCTACACAATGCTAATCGAGATAATCATTATCAGAATGATCTTATTACCTAGTTGCTTATAAGTAGAAGGAATACACTAGACTAAAGTGATAGTCAAATGTTTTAAAAGCTATGGTTATGCGATTGTCATTGCAAATCGTTGCTTTGCTTGGCCAGGAGTAAAGCAAAAGAAAAACGGACACTTCCTGTCTGAAAAAGTATAAGTACTTTACAATTGAAACCAATAACAAGGAATATCTCGGAAACGGTTATCTCCGCAACAAAAACGTAAATTACTTAAAATGTGTGTTTTGATGAGATCTACATTTTCTGTGTAGTAAGTTTTTGTCTATCTCTTACGGTTTAGTAGCTATGTATAATTCCGTAAAATTCACTCAGAATAAAGTAGTCTTCAGAGGCTATTCCCAGAAAATTCAAAATATACATTTTATTTGGCAGATATTTGTCTTTAATATACGATATTTTCATCAAAATCGTTAGAGTCGTTTTTCAGTAAATCAAAATTTTCGAAAAAAATTCCATGTAAAGGGTAGTTTGGGGTGGGGGGATTTTTCTCAAAATCTTCATGTCGCATCCCTGGAAGATACTAAATTTAAATACCAAGTTTGGTATTTTACCGACTTTTCGTTTTTGAGTTATCGTGTTCACAGACACACAGACACCCTGACACACGGACACACACGGACCTTTTTCTGAAAATACCTTTTTTGGATACAGGGGACCCTAAAACATATATTTCCGGTGAAATCTCGGGATCAAATTTTTGAGTGGAGTGCAATACCTTCTCTATACACTAGGTACATAGAACGTGTAGAGAAAGTAAAAATTCTAGACATGTATCTTATTTGTCATGTAAATATCTTTAATATATGTATTTTAATCAAAATCGTTACAGCTATTTTTGAGAAAATCAAACTTTTCGAATTTTTTTTTTCCATCTAAACGCTAGTTTAGGATGGGGGTATTTTTCTCAAAAAGTTCTTGTCGCATCCTTGGTAGATGCTAAACTTAAATACCAAGTTAGGTAGTTAATCTACTGTTCGTTTTTACTTTCTCTACACGTACTATGTACATAGTGTATAGAGAAGGTATTGCATTCCACCCAAAAATTTGATACCGAGATTTCATCGGAAATATATGCTTTAGGGTCCCCTGTATTAAAAAAAATGTATTTTCAGAAAAAGGTCCGTGTGTGTCCGTGTATCCGTGTGTCTGTGAACACGATAACACAAAAAAAGAAAAGTCGGTAAGATATCAAACTTGGTATTTAAAATTTAGTAGCTTCCAGGGATGCGACACGAAGATTTTGGGAAAAATCCCCCCACCCTAAACTACCCTTTACATGGAACTTTTTTCGAAAATCTTGATTTTCTAAAATAAAATAGCTCTAACGATTTTGATTAAAATATCATATATTAAAGATATTTACCTGACAAATAAAATGTATATTTTGAATTTTCTGGGAATAGCCTCTGAAGACTACTTTATTTGGGGTCAATTTTACGGAATTTTAGATAACTGCTAAACCGTAAGGGATGGACAAAAACTTACCTCACAACAAATGTAGAGCACTTTAAAACACACACTTTATGTTACATACATTTTTTTCGTGGAGTGGATTGTTTTTGAGATATTCCTTGTTTTTGGTTTCAGCTATGAAAAACTTATACTTTTCTCATACAGGAATTTGTCAACTCCTGTCCATACAAACAAAGGAACTCAGTCACATAGTAATCAGCTTTTGACTATCGTTTTAATCTATGGTACTACCTTATTTCGCTTCTACTTACAAGGAAGCATATAATAGGACTATTTCTGCTAGTTTTTTTTTCTCGATTAGCATGAAGTAAATAGAAGCATAAGTTTTTTAACAATAATTTGCTGCAGAGATGTAGAGAAAGTCATGTGAATTGAACACATCAGATTTTTAAATTATCTTGTTCACAGACATACGCACACACTGTCAAACATACTACTGTGTCAAGAAAGTTCCGGGAATTTGCCAATAAAACACAAAAAATGAATTATTCATCCAATTTTATTTTATCATCTTCAAAGTAGGTCCCTTCTGAAATTATACATTTATGCCAACGAATAATCCAATCATCAAAACATTTTTGTAGGCACTTTTAGGAATCGATGTCAATTGTCACCGCGAATTTTTCTTTCTGTCTTCTATCGACTGAGAAGGGTGCCTTGAAGTGGTAACTTGAGTTTTGGAAAGAAAAAGAAATCAGTATGAGCCAGATCAGGTGATTACGGTATTTGTTCGATGAAATTTGTTGAGTTTTTGGCCAGAAATTCGTTCAGAATAATAGCCTTGTGAGCCGGTGCGTTTTCGTGGTGCAGAATCCATGAGTTGTTCCTCAAATCTGGCCTTTTTCGCCATATTTGTTCTCTGAAACGCCGCTTAACACTCAGATAATAGTCTTTATTTACCATCTGACCTTCTAGCAAGAACTCTGAGTGCACGACACCGCGATAATGGAAAAAAAAAAAAAAAAAAAAACTGTCAACATGACCTTCAGTTTTGATCGAGTTTGACGTACCCTTTTAGGTTTCGGTTCAGTTCGAAGGCGCTATTCGGAAGCTTGTCGACTGGTTTGAGTGTCAAACTCGTAAACCCACGTCTCATCACAATTTAAAATGCGTTTCATGAACGTGGGGTCGGAACTGGCTCGTTCTAGCATGTCTTCAGCAATCCTTACGCGATTGAGTTTTTGTAGAAAATTCAAGTCTTTCGGAACTAATCGAAAGTTGTACCTACTTAGTGACAATAATAATTTTGAATCCCCTTTTAAATAGGATTTTTAAATGATCAATTCGCAGTACTTTCTCGTCAGAATGTACACACACGGACCTTTTTCTAAAAATCTGATGTGCTCCATTCACGTAACTTTCTCTACATCGCTGTAACAAATTATTGTTAAACAGCTTATTCTTCTATCTACTTTATGATAATCGAGATAAACATTAGCAGTAATTGTCTGCTTCCTTGTATAGCAAAATAAGGAAATATACCAAGTTAAAACGATGGTCAAATCTTTTAAAAGCTGGTTGCCATGTGGCTGAAATCCGTTACTATGCAAGGCCAGGAATTCACAAGTTTCTGTATGAGAAAAGTTTAAGTATTTTAAATCTAAAGAAATAACAAGAAGTGTCTCAGAAACGGTAAATTCCACGAAAAGAAGTATACGAGTAAAATGTGTGTTTTAACGAGATCTACATTTTATGCAGTAAGTTTTTGTCTATCTCTTACAGTTTACCAGTTATGCAAAATTCAGTAAAATGTATCCAGAATAAAGTGGTCTTTAGAGGCTATTCCCAGAAAATTCAAAATACATATTGTATTTTTCGTGTAAATATCTTTAATATACGTCGTTTTAATTAAAATCGTTATAGCCATTTCTGAGAAATTAAACATTTTTGAATTTTTTCTATGTAAAGGGTAGTGTGTGGTGGGGGATTTTTTGTTTTTTTAAAATCTTCGTGTCGCATCCCTGGAAGATACTAAACTTAAATATCAAGTTAGGTATTTTATCGACTTTTCATTTTTGAGTTATGTGATCACAGACACACCGACACACAAGGAACCTTTGTCTAAAATGCTTTTTTCTATACAGGGAACCCTAAAACGTGCATTTCCGGTGAAATATCGGTATTGAATTTTTATGCACTATGCACATAGGACGTGTAGAGAAAATAAAAATGCTTTGTTTGGATACTTTGGACTCTAAAACGTGTATTTCCAGGGGAACCCCGTATCGAGTTTTTGGATGAGTGCAATACCTTCTCTACCTACGTACCATATACTACTAATACTCTGTAGAGAAAGCAAAAATTACATAATGACGTATTTCAGATATAAACAGCTAAAGAGTAAATATCGCTGGTTTCAGACTAACAAGGGTTCACTATCATATTGGTGTTACAGATCGAGCTGGATTTTTTTTTTAGTGAAATTAGATAAAAAATAAAAATACCCGTGTCACGGTTTTGTCTCTATAGGTCCAAGTTTGACAAGAAAGCAGTTATTTATAAATTAGAATATTTCAGAAATAATATCTAATTCTTCTTGCGCATAGCTGATTTTTAAAAATTAAACAAGAGGACCTATAAAAATTGTGCAATGGAAGCACCCATCATCGGACGAGAAGGGAACATCCCTACTGCCGATTTTCACTTCGCTGTATAAACTCTCGGGTGCAACTTGTTATCCTTAGTGTGTAGACACTTGTGGTCCCGGTGCGAGCAAACTTTATTATTATCAACACCAAGTAACTGAGTATTGAACGAAAGGCAAAGCCAACGTTATTACATAAACCTTTTTAATTTTTTTCCCGGAAAATCCTAGACACGGGTATTCATGTATATTTCAGCATAAAAATCGCAACTCAATCTGGGACATCAATGTGACAGTCGTCTTTGTGATTTGAAAGTACTGTTTTCAAACTGAAAACGGAAAATGGAACCTTATGTTTTAAATTTTACTGCACATGTATATTAATTTAAAATAGTAATTTAAATATACTTTTTGAATATTTCAGATCACACCAAGATACACTATAATAAAAACAAATTAGAGGATACTATTTATTTAACACTGTGCTATTTTATACTTCATAACTGATTCCATAAAGAAAGAATTTATAATTATTTTTGGCCTTTATCTATACTCTCAAAATGTTCACAATCCAGAAAACAAAAGACCATAGTTGACTGCTTCCGTGGTCAAGCTGACTTCTCACCCGGAGGTCCCGGCTTCAATTTTCGGCTGGGGCGGGGACTTTTTCTTTAAGCAGGATTATTCTCTATCCCCCACAGGATCTGGAAGTATGTATGTGAATGTGTGTGTTTGAGGAAAATAAAACGATTTAAACCCAACGTAAAGAACCTCTAGACGAGTTGTTTCTAATGCAAAGCCCCCGATATGACCTTGGATGTTAAAGGGGACTACATAAATGGAAAAAAAAAAAAAAAAAAAAAAAAAAAAAAAAAAAAAAAAAAAAAAAAAAAAAAAAACTGTAGCATGTAGAAGTTTAGTGCCTAACTTTGAGGGGAGAGAAAATTGTTAATAGTATATAATTGCCTAACACGTACTCCGATAGCGAATATGTGTGTTGAGTGTATGTATGTGTGCAAGTGCGCGCGCTGAGACCACGAGTTCCAAATTCTAGGCTGGGCTCGAAGAATATTTAAAATGTGATAAGAATCAGGATGTGAATGTGAGTGTGCTTGATTGAATATAACTGATTATTTAATAAACGTCCATACAACCACAACTCAATAGGTTAGAAGATCTATCTCTGCAAATGTCAATCTTGACTAACGTAGATACAAGAATACGCTCTTAAAAATAGGTGTGGAAAAGTGGGTAATAAAAGTCACGTGAATGTAATACATCGAGTCTTTTTACTATTCACCAAATTACCATTAACAGTAAATTTATGCAGTTATTTCTGATAATAGTAACTTATTGTGTGTAACTCAAATAAAGCTGCTAAGAAAAATTGCAATAAAACATATGCTTTTATTTTCAACTGTTCACTTGTAGCCCCTTCCATGACTAAAGGAATTCTTTTTTTTCCGAAAAGGAAGGGTAAAAGTAATACGCCAACTATTGCTGTCTTCAATATATGCAAGCTGTAGTATTTGTTTCACTTGTATTATCATCATTTATTCATTAAATATTCTATTTTAAACTCTCACGTATAATCGTTAAATTATAAGGTTAATGCCTCTCGCGGCCTCTCTCCAATACGCGAGAGAACCGAAAGTCACAGGGAAAATGGTGTCGGCAAAGGCACTAAAATCATTACCTTATAGCCGGTACTGAAGATGTTGACCTTCTGCTCTTAACCAGGCATTATATATTACAAAAATGTTCTCACCTAAGCTCAGCAGCTATGACAGTTATGGTTTGTTCGCACAAGATTCCGCAACATCACACACGGCTACGGAATCATTAAGAAATAAGAGAGGTAGTATTTCATGACAGAATCATTGTTAAACAGCTTGTGGCCACCTCGTTCGCCCGATCTAAGCAGTCCTGATTTTTATTTATGGGTTTCTTTGAAAGACAATGCGTATTGTTCAGTGCTTGTACAGTACAATTTAGTGATAACATCAGGCAAGAAATCATAAAGATTCCTACTGTTGAGCTTATACTCCAGTAAGGTTTAAGATCCTTTAGGGATATCAGAATAAGTGTTAGATACTGACCTCACAGGCAACATGTAGGGAAGGGATGAAGAAGATAAAACATTACCTCCCCTCGCGGCAGGACGAATATCGTGCACATTGTCTAAGGAAGCAGGTTAGGGCAGGAATAGATTGAAAACTACACATATACCCAGTATCAACTAATGATTCACACGAATATAATGAAAGTGTGACTCTCTGCAACAGCTGCTGGCAGTATCCTTATTTTCTTATCAACATTCTTTTGAAGCAAGGGCAGACTTATTACTATGTGTTGGTTGATAAAACACTTTTATTTGATGATAAACTGTCTTTTCACAAACCTTACCCAATAAAGCTTAATCAACTGAAAATACACAGTTAAAAATTCGCTAATATTACTATGAAGTTTACATTTCAATGGTCGAATAAAGCTACACATCGGTCGTATCTAAATTATGCTATTCCTGCCTTCAGCAACAGCAACTAACCATCACTATTCGTCAAAAAGTTTACCCTACAGCATTTCCTGACACTGGGAACTCGCTTTCAAAGAAAAACGATGAACCTTTAGTAAACATTACAATAGAAAAGATGGTAACATTCCAAGAAAAGACCTCCCAAGTTCTACAATAGAAACATTGCCATCATCTAGAATTTCCTCAATGCAATAGAAAATTTGAACACAAATTACAAAACTTTCAGCTGTTTTTAAAAAGGCAAAGGATCTTACGTATTGCAACCATACGACTTTCTCTTCTTACTCTCACACAAGTATTCTTACAAACGCTTATTCTTCTGGCTACTTTTTGTTAATCGAGATAAGCATTTGAAGAAGTTGTCCTATTGCAAAATCTCTTGAACATTCTTAAACAATTCCTTTTAGATACAAGGGCGTTACAGGAATATGTGGGCTTTAAACTCTTTTAAGAGCGGGTTGTGAAATGATGGATTTGAAGTTCTATTTTCATTTCGCGGTCAAGAAGAAAAAAAGAAAAGAAAAACGAATAACGACTTCCCATTTGAGAAAACTATAACCAAATGAAAATTCAAATCAATAATAAGGAATATCTTGAGCCGCATACATCTACAAAATAAATACATAAATTAACATTGTGTGTTTTAACAAAATTTATATTTTTTGTGTAGTAACAGATGTGTTTCTATCTCCCGTTTATCAGTTAATCAAAAATAATTAAGATGTTTATTTCAGAGAAGTTCAAGATATGTATTTTATTTCTCATGTAAATAGCTTAAGCATTTAATCAAAACCGTTGGCGCTAACTCTGAGAAAATAAAAAATAACGATGTTTTTTTTCCATTAACATTTAGTTTAAGGTAGGAAATTTCTTGAAAATTTTCGTGCCGCAGTCTTGGAAACTGCTGAGCCTAAATACCAAGGTTAATAATTAATCGAATTTTTGTCGCTCTTGAGTTATGCTGTTCAAGACACACACACACACACACACACACACACACACACACACACACACACACACACACACACACACACATGCATAGGGCCTCTTTCTAAAGAAATGCTTTCTTTTATTATCAGGTAATCTAAAACCTTTTTTACGTTTTCCATACACACTATGTACATAGTGTATAAAGTATTGCACTCCACCAAAAATTCCATACCGAGATTTCACCGGAAATATATGTTTTAGGGTCCCCAATATCCAAAAAAAGCATTTTCACAAAAAGGTCCATGTGTGTGTGTGTGTGTGTGTGTGTGTGTGTGTGTGTCCATGTGTCCGTGTGTCTGTGAACACGATAACTCAAAAACGAAAAGTCGGTAAAATACCAAACTTGGTATTTAAGTTTAGTATCTTCCAGGGATGCGACACGAAGATTTTGAGAAAAATCCCCCCACCCCAAACTACCCTTTACATGAAACTTTTTTCGAAAATTTTGATTTTCTCAAAAATGGCTCTAACGATTTTGATTAAAATTTCGGATATTAAACATATTTAACTGACAAATGAAATGTTTATCTTGAATTTTCTGGGAATAGCCTCTGAAGAGTAGTTTATTCTGGATGAATTTTAGTAAATTTTGAATGACTGCTAAACCGTAAAAGATGGACAAAAACTTACTACACAAAAAATGTAGACCACTTTAAAACACACAATTTATGTTATATACATTTTTTTCGTGGAGTTCGTCGTTTTTGTGACATCACTTATTTTTGGTTTCTGCTATGAAAAACGTATACTTTTCTCATACAGGAACTTGTCAACTCCTATCCATATAAACAAAGGAACGTCATTGACATAGCAAGCAGCTTTTGACTATCACTTTAACCTACGGATGTCCTTTATTTCGCTTCTACTTACAAGGAAGCGAGTAATAAGACTATTTCTGCTAATTTTTTCTGATTAGCACAAAGTAAATAGAAGTATAAGCTTTTTAAGAATTATTTGTTGCAGGGATATGGAGAAAGTCAAAGAATTATTTGTTGCAGGGATATGGAGAAAGTCATGTGAATGGTACAGATAAGATTTTTTCCTATAAATTTCGATATTGTGATTTTGGGTGGAATGAAGTAGAGAAAGTAAAATGATAAAAGTACTAAACGTTTTAAAACACTAAATTACTGGTGACACAAAAATAGTGCTTTTGAAATAAATTCTGTGTTTTAAAGTTATCTACATTTTGTGTAGTGCGTTTTGTCTATCTCTTAACGTTTACTAGTTACGCAAAATTATAGAAAGTTATTTCTAAATGAAGAGGACTTCACAGGATATTCCTAGAAAATTCAAGATATACATCCATTTAACACGTAAACACTTAATTATTCGGTTGTTAATCAAACCCGTTGGTTTTTTTTTCTTTTTTTCTTTCTTTCTTTTTTTTTTTTTTTTTGCGAAAAAGAAATAATACAATTTCATATAAATGGTAATATGAAGAGGGGCGATTATCTTGTAAACCTTTGTGACGCATTCTTGGATGAAGCTGAACTTAAATTTGAACTTTAAAACTTATTTAAGTTTGTTTAATTTTTCGTTTTTGAAAGAATTTTCATTCTCTCTTTACGTGTGCTGTCTCTCTCTCACTCACATACACACATTTGTGAAAATGTATTCAGGGAACCCCAAAACTTGTATTTCCGGAGAAAACTCTAGATTTCTTTTAGTGAAATGCAAGATCGTCTCTTATCTGCTAGATATGGTGGTAGAAAGTAATTCAAAGCTGATGTGTTTCATTCACATTATTTTTTCTCCTCATTCTAAACTATTCTTACACACGAGAAGTAGTTAAAGAGCGTTCATAAATACAACTCAGTTTGAATCCACGACCTCGAAAACTAGAGGATAGCCTGGTACCCCTCGACCTCGGAGGACGACTGACGCCACCGAAAAAAACAAAGCAACCTTCAGTCTGTTCACTGATGATGTTCGACGTAGCTCTGGACGAAACATATGGAAAAGCACTTTCCAATAGACCAAGGCCTACAAGCCCAGAACGCCTACATACTTCAATAATTATTATTGTTGATAGGTATATTCTTTAACTGCGAAATCTTAAGAGATGCATATAACATTATAAAATATAAAATGCAAGTTTGATCTAAGCATACAGTTTACGTGAAATAACAATTGTGTTGCATTAACCAATTCCGAAAATATATGTGTTTTCCATTTGAATTTGCTCACTGTTTTAAGAAAGTACATTTTGAAATGTAACGCAGTCCTTATTTTCTTCCTATTAGATCATACAAAGAAATACAGCACCAAGTCAGGTACCGACGGACTTTTAAATAAATGACTGCCGTCTCAGGCCCCTAAATGCTCTTGTGTGCCTCAATAAAGTTTATATATATACACCTATATTAAAACCTAGTTTATGAGAATAATTTTTTATGATTAATAAACATTAGAACTACGTTTTGTACGAATCGTTCATAAAACAACTGCAAAATAAATTGTAATGGAAACTGAAAACTCTTGTCATTTTTTACCTTATCACATTAATTAAGTATATTATTCTGTTGTGTTTAATTTTTCATTTTGAATCTTTGTCATGAATTTACTTATATAGGAGATCTATGATAAGTGCTGTAAATATTTCATAGTGCTGTTAAAGTAACGTGGGGTGGACTTGACGAGAAATATAAGACTAAACACAGGTATAAATATAAAAAGTATTATGAATAAACTAGTGCTTTCAAAAACACATGTTTACACATAACGGGTGCGCAGCGATAAAGGTGAAAAGTAAAGTTGTTTTCCCGACTTGACCGTCAACTTTCAGGTGTTACGTAAGCTAAGTCAAATATAACCGATATGCGTACAAAACAGGTGAACGGAGACTCAACAAATGCGCGATACAATCAGACCTTCCGAAAATAACAAATATCCTGTTTCCAACGAAGCTTTGAAAGCACAAAGAATCGGCACGTACAGGTAATTGTGGATATGAGTGAAAATTATATTATATCTGTACATTATCTATGTTATGTAGTGTGAATGTCAACTAATGGGGTAAAGAAGATACTAAATACATTTTATTTGAATGCAGAAAAACAGAGATTTGAAGAAAAGAAAGTACATTGTGTAAAGTGAATAATGATCTTACTAATATAAATAAAACGTGGGACAAACGTTGTAAGAATATAGGGAAATATTTGGTGAAAATAAAGAAATTATTTGAAATGAACTGTAAAATGGGAAAGGCACAATAATTTATAAGTATACAAATCTGATGTGTTTCTTTCTATTTCTGCAATAAATTATTGTTAAAAAACTTATTTATAATTTACTTAATGCTAATCGAGAAAAAAATTAGCAGAAAGGGTGCTATTACTTGCTTCCTTGTAAGTAGAGGGAAACAAGAGAATACACTAGGCTAAAACGATAGTAAAATGTTTTAAAAGCTGGTTGCTATGTGATTGAAATACCTTTGTTTGTATGGACAGGAGTTGACAAATTCTCGTATAAGAAAAGTACAAGTATTTTAAAGCTGAAACTAATAAAAAGAATATCTAAAAAATGGTCAACTCCACGAAAAAAGTATATATCATAAATTGTGTGCTTTAAGGAGCTCTATATTTTTTGTGTGGTAAGTTTTTGTCTATCTTTTACGGTTTACCAGTTATGCAAAATTCATCTAGATGTCTTCAGATGCTATTCCCAGAAAATTGAAGATATACACTATATTTGTCATGTAAATATCTTAAAAGTAAGAGATTTTAAAATAGATAAAGCTAGTTTTGAGAAAATAAAATTTTACGAACTTTTGTCCACGTAAAAGGTAGTTGGAGGTGTGGGGATTTTCTTGGAAATCTTCATGTCACATTCTTGGAAGATACCAAACTAAATACCAAGTTTGGTATTTAACGGTCTTTTCGTTTTTCAGCTATGCTGTCCACAAACACACATGTGCGCGCGCGTGCACCTTTTTATGAAAATGCTTTATTATTATTATTATTATTATTATTATTATTATTATTATTATTATTATTATTACTACTACTATTATTATTATTATTATTATTATTCAGGGGGACCCAGAGCATGTATTTCTTTGAAATCTCGGTATCGAATTTTTGGGTGCATTACAATACCTTTTCTATACACTATGTACATACTACGTGTAGAAAAAATAAAAAATTATAGATTATTGCGATATTCAATTGTTTCTTAAGAGGGCCCCGCTTCTAAAAAGTGGATAGGGTCAGTTTTTTTTCTTAAAAAAAAAGAATGGTATATAATAGCAATCTGTTTATGCACTTTGGCTTGAATACGAATGACTTTTTTTGTGCTCGTCGTAATCATAAACTAAGAGTTCTATACCGGTTTCGCATAGCTCGTAGTATATGCACATAACCCAGCCAGGTGGCTCTAATTCATGGGGATTTTTTGGGGGATTTTCCAGATCACTAGACAAATGCTGGGAAGATTTCTTCATTTCCCCGAGCTTCCTGTCCCTTTATTTTATCTCCATTTCATCCAACCGGTCAATTTCAGGGTTATGTCGGCGAGGACTGCGGTGGTGACTGCTGAAAATACAGGTCTCGGCGATGGGATGACGTTGGAAGTCGTCGGTAGACCCAGGGAGTTTGATCAGAACTGAGGCGCGGGCTCATAGCACTCCCCGCGTCGGGATGAAAAAGTGCTTCAAATCTATTAGAGACCCTTCATGGTGGCTCTTCCCCCGCCGTCCGGTTTCGGCAGCCCGTAGATATTACTCTCATTTCATCTTATCCAACTGGGGCCTGACGTACAATAAACCAATGACTGCGGTGAATCCCTTCCGACATCACAGACACACACACACACACACACACCCCACTTCATATTTAATGGCCACGTATGTTACGTTTGTTTGCTCTGCTTTTTACCTCATACAGGTAGCATTGCATTCGAAATGAAATATCGATATTTTATTTAGTACGTATTTTGGTGTCTATGAAGATTTTTCTCGAATTATTGGTGCTACAATAATTAGATTCATTAAATTTTCGTATGAATTTAATGAAAACTAATATTTACAAAAATAATAAATTTAACATTAACCACAATTCGGTGATGACGGGATGTAAAATACATACTTAAACAGTTAACACATAAATACGCTTGTGTGTGTGTGTGTGTGTGTGTGTGTGTGTGTAAAACGCGCATATCAAAAAACGAAACGTTGAATTAATACCGAATGCCATACGCATTTCATGAATGTGTAGCTTAGATTTTCAACGGATTTCCCAACCCGAAAAACTTTTAACGTGTAAACGCTTTCGTATATTATTATTATTATTATTATTATTATTATTATTATTATTATTATTATTATTATTATTATTATTATTATTATTATCATCATCATCATCATCATTATTACTATAATTATTTTTTTCTTAGATCGTTCAAATGATTTTTGGTAAAATTCGCATGTTTGAAATATTCGCCTAACAGTATGCAATACCTTTATGTTTCTCTAAATAGACCGTGAAGTCCTCCATATTCCTAGTGAATGTTAATATTTTAATTTGATTTATTTACTACTAATTGTAACATGATACCACACTAATTCGATGTCCACTACCGTGGCTCTGACAATTTGTAAGCTCCTTTATCTCATTGCACTATTTATAAATAGAATATTACGAACATATGTAACTACATTTTTGCTCCAAGTATTGAAAATTATACGCATAATAATATGTTCTTCGATTTCCTTGACTCTAATTAACAACTGACTAAAACCATTATGTATAAAAACTTTCCAAGCAGTTTTATTCGCTGCTGATTATAAAACATTTTCTTTTGTATAAGCCGGCCAAGGCCAGTGCAGTCCTGCATTGGGAGCGGAGAGCAGACGAACTAACGCGATGACGCAATATGACTTCACGCATATGTCATGAAATGTTGTACAGTGTGGTTTACTTCACCAGCACGCCGCGTATTTTCAGTGACAGTGATGGAACGCAACGCGTCTTATTTATGTTCTTAAGTTATGTGACGAAGAGAAGAAAGAAGCTCAGAAAATACCTATTACAAATGCTTTTGAACTTGTCATTTCTACCGGTTAGAATAAAACAACAATATGCAAGATCTGAAAGGAGGGTGGGACGAGCTAAATTATATCACCTCACAAGATTGGTAAACTTCATACAAACAAAGTCGTTTTGTACGATATGGACGAGTACCATTAGAAGAAAATATCAGGAGTTTTACGAGGTTAAAAAGAAATCCTTACGCTGCGAAAATGATTAAACTTTTGCAAGTAGGAGATTATTTTGGATGTAAAGGAACACTTAAGAAAATGGTGAAATTTAAAAAGTATAAAGATAAACGGAGTTCACTGAGAGAACACTTTGACGTAGTGGCTCAAAGAGCATAATTTCGTAGAATTCTATTGGGTCAATAACAGCAAATGACTGGAAAAACTCGGAAAAACTTTTGAAGAAACATGTTGAAATAGAGATGTTTTAATTGAAGAAGAAATAGAAAGAATAATAATCAATCCACGATTCGAGATCAATATATTCAGGGAGAAGAAACGGCCACTGGATCGGAGACCGACACGGGAAGTGAGAGAGAGATCACGGAATAATGCCAAGCACGCGAGGGACTGAAAGAGATGTACACATTTATTATACTGTAATGGATTCCAGAATATATTTTATTGCTCATGATATGTATACAATTAATTTAACACGCACAAGGGAATTTCAACTCCTCTATCGTTCGCGTTTTCCCAACTTGACTGTACAGGCGGGCGGAGAAACCATCACGTATACAGGAGTGTGCTCGCCTTGGCTTATACCACATTTTGACAAAATAAATGTTTTCTCCAATGTTCAGTTTCTTGTCACTCAAAATAGGATTTGTATTTTCTGTTAGCTCACACATGGCAGAGTTGCCTTCTTAAAATCTTTAAACTTCCTGAAGCCTCTTAACTCCCAGTCATAACATTTCTCTCTCTCTCTCTCTCTCTCTCTCTCTCTCTCTCTCTCTCTCTCTCTCCAAATTATTGGAAATATTTGTGTATTTTCTCTATTTTTGTCTTTTTCTACCTTTAGTTCTTTGAAAGCTGCAGAGAGTTCTCACTCATTAATGCTCATACATACTCTGTCTATATCTTTCAGTGTACCTCTCATTTCCAAAATATTTTTCCATGCTATTTTTATTTGTACATATATTCCCGTACACTTTTTGGTAATGTGATGTTTCTGAGAAATCCAGATTTTTTAGAGGCTGTTCTTGGTATTCCAGATGGGTTTTTAAAACTTGCTGTAACCTGCTGTAATACTCCTTCCATAAAAAATCCTTTGGTACTTAATTTCAGTACCTCTAGCAATACTCCTATCTCGGTTTTACTCAAAGACACATTCGTTATAACTTTATGCATACTTTTGATATTATATCAAACTTGTTTCTCCTTTCAATTCACTCAATACCATATGACTACCCTGTGTTATCTTTTCAACTATTTTTAAATTCACTGCCTGAATTTTAATAATGGGAAACTCGTAAGCAATAGACTAAAGCTCCCAAAAGAAGTATGCATAATCTGTTTTGTGAATTTTTAAAAGTAAAATAAAGGGATGCAGTATTTTGTTTTAATGTATAGTAATTTGTTAATACATGTATAAACAATCTGATAAACAAGGAACGAAAATACAATAGATGAAATATAATATATAATTTCTATTGTAATATTTTACTTATAACATGACAATTACGTTAAAATTCCATAAAAGGGAATACATTACCTTGCCAAGTAAGCCCTTTCTGTATCAGCCTTTTTATATTCTTTTTTCTTCGTATGCTTTTCCACACTTGAACTCGCACAAAATGGTAACATCCTTTGTGAAAAACAATATAAGAAAGCACGTTATATAATTTCATGCTAACGCATGTGCATTTTCCTTTCGGGCAACCCTTTCATTGGCAAAGTAAAATGAACAGATAAGTAAGAAACGGCTGTTTTTGCTCATTGTTACATTAATGCAATCCCAAAAATACATAAGGAGTTTCATTCTTATTGCGCTTTTATTTTGTTGACCGCCTGCAAACGCTGGCATACATTATGCATTTTAACAGCGTTCGGAAGTTTATGATAAGATGCTCTTAATAATTTACGATTTCAATATTATCTGCAATGCATTTTAACATGCTAACACAATACTTCTGCTATAGAAGCTAATGATATTAGTACAGCTTTTGGAACACATTTGGAATGTGACCATTTCACATCTAAATAGAACGCTGATGTAATTAGCGACCTTTAATTGGCTAACTAAGCGAAATCTGAAAACGAAGCTTTCATTATTATCTATTATTGCGAATCTCCTCATTATTAGTATATTATAATACGTACACTAATTCATGCTTATCAGGAGGTTTAGGTTCTCAGAGATTAGTAATAACCTGACTAGTTCGCATATCCTTAATCTCAGTTTCACCATGGTAAAACAATTACCTTGCTGTATTAGGAAAGACGCTGGCATATAAATATAGCTGCTAATAGCATCACAGATGTTCGCTAAAATTCAATTTATATGGAAGGACAGACTCGTGTGCTCTCTTCCTGTGTTTACCACAGAATCTAACCCTTCGTCAGAAGCACATGGCATTCACTCCCCCACATCTGTCAACAATAGGTAATCCTTCCTGGTGGTCAGTATAGGATATGGGTCACACGACAGATGAAGACCACCATCCGTCAGCCTTTCAACTTTTCCCTTCTTGTACAACAGTGTTGTAGGCTCTCCATAAATTGTGTCATTTCCTGTACCTGTCATCTTTTGCTATTTTCTTTGAGATTTATTTTATAGTCATATCTGTTTGGTCATGAAACAGAAAAGTTGTTATCTAAATTCTCACTCTGGTCATGTTACTGTCCTCACTACCTCCCCTTGTATGGTATCATCACTTTTTGCTTCCTCAATCCATTTCTTTGTTCATTATCCTCGTTGCTATATATCACTTTTCTGCCCCAGGGAACTATCTCCAGGTAATACTTTTGATTGAGGGAATATCAAAGAATGTATTTCTACTGAAAATTCTAGAGTCAAATGAGATACTTATATGCGGTTGATACCGCAGTTACGGTCGTATCAAATTAATAATAGTTGTTTAAAGTAATAATGGGGAAATAGAGAAATAATTGCGGCAAACAATTTCGAATAGTAAAACCAACAAATAATATAAAATTGTGTAAGCTATAATTCTGTTATACACATATACTTCATTAGTGAGACGCAATGCCTAAGCATGAGTTACAAAATCTTTCCTAGGTAAAAGCCATTAGTAAAGACAAGTTGCGTCGGAAGAAGCAATTAGTTCGAAATCATATTAGCGAAGGTAATTTAGTTCCGGAAATCTGAGTAATCAAGGAAACCCATTTGTCTCAAGGTTAAATTCATTGAATTAGTGTGCTCAGAAAATTAGGAGATGCTAAAAAGGTTATTGAACAAGCACGTACGCTATATATGAGAATTTATGAATGGAAGGGATACTTAGAAATGAGCACACAAAGAGAATGAAAAGAGTGTCTTAGATGAAGTGTAAAATTTGGCAACATAGAAATAGGAACTATGGAGTGTAGTCAGTAGTAGGTGGTCTTAGGCTATATCACAGTCTAGTATCTTACGGTCACGTAACTCTCTAGTGAAAATGCCTGCATCTGGTGTATGGCGCTATACTAGCGCTGAAAGCGGCTAGAAAGTTAAAAACATATTGCGGAGAAGGTAACCAACCATACACAAAACTGGTTCACTTAGGGTCCTAAATTATATTTATAACGTCCAACTACCTTTAAAACAGCCGGATATTGAAAGCCTAATTTCCAATTAATCTGAGCCCAAAATTTACTGTAATGAGATTTAAAACTTGCATTTAAGTGTAGAAAATGTGGTTATTCATTTTTACTTTCTCTACTCTGGATTGCCGTGAGGATTGTGGGTATAGAAACAATTTGCTATCGAGGTTTTAGTAGATATACACGTCTTAAGGTTCATGGAATACAAAAAGAAACATATTTACTTTCTCTACCACGTAGGTAGGGTACTATATTCCACTAAAATTTTGACTCCGAGATTTCAACAAAATACTTGTTTTGAGGTCCCCTTAATCTAAATGTCGCCCTCCGTGGTATAATGGTTACCATGCTAACTTCATATACCTAAGGTCGCGGGTTCAAATCCGGCGGAGGACGATGGCTTTTTTCGGGTGTAAAAATCTTTAGCATGGCTTCCTTCGGAAGGGAAGTAAAGACATTGGTCCCGTGTCGTAGATTTACTGCACGTAAAAGAACCTCAAGCCTGATAGAGAGGCCTCTGAGCAAAATTAAGCGGTCTTTCACGCCCAATTTAGAATGGGACGCTGAGAACCATAGCAGTAAAACAGCGTCCATAAATAATACGCCATTTCCATTTTTAATTTAAAACCATTTTTAGAAAAAAGTCCGGGCGAGTCTGTGAACAGCATAACTCAAAATCCTTTAAATATCAAACTTGTTATTTAAGTTTAGCATCTGTCAAGGTGCGACACGGAGATTTTCAGGGAAATTGCCTCACGCCAAACTAATCTTCACATGGAAAATGTTGAAAAAATTATGATTTTCTCAAAAATGTCTTCAACGATTTTGTTTAAAATAACACATATTTAATTATTTAGTATGTTAGGATTTTAACACTCTGTTACTAACTGCAGCTTCATGTCACATAAATAAAATAATATCATTAAATAGATGTCTTCAACGATTTTGTTTAAAATAACACATGTTTAAATGTAATATATTGTGATTATAATACTCTGTTACTAGTTGCAGCTTTATGTCATATAAATAAAATAATATAACCATACAGAAATAATCTGCAATTACAGTTCACATGTGATCAAAACGCTGAACAAAACGTTTAACTTTCTGAGCACTGGTGTAGCGCAAGCAAAAAAAGAGCGAAGTTACGTGACTTGGGATATTAGACTGTGGTTTATACATGAGCTGTATCTTGAAAATTTGAGTACTTTCTGGCGCGTCTTGCGTTTCGCTACTCTCTTGTGCTTCGAGTTGCTTATGCTGATTAGAGGGTCATGTTAAATTAAACCCTTAACTTTACGGCCGAAACAATTTTGACTACAACGTAAAGTTCTTAATATTTTGGAAGTTCGCAGACTTAATGCGATACAGTTGTAATTCCTCCTGCTTAGATTCAGGAACAGTTCTGATGGTTCATCTTAACTCAATCGGCAGCCCTTCCAAACATATCAGTGGGTATATATATATACCCACGTATATTATGAGAGATAAAGACCTCACAGCACACCACTGGACTATGAGTAGAAAGATTACAGCTCTAGAGACCAGCCAAATAAAGGGAGCAAAATAATAATAATAATAATAATAATAATAATAATAATAATAATAATAATATATACATACACATAAGTTTCCAGAGCTTTTTTCAATTGTTATGTCATTTGCGACACGGAGCATACTGCAAATTCCGAACATAAACATATTCGGTTATACTGTACTGCTTTAATAGACTGTCAGGTTATTTCATTTAATCCATGGTCTTCGTGTCCGGCTCTGCCAAGAACAAAGCTACCTTAGTTGCGACACGAGTTGTGTAGTAGAGTATGTAAAATTTTCCGAGTTATGAAAGTCCGTCAAAACTTCCATATCTCAGGGCTACGTATGGCATTACAACATCCTGCTATGGCGTCATCTTGAGTTTGGAAAACACCATTCATGTTAATCATAATGCATTTGGATTGAACTTTCAGGGTAGATAGATGTATTTATTAAACTCACTTTTAAAATTTAGACAAAAACCTGTTCTTCACCCAGAGGTCCCAGGTTCGATTCCCAGCAGCAGCGGGGAAGTTTTCTTTAACCGGTAGTGTTCCCTATGCCCGTAGAGTCTAGAAATATGAATGTGCGAGTGAATGCGTGTGTGTTTAATGATATAAAATTTTAAACTAATGTTAATAACCTACAGTCAATATGAGTTGTTTCACAAATCAAAGCCCCCGATATGACAATGGAAGTTAAATGAAGTACAAATGAAATTAAAAAAAAAAAAAGAAGCCTGCTCTGTCTTCAGTAAACATCTACTCTTGTCATATATGAAATAAAATATGTTCTGCAATGTGGACTTGTTCCTTTGGCATTCTATTTATGTGCATCCACTATCTTTAGGACTGAGCTCGTTTTTGTAGTGCTGATTCTGTGATATTTAATATTGTTCTAGTGTCATCGTTTCTAAATTTATCCATGATTGGTCTCAAGAATCTCATCTCAACTGCTTCAGTTATTTGAACGTACTTATGTATTTCCATCCAGTACCTAGTATTGACATTATCGTTATATTTCAAGCATGAATATATTCCTGTCAGATCATCTTTTTTAAAGTTATGTTAATACTACCGCATATATAATAAAACTAATGAATTTATCTGCAAACCCTTGATATACTATAAGAACCTAAATACATAAAATATATAACTTTTTTCTCTACTAACATTTTAGATCTGAATATATATTTTCCTTTGAAACATCTCAGTGATATGTTCAAATTATTGAATTTACATATTTATTGGCGTTTGACATTATCTTTGCAACTCTTCTCAGTGTTTTGTTGTTGTTTTAGTGTTTTTATTTTGTTTAATATTCTGTAATCTGGGTCATATTGAACGATGAATGAAATGCTTCTCAAACCTTTTCCGGATAACTCACCCTATACGAGGTTCGAGTTCAGAGCCTCTTGAATGTTAGGCAGTCGAGCTATCACTATACTGCGCAAGAAGGCCTTCATCAGTATTTACATGTCTGTCAAATTATCTTCATACAGTAAACGCACTCTGTACATAGAACAAGTGACGGTAAATTGGCTAAACACTTGAAAGGTTTCTGTTTATGCGGGTCATCTTGTCACGCAAGAATGGCCGAATTGGATTTTAAGCCTGGTGCGTATGACAACTTTGGTACTACTTTGTTAGAGGAGTATAAGGCGTTTTAATTATTTTTCCAAAGAGACCATTGCAATAAAAAATATCTGATGTGCTCCATTCACATGTCTTTCTCTACATTTCTGAAACAAATTATTGTTCTGCCATCTACTTCACGCTAAACAAGTTAAACATTAGCAGAAATGGTTCTATTACTTAGTTCCTTATATGTAGAAGGGAAATAAGGGAACACACTAGACTAAACCACAGGCAAATGTTTTAAAATGTGGTTGCCACGGAATTGAAATCCGTTTCTTTGCTTGACCAAGAGTTGACAAGTTCCCTTATGAGAAAAGTTTAAAACTGAAACCTATACTCAGAAATATCTTGAAAACGGTCAATTTCACGAAAATAATGCATATGACATAAATTGCGTGTTTTAAGGAGATCTATATTTTATGTGTACTAAGTTTTTGTCTATCTCTTACTGTTTACCAATTATTCAAAATTCAGAAAAATCCACTCAGAATAAAGATGTCTTCAGAGCTATTCCCAGATAATTCAAGATATACATTTTATTTTTCATATAAATATATTACATATAAGAGATTTTAATCAAAATCGTTAGAACCATTTTCGAGATAATCAAAATTATTTCTATATAAAGGTAGTTGGAGGTTTATTTTTTTTTAAATCTTTTTCGCATCCTTGGAAGATACTAAATTTAAATATCAAGTTTGATATTTAACGGACTTTTCCTTTTTGAGCTATGCTGCCCAGACACAGACACACACACATACACACAGACAGACACACACATATATGAATATTTTTCTAAAAATCCACTTTTTGGTACTGAGGGGGTCCCAAAATATGTATTTCCGGTGAAATTTCGGCATTGAATTTTTGGATGCATTACAATACCTTCTCCATACACGATGTACGAGTACACAGTACGCATAGAGAAAGTAATAAAAACATCTCACTTATTATAGTCATATTTTTGACAAACTATCGTTGAGCGGGATGGTTCAGGCAGTAATGTCCGCATTCGGGAAGTCCCGGGTTCAAACCCTAAATCTGACTAAGGTTTCATTGGTTGCTAGGCGAATGCTGGAGTGGATAGTTTGATCCACGAGTTTCATATTTTTCTTTCATCACCGCATTTCATTTCCTTCTTTATAACCGCCGTACCAGGCATTGGGCTCAGCACCTATTCTGGATATGCTATAATCCAAAAGGCTGCTTACTCCACGACAGGTTTCCGGCCCAAAGTATTGGCACTCTTGAGAATGTAAGGACTACAAAGAGGAAAAAAGGCAAACCGATTGCATTACAAGCAAGAAGCTAAGAGATTCAAAACTGAATAAAGGCAGAAACAAAATACCACATAAGTGACATATACATGCATTTGTTTTAGTTTCTGCGACATCTATGTACTCATGTAACCGAGCGCGATGGCTCAGGGGGTTTCTCATGAGGCCCACACTCGGGAGGTCGCGGGTTCGATCCCCTTTACCAGACTATCTGACCCAGGTTTTTCGGCGGTTTCCCCGGATCTCCAGTAGAAAACTGGGTAGGTTTCTTTCATCCCCCGAATTTCCTTACCCTCTAAGTCATGTCTATTCTCATTTCCTTCATCTTTCATCCCGTTGATTTCTTTCAGAGAAGTGAATATTTTGATGCCCAAAATTTGTATTTTGTTTAAATAAAATTAAGAGAATTTAGTTAATGAGGAATATGTTGGATTGGTATGTGAGCGGTGTGTTGAATAAAACAGAATAAATGCTTATCCTCCCAAAATAATAAAATGGTGCTCGGTGCAAAAGGATGCTCATTGTGACCCACCGTCCCCCGACTTCGGCTGTTGCGGAATGAGGACCGCCCCTATTGGGGGCGTTGGATCCTGTTCAGCTGTCGGAGTGCTCTCTTGAAACTGTAGGGAACTAGTCATTGCTGTGGCGTGGCTCCTAGTTCTGGCAGCCCAGTGTATCCTCCCACCTAACCTCTTGCATCCGGGGGCGCCCCGTCGTAGGCATAGTACAATAACTAACATAAGGTTTACTGCCGAGCCCTTTCCGTCCGTATCCTATTCCTATTCCTGTGCACATATGTAGCTTTGAGAAGGCACTTGTCTCAACTTCACTCTGTTACCTACACTAAAGTTTGTGTCAGTTTCACTATCAGTAAAGCAGTGAGAATGGGACTGGGAGAGTGGAAAGGTTGGGAAACAGAGGAGAAAATGAGAAAGCATATAGAAGCATATTCGCAATTATCGCAATAATGTGTACAGAGCTGCAGGTCCTACCAATACATATAAACTGAAACTGTAACCAACCATCGATAGTATAACTCATGTTAAAGTGTGTATGAAGCCAGAGCGTTCCTTCCTTTTTTTTGTCATCTTCCTCCCTTAGTCGTTTTTCCATTCTTTCTTCCCTCCTCCCTCTTTTCCTTTCATCTTCCTTCCAATAGGATCATCCCATTTCTTTTCTGGTAAATTCCCCCTATTCCAATAAACTCTTTAGACGTGAAATTTTCTCTCTTTTCCATCCAAAAGTGATTCTATCCATTTTAATCACATTGCACAGAATAATTAAACAAACATGAAATTATTCTGAATTACTATAATTCTTCCATTTGTTTTCAGAATTTTGTAAAATTCCGAAGTTTTCATTACAGTAAAAATGCAGCTCTTATAGACCTACACTTAATGCCATATACATTTTGTGGCATTAACGATTTCCTTCATCTCCTGTTGTAAGCCTGAATGCTCCAAAGAGCATAAGGTTTAAACTATCGGAAAATGTTATTTAAGACTGTCGTTCACAATAACAAAATATGGAAAGGTTATAAAGGTCTACCACCAACAAATAACATTTGTGTAGGAGGAAAAATCCATTTTAAAATGTGTATGCTATTTAAAAGTTGGATCAAATTTGAAAATGTCATGCGACCGGTACTCGAACAGGAAGGGACCTTTATATTTCGTTTCCTTTCTGAGTATTATGCCTGAACACGCATTAAACTTCTTAATCCGATTTATATATCCAGATAAACCTACATGCGATCTGAATTACTGCACATTTTCATAAGTCAAGTATAGAAATTAATTTATATTTGAAAAAAATTGTTCTCTCACATTAGCGGTGAGTAGGCTAGCGATAGAGCGAGTCAACGATAGAAAGTTCAATCTGAATGAAGTCTCCATAGTAGTTCTGGATTCTTCAAATTTGTTTAAATCTCAACCATAATCTACACACCGCCTGTGAAAGGCGATTGTTTGCATATGCATTTCCAGATACTAGTTAAAACTTACTAGAATATTTTAGATATATGGATAGGTGCACCACCACCACATTTAGGTGAAAATGTGGGTGAGGATGCCACAATCACAGGGTTTAGGGTACATTAGCTGTTGATTGACCCTTCGCTGCTACAAGCGAACCTTGTTCCCTCGTGTTGAATGTCGTAATTTAAAACACACATGTACATTTTAAAACCCATTATTTAGTGGACACCAAAATGTGTATTTCCAAAGAAATACTTCCAATGTTTCGTTATGTGCCTTAGGTTTTATTATTTGCTTCTTTACAGTAGGAGGGCTAACAGGACGATGGATTTTTCGGGTGTAAAGATCCTTAGCATGGCTTCCTTCGGAAGGGAAGTAAAGCCGTTGGTCCCGTATCGTAGATTTACGGCTCGTAAAAGAATCTCAAGCCTGATAGAGAGGCCTCTGAGCAAAATTTAACGATCTTTCACACCCAGTATAGAATAGGACGCTGAGACCCACAGCAGTTAGAGAACGTCCATAAAAAACACGCCATTTAGGTGTAGCTAATCCAGCCATTTATGTTAGCGTTTGACAAAATAATAAGTATGTGCCTAAATTCCTAACTTGTGTATCTCTATGGAAATATAGGCGCACACATTGCATTTATTAAATTTTGTCATAGCAGTGTACAAAAACCTTGAATTTGAAACAGCAATACTCGTATTTGATAAATTATTAGTAACGTCACTGTTGCTACTATGTATTTAGAAAAGGGCTGATCTGATCGAAACTGAATTTTATCGAAGAAAAGGGTGGAAAGAGAATTTACGATATGGAAATAGTCTGAAGAATTAGAAAGAAGTTTCTAATAGCAAAGTGGGGTTATAAATGTCTGATCGAAGAAAAAAAGAAAGACTGGAGGGAAACCATTGGTCAACGATTTATAGGCAGCAAAAGAGGAGGCTAGTATCGAGACGTGGTAATTGATGTAAAGAATAAGTGGGATAAGGTTAATACAGAATAAAAATAAGATTAATAGAGAATAAAAGTAAGGTTAATAAAGAATAAAAGTAAGTAAATGGAGGAATTGTTATGAGGAAATAAGAAGTAAGTAACGGAAGCAACGTGATAAGGAGACAAAATATTAGGTGAGTCCCAAAATTAGTCAAAGCACTAACATCAGGAAACAACAGCAAATAAGATTCTACAATATCTGATGTATTACTCACATGATTTTCTCTACCGCTCTACAAAAAAACATTCTTAAAAATTTGACGTGTTCATTCACGTGACTTTCTCTAACTATTCTGCAAACAAACTATTCTTATAAAAAAGTATTCTTTTATTTACATAATGATAATCAAGATAAACATTATTAAGAACGGAATTATTACTTTGTTCCTTATAAGCAGAATGGAAATAAAGGAATACACTAGGCTATGTTATTGAAATTCGGTTCTCTTTCCATAGTCAGGAGTAAAACAAAAAAGAAATGAAACGAACGAGAACTTCTCATTTGAGAAAAGCATAAGCAATTAAAGGTTGAAACCAATAACAGGGAACATATCTGAAATGCTTAAGTCTAAAAAATGTATATGACATACATCGTGTATTTTAACGGGATCTATTTTTTTTTTTTTTGCACCAAGTTTTTTTCTATCTCTTACGGTTAGCCAGTTATGCAAAAATCGTTAAGAATGAAGAAGACTTCAGATGCTATTAACATGAAATTCATAGTATACATTTTATTTGTCACATAAACATCTCTAATATTCGGCATTTTAATAAAAATCGTTAGAACCATTTTTTAGAAAATCTAAAATTTTGAAAAGTATTCCATATTAAGGATAGTTTAAGGTGTGGGGATTTTTCTGTAAATCTTCGTGACGCATAACTAAACTTAAACATTCACTCAGGCATTTTTCAAGAATGCTTTTTCTGAATCCAGGATTCCTCAAAACAGAGATCTCCGGTGAAATCCCGTTATCGAATTTTTGTCCATGTACAGAGAAAGTAAAAAGCGCATTCTTCTAATTACTTCACGTTAGTCCAGATGAACAATTGCATAAATGCTTTTATACATATATTTTGTGGATAGAAAGGAATAAGGGATTACACTAGGCTTAAATGATAGTCAAATTTTTTTCAAAACTGGTCTCTACGCAATGGATTTTATTTTATTTTTTGTTTTTTTTTTATTAATTTATTTATTTTTGTAGCTTAATGACCTTTAACCTGGTTGGTCCTATCAGACGATGAATAAAATGGGTGAAATGAAGCTAAAATAATCTCGAGTTAATGTTACCCGACATTATTCTTCTCAGGACAAGGGAAAATCCCGAGAAAAAAAAAACCCTTATCCGGGTAACTCACCCTAAACGAGATTTGAACTCGCGACCTGTTGCATGTGAGGCAGACACGCTATCCCGACACTAACCAGGTGGGCAATGAGTTTTATTGTTCGCTTGACGAGGAGCAAGAAAAACAAATTACCACACCCAATTTGAAGAAAGTAGTATTATTTTAAAATTGAAACCAATGACAATGAATATCTCTGAAAGGTTAACGACAAAAATCTATTTGACATAAATTATGTGCTTCAATGAGATCTACAGAGAGAACGGATTTTCAAAGCCATCACACAGTGACCAAATTTTAAAATATTTGATTATCGCTCTGGGCTAGTATATTTCCATGTTCCTGTTACATTTACAAGGAAATATATAAAAAGGAATTTCTACAAATTTTTATCTTCATTAGCGCAACAACGTTTGTATAATGGGCAGAGAGAGTGCTGCGAATGTAATATGCCGGATATTTATACTAAAACATAACAGATAAATATCTAAGTAATAAAAGAAGAGATATATATTTATTAGAGGTAATACATGGGAGATGTACACTGATAGTAAATGTTGCATTAAGATGGCCAGCGATCAAGTAATGATTGACTACCGAATACAATTGCCCTAACAGAGGGTTGTAAATTAAGTTCCATGTTATTAATGTTTACTTCCTCTAACCTGCATGTAAAATGTACATAGTGGATAGAGAAGATATTGTATTCCATCCAAAAATTCGATATCGAGATTTTACCGGAAATAGATGTTTTGAGAGCCCCTGAATAAAAAAAAAAAGCATTTTTAGAAACATGTCCTGTATATTAGTGCCTGTGGGCAGCATAGCTCAAAAACGAAAAGACCGTTAAATATCAAACATAGTATTTAAGTTCAGTGCCTTCCAAGAATGCGATACGAAGATTTTCAAGAAAATCCCCTAACCCCAACTACCCTTTACATGGAAAACCATTCGAAAATGTTGATTTTTTAAAAAATGGATCTAATAATTTTTATTAAAATTTCATGTGTTTAAGATATTTTTGTGACAAAGAAATATGTAGATTGAATTTTCTGGGAATAGTTTCTGAAGAACTCTTCAATCTGGATGACTTTTGTATAAGTGGTAAACCGTGGGAGATAGACAAAAGTTTACTGCACAAAAATTGTAGAGCTCATTAAAACACACAATTTATGCCATATACATTTTTTTTTGTAGAGTTATCGTTTTCAAGATATTCCGAGTTATTGGTTTCAGTTTTAAGGTACTTAAACTTTTCCCAAACGACAGATGTGTTTCTCTTCGTCTCTCTCTTTTTTTACTCCTAGCAAGCAAAGAGAACCAAATTTCATTTGTTTCACTTAGTGGCCGGCTCTTAAAAGATCTGATTATTGCTTTAGCCTAGTACATTCCCTTATTTCCTTTCTACTACAAAGAAGTAAGTACCTAATAAAACCAATTCTGGCAGGATTTATCTTCATTAACATGACGTAGATAAAAGAATATCTTTTATAAGCGAAGTTTGTCTATGGCTAGAGAAAATTATGTGAATGTAACACATCAGATATTTTTTTTATATAGATAACATCCTACTGAAAAAAATATAAACGAAACAAGGACGTTTCAAGCTTGTCTCTTTGCGGATGATTTAGTAGCAATATCAATTACACTCGGAGGATCAAAGAAAATAATAGAAGCAGCAGGAAAATACTGCAAAGATTAAGGTCAGAGGATAAACAAAAGTAAATCCAAAATTTTAATATGTAAAAAGGGACCATGCTTAGCAGGGACGAAATGTGGTGCTTAGAGGGACTAAAATTGAAATTGTAAAGAACTTTGATTATTAAGTGGTAAGGCTTCACAAAAAAGAAAACGAACACAACAAAGGAAAATGCGCTAGGCAAAGGGATATTAACTAGAACGGCAATTAGAAACTATAAAATATGAGATTAAACTGGCTAGAGAGAGCATAAATGGGTACAATTGATTCGAAAACAATTCACGATGGGAATCTGTAGATCAGATGCATATATTTTTTTGCAAAATGATACTGTTATTACCGATAGTAACTTCCAAGGGGAGCTGAATAGAGAGGAGTTGGTAGGAAAAGATTAATTGTCAAACGAATTATGAAGTATGACATAGGATCTAATCATTGAAACAAGGAAACATTCAAAAGATGTTTAAGAGCACAAGATAGAATAGGATAGGAAAGAAGCTGTTTATCTGAATTAAATGTAATAAATCAAGAGAAAGTGGAATGGAAAGACGGGCGAAACGTTAGATGCCTTATCATCTACTGAATATAGGCCAATGAGCCCGCAAACATTCATTATTTTGTATTAACGCCGACCGTAAAAGCCTAATCATTTATATTGTCACTAAAGATATTCATTTATCTTCATCATGATAATCGAGATAAATATTAGCAATTGTCTTATTACTACTAAAATCTATTGTAAGCAGAAGGGAAATAAGGTAATACAGTAGACCAAAGGATAGTCAAATCTCTTAAAATCTGGTCATATGGGAAACAGTTGAAATCCGTCTCTTTGCTTGGCCAGAAGTTAAACAAAAGATATATGGAACGTTTGAGAAAAATTAAATATCTCGAATACGTTAACTAAAAAAAAAAAAAAAAAAAAAAAAAATGTATGACATGAATTGTGTGTTTTATTGAGAAGTAGTTAGATTAAGATCTTCATCTATTGTTACAACTTTATTATTAGATTACATATCTTTATTATTTATAAGTTTTGTAATATTAATTTCTACATTTTACATAAATCTACATTTTTCTACATACATATACAATCTACATTTTGTGTAGTTTTTGTCTATTTCTTACGGTTTATCAGCTATTACAAAAGTCATCCGGAATGAAGAGGTTTTTACGGGCTATTTCAAGAAAATCCTAGATATATATTGTATTTTTCTTAAAAATATCTTAAACATGCGGAATTTTAATAAAAATCGTTAAAACCATTTTTGAGAATATCAAAATTTTCGAAAAGTATTCCATGTAAGGGGGGAGATTTTTTTTAAATCTTCGTGTCGCATTTTGTAAGATGATGAATTTAAATATCAAGGTTAATATTAAACGCAATTATCGCTTTTGAGTTAAGCTGTTCACAGACAAACATCTCAGACACAGGGCCTTTTTGTAAAAATGCTTAGTTTTGATTCAGAAATCTCACAACATATATTTCCAGTGATATCTCGATAACCAAGTTTTGGATGAAATGGAATAGGTATCTTCTCTACCTACTATGTGCATTGTATATAGTAGAAAATGCAAAAATCGAATGGAATAATTGCATTCCATGAATTATCTGATAGTAATTACCATTGCAGATGCAAAATCTAAATATATGAGAGCATGGAACAATGCATAGAATCCCATCTGTAGGTGGCTTGAAGCATAAACTCCAGTATCATGTAAGAAACCTCTCTATTGTCTGGCGCAGAGAACTTTCAATGATTTTCGAACGGCATCTTGGTACACAACTTTTCAGCAGAAATCCTCCTTTCTCTGTTATTTGCGAGGAACCGTTATTGGATAAATAGCCAGTCTCTCACTGTATACGTGCTTGAGAGGCAACTGGGGTTGAAAGGGGTGAAGGGCTTAGGCTCCCTCCAGCGACAAGTTGACAGGCAGCCACATATTCTGCAAAATTTGGGTCATCTAGCGTGGCAAGAACGGTACAAGTGACGCCTCTGTAGACAACAGGGGATTGCGAAGGACGCTGAGCAGATTGCAGAAGCTTGTAGCTTGGCCATTTGCATGAGTTTCAGTCTTCTCGATCTTTGAGAAGGACGAAGAAGTATTAAAACGTGCATATGTTTCGCTTTCTTCTCTTAGACATTTTCTGCGGAATGAAGAGGAAATGTGGTATTTATGCTCAACGTTTAACATGCAAACGTACAATTATAACTTCGACTTGAAAAATACAAAGAATGCACATGGAAGATGTGATATTATCTTGGACAATGGTCATCATTAACATGAAAAACGTCAAAAACACCTGAAATTATCAAAATACAAATTTGGTTTTATTCATCTAAGAAAATTAAATAAGGATTTACTTACAAAAAGTAATTTTCCCATGCTTATTTATTTGTTAACTTATTTTTGTTCACATCCATTGGTGCTCTATATCGCTCTATCAGGATTAAATATAGCAGTCTTATTATCTCCACATGTTTACTTTCTCTACTTAGTACATAGTGCATAAATAAAGAAGGCATTAGGTACATTCCATCCAAAAGTTCAATACCGAGATTTCACTGGAAATACATGATTTACGGTCCTCTGTATGAGAAAAGCATTAAAGAAAGGCTCCATGAGTGTTTCCGTGTGTCCATGAACAGCATAACTCAAAAACGAAAAGTCGGGTACTATCAAACTTGATAATTAAGTTCAGAATCCTTCAAGGATGCGACACGAAAATTTTAAGAAAATCCTCCACCTCAAACTACCCTTTACACGAAAACAATTTCGAAAATTTTGATTTTCTGAAAAATTGCTCTAAAGATTTTGATTCAAATACCTTACATCTAATACAGATATTTACATGACAAATAAAATGTATAACATGAGTTTTCTGGGAATAGTCTCTGAAGACCTCTTCATTCTGGATGACTTTTACATAACTGGTAAACTAAAAGGACTACACCAAAACGTACTAAACAAAAAGGCAAGTCTCATTGAAACACACAATTTATCTCATATGGGTACATTTTTTGTGAAGTTAAACATTTACTTATTATTGGTTTCAATTTTAAAATACTTAAATATTTTCTCAAACGGAATTTGTCATTCCTATTTCTTTTGTTTTACTTCTGGCTATGTAAAGAGAACTAAATTTCAATCAAATAACAAGTAGCTTTTAAATATTTCACTATCTCTGCAGCCTGGTGTATTTCCTTATTTTCTTTCTACTTACAAAGACGTAAGTTATAAGACCATTCTTGCTAATGTTCATCTTGATTAGCATGCAATCAATATATAGAAAAATAAGCTTTTGTAAAAAATAGTTTGTTAAGGAATAGGCAGAGAAAGCCATGTGAATGGAATACATAAGATTTTTGGGTAAATACATTACACATATTCTTTTACATCAGGTTAAATTTTAACAACTTATTAAAGCTGCTAACCAGCTATTGAGACCATTTTGTACGATAATAAACCAAATTATAATTTGGAGTCCACGTGAAGTTCTTTTTCATTTAGAGCGTTAAATTATGCACAATATTTACTCAAAACAATGAAAACGTGTTTTTAAACATTTGAAGGTTTAATACCACATGGTGACCACATGGGGCCATTATTGCACCAAATTTCATTTTGCCACCAGCTTTCAAAGCCTGGTGTAATTAATTATATTTTGGATTCCACCTTAAGTTCTATTAGCACAAATTGGAGAATTTGGAAGAAAGAGGAGAATGGAAATGGAGTTTTATTTATGAACGCTCTTTAACACTGCTGTGGCTCTCAGTCTCCCATTCTATGTTGGCCGTGAAAGGCCAATTTATTTTGTTCAGAGGCCTCTTTATCAGGCTTGAGATTCTTTTACGTGCCATAAATTAACGATAAGGGGCCAACAACTTTACTTCCCTTCCGAAGGAAAGCATGCTAAGAATTTTTACCCTTGAGCCCGCGACCTTGGGTACAAAGGCTACACCACGGAGTAAAAATGAAAAGCTATACACAGAAATGAATAGAAACGCAGGAAACCAAACAATATACTGAGAGGAGAAACTAATAAGAATTGAGGATGCATGAACAGAGAAGGAAAAAGAAATTGATGCAGTTGGCTAACATGACTTGCAGAAACATAAAGATATTAATTAATGGCGTGTTTTTGTCTTTTATTGATTGTTGTGGGGAAAAAAATGCTGAACATGCTCTATATGAAAGAACTAGTAAATTAGGAATAAAGTATTGTACATCAAAGACTAGCAGAATCCGGAGAGATGTGCATGCAACAGGAATGACTGTCTATCATCCAATCTGTTCAACATTCTTTCTGCACAATTTGGCGAGGAATTGTTTCAGGAACAAGGGGAAGAGGTGGTAGAAGAGGAAAGAATAATAAGAATTGCTCTATTAACAAAGTGACTCATTGCGAATTATTAATAGAGAAAAGCACAAACAAGTAAAACATATGAGAATTGATGGAAAAGCAAAGAAAACAAGGTTTGGCATTAAAGATTAGCGGGGAAACTAGGGTGTTATGGCAAGAGAGGAATACGACTGGATGGTTTGAAATGCTGATACATAGTACATTATTTTTCAGAGCATGATGGCCCTGACCCACTCTTCTTCAAAGTCGGCCTGAGTTTGCCGTTGGAAACTAACCCTCGCTTTTACCAAGCCTTCCATTTACTGGTCCTTTAACTGAGGCGCGATTCTCGATTGCAAGCAGTGTCTCCAAGGAAACGAATTTTACTACGTTGCCTCTCGCCCCTAGTAAGGTTCGTCTTTTGTGTGCTAATGGTTAGTGCCCAGTGGTAGGGGAGCGGTCCCGTTTGAGGGTCATGTTTTGGAGAAAATTATTTGAAAACACGTAGAAGACGATTTGTGTGCTAAAACAAATAAAACAAGTAAAGAAACTGGCTTAAAATAGTGGGCAAAAGAAGAACAGTGCTAAAACTGCTCAGGAAGAGGAAAAGTAATTGATTGGAATAAGCTTCTTCTTATGGATTTTTTGGTACTGTGTTTAACGCCTACTTTTATTACTATGGCACCGTAGGAGATGACACTGGTGATACATGGAATGAAGATGGAGCACTAGTGGAATGCGATGACGGGGGAAACCGGAGAACCGGGAGACAACGCGCCCCTGCGCCGCTTTGTCTACCACAAATCCCACATGCAGTCGCCTGGGATCGAACACATGCCGCCTTGGGGGGATGCGAGTGGTCTAACCGCAGTCTGCTATGTAACGCACTGCAAAATATAATAATCGGAAAAGAGTGTCTGTCAGGAGGAAATGCAACTGGCGTTGTATATCTTATTTTTATGTAGTACTTTCAATTACAATAGGTATAAATCGGTCGAAACTTATTACAATTAAATTTGCGTTTTGTTATTTATAATAAATAAGGACATTGAGTAGAGGTTATAGTATTACAACAATTGAAAAAAAAATTAATCTAATAATCTGTTATTAAGTGACGCCACATTAAAGCAAAAGAATCTTGTATTGAGACAAAGAAGAAAACGGAAAAGGAAATAAAAGAAGGAGGCTAGATTTGCAGTAAAGGTTCTGGTTTACATGTGCAAACCATCATCATTAGTTCACAGAAGTATGCAAGGTTCCAAATTGAATTCCTTTATAAGTACATTCTTGCTCACTACAAGCTAAATGTTATAGACTTAAAGAGAAAGAAGACGAGAAGCATATACGTATAACAGCGATACATTAAATCATTCAATCAGTATCTCATGGTTTCTGAGAAAGCACAAGTCCTCCCTGTAAAATGAGCATATTCTGTTCTTCCCTCATATCTGAACCATTTTATCTTATTAGATAGTATCTTCCTCTTTCCCTAACATATTTTCCATTTATAGTTTCTTCCATCTTACTTTTTAAGAAGCACTTTAATTTCATCAACGAAAGGTATTTTATTACAATTATTTTTCAGAATTAATGCTTATTAAAAGTAAACTTTAATGTTATCAATTCTCATTTTTTCTTAAAATCTGTATTGCTTATTTTGCATTCCATCTATTAATGGAAAATAAAACACCTTGTATAAACTATTCAGATCAACCGCGCCAGGGCGAATTTTTTATATACTACTTCCTTTAAATGGACAAAATGCCTTATTTTTTGTTTAGCCAAAACTGATTGTTTATTTGATCTTCCGTTTCGTTATAATACTACACAACGCATTGCGAGTAGCCATCGCGAGTCACAATTCGATAGATAACAAAGCGTTGTGGGGATAGCAAAGCGGTATCCTAATGCAGCTGGTTATTCTGGTACTGATACAAATAGGTAACCTCTGGTCATTTCGGTAACCAGAGGTACTGGTACAAATATGTAACAACATGGAGCTGGTTACTCCGGTAATCAGAGGTGCTGATACAAATAGGTAATAATATGCAGCTGGTACTTTCGGTAACCAGCGGTACTGGCACTGATATTAAGATGTATAAGCAGCTGGTAATTTCAGTAACCAGAGGTACTGGTATAAAGATGTAACAATATGGAGTGGGTACTCCGGTAATCAGAGGTACTGGTACAAAGAGTTAATAATATGCAGCTGGTAATTTCGGCAACCAGTGGTACCGGTATAAGGATGTAACAATATGGAGCTGCTTATTCCGTTAATCATGTGAATGTTTTGCCTTTATTGATAACCTTTATATACAGAAATAATGCACACATTGTGCATTTGATCACTGTTGCGCTCTTCACTGCAGGCATTAATTGATTTTAATATTTTTTTATACATGGTGATGTGATATTTCTGTAATCAGAGGTGCTGATACAAAAGGTAATAATATGCAGCTGGTACTTTCGGTAACCAGCGGTACTGGTACTGATATAAAGATGTAACTATATGGGATTGGTTATCCGGTAATCAGTTACTGGTACAAGGAGGTAATAATATGCAGCTGGTAATTTAGGTAACCATAGATACTGGTACAAATATGTAACAATATGGAGCTGGCTAATTTGGTAACCAGAGGTGCTGATAAAAATAGTTAATAATGCGCAGCTGGTAGTGATATTAAGATGTAACAATAAGCAACTGGTAATTCCGTACCCAGCGGTACTGATAGTGAAACACAGATGGCAATATACAACTGGTTACTCCGATAACCAGCGATATTGGATATTGATACTGACACAAAGAGGTAACAACATACAGTTAGTTACCTGGGTAAAAAAAGGTACTGGTAACAAGAGGTAACAGTATGTACCTGTTTACTTTCGTTAATCAGAGGAACTGGTACAAAGAGGTAACAATGTGTAACCATATACATATAATCACAGATACTTCCATAAAGATGTAATAATACACAGCTCGTTACTCCAGTAACCAGATGTACTGGTGCCAAGAGGTACTAAATATTCAGGTTTTTTTTTTTCCGTAACCAGAGGTACCGGTAAAAATATGTAACACATTATTCAGGTGGGTACTTGGGTAACCAGAGGAACTGGTACAAAGAGGTAAATAATATGCAGCTGGTAATTTCGCTTACCAGCTGATCCTTCCTGTGTACAGGTACAAAGACGTAACAATATATAGCTGGTTCCTTCGGTATCCAGCGGTACTAGTACTGCTACAAAGGAATAATACTGTCGTCTGGTTACCAAAGTAAGTGGTACTGGTACTGGTAGAAAGAAGTAATAATATGTAGTTGTTTACATACTTGTAGTAAACAGAGAAGGTATTGTATTTCATCCAGTTACATACAGTGATTCCACAAGGAACAAACAAGTTGATATTAAAGTACTAAGCCTGAACTTAAAAAAATCTGATGCGCTACATTCACATGAATTTCTGGAACCATTATTCAATACGTTTTTCTTTTGAAAAAAAAAAAAAAGCTAATTCTTACATAACCTTCACGTTAATAGAAATAAACATTTTCAGAAATTCTTTCCTATATATTTTTTTGTACATACAATGCAATTAGTGGTATTCAAATATTTTAAGAGCTGGTCGCTATGCGATTGTTTTGAAATTCCATTTTCTTTGCTTGACAAAAAGAAAAAGTGTAACAACTTCACATTTGAAAAAATTAAGTGATAGAAAATTGAAACCAATAATAAAGAATACGTTGGAAGTGCTCAATTCCACATACAATTGATTTGGTATGTACTATGAATTTTAACGAAATCTACATTTTTGTTGTAGGCAATTAAGCTTTTGTCTATCACTTACGGTTTGCCAGCTATGCAAAAGCTATTCAAAATGAAGAAGATTTCTGAGGTATTCCCAGAAAATTTAAGTTATAGATTTTCTTTATTAAAAGTATGTCTTAAAATAAAATCGATAGATAAATTTTTGAAAAAATCAAAAATTTCGAAAATGTTCAATGCAAAGTATATTAGGGGAGATTTTCATGAAAATCTTAGTGCTGCATCTTTGGAAGATGCTGAACATAAATACTAAATGATTGCTATTCTCAGACCCAGACAGACACACTGACAAAAAGACAGAGAGGCAGTCATGCACGGACCTTTTACTAAATATGCATTTTTTATTTAGGGGGTTTCAAAACTGAATTTCTGGTGAAATCTCGGTATAGAATTTTTGCGTAAAATACAATACTTCCCCTACTGACTATACACAGTAGAAAAAGTAAAATTGAATCAAAACTCAAAATTGAATTTTCAGATAAATACCAAACTGTGTTGCTGTTATATAACTCAGTCTACTCTCAATTCTGTAAACTATTCTTACGAAGACAATTTTCGATGTATTTCTTGTTAATACAAACAAGTCTTCATTACTCAATTTCTCATTTTATGCAGGCATATTGAAAAATACAATAATAATACAATAAACATTACCTTATATATAATATTCACATATATATTAATGTATGTAATATTCTATTCACATGAAATGTCATATCCGCGCAAATACCTATATAATGGCAAATTTTAGAGATAGATTTTTATACAAAATGTAAAAATAACTAAAATAGCGAATTGATTTATTACTTTCTCTATTTAGTGCATAGGTAGATAAGGTATTGCGTTACACCCAAAAATTCGATACCGAGATTTCACCGCAAATACACATTTTAGGATCCCATGTATAAAAAATAGCATTTTTAGAAAAAAGGGCGTGGATATGTGTGTCCATGTGTCTGTGAACACGATAACTCAAAAACTAAAATTCCTTAAAATACCAAACTTGGTATTCAAGTTAAGGTTTTTTCGGAGTTTTCCCTTATCCTGAGAAGACGAATTTCGAGTAACTAAACTCCATGGACCCCGAGACCATTTGAGCATCATTTCACCAATTTCATTCGTCGTCCGATATGACCAAACCAGGTTAAAGGATGTTAAACTACCCCCCCATAAAGCATGTAACACGAGATTTTGAGAAAAAATCCCCCCACCCCAAATTACACTTTATATGGAAAATTTTTGAAAATTTTTATTTTCTCAAAATGGTTCTAAAGATGTTATTAAACTACCTTATACTAAAACTATTTAAATAGAAAATAAAGTGTGTCTTGAATTTTCTGGGAATAGCCCTAAGACCTGTTCATTCAGGATGACTTTTGCATAACTGATAAACTCTAAGAGATGGACAAAAATCTACTGCAAAAAATTTAGATCGTGTTAAAACATACAATTAATACTATATACATTATTTCGTTACGTTAACCTTTCCCGATATATTCCCTAATATTGATTTCAGTTTTAAAATACTTACCGTTATCTCATATGGAAACTTATCAACTGCTGGCCATACAAAGAAAGGCATTTCAATCACTAACCACCAGATTTTAAAATATATAAATATTGCTTTAGCCTAGTGTAGCCTTTTATTTCCCTTTTACTTACAAGGAAACAAGTAATAAGACCATTTATGCTAATGTTTATCTCGATTATCATGAAGTAGAAGAATATGAGTTTTAACAATAATTTCCTCGATGTCTTGTTTGCAATAGATCAAGACCGGAACAGTGACCTATAGATCAAGACCGGAACAGTGACCTGCTTTTCAAACAGCTTCCTAGCCACATACATGATTCTAAGAAAGTACATTAACACATTATTTAAGCGATTTCGGAAATAATTTGTTATATAACCAACAATAGAAAAAGTTGTCCTTAATTTATTGTGAAAATACATTATTATGGTCAGGTTATATCTTATGACCAGATTAAACTACATTTTCATCTTGCTAAGAAACGCTTTACAATTTTATTTTCGCCTTTTTCAGACATGGTCACATTTTTAAACAGGCGAAACAGTTCACCATATGAAATAAGCAACAGTGTTAATGACTTTAAATTAGACTGTAACATATGTAATTATGGGATGAAAATAAAAAAATACTCTTAATAATATATGTGTCTGTATTCCTTGCTAAATAAAATGTTCTCTATATTAGGTTTCTATAGAGACTTACTTTGCCTATAGGTTGGCATATTCAGTTATGTATTATTAAAGTATTATTGAAAAGTATTATTAGAAGAATATTTACAAAAGCAAAAGTGTAACTTTTGAAACAACATTTGAAGATTAATGAATGTGCCTTCACATATCTATTGTCTATTCTCGTAATGCTTGAAATGTAATGTAAAACCGGAGATTTCCCATGCTGCTTGTCGCGGCATAGAAGTTAACGACCCTCTGTGCTGTTGTACTTAGAGTACTTGCGGGAATCTGAATGTTTGTCCATAAGAATATACATTTTGTTCAAAATATGTATTATCTGTCTCGTTTTTGCAGCAATTTTTATTCTACAATTCATTCAGTTTGTGTCGCTTGTTTATTCCGGTACATACCAGAGAAGGCCAGAGAATTAAATACTGTTTGTCTTCACATTTCGAATACTTCTGCATTAATCTTAGAAAAGCTGTTGAATTAATAAATTGTCATTAACAAAATCCTGCTATAAAGTCAATCCAAATGAGCAAATGAGAGAAAATGGTTTAACGAAACTAAATGTAAGTAATCCAGCTTACGTAATTTTAAAAAAGCTGCACACCTGCATTATCAAGAAATTGCAAAAAGTATTGCCTAAATTGATAGAAAGTGGTTGTTGATGCATTTTTGCACCAAAGTTGGGTTGGCTCTTTAGTCTTCCGCTTCCGTAACTTGCCTCACGCAGCGGTGCCAATCCTTCCCGTCACCGAAAAGAGAAAATCTCCACCCCTTTCTGACTGATGGTGTGGGCTGGTGGAGGATTTCTGGGTCACTTTTTCCACATCTGCCTGGCAAAACTTTTCGACAGGAAAATGCAACCAAGGGGAAAGAATGAAGGTAACGGTACAAACTAGAGTCTTTTCAATGTCTGTATTTGCAGCTCTGAGGCTGGAAATGGTCAATACACAGATGTTTATCGCGTGTCACTCTTCAACCCTTTTATTTTCATTTTCTCTTCTTACTAAGAACTCATAACTTGGGGCAGGAGCATAAAGAGGAGGGGCTCGAGACACACTTAACGGCGCAAATTTGGACAACAATTGAAATGGAAGTATAAATCTGCGATTGAGTCGTGGTAACAAAATTAATCAAGAGGGATGCCAAGAAATATCGTCAAATTTAGTTTCAGCTCATATCATTTCCAAAAATCGCGCCAGATGAGTCAGCACTACGTGGTTCCAAGTTATAAGAAAGATTAAATTATAGCGATCCCAAGGAGAGTATTAAAATGCAATGCTTCACAAAAGTACTGCAATTAATACAATAATTGCAGGTACATCCTTTCTGCACTAATTGAGTATTTAAACCTCTAAGTTCGAAATGAAATATGTTGTTACAGTGACTCACAGTTTTTTGTTGTTTCTTTTGTTTGTTACCGCTTTGTTCACCCTGCAATGAATCTTAAAGAGTATGTAGTTTTTGTGATATTCCAATGTGAATGGTTGCGTCATTTCTGAACGAAATGAATTAATCCTGCGTTTTCAGTAACAGTATGTTTCTATTAAAGAATATTAAACCATGATGTTTAACTGGTGGCTCTTAAAAGTCTCATTTCAATATCTTGCATAGGCGAACTACATTAATGGTGTGAGGTTGTTGCCTTACTCTAACGGAATAAACCAAGACAAATGCATAAAATAGGATTTAATACAGTTGGTAGTGCTTTGTTTCCTCGAAACATTTTGAGTCCTTTAAAATGCACTCGAGTTTATGATTGAATATAAAGTCTATTTTCAGCATACTTTGGAAAAAAAATCTTACGTATTCCATTCACATGACTTTCTCTAGCTATCCCATAAACAAACTTTACTTACCTAGGATTACTCTTTTACCTACATCATGCTAATTAAAATAAGCATTAGCAGAATTGGTCTCATTACCTGATTTCTGTAAGCAGAAGTGAAATAAGGGAATACACTAGGCTGAAGTAATAGTCAACTCCTTTAAAGGCTGGCCGCTATGTAAAACATTTGAAATTCCGTTCTCTTTGCTTGCCAGGAGCAAACAGAAGACAGACGAAAGAAAGATGACCTACCGTTTGAGAAAAATTTAAATAGTTTAAATCTGTAACCAATAACTCGATTATCTCGGAAACGGATAGAACAAACATGTATGTGACATTGATAGTGTGTTTTAATGAGATCTATCTTTTTTCTGTACTATGTTTTTGTCTATTTCTTACGATTTACTAGTCATGTAAATTTCAGTAAAATTCATCCAGAATGAACACATTTTCAGAAGTTCAACCCAGAAAATTCAAGATATAATTTTATTTGTGATGTAAAGGTTTTTAATATACGGTGTTTTAATCAAAATAGTTAGAGGCATTTATGAGAAAAACATTTCCAAACAATTTTCCATGTAAAGGGTCATTTGGGGTGGAGGGATTTTCTTGAAAATCGTGTACATCCTTAGAAGGTACTAAACTTAAATACCAAGTTTGGTATTTTACGGTCTCTAAGTTTTTGAACCATGTTATCCACACACACACACACACACACACACAAGCACGCACGCACACACACACACTCATACAAGCACGCGCGGACTTTTTTCAAACTGCTGGGGACCTAAAAAATATCGAATCGAATTTTTGGGAGGAATACAACACCACCTCTATCTATGTACTTGCACATATGCTCTACATAAAGTAAAAATCTGATGTGTTCCATTCACATGACTTTCTCTACAGCTCTGCAACAAATTATTGTTAAAATTTATGCTTCTATTTATTTCATGCTAATCGACAAACAATTAGCACAAATAGTCTTATTACTTGCTTCCTTGTAAGTAGAAGAGAAATAAGGGAGTACCATAGGTTAAAGTGATAGTCAAAAGCTGATTGGTATGTGACTGAAGTTCCTTTGTATAGACAGGAGTTCCTGTATGAGAAAAGTTAAGTTTTTCAAAGCTGAAACCAAAAACCAGGAATATCTAAAAAAAAAAAAAAAAAAAAAAAAAACAATCAACTCCACGAAAAAAGACTATATAACATAAATTGTCTGTTTTAATGTGCTCTACATTTTTTGTGTGGTAAGTTTTTGTCCATTTCTTACGGTTTAGCAGTTACGCAAAATTCCGTGCAATTCATCCAGAGTAAAGTAATCTTCAGAGGCTATTCCCAGAAGATACAAAATATACATTTTATTGGTCAGGAAAATATCTTTAATATACGATATTTTAATCAAAATCGTTAAAACCATTTTTAAGAAAATAAAAAATTTCGAAAAAAGTTCCATGTAAAGGGTAGATTGGAGTGATGGGATTTTTCTCAAAATCTTCTTGTCGCATCCCTGGAAGATACTAAACTTAAATACCAAGTTTGGTATTTTACCAACTTTTCGTTTTTGAGTTATCGTGTTCACAGACACATGGACACACGGACCTTTTTCCGAAAATGCATTTTTAGATAAAGGGGACCCTAAAACATATATTTCGAGTGAAATCTCGAATTTTTGGGTGGAGTGCAATACCTTCTCTATACACTATGTACATAGTTCGTATAGAGAAAATAAAAAGAATACAGAAATTGGTCGGCATCTTTATCGTTGAAATATAAAGGAAATAAGTTAACCATAGATTTATACCTATAATTATGGTAGTTAATATTCAACCAATATGATTAATTGATGAAAAGGATAAGATTTTCCGGATGGAAATTTGATTAAATCCTCCAATTGCCCCAATAAATGCAGAAAGGATAATTATAATTTGACGCCACCGACTAGACAGTCAATCTACGACTGGTATAGAAATTTCGAGACAACGGGATGTTTGTGCAAAGGGAAGAGCTCGGGAAGACCAAGAGTTTCGGAAGAAAACGTTGAACGTGTTCGTTCTGCCTACATAAGAAGCCCACAGAAATCGACATCTAGGGCAAGCATGCAATTACAAATTCCACAGCAAACTGTATGGAAAATTTTGCGGAAGCGACTGCACATGATGCCTTACAGATTACAGATGTTGCAGTTTCTGAGTGAAGAAGATAAGGTCATACGGCGTGACTTTTGCATCGACATGTTGCGACATGATGAAGACGATGCGCATCATTTCATTTTTGTGGTAACGTGTTCTAAAATGTCGTTGGACAACAGTTGCTGATTGCGTTCTAGCAAATTCCAACACGCAATATGCCTTTTCCACAGGATTTTCTGCCATTTCAGCTTCTGCAACAACAAACAAAACACTACAGAGTTACCAATAGTAACAAACAAAACTTTGAGAGTTTCTCAACATACCTCCAAAATAATTAGGTTGCTATCTGTAATAGTTTTTGTTTTACAGGCAGTTGAAGTTGTCTATTTCTTTTGTAGTAACCCTGTATATGGCAAAAGATTCCTCATAAACAGCACCCAATTTCGCTTTTATGACCTAGCAAGCTTTTCCATCCAAAAGTAAAAAGCGATGCTGCACTTTTTCCATTTCAGGGAAAACACGTTGAACGACTATGTGAAATGCCTACCAATTCTAAACTAACCTAAGAATCATTTGTTTTGGCGACATGTAACAAAAGACAATACACGTTGGTAATACCAATCTTCCTTAGCAACACCTACTATTTTGAAGCGTGGGCACTTCTTGGATTGCAATCGTAAGCTATTTTCACTACTAATGCAGTTTCTGGTACAGTCTCTGATCTCTTCTCCACTTTTAATTATTTTTGTATAATTGGCAAACCTAAGAGATGGAGAAAATGTCACTGTACAAGACTGTAAACACAACTTACAATAAAAACACAAAATGTAAATGAAATACATTTTGTGTGGAGTTAAGCATTTCCGAAATATTCCTTGTTATTGTTTAAATTTTTCAATGATTGTACTTTTCTCAAACGAGCAATCTTATTCGTTTTTCTGATTATTCAAAGAGATGCAATTTAAGTCATCACATAGCTGCTCGTTCGTAAAGGATTTGATCATAGCTTTATCCTAGTGTATTCACTTATAATTCTCTTTGTAACTGTAGAGCAATATGTAATAAAATATGTTTACTGATGCTTATCTCGATGAGCATGGAGCAGATAGATGAATATACTTTCTTAAGAATAGTTTGTTGTAAAATATGCAGAAAAAGTAATGTGAATGTAACGCATATGATTTTAATGCACGTTTTTAAATCCCACATTCGCTGCTAAAAGCAGCAGACGATGAAAAACAGATATGTCGATTAGAATTAGGAAAGTTTAATGACCTTGAAGAGAAATTTTAATTTATCCGGATCGCGCCGTGGCTGAGTGGTTACTCGGATTACCAATGCGATCCAGGTTCGATACCAGGCGACTGCATATGGGATTTGTGGTGGTCAACACAGCGCTCGGTTCTCCCCACCATCGCATTCCACCGGTTTTCCATCTTCTTTCCACGTATCAACAGTGACATCTCCTGCCATATGTAGTAAAAATGAGCGTTAAGCACACAAAAAAATAAAAACACATATTCTCGTCTACCGCTTATAGATGAAGATGCATTCGGTCCCAAATTCGCATCGAAATTTCTGTACTCGCATAAAAAGTATTTTCAGAAAGTAGGTCCTCCAGTGCGCTTAAATGTATAGAGGCAACTTAACTAAAAGTCTGATGTGTACCATTCACATGACTTTCCCTACATCTCTGCAACAAATTATTGTTAAAAAGCTTATGCCTCTATTTACTTCCTGCTACTCGAGAACAAATTAGCAGAAATAGTTTTATCACTTGTTTCCTTGCAAGTAGAAGCGAAATGAGGGAGTACCATAGGTTAAAGTGATAGTCAAAAGCTGGTTGCTATGTGACTGAAGTTCCTTTGTTTATATGGACAGCAGTTGACAAATTCCTATATGAGAAAAGTAAGTTTTTCATAGATGAAACCAAAAACAATGAATATCTCGAAAACGATCAACTCCACGAAAAAATGTATGTAACATAAATTGCGTGTTTTAGTGTGCTCTACATTTCTTGTGCAGTACGTTTTTATCTAAGTCTTATGGTTTAGCAGTTATGTAAAATTCCGTAAAATTCGTCCAGAATAAAGTAGTCTTCAGAGGTTATTCCCAGAAAATTCAAGATATAAATTTTATTTGTCAGGTAAATATCTTTAATATATGATATTTTAATCAAAATCGTTATTGCCATTTTTAAGAAAATCAAAATTTTCGAAAAAAGTTCCATGTAAAGGGTAGTTTGAGGTGGGGGGATTTTTCTCAAAATCTTCGTATCGCATCCCTGGAAGATACTAAACGTAAATACCAAGTTTGGTATTTTACCGACTTTTCGTTTTTGAGTTATCGTGTTCACAGACACACGGACACATGGATACACGGACACACACACACGGAACATTTTGTGAAAATGCTTTATATATATATATATATATATATATATATATATATAAGGGACCCTAAAACATATATTTCCGGTGAAATCTCGGTATCGAATTTTTGGGTGGAGTGCAATACCTTCTCTATACACTATGCACATAGTGCGTGTAGAGAAAGTAAAAATGTTATGTGCTATATTCACTCGACTTTCGATACCTATTCTGCAATAAATGATTTTTACAAAAACATATTTTTATATCTACTTCACATATATTGATATAAATATTTGCAGAAATACTTTTATTACATATTTACTTGTAGTTTTGCGGCAAAAGGAGGATGCACTAAGCTAAAGCGATAGTTAAATCTTTCAAGAGCTGGTCGCTATGTTATGCATTGCCATTCCGCTTTCTTTATTTGACCAGGAGAAAGAAAATAGAATAATACTCTTCTAATTGAGGAATGTATAGGTATTTAAAATTGAATAAAGTACTAGGAATAACTCGATAAGGGTTAACTCCACAAAAGGTATTTGCCATACATTCGGCGCTTTAACAAGATCTACAGGATTTCCTCTATCTATAATGGTTTGCCAGTTAGGAACAAGTTATCCAGAATGAACAATTCTTCATAGGCTATTCCCCGAAAATTCAGTATATACTTTTAATTTAGCTTACAGATATCTTAAACATGATATCAGGTGGCTGTACTGCCCTCTATTTGATGTGTGCAGATATTCCTTCGTGCCATAAATGGGTTATAGAATTCGACGGGGCTATTTCAAGTAAAACTGGCCAGTGGAGAACTGACGAGAACGACCAGAATTTTACACCTTTTGATATCATTATATTAGTTTCATATCATATTGTACTATGTGGCTCAACAGCCACTTATTTGACGTGCACTAGTATCCTGTTGTGCGTTAAAAGAGTTGCAGAACTCAACGGGGCTATTTCAAGTCAAAACCGGTAAGTGAGTAACTTGCTGAACGACTTTCAATTTGCTCCAATAGGTTATCAACGGAGATGGTGAACGGGTCGCGGTAATTGAGGAAGGCAGAGCAAATGTAGCGCTCGCTATTTCTCCAACGGCTTGAAATAGCCCCGTTGAGTTCGGCAAATCTTTTATCGCACGAGCAGACATCCACAAAGGTCAAATATGGGCCAGTTGGGGCACTTGTTATAGGCATTGATGGGATGGAATGTGATGGTTTCACCCAAAACTCTGAGTTGTAAATTATTCACAAATTTGAAGATATATGGACCGACCAAAAGGAATAACAGATGTGTTTGGGAAAATTTGTTAATTTGAAGTCTGAGAGTCAGGATGATGTTCGAAAACGGCGACGACGACTTAAATATCGGAATTATACAGGTAATATAAAGAAAACAACGGAGAATATAAGAAACAATAAATACAATTGAAAATAGGTATCACTATACAGAACCTTCACATATATACCGAATATTGGCATTCAAACGGACAGCAGTTTATAAACTTCACTTTAAAAAAAAAACCAAAAATATAGTAATACTTTTCCTTCTCATAATTATTTATAAAATAATCATACTGTTATTTAAATATTTGCTCTCTACAAACTTGAGGACTAATGTCTCAAGTATAAAGATGATATTATTTCTGCGTGTGCATAAATTAATTTAGGATATTTTTTATTTTAATATTATTTTAATGTTATCTACCCCTATTAAAACAATACAAATGCATATTTACAAAATAACAAGAGAAAAAATCAATCTATCGAAATTATGAGTCATAAATTCTATTAACATTTCTGGACCAATTTAGGATTAAATATCAATCATTTTAAAGTATGTTGTAAGATAGCAGCAGGCAGAAGGACAAAACATGCTAACTTTTTACTGTCTCTTTAAAAACTTGGCTTTCATGAAATTAAGAGCGAGGACAAACGTCCTAGCATTAGTAATAAGAAGAATACATCCAGAAAACCATGCCTTTTAACAAGTTCTGCATTCTTGTAGATTCCTGTGTAAATTTTAAAGTATGTGAAAAATGTTGCGTAGGCAGGGTTAACAAAAATATTTATTAAAAATTCTTAAAATATATTCTATGCTTATTGCTCACCCTGTGATGGGTTATATGTAGATGAACATCATTTTTTTTTGTTCATTCTCTAATTAGTACATAGTCCATAGGTAGAGAAAGTACCTATTGCATTCCACCCAAAAATTTGAGACCATGATTTCACTGGAAACACACGTGTTAGCGTACCCTAAATTCAAAAAGAGCATTTATAGAAACATGATCAGAGTGGGTGTCCGTGTGACTGTGAACACGATAACTCAAAAACGAAGAGTCGGTTAAATACTAAACAGGATATTTAAATTCAGCGTTTTGCAAGGATGCGATAAGAAGATTTTCCAGAAAACCTCCCACCCAAAACTACTATTTACATGGACAAATGTTCAAAAACGTAGATTTTTATCGAAAATGTCTATAACGATATTGATTAAATACCGTACATTAAAGATATTTCCATGCCAAATAAAATAAATATCTTGGATTTTTTTTTTTAGATTAGGCTCTGAAGTCCTGTTCATTCTGAATAACTTTTTCATAGCTGAGATACCGGAAGAGATAGACAAAATTTTACTCCGCAAAAAAAAAAAAAAAAAAAGTATATATATATATACAGGGTTACTACAAAAAAATAGACAGCTTCAACTGCCTGTGAAACAAAAACTATTACAGATAGCAACCTAATTATTTTGGAGGTATGTTGAGAAACTCTCAAAGTTTTGTTTGTTACTATTGGTAACGCTGTAGTGTTTTGTTTGTTGTTGCAGAAGCTCAAATGGCGGAAAATCCTGTGGAAAAGGCATATTGCGTGTTAGAATTTGCTAGAACGCAATCAGCAACTGTTGTCCAACGACATTTTAGAACACGTTACCACAAAAAATGAAATGATACGCTCACAAAAACCAGCATCGTCTTCATCATGTCGCAACATGTCGATGCAAAAGTCACGCCGTATGGCCTTATCTTCTTCACTCAGAAACTGCAACATCTGTAATCTGTAAGGCAGCATGTGCAGTCGCTTCCGCAAGATTTTCCATACAGTTTGCTGTGGAATTTGTAATTGCATGCTTACCCTAGATGTCGATTTCTGTGGGCTTCTTATGTAGGCAGAACGAACACGTTCAACGTTTTCTTCCGAAACTCTTGGTCTTCCCGAGCTCTTCCCTTTGCACAAATATCCCGTTGTCTCGAATTTTCTATACCAGTCGTAGATTGACTGTTTAGTCGGTGGCGTTTTGTGGTAACGTGTTCTAAAATGTCGTTGGACAACAGTTGCTGATTGCGTTCTAGCAAATTCCAACACGCAATATGCCTTTTCCACAGGATTTTCCGCCATTTCAGCTTCTGCAACAACAAACAAAATACTACAGCGTTACCAATAGTGCCGGTCCCCACGGACACGCTCGCTAAAGCGTCTCGCTTTGGTGCTTCGTGGGCAGGGGATCGTGGGTTCGAGTCCCGCCTTGGGCATGGATGTTATATGTTTGTGCAATGTGTATATGTTTGTAAAAGAAACAGTAAAACCAGTAAAACCTACGGGGGGAAATGTAAATAGGGATACAGTACCGGAGTCCTGATCAGACTCCGTTACTGTTTAAAAAAAAAAAATAGTAACAAACAAAACTTTGAGAGTTTCTCAACATACCTCCAAAATAATTAGATTGCTATTTCTAATAGTTTTTGTTTTACAGGCAGTTGAAGTTGTCTATTTCTTTTGTAGTAACCCTGTATATATATATATATATATATATATATATATATATATATATATATATATATATGTGTGTGTGTGTCGTTAAAGCAGGCAATTTATGTCATATATAATGTTTTATGGAGTTAACCATTTCCTAGACATTTCTTGTTGTTAGTTTCAATTTTAAAATTTGTAAACCTTTTCCCAAATGGCATTTTGACATTCCTGTTTCTTTTATTTTACTCTTAATCATGGAAAGAGAGCGAATTTCAATAGCGACCGGCTTTAAAAAAGATTTGACTATTGGTTTAACCTACTGTATTCTCGTATTCCCCTTTTATTTACAAGGAGTATAATCTATTTTTGCTAATGTTTATCTTGATTAGCATCAAATATATAAAAGAATAAGCTTTTGCAACAATAGCTTGTTTCAGAAAAGGTGGAGAAAGTCATGTGAATGGAACACATCAGATTTTTAATTTGTGAAAGGAATCAATCCAATATCATATAGTTAAATGAAGTATTTTTGTATCACATAATATTATATAGTTTTCTAAATTGAATACCTAATAAAATAGTCAATCCTTGAGTGGCATGATTATTGCTATTTTCTAGTAGTTCATGGTGATCTCATATAATAATGATTCCAGAAGCTAATAGAACAATAGTTAACTATATTGCTAAAAATAATATGCAGAGAGACAAGCAGGACGGTGCAGGTGGTTTCGGCTGCGACCTGCATTCGGGAGGTTGCAGGTTCGATCTCCGTGGCAGGCCCACTGACTCATGAGTTTTTCGTGGGTTTCCTTGGGTTGCCAGGCAAATACTGAGTAGATTCCTTTCATGTCTCTCCATGCCGTTTCCATTGTCATTTTATTCATCCTTCATCCTGTTGGTTTCTTTAAGGATTGAAAATGTCGGCGATGGTTCTCGGTGCAGCAGGGAAAAAGGATGATTATTGTGACCCCCCCACCTCAGTTGGTTGCCGGGATATGGGCGCCCCTGGTGGGGGCGTTGTTCCCTGCGTGAGGCAGTGTGCCCGGTCTGCTGTCCGGCTGTCGGGGTGCTTCTCTCTGTAAACCGTAATGACCCTGTCATTGCAAGTTCATCGTTCCTGGTTCTGGCCGTCAGTGCATACTCTCACCTCACCCCTCCCTCCCGGGGTTGTCCCTCGTGGAGTACAAGCACAACAACCAACATAGGTTCAGTGATGAGTCCCCTCCGTCAGTATTCCTATTTGTGGAAAACTCTTAATTTTCCAATTTAACATCTGAAGTCCCCTGAGACAAACTAAATCATTAAATGTGTGCTGTACTTCTGATTTCAGTCCACTTTCAACAACTCCTTACTATAAACGAATTCCAGAGTTTGTTGGGAAATACCTACGTATTGAAATATTGCGAGATGGCATAATATGTAAGCACTCACAGCTAAGTATTCTTTGTTTCCCTTTAATCAGGAACAAAGCAAGAAAACGTAATATGCTAGTAAGAGAACCAAGAAGCAGGGGGACACTAATGGAACATTTTCATTGTCTCTAAACTTTACAAAATGGGAAATCCCGTTGCAGGTTATCGGCCGAGGCACCGGTACCTATCACTTAATAGTTCTGTCCTTTAGTGAATAGAAATGCATCCTTTGAATTTCTTGGCAATAACAACAGATGCACAGAGAAGTATACAAGGCAATACAAATATGTAAAAGAAATATTAACAAAGGAAGAAAGCATTACTGTTTGAGCACCTCTCACTCCAAAAGATGAAAAGACACGAAAGAAAAGAAACCCTCGGGCGTTTAACAGTCACACGCGTTTTGCAATTCTTTAACACTCCATAGGGAATCTGCAGTATATTCATATACAAAGATTCTGGTGTGTTGTTGACAAATGTCTAATCTAGTTACAGAGAGCCTCTTATTAAAAGGAGTGGCTGATGCCAACCACAAACTCATAAAGCGTTTCAAACTACACGCTCAACATAAAATCTATGAAAAGTCGAAGGAATAAAATTATATGAATATTTCCATCGTGGCCGAATGGTTCCCAGAACCCGTGGGAGACATGGTACGCCTGCGCAAGGTTGTGAGACGTCCGGATAGCTAGTAGAGGCTTGCTAGATGGCTGTCGGCGCAAGGTTGTGAGACGTCCGGATAGCTAGTAGAGGCTTGCTAGATGGCTGTCGGCACGACCGAGGTTTTTCGGTAGTCTTCCCTTCAGGGTTAGCGCGCGTTAGTAACATATCCACTTCCTTCGGTTTAAAAAATGGAAAACCCACGAAGTTGTTTCCTGGGGTTACGAGGGTTAATAATATGCATCCGGATGGATAAATCAGCTGATGGACTGATTAGACGTGTGGCGGTGGTGATGGCACCTTGTAAGACCTGGAGCTTTGATCGATGATGTTGATCTTTCAACTCCTACATAGACGTGGATGTTAAGAATCTCCACGTGGAGATTCTGAATGACAGCTCACGTCTTTAGGTCGGTCGAGGGAGCAGGTGGTGCGGCATCAATATGTGGCACGACGGAGTAGGTTGCCTCTTCAAGTAGCTAGGGCACTAGGCTTTCCCGGTGAAGTGTCCTTTGCCTCCACAGGTGGCACCGGCGGTGGAGGTCGTGCCCAATGCACTCGGCGGTGAGAGCGTTGACGCCACAATAAAAATGTAAATAGCGTGTTATTTTTGGACGCTCTTTAACTGCTGTAGTTCTCAGCGTCCCATTCTAAATTGGGCGTGAAAGACCGCTTAATTTTGCTCAGAGGCCTCTCTATGAGGTTTGAGGTTATTTTACGTGCCGTAAATCCACGACACGGGACCAACGGCTTTACTTCCCTTAAGAAGGAAGGCATGCTAAGGATTTTTACACCCGAAAAAATCCATCGACCTCCGCCGGGTTTGAATCCGCGACCTTGGGTATAGGAAGTCAGCATGGTAACCATTACACCACGGAGGGCAACAACGCCACAATAGTGACACCTTGTAACGCTCCGTTCATCTAACCTCGATAAGCGGAATCGTCCTAACAAGCCGGTCGCAGGGCCGCGCTCGCTAAAGAGCCTACCTAGCTTTGGTGCTTCGTGGCACGGGGCGTAGGTTTGAGTCCCCCTTGGGCATGGGTATTTGTGTGTGTGTGTTCGTAAATGTGTATATGTCTGTGTATATGTAAGTAAAATGAAAGCGGTAAAATAAAATATATCAATAAAGGAACTATAGGAATCAGGAAAAAAGAGGAAAACAAAAAGAAAAAAGGGCAACCCTGACGCCAAAGCAGCTTCCAGGTCCGCCCTCTCATGCAGCTCCATTTTCAAAAGCGGCGTCATCGAAAACTTGGTTTTATTCGCTCGAAAATAAAGATTCTGTAACGAGGTGCAAATGAATGTAACACCATTTTCGTTCTGTTTATACTGTTCTTGTATTGCATCAGAGAAACACACACTAGTGGAAACCTGGCTGATACGCAAGAGGATCAGAGCGGCGTTCACTCGCGCTGGTTAACCATTGCACTGCTTTCATTTGGATTTACCCCGTTGATTCTGCAAAGCTTTTAACAAGCTACGTGAAATACGGTGCTGTTGGACCACCTGGTATATAGTTCATAGAAGACACAATTGAAATAAATATTTATTATGATCATAGGAAACAGATATTTTTTACTTTCTCTATACGTACTATGTACATAGTGTATAGAGAAGGTATTGCACTCCTCCAAAAAATTCGATACCGAGATTTCACCGGAAATATATGTTTTAGGGTCTCCTGTATCCAAAAAAAGTATTTTCAGAAAAAGGTCCGTGTGTGTTCGTGTGTACGTGTGTCTGTGTGTCTGTGAACAGGATAACTCGAAATAAAAAAAGTGGAGCGCTAGTTCGGTTCACTTTGCATAGCCAGCAATAAAACAAAAGAGAGATGAAACGAAAGGTGATTTTCCATTTAGAAAAGTTTAAAATTGAAACAAATAACAAGGAATATCTCGGAAATTGTCAACTCTATAAGAAATAGTATAGGATATAAATTACGTATTTTAAAGATATCTACATTTATGTGTAGTAAGTTTTTGTCCATCTCTTACGGTTTACCAATTATACAAGTCATCCAAAATGAAGAGGTCTTCAGAGACTGTTCCCAGAAAATTCAATATATTATTATTATTATTATTATATATTCAATATATATATTATTTGTTATGTAAATATCTTTAGTATACGGTATTTTAATTAAAATTGTCATAGCCATTTTTGAGAAAAACAAATTTTTCAAAAAGTTTTCCACGCAAAGGGTATTTTGCGATGGGGGGGATTTTCTTGAAAAGCTTCGTGCCGCAACCTTGGAAGATACTACACTTAAATACCAACTTTCGTATTTTACAGTATTTTAGTTCATGAAGTCTGTTGTCCACATAATTATATACACACATGAAAGTTTTTCAAAAATACTTTTTTCGACTCAGGGGATCTCAAAACATGTATTTCCGTGAAATCTCAACATCAAATTTTGGGTGGGATACAATACCTTCTCTACCTATGTGAATAATCGTATAAAGAAAATAAAAAAGAAAAGTCTGTTAAATACCAAAGTTAATATTTCAGCATTTTCTCAGGATGCAACGTGAAGATATTAAGAACATTTCCCCGCACCAAATTACACATTCATTGCAAAAATTTCCAAAATCTTTATGTTCTTAAAATGGGAATTTTGAAAGCACAAGTTTAAGATACCTTCATAAAAATGAACTGTATCTGAATTTTCTGAGTATAGACTCAAAAGTCTTAATGACTTTTTCCTAACCGGCAAACCTACCAGGCAGACAAAATGTTACAGACAAAACATGCAGAACTCATTAAAGCTCACACTTTTTGTTAAATCCAGTTTTTTGTGAAATTAACCATTTCCAAGACATTCTTTGTTACTGATTTTAATTCTCAAATCTTACAATGGAAAATCACTATTAGTTTATTTATTTTTTCCATTGGTGGTCATGAAAAAGCATGCCATCATACGCTCTTTAAACATCTGACTCGGTTTGTCTACTGTATCGAACAATAAAATGTGTAAATGTGAAAACTTACTTCAATTAATAAGAAGCACCTAGATCAATAAGCTTTTTAGATACAGTTTGTTGAAGAGTGAGCAAAAAATGAATGTGGATGTAACACATGAGCTTGTTAGTTGTTTAAATAACCGAAAGAGTGACAAACATTCTCAACACCAATATTTTTAATTAGTATTTAACTAACGTGTCACCTTTTATATTTCAGAAATATAGTCAGTGGAGCTTTACTTTAGCATAAAGTATTACATTTTCTCTCATAAAAAGTGGTATCTGCATAACATTTAAATTATATTTATAATTGCGATAAGTATATGATTTTTTTAAAAAAACGTTAACTTTTTTATTTTGTTTTGTTTTTTGTAACTTAACGTCTTTTAACCTGGTTGGTAATATCGGACGATGAATGAAATTGGTGAAATGATCGCAGGTTCCATGGAGTTTAAAGTTACTTGGCATTCGTCTACTTGGGTTAAGGAAAAAAACCTTATCCGGTTAACTCAACCTTAACAAGATTCGAACTCGCGACCTGTTGAATGTAAGGCAGACATGCTACCAGGTGGGCTTGTAGCAATTGTTATCTATGGAATATTCTTATGATACAATAATGAAGTTTAATTGCATTAAATAAACAGTTCAACATATTTTATAAAATTATTATTAAATTGCGACTGCAGTCAAGCGGTCAATCCAGAGGTCCATGAATCGATTCCCAGTTGGAACAGGGGAATTTATCTTTACTTACAGTCATTACGTACCCTCTGCAGAGCGTAAGAGTAAAATGATTTTTTTAAACGAAAATTAGTAAGAACTACAATAAAAGCCTATAGTTAAAGAGTTAAATACTTTTATAAATAAAAATTTCCCGATAAGACAAAAGTTAAAGGGGACTATACAAATGAAGCAATTAAACATTTTTAATGTAATGAACGTGCTAAAAATAATGAAGAAAATGGTGAAAATAAAGAAGTTGAGAATTTTATTGATGTTTTAAACTTTTGTTAATCATTAATAATCTGCTTTTACCGAGGCTATAGCGGCAGTAATTAAGACGCAAGTATGCTTGTGAAACGGCTTAAGAGGGTTTTATAACTTGCTTACCAACGTCTTAATTACGCTTACAGGCAGGGTGCATGCAACTATTTTCTCCCGCCATTATTAAACCTCTAGGTTTTAATTTTAAACGAATAACCTATCTTGTTAATTTGTTGATAATGAAATAGCCAATCTTTATCGAGATGGCGTAACCCTGTTTTCTACTGTTGTGCAACAGATGACAGACACGGAGCTTTTACGCAACTCACGTTGTTGCAGGGCTTAATTAGGAGATTTTTATGCGAACCCCCTCTTAATATGTGCGTTAATTTTGATAATAGCATTAAATTAAGCTATTTCATTTTCTAGAGTAAGTCAACTAGCACCAAAGTTACTGAAAACGTTGTTACGTGTCCAGTTTGTATGTATTATGTGTATAGTAGGTAGGGAAGATATTGTGGTTCATTCAAACATTCAATACCAAAATTTGCAGGTAATACACGTTTTGAGACCTCTAATTAAAAACATGTTTTTACTTTCTCTATAGGTAGATAACTATTATGTACATAGTTATTGTGTTCCTCCTAAAAACTCGATGCTAAGGTTTTGAGGTTCCTTGAGTCCAAAAAGCATTTTTAGAAAAGGGCGTGCCTGAGTGTTCGTGTATCTGTGAACACACAATTTAAAAACGAAAAGGTGTTTAAATACCAAACTTGATATTGAAGTTCAGCATCTTCCAAGGATGGGACAGAAAGTTTTCAAGAAAATCGCCCATCCCAAACAACTGATTACATGGAAAAATGTTCGAACATTTTGATTGTCTCAAAAATGGCTGTAATGATTTTGATTAAAATGCCATAATAAAGGATAATTAGGTTGGATAGGCGGAGTCAGACTGAAAAATTCAATACCATAGCCGGGATTTGAACCACGGAGTTCCCCATCTCTAGCCGGTTGCTTTGCCACTGAGCTACCGTGGCAACATTCCGGCTATGGCATTGAATTTTTCAGTGTGACTCTACCTATCAAACTTCTGTCCTTCACACGGCTTGAGTGAAAAAAACAATTAATCCAATACCAATTGACCATAATAGTTGGTTATACTATGAATCTAAGTATTTACAACATTGTAAGTCACCATAGGTTGTCATCTCAAAATAATTTGAGAACACCTTGTGGTTTGCCAGGAACCATGCGAGCCAGTTGAGAAATTCAATGCTGTCTCGGCATACTGCCATGGTAGCTCAGTAGCAGAGCAACCGGCTAGAGATCGGAAGATCCGTGGTTCATATCTTGGCTATGACATTGAATTTTTCAGTCTAACTGTACCTATCCAACACCTGTCCTACACAGGCTTGTGTGAAAAAACAATCCGAAAGATAATTATATGACAAAATGCATAATTTCATTTTTCTCAGAATAGCCTCTGCAGTCTTTATTCTGAATGACTTTTGCACAAGTGGTAAGTGGTAAGCGATAGATAAAAGGTTACTGCAAAAAAGTAGATATAAAACGCATGTCTTATATGATTTATGTATGTATGTATGTATGTATGTATGTATGTATGTATGTATGTATGTATGTATGTATGTATGTATGTATGTATGTATGTATGTATGTACATACATACATACATACATACATACATACATACATAAATCATATAAAAATGTAAATGTATATGTATATATATATATATATACATATACATTTTTTATAGAGTTAATGATGTCCGAGATATTCCCTGTTATTGGTTTCCATTTTAAGATACTTAAACTTTTCCCCACACAGGAAGTCCTCATCCTTTTCCTATCTCTTTTGTTTTACTCCTGCCCATGGAAACAGGACCAATTGCATAGCGACAGCTTTTAAAAGATTTGAATATGGTATTCCCTAACTTCCCTTCCACTCACAAGGAAGACCGTTTCTATTAAACTTGATCTCGGTTAGTATGATGTACATACATGAATAATATTTCGTAACAATAGCTTTTTGAGGAATAGATAAATTCATGTGAATGGAACGCTTCAAATGTTTAGAAAAAGGTCCGTTTCTATTAAACTTGATCTCGGTTAGTATGATGTACATACATGAATAATATTTCGTAACAATAGCTTTTTGAGGAATAGATAAATTCATGTGAATGGAACGCTTCAAATGTTTAGAAAAAGGTCCGTTTCTATTAAACTTGATCTCGGTTAGTATGATGTACATACATGAATAATATTTCGTAACAATAGCTTTTTGAGGAATAGATAAATTCATGTGAATGGAACGCTTCAAATGTTTAGAAAAAGGTCCGTGTGTCCACGTGTCCGTGAATACGATAACTGAAAAACGAAAAGTCGGTTAAATACCAGACTTAATATTTAAGTTCAGCATCTTCCTTAGAAAAAGGTCTGTGTGTCCACGTGTCCGTGAATACGATAACTGAAAAACGAAAAGTCGGTTAAATACTAGACTTAATATTTAAGTTCAGCATCTTCCAAGGACAGAAGATGAAGATTGTGGAAAAAATTCCCCTCCCTAAACTATGCTTTACATGGAAAAAATTTAGGACATTTTGAATTTGTGAAAAATATTCTAAAGATTTTGATTAAAATGTCGTATATTAGAGATAATTACATGAGATATAAGATGCATTGTCTTGAAATTCTGGGAATAGCCCGTAATTCCTCTTCATTCTGAGTGTATTTTCATAACTGGCAAACCGTAAGAGATACACAAAAATTTACTGCACAAAAGGTAGATATTGTTATAATATACAATTTATGTCATATACACTTTTCTGTAGAGTAAACGATTTTGGAGACATTCCCTTTAATTGGTTTCAGTTTTAAAATACTTAAATTTTTCTCAAACGGGAAGCCCTCACCCGTTTTATATCTCTTGTTTTACTCCTGGTCATGGAAGGAAAACCATATTTCAATGTCAATCGATATTGGCAGCTTTTAATTTGTAGGATGTTGCTTTAGCCTAGTGTATACCCTACCCTGTTTCCTTTCTTCTTACTAGGAATCGGCTAATTTTTATCTCGATTAGTATGATTAAAAGAATAATCTTTTTTAGGAATAGTTGTTTGCAGAACAGATAGAGAAAGTCAAGTGAATGGAATATATCAGATTTTTTTCTCCCGGGTTAAAGGGCCCATAGAATTTTTCGCTTATTCAAAACCGGTATCTGCCATTTAAAATTGCTGCTTTCAGATCTTGCGGATTGTTTGTGAATAAGATTAATCGATAGCTTAATTTAAAATCGATAGTTACAATGTCTTAATGTAAAATGTAGCTCACAGAGGTACTGTTTGTTATCTTACATCTAAGCGTATTATATATTGTACGGTCAGCCAATTCACGCGGCAAAATTGCCTATATACCACACACTGCTGAATTGAAAGAAAATAAGCATGTTCTGAAAGAAAAACGTTCGTACCAACATTTCAAGCATATCTTGTTTTCAACACCCACTATACCGAGATGGATAGTTGAAGTCGCGGACCAATAACGGGAGGTCTGGGTTCAAATCCCTCCATGGCCGAACCTCCTTGACAGATTTTTTTTTTTACTTTCTCTACACTACTTTGTATATACTTTATACAGAAGGTATTGTAATCCACCCAAAATTTGATACCGAGATTTCACCGGAAATATATGTTTTAGAGTCCCCTGAATAACAAAAAAACATTTTTAGAAAAAGGTGTATGTGTGTATCCGTGTGTCCGTAAAATTCTAAACTTTGTATTTAAGTTTCTTATCTTCCAAGGATACGACACGAAGATTTTGAGGAAAATCCCCCCATCTCAAACTATCCTTTACATGGAACATTTTTCGAAAAGTTTGATTTTCTTAAAAATGGCTCTAACGATTTTGATTAAACTACCGTATGTTAAAGTATTTAGGCACATGTATCTCTTGAATTTTCTGGGAATAGCCTCCGAAGACCTCTTTATCGTGGATGAATTTTGCTGGATTTTGCATAACTAGTAAATTAAAAGACGAAGGCTTTCACGGCCGGTATTATGACGATTAAAAGAGGACGACCCAAGAGGAGACGCCCAGTGGACCACGGCCTACAAGCCCTGTTTTGTTTTCATTTAGTCGCCATAACTAGTAAACTTTAAGAGACTGACAAAAATTTACTAAACAAAAAGCGTAGGTCTCGTTAAAGCACACAATTTATGTAATATACATTTTTTGTTGACAACTTTTTAGATATTGCTTGTTATTGGTTTCAATTTTAAAATACTTAAAACGTTTCACATACGGGAATTTCTGAACTGCTGGAAATGCAAAGATACGGATTTCATCTATATAGCAACCAGCTTTTAGAGGATTTGACTATCGTTTTAGACAAATGTATCCTATTATTTCCCTTCTACTTAAAGAATGAATTTCTGCTTATGTTTATCTCGATTAACATGAAGTAAATAGAAACATAAGTTTGTGAACAATAAATTGTTACAGAGATGTAGAGAAAGTCATGAGTGGAACATATAAGATTTTTTTCTTCAGTCTTCATAACTGGAAAATGGCGGGGAGGTACGTACCCTAAAACTAGGCCTGGAACGCTAACTTCTAGATTTCCTTTTTCCAATTATCACATAATCTCATGTATCATCCGTGTCTACCATCCGTGGTACCGTATGCAGCAAGAACAGTGTTAAACACTACTTAAATCATAAACAAAAACAAAGAAAACAACAAAAAATGCCCATTATAAAATAGATATCATACACTTTGATGTTACACACTTCATATCTCTGTGCTAACTCTGGTATACATTTAGCTTTATGCTGGAAACCAATATCCGCATCACGCAATACCTATATAATACCTTAATTCAGTACCCTCTTGAAGTAAACTTAGCATAAATTGAGACCTCGTCTTGCACATAGTTCATGACTTGCTACTGTATTGTTCTTCCTGCATAAATGCTTTCCCAGGAACTTACATCATTAGTAATAATTTCTCACTGACTAAGCTTAGTGGCCCAACTCAACAGAACCGAAACTACCCGTTGACAAAGCTGAGATCTCAGAAAGAGCAACCAACCAGGTCGAAAACATTTCTTATCTTGTCTTTGTTTGGAGATGACCACTGGCATCCGCCAGGTGCTGCGCGAGTGCGCTAAGTCCCTGATGCGATCCATTCATCATCCGTTTGTCCTTGAAACGTTGTGAGGACCTCCAGAAATTCATAACGCAGTGGACAGCGGTTTGGATGGTCAGTTATTGGCAAATATGTAACATTATTCAAGTGGACGGCAGATGTCCATTAGTGACAGGGTTACCTCAAGCGTTTCAGAGGAAGAAGGTCCTAAGTGCATGCGAAACTAAATTCCTTTTGTATAATTATAGTATTGCGCTACCTTGGTCCGCTTCCAAAATAATTAACACGTATGTCCTATTTCTCACCTTTCATCATCACCATCCTGCAATGGTTCTATGTGGTTTACAATCTTAAATTTACATCCATTTGGCATTGTTTAATAAAGAATACCAACTGATTACGAATATTTATCTTCGTTTGCTAAATTAAAGCAAAAAAGAACAGTGTAGCGCTTAATAGACTGCACTAAACATAATAACCATTGACTGTAGTTATTAATCAGAAACTTTTTGAAATTCATCATATAACTTTATATGAGAGTACCCATTTTAAAATTAAATATAATATACACTTTTATGTAGCATCTTATTAATAGTGAACTGTACAGACTTGATGAGGATTGGAACGTGTCAACTATATAAAACTTTCGTTTCGTAATCGACTTACCCTCTCCGTATTTGTAGGACTGACACCCCACTAGGACTTACAAGCCAATGCCTAGGGGTCAGAAGTCTATCGGAGAGCCAACGACACGAAACCAAAGACAGAATGGAGAACCTGTTACGAGGGGTCGGCCCGTAGCCAGACATGAACATGAGGAAGTGGATGATATCGAAATTGGAAAGGTGATGATGGAGCAATTGGTGTAATGGGTGTCGGGGGAAACCGAGGATTCGGAGAAAACCCGCCGAGATGCCGCTTCGTCCTCCACGAATCCCACATATGGGCACTTAGGATCGAATCCGGCTGCTTAAATGGGAGGCGAGCGGTCTAACCACTCACCCTGTATAAAACTAAGGAATCCAAAATGGGCAGAGCATGAACAATGGATGGAAAATCACAGAATCCCAAACATGATTGTGGAATGAAAAATGAATGAAATACAACAGATGCGAAATAATTATTGGGAACGACAGCATGGAGGAGGTTAGCTATGAACAGAATAGAATGGAAGAAGATGCTGGAGAAGACTAAGGCTCGAAAATGGGCTGCAGCGCCACAATAGATTGTACTAGAAGTTTACATGCATGCAGCTGGCTTAACTATTTGTCATGGGTAGAAATGTATGTATATGGATAGAAAAGCATGTGTTGGGGGGGGGGGGGAGAAGGAAAATGTCGTTTTTTTACCTAATGGTGTTTAACGCTAGTTCTTCACATGCCATTTCAGATGTGACATTGGTGATACATAAAATAAAATCATATATGGGAAAGCAAATTTTGGAAAAGTTTAGAGTACCTTCCTAGTATTTGCCAGTTATAGAAAAAATCTGATGTGTTCCATTCACATGACTTTCTATACATCGCTGTAACAAATTATTGTTAAAAACTTATACTTCTATCTACTTTATGCTAATCGAAATAAACATTAGCAGAAATTGTCTTAATTATTTGCTTCCTTGTAATTAGAATGGAGATAATTGAATAGACTAGGCTAAAACGATAGTCAAATCTTTTAAATGCCGGTTGCATGTGGATGAAATCCGTATCTATGCAGGGCCAGAAGTTTACAAATTCCTGTGTGAAAAAAGTTGAAGTATTTTAAATCTGAAACAAATAAGGAATATCTCAGAAATGGCCAATTCAACGAAAAAAAAAACGCATGTGACATAAATTGCGTGTTTTAGCGTGGTTTTTGTGTAGTAAGTTCTTGTTTGTCTCTTACGGTTTAATGGTTACGCAAAATTAAGCAAAATTCATTCAAAATAAAGAGGACTTTAGAGGCTATTCCCAGAAAATACAAGATATACGTTTTATTTGCCATGTTAATGTCTTTAATACACGATATTTTAGTCAAAATAGTTAGAGCCATTTTTGAGAAAATAAACATTTTTTAAATTTTTTCCAGGTAGTTTCGGGTGGGGGGATTTCTATCAAAATCTTTGTCGCATCCTTGGACTAGTTTGGGATTTTACCGACTTTTCGTTTTTGAGTTGTCGTGTTCATAGACACACGAACACACATATTCACACGGACCTTTCTCTGAAAACACATTTTTTTTTTATGCAGGGGACCCTAAAACGCAGTATCGAATTTTTGGGTGGAATGCAATACCTTCTCCATACACGGTGTACGTGTACGAGTAGAGAAAGTAAAAACGTATATGACATGACTTATGTGTTTTGACGAGATCTAAATTTTTGTGTAGTCAGTTTTGTTTACCTCTTACGGTTTAACCGTTATTTAGAACTCATCCAGAATAAAGGGGTCTTCAGGGGCTATTCCCAAACAATTTAAAATATAGGTACATTTTATTTGTGATGTATATTTCTTTAATATACTGTATTTTAATCAAAATCTTTGAACCCACTTTTGAGAAAAACAACATTTCAAAAAATTTTCCAAGTAAAGGGTAATTTGGAGTGGGGGGTTCTTGAAAATCTTCGTGTCACATCCTTGGAAGATACTAATCCTAAATATCAAATTTGTATTTAACGGTCTTTTCGTTTTTGAGCTATGCTTTCCACAGACACACACGAACCTTTTTCTAAAAAAATTCTGACTCAGGGGACCCCCAAAGCATATATTTTCGGTGAAATCTTGACATCGAATTTTTGGGTAAAATACAATAACTTCTCTCTCCACTATGTGCATTCTAAATATGGCGCTAGAGAAAGTAAAAAAGAATTGACTAGGTAGAGTCAGATTGAAAAATTCAATGCCATAGCCAGGATTTGAACCTCGGATCTCCCGATCTCTAGCCGGTTGCTCTGCCACTCTAGCCTGCTAGAGATCGGAAGATCTATGGTTCAAATCCCGGCCATGGCATTGAATTTTTCAGTCTGACTACCTATCCAACTCCTGTCCTACACACGGTTTGTGTGAAAAACAATTAAAACTACGAGTAAAAAAGAATTGTTATAAAAAGGTCAATGTTGGTGTGTGTGTGTGTGTGTGCGTGCGTGTGTGTCCGTGTGTCTGTGAACACGATAACTTAAAAACGAAAAGTCGGTTAAATGCCAAACTTGAAACTTAAGTCAGCTTTTTCAAAGGATGAGACATAAGATTTTCAAGAAATTCTTCCTATCTCAAGCTACCCTTTATATGGAAAAAACTTGAAAATTTAGATTTTGTCAAAAATAGCAATAATGATTTTGATTAGAATGCCGTATATTAAATACTTATGTGATACTTATAAATTTACATCTCGAATTTTCTGGGAACAGCTCTAAAGTCCTCTTCATTCTGAATGACCGTAAGAGATACACAAAAAGTTACTACACCAAAAATGTATATCTTATTAAAACACACAATCTATGTCATATACTATTTTTGTGGAATTAAACATTTCCGAGCTTTTTATTGGTTTCAATTTAAAAATACTTACATTTTCTCATATAGGAATTGGTCAATTCCTGGCCATGCAAAGAGAACGAATTTCAATTACATACCAACCAGCTCTTGAAGTATTTAACACTCGCTTTTTAGGGCCGTGCTGTGGCCGAGTGGTTAGACCACTCGCCTCTTAACTAGATGACCCGGGTTCGTTTCCAAGCGACCGCATGTGAGATCTGTGGTGAACAAAGCGGCGTAGGGGCGGGTTTTCTGCGCGTTCTCTGGTATCCCCCGCCATCGTATGCCATCGGCGGTCTATCTTCATTCCATGTATCGCCAGTGTCATCGCCTGCGGTGGCACAAGCAGTAAAAGCGGGCGTTAAACACTACTAAAAAATCTGATGTTGCATTCACATAACTTTCTCTACATCCCTGCAAAAAACATTTGTTAAAAACCTTATGCTTCTATTTACTTCATGCATATCGAAAAAAATTAGCAGAAAGTTTATTACTTGCTTCCTTGTAAGGGGAAGCGAAATAAGGCAGTACCATAGGTTAAAATATAGTCAAAAGCTGGTTGCTATGTGACTGAAGTTCCTTTGTTTGTATGGACAGGAGCTGACAAATTCCTGTATGAGAAAAGTATAAATTGAATCCAATAACAAGGAATATCTTAAAAACGATTAACTCCACAAAAAAAAAAAAAAAAAAAAAAAAAATATAGGTATATCACATAAATTGTGTGTTTTAACGTGCTCTATATTTTTTGTGTAGTAAGTTTTTGTCCATCTCCTATGGTTTAGCAGTTATGCATAAAATTCGTCCAGAATAAAGTAGTCTTCAGAGGCTATTCCCAGAAAATTCAAGATATACATTTTATTTATAAATAAAAATATCTTTAATATACGATATTTAAATCAAAATCGTTAGAGCCATTTTTGAGAAAATCAAAATTTTCGAAAACAATTTCCAATAAAAGGGTAGCTGGGGGTGGGGGATTTTCTTGAAAATCTTGGTGTCGCATTCTTGGAAGAAACCAAACCTAAATACCAAGTTTGGTTTTTAACGGCCTTTTCGCTTTTGAGCTATGCTGCCCATAGGCACACACACGCATACACAGACAGATAGACAGGCAACACGGACATTTTTCTAAAAATGCTTTATTTTTGGATTCAGGGGTCTCAAATTGACATGTATTTCCGGTGAAATCTCGGTATCGGATTTTTGGGTGCATTACAATACCTTCTCTATACACTATGTAAATAGTACGTGTAGAGAAAGTAAAAATAGCAGAATTAGTGTTACTACTACTTGCTAATTCCTGTATGAGAAAAGTGTTTTTCAAAGCTGAAACCAATAACAAGGAATATCTCAAAAACGATCAACTCTACGAAAAAAATGTATATAACATAAATTGTGTGTTTTAATGTGCTCTACATTTTTTGTGTGGAAAGTTTTTCTCCATTTCTTTCGGTTTATAAATTATGCAAAATACCGTAAAATTCATCCAGAATAAACTAATCTTCAGAGCCTATTCCCAGAAAATTCAAGATATACATTTTATTCGTCATGTAAATATCTTTAATATACGATATTTTAATCAAAATTGTTAGAGGCATTTTTGAGAAAATCAAAATTTTCGGTAAAAGTTCCATGTAAAGGGTAGTTGGGGGTGGGGATTTTCCTGAAAATCTTCAAGTCGCATCCTTGGAAGATGCCAAAGATACCAAACCTATATACCAAGTTTGGTTTTTAGCGGAGTTTTCCTTTGTGAGTTATGCTACCCATAGACACATACACGGGCATTTTTCTAAAAATGTTATTTTTTATTCAGGGCGTCTCAAAATATGTAGGTATTTCCGGTATCGAATTGTTGAGTGCATTACAATACCTTCTATATACACTATGTACATAGTACATGTAGAGAAAGTAAAAAAAGTATCGCTCTAGCCTAGTGTTTTCACTTATTTCCCTCCTACTTATAAGGAGTTAACTAACAAGCTCATTTCTCTAATGTTTATCTCAATTAGCATGAAATATAAGAAGAAGAATTTGTTATTTGAAGCCATGTGAATGGAAAACATCAGGTTTTTAAATAATTGATCAACGTTCAATATCAGACCAGATTTTTTCCAATTGGACTCTGCTACCACGCACACCATTGAAAGACGTTACGTTTAATTCTGAAAATGTTTGAAGATGAATCCATTGAATTGTAGCCCTCACGATACCCAAATTTATCTCTAAGCTATTTTACGCAGGGAGAGCTTTTAAAGTTTGTAAAACAAACGCCATACAAAATTAATCCAATTGAATGAATATTGAACTCTCGAGTATGAATGTAAATTTTCCCAAGGAGATGCAGAAATATGTGAATAAGCCCGCCTGGATAGTGTGGTGGTAGCGTGTCTGCCTCACATTCAAAAGGTCGTGAGTTCAAATCTCACTTAGGGTGAGTTACCCGGATAAGGTTTTTTTCGGAGTTTTCCCTTATCCTGAGAAGACGAATGTCGAGTAACTTTAAGCTCCATGGACCCCGAGATCATTTGAGCATCATATCATCAATATCATTCATCGTCCGATATGACCAAACCAGGTTAAAGGACGTTAACCTACAAAAAAAAAAAAAAAAAAATGAATATAGGAGGACAATGGTTTCAACTTCCATTGTGTGCTTCTTATCATTAATCATTATAAATATAACGTGAAATGGTTGCGGAGATGATCAATTAACGTGTGTGTCTTAATTACAACCATAACTACTCAGATTAGTATTGTTATTAACATGACCACGGAAAAATAAACTAAAAAATCTGATGTGTTCCATTCACATGACTTTCTCTACATCTCTGCAACAAATTATTGTTAAAAATCTTATGATTCTATTTACTTCATGCTAATGGAGAAACAATTAGCAGAAATAGTTTTATTACTTGCCTCCTTGTTAGTAGAAGCGAAATAAAGAAGCACTATAGGTTAAAGTCCTAGTCAAAAGCTGGTTGCTGTGTGACTGAAGTTCCTTTGCTTTTATGGACAGGGGTTGACAAATTCCTGTATGAGAAAAGTATGCTTTTCAAAGCTGAAACCAAAATCAAGGAAAGTCTAAAAAACGATAAACTCCACGAAAAAAAATTATATAACATAAATTGTGTGTTTTAACGTGCTCTACGTTTTTTTTTGTTTTTTTTTTGTTTTGTTTTAAGTTTTCGTCCATCTTTCGGTTTAGCAGTTATGTATAATTCCGTAAAATTTATCCAGAATAAAGTAGGCTTCAGAGGCTGTTCCCAGAAAATTCAAGATATACATTTTAGTTGGCAAGTAAAAACTTAAATATAAGAGATTTTAATCAAAATCGTTAGAGCCATTTTTAAGAAAGTCAAAATTTTCGAAATTGTTACCATGTAAAGGGTAGTTTGGGTCGCATCCTTGGAAGATACCAAGCTTAAATACCAAGTTTGGTGTTTAACGGTCTTTTGGTTTATGCTGCCCACAGACACACACACACACACACACACACACACACACACACACACATGCAGATAAACTGACACATAGGGCATTTTTAAATGCTTTTTTTAGATTCAGGGGGTCTCAAAACATATATTTCCAGTGAAATCTCGGTATCAAATTTTTGGCTGCAATACAATACCTTCTCTATACACTATGTATATAGTACGTTTAGAGAAAGTAAAAAGAACGGATAAATAGCTATCAAACTATGTTGTCACAGTTTCAGCTTATATGATTTTTTTTTAATTTTTATTTTCATAGCTTCCTTTATTGTAAGATGCCTCATGGACAAACATTAACAATAACGCATATAAATGATTGAATATAGCAATAAGAAATAGGGCAATAAAGAAAGCGATCTTAAAATCAGAGCAAACCAGATGCTCTTTGGAATGGGTGATTTCAATGCAGGATCGCATAAGCAACATTACTTATACGATCTCTTGATAATTTTCCATCATTCCATTGATGTCATTGTAGTCAGCTACTAAAAATAAACTTTAACTTACTGTTTAGTTAATGTGAAGCAAAAGGAAAAGAGCGTTAATAGACTCTTGTCTTCATTAGCAGTTATGAAACATTATACGAACTCATTATTTCCTGTTTAGATTTCTGACTTCAATATCGAATTTTTTGCTCCAAAGTACTCTTGATTAAAACTTTTAATAAGTCTATCATTCCAAAAACGAAACACTTTGTTACTACATCTGAACAAGGAATTGCCTAAATTTGCATCTGTATAGTCGTAATCTTGCAATTGTAATATGTATTCAGCAAGTGCTTTTTCATTCATAATCCATCCACCAATGATTTTGAGGCTATATTGGGTAAGGATGTCAATGTCAGTTATACTAGATCACTTTGTCCTCATTAGCGTTAAGGAGCTTCAATCTGTGCTATTTTCATTGGCTTGTTTAGGCCAATTTTCTTTACTAGATTAGATACTCCTTAAAACTCTGCTCGTCTTAAAGCTTCCACTGATATGCTAAGTTCATCTCAACTACGAAAATCTAAAGTGAATCACCTCAAAATATGTGTATAATGAGGTGGTACTCTTTGTTTCAAACTTTTCACGTGCCCCCCTCTCCTCCCTCCCAATACATGGCGTATTTTTCGGTTCAAAAGGATTAACAAATATTTCGCCTTTCTTGAAGATGGATATCGATATTTCTCTCCACTACATGACCATAACATAACTTGATATCGATTTGGGTTTTGTGACACTCCTTTGTGATCTTCCTGCGAGGAATGTTTTCGTTTACGGAAATTGAAGCGACCTGGGGTTAGGGACGTATTACACTTTTCTGCAGCTGAATCACCATTTGGAAATGTGGGTCAGGCAAACAAAGAACCAGCACACGCCAGCGAAGTGGTTAGGTCGCAAAATGAGGGGATGGCAGAAGGCTCCCACGCGATGTTATTAATTCCTCGGTGCAACCCCTTTGAGTGCTCACCCGATCTGTTGCAGACGTCACCACGTGATGCCGCAAAATGCTAAGCTCCTTGGAGGAAATTGCTTTCTATATATTGCGCTATCTGCAGAATCTGACAGGAAATAACATCATTCTCATGAGACAATTTTCAGCTTTACAAAGAGTTAATAAGCTATAGCACTAACCAAAAATAAATACCTATACTGCAAAAATATAATTTGGGAGACCCAATTTTTCAAAGCAGGATGTAGCTATTGCGAACTTAAAAAAAAACTAAAACAAAATTAAAAAAAGGGATATATCTAAAATAATTTAAAACATTAATTCAATTGTATTCTATTTATCCTCATTGTACAACTTTTGGTAATGTTATTAAAGTTGTAAATTTTAAAAGATAAGCTTATTATTTATAGTGTATATATAAAATTCTACAATTAAATAAAATAGCATCTTTCTATTACAAAGAGAAGGTTCGTAATATTTTTGGCAATGAATGTTTTACAATTAATGCAAATATTATTAATATTTACGAAATGTTATTTTTACTTCCTTTAGCACGTATGCACAATGCACATAGTAGGTAGAGAAGGCATTGTCTTCCAGCCAACAAATCGATACCGAGATTTCATTGGAAACACACTTTTTGACGTCCCCGAATACAAAAAAATACAAAAAGGTAATTGTGTGTGTGTGTGTGTGTGTGTGTGTACGTGTTATGCGTGTGTATACCTTACAAGATTTTTAGCTTACAAGAATCCCCCCATACCAAACAATCCTTCACATGGAACATTTTTCGAAATTTTCGATTTTCTAAAAAATGTGACAATCATTTAGTGACAGCTTTTAAAAGATTTGACTGTCGCTTTAGCTAGTGTACCGATTCCCTTATTTCACTTATTTCCTATGAGTCTACTTATAAGGAGTTAAGCAATACGACCATTTCTGGTAATATTCATTTTGATTAGCATTAAATAAATAAAAGAATACTCTTTTGTAATAATTGTTTGTAGAACAGAGAAAGTCATGTGAATGGGGCACATCCGATTTTTTTTTTTTTTTTTTTTTTTGCATTGCAATACAAAATATAGTTAATGAGATTAAGAAATGCGTCTCAACATCTGATATATACAAAATGTTTTGTAATGTAATTCTTATGTGTAAAATAACTTGTTTAATTCATTGTATTTTTCTTTTTAAATTTGCTCATTTTTTTCGCCTTAAAACGAGTGTATACCTGCTGCCTTGCATGAAAAGGAAGAAATTTAATGTATAAAAGTTGAAAATATTAGTGCCGGTAATAATACCAATTCTCTTTCAGGTATTGAAAATCCAGCATTTTCCATCCTTCCTGGTTTTATTTTTGACTCCATTTCTAGTAGTGGTAGTAAAGATTACGGTTTTGATCTTCTAACCTGTTCCGGCTCCACAAATTTGTTGTTTGGTATGCGCGTACCATACACGGTCTATTACACTAGAAGGTTTTCCGTTCTAAACTTCCACATTACCTACTCAATGAGTAGTGAGTGGAATGGCTCTGGCTGTTTCGTTTGTGGCCCACATTCGGAAGTAGCGGTGCACCAGACTACCTCACCCAGTTTTTTTTTCTGAGGTTTCCCGGGTCGCCAGGCGAATTTTCATATAACTTCCATTGTCATTTCATTCATCCTTTCAGAGTTGAAAGTGTCGGCGATGGTATTCGGTACGAAATGACAGGAAAATAAAGGTTGCTCCAAGTGACAATCTCCGCCACTGACTTCAGCTGGTTACCTGAAAGAGAACATTCTCGCGGGGACGTTGAACTCTATGTAGGGCGGGGACCTCTATCTGCCTCTCCGACTGTCGGGGTGATTCAATTTGGAAATTGTGGGGACTCAGTCATTGCTGTGCCGTGGCTCCTACTTCCGGCCGCCCGGTACCCTCACCTCTCCCTCACGTGATCAAAAAAACCATGCATGATAAAGGGTAGTTTTCACTGTATTATTATAATAATTATTGTTGTTGTGAATGGTAACAACCTTTTTCGTGAGTTTACACTGCTCTTGTATACAATCACGGACTCTAATTCAAGCCTTCAATGAGCGCGATTCTCTCACCGTTTCCGCTGAAATGGAAGAGGAGTAGAAGAAAGGTCGCTCACGATACTACCGCCAATGACCGATGTTTACTTGGAATTGCTCCGTTCAGTTCTAAAACTCTTTTAACACGCGAAAGGTTATCTGCAAGAGAAATACGGCGCTGTCAGGCCACCTGGTATTTTCTTTACATTGTATAGATTCTAAATGAGAAAAATCCAGCAAGTGTTGCTGAGAAATGTGATTTTACCAATTCTGGCTAAAATTGCTGTAGATTTCAATGCAGCAATGAAACAAAAAAAAAACATTTATTTTGAAGTAAATTACGCCTAAGCCGGTCCCAAGAGCGGTTGCAAAAAGAGGAGGGGGAGGAGTAGCATCTCGTTAATAAATAAATAAAAAAAATGAGTTTAGCTTGCCCCACTGATAATACCCAGTGATCGCTCTTTGCCAAGATTACGGCGAAAACCCCAAGGGCAGGAAGGCGGAGAAGGAATACTTGAAACGGCTGAAGAAGCACCCTTCCCATTTAGGGTAATAAATACAGTCCATCGACAGAAATGAGGGAATGGGCAGGACTCCAAGGCCACGATGACGGCAATCTACCTAAGGGAAGAAATCTACTGTTCAAAGTAGTGGTATTCCCTTCACGGGAATTAATATTGCTCAAAAGGCTAAAAAGGCCTAGTCCTTGTGAGGAATAATAATAATATTGAAGTATTATTACCAGATGACCCAACAGCGCCGCATTTCAAATTTGCAGATAACTCTTCGCGACAAAATAGTTGCAGAAATCAACGGTGCAATTAGAAGCAAACACCGAACACTGGCGGGTTAGCAAATAGCGCGAGCGATCTTCCTTGCACACCTCTTGCATATCAGCGAAAACGGTGAGGGAATCACGCTCATCGAGAGACGTATTTACTTGTACAGTCCGTGATGATATATAAGAAGAGTGTAAGCTTTTTGAGAGAATAAACGCATCTGCCAGTATTCACCAATGACCATTAAATATATTATATATACGCTGTTCTCATTTAACATTAGAGACTAGATCCCCGAACGAATCAAAGTATTAAGGCATCATAACAAAAACCATGCAAGAGCACTATTGTTTTATCATCATCATTATTAGTAGTAATAATAATAATAATAATAATAATAATAATAATAATAATAATAAAAATATTAACACGTCATAAAGAAAAATGTGAAAACACGAAAACAGGTAAAATGTCACTGTACTACGTGCTCTCGTGTAGGCGAAATTTTTGTTTTGATGTTTTCATATTTTGATTCATTCTACTATGTGTATTAATATTAATGATAATACTACAGCAAGACGTTATGTGCCCTTACGTATTTTCGTTATGATGTCTTCCTGTATTGATTTATTCTCTAAGCGTATTCTGCGTAATAATATTAATGATAACACAGTGAGAGATCCAAGTTTTTCGTTACGACGTATTAGTGTTTAAACTTATTCTGCTAAGTGTGTACTATTCATGATATTGTGACACTGCTGTCAGTGTGTGACCATGCTCAAGTACACTGTAGTATGAGAGTCACCACAGTTGGACGCGTAAACAATAGGGAGAGCGACGCGACGCGACGTAACAGGAACCTTCGGAACTAGAGATTCTTTTCCAGCTTCGTTTAGAAGAGACCAGTATCTTAGACAAGTTTCCGGAAAGTTCTGTGACGTCATTTTCTAGCTATAAAAGGAGGAAGAATTGCAAGTCAGTGTTGGTTGTGTTGTGAAGTGTACTGAGCCGTGAGTGTCTGTAACGCTGCCGTGGTTGACGAGCAATGGTGCGCGAGCCATGTATGGGATGGCGTGCTGCCGTAAACTGTCTACGCGTCGAAACGTCTAGTGAATTACTTTGCAGCTGTGAATTAAAGACAGAGTCAAACTGAAACATTAATGCCATAGCCACGGATTTGAACTACGGATCTCCCGGTCACTATCCGGTTGCTCTAACCAGTGAGCTATCATGGCAACATGAAGGTACGGCATTAAATTCCTCAACTGACTCGCATGTTTCCCGGTAAACCACAACGTAATCTCATTATTTTGAAATGGCGACTTACATTGTCGCTATTATTTTAAGTTCCGGGCTTCATAGTTTAGCCACGACTTGTGTGGAAAAAACAAGAACGTTTTTGTGTAAAAGCTACGAAAGTTTAAGAAATAAAGAACGCAACATGAACGAATGATTTGTATGCAACAATGTTGATTATGAACTAAATTGTGCAGTGGATATAAATCTTTATATGTACTAAGTTGAGTACTATTTAATATTCAAGAAATTGAAATTACTGCTATGGTGTTTAGGATTAATATAAAAACGATGCATAAGCAAAAAGTCAGGAACATCTGAACATCGAAACCTCGACAGCAGGGAAAATATAGTCATAGATATCTTGACTCGAGATTTGAACTCTGGACCTCTTGAGAGGTAGGCATGCTACCCCTACTCACCGAGATGGAGAATGTCTTTGTTATCTTTAGAGAGACAATAGGCAATTGAAAGTAACAATTAATCGATTTTCGCAGAATTTTGATTCATTAACTCAAATGTACACCCGTGGACACACGAAATTAGCCATTCCTAGATTCCATGTGTCGATCGAAGAGCTTCGTATCTTCGTAAAAGCTATGTTCACAACGCAGACGAAAGAACTGTACAGTGATCTGTGACTGACAGTGCAATGTTAACTTATGAGTACTGAAAACAGATCATAGAACATTACGGTGTTCAAAACGATATGCAGGCTTTGTTTCCACTCCTAGTTGAAATCTCGCGATGCTTTGCATTTTCTTTGTTTGTTAAACTTATAACTTGATATGTGGAACATAATATTGCATTAACATAACTTTGGCATTTGAGGTTATGGGCCTTCTACTAATACTCGTGTTACACAACCAAAAAGTAGTGTATAAATAAAGTATTATCTTTTAAAACTAAATCACCAAAAACAAACATAATTAATATCGGGTATATGAACCCTCAGTCCGCATAACTAATCTTCGGGCAAAATTAAATACCTGCAGTAATGTGTACGAGAAGTTATAAGAGCCCAGGCTTCCTGAATTTGTAAGCCATCTTTTGTTCTTCACCCATCTACAGGATGGCAGCTCCCTTTTTACCTCGGTCCACACATTCTCAATAGGTTTCAAATCTCGTGAACAGGGAGGCAAGTCTACCATTCTGATATTCTGCCTTTCTGAAAATCAATCTGAAACCATTCGAGATGTGTGGACCGGATGATTATCCTGTAAAAATGCAACAAACAATTCCATCAGGATATCTCATTCTCTTAGAGGGAACCAAAATAATATCGAGTATTACCGTGCACTGCACACTGTTCATTGTATCAACAAGCTGCTGCAGCACACCTAGACCGCCTCTTGATATTCAGTCCCAGCACAGTACAGGCAATGACCACGATGGAATTGTGAAGCCAATCTTTTGCATCTTTGGACGATATACAATCACCTTTCTGCTATGTGTGGAATAAATGTCTCCTCATCTGAGAATATCACATTGTTCCAGTTGTGGTTGACATTTTCCTGGTGGATCGGTTTGTGTTGGATGTGTCGAGTACAAAAAAGGTTTCTACCTCCTTAAAAAAAGAAAAGAAAAAAAAGCAGCCCAAAATTGGAGTCCTAAAAATATTTCAAAACATTGGCTTTCTTAACAATACTTTTAGTATTTTTCCATACTATACAGATACCATTCATTTTTTCATTGAGAGAGAACTGTTCGTGCCTCATGCGTTTGCGCACCATTCTGCGCTACACATTCTTTCGTGCGGCATATTGCTGTTCTGTAGAATAACTCCTTAAAGAAGCATTAATAATAATTATATTATTAACTGTACCGAAAGTTGCAAATAAAATAAAAAATGTCTAAAATAAATAGACGCTATTTGTTGATTCAACATCCTTAAGAGAAGGAAAAAGCATTGCTATATGCAAGAAGCGAACTGCAATCCTCACCAGAAGAGTAACCTACGTTTTGTCACAGTGCTACAGTGAACACACTTGGAAGGTGGCAGGTTTAGTAATGCCTTACAATACAGACTGTATCATGTTTTGTGTTAATATTGATAGTACGTTGTTGAAGAAGCTTAAGTTATTGATCATATCGGTTATTAGAACATATTACGATTTGGAACTTGTGACTTGCTGCTGCCGCTACACAACTGTATTACGGATGGTGTACACAAGGCGCTGTGCCGTGTAGCTCTTTGACAAATTTGGCGTTCCAAACATTACTTTTTTTTTTTTTTTGTGTCTTATTTCGGAAGAAAATCACTACTTCTTAATTATTCTATCCTCAACGAATAGTGAAACAAGTGACTTGGAGATGCAAAAAATGAAAATGGAAAGAACTGGAAATATTTAGTCACTCTGATACTTTATTTTTATGAAGATTCACAAGCCGTGGTTTAACAACTGTTACCGTTCACTTTTGTGAAGAGAAAAATTAATAAATTTGCTTCTTAAGCATATTTTCTTAAATTTGGAGGAATTTGTATTATCAATTAAATGTGAAACATTAACATTCCCCGACTGCCTCCGTGGTCGAGTGGTCAGCGAGCCCGGATGTCCTGGGTTCGATTCCCGACTGGGGCGGGAAATTTTTCTGTACCCAGAATTATTCCCTATCCCTCACAGAGTCTGGAAGTATGTGTGTGAGAGTGAACGTGTGTGTGCTTGAGGAAAATAAAATGATTTAGACCAAACGTAAAAGAACCTACAGACAAGTTGTTTCAAGTGCAAAGCCCCCGATATGACCTTAGATGTTAAAATGAAAGAAAAAAAATTAACATTCCTTGCGATGCTAATTCTAAGCATCATGCACGTACCCATGCATACCTGCAGTAATTTAATTAATATTCTGGACAAAAACGTTGGCATTCAAACAAGAAAAGGGAACTTGAGGAAAAACTGGATTTTAAAAATACTGTGACTGTGTTAAATTCTCTTGAAGTTCGTAATTAAATTATGCTTTACATTTTAATTAACATTTTAGTTCGAATTGAAAGAAATCAGTACTTGGTTTGAAAAAGCAGACTACACAACTGTTAAAATAACGCTCGGTCAAAGCACTCCAAAGCAGAGTTTGTAATACTTTCTCTTTCGCCAAAGATGGAGATTCCATTTTTAACTGGTGCTCAAAATACCCTTTAAATTTGGCAACATGCTACTTGGCATAGCGAGCACTTGCATTTGTCAGAAGGGAGGATGCTAACACCCAGGCTTTTACAAGAACAGGAGACAGAAAGTCACACTCTTTTAAATCTTGTTGGTCAGAGCGTCGACTTCTCACCCCCGGAGGTTCCGGGTTGGATTCCCGGCTGGGGCGAATCCTTTTCCTTTAACCAAAATCATTCCTTATCCCCCATAAAGACTCAAGTGTGCAAGTGAGAGTGAACGTGCGCGTGTTCAAAATATAAATGCTTAAAAACCCATCGTTAAAATAACCTGCAGTCAAAGAATTGTATCATATGTGAAATCCCTGATATGACCATTGAGGTTAAGGGGCCTAAACAAATGCAACTATAAACAACAGACTGTCGAGTGCCCAGTGTTCCAGCTTCTCACTCAGAAGTCCCGGGTTCGATTCCCGGCTGGGACGGGGAAAGCTTAACTAGAACCGTTCTGTATCCCCCACAATCTAGAGCATGCACGTGAGAGTGAACGCGTTTGTTTAATATAATACTAAAAGTAACATTAAGAAATCTTACAATTCAACGAGAAAACTTCTTTCTAACGGAAAGCCCCCGATATGAACACAAAAGTTAATGAGTGCTATATAAGTTAAATAATAGATAAACAGCAAACAAAGTTTGTTAGAAGATAATTTCATTAAGGTCCTTTAATGCACAAGTTCAGACAAATAAGATTATCACGAACTATTGCTGGAGCACCCAACTATTTATGCTTCCCGCCGACGTAAACGTAGAGGTGCTGCATATTTGTGTGATGCTTCGTTCCACAGACAGCACAAGCTGCAACACAAGCCAAACGGTGCAGGTGTAGGAGCTGAGGGTAAAGGAAATGGTTTACAAGTAGCTTCGCACGGGTGGTGTACCCAATGAAAAAACAGACAAAATCTTCCGTTTACAATACGACCATGCAATGAAATAAAATTACAATTAAATAATTTGACAATACTTTATTGTAATGTGCCATTTTTCTTCCGGAGAGAAAATAAATAGCGCCGATGGTTTGTCGACTCTCGAGGACGAAACTTACAACTGCCCATGCGAAAAACACGGCAATTCAAGGTATATTTCACACATTCTAACGATTGAACTAGAAATTTATTGTCAACGCGAACGCAAGGCGCACGGAAAACTGAACACCTTAAATTCATAAGGAAAGTCAGTTAGCATTAATGGTATTCTTGGAATAACCACATCCTCGCCTTTAAACTTTACTATGATCATAGTAGCTTAAATCAACATTTTCATAATTTTTTTTAACAGCGAGTCTTGTTCCGTTGCACAATTTCGGCCGATTGAGATTGCGTAGCATAATTATTACCGAGTCAACCTTGAGATACAAATTGTGTGGCGTAATCATGGCAAATCCAATGAATGTAGGAATTCAGTTAGATAATTAATGACTTCATTTGGATTGGTAATGGAATCGACCGACTTAAATGAATGCATTTGTCCATAAAATTTACTCTGACTTTTTATATACAAGTCATCTACATTCCAATCAGTTGCTGCTAAAATAGTTCGTTCGCTCAACCCAGCATAGTTTTTTGTAATTTACAATATATGGGAACACTTTCGATTACCTAATTCTTCTTTTGACGTTGTGAAGTGATAAAATTTAGGTGGAAACGAAATGAGGCAGGTAGAGGTATCAACAGGAATTTTCCCATTGCCAAGGCCTAATAATGCCTTCGCATTTGAAAACGCAATGAACTGTGCAATGTAGTATATATTGTTGGTATTGCAAAAAGGATGAAGTCAGCGCACCCATAAAGTAGTGTGAAAAGGATGACATATGCAGTCAACAGCGTGGATAAACAAGATTCCGCTGGCATAACAACAATGGCAGCGTTTTCATAGTGTGGCGGGTAAACGCTGAAATAGGTAATGAATTATTAAGGAGAAAGTCACAAAATGACATTCATGCTTCTTCCGAATCTCTTTCTTTACTTTAATCCTAATGTTTTCCATCTCTTTCTTTAATGTCTTCTACGTCAAAACAGTCATTTTTTAGGCTAACAATGACACAACTAAAGAGTAAGTAGATCTGGTTGGGCAAGTGATAAGTTTTTATTTGATGATAGCTTTGTGTATTCAATTTATCCATTTAACCCAAAATATTACTTGATTGAATGTATCAAGATCACCGCAATAGCAGTGTGATGGTGACGGCGGTATCTGCGTGTTCTGATGAAATCACCTGCTAGCTCATGTACCAAATAACCAACATCTGCAATAGGAAGTTAGCCTAAAATGGTTTACTATACGCCATTTTCAGAGTCCAAGAAGGATTGTTAGTCATGTGCATAGTTTATAACTTGTTCACTTTAAAGAATTACAACAAAAATGTTTATTTCTCATTTCTTTATTTAAACGATCTGACCAAGGAAACGATAGTTAGTACATAAGAAATATATTTGATTTGCATTGTTATCTTGTGTCATTCACTCCAAAACCGGGTGCATTCCCCTAACATTGAATGGGGAAGAAATTTTGAGCAGTAATACGGCCATCTAGCGGCAAATAAGTACTTATTCTAGGTGTTTGTCGCCAGGAGAGCTTCTTTATTTTAAACGATAGAAGGAAAGCACAGTTAATACATAATGTATTTGAATTTCACTGCTGCGTCGCGTCATTGTCTCGATAACCTGGTGCGTTACCTTAACATTGAATGGAGAAGGAAAATACTACTACGACCATCTAGCGGCAAATAAACAAATACTTACTCCAGGTGTTCGTTGCCAAAAAAGCTTCTTTAGTTTAAACGATAGGAGAAAGGAAAGGACACTTAATATATAGAAATGTATTTGAATTCCACTGCTGCGTTGCGTCATTGTCTCGATAAACTGTGCGTTACCTTAACATTGAATGGAGAGGGAAAATACTACTACGGCTATCTAGCAGCAAATAAATAAGTACTTACCCTAGGTGTTCGTCGACAGGAAAGCTTTTTTAGTTTAAACGATAGAAGTAAGGAAGGACAGTTAATACATTAAAATGTATTTGAATGTAACTGCTGCGTTGCGTCATGTCTCAATAAAGCCGGTCTCCATGGCCGCGCTCGCCAAGGCGGGACGCCTTTGGTGCTTCGTAGCGCTGGGGATCGTGGGTTCGAGTCCCGCCTTGGGCATGGGTGTTATATGTTTGTGTTTATGTGTGTGTTGTAAAAGTAAGAAAACAGCAATCCAGTAATAATACACAAAAACAAGGCAAAAATGAAAATAAAGGTAAATAAAAGTAGGGTATACAGTGCCGGAGTCCCGATCAGACTCCAGTACCGTATTAAAAAAAAAATAAATAAATAAACCGGTGCGTTACCTTAACATTGAATGGGAAGGGAAAATACACCAGTACTACGGCCATTTAGCAACAAATAACCGTGGTACCACTGCCATCTGGCGGATATTAACCGAAATGCGTTCCCTTGGCACTGTTATATTCTGAATATTATGAGACTTAAAAAACTCCACCGTACTATTTTTAAACATTTTCTTTTCCACAAACATTTTCCTGACAATGACGAACAAAAAGAGAGAAAAAAAAATTGGTCAATTTGGTGCAGTCGTTCGGAAGTGATGCGCGTACATACATTTCGGCCATTCATTTGTATATATAGACATAACATTTTATATACAACAGTTGTACCAAAGTCGACGAGTAGAAAATTGTACTTAAACGGTCTTGGAAGGCTGGTATACCGTCATGGCAACTTTTGCAGATTTTAAACAAATTCAACGCACCATTCAAATTCTGTGGCTCTGGCTCGTATTGAAATTCCTGTGTTTATCACTCATATTAAAAATTAAAAAAACTAGACAACTAATTGCTAAGTATGATTAGTTATTTAGAATCGAATTCCACATTCGTACTCTTGCGTGCACAAAAAGTGGCTCATTCCCCTAGATTGTATTTTTTTTCTCTCTCCGTTAGATATGCAGCTTCAGGTAACCAAACTATGATTGGTTCAAGCCAGACCGAGAGCGATGGTTCAGGCGGTTTCGTCTTTGGTCCGCATTCGGGACCAAAGGGTAACGCGGGTTCGATCTACTTGACATTTTTTCGGGGATTTCCCCGAACCAGAAAGCGAATGCTAGGTAGGTTCATTATATCCTCCGAATTTTTCTGTCCACTTTCTCCTAATCATCTATCTTTCAGGGTTGAAGGGAGAGGCGACGGTGTTCGGCTGGATGGTGGATTGAGCATTGTTAAAGGTTATCCTGGCGTCGTCGTCGGGACCCGCCTTTGGGTTTGGGGCTCCCTCTGGAGATCCACCGGGAGGCTCGGGCCCGTGAGCAGGGCCTGAAGATGCATCGGAGACGATGCTTTAGCCGAGTTTAGGGGGGTATTTAGATGTTTCCTTTATTCTTAACAGAAAAAAATGGGGGGAAAAAATGCACGAAGATTTGTGTTTACTAAGTTCTTGAATTCATGGGCATTCTCAGATCCTCTTGGGATATTGCTTGTGACAAATCCTTCTTACTTACCTGAAAATTATTTTACTATATTTAACTAGTGCAATCCATTTATCAACTCTGCAAATCCATGACCTCCACAGGGCATTAACCAATTTAAAATATTATATATGCGTTAACATTTATTAAAATAATGCATAAAAACCGAGTGCCCTACGGATTAATTTTGGAATCAACTTGTCTATAAAACCTCGCTTTCATCCTTATAATACAAATTATATTGTTGGTATCTCTTAGCCTCTGTGGTTTAGTTATAAGTGGGCTAAAGCATTTCCAAGCACTAAAACCAGGACAAAAGTGAATTAGGTTGAGCTGTTATATGACTTAACATTGTCATAAATAACTAACTATATCCATCCCTGTTCTTTCTTTTCAATCTCTTAGCACATGGAGACCAATCATGAGACCGCATTTTGTCTGCCATCAGTGCATCATGATCGTTTTGAGAGTACCTAACTTGAAGCAAGATGATTGAGAATTCCTTAGCCTAGTTATAAGCATGCTGAATTCTAAATTGCGAGACTGTCAGTTAGATTCTGAGCGGTGGTACAGTGATTTTTTTTCTTTCCTTTCCTACTTGCTCTTATTTAATACAATTACCCTTCACTCTCCGCAGGCATTCATGTACATTTATACATATATGCCCAAATAAGTTACAACACTACAAAAACAAAGAGCGCTACTGGCTTACATATTAGTAATTTGTATATGTTACCGCACAATCACATTCCCATAGATGGAATTTGCGGCACACGAGCTGCTATATCGTTTTGTTGGATATTCAGAAGGTGAACAAAAACACAGATCATTAGCTAAAACATTTCTTTACAAATAAAATAGCTTACAACAAAATGGGTGTCTATATCGTCTTCTTAATAACGTGAGGTAGGTCATATTTTCCACGAACACACTTTATCTTTACTCCAGGCACATCCTGGAGTCGTCCCACTCGACACAGCACGATGTTATGCTCCTGCAGGTTATGTCCTATACCAGGGACATAAGCCACCATCTCTCTGCCTGTACTCAGCCGGACAAGGACGCATTTTCTGTTGGCAGAGTTGGGCTTCTTGGGCTTCTTTATCAGGGTCTTCACAACCACACCTTTCGCGAATGGTTTACCGCCCAATGGTTGTCTTGGAGGCCGTGTCTTTATGTGTGGGCCTGTGCGATGCATTTGCTGTAGACTAGCCATAGCCCTACTCAACAAGCTGGGGCTCACTCCATTCATGTTTTGCATGGGCGTGGGTGCTGTAAAACAAAGCAATAGTTGTCAGTGCAGAAACAAAATGAGTCGGTAACAATACATTGAAGATAATACAATGATGCCATTTTCGAGACTGTACAAAGTAGAAACAGCTTTATGAAAAGTAACACGAGTTCTTAGCTAGGGTATTATTTTCTCTAATCCATATGTACAATGTATATAGTGGATAGAGAGGTATTGTATTCCATCCAAAATTCGAACCAAATTTTCATAGGAAATACACGTTTTAGGGTCCTCTGAATAAAAAGAAAATCTTTTTAGAAAAATGTCCGTGTGTGTAATGTCTTTGTGACTGTGGACAGCATAACTCAAAAACGAAATGTCATCTGTATTTAAGATCAGTATCTTCCAAGGATGTGACACGAAGATTTTCAGGAAAATCCCCCCCCCACTCCCAACTACCATGTATTGTTTTTTTTTTTTTTTGATAAAGTTTAACGCCCGCTTTTACACCCATACTTGTGGCACCGCAGGCGATTACACTGATAATGAAATGAAAATGCAGCACCAGTGGAATGCGATGGCAGGGGAAACCGGAGAAACCCCGCCCCTGCGCCACTTTGTTCACCACAAACCTTACATACGCTCGCTTGTGATCGAACCCGGGCCGTCTAAGTGAGAGGCGAGAAGTCTAACCACTCGGCCATGGCGTGGCTCAACTACCCTTTACATGGAATATTTCTTGAAAATATTAATTTGCTCTAACGATTTTGATTAAAATACCACATAGCTATTTTTATGACAAAAAATGTACCTTGAATTTTCTGGGAATAGCCTCTGAAGGCTACGTTTGTATAACTGGTAAACCGTAACAGCTAGACAAAAAATTGCTACATAAACATGTACATTACGTTAAACACGATTTGTATGGTATATAATTTTGTTGGCGAGTTAACGTTTCCCAGATATTCCTATTATTGTTTTCAGTTTTAAGCTACTAAACGTTTTTCGAACGGGAAGTTATCTCTCTCTCTCTCTCTTGTATACCCCTAGCAAGCAAAGATAACCAATTTCAATTGTTTCATATAGCGACCGGCTTTTAAAAGATTTGACTACTGCTTTCCCCTCTACTTACAAAGAAGCAAGTGATAACACCAATTCTGCTAATGTTTATCTCGATTATCATGATGCAGATAATTCTTTACAGTCTTTTGTAATAAATGTTTGTTTGCGGAATAACTAGAGAAAGTGATGTGAGTGGAGCCATCAGATTTTTTTTTTAATTCTCAAACCTTGTTGGAGATTAAAGTGATTAGAATTGGATTATCAGGGATCTCTCTGCACAGAAAAAAACATCACAATATATATCTATCTCCCTATGAATGTAGCACTAGGAGCGTAATGCAATTTGTAATGAAGTATCGCCTGGAAAGTGATTTTTCATCTAGTTACTTTCTTATTTTTAACTAACAGAAACCACAGCTCCTCTCGTATTATGTCGAATAAAAGTGTTGTAACGGGCGCATTAGAACGTATGAGTTCTCTTTCCACACAATCGTGAGAAACAATTGAATACTGGCAGGACTTTAAAACAATGAACAATTTGAGCCATTAATAACCAACATCTCGGGACGATGATACCACATAAAACTTTTCTGAATGATATATATTAGACACGTCTATTGCTTAACGTCTGGGCTAAATTATATAAATTTCCTTCCGAATGAGAGGACTTCACAATCTATTCCAAGAAAATATAAGATATACCTACAAGTTATCTGTCATGTAAATATCTTTAATATTTCGTATTTTAATACAATTCGTTAGTCATTTTTTTTTTTCAAAAAATAAAAACAATTCGAAAAATGTTGCCTGGGGCTGGAGATATTGTATTGAAAATCTGAACTTAAAATCCAACTTTTGTATTTATTCATTTTGTTTTTGAATTTAACTGTTCGTAGACACCCACACACACACAAGACTTTTTTTAATTTTTTTTTTTTTTTTTTTTTTTTTTTTTTTGTGAATTAAGAGGCCTCAAAATACATATTACCGGACATATCTCGACATCGATTTTTTGATCCAATACAACACTTACCGTAATTACTAGAGTAGGAAAAGTATTAAATTATGCCACTTCTTATGTATTCATCCAATGACATTTTCTAAACAAAACTTATAGAAACATTATGACTAAATGTCAGCACTTGTTAAAAAGAAATTTAAAAGTAAACTAGGGTGCAAGAATAAGACCGCAAATTTCCGTATGCTGAAATCGCGTTCCACTAGAACCCCAGTTGGAGATATACGGCCTGTTTTCTAAGAGAAGTTTGAGCTATGTTTCATAACAATGTTTCGTCATTCTTGATAAAGCACATGAACAGGAATATAAAACAATTAGACTAAAGATTAGTCCAACATATACATTAACAAGTTATTTGTGCAAAATAAAAACATTTCAGAAAGATTTTTGCTAGGCTTTTAATATGCACATATATTTAAGGGGACATATGAAAATGCCTATCTTACCTAGAGGGCATTTTAATCGTTTGAGACGTTTCTTTATCTTTTTGAGATAAAGAGCACAAGACTGTCCCTCCAATAAGCTGATTAGTGTGAAGAAAATTTTTACCAGTATTACAGCACGTGTCTGTCGATGTTGCACCTCACAAGCATGCTTAGAAAATATAGACACAAAATGAAAGATGGTAGACAATCAGTCGATTTTCTGCCAAAACTCCGAGAAGGGAAGAACGAAAAAGAAAGCATAATCATTTTATCTAAGTAATATGATTTTATGTGCATATTTGCCCTCTCTGATGGTTATTTGGTAACCCGTGCGTCTAACAGATGTTTTGTTGACTACAGACTGAATATCATACTAAATAGAAACCTATAGGAGAAATCTCCAATTTTAAAAAGGAAGTGCCCTTAGGATGTTTCAAGCCGTGACTATTAGTTTGAAAGTCGCATGTCTCTCCATGATATTAGGAACAGCAATATTTGTTCCCCGAAGAGTTCAAGATGAATTTGAGTGGTTATGGTGCGTCAAATATTAAAACATGGTTCGTTAATAAGTATAATACAGATAAATAAATGTTTAATGTTCGCAAGGCGGTAAATTCATCATGGAAAGTAATGGCAGGAGAATATAAAAAATCTGATGTGTTCCATTCACATGACTTTCTCTACATCTCTATAACAAATTTTGTTGAAAAGCTTATGCTTCTTTTACTTCATGCTAATCGAGAAAAAATTAGCAGAAATAGTCTTATTACTTGCTTTCCTGTAGAAGGGGAATAGGATAGGCTAAAGTATTAGTCAAAAGCTGGTTGCTATGTGATTGAAGTTCCTTTGTTTGTAAGGATAGGAGTTGACAAATTCCCTTATAAGGAAAGTATTTTAAAGCTGAAGCCAATAACATGGAATATGACAAAAGCGGTCATCCTCACGAAAAAAAAAAAAAAAAAAAAAAAATGTACAATATAACAAACGAGTTTTAACGAGCTCTAGATTTTTTGTGGGGTAAATTTTTTGCCTATATCTTACGGTTTACCAGTAATACAAAATTCCGCAATTTTAATCCAGAATAAAAATGTTTTCATAGGCTATTCCCAGAAAATTAGAGCAATTTTTAAGAAAATCAAAATTTTCGAATTTTTTTCCGTGTAAAAAATAGGTAGGGGGATTTTTTTTGAAAATCGTGTCGCATCCTTAGCGGTCTTTTCATTTTTCAGCAATGCCTTTTTTTTTTTTATTCAGGGAGATCCAAAACATGTATTTCCAGTGAAATCCCGGTATCGAATTTTGGTTGCAATACAATACCTTCTCTATAGATACACTATGTACGTGTAGAGAAAATATTTTTTTTTTATTCAAACATGTATTTCTGGTGAAATCTCGGTATCGAATTTTCCAGTGTATTACAATACCTTCTTTTATACACTATGTATGAGTAGAGAAAGTAAAAGACATATTTTATGTGTTACATACATGACTATCTCTACCCTCTAATGTTTGCGAGTATACAAGTTATTACTATGAAAAGTTAATTTACATGTACACTTTAACTGAGATAAATGTATGCAGAAATACGCACACATACAAATACTTCGTTATAGACTAGCTGAGTTACCCGATGATGCATAGTTTGCGTTTTACTTTCTCCTAGAGTACTATGCATGTACATGAAGACAATGAAAGTATAGTATTCCGTTCAAAAATGTTATACCAACATTTAACTGGAAATACATGTTTTGAGGTTCCACGAATAAAAAGTTATTTTAAGAAAATGTCCCATGTGTATGTTAGGGAGGGGGCAGCGTAACTCAAAAACGAAAAGTCCGTTTCCAAGTTTCCGACACGAAGATTTTCAAGAAAATCCTCTCAGACCCAACTACCTTTTACATGGAGAAATTTTCGAAAATTTTGATTTTCTCAAAAATGCCTCTTAATGCCTTGATTAAAATACCGTACATTAAAAATATTTACTGAAAAAATGTATATCTTGAATTTCCTTTTAATAGCCTCTGTAGTATTCTTCATTCTGAATAACTTTTGCGTAACTGGTAAACTGTAATAGATACACAATGGAATGGTAACAGATACAGAAAAACTTGCTACACAAAAAAATGTAATTCTCATCAAAACACACAATTTATGTTCTATACATTTTTGTGTGTAGCTAACCTTTTCCAAGATATTCACTCTTATTAGTTTTAATTTTAAAATACTTATGCTTTTCACAAACATTAAATCGTCATGCGTGTTTTTTTTTTTTTTTTTGTTTTTTTATTTTTTACTCCTGACCATGCGAAGAAAACCGACTTTCTATGTCAAGTGCAAAGCAATAGCTTTTAAAAGACTTAACTATCACTTTAGCTTTTTCCTTCTACTTATAAGGAAACTAAGTAACATCTACTCATGTTTATTTTGATTAGCATGAAATAGAACAATACTACTAACTACCAACCACCACCACCACTACCACTACTATTATTAATAATATTTTGAAAGAACTTTGTTTACAGATCATGTGAATGGAATACACAAGTTTTAATTAGTGACAAATGAATTTACCTCTTCCCATTGTTTTGTGAAATTATTTTACGATAGAGAGAGAGAGAGAGAGAGAGAGAGAGAGAGAGGGTATGAACTTGAGGGATTTATAGAGAATCCTCTCCTTTACCCACTAGCTGCAATTCTGTACAGTGCCAGCTATTCCAAAGAGCAGATGAGGAATTCTTTCGATGTCCATGCAAAAGGAGTGAATCATCAGGGGAGCTTCTGATTTCCTTCTGACAGTCTACCTAGTTCTGGAGCTGCTGCTTTAAGTGCCCTTTGGTGTGGAAGAATTCTAGGTCGAACATGTTCCAGTAATTTTTAGATAATTATAGAGGATGAAATTGTAACCCTTCGTACCTTATTTTTGATACCATATTCATTTTCATAAAAGCTACATCGTTATCACATTACAAGAATTCCTTAACAAATACAACGAAATAAAGATTCCGCACTTCTAAACTACTGAGTTAATCTCTCTGGAAAAGACAGTCTGCGACAACCGAGAAAAATAATTTCAGTTAATACAACATATTGGTTCACTGATTTCTAACGCTAGCATTTTTTCTCTTTATATATTATTTAGCATGCCTTCCAACGAACTTGATTACAACGTAATACAAAACAAATCTTTCTTACATGAGGTTTATTAGAAGATTTTGGCATCCAGAAATAGCTTTCTTTTCAGGCATCATCGTCACGATAGTCTTTCTTTCATTTTTGCTGCACCTGCTCATCACACAGCCTTCTATTTATCATTCATCATTGCATTATCTTTGGGATTCCCTACCAGAAGATATAAAGGACTGCCGGAACGTTATACAGTTCAAGAGGCAAACCTTTTATAGTCAAATCGTATCTGCTGCTGGTTAAAGCAATAAACACCTCACAGTATTCATTTTCTATTACTACTATATTATGTACTAGTAACTAATATTTTAAATTTAAATATTAAATCATTTTTAAAATTTGTTTCTATGAATATTCCGCTTAAGAACACTTTGGTTAGGATTTTTTTTTCATTTTAAAATATTTGTTGAACCTTTGTTTTTATTAATTAGGTTGTAATGCATTTTATTTCACCGTGTTTATACTTTTTGTTTTTTAACCTGGTTGGTCATATCGGACGACGAGTAAAATTGGTGAAATATTATGCTTAAACGATCTCGGGGTCTCTGGAGATTAAAGATATTGACATTCGTCTTCTCATGATAAGGGGAAATATGGAAGGAAAAAAAAAAAAAAAAAAACTCTTATCTGTGTAACTCACCCTAAGCGAGATTCGAATTCGCGGCCTGTTGAATTTGAGGCCGACACGGTACTCACACCACCGAGGCGGGCTGTACTCAATTGTATATACTGCTTGGTTGAGTGAATGAATAGGCCTTATGGCCTTAACTCTAACAAGAGTAAATAAATAACTCTATGGAAATCATATACCAGTTTTGAGAAAGCATTCAACCGATATATTCACTGGATAGAGAGTAATACGTATATATATGCAACACGGGTGTTAGCAAAATCTTTCAAAACAGGTTTATATGAAATCCTACTTATTTTTTTTTGGTAATTGCATTAAGTATTTGTATATTTACTTACTAAACTATAGTAATATTAAACCTGTTATAATCTGGAGTGTGTGTGCGTGCGTGCGTGCGTGCATATATGTGTGTGTGTATCTGGCTCTATCTTTATGGTATCTGCACAAGAAATTAAAATCAACATTGAAAATAAAAAAGGCGATGTATTCCATTCACATGCCTTTCTCTACATCGCTGTAACAAATTATTGTTAAAAAGTATATTCTTCTACCTTCTTTATGAAAATCGCGATAAAATTAGCAGAAATTTCCTTAATTATTTTTTTCCTTGTAGGTAGAACGAAAATAAGGGAATACACTAGTCTAAAACGAATGTCAAATCTCTTAAAAGCTGGTTGTCATGTGTTTGAAATCCGTTTCTATGCAGGGCCAGAGGTTTACAACTTTCCGCGTGAGAAAAGTTTAATTATTACGAGTGTTTGAATATTTAATAGAAATTGGTATATTAATAAATGTATTTTGATTATCAATTAGATTAAAATATTTAAATTTATATTATGATGAATTTTTTTATATATAAATATAAAGAATTAGGCAAATATTTGCTCATCTGAAGCACAGAAATTGTCAAGTATATTGCATAAATTCCGTGTTTTGTGTGATCTACATTTTTTTTGTGTAGTAAATTTCTGACTACCTCTTACGGTTTACGCAAAATTCAGCAAAATTCGTTAAGAATAAAGAGGTCTTTGGAGGCTATTCCTAGAAAATTCAAGATATACATTTTATTTGCCATATACATATCTTTAATATATGGTATTTTAATCAAAGTCGTTAGTGTCATTTTTGAGAAAATCACATTTTTTTTATTTTTCTTCCATATAAAGAGTAGTTGGGGTGGGGGGATTTTTCTCAAAATGTTTGTGTCGCATCCCTGGAAGATATTTAACTTAAATACCAGATTGGTATTTTACCGACTTTTCGTTTCTGAGTTATCGTCTTCACAGACACAGGGACACACACAAACGGATCTTTTTCTATTTTTTTTTTCTGATATGCGAACCCTAAAACGTGTTTTTCCGGTGAAACCTCGGTATCGAATTTTTGGGTGGAATTTAATACCTTTTCGATACACTATGTATTTAGTACGTGTAGAGAAAGTAAAAAGGAAATGGTGTTGCTAAATGCCTCATGTAGTACCGAAGAATCCAACGTAACGTTTTATGACATATTTATTGTTTTAGTAATTTTATTACACTTGACATAATTTAGTAAATTATTAACGATTTTGAATAAAACTGTTTATAATTTAGGTGTACAAAAATTGTAATAACATTTACTTCAAATAAATGCTTATCAAATTACTGGGACACATTCAACAGGTCGTGAGTTAGAATCTTGCTTAAGGTGAGTTACCCGGATATGGTTTTTTCGGGGTTTTTCCTTGTCCTGAGAAGATGAATGTTGAATAACTTTAAGCTACATGGACCTCGATATCATTTGAGCATCATTTCACCAATTTCATTCATCGTCCGTTATAACCAACCAGGTTAAAGGGCGTTAAACTACAAACAAAAAAAATACTAGGCTCAACCATGTGCGCGCTCGTTAGCTTTGGTGCTTCATGGCGCAGGGTATCGCGGGTTCGAGTTCCGCCTTCGGTAGAGGTGTTTGTATTCTTGCATGTGTATCCGTGCATTTATGGGTTCAATTGCTCTTTTAAGGAATCATCTTTACAATTTTCATTATCAATGATGCTATTTCATGTTCTTCCACTACTTCATTTATAACATTATAACTCGAATTTTGACACTGTTTATTATATATTGTTCTATTTCTTATTGCTATATTCAACCATTTGTGTGTGTTCTTGATAAGTCTTGATATATATAAACTGCGCTGTATACGTAAGAATGAGTCCACAAGGAGCATCGTCGAAGCGTTAAGACTTCAGGTGAAGATAGCTAATGGTAGAATAAACGAAGATGAAGATTTAAATATAACCCCTCTTTGTATCTTAAAACAATTAAAAATACATGATGCTAATGGAGCGCAAACTGTTACAGAATGTTATTGCATAGTAGTCCGAAGACAATGGCGGCGAACAAAAGCAATTCATTTGGTGAATCTGTGGCTTTTATAGGCATAAACTGTGCTCTGGGAGAAACAGAAATAGAACAAGGAGGCCAACTAGAAATGAAATAATTTCGAAACTGTCAGATTAAAACGCAATGAACATGTTTCGCTTGTTTGGTACGCAATGCATACGTAATTTGCCCTTTGCTCTGTTGCTAAATGAGTTCAGCTGAACTGTTAGCGTTTACCTCATTAACGAGAGCAAATACAAAGTATAATTACAGTATAACCTTAACACAAGGTTCAAAGTCGTCTGTTCGTTGCACAATATCCCCTGTTGATGGTCACGTAGCCTTACAATCACGTGATCCAAACCGAAATGCTATAAAAATACTTGTTTGCGTAAGGAAACAAAGTGGTGTGCTAACGTTAAAAACCTTAGAAATGGTTTTGCAATTATAAGTTTCTGAAACATAACACGATGATATAGCGTCATTACATGATAATCAAAACCTTTTTACAAAAGTCCTGGTCAGTAGTATTCGAAAGTACATAGTCGCTTATATTTTAGAACTGCATGACTAGTACGCACAGAATTTTGTAAACAAAATAAGATTTCGACTGGCCCCGTAGCTTAGTCGGTAGTGCACCTGCATGCTATGCGAGTGACCCCGGTTCAAAGGAGGGTGGGAAATATTCTCTAAATAAAATTATTCCCTATCCTCCCCAGAGAGAATGAACGAAAGTAAGTGGGTGGGGGTGGGTGGGGGGGTGAGCGTGTGCGTGCGTGTGTATTTTTTGTACTATAAAATTAAAGTATATATAGAAAACCCAACGACATCAACTTGTCGATAGGCAATATGTTCCAAATGCCGCCGATATAAACATACAATTTTTTTACAAAAGATTATTCTTTTATACATAATATGCTAAACAAGATAAACATTAGGAGAATTAGTGTTATACTTGGTTTCTTGTGAGTAAAAGGGAAATAAGGGAATACCCAGGCCAAAGGGATAGTAAACTCTTTTAAAAGCTGCTTGCTATGTGAAATAAGAGAAATTTGGTTTGCTTTGAATGACTAGCAGTAGAACATGAGAGATAAAATGACAGGGGACTTTCTGTTCGATAAACCTTTAGGTAGTTTAAAACTGTTAATTTGTTAACATACTTGCACCTGATTGCTTATGAAATATGCAAAAGGAATTTCAGAAAGTCAATTTGAGATGGGTAGAAATATTTTGGCATTTCTCCTTTCAAAAATTATCATTCAGTAATTTTTCTAGGGTTTTATAATTGAATTATCACTGCTGGGTACTTTAATGCACCTGTAGGGAGAATTTTTGTAAGCATAAACAGAATTTAAAGTCGAAACACAAAAAGCATTGTTCCTTACACTAAATTTAAAACACAAATTGCCCAAGTTTTTCAAATATTTGAAACAAAATGAGAAACTGCTGAAAAAAAAAATCCTTCTTCAGGGAAATATATACAATAGCCTACAGTTTTATGACTTGGGTAACATGATAATTTTATTTGGTGCTTATATTGATGATAATGCTACTATGTTGTTAATTGTAATTAGTAATATCATTACTTTATCATTAAAATTAAATTAAATTTAGTTTTATTTATGGACGCTCTGCAAGGTCTGTGTCCTATTCTATTTTGGGAACAAAAGACTGCTTAACTGTGCTCAGAGGCCTCTATATCAGCTTGAGATTCTTTTATGTGCTTATGAAGCCATGCTAAGTACTTTTCTGCCTGAAAAAATCCATTTCTCCCTCAGCCAGGTTTGAACCCACGATCTTGGGAGTCAGAGGCTAGCATGTTATCCTTAAACCACAGGGGATGTCTTTAATTATAATGTAATATGTTAAGTATTCTATAGCTATGCTTTATGTTTATAATAAATAGTTAAGACATTTTAGATTTTCTATCTGCACTGTAACAATTAACAATTTAAGTAATAATTTAAATAAAACGTCAGTTGAAAAGTGTCCCATTTTTAGCTTCAGAAAATATGGTCAAATTAAATAGAAGCAACCAAGCTAGTAAATGAACAAGATCTTTGAATGGTGTCCCATGAAATACAGAAATGACAATGATACAGATCATATGCTGAAGACAATGATGGAGAGTGTTCTTATGTATGGGTCAGCATGTTGGAATCTGAATGATAAATAGAATAATAAGTTTGAGATTAGAGAAATGGATGAGTTATGCAGAAGTCAGAATAGAGTATCTCAAATTACCACATATAAGAAATGTTACTAGAACAGTGTAACTGAAGTTATAAAACTGTTTGTAAAAATGGGTATTCAAAATGTGTTGCCAGAAGTTTACAAACTGTTTACCGTAACTGCAACAACTCCTTCCACAATTTGCAGTGTCAAGAGATTCTTCTCTGCTTGAACAAAGTGAAGTCTCACTTAAGGAGCACAATGGAACAAAACAGAGTTTCAGCTTTAGCAATGGTGTGAATAACTTCATGGAACTAAACAAAGATGGCCTAGTTTCCTTCGATGTCACATCACCCGTTCTGAATATCTATATACAAAAACTAAAATTACGACAGAAATGATGCTCACATCCTTGGACATGCAACAGATGAAACTGATGGATACTGGAGCTAATCAAATTATGCATTAAAACAGAATTACTACTGCTTCATGGATCATTCTATCGGCAAAATTCAAAACCTAACCATAATAAAAGAAATACACATAACTGAGAAGAAGAATTAGATTAAAAAAACAAAGACCCTCCCCATACAAGATAAAAGTCACTTATAAAAACAATTATATTATCATCCCACTTGTCCAAACAAATATTTAGAGAGCATAACAAGTGTGGATAAAAAAATTGAGCAAACTCCCGAGTTAAAGTGTATGACTGGAATGACGTATGTTCACTTTTTATGTGAGTAAAACTTGGACCTGAGTAGAATATCATGCTTGGGAAATCTGAGAGCTTGGGAAATCTGAGAGTTTGGTAATCACACCACCAAGCTGAAATCAAGTTTATCTTAAGCATTTAAAACAGTAGATCATAGAGAGTGTATTTATGTCTTCTGGAAACGGTTTACAATAGTCTGTTGCTAAGGTGAAACGATTTGTTCCCCACAGTGCCGTGTATGTTGTAAAACTTGGTTTGCTAAGCAGCTGTAACTAAAATTAAGAATGGAATCAGAGGACAATCTACTAGTTTTAGACAGTACTTGTGGAATTGTTAAATATGTACATAACCTAAAATACAGTCAAAAGCACAAATTCTAGATGCACAACAAATTGTGTACATTAACTGAAATTAAAAAAAAAAATTATATATATATATATATTTCTGTAATACATTCACATGACTTTCTCTACCCATTTCTAAGGGCAGTTTAATGACCTTTAAATCTTTGTGGGTCATACTGGATGAATGAATTAAATTAGTGAAACAATTCTCAACTGAACCTGAGATCATGGTGCTTAAGGTATTCCTACATATTTCACAAATTTTCTACGGTTTTCAATCACATTTTCTTTTTCTATTTCAATTACCACTACACTATGAAATTATGTGATCACATTCTTTATACTCGTAATGTTTGTGCATTTCCCAATATAATTTTGAATAGTTAAAACATATTTTTTAAAATCTTAGTTAAAACATAAGAGTTTATGCAACTTCATTTTTATGTTCTGAAGCACAAGAATTTAAGCAGCTAAAACTTTTACTTTCTCTACACATACTATGTGCATAGTATATAGAGAAGGTTTTGCATCCCACCCAAAAATTGATACCAAGATTTCACTGGAAATTCAGGGCCCCCTGAATAAAAAAAAAAGCATTTTTAGAAAAAGGTCTGTATGCATATATGTGCACGTGCATGTGTGTGTGTGTGTATGTGCGTGCGCACGCATATACCCTTTACATGGAAAAATTTTCGAAAATTTTGAATTTCTAAAAAATAGCCGGCGATTTTACTTAAAATCCTATATATTAAAGATATTTGCATCCCAAATAAAATGCATATCTTGAATTTTCTGGGAATAGCCTCTGAAGACCTCTTTATTCTGGATGAATTTTGACGAATTTTGCTGAACTGCTACACCATAAGAGATAGACAAAAACTTACTACACAAAATATGTAGATCTCACCAAAACACACAATTTATGTCCTTTACATTTTTGTTGTGGAGGTAACTGTTTCCTAGAGATTCCTTGTTATTGGTTTCAAAATACTTATACTTTTCTCAGACAGGAAGTGTCCATTTTCTTTTGTTCTACTCCTGGCCAAGCAAAGAAGCGATTTGCAATGGTAATCACATAACTATAGATTTTAAAACATTTGACTATCACTTTAGTATAGTGTATTCCTTTAGTTTCCTTGTACTTATAAGGAACTAAGTAATAAGAACATTCTGCTAATGTTTATCTCGATTGGCATGGAGTAGAAAGAAAAATAATCTTTTGTAAGAAGTTTGTTTGTAGAGCAGCTAGAGAAAGTCATGTGAGTGTAATACATCAGATTTTTTTTAAAAGGATTTAATAATAAATGCAAGTAAAACATATTACATTTCCCTTCAATTTACAAATAAATGTTGGTATTTTTGCTTCAAAACAAATACTGTTTATTTTTTGTTTTTTAATTTTACATAAGAATGAAGTCCCTTGCAGTATTTTTAGTTACATTTTATGGTTATAGTGAATAAAAATATGGACATTTTTTGGTTTTGAGTAAACTAACAAATAAAGCTCACAATAAAGTGCACCATATGTTGGACCCATTTCAGAAGACTTTTATCCACTTTAAACATTTTTCTTTCCTGAGGTACCTTCTTTGTTTTTTCATTGAGGTAAATCCTTGATTTTATCCCAGTGTAGGCATACATGCTGGCTTCCAATACACTTGCTACACTGACTTTACTAGGAACAATCGTCATTCTTCTCAGAAGTTGCATTTCAACTCTGATGCCAAAATTGAAATGCAGGACTCAACTTCAATGTGATGAGCCAACGTTATCTCTTTTGTACATTGCCTACATACTTTAATGATTCAGGGTAAGCCCATGTAGACAATTACACAATCCATTTGGATCACAACGCCTTTCATAGAGCCTGTTTCTCAGCTAGAGAACGAGATCTGAATGATAATATGCCGATAATCAGAAATGATAAAAATAATTGGCATTGCACTCGCACCACACCCACTTCAATCCATAAGAACATGTGAGCCCATCTTAGTGGTGCAGGAGTGGCATATTGCCTCACATTCATAGGTTGTGAATTCGAATCTTGTATAGGGTAAGTTATAAGGTTTGTTTTCAGTTTTTCCTTATCCTGAGAAGAGGAATGTCTAGTAACTTTAACCTCCATGGACCCGGATATAATTTCAGTATGATTTCACTAATTGTATTTATCATCTGATATGACCAACCAGGTAAAAGTGTGCCTGTCCCTTTGAATACCCTTTTCAGGCTTAAGTAATTATTGTGGCCATTTTAAAAAAAAAAATATAGTTTTTAAAATTAGAAACATGGGGCTTTCTTATGGTGCTAAAAATACAAAAGAGGTCTAAAATGCCATTTTAAATATATATATATATACACACACACACGCACACACACACACATAAATGCCTCAAAGTTAATTAACATTTGTCTTCTTAAGGGAAAACTCTAGTAAAACCTCAACTGAGTAGTTCACCCCAACCAAGGCAAACTTAGGACTACTTGAATGCATATCACATGTATTACCTTTAGACTATAAAGGTGGGTATTCCCTTCTTTAAAGATAAGCCTCCATTATAGATTTTGTTGTACATATAAAAAGTATGCAATAAGCTACTTAAATCTCTTACAAGTGGATTCCTATGTGAAAGCTTTGAAATTCATTCTCTTTACATGAACATAGGAAAGAAAGGGGGAAAAAAAAAATCTGATGTGTTCCATTCACATGACTTTTTCTACATCTCTGCAACAAATTATTGTTAAAAAGCTTATGCTTCTATTTACTTCATGCTAATTGAGAAAAAATTAGCAGAAATAGTATTATTACTTGATTCCTTACGTAGAAGCGAAATAAGGGAGTACCATAGGTTAGGTTTTGAAAGTCAAAAGATGGTTGCTATGTGACTGAAGTTCCTTTGTTTGTATGGACAGGAGTTGACAAATTCCTGTATGAGAAAAGTTTGAGTTTTTCAAAGCTGAAACCAAAAACAAGGTATATCTCAAAAATGATCTACTCAATGAAAGAAATGTAAATAACATAAATTGCATGTTTTAACGTGCCTTACATTTTTTGTGTGGTAAGTTTTTGTCCATGTCTTACAGTTTAGCAGTTATGCAAAATTCCGTAAAATTCATCCATATTAGTCTTCAGAGGCTATTCCCAGAAAATTCAAAGTATACATTTTATTTGTCAGGTAAATATCTTATTATAATCAAAATCGTTAGAACCATTTTTGAGAAAATCAAAATTTTCGAAAAAGGGTAGTTGGGGTGGGGAGATTTTCTTGAAGCTCTTTGTGTCGCATCCTTGGAAGATACGAACTTAAACACCAAGTTTCGTATTCGTCTTTTCTGTTTTGAGCTATGCTGACCAAAGGCACACAAACAGACCTTTTCCCAAAAATGCTTCAAAAGGACCCAAAACATGTGTTTCCAGTGAAATCTCGGTATCAAATTTTTGGGTGCATTACAATACCTTCTCTATATACTATGTACATAGTACATGTAGAGAAAGTAACAACTGTGATTTTCAGTAAGAAATGTACAGGATTACGCATGAAAAACCAGCCCAAGTATAGATTGCTTGCCCACCAATTATGCGCGACTTGTTGCTGCCTGGCACATGCAGATACAACAAATAGACAAACATGCATTGGATAATAAACAAATAACAAATGAGTTAATGCAAAGGTCTGTATTTACTGAATAGTCTTTTAATTACATCACACTAGGTCCTGAAAATGAACTTATGCTTCAATGCTCTTTTGCATATGGCCTAACATGTTAATGTACACTTTGTGCAACTCTGGCACAATAATTCTCAGAATATCATTCTAAATATTGTCCTTCAGGCTTATAAGGGTTTTGGGTTATTTACATATACGTTTTCCTTTAGACTGCCCACAGATAACTCACAAGTGGTTAGATCTGGTGAATACAGCAGCCACAGTTCTTTGCCGATAGTCTTTTCTTCTGTGAATCTTTAATGGTTTCATATAAATAGAGGTCCCAAAACCCTTCGTTTTCAATTTATTGAGGTTCAAAATGTCATTAATCAAAACATTTAAAAGTGACACACTATTTTATTTTTGACGTTGTTGGGACGTATTCAACATAACCACCACTCATTGGCAAATACTTGAGATGTCCTCCTCTTGCCTAGACAAGCACTCACTTGTTGAAGTATGGACTATCAAATACTCCGTCAGTATTACATGGTTTTGCAGGCTTCCATGATGTCTGTATTTCATTAAAGATTTCTGCTGTATAAACCAACTGTCTAATGTTCCTCCAAAGATAAAAACCCATAGATTTGAGGCTGGGGGAACATGTAGGCCATGGGACTGATCCTCCTCTATCTATCCATCTCTCATGGTAGATACCAGCCAGTGAATTTTGAATAATGGGAGCCCATCATGCATAAACCACATGTTTCTTATTTGCAGGGGCACATCTTCTAGTAAGTCTGGGAGAGTGTTCTGAATAAGTAAGTCCCTGTAGACAGCGCCTATAAGGCATGCTGGGAGAATGCATTATGCAACTGACAAATGTAAACAAGCAGCCATGGTAGCACAAGGTCAATTCTGCAGGGTAAAATGGGTCCAAGCCAATATGGATTATAGCACAGATAAGTGAAGTTGCTGCTATTAAACGTAAACTTTCATTAATAAATTGATAATGCAAAAATCACATATTTATATGAAAATATTTTCTTGTTTTGATGTAAGGAATACATTCCCAAACGTTGTGAAAGTATTTTTGAATCATCTTATATACTACTCTTTGCTGGTATGGAAATGCCAGGAAACTTTTTTGCAAAAATGTACAGAATTTCTTTAAAAGAATGGTAGAAACATAGTCTCCGCTATTGCAATTCTTTCTTGAAGAGGATACATCTTGCTGAGATATTTACTCACATGTTTCAAGCAAGTTGCAATAGATTTCGTACTGACAATACAAAACTAATCACAATAGCTTTGTAACAGTAGATGACATTGGTGGGCAGCAATGAGCAGTCCAGTATTCGGGGCCAATTTTTCATGCACTACTCTGTATAATACAGCAATCAATGAACCAGGAAATTACAAGAGAGATAACATATACAAAATCCCAGGATGATGAATTGATACATGAAGGGAGAAGCAAGGGGAAGTAAGGAGGTTGAAAGTGAACAGGTCAGCCGGATAGTGCACACAGTAAAGTTGAATGTAGTGACAAGCACATGGACACACAATATGGGTGTTTGGTGGAAAAAATGAAAGATGAGCCTTCCATTTGTGGAAGGATGGAGACAGGGAGAAATACATTATAATGTGGGTAAAGTCAAATAACAGAGTGGAAATAGGCTCACCACACTGTGTGACTAGACATATTAAAATTTAGGAGGATATAGATAGTAGACAAGGGAGGTGGGAGAAAGAGTCGAGTCAAGTCAAGTTAAATCATGAATTATAAAAAGTGAAAAAGAGAGGAGGAAAGGTAAGTGGAAAAAGATAGGTGAACAGAGGACAATAAAGAGGGTAGGGGGAGTTAAAAGTTAGGATGAATTAGGCATTTTTTATAATAAAGACAAATTTGGGACAAGACAGAAGCTGGAACAGAAATAGGTGGAAAAAATGAGTGAAAGGAAATTAAAAGGGAGATTAAATTTAAAGGTGGACATAAATAGGAGAGAAAGTTCCCAAGTTCAAAGGGCAGCCCAAGATGCATACAATTAGTATGATATGAAATTCATTTCAATAGAAAAATCTTAAGAATTTGTAAATTAAGAATTGATTCCCTCCATGGTGTAGTGGTTACCATGCTGACCTCTATTACCAAGGTTGCAGGTTCAAACCTGGCATAAAAATCCTTAGCATGGCTTCCTTTGGAAGGGAAGTAAAACCGTTGAGCCCATGTAATCTTTATTTGCATGTAACAGAACCACATACCTTGAAAGAAAAGGTCCCTGGGCTAAATTTCCCATTTTAACATCCACAAGTTGTGATTTCATTCTACACTGCCATCTATGGGTGGTGCATTGATCATTCATATGCTTATAATGGCAAACTTGTAAATTATAAATTCCCTGAGCAAGAAACCACTTTACTGATGGCCCAATATATGACAACATGGCGTAATGGAACTTGAAATTAAGAGTATCTTGACAATTATAAATGCCACAGAAGAATTCTGTGTTTTGTGGAGATTTAAATTTTTTTGTTCAGTAAGATTCTGTCTATCTCTTATGGTTTACCAGTTATGCAAAAGTGATTCAGAATAAGAGGACTCAGATGCTATTGCAAGAAAATTAATTATATATCTTTTATTTGTATGAAAATATCTTAAACAATGTTATTTTAAATGAAATTGTTAGGACCTTTTTGAGAAAATAAAAAGCTATGAAAAATATTCCATGTAAAGGGTAGTTTGCGGTGGGGAGATTTTCTTCAAAATTTTTGTGGCATCCCTGGAAAGAGCTGAAATTAAATACCAAATTTGTTATTTAACCGACTTTCCATTTTTGAGTCCTGTTCTTAGACACATAACACCTATATTTTTCTAAAATTGTCTTTTTAGATTCAGGAGACTTCAAAACATGTATTTGTGAAGAAATGTTGATATTAAACTTTGCATGAAATACAACTTCCCCTAGTAAGGAAAGTAATATATTAACCTCACAGTTTAACATAACAGGGAGTAGGTAATTGTGCAAAAGGTCCAAATCATGAAAACCATACTTAAGTCCAAACTGATTCCAAGAGAACAATAAATAAACCTATTATTCTGAAGGACTGGAAAAACTCGTTGCTGCAATGTAAGGGAAGAAAACCCGTCAGTTAACAGTATGACAAGTAGAAAGTTATAAATAGTGCAATTTGAATATTCATATTATTACACATAATCCAGTATTTTATACTACAGTTGCAAATAAACTGTTAAAAGCTATTAATTTGTTTCTAGATATAAATCTACAGGTGCTGCTTCCACTCTTCTGAATTACAATAAGAATTATTCATCTGATGCTGGATCTGCAAAGCTGTTGAGGTTGAGAATGATGCTGCGATCTCAAAGACTGCTGATCCACAAGAACTAAATCTTACCACAGTTAAGGGTCCTCAAAAAGAGAAAAAGGAAAAAGTGCAATTTTGTGAATCTGAAGGAATTCAGAAACATGCCACAAGTGAACTGCAACCTTGTGCTCTAATAGCAGATGACAATGTTAGACCTATAAAATAATTTGCTATGCATTCAAGAGGTGGTGAGTTTGATTCTTGCCTAGGAACTTTTATCAGGGTTTTCCCTTATCTTGAGAAGAAGGAAAAACAGATTTGCTATAGCAACTGAAATGGAAAAGAAGAACTGATTACTGATTGAGACAGGTTGCGAACCAAATGGTAAGGCAAATTAGAAACTGAACAAGCTGAGGTAACTCATTTGGATGCTTGGCTCAAAAAGTTACTTTCAACAGTTTTAGTGCAGTGTTTTTTTTTTACTTTTTTTCTTCATCTTTTCACTTTTGTCTCTTCTTGATATTGTGACTGCCTTGCTGATTTATATAATCATTGCACATGTGTGAGCAGCTTCATTTCAGTCATATAGTGATTGTTGCACCAGCATGATTGGCTTCTTTTCATAGTTCTGCTGCCGCTGTCACACATGTTCGAATATCCAACACATGAAGAATGGTGGCACTACTCAAACCCTTGGAATACGAGAACTGCAAGCCAGCTGAGCCAGTTTTGACTGTGAGTTAACAGTTTGCAGCAGTTGCATGAAAGAGAGCAGTCTACTGTCTACATGTCAAAGCATTGAGAAACAATTGTACTTGAGAATTGTTGTGAAAACATTGGAATAAAGAAATTTATTTGTAATAAGAATTAGTAATAAAGAGATTTTTGTTATAATGTACAAAAATATTTTAAAAACCTTACAGCAGCTCAATTCCTACTTCTTCTCTTCGTTCTTCATCAACACTTATTCATCCTCTATTTCAAAATCTTCATTTCTGAGTCTATATATATTTGTAGTTTAACGGCTTTTAACCTGGTTGGGCATATCAGACGATGAATGAAATTGGTGAAATGATGCTCAAATGATCTCGGGGTCCATGGAGCTTAAAGTTACTCTACATTCGTCTCTTCAGGATGAGGGAAAACCCCGGAAAAAAACCCTATCTGAGTAACTCACCCTAAGCGAGATTCGAACTCACGATCTATTGAATGTGAAGCAGACACGCGATCCAGGTTTTTTTTAACTATATTATGAAGTATGAAACACACAAAATTAAGGCTGGGATTTACTGGGTAGGTGGGTAAAACTTGCTTTGCACTAGGAGAGCCAATGAACTGGGTGCCAGCTGAACAGTGTTTTTCCACTGGGTGTGAAGACATGATTCCACACTGCTGCTCACGCTTCTTATGCAGTTTTGTTCTGCTCTGGAAGTGCAATACTGGTTGACAGTGATATGGTGTAGTTCAGTTTTTACGAGTTATTTATTATTTTCTCCTGTATTTAGTCACAAAGTATATTATAGCTCAGCATATGCTTTCTATTGCACAACTGTGTTTATAATTTGTATGTGTAAATTCAGCTTGTCTTGTAAAATTATGATTTATAGAAAGATTTCCGGGTGTAAAAGTTTCAGGCCACACAACAACCCATAAGCTTTACAATAAACTTCAGGTCAGAGGAAGTGTCCAGATTAACAAACCTAAATGACAGCATAAAGTTCTTACCGAAGAAACATTAGTTGACATCGGTTATTGTTTGAAGACTTTCCCCCAAGAATCTGTTAGGTATCTTTCACAACAAGTATTTCTTATGGCTCTGTGCAGAGCTATTAAATTGCTGAAGTTAAAACCAATAAGATAACTGTAGCACTTGCTTTCAATCAGGTGATCCTGTAATTAGGCACACATTTTGTGACTGGAGTCTCAATAGTGTATATTTTGCCTTTTTTCAACAAATTTCTGCAACAGCTCATTTGTCCAACATTTCAATGAAAACAATTGCAAGTATGTTTGACAGAATTATTAGAAGCAATTTGTGGTCCTCTGACCTAACCACCTGCAATTTCTACCACTAGGATAAATTAAAACAAAATATACAAGACAAACCCATACACTCTGAAGGAATTAAAATATTTGCCACGAAATTGCCAACGTTTCGCAATGTGAACTTCAGAGAGTGATGAAAAGTTTTCTAAAGAGGTGCCAAAAATGAATGGATAATGACAGTCACCATTTTCAGAATATCCTTTCATAAAGTTGGCAAGTATGGCTTTTAAACGAAGTTTTAAAAGTGTTATGATTGCATCTGTAACATTCTAGATAGCAGCAGATGGCAATGGGTGCCAATCATGCAGACAGAAAAACACACAGCCAACTTCCAGTTTATTAGCTCTCTTTGTAGTATGGAAAACATTGTAAATCTGTTCTACAATAATTCTCTCTTTTTTAATGCAGTTGCATGCTATCCGTTCAGAGGTTTGAGGAACCTGAAGAAAAGTTCATTAGCCAAGGTGCTACTTCATAGCCTGTGTCATCTATCAAATGAGCATTAGCATGAGCCTGATCGCTTTATAAATATTGAAGTTTTTCTAAATTCATATGCAGATCTAGGCCATAAATATCATCACTGGTAAACTTCAATGCTGCATTGCTAGTTCCCTGAACATTGCTATTAAGCATACCTTTCCTGCTGATGTACTCATCTCTGTATACATTTGCTTTCTTAATTAACTTGTGTGTACAATAAATTGCCCCTATAGTACAAGGACATTCATATCATTCTTGACACTGCACCACATTTCAGCGATGGAAGTTGGAAACCTAATTTACTGATTAGCCCTTCTTTTAACTGCTGCCAACACTTCCAATAAGGTTTTTGATAAAGTGTTTTGTCTTGCCTATGCTGATTCTTCACCAATTTGAAAGAGCACAAGACTAAAGTAATGCAGAAATATTTTCATTCTTTGTTCATTGCTTAAACACACCACCTCATTTCCCCATATTCCCCTAAGAAATAGTTAGTCAACAATTCACCATTCTACATGTTATATTGATAAAACAATTATTAATCATTTATATCTTCCTTTCGTAACCTATACTTTTTCCTTTCTTTCATAATTTTTCTGTATATACTGTGCCATTGTACTTACAATCATAAAATACCAAACTAACAACTCACATTTGGAGTCGGAGGTACTTAAAGTAAACTTGATAATATCAACTCCAATAAGCAAGAATGAGTTATTTTTTATTTCCTAAAAAATCACCTTCCACTCACTGACTGAGTACAATTTCATCTTCAACTTAAGGACATAGTCAAAGCTTTAGTTACATTTTTTTATTTATGCCAATTTGAGTTGAACTCCACATGCCTGACTTAAAGGAGTTATTGTGATATGATAAATAATGTAATTTCATTATTTAAGTCTTAGCTCAACTTTATTCACACTACCGAATATTAGAGAACAGAAATTCAATCAAAAATCACCAGAATTTGTAACTAAAGGACACCATACCCAAAAAAGCATATAAGGCACATATAAAATTAACTGCAAACAGTGTGACAATTGTATGTAAAACATAGATATGGATAAAGAGTAACTCCGAATAAATACAGAAAAATAGAAAAATCAGCAGCAGCAGCAGCATATTTTTGCCTGAAAATCATTAAATTAGGCCAGGACTGTAACTGTTAAAATATACCAAATACAGCGAAAACTCAACAGTAGAGCATATTAATCCTTAAACATCATCACAACATTCAATTCTAAGATACCTTTTGAACACCTCAGAAGAAGATTCCTTGGAACATTAACACTGAATAGCAGCAGTCAACACCTAGTTGACGATGTAAGCAAATGCTTTAGAAACATATCCTGTTAAATTAGGTATTAATAGATGTATTGCATGTCCAATCTGACTAAATGTATATGCATTAATAATAAACATTCTAAAATAATGCACACAAAATGGGGACAAAGAACAATTTTATTTTACACCATAGACTGCTTGTTAACATTACATATGTTGAGGACAGGTATACAGTTCTGAAAAATGATGTGTGCTATCAACATTGTAGACACACTATGCCTTTCTTAACTTCTCTTAAGTTATGGTCATTGATGGCATACCTTATATGGCTTCTCTGTCTTTTACACTATCTCTTAGTTTTTTTCGGGGGGGGGGGGGGGGGGCCATTTCTAATTCACAACTCCTGTCATGTTTTTTTGGCATTCAATTGAGCTTTTCCCACATTCAAACGTAATTCATTCTAATTACAAAAATAAATTCATTGCAAAAATAAATTACAAACATACCAAATCTAACTTTTCTTTGTTTTTAATCTTCAATACAAAATGTTAACAATTCACTACACACAATGAATTTAATTTTTACATACTATTAAAGAAGTACATAAAGAAGCTGGCATATACTTTTAGTCTAATTTCTAGCCAAATAATTTTAAGCATAATGGTGTAACCATGATATACTCTTCACTGCCTGTTACCAATTATTTTTTTACTATTAAAAATACAGTTCAAAACAGTGCCCTGTCAAAACCAGTCATGATATACAGATTAAAGCAGAATTAAAGGATTCCTGAATGCATGTGGCAATACTAATTATATTCTATTGTTATTTCTTGCAAAGATAAACAGGAAGCACCACCATTTTTTTTCTTGTACTCAGTGAGATGAGCCTATGGTAAAGCCTAAGGATTGCATTTGGCAAGTTGGATTCCTGTTGGACTAGACTTTCTGAACTCCAGCCTTTTTTTCGCAGTTTTCCCTGGTCAGCAGGTGAATGCTGATAGTTTCTGCAATGCAGCAAAATTTCCTGATCATATTTTCTGTATTTTGATTTCCTTGTCATGTTTTATGGTAGGAGGTGAGGGGCACAATGATGACCAGATGTGGTGTGTGATACTCAAATTTGTTTTGGATAACAGTCTATCCTGTTGCCTTCCTTGGTGTAGTGGTTACCATATTGGTCTCTAAAACCCAAGATGGTAGCCTTAAACCTGGTGGAGAGTGATTGATTTTTTCAGATGCAAAAATCCTTAGTATGCTTCCTTTGGAAGGGAAGTAAAGCTGGTGGTCCTGTGTAATGTTTATTTACATAAAAGAACCCCACACTTTGAAAGAAAAAGGCTCTTGGGCAAAATTCTGCCATTTTGCGTCTACAAGTCCTATGCCATATGTGGGCGATGAGCTGATCCCTCATCACCATGGCGCATAGTGGTGAAATCACAAGCTAGAAATTCAAATTCAATCACAGCAACATAGTATCAATGCCCTATGCTCCACTTAGGAGCTTCAGGAAATAACTGTATATCGTGGCATCCAGAGTGTGACAAATCTTCATGAGATCTTCGGAATGTTTTTATTCAATTTTTTGTAACCGTTTAAAATTAGGCACCATAAATGGCAGTTACATCACCTAAGTCAAGACATTAAAAATGCATTAAATAAAAAAGAAGACACTCTAGCAATATTTATTGACTTTCAAGGAGCATATGATTGTATTTGGAGATACAAACTACTTGATAAACTTAAAATTCAAGAAATCCAAGGCAAAATGTTACATTGGATCGGTTAATTCATTATTCAACGCTTTATTGCTACCAAATATAATGATAAATTATCAAAATATCAACAGACACACGGAGGCGTACGTCAAGGCAGTATCCTTAGTACTACACTCGATATCAATGATCTTCCATTTCAATTACAAAAAAGAGATGTAGTCATATGGAATTCTAAATCGAAAAATCAAAATCAACAATTAATAAATATAGCACAACAATCCTTGACGACATTACAGAATTGGACATCTATAATTTAATGAAAATTAATACACAGAAAACAAATTATCACATCATATTATTTACACTAAGGAAAGAACCAATAAATATTTCCCTTCAACTAAATGGAGAAAATTTCACAGAAGCACATGAAGCCAAAATTTAGGTATTATTTTTGATACAAAACTAACATGGAAAAACACATTTATAATATAATAAAAAAACAAGGAAAAAATTACCACTATTAAAAAGATTGGCAGGCAAGAAATGGGGAAGCACTACACAAACTTTAAACACTTTTTACAAGATGTATATTAAACCAACATTTAAATATTGTGAAGAGATATTAATAACTGCAAATATAGAAAAACTTAGAACTTGACATTGAACAAGCAGCCATCTTACAATATGAAAAATTAATTAGATTACCTTTTAATGACTGGGAAAAAAGAAAACCACAAGTAAACCTAAAAACTCAACAAAGTTTCCTTAATTAAGTAAAACATAGATTAAAACTTCCTTACTTAAAAGAAAACATACAAACAAATATTAACCCATTAGAACTATTTGATATTGAATACTATCTACACTTAGCTGAAGAATTTACAAAATCTGAAATCTCTTTGTGTGTTCTGAAACAAATTACACTAGAAATAATAAATTTAAGATACCCTACCAATGAATGGTTACATGTTTATACTGACGGTTCTAGTTTACCAAATAACAGTGGTACTGGTGCAGGTGCAATATGCTCTCTCTTCTCTTTCTACAAAAGATTAAGTTTAAATACTACAAATTTTGATGGAGAGATATCGGCAATACTTCAGAGCCTACAAAACCTACTATATCATATAAATAAATTTGAAAAAGTTGTACTATTATCTGACTCTAAAGCAGCTATTATATCCATAACATCTGACATAACACCTAATAACTTAAATATTGCAGAATGCTGCAAAATCATAAAAACAACAATGAATTTAAATAAAAGATTAATACTTCAATGGATACCAGCACTTTGCAGAATACAGGGTAATGAATCAGCTGACTTTCTAGCCAAGAAGGTAGTAACATTACATCAGATTCATCTGATCCAATAAGTTATCACTCTATCAAAAGAATCATTATATCAACATCAAAATTATAGAAGATAATGTATTACAAACAAAAGGAAAACCATGGTGAAATTTATGTAATAACATGACCAGAATCGTTACATTACCAAGAAAATTCCCAGTAGCAACTTTTAGACTCCTAACAGGCCATGACTGTCTTAATAAACATTTATTCAGGATTGGTTTAGTGAGATCTCCTCTGTGTCCTTCCTGTACCCTTAAAGAAAATATGGATGGAAACCATCTACTGCGCTGCCCAACCTTGAGTCGACATGATAATATGACATCAAAATACTGGAATGCAAGAGAGCGAATGGCTTCACAACCAACTGTTCAACATTAGATTCCAACCAACCAACTAACCAACCTTCATGAGATCTCTCCTAATTGTACACTCCAAAATTAGATAATGTTTGAAGCTTTCAATACTCACCCTTACTTATGAGTGCTCTATTTGAAGTACTCAGAGCCATCTGTGTAAGCTTCTGGCAAATGAAATTCAAAGCCATTGCCATTTCCTGAAAACAAAAATATGAAGAAATGATTTTCTCTTCATTTAGAATGTGCTTTTCTTGTCACAAAATTTTGTTACTAATTAGAGTTATCTCTATAACAGCAAGAATGCTTCAATGTCAGATTTTTTGTTTGTTTGTTGAGAGTTTCTTGGAAATCTTCAAATCCACAGTAACATACATTTACATATCGCTTATAATGAACTATGATTTAACATTTAACTCAATCATTAATAAAAATAAATGAGTTCCAATTATTACAATACTTGTTCATTCAAGTGCAGGTTGATAACTGAAATGCTTGTATTCTAAAGCTGATAAAATAACATACCAAAACTTCTATTTCAACTGGTAGTTAGACAAAGAGATCTTGGAGACTTCTGTACATTGAAGCAGCCAAGTAATACGATTATTATAAACTACCTCAAGTACTTGCGACTACTCTCAAACTGTTGATCTGCTTCTGGAGAAGTATGCAAAATTAAATTAAATTATTTTATTTGTCAACTTCTGTGTCAAATACTGGGATCATATCAGTGCTGCCAATGTATGGGAATTCTATTCCACTGGAGTTCTTTTACATACCAATAAATCTACTGACTTGAGGCTGCCGTTTTTAAGCACATTTAAAAACTGGGGAGGGTTTGGGATCAGAAAGCCAGCATCTAACTGAACTAACCAGACGGATAAGAGTTCCATGTATAATTGGACCCACTGATAGTGACAATTTTTCTGCTGAAAAGTCTTTCTAAATCTTGGGGCTTAAAATGAAACCAGCTAAAGTAAATCTGCTACAAAGTATGACACTGAACTGTTATTGAGATAATTTTCTTTGAATATATTTAATTTTTTATTTTAACAATGAAAATGTGATGCTTTATATAAAGTATATACATTAAATTTAATAAAGCATTCCTTCTCCTTTGGAAATAACATCTTTAACACAGAGTGAATAAAACACCTGGCCAATTCATTTTTAAAATGAAATCATGTTTACTAAAAATGAATATATAATTATGCATTGTATAAAAACATTACTAAACTTGTGTCTCATGCCCAATAAAAAGATTTCAATAACCAATTAGTACATCTGGCCAGCCTTGTATATCCATTACAATGTGCATTATTACATAAAAAAAAATTCTGAACTTTTCCATTCACACAATTTTCGCTAGCTATTCTCAACAGATTATTCTTACAGAGGCTGATTCTTCTCTCTACTTTGCGCTAATCAAGATGAATAGAAGATAGGAGAAATGGTATATTAATTACTTCCATATAATTAGAAGGAAATAGGGGAATACACTAGACTAAAGTGATAGTCAAATGTTTTATAAGCTGTTGCTATTTTATTGAAATTTGTTTCTTTAAATGGCTGGGTGTTGACAACTTCCCACATGTGCACAGATGAAAACAATAACAAGGAATATCTATTTCTTATGGTTTACCAGTTAATGCAAACATCATCCAGAATGAAGAGGTCTTCAGAGGATATTTTATTTCCAGAAAATTCAAGATATACATTTTAATTACTATGTAAATATCTTTATTATATAATCAATATAATTTTATATATATAATCAATATTTAAAACTAATTCATTAGAGCCATTTTTGAAAAACTCGAGATTTTTTAAAGTTTTTCCATCTAGAGAAGAATAGTTAAGGATGAGGGGATTTTCATCAAATCTTTTTGTCACATCCTTATAAGACACTTAACTTAAAATACCAAGTTTGGTATTTTACAGACCTTTCATTTTTAGGTTATCATGTTCATGGACACATACACTCATGGCCCTTTTTCCAAAAATGTTTTTTTTTTTCATACAGGTGACCTTAAAACTCCATTTCTGGTGAAATCTCAGTATCAAGTTTTTGAGTGGAATGTAATACCTCCTCTACCTACTATGTACATTGTACATATGAGCTAGAGAAGGTAATTAATTCAGGTTTCTTGCATGACATTGACAAGATAATTAAAGGTGCAACCAAAGAAATCATTGGTTTACATCATATTGTTCTGATAGCATAATCTATGCCCTCAAGAAATTTTGTAGCTTGCAGTTTCGAGTAACTGCACGGATATTGGTTTGCAGCTGTGTTGCAACTCTCTGCGATAGGTATGTTGTGGGAGAACTAGGAAGGGGAGTACTAAGAAGGTGTGACAAAACTCTTTGCGATAAACCTTGGTTCAAAGCAAACAAACTCTCAGTAAACCTTGAAAAAATAATAACAATTAAATTTATAACTACTCGCTCCCCACAAACACACATAGAAATAGGAATTAATGATACATTGTTAGAACAGCTAAATGAAGTCAAATTTCTTGGCCTTCAAGTAGATATGCATTTGGACTGGAAGTCACATATTAGCTACATCACACCTAAACTTAGCTCAGCATGTTATGCTCTCACGCATTTGGACTGGAAGTCACATATTAGCTACATCACACCTAAACTTAGCTCAGCATATATGCGTAAGCTTTCACGGCCGGTGTCCAAGGTTTTAACATTTAAAATTTTCGGGCTGTTTTGCCGTGGTCTGTAGGTTAAAATATGTTCAGTTAAAATATTTCTCCCTAACGTTTCGTCCCTGTCTGTGGGGGACATCTTCAGAGGCACTGCACTAAAATAAAACAGTACCTCAAATCAGCTAAAGACCGACTCGATCCACTTTCAAAATCTGGTGTTTACAAAATCCCGTGCACATGTGGCCAAGTTTACATCGGCACTACAAAGCGTAGCATTAACACATGCATTACAGAACATAAAAGAAACTGCCGCCTCGGACAAACTGAAAAATCAGCCGTTGCACAACATGTTTTATCTTTGGATGACCACCGTATGCAATATGATAAGGTAGAGGTTATAGCTACGACTAAAAATTATTTTCCCCGTTTATACAGAGAGGCCATTGAGATTTATAAGAACACCAACAACTTCAACAAAGACGAAGGACTTAAATTAAACTCTACCTGGTTCCCTATACTTTCCCAGCTCCGCAACCTCCAGGCCAAATAAACAAACCAGAACCTGTCCACTTGACCCTGCCCACCAGTGCCCAAGTATATATACTGGCTGTAACTCGCACTGATGTAATTCTTTCCGAGTTAGCGACGTGAGTGCAGTGCCTCTGAAGATGTCCCCCACAGACAGGGACGAAACGTTAGGGAGAAATATTTTAACTGAACATATTTTAACCTACAGACCACGGCAAAACAGCCCGAAAATTTTAAATGTTAAAACCTTAGCTCAGCATGTTATGTTCTCCGTTAAATTTCACTCAATCGATACACTTAAAATGGTTGCCTACTTTAACTCCATCATCGAGTATGGAATAATATTCTGGGGTAATTCAGTGGATAGTAAATGCATATTCCGGATACAGAAGAAAGCTATATGAATAATCTGTAATGCTTATAGCAGGCAATCATACAAAGAACTATTTCAAAAATTGGGCATACTCACCTTACCTTGTGTTTATATATTATCCATTTTAAAATTCTATGCAGTTAATCGACCTAGTTTTATAACAAACACGTTAATACTAGACAAAAGGGATTGATTCATCGTCCCAATGCCAATCTTCGTTGCTTTCAGAAAGGTGTATATTACGAAACAATCAAGATATTTAATGCTCTCCCCAGTAATCTCAAAGAAAATGTTGGGAATTTCAGGGCTTTTAAGGCCTCTCTTAAGGAGTACCTTTGCAATAAATCATTTTACTGTATAGATGAATATCTAAGTGACAAATCTGTCTGACAATACCCTTAATAATATTTGTATTTATAAGTATTATAAAGTATTGCATTTTGTGTATATTAGTGTGTGTGTGTGTTTTAGATTAAAATTAAACTGATGTATACTTTGACTTGCATGAATGTGTCAAATGAATTTTTTAGTATTTAGCAATGACACAAGGTCTGTAAAGCCTGATGCTTTGATATTTTACACTCTAGTACATAATTGTAAATTTGTGCATTGGAAATTCTATAACATATTTGTAAATATGCATTGTAATTTGTTGACATTTATGAAGAGTACATAATACAATAATCATATTTTAGTTTTATATAATTACTAGTAGTAACTATTATGTAGATAATTAGACATTACATCAGTGTTACATATAATGAAATTATATTTATTTATATATTTTAACAGTAATGTTTGATACTCTTTGTTTTTATGAACATACAAAAAAAAAAAAAAAAAAAAAAAAAGTAGTACATATGCTTTTATAGAGCACATTAAGTATAGTGCAGTGGTGTACAGTCCTCAACAGCAAATGGTGTGATTATATGTCTATTCTTTTGTTTTTGTAACCCATGCTTTTAGCACAAGCTTTATAGATTGTTTTTTTTTTTTTTTCCATAGTATACAAACATATGTTCTATGTTCAGTGGCTTCCTGGTTTAAACGAACCTACAGAATGCTTTCTAATCTAATCTTGCAATCATTTGTTAAACTTGCCATTGGTACCAACATAATAGTGTGATTGTTAACTAATGGAATGTATCTGTTTAAATCAGATATTTGCCCAAAGAAATAAAATTAGGGGGGGAGGATACACATAAATTTTGTGGGCTCTTCTTATAGCTGTACAATTCTCAATTACATTTTATTTTTTAAACTAAACTTAACAGCCATAATGGAGATGTGAGATTCTTGATTATAGAGCTGTCAAGGTTCTAGCATTCAGTAACGCACTCTTTCGGCAGTCTATCTAACTCCATTATAAGGAATTCCAAATAAAAAAAGAAACATGCTTTACATTCATGAAAACGTTCATGCAGTTTTGCTTTTTTATGCATCAAGCTAATTTTGTATTGTAATTTGGTGAATAGGTATAACAATTATTATTTAATAGTAGTAGGGCTATGAGGAACATACTTTCAAAGTGAAATATCTCCAAATCTAAAGAATATTGAATTTCATTTGTTGGTTTCGGGTTTATTTCTTGATTCAAAATTCTTAGGAAGGTTACTTTTGATTAACACCAGATTATCCAAAACATTACATTCATAAAAGAATTGTATATCAGGAGTTTAGCAGATTTAAATGTTTTGGAGCTAAAATTTGTTTTGGAAAAAATGTGTGTGTGTGTGTGTGTGTGTGTGTGTGTGTGTGTGTGTGTGTGTGTGTGGACATGATAACTCAAAAACGAAAAGTCTGTAAAATACCAAATTTGGTATTTAATTTTAGTCTTCCAGGGATGCAACACAAAGCTTTTGAGAAAAATCCCTCCACCCCAAACTACCCTTTACATGGAACTTTCTATCGAAAATTTTGATTTTCGCAAAAATGGCTCTAATGATTTTGATTAAAATATTTACCTGACAAACAAAACGTATATCTTGAATTTTCTAGGAATAGCCTCTGAAGACTACTTTATTCTGAACGAATTTTACAGAATAACTGCTAAACCGTAAGACTTAGATAAAAACTTATCACACAAGAAATGTAGAGCACGTTAAAACACACAATTTATGTTATATACATTTTTTTCATGGAGTTGATCGTTTTTGAGATATTCATTGTTTTTGGTTTCATCTATGAAAAACTTACTTTTCTCATATGGGAATTTGGAATTTGTTAACTCCTGTCAATATATACAAAGAAACTTCAGTCACATAGCAACCAGCTTTTGACAATCACTTTAACCTATAGTACTCCCTTATTTCACTTCTACTTACAAGGAAACAAGTAATAAGACTATTTCTGCTAGACAGGAAGTAAATAGAGGCATAAGCTTTTTAACAATAATTTGTTACAGAGATGTAGAGAAAGTCAAGTGAATGGTACACAGCAGATTTTTGTTCATGTGACATACAAAAAGTTGAAATTTGTTGACTAGTGAATCAAGGAATATCATCAGAACTAAATTTCATACATACTTTATTTTGGAGATGGGGTTGCAAAAAACAACAAATGGGGAGTACTGTCACTAATATTGCCTGCAATTAACAATATGCACCTTAGTATGGTTTATGAAAGGAAGCAATTAAATACTTGTGTCCCTTTGGTTTCATTACAATTGGTTAAACCCATTGATTTAAAAACAGTATAGCCAACTGAAGATCTGTACAAATATGCTACAAACATTTGCTGAGTAAAGCTGCATGGATTATTTTTCACATATGAATAGGTATTTAAAGGTATTACTTATAGAATCAAGGCATGTTAAGTAGTTGTACTAACAGCTGATGTGCACTTTTGTAGTGAGATTTATTTTATTTCCAGTTACATGGAAATATTCAGCCACTTTAGTTTATAATGTGAGTGAAACAGTTTATCTCAGATTTAAACTAATGAAGTAAGGAAATTACTATATTGTAATCAAGACTGCTTCATCAAGTCTTGTTCATCACAGAATAAACTGTTTCAGTTCATAAACTACTTGTAATATGAGCTACTAAACAATTTAATACTGTCTTAAACACAACATCCAAAGAATACAGATAAAATCTTTCTTTGCAGTTTTCCTTTGTCCATTGCTAGGCTTTGTTATTTCATTCACTCCAATCTACGTTCTAGACATGTTGATATTTTAAAAGTGTGTCTTTCCCATTCTCTCCTCCTCCTCCTCCAATTATTTGAGTTTTATCTAATCATACAAACCATTTAACAGAATTAAAATACATACAAGAGAATCAAAAAATTCTTTGGACTTATTTTGTAAATGGAGAAACTAACTATCTTGTTATTTAGGTAAAAGATTAAATTACATAGAGCCATAACTAAGCATTTTTAATGCCTTAGGTGACACATGTAAAATTAAGATGAACTACTAAGAGCCAGAGTAAAGGATGTTCTTACAATGTTTTATCAAGCCATTGTGTTGTTAATGATCAGCCAAAAGTAGTTGATATGTAGAATGTTACTGAAAGTTTCTAGAGCAAGTTAACAGTAACTTAACCTGTTTTTAGTTAAACTTTACTTATTATAGGCACAGATAAGGATGACACATGATCATTCTCCAAGTGTAACTTTTATCATAGTACCTTCATGATAAATACCTAATTTTTATTTTCTCTGGCCCATATGTACAACATATGTAGGAGATAGAGAAGATATTTAATTCCATCCAAAAATTTGATACCAAGATTTTACCAGAAATGAATGTTTTAAAACCTCTGAATTAAAAAAAAAAAAAAAAAAATCATTTTTAGAAAAAGAAAGAGAGGGTGTGGTGTGTGTGCATGTAACATAACTAAAAAATGAAAAGTATATTAAATGCCAAACTTAACCTTTAAGTTTAGTTTCTCCCAAAGGTGCAACACAAGATTTTCAAGAAATTCCCCCACCCCAAGCTACCCTTTACATGGAACAATTTTCGAAAATTTTGATTTTATCAAAAATGGCTATCACAATTTTGATTAAAATAATGAATATTAAAGATATTTACATGACTAATAAATATCCTGGTAATAGCCTCTGAAGTACTTTTCATTCTGGATAGACAAAACTTAGTACACAAAAAATGTACATTTTGTTAGAACACAAAATTTATGTCCTTTACATTTTTGTTGTAAAGCTGTTTCCGAGATATTCCTTGTTATTAGTTTTAATTTTAAAATACTTATACTTTTCTTAAACAGGAAGTCATTCTTTGTTTTACTCCAGGCCATGCAAAGAAGCAAATCGCATAGCAATAGCTTTTAAAACATTTGACTGTCGCTTTAGCTTTCCTCATATGAGAGTCAGGGTTAAAAAGAAGCATACTCATCCATTCACCACAACAACCTATGAGGTGACTTATCACAGGACATTTAGGAGATATACAGCAAACTTATGTCGAACAGACTCTAGAATTAGATTGGGAATATAACTAGCACATTATTTACCAATTAGATAATAAAACAATATGACTAAGATGTTACATTTGCATAAATAAGTGTAATTTGGAATGCTGCTATGTACATGAATACAAAGACATTCATATGCTATAGAAAATAATCATAGGGCTGAGGACCTTAAGGAAGCCTGTCAAGTGGGTTAAGTGTCAATGTACAATGCTTAGTAAAAAATCTAATGTGTTCCTTTCACATAACTTTCTTAGCTGTTCTGTATACAAACTATTCTCACAAAGATTCTATTATCTACAACATGCTAATCGACATAAACATTAGCAGAATTAGTTTTATTACTTATTTCCTGGTAAGTAGAAGAGAACTAAGGGAATGCACTAGGCTAAAGCTATAGTCAAATATTTTAAAAGTTGGTTGCTATGTGAAACAACTGAGGTTTGGTTCACTTTGCTGTTTCAGAAAGATTAGGTAGTTTAAAATTGAAACCAATAACAAGGAATATCTGGAAAACAGTCAACTCTACAAGAAAATGCATAACATAAATTGTGTGTTTTAATGAGTTGTACTTTTTTTTTGTGTAGAAAGTTTTTCTCTATATCTTATGGTTTATCATTATACAAAATTCATTCACACTAGAGGTCTTCAGAGCCTATTTCCAGAAAATTCAAGATATACATTTTATTTGTAATGTAAATATATTTAATATAGGGTAAATAAATGGCGTGTATTTATGGACGCTCTTTAACTGCTGTGGTTCTCAGCGTCCCATTCTAAATTGGACGTGAAAGACTGCTTAATTTTGCTCAGAGGCCTCTCTATCAGGCTTGAGGTTCTTTTATGTGCCGTAAATCTACAACATGGGGCCAACGGCTTTACTTCCCTTTTGAAGGAAGCCATGCTAAGGATTTTTACACCCGAAAAAATCTATTGTCCTTTGCTGGGTTTGAGCCCGCGACCTTGGGTATATGAAGTCAGCATGGTAACCATTACACCATGGAGGGCAACTAATATAGGGTACTTTAATCAAAATCCTTAAGAGCCATTTTTGAGGAAAACACAATTTTCAAACATTTTTCCATGTTAGAGTAGTTTGTTATGGGCGGGTTTTTCTTGAAACTCTTCATGTCACATCCTTGGAAATTACTGAACATAAATGCCAAGTTTGGTATTTAACAGGCGTTTTGTTTTTGAGCTATGCTATGCATGCATGCACACACACATCTTTTTCTAAAAATGTTTTTCTTGGACTCAGGAGACTCAAAACATACATTTCCAGTAAAATCTTGACATCAAATTTTTAGGCGATAGCCATGGGTATATAAACACACAAAGATATTGGCTGCCGGCCGACTGTGGCGATCAGATAATGCCACTGTGCATCATGTTTACATCGCTCTCATCTACTTGCATAGATAATACTGGAATGAAAATAGTTTTCTTTTTCCTCCTAGCCAAAGATATGGTCACATTAAGGTAGTAGAAGAGGAATGTAATTTCAACTAAATAATTTAAGGGGGGATGTAGACAGAAATACCTCGACACAACAAAAATTCTACCATGGCCATAATTTTTGTTCTGAAGCAATGAAATTTTGCACAGTTAATTGTCTTAATATCTTCTATGACTGTGCTATTTTATAAGTAATTTTGTCAACAAATAAAGAAATTACACTACATTGGAATGTTCAAAACATCAAAAAAGTTATGCACCTTTTTCTTAGTATCCCTCAGGTGAAGTTGCTTGAAAACAAGTGTACATAAAGTATTAGAATTATGCTATATTTTGGTGCAGAAGTTTTTTCTCTATCTCCCTTCAATGATTTTTAAAGTATTTTTCAATGCATGTGAGTTTTTTTTATTTCAAATTATTATGTATTTCATAGCACAGTACCTACAGAATCTAAATAAAATGAAAACTAGCTGTGCCAAAATACTCAATGTGGACTGAAATATGTGTGTACAAATTTTCATTGCAATATCTCAAATAGTTTCCAAGAAAAAGGTACATAAGTGTGAAAAATTATAAACCTGAGAAAACGAGAAAAGAAAATTTTGTTTGTTTTATTTAGGGAGTGATCTACATACTTTAAATACTGCCTAAAATCCACCATAACTTTAGTCAGCTTCTTCTTCCTGATCAGAAACTAAAGAAACATACTTTCTAAATATTTATTATGTTTGCCTGTAAGAAATGTAGAAAAACAAGGGATCAAAGCTGATAATCAAGTAAGCAGAAAAAGGGGGCGTGGCATGACAAGTCTTAAGTTTTTAATTTATTTGGAGCACAAAGAAATTGAATTAGGTTATGAAACTTTGGGAACATAAAACTGAATGTATCAACAATTAATTATTGAAATAAAAAAAAATTGAAAAATTTGCCTTTTTTAGCCCACCCTTTAATTATGACTTTAAAACAAACTATGTTAAACAAAAAAGAAACATATAATCACTACAACATAGAATCAAAATAAACTGCTTTCCACTGTGTTACAAACTGATGTTAGGTGGAATGGAATTTAAATCTTTGGCTGTATCTGGGAAATTGTCAAATTTTTCACAACCCACTTTCTTCAAATATTCTGGTGGCTATATGCTTCATAGAGCAGGATTTCAGTATTGACCAATCCAATTCATAGACCATTTCAGTTTCAACCAATCATGGTACACTATAACTAAACGCTTATTGAAATTGGATTGAACATTTATTATGTAATTTTCTGGATATTGTCACAATTGATTCTTAATTGTTTCTGATTTGTAAGCTAAAGAAACAAAATGGATTTCTTTAAGAACCTAGAAGGCCATGTTATGTTTGACACTGGTATAAATAAACTCAATTATATAAAACAGCCACATTATTTTGATTTTATTAATATTCTTTTTAATAAAGTTGCATTCAGCAAATAATCTTGGCAAGTACCACTCATGGGTTTGACATTAGATGCACAAATTCAGGCAACTATTGACAATATTGAACTATACTTGGTATTACTTAAAACAACTTTCTCTTTATGCAACAAAAACAGAACATATGAGAACCAAATGTGGGCTCTTTCAGAAAAGATAATATTCAACCGTTACCAAACTTACTGAATAACCTGAACTGTATTCTTTTCCTCTTTGATATCACTCTGAAGGTTCAACCATTACTTCCTTCAGGAAAAACCTAGAATAGAACAAAGAACATTGCCATTATATAAATGAAATAAATGACCTGGTAGCTCAGTTGGTAGAGCACCTGCCTGCTGTGCAAGGACTTGTGTTTTCCTTTCCAGCAAGGTTGATAATTTGTATTTAGCCAAGATTAGTCATATGCCCCCAGATTCTGGAAGTATGAATGGGAGCACAAATATGTGCATGTGTGCATGTGTGCATGCGTGAGAGAGAGAGGGAGGGAGGGAGGGAGGGAGAGAGAGGGAGAGAGGGAGAGAGGGAGAGAGGGAGAGAGAGAGAGAGAGAGAGAGAGAGAGAGAGAGGGAGAGAGATATCTAATTGATACAACAGGAAGCAAGAAGGGTGGAAGAGGAACAAAGTAATGAGTTAAAGATAAAAGTCTGCCAATGTTATCATTGTAAATCAAGGTGGGTATATCTGAAAAGCCAACTGTATCACTCACTTGAAAATGATGCTTTTTTATATTTTCCTTGAACAGGTTTCAAATGTTTGTTGCCTCCGTCAATCCAGTAAGCGCCACTGACATGATTCCTGGCTTTGATGTAGATTTTACTGCAAACTGAATGCATTTAAAGACAAGATGTTTCCAGGTTGGAAACAAATTTTATACATAATTGTTGTTCTTCTGTATTGATAGTGTTTCCTGTAAGAGCAATTCTACTGGCTTCTGGACTGCTTTTAATAACCTTGTCTGTTTGACATAGAGGCAATCCAAAAGATAATAGAATTAATTAAATATGGACAGCTTCTGATACAGAAGAGCAAGGTTCACCTATTAAATTTTAGTCTTCCATCTTACAAAAAATCTGCATATACATCTAGCCAGGATCAACATGTTAGTCGCTCTTAGTTTATAAAGGCAATATGCCTTAAAAATGTTTTAGGAGAATACTCAAAAGGCAATATGCCTTTAAAAATGCTTGAAGAAAATATTCAGAATTAGCGAAGTTTTTGGACAAGTCATCTATTTGGAGTATTGTTAGAGTAATGGGCGCATAAGTAACAATTTTTATAATATAATGCTTGCTTGTTTACACATTCAGCTTTTGGGATATGAAACAAGAGTCTGCACCTTTCTCCCTTTTCCACAGCAATGTTCTCATTGGTCTGTATTTCATTAAACCTAACTAATCATTTATTCTCGTTTGAAAAGAGGGCAATATTTATATCCACTTTATATGCAATGAAATGTATATAACTAATTGTATCATGGTTGAGGCTGCCTCACAAAAAAGCAATTGCACTACATTTAGTTTCATCACCAAAAAGTTCATCAGGCTTCCAGTAGATGCAGCCCGATGTACATCAGAACTGACCAAATCAAACTCCTTAGTAGTTAAAAAACGGAGCCTGGAATATTGCTATTGGCACAGTATAACTAATGTTTATATTTTAATGAAATGCTTAACAACTGCACACATTTATGCTTTGTACATTTCTGTTAAGCAAACAGCCATATTGGGCACACATGGACTAAATGAACTTCTGCAAAAACCATGTAATTACACTCTTAAAGGGATTGTGGCCTAAAGCATAATAATTGGGACAGTATTACACATTTCATATGAATTATTAGATATCAAAAAAACAATTTTTACACAATTTAATAACAATTACAGCACAACAAATGTTATTTCTGAATATTTGGGGGCAGTACAATGTGAAATGAAACAAGATCTCATTTCATATGACAGAATCTTCAAATGTTGATTGCCATGTACTATACTGTTAATTATTACATTTATGCTTTGCCATTTTGCATTACCATATGACAATTCGCTTAACATTGCACAGAATACAAGGAAAGACTAAAAGGATAAAACACATTGACAGGGAGCCTTTTGAAAGTATTGCACTCACCTGCTAGGTTTAGTGAAACTTTTTTCTTATCATACTGGTCACATTAAAAATTTTAAAAATCATTTACAATATTTTTGTTTGCTTTTGACCCCAAAAAAAGGATTGTCTTGCAAATGTATCACTAACAGAAGTTAGTAATATTATTGTAAATCTTTCAATGTAAAAATTTTAACGTAAAACAATACTACTGCACAAGTAAAACATTTTCAATGTAATTAAAAATTTTTTATCTGGTTTAAAGGATGACATCTATATCTCTTCCACTTAGAATACATATTTATAATATATGCAAGGCCGCAGCTGTGGAGCAATGACAGGATGTAGCCAAGGTATATTTAAGAGCAAACCCCAATGATCCCAAGAAACAGTTAAAACCTTGGCAATCTTGAATATATCAAAATGGGGCATCTTATGGAAGCTTTATTACCTATTTTTATATGGTAATAGCGTTGAGTTCGCTTTTCATTTCTGGCAAGCTTATGATGGCTCTAAATTGAGTAGGCATCTCTGGTGCTCATAATGTTGTACTCATAAAATTCACATTCCCCTTTTCCTAAATACACCATTTTCTAAGTGTGCCAATTTTTTATCCCTTTATTCTTTTGTGGAGGACTTGGAAGTTTAAGATAAAGAAGAGTGTTAAAGTTAAGTTAGTTGTTATGCATGTCAATTTGTGAATATTTGTTATCAGTTCTAAAATGAAACAGTGCTAAGTGGGACAAACAGTTTGATATACATTCCTTGAACAGTCACTTTTAACTTAAAGCATATTTCGAACCTTTACGCTGGTTTACTATTTGGTACGACTTTTCACTATTTTAAAATATAATCTGTTTTTCTTCGTATTTTCCGACTTGAGTCGTTTTCTTTTGAATTAAACTCAACGTTGTGTTTTACGAATAGTTTCAATGTGTGAAATTATTAATTTAAAGATAAATATTTGCCACCATCTACTTGTAGTAATATCTCAACTACGGTAATAACTAAGTAATATCATAGTATTATACTATACCTGTGATATTATTGCGCCTTTAAATATGTTAACATAGTATTAGGCTTGTAACTTACTTTTGGGGCTAAATTTATTTCTAAAACAAGGACTTACATCGATGCACCTTTGAGGTTAGGTAAAGATTAAAGCAACGAATAACAAGAGTATTTCACGATTTACGTTAAGAGATTAAATGTGACTAGCAGGAGCAAGCAGTAAAATGTCATACCTCAATGCTCAAATTCTGTAATACTTGTTTATTCTTCATCCACTTTATTCAATCACAGATACAGAAATACTATATAACCTTCATGGCTCAGACATTTCGATAAAAGCAAAATAGCAACTGTGGCCAGTGTTGCCAGACGCTCTATCTAAGTTTTCCTTCAACATGATTCTTATTTCCCACAAAACTAGGATTATCCCCACATATTCGATATTTTGTTAGAAATCATATAAGAAGAATAACAGGCCCATAAAACTATCTAAATTAAGGTATTTTTATAAAACGACCCATCAAATATAATACAGGTTGTGTTGGTGCCAAACGAATTTGACTGATTCTGATTTGTTACCCACATTTCACTTAGCAGATACAGTCCACTTATGGTTGGTGTCAGGGATAATTATGTGGGGTTTACTCACAAGGCCGAATTGCATTTTGCTGATGCACGTTTATGGACATACAAATTACTATATACAGCATACGCAGCATCTATTAAATTTATTTGTTTCTCCAAGTTTTTGAAGTACAGAGCAAAGCACAATGGAAAGCGAGAGATCTCTAGTTGAAGATATATATGGGAAAGTCTTGGAATAATTTTAAGTGTACAATAAAAATGGATGACAAGTATAAGAGAATATCCCAAAGATTATAATGACTTTCACTGTGGACTGTATGTATTTCATTCCGAATGCGAGGAACATTCTCACGGTTCTAAAATCATAAACTCATAATTTGATATTAATTATTTCTCAAGATAGCTGTTAAATGGGCGAATTAGCAAGAGGTTTATTATAAACTGGAGTGGCCAATTTAGGTGTGAATTTCCCTTTCCCTGTTTTCGCTTCTACTATTCGAGAAACCACAACCAAACACCACACACCAGTATCCTGGTTTAAAATGTACACTCTAAATTTACTATTTAATTGAACGTTTAACACAACAAAATCACCTAAATAAGTACCCTATCCCATGTATTGAAATATTTCCGTTTCCTTGCATTTTTCTTCTACTATAACAGAAACCACCACCAAATACGACACACGTATTCACTATTATACTGGCTTAAAACCTATAGTCCAAATGTACTGCTTAATTGACACTTCACGCCACAAAATTTTATTTTTGGTTGCACATTTAACCCACAAAAGCCGTACTCATCTCAAATGTGTATAATCAAAATATGGCGGCTGGACAAAAATTTTCTCCAGCAACAACAATATATTAGGATAGAGTATTTCCTATTTATTCTTTCTATATCTGTGAGTTTGTTGTGCCATTCTAGTTTTGAGGCGAAACTAGGTAAATTTGTGCACAAAAATGTTCTATTAAATTTACAGATAACAAAGTCACCCACAGAGCCTGGAAGTATGTATGTGAAAGTGAATATGTGTGTGTGTGTGTGTGTGTGTGTGTGTGTGTGTGTTTGAGAAAAATTAAATGACGAGTGACCTTAGATGTTAAAGGGGGCTATATAAATGAAACTATAAAAAATGCATGTTTTGCCAATATTAGAGGGGTTGAAGGGGAACTATCCCAGAACTTGGTTGCAGCACACCCTCTTGGTGTGTTCGTGAAGCTTTGATAATTCAATGTTTCTGTCTTTGAGCATAGTTAATTCACCTTTAGCCATATAATATTTCAACGTCACATGCTTATCAGTACATCTACACTTGAATTGGTTTCCTCGAAGTTGTTATATAAATATCCCTGAAAACTAGAATCACTTAACGAATAGTTTGAACATTTTCTTTCTTGCCCACTTCTTCCGGCGTTAGCTAATTACGAATTTTCCTTTTCTGTGTACAGTATATTATTTATCGTTCATTTTGGCACTCGCTACTTTACATACTCTGATATTGAGATATTGCTATTCGCTAGTACACTTATAGTAGAAGGAAAAAAAAAACTCTCTTCTTATTCCAACAAATAACTTTTTATTTCTTCTACAAACTGATTTCATTCGGTGCACAAATAATTGCCTTTCTTGAATGCTTTCGTAACAATTCAGCCGTTTAGTTTCTTTTCGTCGTTCACTTCGGCAAGGACTGCAACTACGGTACGTTGAGTAACACGGTAGATTACTGGATACTATGTGAACTTCCGTGCTGATGATGTCAGTTGGTGTAGCGGTCACTAACCGATTAGTTGGTTGCTCTCATTACAGTGGCAGTGTTTATGAGGACTTTGTTCAAGCTACCTGTGAGTGTTGTATGTGATCAATAAGGAATTAAACGATGCCTTGCACCTGTGCAGTTGCGTTCTGCCTCAACACTAGTTGGAAAACCATAGCATCAGGTATTACTTACCATAGGTTCCCAAAAAAATATTGAGCTAAGAAACAAATGGGTTCTGTTATGTAGAAGGGGTGATCGTTTCTCTCCAGATAATTCCCGCATTTGTTTTATACATGATGACGAGCTAGATTATGAACAAGATTTGAAAGCGGATTTCTTAAACTTGCTCCTATAAACATTAAAAAGAATTGCCGTACCACATTTAAATTTGTATAATGACTTGTATAAAAAAGTTAAGTCTTAAGAAAATAAGACAAAAACGGTTTCTAAACAGAGATGGAAAGGAAATAGTAAATGTTCTGTTAAAAGAAACAAACAAAAACTGGGAAGTAAATATAAAGAATATCTCGAAAATCCTACTACGGCTCCCTTGTCATTTAACACAGCACCTACATATATGGAGCACATTAAATCTGAAGTCGAAGTACATAGAAGTCACTATTTAAGATTAGAACAGAAGGTAATGCTTTAGGAAAATGAATTGCAAAAATCGCAATGTATGTGTTAAGAAATGTTGAACGTGCTTTCCAGGAAATGTTCTCAATTTTGCCAATAACAAGTTTTACTTACAGGTAGATGTAAAAGTTGAGACCCTGACGACATTTCAAAGGCAGTCCTTTGAGATGCGCGTCTAAGGAGGCATATGATTATGTGAGAGAATACCTTAAATATGTTCTATTAAGTTCTATAACCATTAAAAGACGCTTGGCCCAGTTCGTTATATCACCAGGAATCATCAAATTAAGTTTGTATATATTAAAACAGAAAACAAGTTCTGTTAGTGAGTTTGAGAAGGACCTTGTTCTGAGCTTTGATGAGGTGAATTTGAAATCCGATTTTTATTATGAGAACAGACAATACACAATTTGCGGTGCGCACAATTATCTGCAGTTACTGGTTCTACGAAGCTTAGCAGGAAAGTGGAAACAACCAATATGATACAATTTTGATGAGGCAGTGACAAAAGAATTACTAACAGACATTGCTCAAATGGGCGAAACAACAGATTCCCTAGTTCGTGCCATTGTCGATGATATGGGAGGATCAAATAGGAGGTTACTCTCTGACCTTGGAATTATAGGAGAGAAATTTTACATCACGTATCCTATTAGAGGAGCGAACATGTGATGATAAGGAGGGAGAAGAAGAAGCAGGAGGAGAAGAAGAAGAAGAAGAAGAAGAAGAAGAAGAAGAAGAAAGAAGAAAGGAATATAGATAAGAGACCAGCAAGAATATGAGGATGATGAGTTTATTTCCTGTTTTGATAATCCTATTGGGCAACTAGATCACATACAAGAAATAAACAATAGGCCAGGCACACCTTACCAAAATATAGAACTTTTAGAAATGCTGGAAGGCAATGTAGCATAGATTAAGAAAATCAAAACCAGATGGAATTGCTTTGTTGTTTGAAATATATCGTCCTGTAGATACATCGTGGTTTTCGTCGCTTTTAAGAGAAAGACTAATTACACCGACTGAACAGTGGCTTCACTCCGTCATTAGTTAGAGCTAGGCTTCACTGACTTTCATGAAATTACTTAAATAAATGTTCAAAGTTAATGAATACACTCATTGATAGAGTAACGTCTAAATATCGGTAAATAGAGCAATATGCCACAATGTGTTTTGCTCGAACGCTCACATTCACCAGGCTGAGGAATCTGAACAAGAGAAAATCAGAGAAACTGAAAATATTCGGAAAAAATACACTGATTTGTAGAGCAAGAAATTAAAGGAAATGAGAAAAGTGTGCTACAACTGAATAAACAAACGCAGGAAACACTAGATCGAGCAATACATTTTATTGTATATTCTTTTTTCTCGCTATATTTAACTAATATATTGAGTTATTTATTAATGTAGCTTTAAACTATGTTAGGATACAGTAATCAAACAAGAATTCCAGCAAGGATATCTACAGCAACTGGGGGAAACATTTAGTGAGCGCGAGACAACACACACACACACACACACACACACACACACACATATATATATATATATATATATATATATATTTAAACAATTGCTCCCTTATCTTCAATAATTTAAATCTAATAGTTACCAATAAACAAGGTTATCTGTTTTATTAGCGATGTATTTGATAGGGAAAATCTGAGTCTGTAACTTTAGACAGCACCACAGCTTTTAATTTGTTAACAATGACCACAGCCATAAGCACGTTGTGACTAAGAGTACATATACCGCATGACGTCGCAGCCAGCGTATGCGAGAGAGAAACATGCGCGTGATACCTACTGTATCACTCAATTTACCGTGACAATGTACTTCTCGCTTCAAACTTCCCATCGAAATTTAACTTAACTGCACGCTAAGCATTCCCATTTGAAGCTAAACTTTGGACAGGGCTTCATTCCCCTTTTAATATCTGTCGATCACGTGGCAGGACCGCAGGTGCCATAAACGCACTCCGGTGTAACTATTCCGGCTTCGACGATAAAGAATCTTCCGACAGCACACATGTCTGCTCGCACAAGTGCGACAAGCAGCCCAATGTCAAAAGAACTTGCCACCAGCACAAGCGCAGGAGTAAGAAGAGATGCCAATAATCAGCTATGAGTTACGAAGCAAGCCGGTGATGCACTTTCGGCGATTAGCCGCAGGACATAGTCACACTGCTCCCTCCTCAGTGCTAATCTCCCAACTAACACCATCGTAACGGGCTAGACGATTAGGTGTACTCTAACCTCTTCCCTCGGGGCAGCTTCTAGATGCGGCAGACGACATCATTTATCCTCTTTATCACAAAGTACGGCCCTTACCATCGGTCTTGAAGTTTGGGGTAGCGTTCCATAGTCCGAGTAGGGGGATATAGCCACACCAAATCACCCTGTTGAAAACAGCTTTTGGCCTGCCAGTCGTAACGGGCCTTCATCCGGTCGCTCGCTATCTGGCTGTGTTGACGCGCTAGCTCAGCATGTCTACGAGATTCTCCACGTGGTCGACTGTTGGCTGTTCTGTCCCAGGAGCATTTCCAAACATCAGGTCGTATGGTAGCCGCAGCTCCCTGACATATAACAAAATGGCTGGTGCAAACCCGGTGTTGGATTGAAGAGGGGTAGGCCAGTAGGAAAAGTGGCATTCTCACATCCCAATCTTTCTGGTGACTGGTTTCAACTTTCCTCAAATGTTCTTCTGGTGTCTATATGATCAGATTTCTTATAAAATGGAATCTGTGATGCATGAATCTATACTGAAGTATTATTAGGCAGATCAATGTTTTGAAATACTTTCAAAATCGGTTTGATTATTTTGGGAGGATAGGTCTTTAGTTTTTTTTTCTACTTAGCATCCGCCACATTCCAATACAACATGTCACTTACCGATCCAATAGCCTTCCCTACCTTTTTTTATTATTGAATTGTAATTTAATTTTTATTTTTAAGTTTGCCTTTATCAACCATGCTGTCTGATTGTGGGTGGAGAGGAATTGTGCACTGCTTGTGCACTCCAAGTCGCTCCAGTGTCTTTCTCATCAACTTAGATTCAAAGTTGGTTCCCTGATCACTGTGCAACTCCAACGGTACCTCTTAGTGTCAAAACGGTTCTTCTACTAAGCAGTTCGCATGGTCTTTGCCTCCAGGTTAGAGATGGCGTTCACTTCTGACCACTCGGTGAAGTAATTCATAGCGACCAAGAGAAGCGTGTTGTCCTTGTTCGACACAGGGAATGTCCCAGCTAGATTGATGGCTATGTGATCAAAAGGTGCCCTTCCATGTTATGCAGTTGCATGCAAACACGGATCCTGATCTCTGGGCCGCGATTTACCGCACACACACACACACTGGCGGACCACATCTCAGAGTCTGTCCGTAGTCCTCAGCATGTTGTTGGTTGGGTCACAAATTTCCTCCCGAAGTCCTTGCATACAACATTGTGTTCCGTGGGAGGAGCAGTTGTTCTCTCTGGATCTTTCCATCTGGTGACTCCCATGCACTGACCAGTATTCTTTCCTTGGTTTTCAATGAGTCCCATGGACCCAGTAAGGCTTGTACACACTACTCAGGGTGCGAAGTCTTCGCAGCTCAGTTTAATCCCTGCCTCCACTTCTCTCAGGAGTGACTCCAAGTCAGTGTCCGCCAACTACTCCATCCTCAGGCCTGCGCTATCCCATCCAGTTGCAGGCGCCGCCGAAATGACGCATACAACTGCGGCGCGCTCTTTCTACTCAAGGCTGGTGCAGTGGACAGAGAGGTCGTGACATGGCATAGGCATTATCGTGGCTCCCTCTTTTCCGATGTACTCTTGAAGCCTCTGAACTCAACGGGCTCTCTCTAGGTTCTCGAAGTTCAACAGTCAGGCGAGGATAGAGTGGTTAGTTCTCAGGTGGCATGATTGACCGTACAGGCACTTGTGTAAGTGATCCAATGCCTTCACCACTGCTAGGAGCTTTTGACATGTATCACAGTGGTTCTTTTCTGCCTTTATGTAGTAGGCTATAACACTCTCTCGACCATCTTGGACCTGGGATAGAGTGCCTCCAATACCGGTATCGCTGCCCTCAGCTTTCACAATAACGTTACCACCAGGTTGTGGAAAATCTTAAAATGTACGCACTACAGAGTGCTTTTGACCACGAATAACACCTGTACTCTCCCGTCACACGAGTGAGGGGTTTCACAATGTTGGGGAAACCTCTGACGAACCGGCGGTAGTAGCTACATAGGCCCAGAAAAATTCTCGTTTGTCTTTCGGGCGCGGCCAATCTGCCACTACTCGAGTCTTCTCGGGGTCCGTGGCAAACCCAGATGGAGAGACTATGTGGCCCAAGTAGTTTACCTCCTTGCAGAAGGGTTGGCGCTTCTTCGAGTTCAACTTCAAGTTAGCTGCTTATAGCCTTTTCAATATTTTGACTAGGTTCTCGAGATGGTCTTCGTAGTTGTGGTTGCGACGATGATGTCATCCAGATATAGCAGGCATCACTGATTACATGAGGCATTGGAAGAGGACTGGCGCATTCCAGAGGCGAAATGGCGTAACTGTTAATTGCTAAAGCCCCTGGCCAGCCAAGAATGCTACATTTTCCGTATCTCTAGGATCTAGAGCCGCTTGCCAGTATACCAACTGGGCAAAAGCAAGTGTGACCAGGGTAAGGTAAAGCAACCTTTTCTAGTGATGACACTCAGCTTTCTGTGGTCCATTCAAAAGTGTAACTCTCCGTTCCTCTTCTTCACCAAGAGTATAAGGGAATAAGAGCTGTCGGATTCTTCAATGATTCCCATAGATCTCATGTCTTCCAGCAAGTCTCTACTTGTTTTTCCAGAAAAAAATGACTTGGTGGTTGCCGGATTTGTCGGGCATCTCTGGTGTCGATGTTATGCTGTACTCGGTCACTATGGCCATAATCACCGTTCCCTTCAGTGAAAATGGAAATCGTGTTTTATTTATGGATGCTCTTTAACTGCTGTGGTTCTCGGCATCCCATTCTATACTGGGCGTGAAATACCGCTTAATTTTGCTTAGAGGCTATCAAGTTTGTGGTTCTTTTACGTGCCGTAAATCGATGACACGGGACCAACGACTTTACTTCCCTTCCGAAGGAACCCACGCTAAGGATTTTTCACCAGAAAAAATCCATCGTCCTGCGTCGGGTTTGGGCACGCGACCTTGTATATGAAGTTAGCATGGTAAGTATTACATCACGGAGGGCGACCCCTTCGGCAAAGACGGAATGGTATTGACTAAGTAGATGCCGAGCTTCAACCGTTGTGAAGTGGTCAGATGGTCGGTCACTCTTTAGCAAGCCCTTCAGCCGGGGCCCCAGATCCTGCGACGGTACCGGCTGGTCGGATTCGTCGCACGCACTCCTGCTGGCTCGCACTATCCTAACTCTGTCCCGACCTGGATGTCCAATGGTTCAGAAGCCTTACGGGCACCTCCGCCCGATAAAACTGCAATGCTCGGACAACACATAATCCGTTCAATGTTTTTCGTTCGAGTATACACTTCACCATCTCGCTTCTTGCAGGCACAACTACATCGACCTTCAGCATCACTCTGTAAACCCCCGGATTTGAGTTGAAATTTATATTATTTTCACGTATTGTATAACATTGTGTGCTTACAGTATTGTGAAATTAAATGTATAAACTAGGATTAGATACCCTATTATTATTATTATTATTGTAAAAGTTTAATACTTGAGTATTAATAGGGTTATCCGGAGTAACACCTCGACTCGGCCGAGTCGCAAGGTCTTCCAACCGACGTCGACCTTCGCCTCGTGGGTCGTGAGGCTATCCAGCTCCACATTACTTCTTCGTCACCCTCGCAACAAATACCCATAGACTCACAGTTTTCCGCCCCACTGACAATTCCAGCAGGGCCTCCTTGTCCAAAGGTAAGTGACGTAGACATTGGAAGGGCCGACTAGGTGTTCGTATCGGCAAGCCCTTCACCACGTCAGTTCTGATTAGAGTCACGGCTGCACTTGGGTCTACTAGTATCCGACAAGGCTGTCTTTCACTCTTCTGCCCAAGACATGCAGCATTACTCGCCACGCCGATCCTTACTCGTTTTCCGCCTGATGGTCGGCTTGGTGTGGTCAATCCTTTATTAGGAGACCCTGTGACGAGACCATGTGACAAATAGCTACTATATACAGCATTACAAATGCATGTGATCATTAGATATGTAGTTTTCATTACCAATGTAACCGATTGAGTGTGCGCGCATTTCAAAATACAATCTAAACAGGGATTACAGGAACAGGATTTTTGACGTCTCATATAATGGTATTTATCAGTGGTATTCATCAACCTTTTTTCTCCGCGTACCCCTACTGACAATGTTCCATTCCAGCCTGTACCCCTAGGCCTAGCACTAGAGTTTTCCCTAATATAAATTATATATAACCATATCTAAAATAGATTAACATTTACAATTTATTAAATATTACAAAAAGGAGAATTATGCTATAAGTGTATAAGATAAATACGGAGCTATGGAAATATGTTGCAGATAGCACACAGACACAAAATTGTATGAAGTTATATATGTTTCTGACCTGCTAATGAGATGGTTGAGCTTATTTAATAGACACCAGCGCCTCTATTGTTGGCTGGGGGCACTCGTTAGTGCGAGTATCAATGGGGATTCTGAATTCAAGGATTTCTTTGTTTCGTTTTGATTGCTGTCAATGCAGAGAAACCCTGCTCACACAGATAAGTTGAGGGGAATAGAAAAAGTCGTTTAAGGACAGTTTTAAGTTCAGTGTGCTCTTTGCGTGGTAACATCAGAAATCACAAATTTACATGTTTTCGAATTTTATTTTCAGTCAACTGTCAACGGACATTTCTAAAAGACTTTCTTGTAAGATCAGAGAAATTGATGGCGGTGGTGCAAAACGGATTTGTAATCCATTTTTGTGTAATATCGTCTTTCTCAATTTCTGGTAAGTATTTTAAAAGCTGTAACCTGAGATTTTAGGTGGAATTTAATTATTTCCAAAAGTCCACTAACTTCATTTTGTCCAATATGTTCCAAAAGAGTTGGAAAAAAAACTGCAATATTCGCTTTATTAACGCAAACAATTGAAAATAAAACGTTCTTATAAAACCCCTTTATTTTCTCATGAGCTTTAAAAATGTTTTTGTCAAAACCTAGGAGTTGAAGATTAAGTTCATTAATTTGTTGAAGATATCCGTCAGATAAGCTAATTGGAAAATCCACTCTTCATTTTCAAAATTCTTCACGAAATCGGATTTCAATTTTGTAAGGAAATATTTTAGCTCATTTTTCAGTTCAAAAAGACGAGTCAATACGGGTTCTCATGATAACCTTGGTGCGCAAAAACAATTGAGTGTGCGTAGCTCCCATCTCCTCTCACCTTTTTTTTTTTTTTTTTTTTTTTAACAGATGGGAGTTGAGTGTACGTGATTTTATTAAATTGATTACTTTTATGGCAGTGTTTAATGTTTCGTGTAAGTCAGGAGTTATTTTTTCGCTACTAAATTTTCTCTGTGTATAATACAATACTGCCAAATTATTTTGGAGTTGATTTTGTAAATACGAGCAATAAACAGCGGCGGCTGCTGTGTAGAGCACAAGAGCACATGAACCTCCAATATTTCTAGTGGATCTCCTTTTTCTCTTTCAGGAAACATGTAATAAAATGCGCTATCCGATGCCACTTGTTTAAATATACCGCGCTCTGCTCTTCAGATTGAACACAGCCGAGTATGTGACAACAATGCTTGTAGCACAGGCCTCGTGTGCTAGCGTATAACCAACGTTTAGCAGCTCTGAGCTTGCGCGGGCAACAAAACAGCTCGGAATTTTACAGCCAGAAATGAGCACAGTGCGATCGTGCACTTTCGTTCTCATTAACGACTCCAGGGTTCTGTTTATCAGCGGGAGGTGCTGCTTTCTTTGAGATTTATTGAAACTAACCGGAAGTGCAACTGCAGTCTTTGTGAGACGCGCTATTTTTCTTAGTAATTTGCATTTTATGCGAGAGTTAGGCTTAAGAGAGAGTTAAGCAGTTCAAAACAGAAAAACAACCTCAACGAAGAAACTTTTCTGCAATTAACCGAGCTACTGAAGATTGTTATCACTACGGCCATGACTACATCAGAACCAGAAATATGCTTTTCCACAATAAAAAGAATCAACTTTCAGCACTGGCAATGCTTGATATTGAGAACAAACTGGTCAACAACATAAAAGACTTTAATCACCGAGTGTTAGAAAAGTTTGCACATTTGAAAAACTGGCGCGTGGAATTTCACAAATAAATTTGGTGTTAATTACGTAATTCAAACAATGTAAATATTATTCACTGTAAATACCATTCTTCACATGAACTGCATCAAAGGACTTCACCCCTTCATCACCTCATATTGATATTAACTCTCGGAGAAATTCAACATCTTTACAATACTGGATGGGTGATGATTTGTGTAACAAATTTATAATTCTTGTTATTAGGCATTATCATTGTTTCTAATATTACTGGATTTGATGTTGCGGCGACGACGGTAGCAGTAGCGGCAGCGGCTGCAGTGCTGATTTTGTGAACACCTAAATTTTTAATCCACGAGCCGCCACTGGCAATAAAACAGCTTTTTACCTGTCAAAGAAGCAGCACCATCTGTGGACAAACTTACACACAGATTTACTTTTAATCTTATAAACTTCTCGAATTTTAAAAACATCCTCCCACCCTTGCATGTTCCCTAATTGTTTACATCCTAGAATTTCATCAGCAATAGCACCCTCTTTAACGTCAAAATACCGAACATACATAAGTAGCTCAGCATCACCAGACACACCTACCGAGTCATCGATTTGAATGGCAAATCTTTTGTCTATTTGTATATTTTCTACTATTTAGTCAACAATATCTTGTGCCATATCATGAATTCTATGCCCTACATTTGTGTCAGAGTTCGGAATTGTTTTGATTACTTAGTACTCTTTGTGTAAAATTTTATCTGCTATGATCAAAGAACCAGGAATAATAAGAGATTAACTGAAGTATAAGGTAATTTAGTTTTTGCAGCTAGCAATGCTAACTTATAGGACGTCTCCAATGCCAAATTAGTTGATTTTGTAAAATTGTGTATCACATTTGAACTTTTATTGAAATTCTCTGCTTTGCTCTGGAAAAATTCGTCTGACTTGTCTTTACATTCGCCGTGAAGTAGAGATTGTTTCATAGAATTATTCGAGAGAGTTTGGTTACAAATAATACAGAGGAGAAGAGGTGGATCACACATATTTGACACGAATCCATATTTAACATAAGATTCACTGTAATGTTGTATTTCACATTTCTCGGCTTTTACGACTTGCTCGTAGATGGTTCAACACTATTTTCACCAATGTCCGGTGGTGGAACAAGCGTTGTCGCACTTTTCACTTGCGGTGTTTCAACATTATCGACACCCACTTGTTTTGAGTTTACGTTTTCCACTTATAACGAATTTATTCATCCTTACAACAAAAGTTAAAATAGTGGACTATCACAATAAAGTCACTTAACTGTTCATAAATTTAGAGAATGAGATGTGAAACTTTAAGTAAAGAAAACGAACCTGCACCTAACAGTCACCAAAATATACTGAGACCTGAACTGTCGATAGGTTAACAGTTAACTAACGTACATTATCAGACACTGTTATTGTTGTCGGCGTTTGAAACAGACAACACACATTATTAGCGAGCGTAACTGTGTGTTATCATTGCTGGGTATACCGGTAGGGCAGTTCAATTCTCTCTGGTTGAAATGTTTTTCGTTACTTTGTGATCATTCAGGAAACATATTATATATACCCCTTAGAAGTCTTCGCGTACCCAAGGTTGAACATGCATGGTATATATAGAGCATGATTCTTCCTTATCGAATTGTCGTCTCGAATGACAAGTCTAAATTTCGGTCTCTGAAAACGAACTCTTGTAACATATGTTAGTTTAGAAAGTCCTAAAGAAATGTAATCTAAGTTTTACTACCAGTACTAATATAGTTTTTACAAGTAATCTATGTTTTCTATTGTTGTGTGGCTTTTGACCGATCCATGCAATGGTTCATCAATTATTGCACATATCCAATTTGGCAGGTGATAAAATGTTTATTATTCTTCAAGCCAAAATTTTGTAATAGTTTCGGTAGTTTCAGTCATCTCAGTTCGTAACAGAATGTGATGCCTAATTGCAGAGGTTGCATCGATACGGTTTTATATGCAGGTATAAAGGAAAATATACTGGAATATACCAACAGAGATTAAACATATTCATTTCTAATCTGAGTTGTGACATTGACCTAGTCCTAAGAGGACGCGGCACCTTCGCAAATAAAACAATAGAAAACGTGCACGTGGAGAACTGTAATTTAAATGCCTAGTCTGTTTATTTATAAGCAGGTGACTGCTCCATTTTACAGTTCTCGGTATGTTGTAGTTGTTTACTATTGATTTATTAGTTGCCGGCTGCTTTGTTGATCGCTGGAATAAATTCCTCTATTGCGCCAGACTTTTCGGTTTTGCTGCAGCCCAGTGCGTGACCAAAGCTATCGTGGTTCTTTTGTTTGTACATTATGTGCACACTGTTATTTTCTTGAGGTAAAATATCGATTATCAGCAGACCTAGATTATCAGCAAACTGATTGTTCTATCGATATATTTTCGATCAGTTTGTAATTATTTTCGTTATTCATAATAATAAAACAAAATGTGGGTGGGTAAATAGGTAGATGGGTGCATTGCACTTCATTTGTTTTCAATTATGCCATTTAAGACCATATCTCCTGTGAAATTCATTGATTGTGTTCATAAATCGTTATAGAGTTCGAGTCACAAATTATCCTAACTCAGGTCTAGCCTAGAAAATTCAGTGTATTCCTGATACATGAGAGCAGATAACAATCTTTTCCATATTCCATATTTATCATTTAAACATCACTTCCGGCTTAATTTAAAGTCCTGTAATATTTATTTATTTCAGTATTTATTGCCAATTGCGACACTGAATAACATTTTAATTGTTGAACAAGCTGAATTATTCAACTATAGTTTTCATTTTCACTGTTGCTGATTTTGTCAATTATTGTCTTTAGATATGAGAACTGATGTTTGGTTTGATTGAGCCCTATAGATTCACAATTATAATCTAAACATTTTTCTAGACCTTGTAGTTGCCTGCTTTCTAATTTCAACTTGAAATGACGTAAGTAAAGCTATTGCAATAACAGGCATGAAAGCTGAATCTTACTCAATTTCCAAGTAAGTACGAAGCATATTCAACCATTTCAAAATTATGGTTTTAGGCTGAAAAGTCCGAGGAATAAAAATATAACTGTATTAAAAACTAATTTTTACTTTCTCTACACGTACTATATACATAGAAGGTATTGCATTCCACCCAAAAATGTGATACCGAGATTTCACTGGAAATAGGCGTTTTAGGGCCCTCTGTATAAAAAAAAAACATTTTCAGAAAAAGGTCCGTGTGTGTGTCCGTGTGTCCGTGTGAAATACCAAACTTGGTATTTAAGTTTAGCTTCTTGCAGGGATGCGACACTAAGATTTTGAGTAAAATCCTCTAATCCCAAACTACCATTTATATGGAAAAAGTTTCGAAAATTGTGATTTTCTCAAAAATGGCACTAACGATTTTGATTAACATATCTTATATGTAAGATATTTACATGCCAAATAAAATATACATTTTGAATTTTCTGGGAATAGCCTCTAAAGACAACTTTATTCTGGATGAATTTTGTTGAACTTTGCGTAACTAGTAAACCGTGACAGATAAAAATTTACTGCACAAAAAATTTAGCTCTCGTTAAAACACACAATTTATGTCATATTTTCTTTTCTCGTGGAATTGACCATTTCTAAAATATTCCTTGTTATTTGTTTCAGACTTAAAATACTTAACTTTTCTCAGACGTTGTAAAGTGTAAACTACTGGCCATGCGTAGAAACAGATTTCAACCACATGGCAACCAGTTTTTAAAAGATGTCACTATCGTTTTAGCCTAGTGTATCCATTATTTCCCTTCTACTTAAACGAACATCATGTAATGCTAATGTTTATCTCGATAAGCATGAAGTAGATAGAAGAATAAGCTTTTTAACAATAATTTGTTTCAGAGATGCAGAGAAAGTCATGTGAATGGAACACACCAGCTTTTTGTTTTAAGAAAGTTTGAGTATTTCACTTATATAATGCTGAATTTGTTATATCTTTACGTTATTCGGAAATATAGCTTAAAATAAGATAGAAGCGAGAACAGTTGCAGGAGATATGACAACCTTAAAATTTATTTATTTTTATATGTAGTAAACATTAATGTCAAGAGTACACTAGATTAATTTCTCAGTAAATGTTTATGCAACCCCACTAAATACTTTGAAGAAAGAGGGTATTCTCTGGGATCAAGAGAAAGTAAGGCACTGGATCGTAGTTTGAGGTTATTAACTTTTCCTGATAAAAAGTGGTGTCAAAAAGTTGACGTATAAACCAAGTATAGATAATTGATTTCTTTGGATTAATATATTCGACAAGCCTGTTCTTATTTTTATTGAAAAATTTCAAGAGCAACATAACAAAGCAGAGGAATATAGTGATCTCATATTGAAATAAAACAATAATACATTTTATGTACCTTACAATTAATTACATTCTCAAATCTGTTACTTCTCCACTTGACACAAATACTATTTTACTTTATAGATGCACGCGCACACGCACACACACACACACGCACACACACACACGCACACACACACACGCACACACACACATTTTTCTAAAAATGTTTTTTTTTATTCAGGACGTCTCAAAACATGTATTTCCAGTAAAATCTCGGTATCGAATTTTTGGGTGCAATACAATACCTTCTCTATACACTATATACATAGTACGTATAGAGAAAGTAAAAATAACTTTTTGGACTAATTTCGGAGTGGCAATGCATTACACAGAATAAGTTGAGAACATTTTTACTTTCTCTATATGTACTGTGTACATAGTGTATAGAGAAGGTATTGTATCCACCCAAGAATTCGATACCGAGATTTCACCGGAAATTTCGGTTAATAGCCACTAGATGCACTGGTAACCACAGTTATTTGTTGCTAAATGGCCGTAGTGCTGCTATACTTTTCCTAACTATTCAATATTTATCGAGACAATGACTAAACGCAGCAGTGAAATTCAAATGCATTTTTATGTATTAACTGTCAAACTATTATTTAAAATAAAGAAACAAATCAGCGTTCCTGTCGACGAATACCTAAAGAACGTAATTATTTATTTCGTAGTACTGCTCAATTTTTCTTCCCCATTCAATGCTAAGGGAATGCACCCGGTTATGCAGTCAATAATGCAAGATAACAGTGAAAATCAAATATATTTCTTATGTACTATCTATCGTTCCCTTGCTTACATCGTTTAAATAAAGAAATAAGTAATAAGTTTATTTTATTGTAATTCTTTAAAATGAACATGTTATAAACTATGTACATAACCAGTAGTCCTTCTTGGAATGTGAAAATGGCGGAGTAATGACGGTATCCGAATAGTAAATCATTTTAAGTTAACTTCTTACTGCAGATGTTGGTTATTTGATATTATGTGGTACATGAGCAAGCTAAAGGTGATTTCATCAGAACATTAAAATATCCCCGTTAGCAATTGCGGTGCTCTTAATACATTTGCTTAAGTAATATTTTGGGTTAGATGGATAAATTTAGTACTCAAAGCTATCATCAAATAAAAAATTATCATTTGCCCAACCAGATCTACTTGCTCTTTAGTTATGTCATTGTTAGCCTTAAAATGACCGTTTTGACATAGCAGAAAGTAAAAAAAGTGGAATACATTAGGAGTAAAGGAAAGAAAGAGATTCGGAGGAAGCATGAATGCTACTTTGTGACCTTCTCCTTAATATAATTCATAATCCAGCGTTTACCTGCCACACTTTGGAAGCACTGCCATTACTGTTATGCCAATGGCATCCTTGTTTACCCACGCTGTTAACTCCATGTCATCCTTTCCACACTACCTTATGGGTGCGCTGACTTCGTTCTTTTCGCAATACCAATTATATATGCTACATTACTCAAATCATTGCGCTTTTCAGATTCAAAGGCATTATTAAACATTGGCAATGGGAAAATGCCTGGCCTCATTTCGTTTCCATCAAATTTTTGTCACTTCACAACGTCAAAAGAAGAATTAATATGAAAATGTTCCCAAATATAAGTGTAAATTACAAAAACTATGTTTGGTTGAGCGAACAAGCCATTTTATCAGCAACTAATAAGAATGTAGATAATTTGAATATAAAAACTCGGAGTAAAATTTATGGAACATATTCATTCATTTAAGTCGATCAATTCCATTGACGATCCAAATTGTATGTGAATTATCTAACTGAATTCCTGAATTCATTGGATTTGCCAGGATTCCGCCACACAATTTACATCTCAAGGTTGACTCGGTAATAATTATGCTGCGCAATCTCAATCAGCCGAAATTGTGCACCGGAACAAGACTCGCTGTTAAAAAAGTTATGACAAGTTTGATTTAAGCTACTATAATCATAGGAAAGTTCAAAGGCGAGGATGTGCTTATTCCAAGAATACCACTCTGCCAACCGACTTTCCTTTTGAATTTAAGCGTGCTCAGTTTCCCGTGCGCCTTGGATTCACAATGACAATAAATCCCAAGATCAATCGTTAGAAATGTGTGAAATATACCTTTAACTGCAGTGCATTTCGCATGGGCAGTTGGATGTTGTGTGTTCGAGAGTCGGCAAACCATAGGCGCTATTTGTTTTCTCTCCGGAAGTAAAATTGTACATTACAAGGCATTATAATAAAATATTGTCAAATGATTTAATTGTAATTTTATTTCATTGCATGGTCGTATTGTGAACAGAACATTTTGTCTCAGTTTTTTTTATTAGGTACACCTCCCGTGCGAAGTCAGGTGGGGCAGCTAGTATATGTATAAAAAGTAATATTAAAATCTGCTTTAATTCCAATTGCTGCGCTTAATCTATAAATATCAAAGTAATATTTACTCTACTTTCCCTACACGTACTATGTACATAGTGTATAGAGAAGGTATTATAATGCACCCAAAAATCGATAGGTGCCGAGATTTCACCGGAACATTTTGGGTCCCCTGAATCCAAAAATAGGATTTTGAGAAAAAGGTACGCGCGTGTGTGTGTGCGTGCATGTGTGTCTGTGGACAACATAGTTCAAAAACTGAAAGACCGTTAAATACCATACTTGATATTTTAGTTTGGAATCTTCCAAGGATGCGACACGAAGATTTCGAGAAAACTCCCTCTGCTCTTTGCATGGCAAAAAAATTTCGAAAATGTTATTTTCTCAAAAATGGCTCTAACGATTTTGATTAAAATGCCGTGCATTAAATATATTTATATTGCAAATAAAATGTATTTGCTGAATTTTCTGGGAATAGCCTCTAAAGACATCTTTATTCTGAATGAATTTTGCTGAATTTTGTGTAACTGGTAAACCATAAGAGATCGACAAAAACTTACTGCGCAAAAAATGTAGATCTCGGTAAAACACACAATTCATGTCATATGTATTTTTTTTTCGTGGAGTTGGCCGTTTTCAAGATATTCCTTGTAATTGATTTTCTCAAACGAAAACTTGTCAACGCTGGTCATGCTAAGAAACGGATTTCAATTCCATAAAACCAGATTTTAAAACATTTAACGTCGGTTTAGCCTACTGTATTCCCTTATTTCTTTTCTACTTATAAGGAAATAAGTAATAAACCGTTTCTGCTAATATTTTTGCACAAAATAAAGAAAAGAATAAGCTTATTAACAATAATTTGTTACAGAGATGCAGAGAAAAACATGTGAATGTAGCTCATCAGATTTTTTTTTAATTCTGCACGTTCTATGTACATAGCATATAGAGAAGGTATTGTTTTGCACCCAAAAATTCAATACCGAGATTTCACTTAAAATACATGTTTTGAGACCCACTGAATCCAAAAAAAAAAAATGTATCCTTAGAAAATGTCCGTGTGTGTGTGTGTGTGTGTGTGTCTATCTGTGTGTATGTGTGTATGTGTGAATGTGTGTGTGTATGTGTGTGTATGTGTGTGTGTGTGGGCTGCATAGCTCAAAAACGAAAAGACTGATAAATACGTAACTTGGTATTTAAGTTCGGTATCTTTCAAGGATGCGACACGAAGATTTTCAAGAAAGTCCCCCACCCCCAACTACCCTTTTCATGGAAAAAATTTCAAAAAGTTTGATTTTATCAAAACTGTCTCTAACGATTTTGATTAAATGCTCTTAGATTTAAGGTATTTACAAGACAAATAAAATGTGTATCTTCAATTTTATGGGAATAGCCTTTGAAGATGTTTATTCTAGATGCACTTTGCGGAATTTTGCATAAATGGTAAACCGTAAGAGATAGGCAAAAAATTACCTAACAAATAATGAAGAACTCGTTAAAACACATAATTTATGTTATATACATTTTTTCGCGGAGTTGACCGTTTTTTAGATATTCCTTGTCATTAGTGTCAGCTTTAAAATACTTACTTTTCTCATACGTGAATTTGTCAACTCCTGTTCATAAAACAAAGATACTTCAATCACATAGCAACTAGCTTTTTAAATATTCTAATGATTTAGCCAAAATGGTACTCCCTTATGTGGCTGCTACTTACAAAGAAGCAAGCAATAAAACTCTTTTTGTTAATTTTTTCTCAATTAGCATTAAGTAAATAGAAAAGTAAGCTTTTTAACAATAATTTATTGTGGAGATGACAGAAACTCATTTGAATGGAACACATCAGATTTTATTTTCTCTAGCCGTATATAAATATAATGTACATAGTAGATAGAGGTGTTGTGTTCCACCCAATTCGATGTAGAGATTTCACCGAAAATATATGGTTTGAGGCCCCCTGAATCCGAAAAAAAAATTGAAAAAGGTCTGTGTGTGTGAACAGCATATCTAAAAGACCGTTAAATACCAAACTTGGTATTTATATTTAGTATATTCCCGAAGATTTTCAAGAAAATCCCTTTAGCACGAACTAACTTTTGAATGAAAAAATGTTGAATTTTTTTTTCTCTCAAAAATGGCTTTATCTATCTTGATTAAAATAACGTATATTAAAGATATTTATGTCACAAATAAAATGCCTCTGAAGATCCCTTTGTTCTGGATGAATTTTGCAGAATTTTGCATAACGGTTAAACCTTAAGAGATAGGCAAAAACTTAATAGACAAAAATTTAGATCTCGATAAATCACATAATTTTATGTCATATATCTTTTTCTTGTACATGCATTTGAGATACTCTTGTTATTAGTTTCACTTTTGAGCCACCTAACTTTTCTCAAACGGTACCATGTAACGCGAACCGAGCCTCAATTATTTTACATAACGACCAGCTCCGTTATTTCTGTTCTACTTATAAGAAAGCACCGCGATAAGACCAACTCTGCTAATGTGTATCTGAATTAAAATGATGTGGATGAAAGAATAATCTTTTGTAAGAATAGTTTGTATATGGAGCGGCTAGAGAAAGCTATGTGAATGGAACACATCATATTTTTTAAAAAAATATATTTCATGCAAGAATTAATTCATATTTATTACTTGCTTTTATACAATATGTTTAAAATATATTCTTTTATGCAAAACCGGCCCTGAATATTTTTCTGGCTATGCTACTGTGACACTATTTCACCTTTGTTGCCTGCCACCAGGCTATCAGCACTTTTTTTGTGAACTTTCAACCTGATATATCTATGAATGAATGAAACAGGTGATATGACGCTCAAATGAACACAGGGGCCATAGAGCTTAAAGTTACCCGACATTCGTTTTCTCAGTATAAGGGAACTCCTCCCACCCCCCACAAAAAGCATTATCAAGGTAATTCACCCTAACCAAGATTCGAACTCGGGATCTCTCGAATGTGAGGCGGACTCTCCTCTTCCGCAACATATAACTAACAGGTCTTGTAGAAGCAGTCATTACATGCATCGGTTTTTCTTACAGTCTTAAAGATTCTGTAATGAAGTAACAACATAATATAAATGAATAACTATGCGTTCTCTAATATGCTGATCCGCACAATGTACATTGTAAAGGTATGAAAATGACGCGGTTTGTGAAAGAGGATGTTAATAATTAAGAGTCTGAGTACATTATTTAAGGTAATAGCTTGTGCGCCATATGGTCATAATCATGATTAGACAACGCAAAACTTGTTTTAAGCGAATCCAAAACATGCTGTTACTCATAAACATGAAGAACAGCAAAACCAGGCAGGCTGACTGACAAGTAAAAGTAATGAAAAATCCTAGCGAATGTATAGAAGTGAAATGAAGTGGTTGATGGAAAACTGAAGCGGAACTGTTAATGGACAAGGCGATGAGCGGTTGAACAATGGTTTGGGAGAGGACTGGAAAATAACCTGGCGTTCATGGATATCTGTGTCATGTACAGTCAAGGCACAGAGATGTGCTGTTCCTTTTGGTTCCCTATGTTGCTTTTCTTTATTTAATGTTGGCAGAAACTCCTTGTCATCTCTGCCCCGCACCAGCCCTGAATGAACTGGCCTCTTATTGGGTTGAAAGAGGTCTGACACACACGCATTAGCCTATGAGCAAAGGTCAGACTTAGGTGAGCGGCGCGGAAGGAAAAATTTCACCTGAGTGGCTGGAAGGCATGCTCCACAACGACGCTCCACAGCATCTCTTGGATGATCCTTTTATTTTGGTTTAATGTCAAAAATGTGTCACTCTAATAGCTGGGTTCCATGCTCAGGAACGAAGGGAAAGTGCAAGTAAGATACACATTCGGTAGAGGATTGTAATGAGCTACGGGGAGAGGACTAAACGCGGCAGAGGCGGTTACATAAACAATATAATTAAACACTATTTTACTAACATAAACCACCCGCATTATATAGGTACGATTCCAAGTGCTTTATTGTACAATTCTGATGGTTGCCATTAATTATGCCAGAGAAAGGATTAATTATAGTCAGACTATTACTTTTTAATCTTGTTATGCTTTTTCTCTGTGTTTTCTTATATTATATTAACAATCACTGTAACTCCATATATTATAATCTATGTTTAGGAATGTAATATTACGAAACGTATCGTGTACTGCAGTATCCTGAAATCATTTACCAATAGATAGCAACTTAACCGCCAATGGCAAATTTGTGAAAATATAGGTTTCTTGGAAATCAGAAATCATTTTACATCTTATAGTTTATAAAAATATACCTGATTGCTTACAAGTGAAAAGAGATTATGTTTGTCACCTGCTAGAAATGAAACATGAAGTGTTGGTAACACATCTTCATCTCAATGAACTGAGAAGAAACTGAGAAAGTTTTTCACTATCAGATGAACGAGCAGCATGTATTTTTGTGAACAGAATCATTTTTAATACCTAATCGCAAAGGTTAATTTTTATTTATCTCACGAATGAAATGGAAATGTATCAAAGTTGTTTGCATTCACAATTCTGCAAAATATTGAAATATCATTCGGAAGTGTAAAACCATTAAATCTGATATTTTCTATTTTGAATTTTTTTCAAGCAGTTTTCCTTGCTTTATGTAATGTGTACATATGTATATCTATGTTTACCGGCTACTTAAACATTTAGATGTTTATAAAGTCATATATATTTAATGTAAGCTTTTTGAAATTTGACATACTCCACCCCAAATTTGGAATTCTTAATTTTGAGTATACATCCCATTAAATTTCGGAGGCAAATCTGGCCTTAAATTTAGAATCAATTTAATCAATCAGGAAGCAATTAAGGATGTAGTAAGAATAGCTTTGGATTTTATAAAAGCGGACCATACTTCTTAATTCAAAGTAATTGAGAGGTCCTTGAAACTAAATTTTCTTAAACATAACTGCTCCTTCTCAGAAACAATTAAAATACAAAGCTGAAATGTTCCGTATTTATATAAATGAAGCAGAAATATATGTTTGAGAATAATTGATTTAGCAATATTGAATACAGTGAGCTTTAAAATTGCAAACTGCATTTCAATTCAGTTTCATCAGAGAAAAAATATACAAACATTATTGAAGTATTTAGTTGTATGAAACAGAATGATTTAAGATTCAATAAAAGTTCTAACTCTCTGCTTCGTTCACTGTTTTGAGAGAGAGGAAAATAAAAGTGTGAATATTCGTCATTTTTTAGCCAATATGTTTCCAGAAGTTAATATTTTTTCTTGATTAACTATTACAATGATCAAGAATTTTCACAGATGAGAAAAAACTAATAAAAAATGAGGATCTTTTTTAGACACACAAACTATCTCCAATAACTTCTTTGTGACATCAGCCGTTTGTCATATAACCGTTGTTATAGGTATCTATTTTTCAATACTTTATCATTTTTAATGCGCACTTTGTTTCTCGTGATTTCATGGCAGGAGAGTGAAATTTCAAATCTAACATGTTTTAAATATCTCATTATTGATTCGGTACCTTGTACGTATTTCTTGTACCTGCAACCTTTCTGTAAAAGTGGTTTTCGAACATCATGAAGTGGAGAGAGAATTAAATTGTTATAAGAATAGTTTATAGAAGCCTAATAAAAATAAAGGATAGTGAATTTAACACCATAATTATTTTTCTTTGCTGTTTACCCATAGTAAGTAGAGGAAGTAATGACTCACCAAAAATGATATAAAATGTCACAGCAAATAATCGGTTTAAAGTCCTTTGATATAGAATTTCAGAAAAAAGGTCTGCGCAAGTCTGAATACAAAATAAGCCCAAAATGAAATCGGATAAATGCCAAACTTAGTTACGTTCACCATCTACAACTGGTTAATTTCTTGGAGCTTGGAAAGTAGCATCCTAAAGCTAGGAAAACCTTCAAATGAAATATAATTTTACCGGTCAATTAGCTTACAGTACTCTTCAAATGATATCAGAAATTATTTCTGAGTAAACTGAAACCTCATTTGCTTCACAGATACTCAACTCCCAATTTGTATTCTAACCAATACACTGCACAATTGAAGAAATACATCGAATAATTGAGGCCATTAATCGCGCACTTTAGCAACGACTGTACTGCTCAGGAGTGTTTCTCGACGTTAGTCAGGCATCTGATAAAGTTTGGCGTACTGGACTGATGTTTAAACTAAAGAAGTCTTTATCACATTTTTACAAATTACCAAGGTCTTGCATAGAAAAAAAATATTTTCAAATAAAATTCCAAGAGCCTCACAGCGCTTAATCCCATTAAGTCAAACATGCGTCGCCAATTCTATACATTTTGTACACTGCTGACCTACCAACAAACCCTAACACGTCCATAGCAACGTTTGCAGATGACGCATCGTTTATGTCAGCTATTGTTTTATGTCAAGAAAATATAAATACTGCTTGCCAAACTGTACAAAATACTCTTTAATGTAAAAATTTGGTTTAAAGTAAATGAAACCTACAGTCACTATATAGCATGTACTCTACACTAAGAAAACCCCCTGTCTAATAATCAGACTATTCCAGAAAATCATGACGTAAAATTCTCAGTGTGTATCTTGATCGACGGCTTACCTGAAAAAAAAAACAACAAAAAAACAAAAAAAAAAACATATAGACAAACTCAATTACATTTAAAATATAACAAAATGCAATGGCTTCTTGGACCTAAATAATCAGTGGCAAGCAAACTAATCATCAACAAAACTATCCTTATAGAAAAATGTAATTCAATTATGGTATACAACAATCAATTCAAACATCGAGATGCTAGAGCGTTTTCATTCTGAAACTCTCCGTGCCATCACTAATATCCCTTTGTATATCAGTAATAAATATATTTGTCATGATTTTAAATTCCCAACAGTCAAAGAGGGAACCACAGCTTGTAGTATCTGCTTCCAGAAACATCTTGGCTGTCATCTCAATATACTGGCGATAAATCTGCTAGACAACACCACCAACAAACCAACTAACTACAGAGAGCCAATGTAATACCAATCGACGTAAGAACTCACGGCGAAATTACTTTCAATATACCTATGCTGATAACACAAGTACGCGCAAGTTAACATTGAGATGAATAAACCTGCATATTTAGAAGATTCTGAAAATATTTCATTATTGCTAATTGTAATTTCATTTTGCAGCTCTACCAAACTAGTCAGAACCAAATGTAGCACCCAATACAGCAATGCCTGGGTAATCACGTGCTGCTTATTTAAGCATATTTTAATGAGTATATTAAGATACTACCTGTCATGACCATATGTGTGCCCTCCGTGGTGTAGTGATTACCATGCTAGCCTCATGCCCCATAGAGGACCATGATTTTTTTGGACGTAAAATCGTTAGTATGGCTTCATTCGAAAGGGAAGTAAAGCCGTTGGTCCCATGTCGTAGATTTAGGCACATGAATGAATCTCAAGCCTGATAAGGAGGCCTCTGAGCAAAATTAAGCGATCTTTCACGCCCCCCAATATAGAATGGGACGCTGAGAACCACAGTAGTTAAAGAGCGTCATAAATTAAACTCCATTTCAATTGTCCATCGCCATACGCGAAAGCTAGACAAAAGGAGACTAGGAGACAGGAAAGACTGATGTCCATATTACTTTTCTAGCCCTATGTACATAGTGGACAGAGAAGGTAGATATTGTATTCTGCCCAAACGAAATGTAGATCTTGAATTTTCTGGGAATAATCTTGGAAGACCTCTTCATTCTGGATGACTTTTGTATAACTTTTGTATAACTGATAAAGTGTAAGAGATAGACAAAACTTACTACACAAAAATGTAGCTCTCATTAAAACACACAATTTATGTCCTATACATTTTTTTTCCAGAGTTAACTGTTTTCGAGATATTCCGAATTATTGATCCCAGTTTTAAGGTACTTTTCTCAAACGGAAGACATGTTTCTTTCCGTCTCTCTCTCTCTCTCTCTCTCTCTCTCTCTCTCTCTCTTTATTACTCCTAGCAAGCAAAGACAATCATTTAAATTGTTTCACTTAGCGATCGGCTTTTAAAATATCTGACTACTTTAGCCTAGTATATTCCCTTATTTCCCTACTACTTATAAAGAAGCAAATAATAGGACCAATTCAGATAGTGTTTATCTTGATTAGCATGGCGTAGATAAAATAGTCTTTTGTAAGGAAGTGTGTTTGTGGAACAGCTAGAGAAAATCATGTGAATGGAACACATCAGATTTTTTTAAAGATGCACATATCTGTCGAATACACATTCTCTAGAGGATGTATGTGCTAATCAGGAAACAGGTTTCTTTAAGGCTTATGACAATAGCTGCTGTTAAATCTTCAATAGCCTATGACCTGCAAGATAAAAGGAAAAGGATTAAATGTGAGCTTTATTCAGCAGATGGCAGATCAACAATGAACGGATACACGAACTTTTGATTCGCCTTCATCACTGTGCAAAAACGCAAGCGACAGATCCCATGAAGCTAAAAAAGCAGATTACTTAAGTTCTACATAAAGCAATAATCAAACTGTAACTGAGAGAGATGCTTATGGCTTAGGAGGCAGCGTTTGTGGTTAGTATTAGGAAGGTCGAGGTTCAATTCCAATCTGTTTTTTTTTTTTATGATTCCCATCAGTTGTCGGATAAATATTGGATGAGATATTAAACACAAGACCCAGCTACATCAGAGAGAGAGAGGAGAGAGAGAGAGAGAGAGAGAGGAGAGAGAGAGAGAGAGAGAGAGAGAGAGAGAGAGAGAGAGAGAGAGAGAGAGAGAGAGAGAGAGAGAGAGAGAGAATCCAGAAGGGTGGTAACATAACTAAGGTGAATCCTAATGATTATGTGCACATTCAAACCGGAATCAGCAGTTTCACTATCCCAAAGTTCACATTATGACAAAGAAACCTAAGTATAACAAAATAAATGTTGCGGGAAGGCGACTTCATAACTAAGCCAATTAACATAAATGTATAGATATGTCTGACATTTAGTGACATAGGTGAACCAACGAACTTACAGTTATGGCTAAGGATAAGTTATACTGACATAAACAATAAGAATTGCACTGTTTACAATGTGTTGAGCAAAAACTCCGTAAAAGTAAAATTTACAATTGACAGTAATCAATGCAAGAAATACACCTGTTCAGTATATGTACACCTTATTTTTTCGCACTAGTACTAGCAAGGGACGCATTTACATGTAATAAACCCGGGGCAGTACCTGTGTGGAATACTGAAAGTGGTTCCACCCAGAGCAGCTAACAATGTTACGGTTGCCTCCTATAGCTCGCTTCATATTCATAAGGCGATGGAAGATAAAATCAAGCTGAGGTTTACAATGTAGCTGTTCTTCTTCTGGACCAGCGAACCGTGCTACTAGACAACATCCTCGGGGTAGATTTCAATTCTCGTTCCATGTTATTCATTTGGCTTTTATTTTCTCTTTCTTTAACCTCATTTCGGGCTTACTTATTCTGCTTCGTTCTTTCTGATTACGCTGTTACTGCTGTAATATGAATTGGTGCGTGTTAATTTTAAATTGGGTTTATGAAACTTGTCCAAAATAGCATAAACAGCTTAAGTTTTTTTTTTTCGTAAAAGAATAAAGTGGGGTGGTGGTAGTAGTACCGACACGAGTAGCCTAGTTCATTAAGACACGTACTTTTGAGTGGTAGGTCTGAGCTTCAATTCCCGTCAGAACTACTCTCGTTGACTGAGGTTTTTCTTCCAGATTTCCTCAGCTCTCACTTCTGGCACACACCAGGGAGATACTTGAACTTACGCCTGGAGTGTTTCGTTCCCACTTTTCTTTTTCCAATTATCATTTTATTACATCTGTCATGATGCTAATCATAGAAAGTAGTTTTGAACTATCTGCTGTTAAAATTAATTGCCCGAGCCTAGCCGTGATCTATATTTAAGGGTACCCTATTACGATGCACTTAAACCTTCTTTATGAAATTAACAAATTTATTCAATAAATTACAGAACGACAAAAAGAAAAAAACTAATAAGTATGCACCGACCAATCTGGCTGAAGTGTTTTCGTAGTTTCTTCAGTTATCAAGGTAAATACCTGATTGGATATTTAACACCACAGCGCAAAGGGCTACCTTCAGCCTAAAACAGTAGTAAAACTGAAAAATATATGGTAATTTCGATTACGCTGCCATCTATCCCCAGTTAGTGAAAGCAGCTAGATTTGATGTCACCGCAGCGCCATCTGCTTGTCGCGGTGGAAAATAGTATGGTGTATCATGCGTGAAACCTTGAAGACTATCCTATAATGACTGAACACAGTTGGCGCTATCTCAGTATAGACGATGAAAAAGCCACACTGGATGTCACCCTAACACTAAAGGAAACCCTAAAATGAAAACTGCCAGACAATACACAACTTAGGAAACACTTCGGAATTTAAAGAAGAGTATAAAATATATTGTAGATTCTCTGCAGAGGGAATACGCTTGACTCAGTTTTCCACAGCTTCCTTAGAGAGCTTTTAAATATTTTTCTAAAACTCACAGGGATACAATTAAGTAAAAGGAATTATTAGCGGTGTACGAAGGGTAATATATTCTGCACTTCCGGAAGAGAAGTGTGCATAAAGTGTATAAGACTATTACAGATATAAATTACAAAACTACTATATATATATATATATATATATATATATATATATATATATATATATATATATATATAATACCATTAATACACGAATTTATGACAAAACTATACAGGATGTAAGAGGAAAGGATATAGATATTTTGATAATGTGTAACCACTTCTGTGTGTTAGTTGTATCTTCTCTTTGTCTAACAGTTTTCCCACAAATCAATTATTTTACTATATGATGTGTTTTGCCGAGTCTTAATTGTGCGGCGAAATATACAGCGCCCGTCAGTAGAGACCATCCATTTTGTTTCCATGTTTTCACACCTCAATAGGGGACCTGCTGGCCTAGGTAGTGTGAGTCATTAGCCTTACAGAAAGCATTCAAAATCGTCCTGAGACAACATTCGTTTTAGCGAGACTCACTCTCTCAAGGTTACGCCTTCCTGCCCGCGGTCTCAGCAAAATAAACATGTGCTCTAATGTGTGCCACGTCTACTTGAAGGTGCATACTACCCCAACTTGAGAACATACTGCTCTTAATAACTAAAATTATAAGTCCGCAAATGAAGCAAATATTGATGTAATGTTCATTACACTGTTCTTAATTACCAATACAAATATCTGCACTTATGTTAACTCCATATTTTTTTTTTCAAGTGCTACTTCAGAGGCTTCAAGAGAACATATCACTTGTTGTAGAGGAAGGAGCCACTCTAATACCTGCAGATGGATGCGACAGCGTAGGCCCGAGGAGGGAGTAACTGGGGGATGACGACTTGGGGCCTCTCCTGAGAGAAGGGAAGGCAGGGACTAGACTGAGCTAGGGGGATATCGCATCCAGTGTATTTGAGACTTACTGGGTCCAATGGAACTCGCTGAAGACCATCGAGAGCCATTTGATGGGAAGACCCACAAGGAGCAATTGATTCTCCTTCAAAGTAAAGTGACGGAAGTCCTGGAGGGAATATACATTCGGAGATCTCGGGAGGACATATTGGACTCAATCGAACAATCGACAAGTTCTGACAAAGGTATTGCTGGATAAAGGTAGAGGTGGTGCTGCCAATGTCATGTACGTGCAGGCCACGGCCATCAGAATATGACTCGGGGTCGCACGAAGCAGTACTCGTACAAATTTCGGAACCCCCTAAGATAGCGTCGCCATGTACATGGTTGGATGTTCCCTGTATCCGATGGAGGTAACAAGAATCTCCTACTGGTCATGGATTACTTCGCCCACTGGCCTGGAAGTCTACCTGGGAGATGGAGTACGATCAAGTTGGTTGCGTGTTCGATGTGATTAATTTATAATTGTTATTTTCACTAACCATAGGAATGTGAAGGTGTGAGCTATATACATTCAAGACGTCGCGATGATATCATAATGGTATAACATAGGCAAAGAAAGTTTAAGATCCTTACAGAAATCACGGCATTTTTCTAATGGTAATTAAGTGGTTCAAGGATTCCGTGTTTGCCCTTTAGGGTTTTGTGTTGTACGAAGACACCTCTCTACTCTGCATACAAAATATAGTGAATCCTGAGCAAATTCCATCTTATTTAATTTGTTATCTCTCATTTGTTCAGTATCACCTGTAATATATTAGGTAACAACAAAATGCTGCCACAGGAAATGGTCCAAGACCTCACATAGTTTTCTATTTGCATAAAATCTTCGACTGGAATGTTTATTACCTCCTAAGTCACTAGTTACTTTAATACTATGTTGCGTCACCCTCTGTGGTGTAATGGTTACCATGCTAACTTCATATACCCAAGGTCGCGGGTTCAAACCCGGCGGAGGACGATGGATTTTTCGAGCGTAAAAATCCTTAGCATGGCTTCCTTCGGAAGGGAAGTAAAGCTGTGGGTCCCGTGTCGTAGATTTAGCCTGATAAGAGAGGCCTCTGAGCAAAATTAAGCGATCTTTCACGCCCAATATAGAATGGGACGCTGAGAACCAAAGCAGTTAAAGAGCGTCCATAAATAACACGCCATTTCCATTTTTTTTTTCAATTTCAATACTATGTTGCCGCTTCTCCGCCGCCTTCATTGCATAGTAACCTGTTTTTAAGAATAACTCACCCTTATTTCAAACTATGAATACTCATTGAGGCTTATGAAGTGAAATCAAAGTTAAAGTGAGTGACAGAATCTCGATTACATGCATAATACTTATCACCAAAGCATTCCTTTAGAATGATTTAGAAATATTAGCATTTCTCTACCTTTATATAAGTTTCCTTCGAAAATATCTCTTATAAAATAACTCTCATCATTAATAACATTCATTATTAGATATAGATAGATAATATTGTTATTTTAAAAAAACTCTCTGGGATAGAGTAATTTCTTGCGAGACAGCACATTAGGGAGTGAGCTCAGCTGAGCGGGATGGCTCAGGTGATAACGTCCTTGGCCCCGCATTTGGGAGTCCCGAACTCAAATCCTGTCAGCCGACCAATCTGGCTCAGTTTTTTTCTTCTTCTTCATTGTTTCTCTCAGTTGCCAAGGTGACCACCGGATTGAATATTTAATAGCACTACCCAAAGTTCCACCATCAGTAAAACAACAATAAAACTGAAAATAGTTGGTAATATCAACTGCACTGCATGTATTCATCGTACGATAAGACCGACCAGGTTAAAGGTAGTTAAGTCGAGTGTATGTGCATCCATTCATCCATCCATCCATCCATCCAGAATCCATGTTGCATCAGGTGGCATAACTGCACCATATTTGACGTGCACGGATATCCCTTCGTGCGTTAAAAGAGTTGCAGAATTTGACGGGGCTATTTTAAGTTAAAACTCGCCAGTGAAGGACTGGCGAGAACGACCTTCACTTTATCTGTCTTGCTTATCAGCGGAGATGCTGAGCGGGTCGCGTTACATTCAGCTTTTGTTACATTTATTGCAACGGATTCTTTGCAGCAATTATTTATATTTTGTGGCGTAACAATACCTATTTTATACTTCATGGAATTCTCAATTAAATATCAAGGTCTTATTCTTAATCATGTTCTTTTATAACTCCAATGTGTTCGCCCGATGTCAATCAGAGCGGAGTGAGCATTTTGATGGCGAAATAATTATCAAAATCGGATGTGCCCGCTTGGGTAGTGTGGTGGTAGCGTGTCTGCCCCGCATTCAACAGGTCGTGAGCTCGAATCTCGGTTAGGGTGCGTTACCCGGATAAGGTGTTTTTCGGGATTTCCCTTATCCTGAGAAGACGAAGACATCCATTAAACACCAAATTTGGTACACCAGTTTGATTTCTTTCAAGGATGCGACGATTCTCCACCCTTTACATGAACTTTTATTTGAAGATTTTATTTTTCTCAAAAATGAGAGAGAAACCAGCGAAGACGTTGCAAGGCTGCTTTTCTCCACGCGGAGTTGACGTACTTCTATCATTTGTGATTTCTACGCATTGGCTGAAATAACGCGCTCATTGGTGCAGTGCAAAACGTCAGCGACTTCCCAGAAAAATCAGTGCGTTATCTGAGAGGTTCCTATTAATAAAGATAAAACCCATGTTAATCTTTTCAGTAGCACGGTTAGTACATTGGTTAGCTAACATTAAGGGGTTCCTTGTATTACGAAATCCCGCCAAAGAACCTATACATTTAGTTGTTTATTTATTCTTCAAATGTAACATTTCATCATCGTAGACAATGAATGGAAGGAAATGACTGGAAAAATAAGCGCACATACATACGTTGCTAGTACTATATTTTAGAGGCAATTTAATGTTAGTAATTTTAAGGGGAAAGATAAGGAACTGCTAAGGACAACAGAGGCAGGAGTACTACCAGAATATTGCCAAAGGGCTGTAGATAAAGATAAACAAAAATATAAATCCCTTTTGTAGATGGACAAGATGTTCATTTTAGTCGTAATACTAAACTGAATTATTGTACATTTAACAGTAAGTTCTTGTTGACATTTACAGTAAGCTGTCGAGAGTTTATTATTAGGTTAATTTCAAAATGTATGAATAATAACAAAATTCTCGTGGTTAGGACAAAGCAAATACATTACGCATTCGAGAGCAACATCGAAGGCATCCATACCATATGCGGAGGACGATGGATTTTTTCGGGCATAAAGATCCTTACCACGGCTTCCTTGGAAAGGGAAGTAAAGCTGTCAGCACCGTGTCGTAGATTTACGGCACGCAAAAGAATTTCATGCCTGATAAAGAGGCCTCTGAGCAAAATTAACTGTCTTTCACGCCCAGTATATAATGTGACGCTAAGAACCACAGCAGTTAAAGAGCGTTTGCCCCTTTAAGCGAGAGATAGGGCAGGTCTGCTGATAAATGATAACCAGAGCCCGTATTTGTATGCAAAAACGAATGCCAAAATATGCATGCAAATATGCACTAAAACTCGTAAAATATGCATAAGCCATATGCAAAATAAAAATTGTATGCTTGATATCTATTCTCATAAGTTCACAATTTAATTATAGTTTAAATATTAATTATTGTTAATTATTTAAGTAATTAATTATTATTAATCAATTAATAATAACTGTTAGTTATTGCATTTTATTATTATAAGCTGTTTCAATTTTAAGAAAGAATTAAAGAATGTGTTTTATTAGCGACTCATGCTATTGTCCAATACTGCTGTTGCAATAGACGAGAAATGTCATCCTGAGGTTTTCTGCAGTGAAAATTCTTCGTTTGTCACTAAAGAAGGTTTTGTAGAGTGAAAAAGATCTCTCTCTCTCTCTCTCTGTCTACTTCACAAGATGTCATCAGTGCATGAGAGAAACTTCAAATCTCTTATTTAGCGAGTTCTTCTTGTACTTCACACGTTTCCCCGGCCAGCTGTTTTGCCATCTCACAAATATTTTTATAGCCTGTATTTTTACCAAGAACTGCGTTCAATTTATCAAAAGCAATTTTTGCAACTCCATGTATTTCGAAGGGCAGTGCTTGGTATACCTTATTCACTAGGGACAACGAGTGTTGTAATGAATTATTCTTAGCCTGCAGTTCCTTTATGATTTCTGGTAGCACTGAAAAGCGGCTACATATGTACTTCAATTTATTTTCCATATCAACTGAGCTGAAGCACTCTTGAGTTATCTTTATAGAAGCTGCATCTTCCGGATCTAAACTATCTACTATTCTTTTCAAATCATTGAAAGCATAGTTTAGCATAGTAACATGCAGCCTCCAACTACGTGTTAAAACAGGCCGAGGAGGTAATGCTAACTTTGGAGCTAATTCCCTGAAAATTGAAACTCTAGCAGATGCTTTAATGAAAATTTTCTTGACATTGGAAACATGACGAGCAACCTCTGATACTGGGAGCTAACTGTCTGCTACGCGATGTAGGCCATGGGCTAAACATGTCAAATGTACTGGTTTGGGATAGAGAACGTTTAGTGCATTTGCTGCTTTTACAATGTATGGAGCGGCATCTGTAAGAAATAACAGGACAGGACACTGTCGTATTTTGTACCATCTGGCCACAAAAAAGGCTAGGGAATCGTTGAAGAATTTTGCAGTTGTAGAATGGTTTGCCCTTTCTAATATCTGAACATTTAACAGGTAAGTTTTACTTCCCGGTTTCATTGCACTCACTACTGCACTACGCACGCAGACACACACACACACACACACACACACACACACACACACACACACACACACACACACACACACACACACAGTGGCCTGCAGTGTCTGTGGTCTCGTCCACCGAAATCCAAATCTTTTCATGTTTTAACGCTTCCAGAATTTCTCGAATAACTTCGTTGAAACACTCGGGCACACACGTTTTGCGAAGGGTAGATTCGTCAGGCACTATTTTATTGGTGTGCTGTTCTAAAAAAGCTTTAATATGGATATTATTTATTTTCCAGTGAGGAATGTTTGCACTTATAAATGCTGAACACAATTCCTTAGCGAATGAGTCACGTGAACCTCCGGGTACCTTGACCTGCTCTCTAAATGTCGTACTTACAAATTTTTGCCGTAAAGCAAAATTTCTGGCTGTTATTTTTTATTTTTTTTTATTTTTTGCTTAACAGTGTTAAGATGGAACTTTTTATCAGATGCAATACTTCGTTCACAAAGCAAACAAAATAATACTTGTCCATCCTCACTAAAATTATCACTCCCGAACTCCGTAACATATTTACGTAACACAAACGAACGTGGCAATTTTACCGGTGGTATAATGAAGCAAAGTGTTTTTCACCCCTTACTGTTACTTCAGAACTGTGATTGCAACTCCAAATAAACTTGACAGATATGATGTTACAACATACCTCAGATTACATTACGCTTGAAGGGGAACGCTAGCTTCGGTTGCAACACGAGTAAACAATTAGCTGATAAAACGAAATCGGATAACTACAGCCACAAACATTTGCATGTGTGGACCAACTATAGTTATATTTAGGCTAGGAATAGAAAAAATATGCCATTACCTGTTACACTTTAAGAAATATGCATGTAAAATCAGTTTTTCCCAAAATATGCAATTATATCATTTTAAAACTGCACTAGTGATCTCTTAAAGCTGAGAATGGTATGGAATACTGCTACTGCATACATTTAGACTATTCAAAAACTCTATGCATTTTGTATACAAATCCGAGCTCTGATGATAGCAAATAAAGAGAAACTGTTTGTTTTAATGGCATCTACTTGAGAAGAAAACCCTCTGAGGTGGAAGTTCGTGTGCTGCCTAATCTCTAATGATGTAATTTTCAATGTTACATAAAATACCTACAAAACTCCGAAAGTGCGATGTCAAACTTCGGTCTAATTCAAGTATAAACTTGAAACATAGTAGCGACCTGTCTAGGCACACCTCCATGAAAACATACATAAAACAACGAATATTTCGAAACAGTACCACAAAACTGTTATTAAATTCAAATTATGTTTTTCCTATAACTATCTTCAGTGGCACAAATGCACTGAAACACATAAGTGAATAGTATTAAAAAGATTCTTTCTACATACTATAAAATAATAGGCGAATTAAATACTTTCGTATCTAAAGGTTCTTTTGCAACACTTAAGGCTGTAGGTTTTGAAATGTAGTTGGCAGAAAACTTTCTGTGTAAATTCAAAACTTTGCAATTTCTTACCTCCGAATTAAAATCAGTTCATCAAATGGAAAATATAATGTATTGCCAGAATCAGCACACTCGGTAACTACCAAACCTCTAAAACTGATGAATATGCACATACACGTATGTATATTTTGATCAGCTGTGTCATAGACTGCACTTCCAAGGAGAGAAAAAAACGATTGTGGAGGATTTTACATAATCCAGAGATGGAAATACAGCTCTATCTTGCGGATTATATAGCTGTTCTTCTATAACCACAGTTGCCTTGTGTTATTGATTGAAGTTCACTGGTTCGTGCTTCGCACCTCTGAATAATTTAATGAAAAGTCCACAACGAAAAAGTGGAGGTGATTGAGATGTTATATACGGGATATGACAGTGTACATACGCAGTACGGCGAGTAATCGTTAAAACCCTATCTATTCAGGGATTTTTATCTCTCTCCACCTCTGAAATGTTGATCTTTGAGGGGATAGAAAGTAAATAGTGCTAATGGAAACTCACTGCAACGCAGGGTACCCTTCTCTTCCACATTCTCAGAGTTCTGACTAGGTAAAATTCTCATATTTTTTGCTACGTTAAAGTAAATTGGAAATTAATTTAAAATGGATTAGACCTCATATGTCTACTTTTTTTTTTTTTTTAATTTCATTCAGTTCTTTCATCCTTTCACTTTAACATTGCTTATTACTTGATGAAAACTACGAATAATTTGCAGTTATTTTTCTTGTTTTTTCATTTAAGCAGATTAATATATTAAACTGTATCTATTTAGAACGTGTCCATAGATTATGTAATTTAGTTTTTTTTTAATTAATCAGTCAAATTTATTATATATTCATTAGGTATAATGCAATTGTGAGGAAACAAAACAACAAAGTATAAAGATATACATGGGCATGTGTTGAGGTTGGTTGCAGTCCTCTATTAGCGGGAAAATTGCTTGTCTTAGCTAGTTTGTTTAATTTATATATAGATAATATTGTCAAAGACTGACAGAATAATTTACAAGTACATTTTAACATAAATATTACCATATTAGACATAATGCTATTTTCAGTCCATCTGGTCCTAATAAGTGACTCAGATATAAACACAAAAAGGCTCTACATACATTAAATAAAATGAGCCAAAGATATAATATTAAAATATCAACATACAAAAATAAAATGATGACTTTTAGAGGACCGCAAACAATAAGGGCCAAAACTAGTAATACAAGAGAGAATACTAGAACAAACAAACTGTTTAATATTTAGGCTGCAGCGTCTCATACTTAAAATTAATGACATAATAAATAAAATAAATAAATTCAATCACATAAGCGGTACCACCAAACGAAATTTAAATTCTACAAGGAAAGCGACAAAAATAAAAATGTTCAAAGTAATGTCTGTTCCAGTGTTAACGTTTGGATCTGAATGTTGGACAGTGACCAAACAGATGGTAAGAAAGATAGGTGTTTTCAGTCACGTAACAGGAAGTACACAAGACGAAAGGAAGAGTGAAGACTTGACAACCGCTAACAGACGAGAGTGAATTACTTTGATTTGCGAGTCTGAAGCTGAACTCCATGCTTTTTTTATATTGTTTAACGCCCGCTTTTACTACCATGTCACCACAGGAGATGACATTGATAATAAATGGAATGAAGATGCAGCACCGGTGGAATGTGATTACGGGGAAAACCGGAGAACCCCCCCCCCCTCAAAAGTAATTTGGTGATCTTAATTTTTAGTCTTTAATGCCAACTGGGTAAATTAGATTCTTAATTTTCTATTTCTTCCACCAGGAGCACAACTGGCTAAGAAACAACTGGAGACTATCGGCCAATGATTTTCAACTTCTTTGGTTAGAACAACGATATCGTCTGCAAATTGCGCTATGGTTAGACTGCCATCTTTTGGAAAACTGGATATATATTAGGTATAAAAATGGCGCCCATATGCTTCCTTAAGGAACACCAGCTTCTATGCCATATTGGAGATAGAGTGTTTTCATAACTAACGGAGAAAATCTGATAGAAAGGAATGAATGAAGTTCGGAACAAGGTGTCTGTGAGCAGTGGTTTTAATTGACACATCAGTCCAGTGTGCCAAACTTTACCGAGTACCTTCTCAATATCTAGAAATAGCCCAGGACAAACATACTTTTCTTCGTAGGTATCTGGAATTACATCTAGTCCTCTGTGGAGTTGTTGAGGACAAAAATGAGCTGATCTTTTTTTTTATAGTGTTTAACGCCCGCTTTTATTACTATGGTACCGCAGGCGATGGCACTGATGGTACATGAAATGAAGATGAAGCACCGTTGGCTGAACGGAAACCAAACTGAATGTTAGGATGTAACTTGGTGAGCTTCTGTTTATTTCAGCTTTTTCTTATATAGTGAGTAGCATTATTGGATACCTCTTTACTTTTTTGTTTCGCGTTTCGAACATAAATTGTGAGTATCGTTCATTTTTACTTTCTCTATCACGTTAAATGTACATGGTAGAGAAGGTATTATATTCCACCCAACAATTCGATACAAAGATTTCACGGATATGCATATTTTGAGGACCTGAATAAATAAAAAATCATTTTTGATAGAGATCTGTGTGTGTGTGTGTGTGTGTGTGTGTGTGTGTGTGAATAGCATGACTAAAAAGTCGATTACATTTGGTATTTAAGCTCAGTATCTTATGAGGATGCGACACAGATTTTCGAGAAAATTTCCAAACCATCTTTAACATGAAATATATTTCAAAATTTGACACAAAGGGTTTTGATTAAATGCCATATATTAAAATATTCACATCAGAAATAAAATGTATATCTTGAATTTTCTGGGAATAGCCTCTGAAGCTCCCTTCGTTCTGGATGACTTTTACAATACTGGTAAACCGTATGAGATACACAACATCTTACTACACGAACAATGTAGATGTCATTAAAGTTCGAAGGCTTTCACGGCCGGTGTTAGAATCACTTATAGAAAACAAAACCGGGCTTGTAGGCCGTGGTCCACTGGGCTTCTCCCTTCGTTCCCCAGACGTTTCGCCTGCGTCTGCGGCAGGCATCATCAGTGGCGTGTACATCTCCGTGGTCTCTCAGTAGCGACTACTGAGAGACCACGGAGATGTACACGCCACTGATGATGCCTGCCGCAGACGCAGGCGAAACGTCTGGGGAACGAAGGGAGAAGCCCAGTGGACCACGGCCTACAAGCCCGGTTTTGTTTTCTATAAGTGAATGTAGATGTCATTAAAACGCAAACTTTATGTGCATTTTTTTTATAAAGATAGCATTTCCAAGCCATTCTTTGCTCTTGGTTTAATTTGCTAATACTTGTAGGTACTTTACTTAAATAGGAAGTCGTCATTCGTTTTTTAAATCCTGGGCGTAAAGAGAGCGGAACTTCAATGCCATGGTGATCACTTCTTAAAATATTTTACTATCGCTTTGTCTATTGCATTGCTTATCTCCCTTATTCCCACAAGGAAATAAGTAGTAAGACTATTTTTCTTAATGTTTACTGATAGTAGAATGAAACAGATTAAAGGATGTGGTTTTCTAAGAATGGTCTGTTGTAGAACTGGTATAGAAAGTCATGTAGGTATTATCTTACTGTTAGGTGTATTTATATTGAGGAAGATACCGATGATAATGTATAAAGGATCTTAATCGCTACGCAATTTATATTTTGATCGACTTTATCAATATTTTCCAAATAATCACCTTGAAGTGTAATGACTGCTTTAAGGTTGCTTTTCAAGTTAAACGCTTGAAAGTTAACTATTTGATTTGGTCATGCATTTTTTCATTTCCGGAGAAGAGCAAATCAGGTAGGTCACATTCACAACACCACAAATATCAAGTCTACCTTCGTGAAATAACTCTTTATAGATTTTAAAACCTAGGGGCCTTTTCTGGTCTTAATAAAACGTGATGAACACTAATATTAAGACTGAAAATGGTATTATAATTTACTCGAGTTATTCTAGTTCATTTAAAAAAAAAGTAACTATTTTTATATTGACACTAGGAAAACAGCATATACAATTTAGATGTTTACCCTTGAAGAGTTATTATCTATTTTATAATATTGCAATGAAACGTCTGTTCAAATTATACTTGTGTACATATTTAGACAATTATACTACCTTTCATAGTATTTAACTGAAAATTTTCATTCATGCATCGATGCCCACATAAAAAACACGCACAATTTGAATCCAAATAGAGGTCCCTAGTAAAACTCATAAGACATTTTATATTTATATTTTGGTAGGATTGTAGTAGACAATTAACCACACGTTTAAATTTTCTGCAGTGTAACTTTTCTATTGTCTCTTAGTACATTTTTGTGGGTTGAGAAAGTTCTATCTGCAGTACAAGAGGTCATTTTCCTTTGCATAATTCGGAAAAATCGGTTTAAACATCGCGTTTTTTTTTTTTTTTTTCAGAAACCCTTTTTAACCCACAGTTTTTCAGCGAACCACTCTTTAACCGCTTTTAGATTCTTCAGCTCTATATAGCCCCTTTTGGGTTCTATATATTGGGAAGCAAGGGACATAATTAGCAAGTTGGGAAACATAGTTAAAATCTGGGCCCTGGTAATCACCACCTTATTGACCATTTAGTGTTTTTTTTTTTAATTATTACTAACATTTTGAGGATTATGTTAAGATGGGAGTTTGTTACGGCTAGTAGCTGGTTACGACTTTTTATCAGGCACCAAGTCGAAAATCCGTCTCATCGGCAGTAAAACTTCGAGTTAAGATTGTTCTCTTCAATGAAAGTGCGAGAGTAACATGCAAGCTTCTCTACGTGGAAAGATTAACAAAAAATACTTGCGAAGCATGCATATTATTTGGGAAATTCCATAACGTACATGCATTTTTGTGACTTGTATTAGTGTATTTTAAAATATAAAATAACTAAATACTAAAACTAATCAGGGTTATTATTCAATAACGTTTTTCCATAATTATATAATTAAATGTGTATTGGAAAGTCAGATGTAGGTAATATATGACGCTTGTATTTATTATTAATGATCTTGTACTTGAAACTAAGAGAATACTTCCATTGTCAGAAGGATAACATTAGATTTAAGAATTGTTATGGTATGATTAGATATATATGAAGGTAAAAGCAATTATATATAGAAATCAAATTGGGTCATTACGTACTGTAATATGAGTACCACCCACCCGGCTGTCCGTCCCACGCTCCCTCCCGCCAGCTCACCATCGTTCCGCTTTCCTTCCATCCGTCGGTCCGTCCGTTCATCCGTCCGTCCGTCCATCCATCCATCCCTCCCTCCCTCCCTCCCCATCACATCCCACCCCATCCCATTCCATCCCCATCCCATCCCACCCCATTCCGTCCAACCATTCATTCGTCCCTCGTTCCTTTTACTCTTTCTTTCGTTTAGCCTCCTCATATGTAGGACTTGCACCCCAGGACTTACAAGCCAGCGCTTATTGTCTGACGTCTATTGAGGAGCAGATGCTTGGATTAGAGCGAAGCCTGAATGGGTGATCAGCACGATACCTGGAATGAAAGTGAAGAAGTGATAGACGAGTGGTGTAACCATTCAAGCACGGCAGCGCCCCGTAATTTGAGTTAAGTAATAAAAAACATTATTTTTTTTATTGCTATTTATTTTGGCTGTTTAGTTCTCAGGATGTTATGTCCTATGAAATTTTCACACACAGTCTCTCATACTTGCAGAATCTAAGGAGGATTGGGAAATAACACTTGTTATTTGATATCTTATCCTGGCCCTATATATGGCTGAGCGGGTAACACAACCAAAATCCTCTAGGCCTAACGAACCGTCCATCAAATCGTGCGAGAACATACGAGTTATGTTGGTGATACCTATTGTGCACAACCTTGCACTCAAAGCCTGGCGGCGCAGCGTCTACAGTTTTCAATATCTCATAAATCAAATGCTTGTTTCAGAATTCAGTTATACTGTAAGCTATAGTTGGTTTGTCTTGAAATACTGTAACGTAAGACGTCTCGTGCAACCTCAAAATGACGCAATGTTTACATTGAAAATTTCATAATGTACTCCACAATTCATCAGTTATTCAGCTTTGAAATGCAATCTCAACAAACCTATGTGACTGAGTGACGAAAGAGCAATTTTAAATATAGGAGGATTCAAAGACGACATGTAGAATTTATAATGTCAGGTTTAACCGTACACGCAGAAGCATTTTAGCTTAACATCCTTTAACCTGGTTGGTCATATCGGACGATGAATGAAATTGGTGAAATGATGCTCAAATGATCTCGAGGTACATGGAGCTATAAGTTTTTCAACATTTGTCTTCTCAGGATAAGGGAAACCCCGAAAAAAACCTTATTCGGTAACTTACCCTAAGCAAGATTCGAACTCGCGGGCTATTGAATATGAGACAGACACGCTACCACCGCACTATCCAGGCGGGCATGTAAATATTATTTTCCCAAATTTGACGGCTATGTTTTGAAGTGGTAAGTTACACCCTTGTCTTAGGAGGAGACGTTTAGTACCCAACCTCTTGAATTTATAAAACCACTTCCAATGCCTATCCCGAATGCTTCATGGACCCCGGGATCATTAGAGCAACATTTCACCGATTTCATTCATCGACCAATATGACCAATCTGATTAAAGGCCCTTAAACTATATAAAAAATCTGTTCATAATATTTAGGGCAAGAAACCTGCGGTATTTATCAGAGTCAACAGATTAAATATTTAAACGAGGCAAATAATGTAAGTGGAAAACTTCAACATAGAAAGAAGAAGGCGACACGGCCGAGTCAGTACCACACAGGCAATTAGTGAGCGTAGTCTGCAACAGTGAAAGGGTTAACTCGAGGCATTTATGTTAGGCAATGCTGTTTTTATAAACATTCTCATTATCATAATTGAAGCTTCCAGTGTTGGTTCTAAACTTAAGTGCCCGCATTTGATATTTTATCTCTGGACATAGGTTTTGCTAGGTAATTTATGTTTCATTTCCACTACCAGACTAACATGGCTTTTCTCCCCCACCTTTTTGTTCTAGTTGATTGGAGGGTAAGATACCGTTCCTTGTTGTTGGACAATTATGCAGTTTCACGCCATGTGTAAGTACGTGTGGGTGGAGTAATAAGTATTTTGCGTGATAATACATTGACAGCTTACCTACATAAATAATTCGAGAGTCAAACAATCGCTGAACGTACGCTCTCTTTGGGGGAGGGGAACATATACTTAACCGTTCACCTGATCTCTCCCACAGAAGATATGAACCCGTTTATGATCCCTGCAATAATTCAAAACACACGATTGGAAATGGAGAGCTGGTGAAAATAAAAATGTATTCTTACCATATTTCAGGCAAGTAGACTTGGAGAGGATGGACTGTTCCCTGAGAAATGATTAAATTTCAATTTGTAAAGAGGATATGGATAGGGTATGTGTTAGTGTAATATAAAGAATGTCTTAAACCACAATACCTTGCTTCTTTGTGAGCAGGTGACAATAAAGAGCTCAATTACCGATCCTCCCGAACAATGGAATGAATGAACATTGCTTATTGAAATGCTCATCTGCTGCGTAATACCTGCGGTAATCGCTCTGCGGCTGCTATGAGTCTTTGCATTGACTTTCTTAGGTAGATGTTGGTGACCCTCTTCCCCGAATAGCATCACCCAACTCGTGCAACTGCTCAAATTTTTGGCACCATTTCACAGAAACTGGATGCGACACTGAATTTATCCACATACACAAGAATTTCTGAATTTGTATGCAATTGACGTTTAGGCGTTTTTCCACAAGAATCTTACTGTTCAGTGTATTTCAACTTAGGACTATGTCCCCAATTGACGCGCCATTTCACTCTCGCAGTATGAAACACCTCTTTATTACTAGAGAACTGTCTTTGCAGGAAGCCCTGGAGATGAACTAGATATAATGACAATGCGACATCCCTGTTGCACAATTGTTTCGTATCTTCGGATGACATGTCTAAGTTACTTTTTGAAGCTTTCTCGTATTTGGAACGATTTTTAAAAAATAAAACTGTTGTGAATCATACATCATTCTTTCTACACATCATGCCTTTTTGTACTCTGGGCACATTGTATTTGGGTGGATAAGAGAATATAACTAAAGAATGTAAGCGGATTCATAAATATGCATAGCGCAGAGTTCAGAGATGGGTGACTTTTATTATATAGTCAACAATGGAAATCATTTTGGAATACACTCATTTAAATATATAATTACATAAAAGATACATGTTTTCATTGTATTTGCTGACGTTCATATAATTCAATTCTAACAGGAGACGCCTGAAAAAAAATCTTCAAATTAAATGGATGAAAACAAAACAATGGATTATTCTTTCGAGTTTATTATAATATGCATTCGCTATTTGAGATATCAAATTGGAAACGGCAGGAGGGGAAGGGCAACATTTAAATTATTATAAAACTGCTATTAAATTCCTCGCACCTACGAATAATTTTATTTGTGTTTAATTAAATTAAAGGTACCAACCTGTAAAATTTCAAAGTTCTATATGTGTTAAATAATTAGTTTGATTTTTCTAAAAAAATTTAAAAACTTTCTTTTTGATCTAAGGAATAACTCTGATTGGTGCAGTTTTAAAATGTTTGGAAATAAATTTAACTTTTTGTTCCGCCATAGTTTACTTACAAATTTTAGCTACTTTAGAAAACAAATTAAAAAGTATTTACTTCCCCTTACGCTTTTAATTAATAAAAATGATTTTAAGACATGTGCTTCGTAATGTTTTACTTTACCGATAATTTCTAGTGTTAACATAGGCATTTATTACTTTAAGACTGCTTGGTGATATTTAAAAAAAAAATGGTGAACGTTTGCACAGCAAAAAGCAATTTGAATGATTATGATCATTGAAAAAATAATAATGACGACAATAAATTACCTTTAAGCGTACCTAGCGATATTATTTTGTACTTTAAAGCTGAACTGAATGTGAGTGATTGTAGCGATTTACCATTTGTTCCACTATCTACATTCAAGCACAAATATTTATTTGTACACCAAATATTTTTTTTGACATTTTTTACAGGTTGTTCCACTCAAATCGAAAGAAAGGTTATTTGGAATTTTGAAATAAAATCCCTTTATATTACAATAAACTAGTCATGTGTCTTATTATGCCATATTTGACGGCTAATTGTATCCTAAATGATTCATTTTCTTAAAATAGCCCTGTAATAAAAGCAACAATAAAGTTGTTACATCAGTAACTGGAAGTAGTACTAATAAAAGAATGGCAGACAACGACAACAGATCGAAAGGAAAGCTTGTTTCAGAAACAGGTTTGACAACTACTTAAACATGCACTCGCCGGGAACAAAACTCGTGGTCTACCAGCATGGAATTCCATTCCTTCTGTCGTCTCCAGTGTCTACCACCATTGCTTTGTTCAAGTCTAGTCCCTTTCAGAGCAAGTCAACAGCTACGCGTAGTAGGCAAAGAGAAGATTAAAAATAAGACAAAGACAGTTCTTGATTACATGACGTAATACTCTTTACGCCTCCAGGGAAGTGTAATTAACTGGACTGTAAAATACAAGCATTATTGTAGAACATAATCAAACCGCTGTAACTTTATATAACTGGAAAAACATAAAAACTAGATAAAATTAAAACGAGATATCCTCCACACAAACAGTTGATATCAAAACATTCCTAAGAGTATTTGACATTTATAAATTTATACTTAAAGTTTTCACCACTTTGTTTTCATTAGTTACCCACACCTGTTTTATGAACGGCTGAATGCCTTTTACAAATAAAGTACGTAATGTCCGATTAGCTTCTGTTTGGATAATAATTATGCATTACGATTCGTGAAGGAAGAAATAAACCAACGAAGCACTGAAAGCCTATTGAACTTACATTTATTAATGCGAGAAAGGTCTCATATGATTTTTACTTTCTCTACACGTACTATGTACATAGTGTATAGAGAAGGTATTGCACTCCACCCAAAAATTCGATACCGGGATGTCACCGGAAATATATGTTTTAGGGTCCCCTGTATGCAAAAAAATCTGACGTGTACCATTCACATGACTTTCTCTATATCCCTGCAACAAATTATTCTTAAAAAGCTTATACTTCTATTTACTTAATGCTAATCAGAAAAAAAATTAGCAGAAATAGTCTTACTACTTGCTTCCTTGTAAGTAGAAGCGAAATAAGGGACTACCATAAGTTAAAGGGATAGTCAAAAGCTGGTTGCTAAGTGATTGAAGTTCTTTTGTTTGTATGGACAGGAGTTGAAAAATTCCTGTATGAGAAAAGTATAAGTTTTTCATGGCAGAAACCAAAAACAAGGAATGTCTAAAAACGACGAACTCCAGGAAAAAAATGTATATAACATAAATTGTATGTTTTAACGTGCTCTACATTTTTTGTATAGCAAGTTTTTGTACATCTCTTACGGTTTAACAGTTATAAAATTCAGTAAAATTCATCCAGAATAAAGTACTCTTCAGAGGCTATTCCCAGAAAATTCGAAATATATATTTTATTTGTTAGGTAAATAGCTTTAATATTTTAATCAAAATCGTTAGAGCCATTTTTGAAAATATCAAAATTTTCGAAAAAGTTCCATGTAAAGCGTAGTTGGGGTGGGGGGATATTTCCTCAAAATCTACGTGTCGTATCCCTCGAAGATACGAAACTTTAATACCAAGTTTGGTATTTTACCGACTTTTCGTTTTTGAGTTATCGTGTTCACAGACACATGGACAAACACACGCACACATGGACCTTTTTCCAAAACTGATTTTCATTACTTCAGAGGATCCCAAAACATGTATTTCCGGTGAGATCTCAGTACCGAATTTTTGGGTGGAGTGCAATACCTTCTCTATACACTATGTGCATAGTGCGTATAGAGAAAGTAAAAGCATTTTCAGAAAAGGTCGGTGTGTGTGTCTGTGAGTCAGTGTGTCCGTGTGTCTGAGAACACGATAACTCAAAAACGAAAAGTCGGTAAAATACCAAACTTGGTATTTAGTTTAGTATCTTCCAGGGATGCAACAGGAAGATTTTGAGAAAAATTCCTCCACTCCAAACTAACCTTTAAATGGATTTTTTTTCGAAAATTTAATTTTCTAAAAAATGGCTTTAACGATTTTGATTAAAATACGGTATATGAAAGATATTTACCTGGAAAATAAAATGTATATCTTGAATTTTCTGGGAATAGGCTCTAAAGACTACTTTATTCTGGGTGAATTTTACGGGATTTTGCATAACTGCTAAACCGTAACAACTGGACAAAAACATACCACACAAAAAATGAAGAACACATTAAAACACACAATTTATGATATATACATTTTTTCATATATACAGTGATCCTTTTTGAGATATTCCTTGTTTTTGGTTTCAGGTTTAAAAAAGTATATTTTTCTCACATAGGACTTTGTTAATTCCTTTCCATACAAACAAAGGAACTTCAGTCACATAGCAACCAGCTTTTGACTATCACTTTAACCAATGGTACTCCCTTATTTCGCTACGCTTCTATTTCGCAAGTAATAACACTATTTCGTCTAATTTTTGTCGATTAGCATGAAATAAATAGAAGCATAAGCTTTTTAACAATAATTTGTGGCAGATATGTAGAGAAAGTCATGTGGATGGAACAATCAGATTTTTACATCTTGGATTTTATAAAGTTTGAATTTTTAGATTTCTTACCTACTATTTGAAAGACCGCTAAATATCTACCTCAAGCGTACTATTGGCCTCTGCAGCCCAAAATTTGATTTGAAAAACATCCAAGCTTTGTGACTATGTGCTTATTTTACCATAAACTGGCAAAAATAGTGCAGAGAAACAGCAAACCAGGTCACAAATATATATATATATATATATATATATATATATATATATATATATATATATATATACTGATATAAAAATCTGATGTGTTCCATTCACATGACTTTCTCTACATTGTTATAACAAATTATTGTTAAAAAGCACATTCTTCTACCTACTTGATGATGATCGAGATAAACATTAGCAGAAATTTCCTTTATTACTTGCTTCCTTGCAAGTAGAAAGAAAGTAAGGGAATACACTAGGCTAAAACGAATTTCAAATCTCTTAAAATCTGATTGCCATGTGGTTGAAATCCGTTTCTATGCAGAACCAGATGTTTACAGCTTTCTGTGTGAGAAACATTTTAAATATTGTAATCTGAAATATATAACAAGGAATATTTCAGAAATGAACAATTCCACGAAAAAACAACAATAATGGTATTTAAAATTATCTTGGTCCAGAATTTCCGGTGTAGACCGCGTCTTAAGGCTAAAATCTGCCGACGTTTCGCTGGCAGTTAGCCCTGAGGAAGCCTCATCATAAGATGGGCGAAACGTCGGCAGATTTTAACCTTAAGACGCGGTCTACACCGGAAATTCTGGACCAAGATAATTTTAATATTGGCCGTGGAAGTTTACGAAAACAATAGTATTTAAGTTTGTAATCTTCATTGGGTGGATGCGATACGAAGATTTTCAAGAAAATTCCTCCACCTCCATCTATCTTTTACATGAAAAAACTTCCGAAATGTTTGATTTTATCAAAAATGGCTGTAGCGATTTAGATTAAATCTCTTATATTTGAAATATTTACAAGACAAAATAAAATGTATATCTTCAATTTTCTGGAAATAGTCTCTGAAGACATGTTTATTCTGGATGAATTTTGCGGAGTTTTTCATAACTGTTAAACCGTAAGAGATAAACACAAATTTACACACAAAAAATGTAGAACTCATTAAAACACACAATTTATGTTATATACATTTTTTCGTGAGGTTAACCGTTCTTGAGAGATTCCTTGTTATTAGTTTTAGCTTTAAAGTACTTATACTTTTCTCATAGAGAAATTTGTCAACTCCTGTCTATACAAACAAAGGTACTACAATTAAACAGTAACCAACTTTTAAAATATTTAACTATTAATTTAGCCTGTGGTACTCCCTTATTTCGCTCTACTTACAAGGAAGTAAGTAATAAGACCCTTTCTGCTAATATTTTCTCGATTACCATTAAGTAAATAAAAGAATAAGCTTTTTAACAATAATTTATTGTAGAGATGTAGAGAAAGTCATGTGCGAATGTAGGGCTAGAAGCATGTTGGGCGTTGCTGGCAGGCACGGAAAACATGGACGGTCTAGGTAAATTTATACTTAAGGCAAGGCAATTGAGATCTAAGTAGACTGCCAATAGAGAAGGTCATACTTAGGTCACTGTTGTGCTATGGTTTTATATATGGTGTATATATTATGTGTATATATTTCTTTTAAGTGTAATTATCTATTATAAGAAGGTGCATTTATGAAGGTGTACTCTGTGTTGTAAATTTAAATAGCTATGTATATTTGAATACCTTTTTGTTTTTATTTTCGGGTTAACTCTTAATTCTTTATTGTTGTTTTAATATTGTTTTTGACTGTGTATTACCTTTGTCTTTTTATTTTCTTGTTTACTCTTTTAATTCTTTGTTGTTGATGTTGTTTTAATATTGTTTGTAATGTGTATTACAAAAGCACGTACGGTCTGTGGACCCGTGTGACTGTTGAAATTCTATGTATGATATTGCTATGTCAATATATATTTTTTTTTCTGTGTGATATGGATAAAACTTGATACAATTGCCTTCCAGAACGTGGCAGCAACAATCCTATCGTCATTTCCATCCGCTTGAATCCATACAATGCCGAGTAGTACAAGCATACATGCTGTGATTGTAAAACAATTAATGTTTCCTTCACATTTCCCATGTGTAGACAGGGATTGGAAAAATGTTTATGTCTGTGAACATTTGAGCAACGATGTACCCCAATGCATTTTCATCGAATTGTTTATGCAATTTCATTTCAAGTTTAGTTATGCTTCTTAAAATAGAGAGAGCGTTCAATAAAGCATTATGTGTTACTAGTGAAATAAAAAAGTATATTTCAGGTATTGATTTTGGATTAACAAAATTTTACATTCACAATATCACTTTTCTGTTAAATATTGAGTTTTACAAATTCCTTTTGAGGATTTCTTTTTATGGTGCACCTCAAGACAATATAATAGCTCCTATTCTGATTTCCTGTGTGATGTCCAATTAAAAATGATCCACATTGTGGACATGTTATTGCAATTCTTAGCGAAACAACAAAGTAAATAAATAATTAAAATGTATACTGTAGACAAAATTAACGGTGTGTACTGTTAAGTTGAGAGTTACAAAGAATCACAGCGTAGCAGGTGGCCCAACTGCCCCGTATTTGAAGTGTGCAGATATTCCTTCGTGCGTTACAGGAGTTGCAGGACTAACCGTGTGAGGAACTGGTCCTTTCCATGAGCTTAACCTGTTCACCGTCTCCGCTAGAAAGCTCCGAAGGCCGTTCATCCATTTCCCCATGGGCTGATTTTAACTTGAAATAGCACTGTTGAGTTCTGCAACTCTTTTAATACACGAAGTGGATATCCAAACTCGTCAAATATGGGCCATCTGCTAAGAAAAAAAAAAATCTGATGTGTTCCATTTACACGACTTTCTCTACATCTCTGTAACAAATTATTGTTAAAAAGCCCATGCTTCTATTTACGTCATACTAATCGAGAAAAAATTAGCAAAAATAGTCTTATTACTTGTTTTTTTGTTTTGTTTTTTGTTTTGGTAACTTAACGTCCTTTAATGACTTACTTTCTTGTAAGTAGAAGCGAAATAAGGGAATACTATAGATTAAAGTGATAGTTAATAGCTGGTTGCTATGTGACTGATGTTTCTTTGTTTGTATGGGCAGGAGTTGACAAACTCCTGTATGAGAAAAGTATACGATTTTTAAAGCTGAAACCAGACACAAAGAATACCTAAAAACGATCAACACCAGGAAAAAAATGTATAGCATAAATTGTGTGTTTTAACGTGCTCTATATTTTTTGTATGGTAGGTTTTTGTCCATCTCTTACAGTTTAGCAGTTATGCAAAATTCCTTAAAATTCATCCAGAATAAAGTAGTCTTCAGAGGTTATTCCCAGAAAATTCAAGAAATACATTTTATTTGTAAAATAAATATCTTTAATATACGATATTTTAATCAAATTCGTTTAGAGAAAATCAAAATTTTCGAAAACTGTTCCATTTAAAAGGTAGTTTGGGGTGAGAGGATTTTCTTGAAAATCTTCGTGTCGCATACTTGGAAGATACCGAACTTAAATACCAAGTTTGGTATTTAACGATCTTTTCGTTTTTGAGCTATACTGCCCACAGACACACACACATACATACATACAGACAGACAGACAGACAGACATACAGACACACACAGACATTTTTCTAAAAATGATTTTTTGGATTCAGGGGAACCCAAAACGTGTATTTCCGGTGAAATCTCGGTATCAAACTGTTTGGTGCATTGCAATACCGTCTCTATACACTATGTAACTAGTACGTATAGAGAAAGTAAAACACCAGAACATCTTAGAGCATATTCATAATTAATATTTCTCTCGGGTTCATTTTGCATATAAGGTATCATAGAATTTTGCACATAATAGCTTACAACGATAATAAAACAAATTGAATTTAACAAAAGGCAAAATCAACCAAAATCTGCTGCACAGTCTTCACTTTGTACCATTGATTAAAATATATGTTATTATTTGGTTTAATTCTCATGAATTAAAAGAATGGCATAGATATTACACAAGTGCTCCATAATGTTCGCAACTAATATTGCCACGCTTATTACGTTAACTTTGGAGGATCAAAGACTGTTTATCTCTTCACATCTTACTTAGAAGAAACTGTGCAAGGTTATCGAGTAGTACGAGAGAAAAAAAAATGAAATGTAGTTGCATTTACCAAACAGTGATGGCGAACTGCAAGTTAATTTAGTGATTATGGAAATATAGCACATTAAAAAGCAAAATATCGGAGCAATTTTAGAAAAAATATATAAAGCTCATAAAATGAGAAAAATCACCAGAGCAGCAAACTATATTAGGTTGGTTCTATATGATATTAAAAATTAGTGAAGTCTCTCCATTTATTTGGCTCTCAACAATTTCATTTCTGGCTATGTGTTTTATGCATTCTTCAAAGGTATATCATGGAATAATATTCGCTAGTAGAGAACATTGTGTGTCGTTCAGAGTTACATTTATATTTGCATTTAAAGCAATAAATTCATCTCAATATTATATTAAAGCGTAGGAAAAATGACGAAAGGCATAGTTGATACGTGCACAAATTACTTTCTTTTATTGTTTCATTTAACATTTAAGGCTTTCCACTAGAAACTACTTGTATGTAGTTTTTTTATGTTGGGTTTTAAATCGCTTTTTATTTTTCTCAAGCGCGCGCGCTCACACACACACACACACACACACACACACACACACACATTCACTCTCACATACATATTTCCAGACTCTGTGGGGGATAGGGAATAATTCCCCAGCCGGGAATAGAGTAAGAAGTCAGCTCGCTGACTACTTCACCACGGAGGCATTTTATGATGTGGATTTCAAGTTAAATGCACAATGCAGTATACATTTTTGAAAGTCATTTAATGAGCGGTTGTATATCTCGCACTACTGAAGACTCAAGCTATACCACGTATTTAACGATAGTGATATGCATGGAGTAAGAAATGTGGGATATTCATTACTGCAACGCAATTGTGATATTAGGTTCCACATTAAAATGTGTAGCTCTTTTTTTGAAATACAGAGCGAGATGTGGCATATATGAATTTAAGCTTTGACTTACGATACTGATATGGTGAGAAACCAAGCTAGTCAAGCAACTATCGCCACATTCTAAAATTAACTTACACACGAGCTTTAAAAAACCAGAACCCTGTTACTTGGGGTCGTTCTTTTGTAAGAGCTGAGGAGAAACTTGAACCAGACAGGATTCGAACTGCTCCCTTACTCTTGCCAAACATGACACATTTGTGACTAACACTGTCTAACCGAAAGGCATTTACACCCTGGTCATTACATCACGTATGGATATGGTTTCTAAAGTAGTATAAGCTAGATCAAGCAAGCTGAATATAGACTTATTTTGGAGCGCAGTTGAATTGCCGATTTCAATAGCAAAGCCGCCGCAGCACTGTGTGCTGGGAGATTGTAACAACTTACACATAAGCCCTTTCATGTGCTCAGGTTGCTATTACTGTTATACGGGTTCAATTTAAAATAGGACTTTTAAAAACGCCAAATAAAGTAAAATTCAGATGTGTTGCATTCTCTGCCTATTACTGTTTATTTTTTGTAGCTTTAACAAACAATTTTTACAAAACGAATTACTTTCTCTACATAGCAGGTAGAGAAGGTATTGCATTCCACCCAAAAATTCAATGCCGAGATGTTACTGGAAATACATGTTTTGAGAACCTTGAATAAAAATCTAATGTTTCATTCACATGACTTTCTCTACATCTCTGCAACAAATTATTGTTAAAAAGCTTATGCTTCTATTTACTTCATGCTAATTGAGCAAAAATTAACAAAAATAGTGTTATTACTTGTTTCTTTGTAAGTAGAAGTGAAATAAGGGAGTACCATAAGTTAACTGATAGTCAAAAGCTGGTTACTATATGACTGAACAGGAGTTGATAAATAAGTTTTTTTTAAAGCTGAAACCAAAAAAAGGAATATCTCAAAAACGACCAACTCCACTAAAAAAAGTGTATAACACAAATTGTGTGTTTTAACGTGCTCTACATTTTTGTGTAGTAATTTTTTGTCCATCTCTTACAGTTTAATAGTTATGCAACATTCCGTAAAATTCATCCAGAATAAAGTAGTCTTCAGAGGCTATTCCCAGAAAATTCAAGATATACATTTTATTTGTCAGATAAATATCTTTAATAGGTACACGATATTTTTATCATAATCGTTGGAGTTAACTAACTCCATGGCACGACAGCTCACGGGGAACCTTGGCCTACCGCCCGGCCACTGCGTCTCCCATCTCGGCCCACTACAGACGTCATGGATGGGGTGCAGTATTGGAGGGTGAGACGTGGTCAGCGCCTCGAGTCCCCCCGGCCGGTTAATGCGGTCCTCATGACCTGGAGCCGCTACTTCTCCATCAAGTAGCTCCTCAATTGGCCCCCCAGGGACCTTACGAGGCTGAGTGCACCCCGGGCCAGGTCTCCCAGCGGGGGAAAAATCCCCACGCCGGTACTGGGGATCGAACCCAGGTCTCCCGCTTGGTAAACAGCAACGCTACCACCGCGCTAAGGAGACGACCAATCGTTGGAGTTATTTTTGGAAAATCAAAATTTTTGAAAAAAGTTCCATGCAAGGGATAGTTGGGGTTTGGGGGATTTTCTTGAAAATCTTCTTGTCGCATCTTTGGAAGATACCGAAGTTGAATACCAAGTTTGATATTTAACGGTCTTATCGTTTTTGAGCTGTGCTGCCCACAGTCACACACACACACACACACACGCACATACACACCCACATATACACAGACACACACGGAAATTTTTCTAAAAATGCTTTTATTGGATTCAGGGGCTCTCAAAACATATTTTTCGGCTGAAATATCGGTATCATTATACAATATATTCTCTAAATTATGTATATAAAACGTGTAGAGAAAGTAAAATCATATAAGGCGCGTGTGTGTATATCTGTGTGCTTATGTCTTGTGTGTATGTGTATGTGTATATGTGTGTATATGTGTGTGTGTGTGTGTGTGTGTGTGTCTGTGTCTGTGAATAGCATAAACGAAAAGTCCATTAAATACCAAACTTGATTGTATGTTCAAGAAAATCTGCCATTCCAAATTATCCTTTATATGGAACATTTTACTATCAAATTTTGATTTTGTCATGACAAATGTGAATCTTGAATATCCTGTAAGTAGCCTCTGAAGTCCCCTTCATTCTAGATGACATTTTATAACTAGTAAAGCGTAAGATATAGAAAAATCTTACTGCAGACAACATATAGATCGTGTTAAAGCATACAAATTTATATCAAATACATTTTCTGTACAGTCATTTCTGAGATATTGCTTGTAAATGGTTTGAATTTTTAAATACTGATATAAAATGTTTTACATTGGTTCACTATATGCTGGCCTTAAAATTCCACCCTAATTCCATATTACGATAAATAACTGAACGGCATCGATCTTAAAACGTGACAAAACATTGTACATTTGAAACCAATAATGAATACTTGGAAACGGAAAATGCCACAACTATATACAGATTCTGTCTAGTATGGTTTTATCTAAATCTTTAATTTATTACTTATATACACTTAAACAAAATTTCTCCCGAGTGAAGAGGACCTCACAGGCTATTTATAGAAAATACAAGGTAACTATACAGTTTTACACAAAGCTCCCCGAGTGTGTGTGTGGACAGCATAGCTCAAAAACGAAAAGACCATTTAATACCAAACGTGGTATTTAAGTTTGATATCTTTCAAGGAAGAGACACGAAGATTTTCAAGAAAATCCTCCACCCCAAACTACCCTTTACATGGAACATTTTTAGAACATTTTGATTTTGTCAAAAATGGCTCTAACGATTTTGATTAAAATACCTTATGTATAAGATATTTTTATGACAAACGAAATGTATGTCCTGAATTTTCAGAGAATAGACTCTGAAGACCTCTTCACTCTGGATGACTTTTATATAACTGCCAAACCATAAGAGATATACAAAAAACTTACTACACAAAAAATGTGCATCTCATTAAAACAGTTAGATTAACGTTTTCGAGATTATTGGTTTCCTGATTATTGGTTTCAGTTTCAGGCCACTTAAATTTTTCTCAAACGGGAATACATCTTTATTCTCTTTTCTCGTTTGTTTACTTCTGGTAAGCAAAAAGATTGGAATGTCAATTGTTTCACACCATGTTCGGCTTTAAAATGTCAAGACTATCGCTTTAGTCTGTGCATTTTCTTATTTCCTTTCTACTTACAAGGAAGCTACAAATAAGAACCATTTCTGATAATGTTTATATCGATTATCATGAAGTAGATAGAAGAATAAGCTTTTTAACAATAATTTGTTACAGAGGTGTAGATAAAGTCATGTGAATGGAACACACAATTTTTTTTATCCTGTTTACTTAAACCTTATTCATTCAGAGTTAGCCAACGAATTTATCTTTAAAAACAGTTCCACTATCTCTGGAATGAAAAGGAGCAGCTAGGTCTAAACAACGTGCTTTACATTTAAAAGTAAATAGTTTTTGAATAAAATTTAAGCTCTAAAGCAATATAAACAAAAAACTTACAGTCAAAATACTTATGCAAATATCGCTTTAAAAAAAATTATTTAGCCTTTTTATACATTTTATCAAAATGCTTCCCTACGATTCTCCATGGATCACTTGTACGTTTGAAAATTTAGAAGGAAAAATGCTCTATTGTTACCTGCATTTTGCTCATTGATCAGGTATGTTTCAAAATGTTCTGGTCCCCCCTAAAGACATTTGATTCCACCTCTGCAGTTGCATATGGGTAATAAGCATATCGAAGAAATGCAAGGTTATATATTGTTAGAACTTAAACTAATGCTTTGATTTATTAACAGTTTAATAGTTTTACTGTCGATATTCAAACTATCATTCTACACGAAGTTGCAAAGAGAGGAGAGAAGAGTGTATACTTCGGAGAGGTGAGCGAGTGAAAAGGGAAAGAACTTTGGAAAGAGAAGGTTAGAGGGCAAGAGTGAGAGAAGAGCCTCAGTAGTTAACGCAAAAGCGCGACTAAGCCTGTGTGATGCAGGGGTAACGGCGTTCTGTCTTACACTCAAGAGGTTCCGAGTTCGAATCTTGGTTTGGATGTTACCTAAACATGGTCTCTACTGGGGATATTCCTCGAAAACTGAATTTCAGCTAACCATCTTTTTGGATCCCGGATCCACACAAGCATTATTTCAATCATTTCATTCATTCACCATCCGATATAACTTATTCCTTTAAATGACATTAATATAGAATAAAGCAAATCGATACAGTTTCTGCTAGTATCAAGCTTAACGAAGTGAGGTATTGATAGTTCGCTAATTTGTTGGAATTTTGTCCCAATGGTATCACCTATCAAATCTACTCATGAGTCTATCACTTTTAAATACAATTAAATGCAATTGTCTAGATCGAGATCAAACGTTCAAACTTAAACACAAAAAGCTAGCCATCAACCAAATGCGCCACCTAGGCTAACCTCAGAACCTTTTTTATCTTCACTCTTGTTCAAATAGCGCTTCAAAGGAAAATCTCGTTTCAGATATATTCGTGGAGACAAATTCTTTGGGTTTCTTTTCTTTTTCTCAAACAGCGCTTTATTGCTCAACTGCATTTGATCCTGTGATCCCTTGATGCGCTTACGCTACATTGGCTCTTCTTCAGAGCCAATAGTGAACACAGCCTCAATGATTTGTTATTGGCTTGTACAGATACCCCTAACTCATTTTCGCTTCCTTCCTTTTATTCTCTATTTTCTTGTTGGTGTCTGTATCTCCTATGGCAATCTCGCTACCCGCATTTAATCTTGCAACTGGACTGCTTACTTTACCCCCTCCCCCAGGCATAGCTTAGTCGACCAGAATGGCTCCATATTGCTAAGTATTCTTTACGATTTCAGCACTGGAAAGAATTTGCCCTACTTCTGCTTCTTGCTTCGATTACCGGATTAGCTTCTCAGCTATTGCAACATAGCATTTCTTTAGTAGTTTCACTTGTTTTCTACACTAATACTTTATGTATTTTTCATGTAATGGGATACGGTTTAACTGGTGTTTTGCCCACTAGTATGCTATCGTATTACACAAGGGGAATCGATGTAATTCGAATACCTGAAGAGGAAATGAGAATTTAATGGAGACATGCAGAAAAGCAAAGAAAGCTATTTTAACTAATGTAATAGAGTTTAAAGCAAAATGAAGTCTAAAATAAATTTTAATAAATTAGGTGTATCAAACATTTGAGATGGACCAAGAAAGAAGGCATATGTGCCGCTCAGTTTTGGTAGGCATAGCATCTGTTTACTTCTATCTTCACGATATATTTTTAATACCTGTTCCTGTTTTAAGGGGCAAGACATTGCTTCCTTGAGTCCAAAGATTGGTCTATGGCACTTAGCCTTGGCGCTTCGTTCTAAAGGGGGCTGCGGGTTGGTACATGGATGTAGCATGAAACAAAAACAAATAAACGAAACAGAGCAGAAGAATCCAGCATCACGAATTGAACAAACAACACAAATGTAACTTAAAAAAAACCGGATGTGCTCCATACATATGCCCTTTTCTACTTGTTCTGCAAAAAGCTATTTATTCTTTTATCTACATCATACTAATCGAGATAAACATTAGTAGCGATGGTCTTATTACTTGATTCCTTCTAAGTAGAAAGGAAATAAGGGAATACACTAGGTTAATGTGACAGTCAATTCTTTAAAAATCTCGCTAAATGAAAAGTTCGTTTCGAAACCGGCTTACCCTCCCCATAATTGTAAGATTGACAGCCCTCTAGAACTCAAGCCAATGCTAAGGCCAGAAGCCTGTTGGGAAGCCTACGGCAAGAAACCACAGAATGGAAAATCTGTCGGTCCGTGGCTGATATGAAATTTAAGCAAAATTAATGATTGGAAAGTGATGATAGAGTAATTAGTGGAAGAGTGGCGGGGGAAACCGGAGGTCCACCACGAATCCAACATGCGGGCGCTTGGGATCAAACCCGGGCCGCCTAGATGGGAGGCGGGCGGTCTAACTATTCACCTAAATGAAAAGTATATGACATAAATCGTATATTTTAAAGTGATGTAAATTTTTTTGTCGAAAATTTTTGTTATGGTTCACCAGACATGAAAATATCATCCAGAATGAAGAGGTCTTTAGAGGAAATTGCCAAAAAATTCAAGATATACATGAAAATATTTTAAACACATGGTATTTTAAACAAAATTGTTACAGTCATGTTTTAGAAATTTAAATTTTTCGAAAAATATTCAATGTGAAGGGTAGCTGAGGGTGTGGGAGATCTTCCTAAAATCATCGTGCTGCATCCTTGGAAGATACCAAACATAAATATCAAGTTTGGTATTTAAGCAATTTTTCGTTTTTGAGATATAATATATGGTATATTCCATTCACACGACTTTTTCCACCTATTCTGTAAACAAATTTCTTAAAAAATATTTTTCTAACTGCTTCATACAAATCAGGTGAATATTAGCAGAGTTACTTACTTATAACTAGAGGGAAACTAAGGGAATTCACTAGTCTAATGCGATAGTCAAATATTTTAAAAACTGTTGCTATGCGATTGTCATTAATTTTTTTTATTATTAAACTTAACGTCCTTTAACCTGGTTGGTCATATCGGACGAATAATGACATTGGTGAAATGGTGCTCAAATAATCTGGGGGCCATGCAACTTAAAAGTTACTCGTCATTCATCATCTCAGGATAAGGGAAAACCCCGAAAAAATCTTATCCGGCTAACTCACTCTAAGCGAGATTCGAACTCGCGACCTTTAGAATGTGAGATAGATATGCTACATCACACTACTCAGGCGGGCTTAAATCCGGTTCTCTTTGATGACCAGGAGTAAAACAAAAGAAACAAGCTGATATTTGTGAAAAATATAAGTATTTAAAACTGAAACCAATAACAAGGAATAACTCAGAAACGGTCAGTTCCACAACAAAAATGTTTAAGACATAAATCGTGTGTTTTGACGATATGTACATTTTTTAAGCTGTAAGTTTTGTCTATCTCTTATAGCTTACCGTTATGCAATACACACCCAGAGTGCAGGGGACTTTCAACACTATTCACAACAAATTTATGATATATTTTTATTTGCCATGTAAATATCTTTAATATACGGCGTTTCAATAAAAATCGTTAGAGCAATTTTTGAGAAAATCGAACATTTTGAAATATCTATCATGTAAAGGGTAATTTGGAGTGGAGGATTTTCTTAATGCCTTTCGTGTCACATCCTTGGAAGATACTAAATTTAAATCCAAGTTTTATATTACTTTTGTTTTGTGAGTTACGCTGTCCACACACACACACACACACACACACACACACACACATGCGCACACACACACGCACACACACACGCACACACACACGCACACACACACATTCACACACAGGACCTCTTTCTAAAACAGTTTTTTTTCGACTCGGGGATCTCAAATTATATATTTCCGGTGAAATCTCAACATCGAATTTTTGGATGGCATCTCACTTATTATGTATACACATAGTACGTGTAGAGAAAGTATTTTTGGATTCAGAGTTTCACAAAACATGTTCTTATGCATTTTAGGTGAAATCTCGGTATCGGAATTTTGGGTACAATACAATATCTACTCTACCTATTATGTATATTGTACATACGTCCTAGAGAGAGTAAAGTCGACTGCAATATGGGGTTTTATTATTAATAATTCTTTCGCTTAACTCCAACTATATTCCACTATTTTTTGTACACTGATTCTTAAATTAGGCATTTCTTATTCCCTCTGATATTTTAATACAAACTGGCAGTCTTTATCCGTCACAGAAATCTCACAAGGCTTAATGCCGTTCGTGGCCGCCTAATGATCGGGAGGGTCGTTGAAACTTATGCAAATTTTGTGCTGTTTTCTAGAGTTTATGTTCCGTTCGAAGCATGCTCTAAGGCACAGTGGCAATCCTGAATTGTGATTATTTGGGGGAATTTGTTATTGAATAACCGGTTACAGGTATTCAAGCACTAAGAATCCTACACCTGCTGGTCCCCGTGCTAACGTGACTAGCTTAGGTACTCCGTGGCGCATGGAATCGTGGGTTCGAATCGGGCCTTGTTTGTGTGTTTGTAAATGTGTAAATGTCTGAGTATATGTGTAAACAGAAATGTAGGAAAAAGAGGGAGAAGAATAAAGGACTACACAGTTGGAGTCCTAACAAGCCTCCGGAACTGTATTTTTAATTTAAAGAAAAATACACCCTCATATCTGGAGAATAGGAAACGACATCCCACACATAACAGGCAGATGTTATGCCGACTACGCCAATGGGCCAGTTGAATCTCGATAAGTTTACTTTCTCTGGCACGTTTAGTAGTTAGAAAAGGTTTTGCATTCCACCCAATAATAATTCAGTGTCGATGTTTTATCGGAAATAAATGTTTTGAGGTTTCCTGAGAAAAAAAAAACATTTTAAGGGAAACAATTCTGCGCGCGCAGGTGCGTGCGTGCGTGTGTGTGTGTGTGTGTGTGTGTGTGTGTGTGTGTTTGCGCGTCGTAAACAGCATAACTTAACAACGAAGAGATGGATAAATACCAAACTTAGTTCAATATCTTCTAAAGATGCGACATAAAGGCCCTCACCCCGAACTTCCCTTTTCATGGACACTTTTTCCGTACTTTTTATTTGTTCAAAAATGGCTATAACGACTTTAATTAAAATACCGTATAATAAAGACATATACATCGCAAATAAAATGTGTATTTGAATTTTTTAAGATCTCTTCATGATAAAGGAAATTTATATAATATTGTATCAGTGGTAACAACCGATTGAAGGAAACGTTATAACAAAAGATTGCATAAAAAAAACCGTATGTGTTCAAGTCACATGACTTTCTCCACCTATTCTGCAACTCAGTATTCTTACAAAAGATTGTTCTTCTGTCAACTTCATGCTAATATATAAACATTAGCAGAAACGGTCTTATTAGTTGTAATTAGACGGATAATAAGGGAATACAATAGGCTAAGGCGAGTGTCAAATCTTTTAAAAGCTATCGCTATCTGTTCTCTTTGCATGACCAAGAGTAAAACAGAAGAAAAACGGATGACGAGTTCCTGTTTGTCAAAAGTATAAGTATTCTAAAATTGAAACCAATGGCAAGGAATATCTCCGAATTGATCTGTTCTAAAAATGTATCTGACATAAATTGTGTGTTTTAACGAGATCTTAAGTTTTTGTGCGGTAAGATTTTGTCTAACTCTTGCGGTTTACCTGTTATGTAAAGGTCATTCACAATGAAAAGCTATTCAGAGATTAATCCCAGAAAATTCAAGATATTTATTTTACTTGCCATGTAAACTATCCACTATGTATATTGTATGTACATGCGTAATACGTGCTAGAGAAAGAAATAAAGATTAGATAATATTGCGTGGATGTAACACGTCTATGTTTTTATATTTTCTAGCCCTATGTACAGTGAAGGTATTGTATTCAACCGAATAATTCAATGACAAAATGTCACCGGAAATATATGTTTTTGAGATCACCTGTGTCCGAAAAAAGCATTTTTAGAAAAAGGTCCGCGTGTGTCTGTGGACAGCATACTCAAAAACGAAAAAACCGTTAAATACCAAACTTGATATTTAAGTTTAGTATCTTTTAAGGACGAGACACGAAGCTTGTCAAGAAAATTCCCCCACCACAAACTACATGGAAAAAATTTGAAAATTTTATTTTTCTCAAAAATGGCCCTCATGATTTTGATTAAAATACAATAGATTTACGATATTTACATCACAAATAAACTATATATTTTGAATTTTTTGATAATAGGGTCTGAAGACCTCTTTATTCTGGACGATTTTTGCAGAATTTTACATAATGTTTAAATCATAAGAGATAGACAAAAACTTACTGCACAAAACACGTAGATCTCGTTAAAACACATCAATTATGTCATACACTTTTTTCTTGCAGAGTTGACCGTTTTCGAAATTTTCTTGTTAATGGTTTCAATTTAAAACTACCTAACCTTTTTAACATGTCACCATGCAAAGCGAACTGAACCTCAATTGTTTCACATAGCGACCAACTTTTAAAAGATTTGACTATTGATTTAGCACAATGCATTCCCTTATTTCCCTTCTGTTTACAATGAAATAAGTAATAAGACAAATTCTGCTAATGTTTATGTCGATTAGCGTGATGTAAATAAAAATAACACTCTCTAGTAAGAATAGTTTTGTATGGAACAGCTAGAGAAAATTATGTGAATGCAGCACATCAGATTTTTTTATTTCAGTGTATGGGGGACCTTTATTACTTTATTATCTTCATTGACTCCCTCTTTAAATCAGAGATACTATAATTTAAACTCACTTTAAAAATTACACAAGTAGGAAAAATCTGAAGTGTTACATTCACATGTCTTTTTCTACCCACTATCCTTCATTAGTGCGTATACACACCATTCTTACCAAAGTTTATATTTATATCTACTTCACTTTAATCAAGATAAAGCATTGCAGAAATAGCTACACATATTTCGTATAATCGAAATGTTTAAGAACTGGATGTCATTTATATTGGTCTTAAAATGCCATACTCTTCCAATGCAATTGTGGGTAACAACTGAACATCGAAAGGATTTTGAAAGAATGACCAAGTATTGAACATTCAGATCATTAATACGAATATCGTGGTAATGGCTTACGGCGCAGAAAAGTTTAAATAAAATAAATTATGTGTTTTAAAGAGATTTGCATTATTCGGTACTACGTTTTAGTCATTTGCTGAACATTTACCGTTACACTAATTATACCTATATAGTTCCTTTCAAATGAAGAGAACTTAGCAGGCTATTCCCAGATGATTCAATACATACATTTTGTCATGAAAATATATTTAATATGTGATCTTTTAATAAAACTCTCATAGACATTTAGAGAAATCAATATTTCGATATATCTTCCATGCAAAGTGTAGTTGGGTGGGAGATTTTGTTGAAAATGTTCTGTGATATCTTTGGAAGATACTGAACTTAAATACCGGCTTGATATGTATCCGACCACAAACACACAGATACAGACCTTTGAATTAAAACACATTTTATGGATTTAGTGAGTCTTAGAAGATATATTTTCGGTGGAATTTCAATAACAACTTTTTTAGGTGAATGCAATACTTCCTGTTTTACTATACGTGTAGAGAAAGTTGAAAGGATGAGCATAACATAATGAGTAGCTTTATACAGCTGCAACGTGTTTTCCAGTTTCTTTTTGTTCTATTTATATTACCTTTAGCTCCTAGCTCTTTAGTTCGTGAGTTCAAACCCGGCGGAGGGTTTTGCATTTTTTCGGGGATAAAAATCCTTAGCCTGGCTTCCTTTGGATTGGAACTAATGACATTGGACCCATATTGTAGATTTATGTGAAAGAAGTTCAAGCCTGTTAAAGAGTCTTTGAGCTAAATTAAGCGGTAATTCACTCCAAAATAAAGTGGGACATGAGAACCGCAGCAGTTAAAAAGTCTATAAACAAAACTATGTAACTTTTTCCCTAAGTCTAGCTAGACAGTTAAACGTCTGGAAAACTGTTCTTATCAAATAGGTACCTATGTTCAATTCTTTACTATTGTGTTCATAACTAGTTAAATGTTACTATTTGTGTTTTATTTATGAACATTAAATTAATAAGTGAATCATAGAATTTTTAATTATGAATGCTCTACTTATTCTTTCTTGTATTGACTCTAAAATACAGTTTTATTTTAAATATCAGGTGTGCACAAGGGGTCTAGTATTTTCTCATTACATCTTGCAGGCAGATCAAGAATTGTAGGAGCTGTTCTATATTTTTAAAATGAGACAATTACTGTATAATCTCAGTGTTAAATCTTACATGAATCAACAGAAGCGGACGCACAAATGGTAACGAAAAATGAGAAATAAAACAATTGAAAACAGCGAGACATAATAGTAAGTGCTATCCAAAACTCGTTGATCCCAAAGCGAGTGGTAAGGACTTGCTTGCTCCGTTCACAACCCACGTTTGACACCTCGGGCAAAACGTTTTTGGAAAGCAGTCATCTTTTGAATATCCTCCTCCGCGTTGTTAGCGGAGAAAGAGAGTGCAAACGTTTCTGCTAAGAAAGGGTAGCAGAGCGAGAGAAAAGCGTGCATAGCAACACAACAAGAGAAAAGTGGCACAGATACACACATACACATATTTTGAGACACATTCGCCTAGGCAATGTACACAGTGGACCTGGTCGACCTGCCGTCGATACTGCTTTACTGCCGTTTATGTGGCCGTATTGTCTTTTGTTGCCAAGGATGCATGCAAAAAATATGAATACCACTTCACACGTAAGTAAATGCAATTAATTACCTTAGTCATTACACAAGCCTGCGGTCGGCGGTGATTTATCGAGGGTGTTACTTTTTTATTCTTCTATGCATGCACCTTTTTACTCTCTCCTGTTCCGCTTGCAGCTTTACCAGGAAATGCTTACCAGTGCATGATTCGCTTGCGGAAAGGGCTGGTTCAAACCACATCTTTCTTTACCCTTCTTTCCTGTCACATTATTGAGCTTTCCATCGACAGGTCTTGCATTTGATACATATATATATATATATATATATATTGTCATCGTTTCAACATCTAGTTTACTTGGTGTATTAGCTTCATTGTGTGGATTATAATTTTTTTTTTCTGCCCCTTCGTATAAACAATTAGCTAACCACGTTCATGCACAAGTTTAGTTACACGTGTGAGATTATTATTACTAAGGCACTACAGGTGGTGGACGTGATGTTAACGCAATGAAACGTTTTTGGGAAAATAATAGGAATTATTCAAATCTTAAGTTTACGGCACTTTCCTGGAATTAGCCAGCTATGATAAGAACTGAGAAATTAACCTCACTCAAGAGGATTTGTACCAAAGATGCCACGTTCACGAATCCGTGTCTCAACTACTTCGGCCACCCGTGTCGGTACATATGGGCTGTTTTGGTTAAATTTATGCAAAATTAAAGGTAGTTTACATAGAGGGCCTGCTAAAATTTGCTACTAAAATACCATTTTACTAATTTACAGCAATATTTCTATCTTAAAAGAAAGACAGCTCAAATTCAACACATTCCATTTATTTATGCTCTTGTTATTGCTTTAACTTTGCATGTTGGAACATACGTTAATGTGAACCACACTTGGATGTATGTACATACTTTTGAGCCACAGCATCAACTTCTGTTCCCTGTACTCAACTCACTGCAATGTGGCACATTTGTTTTTTATCTGTGTAAATTCTCTCATTTCAACTGATAATTTTTGAACCACTAAAACTCTTACTGAATGGGGCTTTACTTCCAGTACAGTGAACTCCTTAGGGAACACATACAAGCTTAGCCATTGTATGCGAGAAGTTGTCAACAAATTTATTTGATATGAATGACTCATTTACTCGATTATTTGGACTATTAGCAAGAAAGACTTATTATCAGTGTTTGTGTGTTAAAGATAAAAATCTATTAGTAGAATTTTCAGAATGCGCTTTAAAATACAGCGCGACTTTTGCTATTTAAATGCCACAGTTATCCATTTTACAAGATTACAAGAACATCAAAGTAACTGCAGCAAAAATAAACCTGGAAGCCGAAAATCTTACCTAATTTATTTGTTAAAGTTGTCTAACATGTTATAAGCTAACATTTTTATTTTGCAATATTTAGTGGTTGACATCCTCTTATAATTAAGATATTCTTTGGCTCACGACCTCTTGTATTAATTTCATTTTTCTGTTTATTTTTGTTTCTTACGTCTAATACATTCTGAGCGTTGAAATAAAGTTATAGTCGACATAATCTTAGATTAAATGGCTAGTGGGTCACTTTCACTGGTAATATAATGGAGATGAAGGACTCGTTTCAAAAACAGTTAACTTCCTTATTCAGAATCAAATGAACTACTTCTAGGGAAATTTATGGCACCTGGATTTCAGATCTAAACCTATCATTAACGGGAATAGTTTTCTGGGCAGGTAACGCTAATCATTGTTTTAATAGCGAAGTGCTGCAGGCATTTCCGGAAATACTGCAAATGTAAAGTGATCTGCTTAGGTTCACACACCAAGGTTTGAGTCCAAACTATCGTATTAGATTACATTTGCATTTATATGACAGGCTTGTGAAGGTGGAGATGATAACTACAGCAATGTTTTTAGGACGACTGATGTTCGGTCCTGAAACTGGAAGCAAAAATCATCGGAACACATCCCACTCGATCTCTTTCTGTTCTGCTCCTGCTCATAGGTTATTGATGCCAGTGTTGCCTTCAGCATTTTTTCAACGCCCTTAGTTTAACTATATCTTTGCAAGGGCACACCGGAAGAAATAATTTGAATGGATAACGTTTAAAATCAATAGGGTTCGATCCTGGCCCAGTCAGATATTGCTTGTTATGAACAATTTGTCGCCTACATTCCGCGCTCAGGCTGCCTCGGGGCCTGCCAACGTGAGAGAGACGAAATGCGGCAAGGCCCTGATGAAATTGCTTTTGATATTACTGCATATGTTTTCTTAATTTGGGCCTGCTGATAGGTTACTACAAAGTACACATGTAAATATACACTTCTTATTAATATTTTTGCCTTAACACTTCCATTGGTGTATCTCTGGGTACCCAGCGACCGCGCGGCTCATGTAATGCTTGTTCCGACTGGAATCTGCAGAAATAATGCCAGAGTTCAACAGGCAGTCAAACTTAAACGACACAAATATTAACTGTAAGATAATATTTGAAGTGTTACACTCATATTCATACACACACACACACACACACACACACACATATATATATATATATATATTTTTTTTTTTATTTAGCTTCTACAATCTATTCTTACTCAAGTAAGTATGTATGTATGTATATATACTTCTACAATCTATTATATATATATATATATATATATATATATACTTACTTGATTAAGAATAGATTGTAGAAGCTAAATAAAAATAAACGATGGTGGGTATATATATAAATATATATATTTCTATTGATGGTAATTGATATAAACCTTAACGGAAACAGAGTCAATACATATTTCACTGAAGGTAAAAAGGAGATAGAGGAAACTGAATCGATAGTCAGATATTTAAAAGCTAGTCGCTAAATGCCGTTACCAGGAATTGCCAGAAACAATTGAATAACGACAGCACTTTAGATAAAAGACAGTATTGATGAAATCAGATCAAAAGTAACGACGGATATCTGGGAAATATTTGATACTAAGAAAAATTTATTTGAAATAATTTGTCCGTTTGAATATATATATATACATTTTAATGTAGTCTATCTTCTATGATTTTCCCGTTATACAAAATTATACAAACTTTCTGCCGAATGAAGTTGCTTCACTTACTATTCCCAGAGAATTGTAGATTTAAACTTTTTGGCACGTAAACTTCTTAAACATATGGTATTTTAATCCAAATCGTTACACCTATTTTTTGAGAAAATTCATTTTTTTTAAATCTTCCTAGTAAAGGGCAGTTTTTGGATGGGGAAATTTCATTGGAAAATTTCCTGTCCCATCTTGATAAACCTAAATAATAAATTTAGTATTTATCACGGATGAAGTGGCGCCGCGGCAAGTGTGCGACTGCATTCGGGAGGTCCTGGTTTCGATGTCTGGCGACCGCCCACTCGTAAATGGAGTTTTTCGTTTTCCCCTGGTTGTCTTGGCAAATGCCTCTATTTTACCCATAATTTCCGTTTCATTCCGTTTCCTTCTCACCTTTTACGTGTGCTTATAGGTTCGTGATGTATGCTATTGCGGGCAGATAATAATACGAGTATAACACAACTTGTCCAGATTGCGACTGAAATAATACAACGTTGATGAAGAGTTAATTAGGAATGCAATTTAGAAAATATGTAACATCAGTGCATTTTAGTTTGTAATGAGAGTAGGTTTAATAGCTAGGTAATGCTGTATTCGGTTTTACTTAATTAGAACTGATTGCTTACACACTGATAATGAATAATGCTGTAATTGCTCTGTATAGTGAATCCTGCCAACACGAACATTTCAGGAAACAATCTTTCGTCAATTAATTTGTGCTGAACGGGATACACAGGCAAACTCCTGACTTCTATGCTAGCTGCGGAATTTGGTATTTTTTGCTTTAATGTTCATAATACCTAATATACAGGCTGTAGAAAAGAAAACACTAAATAGTCTAATAGGGAGTTTTAATTTATTTGCTATAAAGATATCCTGTAAGTTACCTACACAATGTCGCATGTTAAATTTTTTCGCCTTGGCTCAGGTTTTACCTTCGACTAGCGGTCGTTCATTAGATGTGCTTCTTTCTTCTCCTCTTTCTCCATTGTCTTGCAGTATCCCGAAAAGATAAGTTTGTACTTAAAACATCTTTTTCGAACCAAGAGGCTTATTACCTCACAAGAAAGCTGTGCTTTCATTACAGGAGAAGATTATGTTAGTACACGTCTTCAGGCATGCGCAGTAGATTTATTAAAACTGCAGTCACACTCAGTGTCAACGTTAATATAAATATTTTGTGTATGCACTGTACCTACAGTACGGGGCGCGGGGCAGTCTGTTTTAGTGATATCAACAGTATAAAATTACATGCTTCTATCGTACAGAGACCCAAGAAACGTTGGATTTCATTTAATGAATCATTAAGATTTGATGCAAGCCAGAACACCGTTAAAGTATGGACAATTTTAACGAAGCAATTTGCGTCATATCAATAGCATCTACCTACGAACATTCTCTTATGATCAATGCATTAATTAAAGCAGCGTGCCTGTTTTCTATTGCATGGCTACATGTGGATGTCAACTGTTGTAACATCTGGGGAAAAATCACTGTTTTCCATCTATTTAGTTTTGCAAATACAAATAGGACGTTTTCGCTGAAACGTGAGAGATTACAATTGTACGGAAACATCTTTGAATTGAAGACAATCGTAAACATAAGACAAGCAGCAAAAATCACATAGGTCTGAAGCCAGGAGTATATGATCCTATATGTGTATCATCAACTTATCTGCTTCACAGACAGGTCCCATATAGGAACACAAATCGGGGCAGGTACTAATGACCCATGCTCAAGAACATATATTAGGATAAGGTTTGAAAATTATTGCACTATTTTTCAGACAGAAATATTTATGAGTTGTGCTTAAGAGGACTTAAAAAGAATATACGGTAAACGAATTTTCATCCTCGAAGACAGTCAAAGTGTTTAAAAGCACTCTCCTCAGACGAGATAAAATCAAAACTGGTTTGGGAATGCCTAAATACCCCTGATTACTGTGTCATCTTGAAACAGTCTTGAAGTATAGGCGGGTGCCATGGAACCAGGATATCTATGGAAATGAAAAAAGGTGATAAACTGGCTAAACCCTATGTTAGCCCCTAAACTCGTTGGTTTCGGTATCTGTGCTGCCATAACCTCTGTAAAAGCATAGATTAGTGACAAAAACCGATTCAGATGGTAAAACTATCCTAGACAAAGACAAACAAAGAAATTGATTGCAGATCCATGCAGCACACTTTTCTCATCTATCCTGAGACTGTATAGAAACATGAATAAAGAGAGTAGTTACATTAATTTCTGAACATGTCTATTTCAGCAGACATCTACATAATGCAGGATTCTTCAAGACCGAACCCACTTATAGAGTATCCAAAGAGGATGAGAAACTGACTCGCACATCCTCTTTCATCGCCCATTCCTGGCAAGAAAGAGACTTGCTCTTTCTATAATCAGAGGAAAAGATGTTGCCATTGGAACCAGAATACTGAAACTTTTTAGGTAAACAATGAAAGCATCCTTTCCAATGGGATTGTCCAATAAGTATTTTAGACTGATGTGTGGAAGACCGATAAACTTCAACAACCCCCACCCCCCTGATCTAATATAATATAATGAGATCCTAGACTCACTGATACAACCGACTTCTATACAAAATATTTAATACTATTCCTTGCAACCATATGCACATTTGAATTGCTTCTTTCGCACCACTCATGTGTAAGATAGAAATTGGAGATTTTGTGGTTTACGGAGAAAAAGGTGAATCAGAGAATTTAGTGCCGTGCCAGCATGTTGCCATGGTAGCTCAGTGGTCAAAGAAACTGGACGGAAACCAGGAGATCCGAGGCTCAAATACCGGCTATGGCATTGGATTTTTGAACTGACTCCACCTCTTTAGTTGACAATTAACAAAACAACTGTGCTTCAAAATAACGGAAGGGTTTAATTTGATATTAACTTATTTTATAAGCACATTTGAATCCTTTGGTTCTAATTATTTATTATATTATGTTTCTCTTGTATTTTATTTATTTTTATCTTTAATTTTATAGATATGAATAGTTTATTTCTAATTCTCCGTTCTTACGCTAGAAAATAAGTTGTAATGTGCTACATTTAAATACTTGATCCATCTATTGGCGTTTACTAGCAATTCTACAGAATATTCATCTAAAAGCTTAGTTTATCAGTTATGCTATATTAATAATGAGTGAAAACGTGCAATTGAAGTTCACAATTTTAGTTACATAAAATATGATGTTAATGTGATGACATTTAACTAAAAATGTAAAAATTTAAAAAAAATATTTTTGATCATAATAAAATGGCGTGGATTCTAAAATTTAAGAAGCTATATCGTTTTTCATATTTCGTGCACTTTAATACCAATTAATTGAATCTATAGCTGGCCAGACGCATGCATATTAATAGGCACTCCCAAATTTAAACCTTATTTTCTCGCATAGCTTTTTCCAACGCTTTTCCACGTCCAAATATTTCACATGAAGCAACGTTTCACTAATGCATTTCAATATTTTTATACTGCCTCTCAAAATCACATTAAACAAAATAGTTATAGAACTTTTTCGGAACCATGCTTCAATTTGGTTAAATGGTTTCCTCTGAAATCAGGAGTTCTGGAGAGTACGAAAAGTAATAATTTTTAGCACTAATTAGGGCTAATATAAAATCATATAATATAACTGATTTATTTGTAAACTTATTTACATAAAAACTGGATGTTTGGATGTGTATATTTTTAAAAATGCACTTAGAACTTTTTCGGAACAATGCTTCAATTTGACTAAACGAATTATTACATCTTGAAAAATCGAGAGTTCTGGAGAGTACGAAAAGTAATAAGTTTTAGCACTAAGTAAGGCTAATATAAAAACATTTAATATGACAGATCTATTTGTAAACTTATTTACTTTAAAACTGGATGTTTGGATGTGTACATTTTTAAAAATGCACGTTACTCATTAGTATTAAAACAATGAATTTACTTACTGCTCATGCGTTACAACCCTTGAAGGGCTGAATAATGAATTTTAGACAGTAAAATTATTATTAAAAGAACCATTTAAATTATAATATTGATACATGGAAAACTATCACTATAATTGGTCAATGAATGTTATACATATCAATAAGATGTTATACATACCGTGAATTTTACAAATTTTACTGATGCATCACCTTAACTACGTTGTTATAGGATAGACAAAAATATTCTCTGATATATAGGTACTACTCAATTTGGAAAATTCAGAGATACAAGAGTGACATTGTAATGGAAAGCTTATTGGAAATTAAATGTTTTAGATATTGCCAAATACTGATAATGCATTTATAGTTCAAGAACATATGAAATGCATACTTTAAGAAGAAAATAAAAAGACGGGACTAACAATAAATGAGACAGAAGGGGTTTATGGATTGCGGCAAGGAATATTACAATTTTGCAAGATGGAAAGAACTGTATTAAACGTTATATTTTGGTATTAAATCAACGTAAAGGGGCATATATAAGATAATAGATTAAACACAAAGTTAAAAGTAATTAATAATATCAGTCTGAAAACTAAAGAACAATCCATTTTGAAATTTCTCTGAACGGAAATGGATCACTTCTATTTGTGGTTTTCCACATTTAACACAAGAAATGGGTATACGAATACAACAGACTGTATTACATTTTGTAAAATATAGCAATAACATTGGTATGAGCAAGTTCAAAACTGCTAAGTAACAGATTTAAAAGTGTTAGAAAGGAGGGACAGTCCTAAGCTGACATGGTTGGGAAATCATTATAAGAGAAATAATAATAAGAAATTAACTAGGAAAATTGATTTGAATGAAGAAAAATCAGCATTCAATAGCTTTAGACTTAATGCATATAATAGTCTTTCAAATCTACACAATTTCATAAGAATAAGGTAAATTTAATAGATAATTTTCTGAATATTCACGGTTTACTAGTTATTATGGCGTTACACGTTATGTTATTTTAGTTTATTTCAATAAATATTACTCGAGACACATTTGAGATAATTAAATAGAAATAAAACGTTTTTGAAATGCAGCAATTTCGCTACACTGCTTTGGATTTTATAAAAATCTTTTGCCTAAATTACAAAAAAAAAAAAAAAAAAAAAAAAAAAAAAGAGCCGGCGTGATTACATTAAATGATTTTCTCTGCCAACTATAACTTTTTAAGTATGTCCTACAAATTATTCTTCAAACTTACTTCTCTATCTACTTCATGTTAAGCGAAAACATGTAGTAAGTACAGACGGCTTACAGTAGACTGAGCTAATAGGAGAAAACAAAATAAAGAAAAAAAGAAGAAAGAAATAAAAAAAGAAAACATTGCATTAGACCACGAGAAAGAAACTATGATTTCAGCAAAATATGATATTTGATTATTGGGAAATTCGAACCAACACTGGCGGGTATCTTGTTAAAACACAAAACACGTTGTGTTAAATCACACTAGTTGGTACTATAGGTTGCATGAATAACTTTTTAAACTCGAGTGACGTTTAATTAATTTCGTTTACGTCACCCGTACTTTATGAAATTATCGTAATATAGAAGATTTTTACTCATTATTATAAATCGTATAGTCCATACTATTCTTAGTAAGAGATGAAACATTTCCTAATATTCACGTTTTGTTTAAATTATCCCATTCTTAGTTCCATACTTCCTCTCTCTTCATCTTTCAAGCTTTTCACATTCAATTAAACAATGTAAAATGTCACCCAATTTCTCAGACACCTGAGCATTATTTTCTTCTTCGTTTTAATAATAATAATACTCCTGTCGTATCCACATAAAATATATTTTTTCCGATCTCTCTCATATGTCTGCGTATCCTTCCCGCCACATCATCTTATGTAATCTCAAAGAGTTTTTATCCTCAAAACTTGCTCATATCTTCTGTTTCAGCCTCCCATCTTCAACCTCACTTCTATCTAAAATACACTGTTGTTTTCTCTCTCTTTTTTTTTTTTTAATCTAAAAGTCAAATACTTCTCATGACAATTTCTTCTAATATCATTTCCCTATACCAACTCTCTCTTCCTATTACATCTTTTTGGAACGGCTTTTCTCCCTATCCTTCCTAGCTCCATCTTGCTCCACCTTGCTAAATGTTGGCGAGACCAAGGGCAAAAACAATTAAAATGATGGCGGCATTTTTAGGAAGTGTAAGAGAGAAGTGAGTAAGGATTTTAAAGAGGGAATAACAGATAGGGGACAACTTGGAAATTGTAGTAGCTCTATCCTGTGCATACCTTCAACCTAGGGGTTAAAGTATGGGGGGGTTAACTGGTAGACGTACCTTCCGAAGTCAAAGTGTTATAGGAATTGTTGTTTCTCTTTTTGGGCAGTCCTATATCTCGTGTTCCTATTAGATTACAACAATATGCTTGTCATCGACAGACGATCAGGGGACTTTCTTTGTGTTCATGTCATTTCTCCTTTTTTCCACTATACCCTTTTCTATCTTCAGCTCTTCTCTGATTTCTTGGCTTCTTCTTTGATCTCTAAGGCCAACTGTAATATAAATCTTAAAAATCTATTTTCGGCGCTTCGATGCGTCTTTTACCATTTGTTCTTAGCACCTACGTCTCACTTCCATACATCAGAGACGGTTTTGGGTCTATGTTGTGTAGTCTTACTCGGCTTTCTTTATTTACATTTTCCCCCAAATATATTTTTATTCATCTATTTATAATATTATACTTTTACAGGTTACATTCCAAGTCTCTATTTGTTTTAAATATTGATATTTCACTGAAAATATTCACTTGTTCTATTATATTGTTATTTATAACTATTTTATCTCCGAAGTTATATCTTCCTCTCATTGCTATCACTTTTTTGGGATAGATTTAAAAGCTACATACTGTTCATATACTACATAGATCCTTAACATATATAAGGAAACAAGGTTCTCCAGTCCAAAGTCACCAAATTAACTGCTTTGGAAAAGACGCATAGTCTACGACTATCCAGAAAATTATTGGAGTTGTTAATCATAAAATATTGGTTAACTGACTAAAGTTTTCTCTTAAAACTGTTTACATATCCTGCTAAGCGAAACTTTCTTACGTAAGGTTTACTAAACTCTTCTGGCATCGGCATCACATGCGCACCATAGCGTTATATGCATATTCGATTTTGCTTTTTCTCAGTAGTAAACAGTGACCATTTACTGCTGGAATAAAATTTTGACCACGTTCGTCAGAAATAACTGGGCTTTCCCATGGAGATTGAGTGATTTTGAGATTATCCTACACACATATATACAAATTTTACCTCTTTATAATATTAGGAATAGAACCTCAATATCATCGATATTTCGATACTCTGTGATATCAAAGTGTGCCTAATACGAGTATTGTGAGACATTTTTGATACTTGTCAACATTTCTAAATTTTTAATTTTTTTTTTTAATTTTACATAATTTAAAGTTGTTGCGTATTTGGAGAATGTTATATTGAATACATTAACTCATTAAACTCATTATTTCATTTGCTTATTATATTAGATAATGAATGAAAGAAGTCAAGATATCACGTTATTGCTTCTCATGTGTCCCCAAAATGTTGCTGGAATATAGTTCTTGATAGACCTTGACTGTGTTTATTGTGGATAAATGAATGCAAACTTTCGTAGACTCTTCTGTCCAAATGAAAACATACACAGCAATGGGGGAAAGAGGTACTAATGTAATATTTCTGCAACAGCCAGACGTGGTGATTCGCTGTAAGCCGGTGATAAAAATCTGTGAATCAAAAAAAAAATATCAGAACCTAGATTTGAGATAACAGCCTATGGATATATTTTGTTCTTTCTTTCCATCTGTCTGTATTTAGGCAAGCCAAACTCGATTCATGAATACCGCAAAACTAACTTCCATAACATTTTGTTTTACTAATGTACAACAGTTATATTAAATAAATCATAAAAGAAGTGTCAACTATTTTGAATCAGATAGCACTAATAGCAACATAGTGGTGTATAAAATATTTAGACAATTTTTTGTCCGGGACTATAGATTTAAACACCAGGGTTGCCAGATTTATTTCACATAATATCGCCAGAATTATTTTAAAACTCGTACCGAAATCGCCAAATTTCTCATTAACGTTTTCTTTTAGAGGGAGGCTGAAAATCGTCTCTAATATTTCGTTTAGAAGCTATTACTGTCGGAATTTGTTTCTGTTTTTTGACTCAGCATTTCTTAAGATCAGACCATTGCGTTCTAAGTTACAAACTTTACAACAAGAACATCAAGAACAAAAGAAAAAAAAGTGATATACTTGCAACCTTCTAAAGACATTTATTTAGTACAGGTTAATTAAACCAATTCCTTTTTATTAACCTTCCAGTTATATCCCGTCTTTAACTGCACGGCCATATCAGCGGCATTTCCTTTGGAACATATGGTGTTATGGAAATGATGTTTACTGGTTTATTGTCATCGTTGAGTTCCTCTTTGTATTTTATTCATTATATTACACTCACACATACACACACATTCATACTCTCGTCCATACTTCCATATTCTAGGGAGGATATGAAATAATTTTGAGAGGAAAACATTCCCACCCCTATCACGAAATCGAACCCGGACATTTCGCAAAGTAGGAAGACCAACTCTTGTTAAAGGGTTTATCGCATTTTCTCCACTTGTCCATTATTAATACTATTATTTAAATTATACTACATACCCTGATTAAACTGCAAATACAGCAATAACGTTTATTCAAACACTAACACCACTACATAAAATATTAAGATATATTTGCATTTGATTCATACAGTTCTCTTGAAATCGGCGGACTGCGTAATAGCGACGTAGCAAAGAAAAGGGAACAAGTTTAGCAGCTAATTTGCCTTCTGTGAGTGCTGATTGCAGGCATTTTACAACTAGCATAGCAGTGTCTAAACAAATATACGTTCACTATACCCATTAATATATTATTTAATTTATGGAACCATATAAGTATACTTTTCTAGGCGGCGTCATGGCCTAGTAGTTAGACCGTTCGCCTCTCATCTAGGCGGCCCAAGTCCGATCCCAAGCACCCGCATGTGGGATTTGTGGTGCACAAAGCGACGTCTGGGTGGGTTTTCTCCGTTTCCTCCGCCACTCATTCCACCAATTGCTCCATCATCACCTTTGCTATCATCTATTTCACGTTCATTTCATGTCATCCACACTCAGGATCACTCGTTCTAGATTCTCCATCCTGTGGTTTCGTGCCGTTGGCTCCCCGACAGGCTTATGACCCCTAGGTATCTGCTTGTGAGTCAGTCCCACAAATACGGGGAGGGTAAGCCGACTACGAAACGAAACTTATCAAGGAGTAAATTTAAATTATTTTTGTGATTTCAGAAGTATCAAAAAAATTCGCGAAACGCCTCAATTAAAAATCGATTCCAAAGTCAATTTTTGGTAGCCCAATCCGCGACTTATCGCACAACTGGCAACCCGGCTAGACAAACGAACTTATTTTACAGGAAGTACTATAGTCCCAACTGAGTTTAAAATTTTTAGTTGATTTGCAACAATATACGGCTAAAAAATAATTGGTATTCCTGATAAGTATAAAACTGGCCGATTGGTGTTGTGCTTTCTCATATAATAACTGCTTCAGTTTCACAATGTGGATTTAAAGAATCGTGTTACATTCATAAATCGAGTGAAGTTCACAGACATCTATGGAGAAATAATGTAGGAATTTCCAGTCGCTGCCAAAACATGATGCCACGACATCTGAAGCTGAGTAAAGCGACAGCATCAGCCACATCAAATAAAATACGCAACGTAGTACTCACCAAAACTATTACAAGCATTTATAGGCAGAAAACTAATGAGTACACAATTCAGTTTACAGTTTTATAAAGTTAGTTTCGAGTATCAGCGCTCAAAAATTAATATCTGCGTCGAATACAGTATATCGAACAATAGTGGTATCGTCCCATAAATATAGCTATTAACACATTCCGCATGTTAATGATATATGCATTTTTGTTACAAGTGTTCTTGTATTCTTCTTGATCGCCTAGTGTTAGAAAATTAGACAAAAGTTCAATTATGTAGATGAAGAGGATTTCATAGACAATTCGTGAAAAATTAAAATATAGAATGTTTTGTAAAGCATCTTAGACATTTAGGTTTTAAAATGTTGGAACCATCTTTAGGGAAGAATAAAAGTCTACATAGCATACTAAGGGCAGTTTGGCGGAGGGAAAAATCCAAACTTTCGTGTTGCTGTATTAAACACCATATCTTGTATTCATCCTAGTTTTCGTTTTTGTTTTGTCACAGATACACAGACATGGACCGTTCTATAAAATGAGTTTTATTGGGTTCAGTGAACTTCAAAACACGTATTTTCGGTAAACTAATGATATCCGCGTTTTGGGGGATACAATATCACTTTCTCTTACTACAGGTAAGCGGCAAAAATAGCAAGAACCTAATATTCATAAGACTTGACGCCTCAGAACAAATATTTCTGGTGTATTTATGATATCGGAATGATCATTGATATGAAAATCGAAAGTGTAAGAGTGATATTTCCTCTATTATTAGAAGGGACCGGAGAAAAAGGAAAATTCGTTTTATACAAAAATTAGCACACTCAAGAGATGTCATGACTAGTGTAGTCTTTAATTTTTGCAGTTGTTTTCTCAAACATCAGTTGAAAGTAAATATCCAGATCTTATAATTGTTTATCAACTATAAATAACAATGAATGTATATTTTACATATCTGTGGTATCATATTAAGCAAGATTTTTGAAACTTCCGTATCCAATAAACTGAGTTAGATAATAGTAATTTGTGAATAAAAATGAGTAAAATAGTCATTATGACTTCCAAGCCTCATACTAAAAAAGCCAACAAAAAAGAACATGTACTTGGCGCGAAGGCTCAGCATTATGACAACTAGATGCAGAAAATAAAGATCCATACAGCCTGAAAACTTCCCGCTGTTTATGGAACGCAATTAAATTTTTATTCAGTGCACTTGGAGAAGCCTTTGCAACGTATATTGCAGTAAATAAGGCAAAGAGTGCATTTACGATATTTTCCAGAATGTATTCCATTCGCCTCGAAATTTTATGATGGATTTATAAGAGCACTTGTTTATAATTATCATGCTAGTAGGCTTTTCAAGCGGAAGATAGAAGATACATAGTGGGGATTTGCAGCCATGCATATGGAATACACTGTTTTGTGTTTACAGCTTCTACTCATTCTAATATGTTGTTATGAATGTAGATGATTGTTCACTAAAACGCATACTTATTAATCTGTAGTACGCTACTTCCAAGAAATGTACAAATGCACCAGTATGTTGAAACCTCTATAGAATCTGCCATCTAGCAGGTACAAATACCAATTTTTGAAAATATTTTAGGAACAAGTAATTCAAATATTTCATTATACGCAATTTAACAAAAGAATATCCAGAAGCCGAATAGACAGCTGGCTTATACTTGTTAGCAAATAATAGTTTATTACTTTCTCTAGTAATTGGGGGTTTAATAACATTAGATATTTGGGGATTTTATATAGCTTCTGTTTTAATAATTGCTCATGGTTTATGCTCTTCAGGTTTTTAGCTAATATTAGTTATGAATGTTTAGCATATACAATGGTCATAATGGATAAAGAAAGTATTATATTCCACCCAAAAAGTCAATTTCGAGATTTCATCGGAAATATAATGTTTTGGGGTCCGCCGAGTACAAAAAATCATTTTTAGAAAAAGGTCCGTGCTTGTGTCTGTGGAGAGCATAGCTCAAAAACGAAAATACCGGCAAATACCAAAATTGGTATTTAGGTTTAGTATCTTCCAAGGATACGACACGAAGATTTAAAAAAAAATCCCCACACCACAGACTACCCTTTACATCGAACATTTTTCGAAATATTTGATTTTCTCAAAAATGGCTCTAACGATTTTGATTAAACATATTTAAATTCCAAATAAAATGTATATATTATTATCTTGAATTTTCTGGGAATGGCTTCTGAAAATCTCTTTATTCTGGATGAATTTGGCAGAATTTTGTTTAACTGTTAAACCGTAAAAGATAGACAAAAACTTACTGCACGAAAACTATAGACCTCGTCAAAACACACAATTTATATCATTTACGTTTTTGTTGTGGAGGTAACCGTTTCCGAAATATTCCTTGTTGTTAGTTTCAATTGTGAAGTACCTATACTTTTCTCAGACAGGAAATGTCTGTTTTTCTTTTGTTCTACTCCTGGCCAAGCAAAGAAGCGATTTGCATTGACCATCGCATAATGAGTATTTGAGTATAATTTTAGATAGCACACTCCTTTAGTTCCCTTCTACTTATATGGAACTAAGTAATAAGAATATTCTGCTGTTTATCTCGATTATCAATGTGTAGAAAGAAGAATAATCTTTAGTAAAAAGTTTGTAGAGCAGCTAGAGAAAGTCATGTGAGAGTAGCACATACGATTTTTTTTCTGTAGGTATATAGAGCTGTTTGTGTTGTTTAAAACTTTAAAAAAAAAGTTTAAACTTTTTAACAAAAGAGTATTGCAAATGTTTTGGGAGCAACATGATGGACTCAAGGTCCAGCACGAGTAGAATGATTTCGTTCTGCTATAGCTTAGCTCAAATGCTTATAAGAGGGTAATAAACTGTTCAGTCTTACTGTTTAGTTAGAAGCTAATTAATTACCTGTGGAGTGTATTTACTGTGTGTAATTAATGAATGAATTAATTCATTCATTAATTTATTCATTCCTTCATTCATTGTTTATTCTTTATCTTCCCTTCAAGTTTTACGCTTTATGGTCTGTTTCGATCTCATATCTCGATTATTATTATTATTATTATTATTATTATTATTATTATTATTATTGTTGTTGTTGTATTTTAGCGCCATTTAATCTGATAGGTCATTTCGGACGATGTACGAATTGGGTGAAAAGATGCTATAATGACGTATAGTCGCTCTATAGAGCTATAGTTGGATTGGAATTAGCCTCTTATTTACCCCAGGGAGGGATGAGGGGAGAGACCCAAAGGGCGACCAGATCCTGATGACGATGGATGCAAACATAGATAGGTCCATAATGGGTAGAGTTGGAAAGCCTCCGCCGTCGCTCTAGGACCTACTCATGGGCCTCGAACCTGCCAGGAGACCTCCAGAGGAAGCGCAAAACCTGAAGACGGGTCCCGACCAAGTGTTCCTATAACCCTTTACAATGCGCAATCCACCATGCCGTCGTAACCTGCCGTTCACCTTCGGCTGGTCCTTCAATCCTGAAAGTGAGAAGATTGGGGTATAATGGGAAGAGAAAATAGTAGACCGTAAACTTCAGAGGATGTAAATTAACCTAAATACCATTTGCCTGACTACACGTGGAAACGTCGAAAGAAAAAGAAAACGAGAAAAATGGGACAGGTAGGCCGACCACATACGAAACCACCTGCCATCTCGCTTGGTGGACTTGATGTTGTTCTTCTCAGGATAAGGGCAAACCGCGGGAAAAGACTTTAACTGTCGAACTCGCGACCTCCTGAATGTGAGACAGACACGTTATCACCACAGTACAGAGGTGGGCAAATAATTATTGTGATGTATGTTATGGGTTTACTGTGATAGTTTTGTTCATAACTCAGTGTTGATTTATAAAAATTCCGTTTCACAACTTCCAAGAAATCCACAATTTGTTGGTAGCCCTGTCACCATGTTACACAAAAAGCTATATGCAGCCAGCAGAAAATTGGACGAGATAGCCATTGTTGTGTAAAGAAATCCAAGAAAGTCACTGTCTCACGTTGCAATGTGTTTGTAAATGGAAATGCCGTGTTATTTATGGACTGCTGTGGTTCTCAGCGTCCCATTCTGAATTGGGCGTGAAAGACCGCTTAATTTTGCTCAGAGGCCTCTCCTATCAGGCTTGAGGTAAATCTATGACACGGGACCCACGGCTTTACTTCCCTTCCGAAGTAAGCCATACTCAGGATATTTGCACCGGAAAAAATCCATCAACCTCCGCCGGGTTTGAACCCGCGACCTTGGGTATATGAAGTTAGCATGGTAACCATTACACCACGGAGGGCGACACAATGTGTTTGTAATAACGGTCATTGATTACTTGTTTTCTGGTTCTATATCCATGTGAGTATTATATGTAAGAATGCTTCAAGATAAATTACCAATAAATCATCATATCCTTAACAAATCAGAAGACAGTATCGGCATAAATTTTTCAACTGGCCACAGAAATTCTTGGAGTACTTTGTATGTGTGCAACAGGTGGCTTGTGCAGAGGGGCAGCGTTTCGAATAGCTGTTATAACGAAAAGGGAGCATAAGATATTCACATGCTTTCATAACTTTAACATTAATGGATTTATATAGCAATGCACGAGACTTACGGGCTGTCCATTGTGCCGTTGAAGAGAAAGTTACACAATCTGAAGAAAAGAAAAATTGCAAAAGAAACACATCAAAGCAGATAGGATACTAATGGTTGGATGAAAGCTCTTAATATACAGGTATTTGGGTATGAGTGCTCAGATTTTGGGTGATGGAAAATCCAAATATGACGACTATTAAAGTACAATAACAACTTCATATATCTTGAAATGCAATAGAGATAATTCAGTATTATTGAAACCGTTATCTGCACAGAATGGCAGTGGGTAGGACATAGAGCGGAGTGTTTGTTTTGGTTTGCGGCCAGGACAATGTTTTGTGTTGGCTTACGTTTAAAATCGGGTTCGCCATGTGCATGTGCGTTTATCATCAGCAACTGCCACTCACGTGGGGTGAAATAGTTTGCTTTCAAGCTATGCGATCGTATTCATGAGACCTTAATTATTAAACGCTGCGTAAAAGGCTACAGTAAGATGTAGTCTAATGATCTAAGATAAAGAAAGTTCAAATGTGAATTATGAAAATACCTCATTCAGGTGAATCGTGGCTTAATTAATTCAAGACCACAGCTTCGCTAAACAGGAAATTTATTAACGGCCAATAACTACAATAACAACAATATGATACGTTTATTTACAGTGGATGCTCAAAATGTGCTCCATTAGAATCTATGCAGGCGTCGCATTTTCTTAGCCAATTTTGGACTATCCTCGTTGGAGGATAATGATAACAAGCTTGGCGTGGTATACTTTACTCTTAAAATGTTCCCTGAAATAATAATAATATAAAAGATAAGCTTTGCCATAAGCAGGAAGCATATCTAGATACTCTTTATTTGTAAAGACTGCCATAGTTATGAATTTATTTATCTCATCTGAAGCACTGAAAAAAACAGCTGTTATGCATAACATTACTGTGAAAATTCCGGACCTTCCGCTCTGTAACATTTGGCACAGTTGCAAAGCGAATGGCCACGCATTTATTCCAGTAGACATGTTGGAATCCAATTCTTTAATATCATTTTGGCTAACAACTCGTTTTAGCAACACATGATAGAAACGCGAATAACTCATCTTTTGTGGTCCATCCTGCTATTCTAATTGGGGAGTAAACAATAAAGAAGTGGTAACAAATTGGCAATCAAACATTTGACCAATTTTATTTTTTATTTATGCAACCATGCACAAAGGAGGAAAATTGCACAGGAACTTATGTTTCAGCTTAACGAGCCGGTCCCCATGGCCGCGCTCGCTAAAGCGTCTCGCTTTGGTGCTTCGTGGGCAGGGGATCGTGGGTTCGAGTCCCGCCTTGGGCATGGATGTTATATGTTTGTGCAATGTGTATATGTTTGTAAAAGAAACAGTAAAACCAGTAAACCAGTAATCGGTAAAACCTCCGGGGGGGAATGTAAATAGGGATACAGTACCGGAGTCCTGATCAGACTCCGTTACTGTTAAAGAAAAAAAAAAAAAAAAGGTCAGGAAGTTGCCGTTGAAGTCTGCGCACTTACACCCTAATACTTGTATATTACGGTAAAACTAATCTAAAATCATCTATCATTACAACACATCCAGTAATATTACTGAATAGGTATATTCTTGTATACACGAGAACAAGGGTAATCCTAAGATAAAAGCATACAAGCTTTTCAAAACATAACTATGACAATTTATTAGATAATTTTATGTACTTAAAATGCTTTATTGATTTGTTTTCGTTAAGATATTAAGTTTTACTGATTTATATATTAAAATGATAAATTAGTGATGGTTTATTTATATCTACTAATTTAGCAGAGAAATCAATTGTAATTCAAATGCACAGGAACAAATCATTCTTATCAGCTGCTATTTAATCATATTTTGTAACAAAATGAGCTCTGATAAAAAACATAAAATAAAACAAAATAATTTAACATTAGATATAAACATAATTTTCATATTGATCTCTTTAATATCATTAATAGGTTATGAATTTAAATGTAGTAGAGATCATTAAATCATTTGTGCAATCTTTGTAATAAATATCCAAATGTTACACAATCGAATAAGGAAACATTTTAGAATGTAGGATATACGTGGGTATAATATACGGTTCTTAATGAAATAATCTATGTTGAACTATACTTAATTGTAGTTTAACGAACTTAACGCACTTAGAAAGTCAAAACTTTTAAATCAAAAGTTGTATACGTTTTTTACCCAGCGGGATAGCTCTGCCGGTAATTTCTGTGACCCATATTCCGGAAATCCCGACCGTCAGCTCGAACCATGGATTTTTGGTGGTTTCCCCGGGTCGGAAGGGGCATGATAGCCTGGTTTTTCTTTTGCCACGACTTTCTTGTCCATCATTTCCTCTGTACGTAATATTTGCTTGTCATCAGAGGCGTATGCTGCAACCAAGCCTTGGGCTAGCTCTTTTTTTCACTTGACAAATTACGTATACATTTTTGTTAGGCTTTAATGAAAGTTATCCCTAATAATGTAAATAATTTCAATGGAATTAAATATATACAGATAACAAAATAATAATAATAATAATAATAATAATAATAATAATAATAATAATAGGACGAAGAATATAACAAATGTAATTACTCATTTACTAGATTAAAAAAAAAACGATGAAAAGTAACCATCTGTATGTATTTTTGAAATTAATTTTTTGAATTTGTTTTCATTGGGAAAATTAAGAATTCCTCTTTTCAGTAATAAAAATCACTATAGCTAATTTTTCCTAGTTTGGGGTTGCAATCAGAAAAGCAAATGAGGACGGCAGGCCCGTTACTATATATGAACAGCCGCTTTGATGCCAGAGTTGCTGATATCAGATTATTACGTGATCAATCTTCCTTGGCTTCTGCTTGCAGTTACTGTGTTTTGTTTAACTGTTTTCGGTTATTTTGCATCTAATTATTTTCGTATTATTTGTTGCTTATTTGTTTCATTGTTTGTGCGGCTGTAAAATTATTTTTCTAAGAGGGCGATGGAGGCCGAGACGTAGGCGTTGGCAACTCCCAATTTTCGTAAATACACAAAACAATAGGGCTGCATGTTACAGAAACCTACGCCTAGTTGTTTTACTTTCTTTATATTCCTCTTAACTATTAAGATGTTTACCTTATTTTTTTAAATTTTGGTTAAGATGAAAACCAAAGGTGATGTGTAATTACGATTACCTATGGCCATTTTCTCGTACCTTAATGTGATGTCTCCTCGACATTTCAAAGCGCATGCGTGACCGGTTAAAAGTAATGACGTACATTTTTATTTATTTATTGAAATTATCTCTTTGGAATAGTCCTTTAATTTTTGTTGAATTATTACATTTTTTCATAAATTTTGAGAGGTTTGTTGTAGCGACTTTCCCCTTCTCGTCTCTTCCCACGTATACTTATGGCCATTATATCACGGGGTCAGTCAAGCTACTCCCGCCTGAGAAGGCAGGCTACAATACATTGCGAACAAAATCGAGTTTTATCGCAAGGAGCCCACGACGTAACAATAGCTAGAATGCAAACAGCCAAGAGATTAGAAATAAGTTCTGTCTTATTTATAAATTAATAGAAATGCTTTCTTCACTAATTAATCGGGCTTCGCAGCTAGCCTAGCTAGTCTACAGAATAAGCCGATGATTGTCATCTGTTTTAGGGTCGAAGGACCAAGCGACGGTGTTCGGGTGGTTGCGGTTGGGTGATGTCTTGCGCTCTGTAGAGGTTTTTCCTGGCGTCGTTGTCGGACCACTCTGTCAGGACTCACCACCAGATGCTTTCGGGACACCTCGGAGGCTCGGAGCTTATAGATTGGACCCGGCGAGTCGGATGCGTTCGATCTGAAAACGTTAGGGACCTCGTCGAAGTTATGCTCATCGTCATCCGGATTTGGTCGCCCTACGGGTCTCTCCCCTCATCACTCCCTTCCAGGGGACATGTAATTTGCATGCTTCAATGACTGGTCGGCTCCATCCGGATGGTTCTCCTAATATATTTCGTAATTTTTCTTTATTTTCAATTCATAATATGTTTCTTTCTTCTGCATGTGGCTCCACCTGTATATTTATCTTATTGCTGAAGTACCTGCAAGAAAGACTAGTTAGAAAGCTAGATAGTTAAAATGCAATATTGCCATAACTGCTTGAGTCTTCTTGCAGTAAGATAAACATTATCAGAAAGATAAATTACCCCATTTCACTGATACCGAGGATATCTATAATGCTTTTCAAATGGGAAGAGTTCTATGCTGCAGCGAATGTGATGCATTATGGTGCTCTGCGTTGCCAGGTCGCTACCCCCACTCTTTTTATATGTCCCTCTCACTTGCACACTGAGCGTGCAAATCTGCCTGGTTACATAATGTTTATTCATGTGTACTATGAAGACTATTTGAGCTATAAATGTGTGGTTTTACGGCTCTGCTACGAACATTACTCTTTATCTTCCTCATGAATTATTTTTTGCAAAATATAAATATTTTGTCTTAGCACAAGTAGTATTTATGAGAGACGGAATCACTAAGCGCGTTACTCCCCAGTTAAGCGCGAATGCAATATGTCAACACAGCAACACTCTGATTGGCCGTCGGCCTGGTGGTGCTCAAGGACAAACCTCATCCCATTTGAAAGTTATTGTAACTTCGGCGAGAAGTATATAAAATCAGCCAAGCTGCATATTATGATGATGCAAAGCACACACAATACGCTTATAACCTTGGTAATTTTTGATACAATGGTATACAGTAGCCCGTAGCCGTTGATAAAAATTAAATATTAACAGCTTAAAGCTGTGAAATTCTGCATAATAGGCGGACAGGCTGAGGCAACGTAATTACCAAAACATTAATCTCATAAAACAGAGAGCTTAACTTAGCCATTGCATTGCGAACTAAACCGCCAGAAATATTATACGGAAAATGTGCTAATATGTTTTCAAGAATAAGAAGACTTAGTTGTTTGTGCATATAATTATTTCAAAAGTATACAAACACGAATGGTAAAATAAAACAAAGGAACATAAAACTGCTCTTATGACTCAAATGGATAAAAGGTTCTGCCTAGCTAATTTGCTGTTATCTATGTTCTTATCTGTACTCTGCTTTAGATTTTGATTAGTGTAATATACCTCAAATGAGGTAATTTTCTAAAAAGACAAAATATGCAATACCGTTGTATCCGCTGCAGAAAACAAAAGGAAAGCTTTTATTGCCGCGTTCGTGTAACCATGGCAAACCAAGTGTAAAATAAATCGTGACCTGTTCCATTCACATGACATTCTCTACATCTCTGTAACAAATTATGTTAAAAAGATTATTCTTGTATGTACTTCATGCCAATTGAGATAAACATTAGCAGAAATTGTCCTTATTACTTGGTTCCTTGTAAGTAGAAGGGAAAGAATCTAATGTGTTCGTTTCACATGGTTTCCTCTAGCTGTTCGGTAAACCAACCTTTTATTCAAAACATTAATCTGTTATCTACATCATGCTAATCAAGATAAACATAAGCAGAATTAGTCTTATTACTAGTTTTGTTGTAAGTAGAAAGGAAATAAGAAAATGCACAGGCTAAAGCTATAGTCTCATCCTTTAAAAGCCGGTCGCTATGAGAAACAATTGAAATTCCAATCTCTTTGCCTGCCAGGAATAAGCAAAGAAGAAAGGAGAAGAAAGATGTGTTCCCGTTTGAGAAAAATTTAAGTGCTTAAAATTAAAATCAATAATCCGAAAAATCTCGAAAACGGTTAAATCTACCAAAAGAAAAAGAAATGTATATGACATAAATTATATGTTTTAATGAGATCTACATTTTTTTGTGTAGTAAGTTGTATATCTCTTATGGTTAGCCAGTTATACAAAAGTCATCCAGAATGAAGAGGTCTTCAGAGGCTATTCCCAGAAAATTCAAGATATTCATTTCGTTTTTCATAAAATATCTTGTACATAAAGTATAATCAAAATCGTTTAAGTCATTTTTGAGAAAAATGTTCCATTTAAAGGGTAGTTTAGGGTGGGGGGCATTTTCTTGAAATTCTTCGTGTCGCATCCTTGGAAGATACCAAACTTAAATACCTTTTTCTAAAAGGATTCTTTTTGGATTTAAGAGGACCAAAACATGTATTTCCGGTGAAATCTCGGTATCGAAGTTTTAGGTGCATTACAATACTTTCTCTATACACATTGTACATAGTACGTGTAGAGAAAGTAATAAAAGAGGAATGGTTGACTTTGCTATATGCAGGCATTTCCAAACGATACCAAACGATTATAATAGGCTTACAGCTTACTTGAACTAGTCCGAATTTTAATGCATTTTCGAAACTGTTTTAGTTAAGCTTTTATGTAACATTGAACATTACATCATTTTGAGGTTAGGCAGCGCACGAAGCATTAGTGCGTGATGCCCAAATACTCTCACCTCAAGCAAGCACGTGTCATGAAAACAAACTGTTTATTTCTTGTTCGTTATCAGCGAACCTGTGCTACCCTTCAGGTAAAGAATCAAAGGGCAATTAGTTACTCAAAAGACCACGAATGCATGGGGACAGTTTCGAGGTTGCTCTTGAAAGCAAAACATACGTATTTTTCCATAACCACGAGTAGCTTCTACATATTATCCTAATAGAAAGGTCTCGCCAAATTACTGTAGATGTCAACAAGAACTTTCTGTTAAATGTAAACACGTTTCGTTTAGTACTACAAGTTAATGACAGTAAAATTAAGTTCCTGGTTCTCTGCAAAATTGATTTATTTTTGTTTCACTTTATCGACAAAGTTTTATTAGAATTCTGACGTTATTCTTGCCTCTGTTTCATTATTAAGTTCCTTACTTCCATCCTCAAGATCACTATCATTAAATTGTCTTTATAGATAGTACTAATGGCACATGTATTGTATTCCATCTTGTTTCCCCAGCAATTTATTTTCATTCTTTGTCTGTTATGAGATTTGGTGTTGAAAGAGCCAACAAAGGTATAGGTTCCTTAGCGGGGTTTTGTAAACAAGGGATGCCTTAATATTAGCTAGCCCCTGTGCAGCAAGTCGATATATTTATGACATCGCTGCTAAAGCACGAGACTCGGAGCTTCCCAACCTATCTACGTCACCTCCGATTACGTGAGCCGGACCTGCGGCTTTGTTCCTAGGTAACTTACTAATGTACACTGTCCATACAACTCACTATGAAATTCCTATGGAACCTACTCACTTTGTGCGCAATGTATTCCCAGTGAAAATTGCACACTAGGCAGGGCTTCGTTGCACCTTTTTATATTTGTTGGTTATGTGACTGGAAATTTCCAGAAGCCGACGCCCGACAATACAACGCAAGTGTGCACAAAACTCACTCGGGCTTAACAATGCGCGGTTCGACGTCAAAAAACCTTCCGAAAGAACACGTGTTCATTCGTAAGGGTGTAACAATCACAGCTGCTGTGTCAAAAGAGCTTACCGCGGCACATGGTAACAATGGATTCGAACAATCAGCTATGATTCACAAAGCACCGTACACACTTGTTCGGCTATTATAGCCGCAGGGTGTAGTCACGGTAAGTACAAGCTTGTAGGACCGTACTACGTTTGTGCGGGTTGTTTGGGACATATGAACAGAAAGACATTTTCTCTGTGGGTCAGTCACAGTCAAATATGTTCTAGACAACTACCGCTGCCAGAATACGCTACGCTAGTGCGTGTATGCGCTGAACAATCTTGGAAACATATAACCGATTCTCATAAGTATTTCGACATTGAAAAGCACCGTTCTTCCAGACTGAGCACGCAGATTAGACAATTTCCAATTTATATTCTTAAATTAACAATGACTGAAAATATTTACAATATCTAGATATTAAAGTTTACATGCTAGAGAAAGTGGTTTGGAACACTCTTTGAACATGCCATAGAGTAGAAAATGCATATAACAAAAAGAAAACATCTGGGTATATTTAATTTCAAAAATATTCTTATGATTAAATTATCACAATTTTGCAAATGAGAAAAGATTCTACCTCTAAAGGAACGATATGGTTACTTATGAATGTCAAAATATTTTAGTAATCCTCTGTCGTTTTAATCAAACTAATTTAGTAGTGTATGCTAAATAACTATATAGAAATAATATAGAGTTCTACATAATCAGAAATTACTGGAAACGCAGCTCTCTATATGTAGCAGTTTTGCCGCTATTTATTGATGTTAAGGGATCCATATTATGAAAACTGCATAGCCTTTATGTTAATAAATGGCTAAGGAACTAAAGAAAATGTACAAAATTTCAGAATTTATTTTACTATATATTAAAAAATATATTAGACCATTCTGATAACTGTTAAGTTGCCAAAATATGCCACGTCGCCCAACTGCCCGTATTTGAGTGTGCAGATATCCCTTGGTGCATTAAACGAGTTGCAGAACTCAACGGGGCTATTTCAAATGGGGAACTGGGCGACAGCGACCTTCGTTTTACTCCTCGCAATGAGCTGACCAGCTCACCATCTCCTATAGTACCAGGACGTGCTAAAGGCCACTCCTCCACGCTACACCACACTACCGCATAAATCTTGTTACAATTTAAACCAAAACGAGGCTTGAAGCAAGCACAGTGACTGAAAATACTCAATCCGGTCATCAGTTGATCCCGTTGTACAATCATTTTATAAAAATATGAGTATGCAGTTGATTAAATCGTCATTCGAGGTAATATCGGATAAAGCAGATACTATGTTCATTAATTCTGTGTACATAATATTTAAGTAGAGTTCATCATTCGCCTCCCGAAGTCCTCAAGATAATTATCATCTACCGTCCATGATGCATTTCAACGAAAACTGCCAAGAGTAGTTTATTGAGTAACCAAAGCTACAAACCTGATTATAGAAGAAACCTTATGTAATAAAAGTGCAACTTTACGTACAGTATTAACCACAAGTTTCATCAGGTTTTTGGCCGATTGCCTGGGAAGCACACAGGGGTGCCTCTTGTTCCAGAACATAAGAAACACTCAATGTTAAAAAAGAAACGGTTATAAGCTTGAGAACACTGAAACTAATATTTGTCATAACATCCGTGCTGGCACTTCTCTACTTCGTATACTAGTAATCCACCGGTGCCTAGTAATTTGATTCTATGTAATTTGCAATTTGCAGATTTTTTGCAAAATAGGACCCAGTTCCTATCTAGGGTTATCAAATAATACGTGCCTATAGGTTAATTCTCCAGTCCTCATAAGTAATCGTTAATGTTAATTTGACCCCAATCCTAGAATTAATTGAAATATATAAAATGCAAACATTCTACCCCAGCACCTAAGTAACTATGCTATACCATACTACATCTGGGCTTATGTCCAAACTTTAAACTTCTTTAAAAACCAAACATTACACATTTTTATTTACGTATTATTTTTAAGTCTTTCATATCTTTAATTAAACTACAATTAAAAATAGAAATCAGTAAGTAATGATTTAGAATATAAAAAATCTGACTTTCTCTACATCTCTGCAACAAATTATTGTTAAAAAGCTTATGTTTCAATTTACTTCATGCTAATCGAGAAAAAATTAGCAGAAATAGTCTTATTACTTTCCTCCTATTAAGAAGAAGCGAAATAAGAGCGTACCATAGGTTAAGGTGATACTCAAAAGGTGGTTGCTAGGTGACTGAAGTTCCTTTGTTTGTATGGACACGAGTTGACAAATTCATGTATGAGAAAAGTACTAGTTTTTCAAAGCTGAAACCAAAACCAAGGAATATGTCAAAAACGATCAACTCCACGAAATAAATTTATGTTACATAAATTGTGTGTCTTAATGTGCTCAACATTTTTTTTGTAGTAGGTTTTTGTCCATCACTTACGGTTTAGTAGTTATGCAAAATTTCGTAAAATTCATCCAGAATAAAGTAGTCTTCAGAGGTTACTCCCAGAAAATTCAAGATATACATGTTATTTGTGAGGTAAATGTCTTTAATATACGAAATTTTAATCAAAATCGCTTGAGCTGTTTTTAAGAAAGTAAAACATTTCGGAAAAAGTTCTATGTAAAGGATAGTCGGGGATGGGGGATTTTCTTGAAAATTTTCATGTCGCACCCTTGGAAGAAACCAAATTTAAATACCAGGTTTGGTATTCAACGGTCTTCACGATTTTGAGCTATGCTGTCCACAGACATATATATATATATATATATATATATATATATATACACACACACACACACACACACACACACACACACACGCACACACACACGCACACACACACACCTTTTTGTGAAAATGATTTTTTTTTTTGGATTCAGGGGGACCAAAAACATGTATTTCCGTTGAAATCTCGGTATCGACTTTTTGGGTGGAATGCAATAACTTCTCTATACGTGCAGAGAAAGTAAACAAAGAGTAAAGACGTGGGCGCACATATGTGTGTATGTATGTCTGTGCCGTTCCGGACGATGTTCCACGATGGGCTTATTGTGCGTCAGACCCCAGGAGATTAGGATGAAATGAGAGGGCGGCTGAAGTAGGAACGCGGGAAAAGAACCCAGTGGGGATTCTCTAATATAGACCAAATAGTTCTTCATCTCGATACGGGAATGCTAGGAGCCTGCGTCTTAGGTTTCACAGAACCCTCTGGCTCCTATAGATGACCACAACGCCAACACTTTGCCGAGAACTTATTTCCAAAGTGCATTCACCACCAGAAAGGGCGTCACCACCACAGTCCTCGCCGACACTTACAACCCAGAAAGAGACCGGTTAGATGAACTGGGGATGAAATGAAGACATAGTAAGTTCGGGGAAACGAAGAAGTCTGTTCAACATTCGCCTAGTTACCATCCAAGGGTCAGAGAGGTTGGTCGCGGGAATCGAACACACAACCTCCCTAATGCCAATCCCAGACAAAAGGCCTGAGCCACCTGTCTCGGCAAGTAAAAGTGCAATTGAATCGAAGTGAAATAAAAAGACTATTCTAAACAACACTTTTATTGGAAAGCAGCAACGTTGTAAGTATTGAGCTCCTACATATACTGTGCTATAAACTACATCACTCGCATCCAACGAAAGGTGCTGGTATGAGCACTAGCTAAACTATATATTAATTACAATAAATGTATTTTACTATATACATTTTGTTCAATATATTTTAATAATCATTCTTTATTTATATTTAGCGATATTACTAGTTTGTTCTGTTTATATCTCTGTTAACACTCTATTTCATAAATTATTATACCAAAATAACATTTTAATTTTTTGCATTTATTACAAAATTTCTTTAGTAACTCTTCCTACCTAAGTGTTTATTTATAAGTGAAATATTATTTACTACTTCATTTATCCATATTATTTAAGCATATTTCTAAAATACCTTATATTACATACTTAAATATAGAATATTTAATTTCACGCAATTACTTGAAGATAGGAATGCTTACTTTTCAATTACACCATTTCTTAAAATTCCTTATTGGTTTATAAATTAATCTTCCATTAATATTTATTTATTCTAAACATAAAACGTTTAACAATAAGTATACAGAAACAACTATGCGTTGCTTTATATCTTGTATAATATAGACCTACCTTACTTCTCTCTATCCATCGTTTACCGACACAGTATCATTACTTTCATTTTAACCCTTTTAAAATGCTGTTTCCATATCTACTTTAAACACTTTCGTTCCACTAAGCAATATATAGCATTCCTTCCTTTGAACATAGGGCAATCACCATTTATTTCACTTCCTTTCATTTATTCAGCTCTCCCAACTTCCATTTTATCCTCCTTAATTCTTCTTTAATTATAGTATAGCCACAAATTCCGCCTCTGTCTTCCTGTCATTACCATCTCCACTCCTTTCGTGTGTCTCCCTCGCCATCATAGCGCTATACACCGGTACCTTCTTCTTTCTCATCTCCACTCTTGCTCTCCTCCCTCGCTCTCCCAATCGCTTTCCTCTTCTCTCTCCACCTCTATTCTTTTTTATTCCTCTAACTTCTCTCATCTTCCTCCTATCTCCTTAAATGTACGCGTATTATTTCTGTCCATGTTTTATCTTCCTATTAAAACTATATAGTCCGTCTGGGTAATGTGGTGGTAGCATATCTGCCTCACATTCAACAGGTTGCGAGTCCGAATCTCGCTTAGGGTGAGTTACCGGGATAAGGTTTTTTTTGGGTTTTTTTCTTTATCCTGAGAAGACGAATGTCGAGTAACTTTAAGATCATTTGAGCAGCATTTTACAAATTTCGTTCATTGTCCGATATGACCAACCAGGTTAAAGAAAGGGCATTAAGAAAAAAACACACACACACACAAACTATATAACACTATGTATTTCTTAAGTGTAGATATTATATTCATCTTCTTAATTACATTAGTTATTCTCTAACATATCCAGTAAAGGTTGGTTTAAATTATCTTCCTCTAGTCTTCTGCTCCTTTTCATGTTCTTTGAGATCTTATTTCTAGTGCTCTAGTTGGTAACTGTACATTTATTAAAGCGCGTAAAGGCTATTTTTTACAAACTATTAAGCAACAACGGTACACAGATTGTATTTAAGGAGCCTAGTATTTATGCACATTATTTCAAATTTGGCCTAAGTAAAGTTTTAATGAAAATGCCTTAAACCAAATATATGCTTATTTTTAGCACAAATAAGCTAAAAACTGCAGTATTTTTCAACTAATTTCAGTTTAGATAATCCATGATTGTTAATTAGATTTGTATTTATTTCCACGAGTTCATTAGCTGTCCATACTCTTTTAGATTTCACTATTTTACCAATATTTGCTCCTATTATTCGCGTATCTTAAGTTGTAAAGCAAAGTTTAGATCACTAAGCTTACTTCTTTGTTTAGTCTTGCTCATCCTGATAAAAGAAAACAGTTGTTCTTACAGACACGTGGGTCCAAACAAATTCAAAATATTTGGTTCTCTAGGCCATTATATTCTTATTAAAAAAAGTTCCAAGTTTGTTTAAGTCTAAGCAGAATGAACAGTTCCAGCAATAGCGATAAGTTAAGTACGATAACATATATTGTAAATGTACGAGGGTTGAATGAAAAGTAATGCCTCCACCTTCGTAACTCTTCAATAGAAGGCAGCATTGGTATACGAGGTATTGGCTTGTTCGTAGCCTCTTCTCTACAGCTCCAGTTGGCGGGAAACTTAGCATTGAACGGTTGTGTTGTTACAGTGTAAAGTATGGAACCCTGCGCAGACGGTCGATCAATGCGATTTAAGCAACGTGAATTCTTGACAGCAGAAGGTGTCGTCCCAAAGGAGATTCATCAGAGAATGAAAGCAGTTTATGGTGATTGTGTTGATGAGAATACTGTGTCTCGTTGGGCGAGTAAGTTTAAAGATGTTGAGATGGGAACATGACAAACAATGAGTTGGACGTCCTGTGACAGCACCACCGAGTTTCACAAGCAAAATATTGACAAATTGATTCAAGACGATCGTTGTATCACTCAGAGAGAAATTGCAAGCACAATCGGCATTTCACAAGAACGTGTGGGTCACATTATTGCTTTGCTTGGCTTTCGGGAGATCTGTGCACGATGGGTTCCCCAGAAAAAAAAGCGCAAAGACTTGAAATTTGCCAGGAACTCCTCTCGCGTAACGAGAATGAAGGTGACGCCTTTCTCCATTCAATTGTGACAGGAGACGAAACGGCCGAAGATGAAACGTCAGTCTATGGAATATCGACAAAAAGACTCGCCCCTGAAAAAGAAATTCAAGACGCAGCCCTCAGCTGGTAAAATCATGGCCACAGTGTTCTGGGACGCAGATGGTGTTATCCATGTTGATTTCCTTGATCGTGGAACAACAATAAATTCAGAGCGTTACATCACAATGCTGCAAACTCTGAAACGAGACTAACAAGTGTCCAAAAGGAAAAGGGACATATTTTCCTGCAGCATGACAATGCCAAACCACACACTTCACGTGCCACCACAGCTGAACTTCACAGACTGAATCTCACCTCCGTACGGCATCCACCCTACAGTCCAGATTTAGCACCGTCTGACTTCCATCTGTTCCCAATAATGAAAGACGATATGCGGGGACATCATTATGCTTCTGATGAAGACGTTGAGAGAACTGTGAGACTGTGGTTGCGGAAACAGACTCTCGACTTCTTCCGTGACGGCTTCAGAAAACTTGTTCATTGTTGGCAGAAATGTATCCAATTTTTTGGTGATTATGTGGAAAAATGAATATTTGTAATTAAAGATCACATTCTAAGCATTATTTCTGCGTTTGATTTATTAAAATATTCCCAACCAAACCCAATTAACGAAGGCGGAGGCACTACTTTTCATTCAACCCTCTAAATCTACAAACTTTGAACAGTTTAGTTGTTCCGCTTAAGCTGACATTTCCTTCCCTGGTATTTTTCATACGGATTGGTATAGCGAATAATGGCGCTGAGAGTTAAAGTTATTATACGGTATAACACATTTCTTCCCTACCACAATTTAAAGTGAAACACTTTATGTTGTGCCATATGCTTCCACCCAAGCAGAGTTGGGGGTAGTTTACGTTCGTGACCTACGCTTTGATGGCTCGCTTAATGGCAAATGAAAACTATCTAACAGGACTGAATCTGACTCACCACTGCACTGAGGGAGAGTGTGAATCACGTCGATATTTTCCCCTTCACTCCTCTTTCAGTTGCTTCCAGCGCGCGTAGATACTCAGCAGGTAAGCTCCCAACCCATCTGCTCAATACTTGACGATACTTGTCTTACTTCAACCAGCGGATGGAAGTCTCAAAGTGAAAAACCCCAGAAGGTAGCGTGCTCTAAGTGAAGGAGGAGGTCTCTTCTGACGATGCTATCCCATTAAAGGGGCGCCCTCCTTTAGAGCAACCACTAGGGTAGCCACCAGGGAGAAATGTTTTCAACAGAGCAAATTTTACAACCCCTCGCTGCCAACCTTGGTTGCCTGTACCTCAAACCTGAAATAAAATGACAAGGAAATGAGGGTCTGGAAAATTCCTGATAGTATGTATAATCCATCTCAACATTCTTCTACAGCCTAGTTAAATAACGAAAAAATGGCCGTTCCAGCGGGAGTTGAATTTAGAGGCCAACCACAAACCTTACTGCCATCTCGCTCGCTGCCATTTTGGGTTACTCTAACATGGAACTATCCCAGCAGTTGATAAAAGGGGACAAACATGAAAATACAGGGTTAAAGGTAAGAATCCAAATAAAAATTTTGGTGAACCTCTTGCCAGGTGCTGAATTCCCATTCTGCAGGATAAATGTGTTTTTGATTCATTTGCAGTTATTTTATTTAATGCCTTTAAACTCTACATTACGTTTTTGCTTTTACCACTTGCATCATGGACTAATGTTATATGGATTTAAATTAAGATGAAGTGACAATAAACCAAGTTACACGGTAAATTAAAAATAGTGTGATGACTGGGACCAATAATGAAGCGCGGATTTTAACGCCCATTTTCAGCCTTTACGCATTTAGCAGTGTTACGTAAAACATAGACATTAAGAGCTGTGTTGACTGTGGGGCATTGGGTAATTAGTTGATGACATTACATGTAATCCTGAATTTTTGTTGTTGCCTGCTGTTGCCTTTGTTGATATTGCCGCTACACGTTGTTTGGGGATGTCCAGAAAGAAATTTATTGAATCTGGGCGTTGAGTTATGTGACAACGTTCAGAGCAAAGCGTAACAGCACTTTCCATACTGATGAATGACAATATACCTCTAGATCCACTGAGGGTGGGCCTTCAATTAGCTTTTTTCAATTTTTGAAATGCTGGACATGTGTAGGCGTATTAATTCACTTATTAACTGAGTATTCAGACATACATACGGGTGTGTGGTGTTTGAAGCGGATCACACAGATTGTAAGTCTTCTAAAAGCAATGCAAACATTAAAACTCTGATATATTTCATTCACATGAGTTTATCTACCTATTCTGCAACAAAATATTCTCATGAAAGGTTATTCTTCTATCTACTTCAACTAATCAAGATAATCATTAGTAAAAATTATCTTATTACTAAGTTCTCTGTAACTAGAAGAGAAATAAGGGAGTACACTAGGCTAAAGCTATAATAAAAAGGCATGGCCAAAGCTAAATGAAAAGGAAAACGAATGACGAAAGTTTATGTATTGGAACATTTACACCAATAACCAGGAATATCTCAGACATATTTAAGCCTTACAAAAATGTATCTGACACAAATTGTGTGCTGTAACAAGATCTACATTGCTTGTGTAGTAAGATTTTGTATGTCTCTAAAGGTATATCAGTTATGCAAAAGTCAAAAAGTTCTTTAGCTTCAGAATCCATTCCCAGAAAATTCAAGTTATGAATTTAATTTATTATGAAAATATCTTGAACAGAAGGTAATTTAATCAAAATCCTTAGCGCCATGTTTGTGAAAATCTATGTTCCATTAAAAAAAAAATCTATGTAAAGGATAGTTTAGGTTAGAGGATTTCTTTAAGAATCTTCGTATTCTTGGAAGATGCTAAACTTAAATGTAAAGTTTGGTATTTAACGAACTTTCTTTTCGTTTTTGAGTTATGCTGTTCACAGTCTCTCTCTCTCTCTCTCTCTCTCTCTCTCTCTCTCTCTCTCTCTCTACCACACATATACACACACGGTCCTTTTTCTAAAAAAAAATGTTTTTCTTTTTTTATTCAGGAGACCCCAACACATGTATTTCTGGTGTAATCTTGTCGACTGTTTGGGAGGAGTACAATATCTTCTTTAATATATATGTACATTGGTAAAGAAAGCTGCAAGTTCCATTTACGTTGTATGTGTGTTCCTCAGCAACCAGAAGATGTTGATCCAAATTGTTTTACACTCTCGTTCGGCTGAACTAGGAAATTCTTAAATGGAGATAACATAGCATCATTTTTTTTTATTGGAATAGTTTAAGAGCTTCATGGTGATATTTAAATACACGTAGCTTAACCAGTGTATACGTTTTAATAAACAATGAACAACATGAGAGAGCCAATTGGCTTGTCCTTAACAAATAATTTTAACTAATGTTGCGCATTTCAAAATATACTTTCTTAAGGCACATAAAATCACAGTTATTTTGTAATTTAGCTCAAGTTCACGATATGAAAAACACGACAATTAAGGTTAAACATTCTTCTGGTATATATATATATATATATCCCAACCCTAATACTTTTTACCTTCCGTACTATGTACCAATTTCTTAAGTCTAAAACAAAGTTTAAGTTTTAAACATTCTTATGTAACCGGTTAAGCAAATACAAGTTCGCAAATGTCAGTTTCACGGACGGGTCTTAATATCTTTGCGTTGGTACAGACGTCATATAAAACCGGTTGAATTTATTTTCTGGCCGAATGTTGTGAGCAACCAAACGAATGTGGTGCTAATGAACGCGTTTAAACCTGACAAACAGCAATGAGCTATATCTGGTGCAATGTCCAGGTCATAAATGAGTTTCGGAATTCGACCTTGTGGGCTGTATCAGTCTTCTCGACTGGGCGAATATCACCTGGCTATAATGTTCTGATCTCTCGTTAGCAAGTATCTTTTGGCACGGTGAAGTGTGATGCAGAATTAAGATTGGGCGATATTTCACAATCACATGAGGTGCATTTGCCTGTAGCAACAGACATGTACAGCTTATTTTTACTTTCTCTGCTTCATACTTACTGTGAGTAGGGGGAGTATTTTTTTCATCCAAAAATGTGATGATGACATTTCGCCGGAAATATGTTTTGAGACCCTCTAAACCCTGCAAACTCATTTTTAGAACAAATCAGATGTGTACCTTTCACATGACTTTCTCTAATTAATCTGCAGCAAACTATTCTTACAAAGACTTAATATTCTATTTACTCTGTGCTAATCAAATAAACATTAACAGATATAGCCTTACTGCTTATTTACTTATAATAAAGAAAACACTAGGCTAATGTAATAATCATATCTTATGAAAGTTGGTTGCTATGTGATGACATTGAAATTAAGTTCTCTTTGCATGCTTAGGAATAAAAAAAAAGCAACACACAAAACAAAAGCAAAAGAAAACAAATGATAATCCATTTGAGGAAAGTATAGATAGATATTTGAAAATTTAAACCATAACAAAGAATATCCCGGAAATGATTAACCTCCCAAAATGTGTGTTTCAACGAAATATACATTTTTGGTGTAACCACATTATTTCGTCTGTCTTTTATGGTTTATCAGTGATGCAAAGTCATTCAGAATGAAGGAAGCTTCAGTGGCTATCCCCAGAAAATGCAATATACACATTTCACTTGTAAACATATCTTGAATATCGTGTTTTAATAAAATATGTTAGAGCCATTTTAAGAAAGTATACATTTTCAAAAAAATGAGTCATTAAAGTGTTGTTGGGATGGAGGGTTTTCCTGATTTTCTTGCTTTATTATGACTTCGATCCGCTTCACAGTGTACTGAATAAATTCGAAAACAAGACAGTAATACAAGAACGTATATCAACCACATAGGACTGTTCTTGCACAAATACTATAAGATGAAAGTACAGATTATTATTGTCACACTAAAGATATTGTTCTGAGGATCTGTCAGAGCAGTGAGTCCTGCGGGAGGTGATTCCTGAGAGAAATTTCAGCAGTTCTTGTGCCTACGGAGAAATACGTTGCATCGAACACAAAAGTATAGGCAAAGAAAAAATTCTGATCTGTTCAATTCAAATGACTTTCTTAACTGCTTCACAAACTATTCTTAAAAAAGAATATTCTGCTTCTACTTCATGATAATCGAGATAAACAAAGCAGAATTTGTCTTATTACTTACTTCCTTGTAAGTAGAAGGGAAATAATGGGTTACACAAAGCTAAAGCGATAGTCACATCTTTAAAAATCGGACATAATGTGAAATAATTAAAATTCGATTGGCTTTGCATGCGATTAAAGCGAAAAAGATAAAAAACGAAAGATGACTTACTGGAGAAACAGTAACAACATATAACACATTATGTTTCAGAAGTAACAGAAACAAATTATACCTCAGAAACAACTAACCATACAAAAAATTGTATGGTTAATTGTGGGTTTTAATCAGTTCTACATTTTTGTAAAGTAAGTTATTGTCTATCTCTTATGGTTTAGCAGCTATATAAAAGCTACTGAGTGAAGAGGTGTTCAGAGACTATTCCCAGAAAATTTAAGATATACCTACATTGCATGTCATAAATATCTTAAATCTAAGCTATTTTAAACAAAATCGTTAGAGCTATTTTTGAAAAAACAAGCTTGTTTCATCTAGGGGTTTGTTGGGGGTAGGGGGTATTCCTGAAAATCTTCGTGTCACATCCTTAGAAGATATAGAACTTAAATATCAAGTTTGATATTTAATTGAGTTTTCATTTTTGAATGCTGCAGGGAACCCCAAAATATGTATTTCCGGTGAAGTCTCGATTTAGAATTTTTGGGCAGAATACAGCACCTTCTCGATCTACTCTATACATTGTATATATGTGCCAGACAAGGTAATAATATATTTTGGTACACTTAAATCCTGGACGCAGCAGCTCCTCCCAAATTTGCGGTTGAGAACCGGTACAGCTTGTGACTAGAGTAGGCCAGATTTAATTAGGAATTGATATGAGAGTACCCACTAGGCAAAGCACCGATCGGTAGATGACACGTTTTTAATATGGCATCTAAACGCTTTCAGGGCATTAAAATGGATTGCAACGTGATAGGAGGTGGAGTAATAGGTCGGTTGGTACATTCCGGAAGGAGTTGCACGCTGCAACCACTATAGGCTTATTGTGCATCGGACCCAAGGAGGATAGAATGATATGAGATCGACGGGCAGCCGTAACCGTCTGCGGAGAAAGAACCACGTGGTGGGTTCCTAAGGTAGATAGTAAAAAAAGTTCTTCATTTCAACGCAGTAGCGTTAGGAGTCCGCGCCATGGACCTGATTGAACTCCCCAAGTCATGCTGACAACTCCTGCGCCAGCCTGAGTTTATTTCCAATGCGCATTCATCACCACAGAGAGGCAATCTCGCCGACACTTACAACTCCGAAAGAGACTGGTTGGATGAAATGAAGGAACAGCAAGTTCGGGGGAATGAAGAAAGTTAGCATTCGTCTAGTGCCCCCGAAAAAAGAAGCGTGGTTCAGAGAATTCTGGAACGAATGCCAGTTTCAGGCGACGCCTGAGCCATCTGACTCTGCTTGATTTATCTAAAGAAATTCTCCAATTCTGAATCCATGACACAAAGTTGAGCGACACGTCTGTAATCTGTAAATTGAAGTAATGATATGTAAGAAAGATAATATGTAAGCATTATATATTAAAATAAGAGCACGTGGCAAGTGCGGTATATTGCTGGTGAAGACACTAATAAGATAGGCATTAAAATGGATCCTGAAGCACTTCAGAAATTGCCGGTCGCACTATGTAAATGTAGATCAGTAATTAGGCGCATCTGGATTCCAGTTATTTTATGTTGTTGCTTCCCAGTAACAAAAATTGAATGCATATTGAATTTAATGTCAACTAAATCTGTAAATTTTCGATTTGAATCTTATTATTTTTATTTGTTATTTTACGCTATTCAATTTTTATTTGCTAGATTATAAATAAACTTCTGTACAATGATAATCGTAGTACATAAAAGCCAATGTAGGTATGCATTTTTGTCATAAATTTCTACACCGTCACACCAAAAATTTCGACCGAATTTGGCACAGGTACCTTTTGACAAAAGCTAAAAAACATTGTCTAGCTTAAAATTCGATATTTTTTTTTCCTATATAGAAGATTAATTATTTAATTTGATTTAATGATTATATCTTTGTCAATGCATATCGTAAAAGCTCAAACCTTGCCAAAATAAGAAAAATAATTACTATTAAATATTCAAAAATGTTAATAAATATCCAGATGAAGAAGTTCACATATTAATTCTAAATCTCCTCCTTTACGTTGACATAACACAGTCAAATAAACCATTATAACATCAACTATGCTTGGACAACCTTCTTTTGTTTTGTTCTTGTGTTTTCATGGTAATAAAACGTATATCAAATTAATCTCTTTTCTAAACCATGAAAACACGGTTATCTCAGCTAGTAATGTAGCTATAAAAAGTGTTAAATAACTTATACATTTGGAATACATGTCCAAGATAGGAAACAGGTACATACCAGGTCGGCGTATTGTTGATTAAATATTTTATTTAATTTATTTATTAGGTAGAGAAGGTGCGAGAGGAAACTTACGACCTCTCGATAGAGATAATCGGAAATATTTCAATCAGCATTTACCCATCTGAGTTTAAACATTGGACTATTGCTTTTTTTTTTTTTTTTTGGTAGTGTTTAACGCCCACTTTAACTACTTATGGTACCGCAGGCGGTGACACTGGTGTTACATGAATGAAGATGGAGCACCGGTGGAATGCGATGGCGGAGGAAACCGGAGAACCCGGAGAAAACCCGCCCCAGCGCTGCTTTGTCCACCACAAATCTCACATGCGGTTGCTTGGGATAGAACCCGGGCCTTCTAGGTGTGAGGTGAGTAGTCTAACCACTCGGTCACGGCGTGGCCAATATTGCTTTGTATTTACCATGAAAGTGTAATGCAACTATTTCTGCAAATGCATATCTCAATTAATATGTATGAAGCACATAGATGAGAACTCAACTCTGAATTATTAAGAAGAGTGCTTACGTAATCGCAGCATTGTCAAGAGACGAACATATGACGTGCGTGTGGCTGCTTTACATAGCTCCCCTACATTGTTGCAGGCGTGAAATGAAATGAAATGGCGCTTTATTTTTACACGTTCTTTAACTGCTGTGGTTCTCAGCGTCCCAGTCTATGTTGGGCGTGAAAGACCAGAGGCGTCTCTATCAGGCTTGATGTTCTTTTACGTGCCATAAATATACGACACGGGCCCAACGGCTTTACCTCCCTTCCGAAGGAAGCCATGCTAATTGCAGACGTGAACAGCCGCGAGAATTAGCACGTGCGATTACAGCCGCTACGGATATTTCCAACAAGATTTTGCATAATTGAAAAACCGAAATAAATGGACAAAATTTTAATTCACAAAAATTTATATATCATTAAATCACCCAATTTACATCAAATACATTTTTTTGCGGAGTTAAATTTCTCAATATTCCTTGTTGTTGGTTTACATTTTCGAATACTTGCCGTCATTGAAGTGGAAATCGTTATTCGTGTTTACCTTCTTAGCCTTGTAAATGAAATGAAATTTCAAGACATCACATAGCGACCCGCTCTTAAAACATTTGATGATTGCTTTAGCCTAGTGAATTCTCTTATTCTCTTTGTACAATGAGCTTTGAAATAAAATTATTTTTATTAATGTTTAATCTCCATTAGGGTGAAGCAGATAGAGTATTTTATAAGAATAGTATATTGTAAAACAAATAGGTGGTAGGATTTAACACATCAGGTTTGGTCTAATCCTTATGTCATAGATTTTGCGTTTTATGAAGTTAATTATATTACATACACGAATTCAAAATGCAGAGTATAACGCAAGGTAGAGTCAATATTTTAAATCTCCATAACAATTCTGTGCATGAATGTCTGCTGTGGGCATTTTTTTATAACCTTTTAGGACAGAACAACTTACAATTTCAGCGACGGACAAGTCTATTAAATGTTTGGTGTTTTTATTCATTCTTAAAGTCAATGTTCGAATATCCCCCTTCATGGGAAACTTCTAAGCGAGAACAAATAATAATAGAGTCAAGATGGAAAATTAAATGACGTAGGCGGGATTTGAACCACAAATCATCTGATCTCCGTCCAGTTGCTCTTACACACGGGTAGTGATTGACCCAACAGTTAGTTCAACTATGAAACCAGGAACTTGCAGTACTTACTTTTTAAGTGCCATTGGAGAATAACTTGAGATCTCCTTGGTTTACCAGAGAAAATCTCTAGTCAGTTGGGGAACTTAAGCCACTAGACTGAGACCAGGAGACCGTAGTTCAAATTCCGGCTATATTATTTAATTTTTCAGTCTGACTCTGCCTTTAAAATTCCTGTCCTACGCACGGCTAAGGTGGAAGAAACAATGAACTGACAAAAGGAGTAGTTTCTACGTCCGTTCAGTCGAATGCGTTTATCACTAACGAAGATTTCATTTGTCGAGAACGTCCACACATATAAAATATTAACGTGAGTACAAGGAAAGGTAATACATTTCAAGCAGAGCACGTAAGGATTTACAAATTCGAAAATCACGCAGGCATATATATTACCTCCATACGTTATAATCATAACAGGTTAAGTATATTTTGTAATTATTGGAGACACAATAAATCTTAATAAATATTACAACAAATACATTACAATTTTATTAGATATATAGTATATACACCATGACCATTCTATGTTAATATATTACTCAAAAGCATAATACTTCTGACCACTGCCGTGCTTAACAGTTTGTCTCTTTTAATGCATAATTCCCTAGTAGTTTTGTGGATTAAGTTAATTTGGAATATGATGAAGTGCTTTCTGGAAGTTACACAGCTAAAAGGTTACAGCAATACATTCGCAACGTTTCTGTTTTTTTTCAGGAGTAATGTGTCTCTAGTGTTTGCGAAATGTATCTAATGTAATTCTACGGTGTGAATGTCAACAATAACTATCTGATTTAAATTTGCCAATTAACCTGATAAGTGCTGCTTACTTTTACTGTTGACACATCTGCGATTGCTTTCAGTAAATGCGGAGCAGACAAAGAACATATGGATACCTAGTTCCATGTTAACTCTATATGTTGGTGCTGCATATTAACAACGTGACTTCTGGGTTTCTAAGGGCATACAATATCGCTGTACCTTCTGGCTGAAAAAAGGGTAGTGTCTATTTCTGTCATACACAAATATTAATAAAATGCTAAGTCACTTTTCAGAATAAAAATAATTTGCTGGGTTTCTCTTGCTTTTGCGTAATTTTAACGCCTTTAACAGGAGTGTTATATCGGTGATGAATGAAATGGGTGGGATGATCTTCAAACGAGCTTGCTATCATAAATATTAGTTTTGTTAAAATGAGGGAGACTACCGAAATAACACTTATCTAAATGCCCCTCCCCACATACATTCTAAATCGGCCTTGGACGTAATGAGACACTTCATCCTCACTACAAAGATGTTGCTGAAAGGTTTTTAAACACAGTTTATTAACAAAGGATAACTTTTTAGTTATTTAAAAGTTCTAGCACATATGCACAAGGTGCATACTATATACAGAAGATATGATTGATATTCCACCCAAAAACTCCACACCGAGTATACATGTTGTGAGGCCCCCCTGAATAAAACCATTTTTTGAAAATGTTCTAGAGAGAGAGACAGACAGAGGAGAGAGGGAGGGAGAGAGAGTGTGTATGTTTGTTTGTGTGTCTGTGGGTAGCATAGCTCAAAAACGAAAACTCGGTTAGTTGCCAACTTGGTATCTAAGTTTAGTATCTTCCAAGGACCTGACATGAAGATTTTCAAAAATATCCTCTCGCACCCAACTACATCTTAAATGGAACATTTTTTTATTTTCTCAGAAATGCTCAAACGATTTTGATTAAAAAGCCATAAATTTCAGACATTTTCATGACAAATAAAATTTATATCTCGAATCTTCTGGGAATAGCTTCTGAAGATCTCTTCATTCTGGATGTTTTTGTGTAATTTGTAAAGGGTAAGAGATAGACAAAAAGAAACTGCAGAAAAATTGTGGAACTCATTAAAACACACAGTTTGTGCCATAAACATTTTATTTATTGATTTAAAAATTTTCGAGATATTCCATGATATTGGTTTCAATTTTAAACTAGTTGAACTTTTATCAAGCGGAAAGTCAGCTTTAGTTTTAATTCTTTTGTTTTACTCCCGGAAATGCAAAGGAGAACCGAATTTCAATTGTTTCACATACCAATAGCTTTTAAACGATTTGACTGTCATTTTAACCTAGTATAGATATTCCCTTATTTTCCTTTTACTTAAAAAGAATCAAGTAACAAGACCATATCTGCTAACATTTATCTCGATTACCATAACGTAGATAAACCAATTTTTGTAAGGAAAGTTTCTTTATGGAACAGCTAGAGAAAGTCATGTGAATGAAACACATCAGATTTTTGTGTCTAGATTAGACAAATATGATGGAAACCTCTTATTCTACTACATTCTGGTTGTTTCTGGGACCTTTCTTTTAATTAAAAAAAATTGATCACATTAATGGGCAAGCTATTTAGTATTTTTAAGCCTTCGTAGCAGAGAAGACAATAATAGTTTTTCTTATACTTTTTTCATAAATATCGCCTTTATAATGCAACGTTGTGATACATTTAATGACTTTAGATCTTATGTAAAGCTCAATAGCGATTTTTTAGTTTAGAGACAATTTTTTATTAAAGGTTAACATGGAAATATTTCGTTATTCACAAATATGCTCCTTGATACTATGTTGTAAGGTTCAAAGCTAATATATATATAAAACGTGCTCGAAGATCAAAAACGCTTCTTTTACCTTTAAACCCAGAAAAAAAAAATGAATTTTCTTACGAAGTAATAGGAACATATAAAGGTACCTTACAACGCGTATTTCTGACAAAAGCCTCTTTTGGTTTCATATTTATCACAGATTTTCTTAGACTTTGTCCGCACGAGATTCGTTTTGCAAAGAATTAGGATACTGACACACAAATTTTAAAGTACTCAATGAGAATAGGTATGATCCAATTCAAATTATGATTATACTAACCGGTTGATTATATATTTTTGAATAATAAGTTAGTAACTTTTATTCGATCAACACATCTTATTTGGAATAAATTATTCAATCATATTCAATATTCACTGCAGTTGTGAGGTTTGTAATCGAATACAAGGTCTAACCTGAAAAAAATGATGCCGTTATTAGTCTGGTTTCGGCATATCTTTAGTCCAATTGTCGAAGAGTAGAGTAGAGTGTTTAGGTAATACCGCCTGGATTCGCTGTCATCCTCCCAGCTGGTATATAAAATTTGATGTTATGGGCAAACTTTTGGGTAAGCTGTGCTAGGAGCTACATATTACAATATATCAATACATATATACAAACGATCTTCAAGTAATCGCGTAAGAATGATTTTCTTGAAAGAGATTGCTAAAAATGACTTAAAAATCCGTGTTATATTTAAATGGGTAGTCTCTTTAGCGTGGTGGTGGCGCGGCAGCTTACTAAGCGGGAGGCACGGGTTTGATTCCCAGTCGGGCATGGGGATTTTCTCCCGCTATGAGACCTTGCATTTGGCCTCATGAAGTTTCTTGGGGGGGGGGGGCAATTGAGGAGCTACTTGAGCAAAAATTAGTGGCTTCTGGTTGCATTGAGGGACTCGGTACTCTCCAGTGCTGCATCCCCCGATGACGCCTTTATGGGCCGAGATGGGGGACGCAGCGGTCGGGTGGTAAGCCTTGGCCCGACGTTGGACAGTTGTGCCGCGGAGTATTTTGTATTCATACGGATATGACATAATACCTACAAGTTTAAAACCACTTTTATTGTTGCTTTTAACTTAACAACCTGTATTGTCGTTTGTAGTAACTTCCTCTGGAATGAAACAGCGTTTTTCAAATCAATTGTTTGTTTTGATGCATGGTAAATTAGAAAGCAACATGAGCTTATCTGAAATACTGATTTGTAAATGAGCTTTAAGGTATATTATATAGTTAACGAAATGTGATACTTATAGCATTTTAATCACCTTTGGCTTACAATAGAGATACTGCATGTAATGTAACTAATTTCTGTGTAACCATTAACTCGCTAACCAGGGGGAAAATTGAAGCATTCAAAAAAGGAAGTATAAAGGAAATGCGTGGATACAAGCATATTTACAAATGAAATTGTGAATGTTATGCAGAGGTTGTTTGGCTTGTGTTTTGCAATACAATTCCATCTGAAACCCGTGCGCAGATAATTTCACTTTAAATATCATCAAAGCCGCTTGTGGTGACCGTATGCAGTAACTATTTAAACAATGCGAAAAATCTGAAGACTTTCTCTTACTGTACTGTAAACAAAATAGTCTTACAAAAGATTATTCCTTTGTGTACATCACGCTAATCGAGATAATCATTAGCAGAAATTGTCTAATTACTTGCTTTCTTGTAATTAGAAGGGAAATAGGAAATACACTAGGCTAAAGCGATAGCCAAAGTTATAAAAGTTGGTCGCTATGTGAAACAATTGAAATTCGGTTCTCTTTGAATAGTAAGGAGTTAAACAAAAGAGATATGACACGAATGAGGAATTTCCATTTGAGAAAATGTTTAATATTTTAAAATTTAAACCAAAATTAATAACAGCAAACATCTGGAAAAAAAGCAAAAAAAAAACCTTATCCATCTTTACACAAAAGATACAGATATCAGGTATATAAAAGCCACCAAGAATGAAAAGTCTTCAGGGACTATTCCCAGAAAATGTAACATGAAAATTTCTGAAATATATATTATTTGAGTCAAAATCGTTTGAGAATACCAAAAAATTTGAAACATTTCCATTTAAGGGTAGTTTGGAGAGGAGGTCTTTTTTGTGCAGCATCCTTAGAAAAATCTGATCTAAAATATCAAGTTTGATATTTAATGGTCTTTTCGTTTAAGAGCTATGCTGTTCACACACGCAAACATACATGGACTCTCGCACACACACACACTCTTTCTTGGATCCAGAAACTTCAAAACATGTTTCTGGTGAAATATCTACATCGAATATTTAGGTGGAATAGAACAACTTCTCTACGTACTATATACATAGTACATGTAGTGAAAGTAATATATAAATAAACAAACAAACAAATAATTAAATGGAAAGTGTGGTTGGACAATTTCTCTCATCTGTAGTAGAATCAAGTCACCGCGCCTAATCCATGAGGAACAAGAACAAAACAGTATATTGGCATACTTTCAAAGCAACTATTGTCCTAACATTTAATACAGAATGACATCGTTTTATCTCTAGCGTCACAGGTGAAGATCAAAGAAAAGCGTACAAATATTAGAAGAGGTACCCTAACGGGATGTGGTAGCCTGTTCCTAATTATTTATTCATCATCTGCACATTAGCTCCACAGGAAGGCAGCAGGAAGGGGCATTACTTTTCTGCATAAACAGTGGGCAACTGCCTTCCCCAAAGACTTGAGTTTCACCCAGAAGGTTACTTTTTTAGTAGCCAGAAATAAATTACACAATTAGAATATTTATCATTCAAAGCTTGTCATTTAGACGTATAGTTTCAGCTGTTTAGAAGTATTCATACTCTTCTTGAAATAAAATAATATTATCATAAGTAGGAGACCTCCAAATTTTATCTATAAATTCGCTGTTATCTAGAGAAAAGTTATACGCTCAAATTGTATTTAATAAAACTATTTCGTGAATAAATAACAATGATTAGCCTATGTGGACACAAAGAATGATATTCTTAAAATCCCATTTGTCTTAACGTACATTTGCTCCGAAATCACTGCAACTTGATGTCCATATCATAAATTACAGATCTCTTTGTATTGCTACTTTGTATTATTTTGGTTTAGTAAAGCATGATTGCAATTGATATATCTATTGGAACTTCCGCTATTATGTACCGGAATATCACTGCACACTGATATTCAGAGAGAAAACATATGCAGTGTGTGCGATAAATTTAGAAAAACAATTGCACTTGGGCGTGATAAAAAACCGATTAAAATGCAGAGATAATGAGTTCCGATTGGTTGGAATTTTATGCACTGGATTGGCCACTTCCTTGTGATCATATGTCATGAACGAAATAGTCAACGAAAAAACAGCAAAGCCCGTATAAACTGATTTTGAAAATCAGTTGTTAATTTCAGAAAATGTCAGCAAGTCTAATGGAATAAATAGGTCGATTATAACACATTACTCAATATGAATATGAGAGCTTAATTTTCTCGTCCAGTTTATGCTTATCTGTGACGAAAGTAGGTGGAAACAAGTGTTCCACTGAGTAGCTGTAAAGCAGTTATTATGTCGTTGACAACTGGTGTGCAATTCAACCAATCCAGTTTATTTCAGAGAGGTAATTTAGTAACGAATTGTTTAAACAAAATACGCTTTCTTCTTAATTATTGTGCAGCATCTATTCATATAAAAACTTGTTTAATGGTTCACTTCATTATTCACTCTGTAAAGTTTGCTAAACTTATTATTTACGTCTTTTATTAATTCACATTTTAGCTGTTATTATTTATTTATAAAACTTTGCATTTATGTAGGTACAAATATTTCTTCTGTTTTAATCGTTTATTTTTTATTTTAATCTCTTTTATCTTTCAGCGACACAGAATGTTGAACGATTTTGTAACATAATTGTTTGTAAATAATTATATGTTTGAAAATGAAATTCAGTGGTGAATGTTGTGCACAATGCATTGTTTATTTTCGTTGGCCTCTGAATTCTGTGGAACTGCTGAGAAAAGCGTTGTATATCCAAGGCTCCCAGACTTCTGACTATTGTTCCCTAGTTCTTATATTAAATATCCTTCCATATTTGACTCCAATATCCCGCTAAAATCTCAAGGAAGCAGATAAACTAACGGAGAGTAGATGAAAAAACAAAACAAAAAGAACCAAAGAAAACACAACACTTAAATAAGATTGGATTAAACAGTACTTGCCGACCTATCTTGTTTAACCTTTAAGCTATTTTTGTGAATTACTTTATGTGCAGGAGGGGCTAAGGAGTAGCATGGTCATGGTAGATTCATTACTGAGAAAATCTCTGTATGGCCACTCCACCCAGATTAGCCTTCTTCGTGATTTGCGTGCGTTCGTCATTTGTCTGGTCATACTACTCCACCCTCCATAAAGTGGTGTTTGCATGTCCGCCATTTATACAGCTTGGGCGTTTTGTCACCATCCTTAAACGGGTAACAAAGAATATTTTCGAGATCTTTAATTATACAAGGACATTTATCCGACATAAATTGTATGTTGTATTTTATTACTTTCTCTACCGAACACTATGTAGGTATACCTGAATCCAAAAAAATCATTTTAAGAAATAGGTCCTCTTAGGTGCACGTGTGTCTGTGGAGAGCATAACTCAAAAAACGAAAATACCTTGGTATTTTAGTATCTTTCAAAGAAGGGGAAGGTTTTCAGAAAATTCCCTCCACACTAAACTATCCTTTAATAGAGATATTTCGACAATTTTGATTTTCTCAAAAATGTCTCTAATGATTTTGATTAAATATATTAACATGAGAAATAAAATGTATATCTTAATTTATTTTTAGAAATAGGCTATTCAGACCGCTTCATGATTTTTTATTTTTGCAGAAGTAGTAAACGGTAAGAAATAGACATAAACTACTACACAAAAATGTAGATCTCATTAAAATGCACATATTATACGTACAATATTTTATGGAATTAATAATTTCCAATATAATTCTTGTTATTGATGTCAGTTTTAAAATACACTTTTCTCAAACAGGAAGTCATTATCTGTTTCTTTTCTTTCACTTAGCATGGAACATTTCAATCACAGAGCAAGCAGTTTTAAAAGATTTGGCTATCGCTCTAGCCTTTTCCTCCTCCTTATAAGGAACTAAGTAATAAACCAATTTCTGCTAATGTTTATCTCGATTAGCACGAAGTATACAGAATAATAAGCTTTTATAAAAATAGTTTGTTACAGAACAGGTAAAGAGTGGCATGCAAATGGAACACATCAGCTTTCTTTCCCTGCATTATTTTTAACGTTTTTCTTATGTTCTTCCAGTTATACATAATGTAGTGTAGTGTACCGGAGGGGATTTCGCCCCTCAGTAGTGATTAAGCTTTTTGTACGTCAGGCTCCGGGATGAGAGGATGATGAGATGAGGGCAATTACAGGGCAGCCGGAACCAGACTGGGAGCCATCATGGGGAGTACCTGACACTTCCCAAGGAGTTCTTCATCTCGACGTGGTGAGCGCTAGGAGCCCGCTCCTCAGGTCTGAATAAACGCCTCTGAGTGTACCGATGACATCCATCGCAATCCTGCCGCCGAGAGCTGAGTTTCCAAAACGCAATCACGCGAGGGCGGCACCCTGAAAGAAGGACCAGACAGATGAAACGGGAGATGAAATGGAAGAACATTTGGGGAATGAAGAATCCTCCCCAGTATTCGGTACCCATTCATTAATCAAATTATGAAAAATTAAAAGTAGTTAACCAGATTTTATATAAAAAGTATTATTTGATTTAGGTGAATTATTTAAAGAGTTTATTTTGTACACTTTAGAGTTCCTCGAATTAAACTCCAAGATTCGTAGATTATCTGTCTCTCACAGTGTAGTCGATATTGTTGACAGACGGACATTCAAAAAAGGCAAGATAACCTCTCTATCTCTATCTCTATCTCTCTCTCTTTCTCTCTCTCTCTCAGCGTATTCAACATTATATGCTATCGTATGCTTTTTCCTTCATTCAACACCCTCTAAATGGTCCATATGATTTTATGAGAAATGTTGGTATCGAATTTTGTATTGAAAGTATTATTTTCTCTGTTTTGTTGAGAGATAAAAAGTAGAGTAAGTAGGATATTAAAAACCGAATACGGTAAAATATAAAGCAGTTGCATAAAAATTAGCATTTCATTATAAACTATTGCTATGAGAGGCATGGTAGTTTGATTAGTCCTGTTCATCAGAGCAATCTTCTGAAGATTTCTGCTTGCTTATTGAGGTGTATAATCAGAGAAATTAATTTTAGTGAACCAGTAGAAGTCATATCTAATGACTTTTATACTTTTCAGAGTTATAATTCTGTCGTCTCCATCAACAAGGTAGCACTTAAGAATTAGGACCAACACATGGTAGTTGCCATTAGTGTCATAACCTGTAGTATCCACACAGTATAATCGGCCTAATTGACGTCACCAGACTTCAAAAGACCTGAACAAACCTGTAACGCAGGAGGCCGCAGGATGCTACCAGATTCAAAGTTTAAAAATCCAAACATTATTAAGGAATGGTAGGGGTAGAGTCAGACTGAAAAATTCAATGGCATATCCAAAGATTTGAACAGCGGATCTCTCGGTCTCAGTCCGGTTGCTTTTACCAACCGAGTTACCATGGCAACATGCTGACATGACATACCATTCCCCAACTGAGTCGCATTTTTTCGGTAAACCACAAGGAAATCTCATATCCTATTGGCGTCTTACAATATCATAAGTATATATTTGACATGAAATAGATTTCTACCCTTGTCTTAAAATGTTTTATTTTTTATTTAGAATTATTTTTTTAAAGGTTTTGTTCATTTATATCACTTGAATTAAAACGTATTTGAAAGAGGCTTGGTTGAAATGTCATAGTTTAATCCAGTATTACGACAATCAATCGTAGTTCATTGCTTTTTTCAACACAAACCTTGTGTAGAACAAGATTTGATAAGATCACCATTTGAACCACGTATCTCCCGGTTCCACCCATATGTTATTGCCAATTGGCTATCATGACAACACAATGATTTGGCATTAAATTCCCCAACTGATTCGAATATTTTGGTTGAGTTAATAGTGGGCTAAATTACAGAAACTTTTTAGAAAATCGGCAAGGATTAGGTTTAAAATTTTAATTGGATTTTACTTTTTTTAAAAATAATCTCCTTTAACATTCATACATTTTTGCATTTGATGAAACTGATGCTTAAAGCAATGATACCACACTTCCTGAGGACTTCAGGAAGGTTTTATAATGTTCCACTGCTTTATCTGATGACGAAAAAACGATTCCATGCATTTTATTTTAAATTCTTGCAAAAAAAAAAAAAAAAAAAGCACGGGTACAAAGATCAGGGTACATAGTGCTGAGTCTTAGGACATCCAGATATTCAGATCTTAGTTTTGCTGATGCGACGATGCGTTGAATATAAAATAAAATTATTTTTATTTTTGGGTGTTTATCACAATTGTTTCAAACATTTTGCTGTAAAAAGATATTTGTGTATCATTTGCCAGTAATTTTTAATGCCAAAGTATGAATATAGTCCAGTTTAAGGAAAAAATAAAAAACTATGAGATATCTTATGCAAGCACTGCGAATTCCTCAGCCGATTGACTTTTATTTTCAGAATTGTAACAATAAATCAAGTAACGATATTCCAAACCAAATTTGAAGTGCCACCTTGGAATCTTTCCAGGGATTTCTGCACCAAACAATGCGTTTAGTATTTGATTGGGAGTCATTTTATGTGGAATCCACCAACAACAACATTTTCCAATTCTTGATGTAAAATATATACTTTGGATTTGAGCCAATATCTCCCGAATAAATTCATGAGATGTCCGATCTTCTTCAAGCATTGTAATGGTAGGTTTTTCATCCGTTACAGCAGTTCTTGGGCGTCCTTCACAAAATTCATTACTAAGAAGAATCCAATCTCGTTTGGTTTCGCTCTATAAATTTATAAATCGTTCCTTAGATATGGCTTCTTCACAAAATGCATTTCTATGCCGAAATTAGGCATTAGTGACGATTTAAAATCGTTAAAAATTAGAGACCATATTCATTTTTGGGTAAACACAAAATCTTTTAAAGATGATAATTAACAAACCATTGGAGCAAATAGAACAAAACTACACGGCAACCAACTTGCAAAACATTCTAAAGTAGCTGTCAGATATAAACACATTTCATTTGTGTTTGGAAACTGGCATTCTAGAAATTATCAGCGTCGTCCCCATGTGTAGCCCGAGACTTAACTCACGTCATTGTAATTCGTCATTGAGATATGCCATCTCAGAAATAATTGGAGATCTACTTGTGTTTACCTGGAAAGATGCGAATCGGTTGGAGAATTTAATGTCATGTCAGCATGTTGGCCTATAGCTCAGTTGGTAAGAGTAACCAGCCGAAGACTGGGAGATCTGTAGCACTGAAGTTTTCGGTCTGATTTTACTTTTACAACTACTGTGCTACACATGTTTTGTGTGGGGAAAAACACTTTGTTCTTCTTGTTCTTATATTAATACCTAATAATAGTATTTATTTATTATTATTATTATTATTATTATTATTATTGAGTATCTAAAATGTGGGGCATGAAATATGAGCAACACTCTACCCGAATATGGTTTTTAGTGTACTTTCCGAATAGTTTATTAGTGTTTTTTTTTCGAATAAAGTGGAAACATGAACTTATTTATGCAACTATGTCATTGGTAGCCATTTATTTATAGGGAAAAAACAACAACTGGTGTTACTTCTGGTTATTATAACAAATGATATAGTAATTAGGGAACATTGGAGCTGCAAGTTATTATTGATTTGTAACATATACACAGGGATCAAAATTATACCCCAAACCTTCAGGTGTTAGACATCTGTGCAATTTCGTTCCTATTCTTTCAGTCGCCTTACTGCTTATTGTGAAGTAAAAGAGCTATAGCATAAGGATAGACACGTGAAGAAGTAGTCCGTCAAAAATATTAATGACACCTTCAGATGAAACTCAACATTAAAATTACTTGAAGTTCTTGAAGACTTACTTTGAAGATCTAAAATTTCGGTTCATTCAAAATTTTAAATCCCTTGTTCAGTTAGTTCATTTGCAGTTTTTAAACAAATTTAGAATGCCACCAGGAAATACTGTTAATACGCTAGTTTTACCTAAAACGAGGGCTGGGGGGAGGAACAGATGTCGCTCGCCTCTTTCCGTATTGTTGTTATGGTAAAAGTTTCTCTAAATTATCACGAACTAGCTGAAGTATTAAACGAAACATAGCGAATGTGCATGTGCATGAACTCTGGGATATACAATGAAACCTTAGCATTGAAGTCACTAGATGTTAAAGTTGTATATTATACTTCGTGTCTTAACGTTGTCGCAGTGTTCTGTTTCCGAAATTGCGCAAAACTTTCAGAATGAAAACTAGGGAGCTGAGCGTCCGAACTACGCTCATAGTACGTATAGTAATGCATAGTGTAACACTTCACAGGAGAATATACCTTGCGTATTGGGACCTACGGGAGGTCTATTGTGACTCCACTCCCAGGATGAAATGATGCAGGCAGAGAGGCCACAGAGACTTGTAGAAGTCAGAGACGGGGGCCACTTTAGCAGTTTTTATTTATGTTTTTTTTTTTTTTCATGGCGGCATTACACTTTCACCACCACTGTGTTCAGTGCGATCTCCACAGACTTTAACTATGCCTCTGTGGTACAATTTCCATTGTAGAGGATTGCGTCTAAGAACAGGAAGAGGGATGTTAGCCCACTCTTCTTGGAAGACTTTCCAAAGTCCTTCAATTGTGATGGGACGTTAAAAAGCAAGGCGTTGTTTCAGCAGTCCAAATCCGCAAAATTCCATTGGCGTGGCCTCTGATGACCTCACAGGGATCCTTTTAAACACCTGTTTCCAAAGGTTTCCGTATATCAATGTTGGGAAGATCGAGAAGTGTGACTGGATGATTCATCTATGTGAATCCAAACATTTGTGCAATCCTAATCATAAAACCGGACAATCTCACCATTAAAAATTGGGTCCATATCATTCCTTCGATATTAGACAGCATTAATTTTTACATTATTTACAACTCTATGAATGCCAAGCTTCCCCCGAGAGCAGTAACTGCAACCATCATGAATCCCTTGGAAAACGTTTTCTTGTTCACTCGAAGTTGCAGCACCCCTTTTGGTCCTCTTGATGGTGATTAATTGCCTAGGGTTTGTTTGTGTCATCTACACAAACCCTTGCTTCATCTAAAAACACCATCTATGGCACTTTTCAACTACCAGGTGGTGTTCATTGAGTTTTCTTACGTTGGTGAAGCGTTCTCTGATATGCCGCTCTTTCAAGGCATATCCAAGTACTTTATGGTGCCGTTCTAGATCCAAATTATTGTGTATTGTTCGATGTTAGTTCCTTTAGATATTCCAATACTTCTTTGGTTTGGTGTGTTTTCTTGAGACAATGCTGCCCTCATCTTGGATACTATCCCTTTAGATCGTGCTGACTATGTAATTTTACTAATTTTGTTTTCTTCACATTGTGCCTCAGAAAGGAATCCATTTTTGTTGCGTTATACGTGACTTACATGATATAACCTTTTTGTTTGCACCTTTCCAGTATCATTGAAAGGCTGTATCCGGCATCAGAAAGTCCAACAATGTACCCCGCTACAGACCAGCAAACTTTTGAAATCATTGGAGTAAACCTTGCCTTAGACTGACACAGCAGTCTACAGGTACACATGTTGGCATAATAAACAAAAGCAATTTGACCAACAGATTGGGAAGGCGATTCAGAGTCGTCCGAGATTAAGTGAGGCAACCCTCCACAATACCTGGCTCATAGACCAATCTGATTGCTGAGCTGCCCAGAAAGGGCGATGAACGATCCGTCGAAGCAGGCAGCTCTCTAGTGTCCACGGGGAATACTAATTCCTCGAACCATTCACGTCATTTATCCGGCACCGCCTTACAATACGGAACTAGAAGTACACTTAAAAGAAGAAAATTAAACCGAATGAAAGGGAAATCATGGTAAAATGTTTCGCGTACCAACCAGAGAAAACCACGAGAAGCGCATGGTCAGTGGGTGGGTGACGAGAATCGAATCCAGAATACCGCCCTTAATCCCCCGAATCCAGAATATCCCGAATGGGAGCCTCACACGTTACTATGGTGCCAACTTGCTCGGTTATTTAGAATTAATGTACTAACGGCATAAAGCACTTTTAACCAGTACACTGTTAAAAGGTAAAGTGAGATTAATCGAAATCCATGATGGCTTCTATTATTAAACTCAAGCAAATAAAATAGAATACATAATACTTAGATAAATAATCATATTAGATAGATTTAAACGCTTTAAAATAATCTAAAATGGAAAACTCGCACGATTTTCACAATTCTTCAGTAAATATTCATAAAAAGTGATATTTCTACACATTCTACACTAATTTCTATAAATATTTGCTTAAAATAATTTTAAATAGGCATTAATTAACTTTTTGCTTGTTGAATGCGAAAACAAAAGTCAAGCTTTTTAAAAAAAAAAATCAGTCTTGTTATTAATGCGGAAAAAATGAAGTTTTGCTTATTCTCAGGCGTGTTTCATTGGATGGTGTAAAGTTGGGAGATACGTAAACATATCATTATAGTTTGCAAACGGTTAATAGTAAAGGAAAAGTGTTACATGGTACAAATGGCGTTTTAATAACCTGTAAAATTAAATTATTTCTGCAATACACCTTTTATTGTTCCCATGATATGTACAATTCTATGATAAAGAAGGGACTGCAGACATTCACAGAGATTCTATTTTCCTGGGGGTGTAATATCTCAAATATGTAATATTTTAATTAAAATCATCAGGTCATTTTTGAAAAGATAAAAAAATAATGAAATATTTTTCACGTAAAGGGTAATTTAGGGTAAAGGGGTTCTTTTGAATATCTTCGCTTATATTATGAACGTTCGTCTGAATCAAATGAAATGAAATTGGTAGCTATGTTTTGACATTTAGTTTTTTTGAGTATTACATATCCACCCACCTACTCACCCATCTACCAACCCACCTCCTCCCACCCACCTGCCTACCCACCCAAATATCCACCCCTCTACCCAATCTCACCCACCCTCCTACCTACATACCTAAAAACCCACTCACCCACCCACCTACCTACATGCATACCAGTTGGCTCAACCGTATTATGTGTGGGCAGATATCTCTTCGTGATAAAAGAGTTGTAGAATTCATCGGGGCTATTTGAGGTTATAATCCACTACTGGAGAACTAGGCGAGAGCGACCTTCGGTTTATCCCTCGCAATGGCGTAACCCGCTCATATCTCCGTTGATAGCAAGTCGTGTAAGGTGGCTGTCTCTCTCGACAGTACTCCACTGGCAGCTTTTTGCTAGATATAACCCCCGTTAAGTTTTGCAACTCTTTTAACGCACCAGCAGAGGTGTGCATACGTCAAATACGGACAGTTGGGCCTCCTGTTACACATACATACATACATGTATACATACATACGTACACACGTACATTACATACATACATTACATATATACATTACATACATACCTACGTTACATACACGTACATCGTACATATGTGTATACATATACATACACACATGCATACCTTCATACATTCATGCACACATACAGAATTATCTTTTCTTGTAAAAACTCGATGTGCTCCATTTACTTGACTCTATCTAGTGTGTAACAACTATTCTTACAAAACATTATTCCTCAATTTACTTTATGATATTCAAATTAAACATAAGTAGAATTTGTCTCATAACTTACTTCCCTATAAGTAGGAATGAAATAGCGGAACAAACTAGGCTGAAGCGTAAAACCTGGTTGTTATATTATTACAATTGTCGCCTGTTTGCATGGCCATGAATAAAACAAAAGAAAAGAGAATGAAGACTTTCTATTTGAGAAGAGTTTTTTTTTTTTTAAATTGAAACCAAGGAATATCTCGGAAATGGTCAAATCCACGAAAAATTGTATATGATATAAATGTGTTGTAACTAGATATGCATTTCTTGTGCAGTATGTTTTTGTCTATCGCTTACAGTTTACCAATGATGTGAAAGTCATCCAGAATGAAGAGGACTTCAAAGCTATCCCCAGAAAATTCAAGATGCATATTTTATTTTTCATGCAAATACCTTTAATATACGGTATTTAAAAAAAATTCAAATGGTAAGTCGTTATTCGCTTATTCACCTGATCATGTGAAGGGAAGGGAATTTCAATTGCATCACACAGCGACCAGTTTTTAAAGATTAGACTACCGTTTTAGCTAGTGTATTCCCTTATTGCACTTCCATTTAAAAATATCTAATAATTAAATCCTTCCGGTTATGTTTATTTCCATTAGTATGGTGATAAGAATTAGTTTTTGTAAAAATAGTTTGTTGCTGAATAGATAGATTGACGGACGGGTGGGTGGATGGGTGGATGCATGTATGTATTCTTGGACGGTTGGCTATTTTATTAGCCATTGAAAAAATACAATTTGTAATAGGCTTTACCAAACAGTACAAACGCAGTTGTTACAAGTTATTACAAATTAAAATAATAATCTAAATAATAAAAACACTTTTCAATTACATTTCTTCCGAGATTGTTTTTAAAATTAAAAGTATTTTTTATGGATATTGGTAATTTGCAACACCAATACAGGGATGATTATTCGATATCTTCGTAAGCCTAATGATGGCATTAATACGTTTCTGCACCCTCTTGTATAATGACCATACAATCATAAAAATGTACCCAAACATACATAATAAAACTAAAAATATACATCGATCGTAGACTCATAATATAAAACTCTTTAAAACAATTTCTGCATGTCTCTCTCGGGGATATATTACAAACAATACGAAAAGTTTTCTTTTGCAATGAAAGCTTCTTTGGCTTCACTATTGTTGCCCCATAATATTACGCCATAGCTTAACACACTGAAATACTCCGTAGTATGCATTTATTAAAATGGATTTTTAAGCCTTCTGTTTCTATTCTCTTAATAGAAATATTATTCAGGTAAATTTACGATATAAACAGCGGTGTGACAATTCCAAGTTATGCCGCTAACAACATAAATTAAATATAGATAGATTAGTTAAATATAGGTATAAAAATAGGTAGAGAAAGTCGTGTTAATGGAACATATCAGATATCTTTTTACTAAGGAACATTGCTGATCTTACATTAGTGTGTTCTTTTGATGGTAATAAAAGAAAACATTTAACATTTCTAGTAGTGTCCAAGTATTGTATTTTTAAAGGAATGCAATAATTTACCTAAGTCGTAGAGAAAGTAAAATTAGGTAACTGCTACATATTTTGGAATGACATTTCAAGCAACTCAGAACGTTTTATTTTGGGTTAAAGCACAGTTCGACTTATGAACTGTAATACTTTTGTTTACATATGGCAAGTATCTGGTGCCTTAATTCCCCAATACAGCTTTCTTATTAGAGTTATGACTGGTAGTGAAGTAAATGTTGCGCTGTCATATATTTACAGCTCAACATTGCACCTTATCCCACATTGAAATCTATTACACTACCAGTCGAGTATGAATTTAATTTCTCGTTCAGAATTTCATAAATAATCCAGGGCTCTGGGAAATAATGCCAAAAACAAACAATTTCTAATTGGTCCATTTAAATGCTATATACTTTAAATTAACTTATACACTGTGTTTATCTAACACAGAGAAGCTATTGTTGTTATGATGAATGAGGCCATTAAACAATACAAACATTTATATTTCTCATATTTCGTCATGTAACAAGCAATACCGAACGCCACAAATAAAGGCAATTAAAACTGTCATGTAACGAACGTTGCCAACGCCATCTGAACAACAAGAATGCGAATATCGACACTGAATCCAGCCAGGGTTTCTCCGGTACGTAAACTGGCCGCTGGAATTGCATAAACTTCCAGTCAGCTGTTTAAACCAATAAAATCTAGGTCATATGTCCGCGTGTTTTCTAAACAAGATACTAAAGCAAATGATCTGCGCACTCGATAAGTTACTGTGACTGCATTCATCTCATGTAACCAGTTCTTAATTCCTCCGTCATCAACCTGCCTCTGAGACACGCACGCGTGAACACAAGCTCCTGCAAGGTAACAGTATAGCTTTATCTATAGCGTTGGCAGAACACAAACAAGAGGTGAAATAAAGTAAACTGTCGAACATTCTTGAACATATCGATTTTTTACTTTCTCTACTTAGTACAGAGGTAAAGAAGATATTGCACTCCGCACAAAACTCACATCGAGGTTTCACGGAAAATACGCATTTTAGGGCCCCCTTTGCATCCAAGAAAACAATTTTTGGACCAGGACCGTGAGTGTATGTTTGTCCCTGTAACAGCTGGTCGATAACTCAAAAACGAAGTATTTTAATTTAGTATCTTCCAAGGTTGCGACACGAAGAAAAATCCTCCTGTCCTATAAAGTATCCTTCATATGAAAATATTTTTTAAATATTTTGATTTTCTCGAAAATGCTTCGAATCATTTTGATTAAAATACCGTATATTAAGAATATCTACATTACAAATAAAATGTATATATTACATTTTCTGGGAATAGCTTCTGTAGACTTCTTCACTCTGGATAACTTTTGCATAACTCTTAAACGGCAAGAAAAAGACAAAACCTTACACAAAAATATAGATCTCGCTAAAACGCACAACTTATATCATTTGCATTTTTTTTCGTGGAGTTGACCGTTTTCGAGATATTCTTTGTTATTGATTTCAGTTTTAAAATACACTTTTTATCAACCCCTGGTCTTGCAAAGAAACGAATTTCAATGACATGGTAACCGGCTTTTAGAAGATTTGACTAGCCGTTCAGCCTAGTGTATTCCCTTAATTTCTGTTTTACTTACAAGGAAGCAAGTAATAAGACTAATTCTGCTAATGTTTATCTCGATTATCATGAAGTAGAACAATAAGGATTTAAAATAATCTGTTACAGAGATGTGGAGAAAATCTTACGAGTGGAACACGTCAGCTTCTTTAATTTTTGCGCATTAATACACTTTAGTATTTGGTATTTATATGCCAAAATTATTTTCAGCTACTCATCGTTGTTAAGAATCTATTGAAAGGTAAACAGTAATAATGTCTCAAACATTACAGAATGTTTTCCAAAAATACATTTTTAACGTAAGTGAATCTTCAAAATGCTCCTTGAGGTATACATTTCAACTCATCAGATTTTTGCATCAAACATCCTTAGATAAAAGTTATCGGCGGAATTTTAAAAATATAATTTGTTTATGTATAAGAATTATAAATACAACTAACTTTCATTTTACACTTTCTCTGTCACGTATAATGTGACTCTTGAGTAAAAAAAAAAAAAAAAGTTTTACTTTACTTACGACGTACAATATACAGAGTAGGTAAAAAAAAAGGCATTGCATTCCCTAAAAATCTTCTTCTCTTCTAGCTCTACAGCCCTTGGTGAGCTTTGGCCTCCTGCACAATCCTCCTCCACATATTTCTATCTTCTGCTTTACTTTTCCACCCTCTGATCCCAATTTTTCTTAGGTCTTCCATCACATCATCTAACCATCTTGTTTTTGGTCTTCCTTTTTTTCTTCTAGCGTACAGTCTTCCTTTCAATATTCTTTTTGGCATTCTATCTTCTGTCATTCTCTCTATGTGTCCTAGCCATCTTATTCTTTGTGCCTTTATAAATTTCACAATATTTTGCTGCTTAATTAGTTCTTCTATCTCATAATTATATCTTATTCTCCATTGGTCTTTATCCTTTACAGGTCCAAAGATTCGTCTAAGTATTTTCCGTTCAAATCTTCGTAGTATTTCTTCATCTACATTGTTTAGGGTCCAGGTTTCTGCAGAATACGTTACTATTGGTCTTATTAGTGTTTTATAGATCTTGTATTTTGTCCCTGTACTAATAAGCCTATTTTTTAATAGATTTAAATTTGCATAATAGGCTGCATTTCCACCTTGAATTCTTTCTTTTATACACTCGTTTAAATTGTTATCATTATTTACAAGCGCTCCTAAATATCTAAATTTGGATACCCCTTCAAATGTTTTGTCTCCAACTACTAGATTTTCAATTATTCTTTTGCTTTTGTCTGCTGTCATTTTCAGGTATTTAGTTTTTTTTTTCATTTACTTCTAATCCTATTTCTTTAGACCTTCTTTCTAATTCTTCATAAACTTCAACTAACATTTTTCTATCTCTTGCCACAATCAATATGTCATCTGCATATGCACATATCTGACTAGACTTAAAAATATTGTTCCTTTAGTATTTATTTTTTCTACTGCTCTGTGCAGGGCTAGGTTGAATAGAGTCGTCGATAGTCCATCACCTTGTCTTACTCCTGTGTTATAATCAAAATCCGGACTTAATTTATTCATTACTTTCACTTTGGCTTTTGTATTTTCCATTGTCATTTTTATTAGTCTTATTATTTTTGGTTGCACTTTAAAACATTGTAAGGTGTTATAGAGAACTTCTCTGTCAATTGAGTCAAATGCAAACTTAAAGTCAATAAACAGAAAGCATAAATCTATGCCATGCTCATAGAATTTTTCCATTATTTGTCGTATTACAAATATCTGGTCTATCGTACTCTTGTCACTTCTAAATCCACATTGATACTCGCCTAATACATTTTCCGCATATTTTTTCACTATTATTTAAAATACTTGAAAATATTTTATATGCTACATTTAGCAATGTAATTCCCCTATAATTATGGCATTGATATTTATTACCCTTTTTATATATTGGGCATATTATGCCTGTCTTCCAGCTTTCAGGCATCTCTTCCTTCCTCCATATTTCTAATATTAACTTATGTATTGCTTTCATAATTTCATTCCCACCATATTTAATTAGCTCGGCGATTATGTCATCTTCTCCTGGTGCTTATTATTCTTTAGGCTCTGTATTGCTATTTTAACATCCCAAATATCCGGTTCTTCTTCTTCTTCTTCTTCTTCCATTTTTTGTTCATTTCCATTTTCATTCTCTCCTTGTTCCTGATTATTTATTGATTGTCGTTTATTTAACAGTTCCTTGTAGTACTCAGCCCATCTTTCCAGTATATCTTTATCTTCTCCAAGAACATTACCTTCCTTGCTTAGACATTCTTTCATTTTATTCTGTTTCCCTTGTTTCATTTGCTTTAATGCCATATAGAATTTCTTTATCTCATTCTGTTGAATCAGCGTTTCTATTTCTTGGGTTTGCAGTTTCCAATATTCTCTTTTCTTTTTCTTACATATGTTATTAGCGTCTCTTCTTCTTTGACGGTATTCTTCATAGTTATTTCTAGTTTCTTTCTGGATCATTTTTTTCCTAGCCATGTTCTTTTTTTCTATAGCTTGCTCACACTCTTTATCATACCATTCTATGTTTCTTTCCATTTTCTTTTCACCTATACTTATTTTTGCTACCTCTTTTACTGTCTCCTTTATTACCTCCCATTGTTCTTCTACACCTTCTTCTGTTCCTTTTTCATTTAATTTGCTGCTCATTAACTTTTGATATTTCTTTTTTTCTTCTTTATCTTTTATTTTTTCTCTATCCCATCGTATATGTTTGTTCTCTTGAACTCTCTCCATCTTTTTATTTTTATTCTCATTCTCACTTTAACCAAAAAGTGATCTGAATCACAATTTGGGCCTCTACAACTTCTTACATCTATAATTGATGATGCTTTAATTAGCACATGATCAATTTGATTTACTATATCTGAGCCTGGCATTTTCCACGTTCCTTTATGTATTTCTTTGTGAGAGAAGCAGGTACTTTTAATAATCATATTATTTCTAACTGCGAATTGTCCAAGTAGATTACCATTTTCATTACTTATTTGATGTAGTGAATGTTTCCCTGCCACTCCATTTAAATAGTCTTCTTTCCCCACTTGGGCATTAAAATCTCCTAGTATCACCAATGTATCATAAGTTCCTACTGAATTACATCTATTTTCTAAGCTTTCGTAAAACTCTTCCTTTTTTATCTCGTGTTTCTCTTCTGTAGGTGCATATATAGATAATATAGTTATATTTCTGAATTTACCTTTAAGGCGTATTTTACAGATTCGTTCACTAATTGATTTAAATTCTATTAGGCTCTTTTTGATTTCCTTTGAGATAATAAATCCTGTACCATTAAGTCCAGCTTTTTTAGGTCCACTATATAATACCGTGTATTATTTCTTATCTATTCTACCTTCCCCTGCCCATCTTGTTTTTTGGAGCGCTACCACATCTAATTTATATTTTAATACTTCATTTGCTATTTCTTTCATTTTCCCAGGTTTCAGCATTGTCCTTACGTTCCAGGTCGCCAACATTAAATCATTCCGAGGCTTTTTTGCAGGTTTCGTAGCAATAGCTTTTTTACAAGATTAGGTTGTTAACCTAATGCTTAACCCCAACCTGGAGGACCAGGCTTCCTTATTTATGTCCCCAGGAAGCAGGGTGGTCCGGTTATACCCCCGAACACTGGGTAGCTCAGGCACCTCGGGGGCGCTACTCCCGTACTCACCAAGGTGAGCCCCTGAGGCATCCCTAAAAATCTGATGTAGAGATTTCAGCGGAAAGGCATGTTTCAAAGACCCCTTAATCCTTTTTAGAAAAAGGTCTATGTGTGCCCGCCTGTGTCTATGTGTTTGAACAGCCTAATTCAAAAACGAAAATTCGGTTAATTACCATACTTGATATTTTAAGTTCAGTATTTTTCAGTGTCTTCTTTAAAATGGCCCAAAAGATTTTGATGATACAAACATTTATATACAAATATTTATATGATAAATAAAATGTATATCTTGAATTCTCTGGCGGTAACCTCTTTATTCTAGACTTCGTTTTATAACTGGTTAGAAATAGACAAAGACTTACGAGGTAAAAATTGTAGATCTCAGTAAAATACATAATTAATGTCAGATACATTTCTAAGACAGGTATTCCTTGTTTTTGGTTTAAATTTCTCATGACTTACAGTTTTCTGATTTTCTAAATTGAAAAGTTTAATTCGTTTTCTTTTCCATCCTGGGTATTCAAATAGAACGGAAATTCTAGGCCCACACATAGTGTGACCAGATTTCTCAATCGCCTTAGTATAGTGTAATCCCATATTGCGCTTGAACCTTTAAGAATATGAGTAATAAAATAATGCTACTAATGTTTACCTCCATTAGCACGAAGTTGATAAAACAATAAGCTGTTTAAGAATAGTTTTCTGCAGAAAAGATAGAGAAAGTCATATGAATGTATAGCATTCAATTTTTTTCATATAACCGATAACATTTTAAAATTGATACTCCTAGAAGTGCAAATCTGAAGTTTAATTCCTAAATGTTGAAAGTTGCACCGCAAGAAGCCATTTTAATAGTGCATTAAAACTTAGATAATTATGTTTCTCATAAACTATTTCATTTATCTAAACAAATTGAATTAGATATAAAATTAAAGGATTTAATATACCTTAGGCACATAGTGGAATAAAATAAGCAAACCACTTAGGCAGGTCCGGCACTGAATGCAGGAATTTCTACCATGACAATATGAATGGGAAGTGAATCTAAAAACACTAACGTCAAAAGAATAATAATAGTGGAGCAGCTTACATTTAAGTTGCAGTGAAGGACAATGTCATTAATTGCAGATTAGCTACAAGTTGCCAAAAATGGTTAATTACTTCATCTCTCTTCGGGTAATGTGTTGCCCAATAAAGGACAAAATTATATGTTACATTCAAATTACTTTCTCTAGCTGTTCCACATACAAACTTTCTTACAAAATATTATTCTTTTATCTACTTCATACTAATCGAGATAAACATTACACAAATGGTATTTTACTTGCTTCCTTGTAGGTGGAAGGCAATAGGCTAAAACGATAGTCAAATCTTTTAAAAGCTGTTCGCTATGTGAAACAATTGAAATTCTGGCTTATTTGTTTGCTAGAAGTAAACAAAAGAGAGACGAAAAGAAAGATGAATTCCTGTTTGAGAAGAGTTTAAGTAGCTTACAACTGAAGCCAATTGGATATCTCGGAAAGGATTAACTCTACAACAAAAATGTGTGTGACATAAAGTGTGTGTTTTACCGGGATCAACATTTTTTTTTGTGGAGTAAATTTTTGTCTATCTCTTACGGCTTACCAGTTATACTATTCCCAGAAGATTCAAGATATACATGTCATAACAATTAAGCATTAGGTAATTTAATCAAAATTGTTACAGGCATTTTTGAGAAAATTAACATTTTTGAAACATGTTGCATGTGAAGGGTAGATTGGGATGCGGGGATTTTCTTGAAAAACATGTATTTCCAGGGAAATCTTGGTATTGAATGTTTGGATGGGGTACAATACCTTCTCTATCCGCTATGTACATTGTATATACGTGCTAGAGAAAATAAAAATATGTCATTGGCAAGTTATCACGTAAATTTCGCTACCACCAATTTGTTAACGTAACTGTAGTTTGATGTGATTGGTAGGCATGCTATTAAATTTTGCAATATGTGACTATTTGAACTCTGCGATTTTGTTATGTTTTTCAAGAATAGGTCACTATGTGAAGCTTTTATTTATTTAAGGTCGTTTACTAACACCTGAGGTCACCAGTAGTTATAATAATTTATACATCAATATTGCACAACTGGATAAAAGATGCTGTCCATAACATATATAAACATCTCTTATAACTTGTAATACAGTTAAAATTATATAAATGGCTTTGACTGTGATAATTCCAATAGGTATATATATAATCGTCCTACATGTTTGGCATTTAAAAAAAACATATTATATTAAATTATTTGATATTAAACATCTGTCTTTGATTTAATAGACCAGGAAAGCTAAGAAGAAGGTGAAAACTGGTGGCATGTCCTCTGCATTTTGAGCAAGGAACTTGTGTGAAGTTGTTTTTTAAAAGTGACACTGAGTTCTGGAAAGTGTATTTTTATAGCAGACAAACTTGAGTTGTAAAGTTTGATTCATGGTAAGCTGTTTCTTTTATTCGCATCAACAGAATAGAAATGGAAGATGAATTCGCTTCAAAAATCTGTAATGGAGAAGTATGAATTCTCTAAATAAGGGCAGTTCTTCTTATATTGACAAGATTTGCTGGTGCATGCCTGAGAGATCTGCTGTTCGCTGCTTTCAGTTTTATAATTTAGCAAACGGCAATGACTGACGAAATAAATGCTGAATAATCTTCAGAGGTGTAGCGTCAATGGATGTGGTGATGTGTTTCATGCCCTAGCGGTTTACCTTAGTTTAGAATTCTCTACTGTTAATCCTATTGTTATGATTACTGTTGAGTATGTTTTGAATAGCGGCTTTTTCATGAAATGCTTTCCAATGTATCACTTCAATCATGGAAAAAGATCAGGTAGATTTTCTTCATTTAGATTTTAATCTCGTCAAATGATATGTGCGCGCAGTGGATGTAGCACGGCAGAATACACTTTGCTTGATAAGTTTAAGGTAGTTTAAGTGAAATTTCCCATTATCTTGCTTAATAGCAGAAGTTAAAATCATACTTTTATCTTCTTGCAAACTTAATTACACAAAATATGCATAATTTAGTACAGTAATTGTGAGTGAGCGCATAAGGAAAATGACACCAAATAAATGAGAGTAGACTATGTACTTTGCTGAGGTACATCTAAGTGTACCATCATGAGGGAATAAGTATTGTAGACAGAAGATAGATACCGTTTCGTGTAAACAAACATATAATTCGACTATTGTGCATCAACAAACTGAAGGTGAGGTTTTAGTTTTATTGTAAAAGAAAATTTAATTAAAGCATGCTCTGAAACATTGTCTAATATAGCGCAAAAATGTGTAAGATATATTAATGATAAAGTGTAGTGTATAAAAGCAAACCGTGGTTCTGTAGGTGTAGGATTCTAAATTTATTATTTTGTTTTCTAAGGAAAAGTTGGTTTCTACCGAAGCGGTAAAAATTATTTGTAAATCGTTAAAAACTAATAAAAGAACAAGTATTCCTGTGGCTATATTTATTATAAAAAGAGGTAAAATGTTAATTAAAAACTGAAAAATGTAGTACTGTATATAAACTATCAATTAAAGTAAACCAGGCAACGTAGAAAAGAACTAAGCAATACCGGCACTTTCATACGAGCAGTCTGTTTTTTGGAGGGAAACAAAGGCTTGTACTTCGAGGCTACATTAAGAGTGCTGAATCATCTAAAAGAAGAAATTTTATTGAATTACGACATATAGTGTCTTCTCTCCAAGATCATCTGGTGAAGTCCACTGCATTTCGTGTGCTACCTCGCTACGTTCAGCAGCTTAATTTCCACATCAGCTCAGTGACCACCAAGAAAATAGGAAAGAAAAAGGTTTCTGAAACATATTTTGTTTCTTTGATATTAGGACAGAAGTCGCGACTGTCAAAACTACCTTCTGCAATGTGACAACCTAGGAAACTATTAAAGAACATTCATTAGTTTTAAGGATGTAACGCAGGACGTAGATAGAAAAGCTAACTCACTTTCGCAACATGGTTGAATACTTTATCTGAAAAAAACTTTCGCTCTCTTTTTATTTCGCTCGCAGTCTTACTACTTTATTCTTTTAAACAAACTTCCTTCACTCTGACCCACCATCCTGTAACTCTCATCCTGTCCAAAAAGTGTCTACCCTATCAGGGGTAGATGCGCTTACAACACTCTTTTGGGCTGGCCCTTTAGCTGCTGAATTTTTCGTTACCCTTGGAATTTGAATCATTTTCGGGGCAGGCCATTTGCCAGTGATAATAAAGTGGTGAAACGAGTTAATAAGCTCAGGGGTTACTTTACTTGATAGTTTATATATAGAACTACATTTCTTAGTTTTTAAGAAAAAAATTATCACATACCGCATATTCCTATTACTTATTACTGTAACTTTGCCCTTTCAAATTTGGTTTCTGCCCACACCCTCATAACGTGTCTACCAGTGTTCAATACGTATCTGTTTCTTTACTACAACAGAATGAAATAAATGATGCATTGTAATGCATTCAGTCACTTGCCTCGTCTCTTCTTATGACACGACAGCATAAACTCTCAGACGAGTTGTTGATGAAACACTTTCCGCAACTACTCAGTCAGCATTGTTTACTAAGTCTGAATTTCCAATATTTTCTTCTTCTTCTTGTTCGTTTCTTGGGCTCGAATTGATATGGCGTATTCCAAGCATGACTCGAGAATCTATATATTTTATAATAGTGTTAACCTATACGACACAAACATTAAAGTAGCAAACATGACAGGTGTATGTTTATGCATGGAAAAAAAAAAAAGTAAAGAATTCTATTGTCAGGAAATGTGGAACCTCACTAAAGAGTATTCCTGGTGCTTGAATGTATTTGGTACTATATCAAAAATAATGGAAGAACTCTTTAATTTCATTATCTTGATCTGTTCTTTTGCTTTCTTTTTTTTTTTTTTACAGAGAGCATTTTCGTTACGCCATGTTACCTGCTGGGCGCTGCTGGTCATCTGCTGCCTGCTGCAGCCAACTCACGGGAATGACTATCACACCACAACACTTCTATCTTCTTTTCCGATGTTCTCTAAGCCGGGAGAGAGCAAGGTGAGGAGGAGATCTCCTCTCAAAGTCGGCTTTGTGGTGGGTCTTGGTCATCCGTCAGCATCCTCTGCATTAGCTACGATCCACAGCTCAGCCACGTCGCCTTCCATTAGTCCCAGCTTGGCGCACACTCTCGTGGCTCACCAGGTTGCTCCTGCTGTGGTTGTCAAGGTAAATAAATCTATTACAAATTTTTGCACAGATGAATAATAAGATATTTGTTGTTTTCTTCTATTTCACACCACAATTAATCTGTTACCTTTAGACATGTGTGTTATCTAAATTATTTTTAAACAATGTTTGTAGTTGTACTTGCTTATGTCTCCTTTATCAGATGTGGAGAAAACATTCCTATGAGGAAAGCAGTCCAAACAAGGTGGCGTACCTATATTATTATAATATATTTTTCTTTTGCTTTTTTTTTTATTATTATTATTATTATTATTATTATTATCATCATTATTAACACGTTCGAAAATATCTGTTAATTTCCGATTTTTATAAATAATATATGTGAGTGCAGTAGAAGAGTTAGAATATTGTTCCATTCGCATGTGTAGGCGGCGTCATGGACGAGTGGTCAAACCGCTCACTTCTTTCCTAGATGGCCCGAGTTTGATCCCAGGGGATCATATGTGGGGTTTGTGTTGAATGAAGCGCTATCTGGGCGGGTTCTACGATTTTCCCCGCCATCCATTCCACGGTTGGCTCATAATCATCTTTCTTGTCATCCATTTCACCGTCAATTCATGTCATACATTTCCTCACCTTCATACCCGGCATCGGACTGATCACCCATCTTGGCTTCTCTCTGACCCAGAGCCACTGCTCCTAAACATGCCTCTGACACCAGGCACTGGCCTGCAAGCCCTGGGGGTGTAAAGAAAGAAACAAATTTCACCTAAAAGTGCTCAAACCTACTTCCAATGAGATTTGAAGCATTAGAATACATAGGTCTTATTTAGAAAATAAACTTCATTTCTTCTTCAAAAAAGGTATGAATACAAAATATGAATACTATTGTTTATTACAGAAATTCTGAAGAATATTTTGTAATAAAATTTTACAAAGAAATCTTTCAGACAATATCATAAAGGCGTTAATTTGTATATATGATTTACTACCTGGTCATTCTTTTGTTTAATCAGTGTGCCATGTTATTACTTTCTCTGCCTAATAATATATAAGTAGGTACACAGTAGGTAGAAAAAATATGTATTTCACCCAAATTTCGATACTGAGCTTTCACCGGAAATTCATATTTTTGGGTGACCTGAATCCAAAAAAAAAGCTTTTTTATAAAAAAAATTCATGTGTGCATGTGTGTGGCTCTGAACTCATAACTAAAACGAAAATTCGATGAAATACGAAACTTTGTATTTCAGTTTAGTATGTTCGAGTTTTAATGAAATCCCCTCACACCAAACTACCCTCTTCATAGATGCATTTTTAAAATTGGATTTTCTCAATATGGCTTAAACAATTTTGATTAAAAGGGCATATATTAAAGATATTTGCATGGCAAATAAAATGTATATCTTGATTTTTGGGGAATCGCCTCTGAAAACTTCTTCATTCTGGGTGACTTTTGCATAACTGGTAAACCGTAAGAGATAGCCAGGTCCTTATTAAATAAAGCATTAAAACACACCATTTATGTCACTGTACTGTTTTGAACAGTTATCCGTTTTCGAAATCTTTTTGTTGTTGGTTTCAATTTTAAACTACTTAAACTTTTCTCAAACGGTTCATATTCTTTTGTTTTACTCCTGGCCATGCAAACAAACAATTGTTTAACATAGCGGCCAGTTTTTAAAAGATTTGATTACTGTTTCCCTTCTACTTACAAGGAAACAATTAACGATGTTTATCTCGATTAACATGATGTTGATAGAAGAATATTTATAATTCTTATAAGAATAGTTTATTTTTAGAACAAATAAAGAAAGCCATGTGAATGGAACACATTAACTCGTCAAATATTTGCGACATAGAATTTAAATTCATATTTTATTTACAATAGTCCAGATAAATCATTCGACGGGCTAATCTTCGCAGATAAATTCGCCCCTCCCACTCCAGGATTTATCGGTTAAGCCAGACGTCTTATTTGTAATAAATTTTATTATTTAGGGAATTACTGAAGGACAAAAGAATGTAGATGGCGTGTTATTTATGGACGCTCTTTAACTGCTGTGGTTCTCAGCGTCCCATTTATATTGGGCGTGAAAGACCGCTTAATTTTGCTCAGAGGCCTCTCTATCAGGCTTGAGGTTCTTTTACATGCCGTAAATCTACGTCACGGGACCAACGGCTTTACTTCCGTTCCGAAGGATACCATGCTAAGGATTTTTACGCCCGAAAAATCCATCGGGTCCTCCGCCGGGTTTGAACCCGCGACCTTGGGTATATGAAGTTAACATGGTAACCAATACACCACGGAGGGGACAAATATTTAATGAGTTGTGACAACTATCAAACTTAGTGTTATTATTCTCTAAGCTTTCAGTTTGATATGTTACAATTTTTTCTGTTCATTTTTCTGTTTATCATAGAGATTTGTAGATAACTGTAAGAAGCAGACACAAACTTAAGTTTCAAATTAGTATTATATTTTTATGCTTTTTAACATACCAGAAATGATAGTTTTAATGGACAACTGTAGTTTCAGTTTAATAAAACGACACATGAGCATTATCACACAAATACACACAATAGGGCAATAGAGGACCAGATAAAATGAGATTACTGAACATATTGTAGTGAGAAAGAGGGAGAAAGATGAAGATGGGGGAGAAAAGCACATGAGAACATGAGAGATACGGAGATGGAGAGAGGCTCAGAAAATTAGAGGAGACATTTTAATTAAATGTTTATCCATTAGTTTATTTGCTGAAACCGATTTCAATCCATTTATATTTGATTTAAAGTTAATTTTTATTGCTTTTTACTTTCTCTACATAGTACATAGTACGTAGGCGGAGAAGATATTGCAATAACCTAAAAATACCGGTATTTCGCCAGAAATAAACGTTTTAGGGTCCCCTGTATCCTCCCAAAAATTAGAAAGAGATCTGTATGTGTCCGCGTACCCGTGAACACGATAACTAAAAAACGAAAAATAGGTAGAATACCAAACTTGGTATTAAGTTTAATATTTTCCAAGGATGTCACATGAAGATTTTAAGGAAAATCCCGCCCTCAGACTACCCTTTACATAGAAAAAATTCGAAATTTTTGATTTTCTCAAATATGGCTCCAATGATTATGTTTAAAATACCGTATATTAAAGATATTTACATGGCAAATAAAATCTATATCTTCAATTTTCTGGGAATTGCCTCTGAAGATCTCTTTATTCTGGATGAATTTTGCTGAATTTTACATAATTGGTAAACCGTAATGAATAGACAAAAACTTATTATACAAAAAATATAGATTAGTCATAACACACAATTTATGCCATATAATTTTTTTATGTGGAGTTGTCCAATATTGAGACATTCCTCGTTATTTGCTTCAGTTTTAAGATACTTAAAAAAAGCATTTCTCATACGGGAATTTGTCAACTACTGGCAATGCAGAAACGGATTTCAGCCACATGGCAACCAGCTTTTAAAATATTTGTTTACTTTAACCAAGTGCATTCTCTTATTTCCCTTCTACCCACACGGAAGTATGTAATATACACAGTTTCTGCTAATATTTACCTCGATTAATATGAAGTAGATTTAAGAATAAGCTGTTTAACAATAATTTATTACAGAGATTTAGAGAAAGTCATGTGAATGGGACATATCAGATTTTCACATTTGGACCTGAGAAAGCTAGAGGGGAGAATACTGCTCTGCAGTAACAATGCGAACAGAATTGAGACTTCTTTTTAAGATTATAAATATTTTGAAAAACTGAAGGGTGAAGTTTGCTTTGGTCGATATAATAAAAATAGTGGACGTGACAATTAAATTTTGAGCTATAAATTGATTTTCAATTAATTTTCAATTTTCAAAATTTCAATTAATTTAGAGAAATATTCTAGAAATGGAGGCAATCCTCTTAAGGATAACATTGAAATAGATAGTGTATATTTAATAATTTTGTTGTTAAATGAATTATAGGTTGGATTTCAGGAATTTGCAGCACCTGCATCTGCAGGAAGAGACGAGGTAAACGGCTCAATAAAAGGAGCTTGAATTTCGTACAGAAGTTGTGCATTCCTCTACCTCCTCAATTTGTTACTTTAAAACAATGGTGTATTTCATATCTTTCCTATATATGCAGCCTCTGTTATTTATTGTTCGGTATTAGCTCACTAAGTTCTTTATTGGTTTATCAAGATTTATCTTAAGAGTAATATGATGCAGGGAGAATTCAAGTTATATGATTTACATCAACTGATTAAAATAACTTTATTCATTTCATGTTATGTTTGACATCAAACAGCAGCGCTAACATGATTATTGTGAAATTTAAACCAACAACTAACAGCTACATGAAATACATAGCGGTAGATACGAACATCTTATTAAGCAAATATGGAAATAGGTCAAAAGAAAGAAGAGGGGCTCATAGTCTTAATCAAATTTCGACACTTTGTTACGTGATAATATTAGAATACTCATACACTGAAAGAATTGGCTCCGTGACATATGATATTTGCATTCGGGAGGTCTCAAGTTCAATTCCCATTGACTGCACACTCTGAACTTAGGTTTTTCATGGTTTTCTCAAGTCGATAGGCGAATGCTGGATGTCTTTTCATCTACCATGTTTTCTTTTGTCTCATTTTCTTTTCATTCCTTTTTCTTTTCGTGTTTTGGGTGTCCGTGGCGCGAGGCGATGTCGGATAAATGGTGCAGTTGCTTGCTCCAAGAGTGTCCCTGGATATTAGCGTGCTGTCTGGTCGTTCATCGTCTCTCCAGGCAGCTTCAGTAGTCTTATGGGTGCTCAAGTCGGGAACTGTTACAGAATTCCGAGTGTCTCTGTGGCCCGTTTACCTGCGACCTGTATTCTCCTGTGATTCTTTCATTTCATTCTTTTCCTCCTGTGGGGTGGTAGTGGCAATAAACCTCCTGGAGATCACAGTGCGATCGAAACTAGAATCTTATTAACACTTAAGATATAGTTGAAACAATGCTATTGTTATGTATTTCGAGCTACGTTTTAGAATCTTGTCAATATGCATCTTTAACATTAAATTCAATATGTGCGCACTGTTCAGAAATAATTATACAAAAGTAATAGATTTAAATGCATGGATAATTATTGCAACAATCATCTTAGAAAAACTGTTAAAAAAAAAAAAACGTATCCACTACATGAAATGTAACAAAGTTTTTAACACTCTTAACATTCAGCTAAAATGTCAACGAAGTCATTGCCATTGCAAGTCAACGCAGGGGTCATAAAACTCCTGTACATTTGAGACATATAATGAGTTATGTAAGAGCTTCTCGAAGTTCAAGTACCGTTGAGGGAACCAACAAAATTCGAACTATCAATAATAACGGCCAGATTCAATTTCGAATAATGCAGCGGTTTGTCAGCTGTTACATGTCTATAGAGAGAGATAGGCGGGCAGGTCGATCTATAAAATAGTACTTCACAACGGCTGTTCAATATGTATGTGAAATTAAATCTCGTGTTGAGCTTTGCTTATATTAAACAAATATGTAGTTTATAAATTTAGATAAAACAAGATTGATGGAATGCATCACACCCAGATCATTGAATTTCCAATTTAGGACACTCATTTCCAGCGCTACACCAATAAACATTAAATTACTTTCTTTATCAATAGATAATCAGTTGCATTGTTGAAAGCTAATATTACTTTCATTGCTTCTGAACAAAATGGTGTAATTCGCATATCGATTAGGACATTAAAACTGTTGGTAATGAAGTCTGTACTTGTATTTTGCTATAATTCAGCAGTAAATAAGCACCGCAGTGATATGCCACTTGGAGATGCATTCTGAGCAACATTCAATACCTTTCATTGTAATTTCTATAGATATTAAAGAAAAGATGAAATAAAAATTTTACGTGTTGCATTCATTCACATAGCTTTCTCTACATCTCTGTAACAAATTATTGTTATAAAGCTTATTCTTCTATCTACTTCATTCTAATCAAGACGAACATTAGCAGAAATGGTCATATACTTGCTTCATTGTAGAAGGTAATAGAACGGAAATAAAGAAATACACTAGCCAAAGTGATAGTCAAATCTTTTTAAAGCTACTCGCCATGTGGATAAAATCCGTCTCTTTGCATTGCCAGTAGTTGAAAAATTCCAGTATGAGAAAAGTTCTAAGCATTTTAAAACTGAAACCAATAACAAGGAATATCTAAAAAATGGTCAACACCACACAAAAGTAGTATATAACATAAATTGTGTATTTTAATAACAGCTACACTTTTTGTGTTTTACGTTTTTGTCTAGCTGTAGCGGGTTACCTGTTATGCAAAATTTAGCAAAATTCATCAAAAATAAAGGTCTTCAGCGGTAATTACCAGAAAATTCAAGATATACATTCTTTAATCAAAATCGTTAGACCTATTTTTGAGAAAATAAACATTTTCGAAACTAAACTTTTTCTATGTAAAATGTAGTTTGTTTTGTGTGTGTGTGTGCTCGCGCGCGTGTGTGTGTGGGGGGGGGGAGGTGCCTTTCCTCAAAATATTCGTGTCGCATCTTAAGATGCTAAACTTAAATACCAAGTTTGGTATTTTACCGACTTTTCGTTTTTGAGTTATCGTGTTCATAGACACACACAAACACACACACACACACAGGGCCTTTTTCTATAAATGCGTTTTTTAATACAGAGAACCCTAAAACGTGTAGTTCCGGTAAAATCTCGGTATCGAATTTTTGGGTGGAATGCAATATCTTCTGTATACTATGTACATAGTAGTGTAGAGAGACTAAAAATGTTTTTCTTTGGACAGGAGATTATAAAACCTGTATTTCCGGTGGAATCTCGGTATCGAATTTTGAGTGGAGTGCAACACCTTCTCTACCTGCGTACCATGTACTACGCAGAGAAAGAAAAGCGTGAATACGTTAAATGCGTTTTCTAAATGATCACTTTGAAGAGCAGAATAATAGGTATAAAGGAAAATGTTTTATACTCACATTTTTAGAGCTGATATTTCCTAGCCTTTCACAAACTAACGCACTCACTCACCTAACGACGTATTTTATGGTTAGAGAAACATTTAGGTAATGTGGGAGGACAGTGTTTATACTTAAAAGCTAACTGTGAGATCATTCATAAAATGCATCTCCACGTAGACGTGGATCTCTGTGGTATATTTTAGGAGTGTAAAGAAAGGGAATACGATGGCCGAGTTTGGTTAATCCAATGTAAGTTTTTAAGACATTGTAGTTGGAAGTCCATGCTCTTACTTTGGTATAAAGAAATGTGAAGAGGTGACTTATTGCAATTATTGTTCCTTTAACTGTTCACAGCATAGCAAGTATGTAGCACACGACCTGAGCGTTACTCATTTGCCATCGCCGGCTCACAATTTGGGAAGAGACCTGAACCATGGACCTGCTACGACACATGCTCTTGTGCCTACTATCACACACGTGACTACTACGACAGTCTCAGAGCACGGTGTCACCAAATCCCCCACCGTCACTCTGGTGGATCACGCGCTCATACCTGTGGATGCTCTCGAAACCCATTCTAAGGTTGGTACTTTAACACCTACTTAAACGAGTGTTAGCATGTTTTTGTTTTAATTTCATGCCTTTAAACTGAATATGAATTATGTTTACACCTTTATAATTCTTTAGCCGTTTATATGACATTAGGCTTTGAAGCCATCACAATGTGCACACTGAGTGTCCGCTCACAAAATGTGCGCCGAGCTACAGAGCACGTGTCACAGCTATTTTATACGGTTTTAACTTCAGAACTTTAGTACCTTTTCACCATAAGACCTATAAGAAATGCCTACCTGTTGTGAATGAAGCCTAAGCGACTTTTGGGGGAAATTCTTCAATGACCGATGTCGACTAATGTTTCTCCAGTAGCAACCCTTCGCCAACTTTTGGATTTATTAGTCTGAATACTGATATTTATTGTAAAGTTCATGGATTGCTGTACGGACTAGAACTTTTACACCTGGAAATATTTCTGCAAATCGTAATTTCAATTGATGAGCTGACTGAGTTAATATATGCGAATCAATAATAAATACACGTTGTGCAGTAGTAAACTTATGCTGTGCCATAATACACTTTGTGACTAAGTTCCGAACAAAATAAATCACTCGTTTAGCCCGCCTGGGTATTGTGGTGGTCGCGTGACTACCTTATATTCAACAGGTTGTGAGTTCGAATCTCGTTAAGGGTGAGTTATCCGGATAAGGTTTTTTTTCGGGGTTTTCCCTTATTCTGAGAATACGAGTAACTTTGAGCTCCCTGGATCCTAAGACCATTTGAGCATCATTTCACCAATTTCATTCATCGTCCGACAAGACCAACCAGGTCATAGGAAAAAAAAAGCTAAAAAAAAAATCACTCGTAATAATCGAACTACACCATATCACTGTCAACTCAGTACTGCACTTCCAGAGCAGAGCAAAACTGCGTCAGAAGCGTGACCTTGTTTACAGCAGCAGTGCGGAATCATGTGTCCACACGCTCAGTGGAATGACACCACGCAGGCAGTTCGGAGGTTTTTGACTGATTCGGTAATTTTAAAAGTCCTTTGCATTATTGCCATACATCTATCTCCTAAAGCTTAGAGAGAGAGAGAAACCTGGCTCATTATTCCTTCATGCACATCTTTCCCACCTCTCCAAAACCAACACACAGTTCCTGTTTTATCTCTGAAATTTTATGAATTCTTTTACTATAGCATTCTCGTTTGAAGCTGTACCAGTACTTCAGAATTTTTTCCACGCATTTTTTGCCTACTATTTCTAGTTCTATTAGTGCTACTCCCTTGCTGAGCGTTTGGGTAAACCCAAAGCCTCCCTACAAAGCATTCAATACACTATATAATTTTTAACCACTCCTTTCGCGCTTCCCAAATCTATATTCCTTACATCTTATATTTCACTACTGGCTCATAAAGCATTCTAGAAAATCAGTGACAATTTATAACTTTAATGCAAACACATTCTAATAGCTTTCCTAGTTAGTTTTCCGTTCATTTGCGCATATTTAAATTGTGTCTCCCACTTCCTATTGTTTGAAAATATCTAATACAGATAGCCAAATTTTTTTACTGCTTCTATTGACTGTCCCTTCACAAATCATCTTTCATTCCTTTTTCAAATTTGTTCTTTTCTTAAACAGTATTATCTTTGCCTTTTTATGATTCAACCTTAAACCTCATTCCGAACAAAACCCAACGATCTCTTTAATAGAAGTTGCAGCCCTATCACACTTACTTACCCTACTACAAGATCGTGTGCAAACAGTATCCCTTTCTTCCCAATAGCTGGCCAATGTTTACTGCTTTTCATTATTCCTTCTAAAATACATTTACAAATAAATTAAACAATATTGGGCATAGTCTACATCTTTACCTCAGACCCTTGTTATGTTCTATGTAATCTGTAGATTTGTCCCTTTCACATCTAATACAACATCTATATCCATCGAACAGCTCTTGTAATCCCTCAATAAACGTTAATAATTCCTTTTTACGTGAATTTGAGCATCCCTATTTATGGTGTCAAAAGTCTTCTCAATATATGCATAAAAGATATGTCCTTATCCGTTTTATTTCTCAAATATTTGTATAGCTTATTTAACACAACAGGTATACATCTGTGGTTAGCATCACAGATTTCTAAACATTGTCCATAAAATACCCCAGGACGATTAAATCAAAAGGTTCCTTGATTTACTCATCCTGGGGTAGCATCAGCTTTTACCCCAAGACTGGGAATTGTTCATGAATGAATCACGTCTTCAGATGTAACACAAATAAAACAGGAACAATGTTTTTATTTAAATATACCAATGCCCAAGATTACAGACTATAATGCTCAAAAATTACGAGAATTAGGCATTTGATAAGAGTGTAAACCGTGGAGTGAATACAGCGATGAATAAGAACAACCCGACTGTATATATTAGCTATGAAATGCTCTAACCCCAGGAACAGTTTCTCTGATTCTTTCAGATTATTTAAAGACCCGTCGTTGTAGCGTTGTTTTCCTAAATTGCTTAAATTATTTTAGAAGAAAATCGTTACATTGAATGATTCACCCCATAGAGCCACCTTTCTAACAAGAGATCTTAGCCCTTTTCTGACATCAGTGGGCTACTTTATTAATTCAGTTTAACGTCCGTTCTTACTATATGCGGTGCCACAGACGGTGGACACGTTGGTAATGAAATTAAATTAAATGTAAGTGCAATGAAATGATACACACGTTACCATGGAGTCATTTCATTTGGTAAACTATTTAAAGTATATTCTGAGATCCATTGAAGGACTTATTTTATTAAAAATAACATCTAATGTATTTCACTCATATGACTTTCTCTACATCTCTGCAAGAAAGTATTGTTAAAAGGCTCATGCTTCTATTTACTTCATGCTAATCGAGAACAAATTAGCAGAACTGGTCTTATTACTTACTTGTAAGTAGAAGCAAAATAAGGGAGTACCATAGGTTAAAGTGATAGTCAAAAGCCGTTTGCTATGCCACTCAGGAATTGACTGAAATGTGTGTGTGTGTGGACAACATATTTTCTGAGAAAGACCATGGCCCTAATTTCAGCATATCAACAAGGCTTACGAAAACTAGGCTTTTAGGAAACTATCCTGTTGATAGAAGTGCTAAATACTAGTGGCACATGGACATTTGCTTTTTTTTGGATTCAGGGGGTCTCAAAACATGTATTTCCGGAGAAATCTCGGTATCGAATTTTGGGTGCTTTGCAATTCCTTCTCTATACACTATGTACATAGTACGTGTAGAGAAAGTAAAAATTTCACAAAAAGATCCGCGTGTGTGTCCATGTGTCTGTAAACATGATAACTCAAAAACAAAAAGTCAGTAAAATGCCAAACTTGGTATTTAAGTTTAGTATCTTCCAGGGATGCGACACGAAGATTTTGAGAAAAATATCCCCACCCCTAACTACCCTTTACATGGAACATTTTTCGAAATTTTGATTTTCTCAAAAAATGGCTCTAACGATTTTGATTAAAATGTCGTATATTAAAGATATTTACCTGACAAATAAAATTTCTATCTTAAATTTTCTGGGAATAGTCTATGAAGACTACTTTATTCTGGATGAATTTTACGGAATTTTGCATAGCTGCTAAACCGTAAGAGATGGACAAAAGTTTACCACTCAAAATGTAGAGCCCGTTAAAGCACACAATTTATGTTACATACATTTTTTTCATAGAGTTGATCGCTTTTAAGGTATTCTTGTTTTTGATTTCAGCTTTAAAAGCTTATACTTTTCTCATACAGTTATTTGTCAAGTCTTGTTCATACGAAAAAAGGAACTTCAGTCACATAGCAACCGGCTTTTGACTGTCACTTTAACCAATGGTACTCCCTTATTTTGCTTCTACTTACAAGGAAGCAAGTAATAAGATTGATTCTGCTAATTCTTTCTCGATTAGCATGAAGTAAATAGAAGCATAAGTTTTTTAACAATAATTTGTTGCAGAGATATAGAGAAAGTCATGTGAATGGAGCACATCAGCTTTTTCTAAAAGCAGTTTAAGAGGATTATTAAATTCTATGAAAATAAACAGCATTCCATTTATTATTTCTGATAAAGCCAATGTGCAAAACTACATGGGTCATCTTTTATATCACAATAATAGTTTCTTCTGTTCCGTTCTGACACCAACAAGAGAATTTAATTTTAAAGTACTGTTGGACTTTTAACTAACCCAATATAATGGCTGCACAGGATCATTTTCGTGCAGAAAAATCTTTACTCCCAATACATGCTTCAACTTTTTAATGATTTATTACTTTTATGAGCTTCGACTGATCATGGCGGATATCAAGTTTTCGTTATTAACGGAAATTGTGTTTTAAACTGTAGGTTTCCATAACCTATGTGGTTATATATGGGCAGTCTGTAATGTCCGGTTTCCGAGTTTAACTGTTATTACATCCTGCCGCAGGTAGGTGGTTACAGGTTCGGTCCCAAGCGGCAACTTTTATTAATGATCTGTTCTGGAACCGCTGGGATTTCACTATTTCCGTTCGTACAGTTTATCACACCCTCTGCACAAGCGAAATGTTTGTAACTATTATTTTTTGGGTTTATTTGAATTGGCATTTACACATAGATATTAACGCATAAATCTATCAAGTCTTTTTAATCTTACATTACGAATCTGTCTTCTGCAGAATACTAAAATTTAGTTTTTCGGATGCTAGGTATAACAACGTAACGACTTTCTTTTAGTTCCCGTTGGCGTTGATAACGTTCAGGAAAACCATTTCAGAAATTGACTTTGTAATAATAAGTTTGTAACTTTATTTTTTTTTCTTTCTTCGTGTTCTTCATCACCATCATTACTTCGGTCAAAAAATCTCTGATCATGTTGTGTTGTATGTATTGACTATTTCACTTAGTTCTCCTACTTATGACTCTTTTTCTTTGTTTTCTCCTTTCCTCATGTTTTCATTACTAATTGAGTTGGATGTCATTTTTATTTCAACATTAGTTAAAACATATTTTAGAGTCTCAAGCTTCCCTGAGGTGCTGTTCGAATCAGAGGAGTATGCAAACGGACATTCTGAAGAGGAACGCCTCGTAAGTAGGACAAACCCTTGCTCCATTGGACAAGCTAATATGCATCTTCTGTGAACAGTTTAGAAGTTCTCTTCATTCTGATTGCCTTTTGTTCAAGATTGTATGAATGGGTAACCGTAAGAGGTATACAAAAACTTCGGAGCCTTAGAAGCTCTGTTGACTCTGATAGACTTTTGTTGAAGTTTGTATAAATGAATAACAATATGATATATTCAAAAATTAGAACCATCAGAGTTCTCTTCGTTCTGATTGACTTTTATTCCAGTTTGTATAAATACATAATTAAGAAACAGATAGTTCAAGTAAAACTCGTGTACGAACTTGACCGGTTGAAATTTTCCATCCTTGCTTCCTTCTTTCCTTCCTTCCCTCCTTTCTCTTTCTTTTTCTCCTTCTGGTCACATAAACCCGTAAAAATATTGTTGATTGTTGTTTCCATATTCTTTGTGGAACCATGTTAGAGAAACTTGTTTCGGTAATTAAGTAATTTGCATTAATTTCTGTGTCAACATTTTTGTCACAGCTATGGTTAGGTGGATATAAGTTATTACTGTTTTGATAGAATAATAAATGACGAATAATTGTGAAATATTAATGGTGGATGAACCGTGTAAATTTATCAAAATAGTCTATTTCAATACAAATGCAACAAATGCGTCATTAGAGAATGAGGAAGCGTTTGAAAATACGAGAGGAAGTAGAATGCTTTCTATTTCTGAGATTCTTCAACGCTCTTCACGCAGTGTTTTTATCGATGAATACGGTAAATAATAGAAGTAGTGCTTGTATGAAAATAAAATTAATTACTAAAGACTGCTGAACATTGGTTCCTGTATAAACGACACGAACATTAACACCTGCGACGAACTGGTGATCAATTATCAACGCCTGGTTGCTAGCCACTTATTGAACAGTCAATAACTTACAGTTCATACTTAATTGCTGCATGAATTCAATCGCAAGTACATCAACATAGCAAATAAAATGGAAGTAACAAGATTTAAATGATTAAATTCAACTATGATCATTTACTTGTGTGTGATCATAATAGTTCAAACCTTGACGATTTAATATAGTTCATGCACGTGTACACATGTGCGCAGTAAAATAGACAAAACATGCACGTAAATTTGTTTAACATCATTGAGTTTAAGACGTTTGTCTGTCCCGCACAACCGAGTGAGAAGGTGCGCGGTCCAAAATCTGAAACTTTCATTTTAAAGATTCCTGTCCCAAAATATAATTATATGTATCATTAGCAGGCATAGGAATGTGAATATTAAGGGGAACGGGTAGTGTGAAATGACAAAAAATAACATTTTTTGTATTTAACGAAAAAAAAAAAAAATGATGGGACTCTTTCAAAATATATATGGTTTACTGATCATTTAACCTCTTCACTGCTTAAATATTTTTAGGCGAGAAACACCTCCTTGCTGAGTTATGGCGACACTATGGTAAAAAATTGACAAAAATCCGAAATTTGGTTTTGACCAATAACATTTGGCCATAATTTTGTGTATTTCAAGTTGAATTAAAATTTCAGCAGGAGAATATGAAATTCTACAATCGTTCATACCTCCGGTCGAGTTATCTGCGATTATCTTCAACTGCGATTATCTCAAAAATATTTTTTTGAAGCATATGTTCCTTTTTCATAAAAAATATAAAAGCAACATGGCTCAAATTTTGCACACTTGTGTGAAATAATCTATCACATACACTGAATTAGAGTTACATTTTTAAGTATAATACATTTTTTAAAAATTGAGGATATTGCTTCAAAAATTTAGGTATACATTTTGTTACAGACAATAGAAGTTTTCAAATCAGAAATATCATAAGTATCTTAACTCTCCTAGTTCAGTTGAATAAGACAGGATGTCTTATATGTAGTCTGCTACTACTGGTTTCTCAGCAAAAGGAACACAAAAATGTCCAAATTGTGTCATTTATTATTAAACAACTTTTTGAAGTTAAACATTTTTTCAGACAAACTACAAAATATACAATCATAAAAATTTAACAATGTGCATATATCCAGATTATACAGTATTTTTTTTACATTGATCTAGAAATTCTGGCAAGAGAAATTCACATTTCTTGGGTTAGCTGTATGTGCATATAATGCGTAACTTAACTATAGGTAAGAGAAAGTAAAACTGCCTTTCCAAGCCATGACATCTTGAAGGGAAGTAGATAAAAATCTGATCTGTTCCTTTCAGATGACTTTCTCTACATCGCTTTAACAAATTATTGTTTAAAAGCATATTCTTCTATGTACTTTATTATATTCGAGATAAATATTAGCAGAAACTGTCATAATTACTTGCTTATTAGGCTAAAGCGGTAGCCAAATCTTTTAAAAGCTGGTTGCCATGTGGCTGAAATCCGTTTCTATGCAAGGCCAGGAGTTTACAACTTTCCGTGTGAGAAAAGTTTAAGTATTCTAAATCTGAAACAAATAACAAGGAATATATCAGAAATGGTAAATTCCACAAACAATGTATATGACATAAATTGTGTGTTTTAACGTGATCTACATTTTTTTGTGTAGTAAGTTTTGTCTATTTCTTACGGTTTACCAGTTACGCAAAACTCGTCAAAATTCATTCAGAATTAAGAGGTATTTAGAGGCTATTCCCATAAAATTCAAGATATACATTTTATTTGTAATATAAATATCTTTAATATACGGTGTTTTAATTAAAATCGTTAAAGATGTTTTGAGAAAATCAAAATTTTCGATTTTTTTTCCATGTAAAGGGTAGTTTGGGGTGGGGGGATTTTTCTCAAAATCTTCTTGTCGCATCCCTGGAAGATCGTAAACTTAAATGTCAAGTTTGGTATTTTACCGACTTTTCGTTTTTGAGTTATCGTGTTCACACACACACACACACACACACACACACACACACATGAACTTTTTGCTACATTTTTGTTTATACCGGGGATCCTAAACCGTGTTTTTTCGGGGAATTCTCGGTATCGAATTTTTGGGTGGAATGCAATACCTTCTCTGTACACATAGTACGTATAGAGAAAGCAAAAAACAGTATGCCTAATGGAAATCAGCGTTTAACGGTGTTTAAGCCTACGTATTGTGTTGTAGGCTCTGGTTGGAAGTGGAGTATCCAAGCAGTCAAGAGTGAGTGTGACTCCGGAGTGCAAGCTGACCAAGACGGACATCACAGTGGAGCATCCACCTCCTGCCACCATAGTGCACGCTGTGGAGCATGTGCCTGCTGCTGCGGTAGTGCACCCTGTGGACCATACCGTCATTCACAAGGTGTCTACCCTCACCCACCATCCCACACCCGTCATCACTCACGAAGTGAGCGTCACGCATATAACCCCACCACGAAATGTGTTCAGGACGCACATTGGAGGCTTCGGCGTCGGCGTGGACTTTGGCGGTCACGGCAGTGGGCACGGATTTTTTGTGTGATTATACACTACACTAGAACTCAGAGACTGTGATATCGGTGTAGAACTATATAGTTCCTCAGGAGCATACTTCATAGTACATAAGGTGGTGAACTCTGTATATATTGACCGTATCACAGTGTTTTTACTCTTTGTTCCTTATTCATTTGACAGCAAGTGGAAGATTGAGCGCAAATTTTAAACAAATGGTACTTCCTATTTATTGGGAAGGACGTACCAGAGGTCCAACTGTATCGTATTTGACGTGTACAGTAATCCCTTCGTACGACAAAAGAGTTCTAGAACTCAACGGGAATATTTCAAATTAAACACCAGTGGAGACCCAATGAGGCTGACCTTTACCCCTCGAAATGAGCCCTACCCGCTCAACGCTGATAAGCAAGACGGAGAAAACAAAGGTCATTCTCGCTAGCTCTTCACTGGCAGGTTTTAACTTGAAGTAACCCCGTTGAGTTCTGCAACTCTTTTAACGCACGAAAGGATATCTGTTCACGACATTGCAGATTCTAGTTAAGTTTTACATTTGACTCTGCCGTCGGTCGATTGACCAGTATGGTAGCACATGCATAAGCAGACAAAACGAACAGAAGATTGTGCATTTCGCATTGGAAAGCAGAACCGACTTTTAGAAAGTCCATTTTTACTCCTTATTTCGGTCCAGATCATTTAATACACATAACCTAACGTAACCTAACCTCGACGAAATCTCGAAACCTGTCATTCACCTGTCACACGTAGCCATATTGTCTCCGTAACCAATAAGAAAGGTTCAAGAAAGAGCCTTAGTCTAAAACTGAAGAGAATCTGCAATCCTGCTATCTGCTCACGTCAAATACAGGGCAGTTGGGCCACTTGGTGTAGTTTCCTGGCGCTGGCTTCTACTGTCGCCGTTCTTTCATGAATATTCTTGGTAACAGAGAATGGAAGTCACATAGTTTCTTAGTTTCGCAATGAAATTCCTTTATTTGAGAACTAATACTGTAGGGTAATTCTATTGCACAGAATTTCGTTGCGAAGTTGTTCATGTTAAAGTTGTTTCGGTTATTAAGACTTGTGGTTGACGTTTCCCCTTGGTGAAGTCCGCAATGGTTTCGAAAACTAGAAGTTCTAGACCTGGCAGTAAGGGATATAATTGCAGGAGTCACTAATTATAATGGGAAGTGCATTATAAATAAAATGAAATTACAAGCTACACAACCACTGCCGTATCGTCTCTCTGTTTCATTTTTACCTTCTCTACTTAGTATATAGCACATAAATAGAGAAAATATTGCACTTCACCCAAAAATTCAATACCGAGATTTCACCTGATATATGCGTTTTGGGGTCACCTGTATCTAAAGAAAAATAATTTTTAAAACACGGCGTATGTGGAGTGTCAGTGAATGGATAATTCAAAAACGAAAAGTCGGTAAAATACCAAAGTTGGTATTTTAGTAGCTTCCAAGTATTCAACACGAAGATTTGAGGAAAAATTTTCCACCCCCCCCCCCAATTACCCTTTACACAGAAAAAATAATCGAAATTATTTATTTTATCAAAAATGGCTCTAACGATTTTGATTAAAATGCTGAAAAGAAATTTTCAAGACAAATAAAATGTATACTTTGAATGTTCAAGGAAAACCCTCTAAAGACTTCATTCTGGATGAGTCTTGCATAGCTGGTAGACCGTAACAGATAGACAAAAAGTTAATACACAAAAATGTAGATCTCGTTAAAACACACAATTTATGTCTATGCATTTTTTCATGGAATTGACAATTTTAGAGATATTCCTTATTATTGGTTTTAATTTTAAAATACTTAAATCTTTCTCATTCGGAAATGAGTCAGCTCCTGGTGATGCAAAGAAATGGATTTCAATCATATAGCAACCGGCTTTTAAAAGATTTGACTACTGCTTTAGCCTGATGTATCCCTTATCTTCTACTTACAAGGAAGCAAGTAATAAGACAATTTCTAATAATGTTTATCTTAATTAGCAGGCAGTAGATAGAAGAGTAAGATTTTCAGCAATAATTTGTTACAGAGACGTAGAGAAAGTCATGTGAATGGAAACAGCAGATTGTTTAATAACAGTCATCTTTTCCCCATAGGATGCCCTTTAAATCTTCTCCCTTTCGATCTTTTATTTAAGTACTGTTGACCAGCATGACGTTTTTTCACACACTGTATATATTGCATTGTCAAGCTCGGAAACGAAGCAAAATAATCGGAACTGATGCATTCACAAGTCTCTCTCTCCTCACTATTCTCACAAAAGCTTACTCGATTATCTATTTATTGTTGACGTCATTGTAGATTTATACATTTTGTTGTAGGTCACATTAGGCTAAAACGTAAAAAGTGTCGTTTTGTGATGACTTTGAAAGTCCATGTTCTTTGCATTTCCACGAGAAAAGCAAACGAATAGAGACTTGTCAGTTGTAAATGTACAAGTATTAGAAAATTCTAACCGAATAAAAGAATAACTCGGAAATGGTTAACAACACATCATTTTTGAGCTAAATTGTTGCTTAAACGAGATTTACCTTTTTAGTAAATTTTATGTATCTCTATCTTTTAAGTCATTCAGAATGAAGAGAACCTCATTGGTTTTCGCAGGAACCTAATTCACAGTGTATATTTTATTTGCCATGCAAGTATTTTAAATACATGGCATTTCATTCAAAACTATGAGTTATTTTTTGGAAAAAAATAAGAAATTATTTAAACTTATCCATGTAAAGGGTTGCTTGGGGTAGGGTGATTTTCTTGAAAACTACTTTTCGTGTTTTAGTCATGCAGCTCACAGACGCAAACATATTTTCTTGGAAACCTACTTTTCGTTCTTTAATCATGCAGTTCACAAGACTAGACATCAAAAGCGAAAGATTGGATGTTACAGGAGCCTTAAAACGTGAATTTATAGCGAGAACCTGCCATCTAATTTTTGGTGGAGATGCAACACTTCCTCTGCTTACTGTAGACAAGCAGAAGGTAAAGCAATAAAGTTACATTTTGCAAGTTAGCAATGTAGATAGTTGTGTGAAAATTTCAGCTTAAAAATTTATTTTTAATGCTTTTTTTTTATCAAATACCTTGTTCTGTTTAACATAGGAAAAACTTTTATTATTTTAAAATAGGTTTTCTTGAGTGGCAGATAGAGCAAGACCAACTAGATGTTTATTTCTCTTTTTGGTCCCATCATTGCTTGTTCTTTTTGTGACATTTTTGAAATAGGTAATGAAAAATTCTGGTGTTTAGTGGTCATATAAGTTTTTCTAACCACTAAAATTCACACATATCACTTGCATATTGCACTAATCATATAAATGTAGGTATTATTCTTTCCATGTCGCAATATTAATGGCAAACATTTGCTTAGAAATGATTTCAAATTTAAGAAAATGCACTCGGTAACATGTAGATTCGAATGTAGATCACAACCGTCATATTGCAAAGAAAATGTTGTTAGAAATAAATCCCTGGGAAAGGAAAGAAAGAAAGAAAGAATGAGTAGGCTTAATAGATGAAGCTCAAACCGAGAACATTAAGGAACTATACTATTTATAGAAATACGTTCTGTCTATCCCTTAAAGCTTCAAGTATTAAGTTTGACACTTGTCAGGTTTCTCCTTTCTGAGTTATCTTATTCTCACACTCTCTTTCCATACAACACATTCTTCAGAAGACCATGGAATTTGAGAGAGCTATTTTATTCATGCGTTTTCGAAATCGAGTATTTGTGTGGAATGCACTACAGTCTCTGTCTACCATAGGCAAATGGTAGCAGAGAGTAAAGGCTACTGAAATTATTTGCATGAAATATTGAGTGACCTTGGATATTTTGAGTTCTAGCAACATACCGTAGTATATCTGCGGGGACGTAGGTAGTAGAGCACACTCTAACTTTCCCATAGGTGTTCATTTAGCCACTCATTTAATACTGTAAACCTCTCTTACGAGGTTACCTTAGTCGAAAAGGATGCGTCACTCCGTATGCCGAACAGTCGTATGCAGAGCGGCGAGGACCGGGCTCAGCCGGGTGGCCCAAGACAACCCCGAGCCCCGGGCTGGTACTGCCTTATACTAAAGTTATCTTACCTAGGGGGGTCTCGACAATCGTCTCAAGCTCTTTCCAACACCCTAGATTTGAATTAAAGCAGTCAATCACAACCCAGAACGTAAACGTTCTAGAACCTTCCGAGTGACGCAAGACGGACCTAAGTCCAGCTCCAGTTGTGTAAATCCTGCACGTACACCAGAAGAAGCTGATGTCATGGTACAATCCACGGGATTCTAATAGGAGGTGGTGAACCAACCCTTTCCTGCTACATGTTGCAAGCTACTAAGTTGCTTCAACTAAGAGAAAATGTAAATCTGCTAGAAAATGTGCAGATTCTATAAATCAAATTAAATACTAAAAATTAACCAACTTTCACTACCCCCACACGGCATATGTGACAAAATAATGAGCAAATTACAAATATTAAGAAAATATACAAATTGATATAAAGGATAATAACTAAGCGTTTTGTTTTAGTGAAGAGGGACTTTTAATGCATACTGTTGGTATCAGGATATAAAATTATTTAATGACTCACAAGAAACAATTATCACATTAATGTTACAGATCAAGCTAGTACTTTTAGTGAGAGCATATCGAAATTTAAACAACCAGTGTGTTAGCTTTGTCTCCCTTAGACTCAATTTGGCGACAAAATTATTTAAAAATTAAAATAATATTAAAATAATTCACTAATAATTTTTAATTTCTTGCATATATTGGCGTTTAACAAGCATTAAACGAGAGAAATAACAAAAACGAAGAATTTCTAACCATAGTTCTTCTTCTTGAAGACACCCATTATGGGGTAGGGAATTGCAAACATCTTCGACCGATACTCTCTTCACTAAAGAAGTCTTGTTGTATGTTATCTTTAATGTGGTTCTGCATGCAATTACTAAAGTGGGCAAAGTTCATTATCAGTGTTTGGCATACTACCAGGCTTCTGATCTCTGAGCGGAGGACAGACATATTGTTGGGGGACTCAACTTAAAACTACATATTTTTTTTCCCGCGGTGAATGGAGACACTATGGGACAGAAAGCCGAGATTCAGATGTTTTTGTTTTCGATATATTTTCACTATAAAATTGCAGCACAATCTATGACATCAATGTGGCAATGGATCCTTGTCAGAGCTTTGTAGTATTCATTATTAAAGGGTCATTTGACTCATATGTTAACATGTAAGTTTGATAACAATCGATAAGATAATTTGGGTATTTAAACTTCTGAATACCCAAGGGATAAAATAGGAACATTAACTACGTAGTAGTATTTAGGTAGAAGTATTAACTGATAAACTATAATGCTGAGAGTGCAACACCTCACTTAAACACGGAAGGAGCGATGTCAATTTCAACGAAGGCACACACATATACACACAGGGGTATAAGTGCACATACCTTTATTGGTAATACGTGCACATTAAGAACAGTAGGTAACTTTACATCAATATTTGCTTAATTTGTAGACTTAAAATTTTACCTATTAATAGTAGTCCCATGTGTGCTTATTTTACCTTAGATCGTGGGTCTGAAGCTGTAACGTTCTGTGGGCAGGCCTCGCTAAAACGAATACTATATCGGAACTGAGCTTGAATGATTTCTGCAAGACCAATGAGCCACACTAAATAGGCCAACATGCCACGTATTGAGATGAGAAAACTTGGAAGAAAATCTGATGTGTACCATTCACATGACTTTCTCCATATCCCTGCAACAAATAATTCTTAAAAAGCTTATACTTCTATTTACTCTATGCTAATCAGACAAAAATAGCAGAAATAGTCTAATTACTCGCTTCCTTGTAAGTAGAAGCGAAATAAGGGACAACCGTAGGTTAAAGTGATAGTCAAAAGCTGGTTGCTATGCCAATGAAGTTCCTTTGTCTATATGGATAGGAGTTGACAAGTTCCTGTATGAGAAAAGTATACGTTTTTCATAGCAGAAACCAAAAATAAGGAATGTCACAAAAACAACGAACTCCACGAAAAAATGTATATAACATAAATTGTGTGTTTTAATGTGCTCTACATTTTTGTGTAGCAAATTTTTGTCCATCTCTTACGGTTTAGCAGTTATTCAAAATTTAGTAAAATTCATCCAGAATAAACTACTCTTCAGAGGCTATTCCCAGCAAATTCAAGATATACATTTTATTTGACAGGTAAATATATTTAATATAGGAAATTTTAATCAAAATCGTTAGAGCCATTTTTGAGAAAATCAAAATTTTCGAAAAAAGTTCCATGTAAACGGTAGTTGGGGTTGGGGGGATTTTTCTCAAAATCTTCGTGTCACATCCCTGGAAGATACTAAACTTAAATACCAAGTTTGGTATTTTACCGACTTTTCGTTTTTGAGTTATCGTGTTCACAGGCACACGGACACACGGACACACACACACACACACACACACACACACACACACGGACCTTTTTGTGAAAATGCTTTTTTTTGGATATTGGGGACCCTAAAACATATATTTCCGGTGAAATCTCGGTATCGAATTTTTTGGTGGAGTGCAATACTTTCTCTATACACTATGTACATAGTGCGTATGGAGAAAGTAAAAAATCTGATGTGTTACACTCACATGACTTTCTCTATATCTCAGTAAAGTATTATTGTTAATAAGCTTATCTTTTATTTATTTCATGCTAATCGAGAAAAATTAGCAGAAATAATCTTATTTCTTGCTTTATAGTAAGTAGAACCGAAATAAGGGATTACCATAGGTTAAAGTGAAAACCAAAAGCTGGTTGCTATGTGACTGATGTTCCTATGTTGATAAAGCCTAGCTAAACAGAATCAGGGAAAAGTATTCTGTAAAATGGAAAAGGACAAATCCTGAAAATACGAAAATGCTATAGTGTTATTACGTATTTGGAGAGAGGATGTACACCTATATTATGTATGTGTTTGATACTCCTATTTTGAAGTGTTACGTGAGAAATATTTATTTTTTTAAGGTATCAATCCACTTAGAGTTATCTTAGGCACTGAACGCTACTTTCATGAATTTAATGCAAAATGGTTGTTTTATGGAGGATAAAAATATTTTATTTAATTATAAAATAGTAGTAATTTGTTGAGTTTGTATTTATGCAGCTTTGAAGTTTAATAATGATATTAATATTATTAATAACAATAATAAAATAATCATAATAATAAAAAACATTGAAAAACGTTTTCACCAATAATGTATATTTTATGCTAATATTTGTCATTCAGACTTGCTAAGCAATATATTTGTTAGTGCGCTGAAACCAAATCTGTTGATATAAGCCTCAAAGGGGAAAATCACAATGCACTTACATTATTATTCCAAGTCCTCAGTGACCGAGCTGATGCTCCCTTGTTCATTTTGGGGAACAAATAGCAACAAAACAATGACAACTATAATGCTCACATCTATCTAAGAAATATTTAACAATCAAGGGAGCGAAGTTTAGCATAGGTTCAATATTTTAATTCTGTAGCTTTTGACGGTTTTTGAACCATCCAGAAGATCTGTTTACAGAAATTTTGTAGTTTTATAAATATTGTACAAAAGAATTTATGGTATTTTTCAGTTCATAAAAATGTATTTAATGTGCTTTTTCTTCATCATAGGCAATCTCAATGGAATGGGCTTTTATTAAGACTATTCGATGAATAAATTGTAACAGAATTTATAGGCAATAATTTCCTACTTACTTTTATTTAACATCACCATTTTGTCAACTATCAGATCACTCTGGACGGTCATACACAAGAAAACAACGAACCAATATCACCATTAGAGAAAATGGTTAATTTCAAAATTAAGAGTAGCTAAAACCAGAACAAATCAAAATAATTTTTTTTCACAGAACACAATCTATTTGGATATTTACACTATTTGAGTATACACAGATTAAAATACAATTTTCAAATCTTTAAAATTGAAGTGGACCAGGTGTTAAATTTCCTAGAGATATTCAAAAGAAATATGCTAGTATTACTTGTTACTTTATTATTTCTTGCTCCTCCTTTTCAATTAAATGATGTTTGAAGTTTCTCCTAGGTTTATCGTTAGGGTGACTTGAATTTTAGAATGGATGATTCCTCGGTTATGTTTTGCGGCTTAGGTCTCTCAGCATTGAATTAACTTAAGTAGGCACCAAAAAGTGCGACAAGTATCGGAGTTTTCCTTAACCTATTGTTGCAGTTATGGGCGGTGTATTCTGTATTATTCTTATTCGTAATCGTCGCCGCTTACTAGGGATGTTACAAACAATATTTTCTGATAACGGTTATAACCGTCGCATTCACATTGCGTTAAGTTTATCAGTAATAATTAAATTACTTGTTTTCATACTTACAAAGTTTGCAATTGCATCATTCTTGTTTACCTTTAATGATTAGCAGTGGCCATATTTCAATATGGACGATGTCGATACAGACTTACTTTGTTGTTGATGCACTCTAAAAACAAGTTTCTCGAGCAGCATCAACAGTTTGATTACTATGGTGGTTGGTTCATAATCCCAAAATGCAGTTTCACTTGCTTATACATTCCTCCACCTAATCACAAGTTTACTGGAATCTGAGCTATGTGGGACCCTAAATATAAATATCACGTGATAAGAAACATAAAAATGCTTCACTATTTCCCAAATATACGACTGAATTTAAGTATATACCTAATAACAGAAATATTCTCGTAGAATGTTAGACAAAACATGGTGATGATATTTTAAAAGGAGATATTGATTGCTAGAGAAGACATTAACAGTCAAATACATATTATTGTGTAACTTCCCAAAACATGCAGATAATCTTGGTAGTTGTTTGCATAGATGCACAAAAGGGAATAGTTACTAGGCATTATTCTCGCTCACAGAACAATACTGTGATGCAAGTATATACAGCGATTTTTTTTATTACATGTTTCTTACAATGATAATAGTATCGAATTGACAAGCAGTCCTTACTAAAATTTAGTAAGGTTATTAATCAGGTAAATTTGGTGTCTTTTATCTTATGTATTGATTAACATTGTAGTTTCCAAGTTGTACTGGATTTGAACTCAGTTGAAGACGAAGGTAGAAATCTAGTATATGTTATGAAACGTATTCTCGCAAGTAAGGTACAGACATACGTACAACGATAGTATTGGTCATGCTGTAATCAGCGCCACCACTGCTGAAATTATGAACGACTTACAGGAACTTCTGTTTGTGTCCCCCTCTCGCGTGATTTGTACACTCATTTCGTAACCAAAGTGCACGGTAGCACCACTAGGTTGCGCACTTGGCTACCGAGCGACGGATTTGAAAAGGATTAGGGAAATATTTTACTTCTAACATTATGCAGCAAGAACGATGGTTAAGGGCACTCGATAATAACACTACTGGTAATTTCTACAAGTTTCAACCAGTTTAGTTAGTATTTTTGGTTATAAATTTATTCAGTATAATTATACTGAATACATAACTTTCTGGCAAAATGGTTTTGGAATAAGTAATTTTACATGTAAAATTTTCCTTGTGATTAAAATTTGAAAACAAAAGTTTAAATACGACGTGCAGTTTCTTGATTATTACAGTTATTTACAAAGATTAAAAAAGTAACAATGCTATTTATTTAAAAAAGGCATTATATTTTTTCAAACCTAAATTCAATAAAAGGCTCTTTATAGACACACACACACTAAGATATGAAAGAAATTAAACAACAATTGAATTATGAGGAACACTTTATTAAGTGTTAACTTTAGTAATAAGAGTAACAATTTTCAACAATCTGTATTTTTCAAAAATAGTACTAATGCTTTCAATTAAAATACCAAATGTTTAGAAACGTTCTTAAAAGTAAAATGGATTTCTTGATTTTCTGGGATCTTGATTTTCCTCTTGAATGGCCTTTGTATAACTGGTGAACCGTAAGAAATAGACAAAATCTTGCTAAATAAAATATGTAGATCTCATTGAATCACGCATTTTATGTTCAATAACATTTCTGTGAGCGTATCCAAATTTCTATGGTTTTTTCTCTCATCGGCATGGAGAGTGAGCACAAATGCATTTCCACCACCTAGTGAACCATTCTTAAAATATCTGAGCCTAATGTATTCCTTTATTCCTCTTGTATGAATAAGGAAATATGTAATAAAACCGTTTCTGCTAATGTTTATATAGATTAACATGAAATAGATAGAAGAATTTGTTTCTGTAAGAATAGCTTGTTGAATGGAGAGGAAATCATTTGAAAGTAGCGCACCAACATTTTTAATAGATTTTTTTATTTAAAGCTTATTGTCTTTTAATCTGGTTGGTCATATCGGACGATGAATAAAATCGGTGAAATTATGCTCAAATAGTCTTGGGGTCCATCGAGCTTTAAGGTACTCGACATTCGTCCTCACAGGATAAGGAAACACCTCGAAAAAGAAAAGAAAAGAAAAAAAAACCCTTATCCGGGTAACTCACCCTCGGCGAGATTCGAACTCGTGACCTGTTAAATGTGAGGCAGATATCCTACCCCCACAGTACCTAGGCGGGCTAAGAACTTTTGTTTACGATGCATTTGTGGTCTTTATCACTACCGATTGAAATTTTTTACAGTATACTGTTACAACGATGTAGAATTAAATCACACCCAACGAGGTTGCGCCGCGGTAACATGTGCGACTTGCATTCTAGGGATCAGGATTCGATCTCGGTGACTTCTTACTCTGACCATGGGATTTTTCATGGGTTTACCCGGTCACCAAGGCGAATGACGGGATGGTGTATTCTAGCACGATGCTGCTTTCCCTATTTCCCCTCTTTCATTTCCCTTTCATTTTTCAATTGTGTTTTCAGGCCCTGCGGTGCCAGGCAGATGCGCATTGTTTGCTCGATGGAAGGATTTGTCCCCATGAACACCACATCGTGCCAAACTACTTGCTAGAGTAACTTCGGCGCACTGTTGAAATTGCCCTTTAATGGTGCACGGGTGTTAGAACTGGAGTCTTTAAGGGCCTGTCTGCTTGCGGACCTAGGACCTCCTCTAGCTCCTTCACCTTATCCCTGCCTCCTAAAGGGTCTGGCCACAATCGATCCATTGGAGTTAGCGAGATGTCCCACTCCGTCCCCACATCCTACGATTAAAACACATTGAATATGAATAATATAACAACATAGGCACCATAACAACTGTTTTTGTAAATCTTTTGTTTTAACATAATTCAGCTGCTCAGAGCAAATACTTACTGCTTAATTTCAGGCAATTTCTGGTCAGAAATTTATCATAAGTGTGGAGATGGGTTACTACTATAAGACAAAAGGCAATAATTAGGAAAAGTCGTGTGTGAATGTAAAACATCTGAATCTAATGTTAGATTGTTTTGAAGTAAACCACACAAGATCATATTTAGCGCACAAGTAGGACCTTTTTATTTTTTTAAAAAAAAATATGAGTTGTGGAATGGTTAAAAAAGTTCCTTCTTTCTACGCTCGCTGCCTAGGTCTCAGCCATCAGAAGCCAACGGCTTTCAACAGAATGTGTGTAGGCTGAAACGACACATACCTATAATTATTCATGTCTAAGTTTTGGAAAATAACCTTGGTGGTTCGGATAATAGGCGTAATGCCATTTAATAAATCTCCACTCTAGTTAAAAAAAAAAGCGGACAATGGCATATGCAGCACAAACCAGTTTAATCTCAAGGAATCAGATGATGATGTAAAAAAAAAAAAAAAAAAAAAAAGACAAATATGGAAATTGCTTTTTCAAGGCGCTCTCTATAACAGTAAAAACCTTCTCCATGAACTTCAAGCGCCAGTTAATTGAGTACTAATTACGTGTTTTTATTAATAACTGAATTTTCATCAGCAAATTATTATCAGGCAAATACACAGCTTGAGCTGAATTATCTGCAACCATCTGATGCACTGTTCTGAATTGCAAATTTCCTTCGCATGTGTACAATCATTGAAATGGAGAATGGATGTAAGCAAAGGGTATCCGCTACAAATTACAATCTTTCCTTCCGGCACTGCCTGGTCAATTGTGTCGTTCCGTTTCCATGTGATGCTATAGATCAAACAATAATAATCATGCACATCGATATTCCAACTACAAACTAATGTGCACAGCTGACGTTGTTGCATTAAAAGGAACAATGGAGTGAAAGTAAGCCTTACATATAGGAATAAGTGCATTATTTAATACATATATTATCGTAATGATGAAGAGGATGTAGACAGCAAAAAATTGAAATAAAATTGTGAGCTATTTAATATACATTAATATGAGGTGTAAAGGGTATGCAAATCTTTGTAAAACTAAACAGGTAATAGATATGTGGGAATGTTAAACAATAATAAATAACAGGCGAAGAGAATAAGTAAAGAACAGTTTTGAACTGTTAAACTGGTAAATGGTTGCATGTGGAAAATTAATAAGCATAAATAGAACAGAAACTCCAGAGATGGAGCACATATACCAGGATGCCCAACTTCCCTTGTTTGACGCTTGCAGATATCCTTTCGTAGGTTAAAGGAGCTGCAGAGCTTAATGGGGATATTTCAAGCTAAACCCACAATTTTTTTTTGGAATTGTAATGGTGCTAAAAAGAGAAAGAAATGTTGTTCTTGTAACGGCTCTTGTAAAACCAAGATGAAATATAATAACACATACACCTTATGTTTTTACTGCTTTCAGAACCACATTTGCACATGTTTTTGTGCTTAAAGTGCTATTCATTGTCTAGGACTTATTTAACTATGTCTGCATTTCAGTAGATATGAAGATTTTTATGCAATCAAAACAGTAACGTCAACTTTCTAATCTAATACATTTTACATTAAATCGGATTGAAAGATATATCTATTGTGCTCGTTGTTCTCTATTGGAGCTTGGAAGCAGAAACAGTTTCACGTTCTCGCATTATATACATACTGTATACTGCAATGTACAACGTAACGCAAATTACTCTCTACGATCACAGTGTTATTTTTTTAAATTACTTCTAAAACATTAATGATTGAAATAAATGGGGTTACATTTCTGTTAAAAACATGGGCATAAACAGATAGAGAATTAAAACGTTTGTCAAATGTTACATTCTTATTTGTTTGAAATCAATTCCTAACAGCTCAACTCAAATGGCAAACGTTTTAGGATAAAGAGCTCAAAATGGTTTGGTTTTCTAATAGTTCTAATAAATAATGTTCAACTCTGCAATTTAAATGGAAGGATAAAGAAAAGGAGCTCAAAATGTTAGTAATGCAAAATTATGTGCTCCATATTACTCTCCAATTCCATATCTGTGAAATATACCCTTAGACTGAAACCGTATCTTTAAGAAACTAAGTTTCTGTCGGTTACCAAACTGTCTCCGTTGCCATTATCTTACTCTTTGGTAAATGGCGTAAACCTCAAATGCTCTTCCTTTGCCGTTTTGTTTTTTCTTGGAGAAGTTTGCTAGCGATTGTCTCTGGGATCGCTTTCAGTGTGAGCCTTCTTAATGATAGCTTGAGGGTAAGTGAATATTCCTGCGTAATTCAAGTATAGTTAAAGAAAAAAGAGGCGTCTGGGCAATTGGTTTTCGATCGTTTGGGCGTTTAGGAGTAAGAGCTTTAGTATGTTGCTTTCTGGGTTGTCCTCTCGGAAACCCAATGGGGCCAGACTTTAGTGCCGGATCCTGGGGTAATTTGCTCGATGGCTGCAGTGAAATTGATATCTACTATACTTAATTTCGCGCAAGGCTTGCGAAGTAGTAAAGACTTCATAAGAAGAGTTTCAGATTAATAATGGGAATTTACACTATCTTCATATATAGTGTTTTAACTATGTGCTTTTGTTTCCTGATTGTACAGTTAGGTAGGATCTTTGGGAAGGTGTACTAGTGAGTGCTCGTCGCCAGCATCTTAAGTTTTACAAAGCACAATTTCTGCAAGCCTCAAATTAAACTTTCTCCGCGGGTATAACGTCGAGGAGAAGCAATGATCTCTCCTACCTGCAACAATGGCTACAACGCTATTTATTATATCGGTCATGATTAGGAGTAGAACTAATACTAAGTAATTTAGATTATAAATTATAAAAAACGGTACTAAGGAGGAATTTCGGCAAACAGTTGGAAATTACTGGTAGCAATTTTGCGCCCTATAACAGTTCTAAGAAACAAATTACTTACTTTGAAGATAAATCGAAGCTTGTAGGAAAATTATGAACGTGTAGAATGCAACAGTTGGAATGCTAGTTAATTTAATTTCTTTAAAAAGCAAAGACGTCACTTCTAAAGAAGAACATTTTTAAGAATCGCTTAAGATGATAAATAAAAATAGAATTCTCTGTCTTCGATATGAACTTAGACTCTAGGCCTCTTTCTCTGTTTCTGCATCCAGAAAACGAGTACTGCATTATATTTAAGGAGTATCCAACAGTTCGCTTAACTCTGCAGTTTTATAACAATTGATTATCTGCTCTGATGTTATTTTTTTCTTTTCTTATTTATGTAGCTCCCTTTAATATCTAAGGTCATATTGGGGGCTTTACACTAGAAACAACTAGTTGTTTATAGGTTCTCCGCCCCAGCCGGGAATCAAACCCAGAATCTCCAGGTGAGAAGTCCGCCACCACTCGACGGCGGCGGTAGTCTCTGATGTGATTCTCTGGCAGTGTTTGTTCGTTATTTTTTCATCTGAATTATTCTTTCAGTAATTATTTTCTCTCTTCCGAAAAACAAAATAATCTTGGTTAGAGCCAGGGTTATGACACTGAATATTTCAGATTGACTGCACCTTTCCAACTTCTGTCCTACACGTGGCAGTGTGGAAGAAAAACATCGCAAAATAATCTTATACATCACTAAGACTAAGACACAAGTGCATAAAAAGGCTGATTTAAGATAATTTTGCCTTTCTACGAGCTTTACATTACAGTGCAGTAAATGTTTGTCTATCTCTTGAGGTTTACCAGAAAATTTATAAAACCCATTCAGGAATAGGGGACCACAAAGCTATTTGCAAGAAATTAAAATATACTATATACATTTTTGTGGTATGCGAATTTCAATCATATGGCATTAGAATCAAAACCATTAAAGTTATTCTGGTAAGTTTGTGTTTGGAACACAAATAGATTTGTTTATAAAAGACTTTTTCTAAGCGTTAGGATGTAAAATATGTATTTTTGTGCCATAAGTATAAATGTAAAAGTGTATTTGCGTATACAATATAAATATTTTTTTTCGAAATGTGCCATATCTACTTACGATAATTAGTAGGGAAGATAATAAACTATTATTAATTACAATAATTTAGCGTCAGTTTGAATTTATCTCACAACTTGAACTATCACGAGCGAACAATAACATTTTAGTCTGTAGAGTGCAAACTTTTAAAATAAATGTAAAGCTTCTTTTTATTAAGAGTACTTCAGAAATGGAATCTCATACAGGTATGTATACTTGTTTACCTAATATATTTTTGAAAATGAATTGATTTTTGAACGGACATCAATAATAATAATAATAATAATAATAATAATAATAAAAACAATATTAATACACTGATATATGATTAGAATGTGAACCTCAACCTCTTTATATGCACTATTGTAAAAATTAATAGCGCTAGGCACACTGCACGCCACTGGTAGGTACGTATATTTGAGTTAGCTATAGATTAGTTTGATGCTAATGTGCTACACTACAATAATTGAAGTACTGTGTAAATATGAACACAAGTGTTTGATGCAATCAGGGTTCCCATTAGGTTACAATTAGTTGAGTAACGTGAAGTGGCTACTTATCGCCCCATTACCTGTTTGGTAGTTTAAATTATGTCGAACTGAATGCTTGAAAGCGTTTATCTAAGGTAATTAATGGCCTCTATGACGAGCATAAAATTAACTGTTTAACAGTTTATTTCTGGGAAACACATGCGAAATGAAGACGGCGCATGCGATAAGGCATTTATTCTGCAGCTGTTTAACAACTTGTTACATCTTGTATTCAGGGAATTTAGGTTCAATTTTAAAATTTTCTAGAATAGGGTCTTCCTCCGTCGTTTAAAGATAACATTGTAGCCTCTGGTTTCCGAGGCCGCGAGTTTGTACTCGGCGGAAGGTGATAGGTATTTTCGGAAATGACTTCCTTCGGAAGGGCAGTAAAGCCGGTGGTTCCGTGTTGTTACAGAAAATAAAAGAACCTAAAACCTCTGAACAAAATTAAGCTCTCTTTCACATCCAATATAGAATGAGACATTGATAATCACAGCAGTTAAAAAGCGTCCATAAATAAAACTCAGTTAGGTCTTGTAGAAGAACATGTTAACCATTTTCCGTGAACCTGAATTAGTAAGAACTGGATGCAATAGCTAAGCCAGGGTGCCGTGAGCATTTAAACAAAATATATACAATTTAGCCTGCCTCTGTGGGCGAGTGGTCAGGGAGCTGACTTCTCACCCGGAGGTCCCGGTTTCGATTCCCGGCAGGGGTGGGTTATTTTTCTTTAACCAAAATTATTCCCTATTCCCCACGAGTCTAAAAGTATGCACGTGAGAGTGAATATGTGTGTGTGTGTGTGTGTTTGAGCAAAATAAAACTCTTTAAACCCAACGTAAAAAAAAACCTACAGACAACGAGTAGCCCCCGATATGACCTTAGATAATAAATGATGCTTATGTAAGTGAAGCAATTAAAATATATATATAATATATATATATACAAACTGTTTGGTACACATTATTATATATGAGATTAGGCGTTACAGAATTAAAATTTTCATTTACACTGAAATTATTTTATGTGCGACTCCATGTAATCTGAAATTATTAAAGCTGTTTTAATAATACTTTTGCTGTATATAATTATAATATATTACTACATAAATTAAATAAATTTGAGTTATTGTAGGATATATTCAGTAGCTAGACTGAGGCGGTTTCAGTAACTGAATACAATACTGCAAGTGGGCCTTTGTTCTTCTAATATGACCCCTGTGGAGAACAAAAAGGGTAGACCAGAATGGCGACCAGAATCGAATGACGTTGTGCGCCGACGAGGTCAGGATTCCTGACGAATCCAGCATGACATCAAATCTGTAGTTCTCCCTTAGCCACCTGCAACTGGGGTGCCGGGAATAGGTGAGCACTCTCAGGAAGAAAGGAGTCCCCAGCAGTCCCGCAAAGCACCGGAGAAAAATATTTCCAAAATGTTAATTCCACAGTCCTGCCGCAGTCGCTATGTGCTACAACACTGAAGAAGATGAAGATAAAAAAGATAAAAGGGAATGATGAGGACAGGAGACATGGTTGAAGGGAAACCGCCCCAGCATTTGCTACGGGCTCGGGGACCCTATAAAAGCCCTGATCAGAGAGGCTGGCCAGACAGAATCGAAAGCTGGACCTCCAGAATATGAGCTGAAGGCACCTCTCGCTTGGTGACTCTTGTGGTCTGGTTTCTAAAACCTTTGTGCCATTTCTTTGTCTCAATGGTATTGCTCAGGGACTGTAATTTAGGGCCTCTCAAGCGCCTAAAATGACATACTGCAAATCGTTCTGTGCATCGGTCCAAATCGGCTGTGCTCGGGATAATTCGCAGAGAGGAAGAAGAGACAGACGGAGATAAAGCGACAAGCTTAAGGAGAGTGACAGAATTATTACTAACAATCAAGGAGTTGAATGAATGAATAAGTGTATTTATTAATATAGCAATATCATACATAGAAATTCAACAGTCGCACGGGTCCACAGACCGTACGTGCTTTTGTAATACACATTACAAGCAATATTAAAACAACAACCACAACAAAGAATTAAAAGAGTAAATATGAAAATAAAAAAGACAAAGGAAATACACAGTCAAAAGCAATATTAAACAACAATAAAAATTAAGAGTGAATCCGAAAATAAAGATACAAAGATATTCAAATATATCAATTTAAATTTACAGCACAGAGTACACCTTCATAAATGCACCCTCTTATAATAGATAATTACACTTAAAAGACATATATACACATAATATATACAACCCTAGCACAACAGTGACCTAAGTATGATATAATATACATGTATGTAGAACATTGTAGTCACTTTTGTTTAGTTGATCTTATTTCCCCCCCCCCTTCTCTATTGGCAGCCTCCTCAGATCTCAGCTGTCTTGCCTTAAGTATAAATTTACCTAGCCCGTCCATGTTTTCCGTGCCTGCCAGTAACGTCCAACATGCTTCTATCCCTACATTCGCAGTGGTAAAAAATCGCGGCAAATATTTTTCCCGCCATTCCTCCGTACCCCTACATCTTGCCAAGATGTGAGTCCACGACTCTTCCTCCTCGCAAATGGGACAGATTCTTATACCATTCTCGTCAGAAATTTTCGTGCTCCTCCATGCTCCTAGTCTAATCCACGCGAGCCCCTCTCTAATGAGTTTGGTACCTGTTTTGATGTATTGCTCCATACCCCACTCCGATTTCAGCCCAGACTGTACTTATAATGACACCTTCTCTGTGCATTGCGCAATTATTTGCTGTCTGTCAATATCACAGAGACGTTTCTTAATTTTTCTCCAAATACTTCGCCTGTTTTCCTGCCCCGCCATCCAAATGTCTCCCATCCCAATAGTTTCCAACCCTTTCTTTAATTTTGATGCCCACGTCAAATTACCTTCCATTCGCAACTGTTCACGGTAGCAGACTGCCCTAATTAGAGATTGGTTTCCGTGAACGATTCTCATCCAATATTTAACTGCTCTGATTTTGCACTCTATCGTTTCACTATGTACCCCGAATTCCCTCATTATTCCGCAGTTTGCCGTACCCCTCCCTACACCCAGAATTCCTTTCAAAAATTGGGTCCTCACTTGATCCAGATTCCCTGTTTGTTCCCAGCCCCATATTTCTCCTCCGTATGTCATCGTGGATCTAACTGTCGCTCCGTATACAGTTTCCATTAAGGTTATGGAGATATTCGGAATTCTGTAGCGTATCCGGAGAGCTTCCGCCGCTTTCACCCTTGCCTTGTGTTTCGTAATGTCAATGTGTTTTGTCCATTTTCCGTTCATCGTAAATGTGAGTCCTAAGTACACAAAGGATTTAACATTGTCCAGTATCTGTCCTGCATATGTCCAAGTCTCCTCTCTGCTATAAACACAACCCTTTTTGAAAGTCATTGCCTTAGTCTTATTCACATTAACTGTAAGTAGCCATTCATCGCAATAGTTCTTAAGTTTGTCCAGTCCTCGTTGCAATCCGTTTACTGTCGTAGAGCACAATACTAAATCGTCTGCGTATAAAAGTGTTGGGATCTGCAAATCCGCTACTACTGGTGCTTGAATATTCTCTGCTATCATTGTATCAGTAATATCATCCACAAAGAGATTAAATAGCAAGGGAGATAAAATACAACCCTGCCTCACTCCCCTATAGCTTCGGCAGCTCTCGGACACTCTGTTTCTGTCGTACTTCTCACAGAATTGGACATTTTGATATATTGCCTGCAATGCTCTAACCATTTTACTTGATAACCCCTTTCTGCCTAGTTTGTACCATAATGCATTTCGATTGATAGAGTCAAATGCCTTCTTAAAGTCCACAAAAGCACAATGAAGCTTTCCCCTCTTAACTAACAGTTGCTTAATCCTTAAAGTGTCTAATATAAAAGCGGCATCTATGGTACTGTGTCCTTCTCTGAAACCCATTTGAAATTTTGAAAGTTTGCCAAATTTAGATTCCCAGTCCTTTATCCGGTTATATAACACTCTACAATAAAATTTCTCCATAATTGGCAACAGAGTAACCCCCCTATAGTTATCCGGGTTTCCAATAGTTCCCTTCCCTTTATAAATGGGATGAATAATGCCCTTTCCCCAGCAGGTAGGGTAATTCCCCTCCATAAACAATCTGTTACATATCTGGAGCATACTCCTACCAAACTCATTAACATTGGCTGCGGCTTTAAAAACTTCCGGGGGCAGCCCATCCAACCCTGGAGCTTTGCCTCCCTTCAGACTCCTTAGCGCCTGTGCTATTTCTCGTGCTGATATTTCCTCGTCCAGTATTGGGATATCAAGATTTCCCAAAATTTGAACTTCCTTTATAAAAAGTCCTTCCCTTTCACCTTTCCCGAAAATTCCCATAAAATGCATTGCCCATTTTCTGGGAGAAATTTCGTTGGGCGCCTGACGGTTGCCTCTTAAATGTTTTACTACTTGCCACATCTCAGCGTTATCCCCCCGCGTTAAAATATTACTAATTTTCTGAGTAATTTTGTCTTGCCACATAGTTCTCTTTTCCCGTGAGAGCTGTTTATATTCCCTTCGCTTTTTTGTAAACATTTTCCTAATGTCATCTCCCCCCTCCCTTCTGAATTTTGACAGAGCCTCCTCTGCTTGTTTCTTTACAGTTCTGTATTGCTGGTCATACCAACCATTGAATCGTTTTACCTTACCATGCATTTGAACTTTCATTGTCCCCGCAGCCGTTGCTATTATATGCGTTAGTTCCTCCGCTGTGTCTGCGTTCCTGTCCCCTAATCTTCTTTCTAATTTATCAACAAATACTTCTTTTTCTATCGGTTTCCATATAAATTTACTAATGAATCTCCCTTCGTCCCCCTGCCCCTCTTCAGGTGCATGCGCCACCATGGCCGTCTCTATATTCAGTTCCAGGACAACCGGACAGTGATGTGACTCGATACGATCCCCCACCCAAAAATTTCTAATTCTGCCAATTAAACCCTTACTTACTAAAATAAAATCTATTACACTACCCCCATTTTCATTTATGAAAGTGAGTTCTCCCTCTCGATCCTCACCGTACTTGCCATTCATTATTTCTAAAGAGAAGGCATCACAGAAAGCAAGTAATTGTCTGCCCTCCCCATTAATAAAACTATCCTTGCTCTTCCGTTGACCTTCGCGGAATTCCTCCCCCCATTGATGACCCCCCGTTAGAGAAATATTCTCCCCTCCTAACCTCGCATTAAAATCTCCTAAGAGAATTAATTCAGTTCCTGGAAACTTTTCCTGTAACTGCACTAACGTTTCGGTTAAGTCACTGAAGAAATTCCTGTTTGCATACTTGGACGTTGCTGGCTGGTTGTATAATCCTCTGACTATTATTTGTACTCCCCCCTGTGCCAAAGATACAGCAATCACCCCTTCCAAACTGATTTCTAATTTAGTTATCTCAGCCTCCAGCTCAGACCTGAATGAAACTGATACCCCTCCTGGCCACCTTCCCCTCCTACCCCGTGTCTCCCTTCCCCTACTAAAACTATGGAAATTAGCAAGTGTTACATTTTCTCCTTTTTTCAACCAAGTTTCTGTTAAACATACAACGTCAAAATCACTAAGGAAATACAAGAAATTCTCGCTACCCAACCTTTTTTTGAAGCCTTCGATGTTCCATGTGACAATCCTCAGAGAAGGGGTTGGGTCCTATTGTTTCCTTGCTGTTGATCTTCCTACAACTTGGCTGACCCTTTGTCGAGCTGTTGTCAGCCTAAGGGCACGGAGGGGCGTTGTTGGTTTTTCCGGCGAAGACTGTCTCACCCTCCTCTCCTCTTTGCCCCTCCCTGTCGACATAACTTGAGGCACCTGATGTTCTGCTGAGGGACCTGCTACCTGCTGGGCTGATGCACTGGCTACCTGCTGGGCTGATGCACTGGCTACCTGCTCTAGCTGCCCTGTCCTGGGTTCGGTTTCCGCACTACTTCTAGGCTGTTCCATGCGCTCCAGCTCCTGTCGGTTCCAGACTCGTCCGTTAATGAAGAGCTTGTCATAGCGCAATACGGCATGACAGCCCTGCCTCCTGGCCTCGAACATGTGTCCCTTTAAGAACTCTCTCTCTTCTCTTACACGCTGGCTAAAGTCCTCGCTAATGCTTATTCCCGTTCCCCGTAAATAACGAGCATCTCGAAGGATGGCCACCTTGAGTTTATAATGGGCCAGTTTGCACACAATAGGTCGCCTTACATTGCCACGTCGACCTACACGATGGGCTCTCTCCACATCAAACTCGCGGAGTTCGATTCCTATTTGTGAGATGACTCTTTTCACTATTTCCTCCGTCATCTCCCAACTCTCTCCCGCTTCTTCCGTCACACCATATAGCACAATATTATTTCTACGAGATTGGTTCTCTAAATAATCCATTTTCTCTTCCAGAGCACGCATTCGAACTGTCACATTCTCCACGGCACTTTCCAGCGATTTTAGGCTGCACTTTTCAAATCCTACATGCATTTCTTGCCTCAACTGTTCAATGAGATCTCTTACGCTTACCATTGTCGAACTTTTTCCAGGTAGCTACGAGCAAGACACAAAACACGACCGTCCTCTTTCACACTCGGACTGCAACTCAATCAAGGAGTTGGAGTTTGCTCTGTCGTCAACCTGGTGAAGTCGTATTAGGCACCCTGCGCCGTGTAATGCACCGATGTACGCATCCTGAGAGCCTTGCAATATGTAGCTAGTATTCAAGCGAACAGCTACAACTGCAGTCAGATATTTGTGAGTATAATGCTTTATCCTTACCCACCACTTAATTCTGACTTCCGCTTACTGTTTCTTATGCTAATCATATTCATCACACTTACTAACTGCTTTTCATTTAATCAGCATAAAGAGTTAACCATTTTTAGAAAAACTATTGGACATTTTCGCGATCTCCTAAGATATGGGAGATTTCTGAGGATGTGAACATTTGCCGAGAAGAGTTTGAGAAAGTTTTCTTTCAATGACTAACGTGATTAAACAAGTTAATATCTTAGAAAATGGCTAGTTTGAGACTAGGTTATTTTATGAAAACGCTCTCCTTGATGATTAAATAGATAATATCATAAGAACTTGGATAAGTGAAGTTGTGTAAATATTACAGGGGAAATTAAAAACTAAGATTAACAGGAAATTATATTTAATATAAAATGAGCCAGTCATAAACAGTAAACAAGAAATGTAGCTGGTAATCAAATGAAAACGATCACACTAATGCTCCATTTGGTTATTATTGCTTAAATCTGGGAATTTTCATTTCGGCATAAAATTCACAGGCATCGAAAATGTTCATAACGCTATTGTACAAGAGCGCTACATGCTGAACGATCCAGGTTGCAATCTCAGATGACCACAAAGGAATTTTTTCACCTCCTGTTGTGTAAAGGCCAAAGTTCAGTATCCTATTATCCAAATGTGTATCTGGGGATATAGTTGCCCTCTCCCCAAAGTGACAAAGGGAAACATGTTGATCACTCTGATCCTGTTTCGTGTCAATCACTGCGATACCCAACTGTCTAACACAGAGATCGCGAATGAACTGCGGGTTTTCTTTACGTATATTGTGGTTTATATGGCAGAAATACCTTTGCTAATTTTTCACAATAACATATAAACGATGCAAGAGGGAAAATCAAATACATATCCATATCCACGTTTTTACTCCTTTATAAATGTCGATTTGACACTTTATTATTTCACTATCTACTATATAATGAATGAATGAATGAATAAGTGTATTTATTAACATAGCAATATCATACATAGAATTTCAACAGTCGCACGGGTCCACACACCGTACGTGCTTTTGTAATACACATTACAAGCAATATTAAAACAACAACCACAACAAAGAATTAGAAGAGTAAACACGAAAATAAAAAGACAAAGGAAATACACAGTCAAAAGCAATATTAAACAACAATAAAAATTAAGAGTGAATCCGAAAATAAAGATACAAAGATATTAAAATATAGCAATTTAAATTCCCAGCACAGAGTACACCTTCATAAATGCACCCTCTTATAATAGATAATTACACTTAAAAGACATATATACATAATATATACAACCCTAGCACAACAGTGACCTAAGTATGATATAATATACATGTATGTAGAACATTGTAGTCACTTTTGTTTAGTTGATCTTATTCCCCCTCCCTTCTCTATTGGCAGCCTCCTCAGATCTCAGCTGTCTTGCCTTAAGTATAAATTTACCTAGCCCGTCCATGTTTTCCGTGCCTGCCAGTAGCGTCCAACATGCTTCTATCCCTACATTCGCAGTGGTAAAAAATCGTGGCAAATATTTTTCCCGCCATTCCTCCGTACCCCTACATCTTGCCAAGATGTGAGTCCACAACTCTTCCTCCTCGCAAATGGGACAGATTCTCGTACCATTCTTGTCAGAAATTTTCGTGCTCCTCCATGCTCCTAGTCTAATCCACGCGAGCCCCTCTCTAATGAGTTTGGTACCTGTTTTGATGTATTGCTCCATACCCCACTCCGATTTCAGCCCAGACTGTACTTATAATGACACCTTCTCTGTGCATTGCGCAATTATTTGCTGTCTGTCAATATCACAGAGACGTTTCTTAATTTTTCTCCAAATACTTCGCCTGTTTTCCTGCCCCGCCATCCAAATGTCTCCCATCCCAATGGTTTCCAACCCTTTCTTTAATTTTGATGCCCACGTCGAATTACCTTCCATTCGCTACTATATAATTAAAATAACTTTATTTTCTATAACAAAAAATTTTAACATCCCTTTGATTATAAAGCTACTTCCATTTATAATCATAACAAAAACAAAGCATGGATAAACGATTAAAGTACAAGAATTGCAGATGTTTCAAAGTTTTAAAAAGAAATTTTCAATACACGTTCACAATGCTCTGCATTCGTGTTTGCTCAATATGTAATAATTTGTTACAAATATAAATCCTTACTTCTATACGTATCATAAAAAATATAATGATGTTTTCAGGTTTAATATCTAATTATAAGTTAGAAGGAAAATATACACAATGCATATCTTTAAGGTAGCACTTACGCAAGAAATAAGAAACAAAACACAAAGTAACAAAAGCGCCATCGGATTCTCTGGATATACCACCATTGATAGCTTATAGATTGCTCAAATGTTTTATATCCAGATTCTAAATTTACTTTTTACTTTCATAAAACTTCATATGCTTTCGCACGAAACAAATAAGGATCGTATAAGATAGAGCATTCACATTTTCTTAAATGATCTTGTGGTGTTTGTTATGCAATAATGTGCATGGGTTGTAAAAACAAAAAATAACCAGTTTTATAAATATATTCAGAGATAATAATTATCTCAATAACAGCTTCAGTTAAGTTAAGCCTCGAAGTTAAGTTTTCACACATATTTTTGTTGAAAAAGATAGTTTTATCTTAATAAACAGTGAATGGCAGCGATGTTGTATTGGGATACATAATTGTTGGTATACATTTTCATTGTGTTTATGAACAACATCCATTTTTCACTTCGTATATTAATCTAAAGGTGCAAAATAGATATTCATTAATGTGTTGCGTACATGTAATTGATGATATTATGGCAGAGAGAGTTATTGGCCCCAAATGGTCCATTAATTATACGCTAGAGAGCAGTAGAGGACGAAACAGTCTTCCAATTAGGTTGCTATCATTTCATCATAGCGTGTAAGCCGCCCCTTGACAACCACTTGACCTGGCAATGGCGTTAAGGTAAGAAGACGCAACTTCTCTCCCTATAAAATTCTGCTCAACAACACGTATACATAAATGTGTCCAAATAATAACCTTTCCCTTTGCTAACTAATTTTTAAACTTTTAATTAATATGTGAAAGCTAAAGGTAAAGCTACATACTGAAGAACATCCCCCAAACCGAAACAGAGTGCCGCACGTCGCCCATTGGCCCTTTGAGCTTCAAAGGGGGCCATGGAAGAGGGGGGATGAGGTGAGAGCCTCTAAGGGTGACCAGATCCGGGAGACGACGTGCACTAATGTGGAGGGATCTATAACGTTTCTAGCCTGAACGCATCTGCTGCCGTTCAAATCCACCAACAAGCTCCTAAACCTCCTGTGTCCTCTGAAGAGGAACCTGCCCAGAGAGCATCCGGAGACGGGTTCATGAGTAGTGCGACCGATGCTAGGGAAAAGCCTTTACAAACGCAACTCTACCGCTGAGCCACAATACGCCGAAAGCCGCCGTCTGGACCTTCAACTCTAAAACAGATAATAACGAGGGAAATGTTTGGTACAGGAAATGAGAGACAGGAATGGTGCGGTAGAAGAGGAACAGCTCCATGATTCGCCTACCTACCCGGGGATACCATGAAAAATTGATGGTTGAATGGGTGTAAGCCTCACACAATACCACTAGCTATCTCGCTTGATAATCAAATGTGGAAATATCCTCTGGGTCAGGCTGCCCTAACTCGACTCGACTATGAGTTAAAGCTCATTCTGCCAATACGTCACTGGGCAAAAATCAGACTAAAAGACTCGCATCTTGCTACTCAATTTCCAACACATGAATCAGTCGTGATGATAGCTTGCCCTCAGTGTTGTGCCGGATTGCGTGTTGCAGATAGCCCCTATGAGTCGCGAATTAATCACAGCGTTTTTGGCGCGTGCCCAAGCTGGAGCAACCTACTCTGGATGATAAGCTTGGAACCAATATAGATTTTCTTTGATCATCAGGTAAAAGTATCAGGCATTTTTCTTGGATATACGCAAGATCAGTTTTAATTATTTGAAGGGTAATTGGTCCCGGCTCCATCAAAGAAAAATATTAAATACTCGTCAACACCAACAGTAATTTAATAGTGCCAGAGGAAAGCTTTTGAGTGTGAGAAAAATAGCATATGTGCTTTCTGTTCCATCACAGATGTTGTGGAGGAAATAAATACACTCTGGACCATCAACTGATGGCTGCTCTGAATCTCCTGGTGCACATATCTCTCACTTTGAATTTAATTTTCAATTCAATGCTCAGTTCAGTCCGAACACTCACAGCGCATTTCATCAAAATGCTAATGAAAATGCTGAAAGGGTTAACAAAAATATTGATGATGTGTGAATGACCTAACTTTGCAGCTTCATCTGGCATTTAGAAGTATAGTGGAGGAAACTAGAGGACGTATAAGGTCACCAACATCACCATTGCCTCTATTACCTTGATAGAACTGGAAGACCTGTCAATAAACTAACAATTGAAAGACTCAGAAGCGTATAGGCGGGAACTAGTCAAGTCATTGATTTGACAGGAGTGCCCCTAGCGGAAAGAGAAGATGCTTCAATCTGCAGCATACTAAATATTAAATTGTACTGCTGCAACGTAGAAATAAAAATCCACTGTATTCCATTCACATGACTTTTTCTACCTGTACTATAAACGAACTTCTTACAAAAGATTATTCCTCTTTCTACTCCCTTTCTAACGCGAAAGCGTTAGCAGAATTGTCTTAGTACTTACTTCCTTATAAGTAGAAGCGAACTAAGGGAATGCACTATAAAAGTGCTCAAATATTTTATGTTTTAAAAGTTATCCATATTGTCATTAAAATTCGCTTCTTTGCATTTTATGGAGTAAAAAAAAATTAAAATTAAAACCAATAACAAGGAATATCTCGGGAACGCTTAGCTCTACAATAAAATGCGTGTTTTGACGAGATCTACATCTTTTGTGTAGTAAGTTTCTGTCTATCTGTTATGGTCTACCCGAATTTCAAAAGTCTTTCAGAATTAAGAGGATTTCAGAGGTTATTCCAAGGAAATTCAAGATATACATTTTATTTGTCATGTAATATCTTTAATATACGATATTTTGATAAAATCGTTAAAGCAAGTTTTAAGAAAATCAAACTTTTTTAAAGTTTTTGCATGTAAACGGTAGTTTGAGGTGGCAGGATTCTCTTGAAAATGTTAAGTCGCATTCTTGGGAGATACTGAACTTAAATACAGAGTTTGGTATTTTAGAAACATTTCGTTTTTGAGTTATATTTCAACAGACACACAGTGATATTTTTCTAAATATTTTTTGGGGGGGGATTCAGGGGACCACAAAACATATTTCCGGTGGAATCTCGGTATCGAATTTTTGTGTTGAATATAATAATTTTTCTACCTATTATTTAAGTTGTACATTTACGCTTGGAAAGCAACACTCAGTCAATGAGAACCCTCTTGGTATCCAATTGATTAAAAGATAAACAAGTTTGACACATGCTTCCAGAAAACTTCATTGAACAGCGAAGTTTTAGGAGTGTAATCTGTAAGTAAACACACACAAATTATGACATGTCAGACATGTTCAATATAAAGCTATAATCATTTTATCAATCGTCATAACATTACGATTAAATCCACCTTCAAATTATATTTTCAATAGCAATCCATATTATAAATAACATTTATTGTAATCCATTATTCAACTTCGTGTTAAAGAGAAAGTGCTGACAGAATCTCAGGATTTTGTTTGAAAGGTAATAAACTCCTATACAAAGTATATATGTTGGTAATGTTTAACGCCCGCTTTAGTACTTATGGCACCGCAGGCGGTGACACTTATGATACATGAATGATGATGGAGCACCGGTGGAATGAGATGGCGGGGGAAACCGGAGTACCCGGAGAAAACCCGCCCCAGCGCCGCTTTGTCCACCACAAATCTCACATGCGGTCGCTTGGGATCGAACCCAGGACGTCTAGGTGAGAGGCATATAAAGTATAGAAGCAGTAGTTAACTAAATACCATTAAATTCTGTTTGCGTGAGCTGCTTTCATGGTATAAATGCAATTAAATATTGAACACTGAACACTTTAAATGGCTTTTAATATGCTTTCTACTCGTACAGACTTAAGAGTACATTGCATTGCTTTATTTGCTTCAGAGAAGTGCTACGTCAAATCAGCTGATGTGATTTATGCTTCTCAGATGCTAATTGTCTCCCACGAACCATTTGCTCTATTGCCAACCAGACTGTAGGGCTGTTTATTTGTGGGGTCCTTATAAGATGCAAACCGGATAGACATCAAAGAAAACAAAGATGACTTCACGCCGTATTTACTTTAAACCTGTAAGCTCTGTCAAAAGAGTATTAATGAGTGAATACATTAACGACTCTGTAACAATTTAATAGTAGTGCTGGCAGCAATAGCGCGCGCTAGCGCACACACCACGAATATATTTCTGAAAATTATTTTTTTTAATCGTGGGGCCTGAAAACATAAACTCCAGGTATAATCTCGACATGCCGGCGCTGTGATCACCTCTCATCTAGATGGCTAGGGTTTGATCTCAGGGGACTACATGTAGGATTTGTGGTGGACAATTGGCGCCTGGCCGGATTTTTGCCCCGCTATCATTTCAGCAATTACTCCATAATCACTTCATCCGTTTCCCCGCCATTTCCTATCATCCACTTGCTCACTTTCATGCCACGCATCGGACTGATCACCCATTCTGGCTACTCTCTCTGGTCCAGAGCTTTCACTCCTCAATAGACATATGACATTGTAATTCCTGGGGAGGGGGTGTAAGTTACATGCACGAGAAAGAAGAGGAGGAAAATCAGGACATCAAATTTTTTGTGAACACAATATCTACCTATTTACAATACGTAGCAGGTAAAGTAAAAAGGCCATCCTCTCATTTAATATTTTTGAATTGTAATTAGCATTTATAACTTATCATTATTCAATTTATTATTAACTGCTGGAAATATCTACACCACTAAGGACTATAAGCATCTACAAAGCTCTGTCAATTTTCTCCAACAAATAGGGTGACCCAATTATTACAACAATGCATTTAGAAATCTGCCTATCTTCTTAAATGAATATATTGTACTTTCTTCGAATAAACAGAAAAACGTTCACCAAATCCTGTTGCTACTTTATATGCATTAAAGAAAGCTCATGCATTTCAGAAGACTTTCTCTTATAGAAATTTACAAATGCTTTATTTATAGTTTATTGATAATTATGGCATGAGTGAATGACTGTTGCATTAACGATATCAGTGCGACAATTTTCAGGAGTATTATATTAATATAAACCACGAGTTGAATGCAACATTTGATGCAATCTTTTCATTATAAAGTGTAGAAAATAAATCATAGATAATTTGACATCTAAAACTGAAATAAGTGAAAACGTGTTCATATGTTCGTAAATAAGACTTCTCTCACTGCATTTTCAGTTGTTATTACCTGGTGTGTTAACCGATAACCAAGACAGCCATTGTTTGTATCTCCTTCCTGGATCCAGTGAGCAAGTGTTACGGATTGTGCTGTATCATATTATAGGTCATCAATGTAAGTACATGGCATCAGAAGCTATCACAATTATGTAAATTATTCTTTATTTAAAAGTATGTCATTCATTTTTATAGTTTCTTAAGCAACAGAATATTTAAATATAGTTCAACCTATCTTCTAGATGCGGGTGTCATGGCGACTTGGAATTTCGGTAGTAGCCCACATATTTAGAAAATACGCCATAGGTGTTATTGACACACCTACCATACTGAAACAACTATGCTCGATATTGAATGCGGTAACAACACATTTCTACTTTCTCTATCATGTACAATGCACCTAGCAGATCCAAACATTAGATACCGATATTTCACCGCGGTTTGAGGATGTCTGAAAGAAACACTTTGTTAGAAAAAGTTCCGGCGTGTCTGTTTGGGTGCATGTGTCTCTGACTTTGTCATCTGTGGATGGTTGGGTGGGTGTCTGTGAATAGCATAACTCAAAAATAATAATGGCCTGTATTACGATCATCAGATAAAAGCCGATCAAATACTAAACTTTGTATTAAAGTTCAGTATCTTCCAAGGATACGAAACAAAGATTTTGAAAACTACCTCTGTGGTCGAGTGGTCAGCGAGCTGACTTCTCACCCCGAGGTACCGAGTTCGATTCCCGTCTGGGGTGGGGAATTTTGTCTTTAACCAGAATTATTTCCTATCCTCCCACAGAGTCTGGAAGAATGTATGTGACAATGAATATGAGAGAGAGAGAGAGAGAGAGAGAGAGAGAGAGAGAGTGTGTTTGTGTGTGTGTGTGTATGTGTGTGTGTTTTAGCGTCCCATTCTATATTGGGCGTGAGACGGCTTAATTTTGTTCAGAGGCCTCTTAATCAGGCTTGAGGCTTTACTTCCCTTCCGAAAGAAGCTATGCTAAGGATTTTTACGCCCGAACAAGTCCATCGCCCTCCACCGGGTTTGAACCTGTGACTTTGGGTATATAAGGCTAGCATGATAACCACTACATCACAGAGTGCGACTGATATATAAATGAAAAAACACGTAGTTTAGGAATATTTTAGGAACTACTGCTTACTACAACTGCTACGATAGAAATAAGAAACAAAAAGCATATTGACCGAACAGAAAGAACGTTTACTTTCTCTGCTATCTATCCATAGTAATAGGTATGAGGATTTAGATATTGTATTCCAACCCAAACATTCGATGTACAATTTCTGCGGAAATAAACGTTTTGAGGCCCGAATAAAATCAGTTTTAGCAGATGCCCGTGTGTGTCTACTAGTGTGTTTCTAAACTAATTCCCCCATCAATACACTACCCCAAACTTCCCTTACATGGAACAATTCACGATGTTATTTATTTTCAAAAATAACTAACGATTTTATTAAAATACTGTAGATACATTTAAGATATTTACTCAACAAATAAAACGTATGGCTTGCATTTTCTAGGAATAGCTTATGAAGCCATTTTCATTATAAGAATTTTTGTACAACGGATAAACACAAACTTGCTGCTTAGAAAATATAGAACTCTTTAAAATTGGCATTTATTTCTTATAAACTTATATAACTTTCTCATCTTGTTGGTGGTATGAATTTATCAATACATGGTCACTTTTAAAGTGCCTTCGCTAATCAGTTGTTTCTCTTGGAAAGATTCTGAAGTTTTAAGGCCAGCATATACCGTCCCACGTTTAACATTTTACTGTGGATTTAGTTCCCTCTATATGTATGTATCCCCTTATGCCGAGAGTGATATGTGAAATGAAACTTTTTACCAAAGTATCTCCATTAACTTGGAATATATAAAATAAAGCCTCACACGTTCCGTTCACATTACTTTATGTATCTCTTTTGCACACAAAAATATTGTTATTTTATATATTCCTTCCAAGCTAACCAAGATAAATATTACGAGAAATGGTCTTATTACTAGTTCCTCATAAGTAGAAGGAACATCGGGAATACACTACGCTGAAGAAATAGTCAAAATCTTTTAAACCATGTTGTCATACAGTTCTCTTTCATGACTAGTAGTAAATAAAATAAATTTGACCTGGATGAATTCTTCTTCCATTTGAGAAAGGTATAAGTATTTTTGAATTGAAACAATAACAGAGAATATCTCTGAAATTGTTAACTCTCTAAGAACTGTGCATGACTTTAGTTTTGCGTTTTAAGAGGTTTCACATTTTTGTGCGGTAGGTCTTGTTTATTTCTTACACTCTATCAGTTACGCAAAAGTCGTGCTGAATTAAGAGGAATTTAGGGGCCATTACCAGGAAATTAAGGACATAAATTTTATTTGCCATGCACACATATTTGATATATGGATTTTAATAAAAATCGTTAGACCACTTTTAGAACAAAGTTCGAAAAACGTCCCATATAAAGCGTAGTTTGTGGTGGAGATGTTCTTGAAAATCTCTGTATAGAATCCTTGGTAGATACTGAACTTAAATGCCAAGTTTGTTACTTACTCGAGTTTTTGTCTATGAGTTATGCTGTCTAAAAGCACACACAATCACCTTTTTCAAAAAATGTTTTTTTTGGATTCAGGATTCTGGTGAAATTTCGATATCGAAACTTGTCTACTTATTATGTTCAGTGCACATACGTAAAAGAGGGGGTGTTGGTTGTCAGCAAAACGCAAGGTGTCCATATTTTTTATTGTTTCATTTATACATACCCCTTTATCATATAAGATCATATAGGGGGTTTTGCTTTCGAAACAATTCGTTGTCTGTAGGTTGTTTACGTTGAGTTTAAATAATTTTATTTCCCTCAAATACACACATTCACTCTCATACATACTTCGAGACTCTGTGGGGGATAGAGAATACTTATGGTTAAAGAAAACCAGTCGGGAATCGAATCGGGACCTCTGGGTGAGAAATCAGCCCGCTGACCGCTCAATCACGGAGGCAGTCTGATATTTTGTTACCAAACTTAAAACTATATATTAACATGGTTTGACTATTACTAGTCACATTGTACATTCATATGAAATAAGCTGGATACCCCTTGATTTATTTCAATTCCTTTGTTGGAAAGTTTATCTTTACTTGTAAGTTTTATTTTTGTTCCCATATTAAGTTTCTGGATTTTAAGTATTATGTGTGACTAGGGAATCCTTTATTTTAATTTTTCCCACATTTTATTCACATAAACTTTGTTTTAACAATCTATGAAAGTTATGTAAATTGGCCGATTATATTCTTTCCTTTCTTCAAGAAGTTGTGCCACTGTAAAAATACAATCTATACAGGATCTATGTTTTATAAAACCTTTTATTTTTGTTCTGTTTGCTAACATTTTGACATAATTAACATAAGAAAATAGCAGATTAATATCTCTATAATTCTTATACATATATTTCCTTTTTTAAATATTGGAATTATTACAGTTTCTTTCCAATCATCAGTTTTGCTCCCTGATATGCAGCATTCGTTTAAAAGGAATTCATTTAGTTTTTAAGTAATATATTTTACATTTACTGTGTGCAAGTGGGACGCGTTGTACTTACGTTGGCGCAACATTTAATTCATTACTGCTGTCCGGTCACGGAGAGTGGGGAGGTTGGTACATCCCATGTATCCACAAATATCCGAGGATAAACTAATGTCTGCAGACCACCATGGCGTCTGCTACGGACAAAGATCGAGGATGTTTCGTGAAGGTTGACCTATAAACTTTTAACTGCACCGTACGTGGAGGTATTCAGAGAAGATGAAGTGTGCAATTCTCGTTACAATTTATCACAGCCATAGAGAAATACAGTTTTTGATGAACGCGCCTGTCTTGAAGGCTGGCTTACCCTGAAGGTCCTTGTTCAACAGCCATGTTTTATCCTGAATAATGCCGCTTCTTTAAGGTCAATCTCTGTTATTTAGCAATACACTGCCTAGAAACAGTACATTGTTTCTGTACTTTATTGCCTTTATGCCTTAGTTCTTTACATAAATTGCTATGTAACTTGTGTTGAATTTTATGCCTTCTCCTATAACTTAGTTGAATTATCAGCTTCTTTTCTTCTTATTCTAAACTGCTAAACCACATTTGGCTAGGGGATGCATGTAGGGCTTTTTTACTTCTTTGGAGTCCTTCGTGTACCTAAACGAAGCTCGACTGGATATAAAGGCAATTACAAAGTATTTTGCTTTTATAAGTGATTGCAAGCATCAACTTGCTAATGACAGTTCTTCAGAAAAGACAGTTCTTGTAGTTTCGGATATAAAACACTATATAATTACACGAGTTAATTCTGGTGTAAAAATTTAATGGAGTTTGCAAGAAAAACGCCCACAGTTGTTACTGAGGATCCCAGATGCTATAAACTCTGTTACACTATATTTTAATTTAGACACTATTTTATTTTCTGACAATCAGGTTATTCCATCAGATTGTGAAGGAAATTTACAAAAACTGTACATAAATTACAGAAAGTAAAAATAAACGATAACTTAGACACATCCACAGCAAAATCCAAAGTGAAAAGTACTTAGCAAAATAAAATCATTCAATTAGAACAAAAATAGAATTAAATGGAAGTATAATTAAGCAATTTAATAGATATAATTATTTAGGGTATTTTATGTGACAAATTACACGATTTAGAACAAATTAGCTAAATTTCAACATATGTGCGGTACTGTCGACATAACTATGCAAAACAAAACTAGAAGAGTCTGATTTAAAGAGTTTAAGTTTTACTTCTAATATGTGGTAGTGAGAATTAGGCCCTAAATAAAGCATAGAAAGGAAAAATCAAACCACAGAGATGAGATTTCAAAGTCGAATACTAGGATATACTTTAAGAGACCATATACACAATACCTAAATATATGAAACCAATTAAAATCTAATGTGATCAATCGTATATAAACTATTGTTACAGAAGATTATTCTTTTATCTACATCCTGGTAATCGCGAAAAACATTAGCAGTTTTGATTGTATTAATTCCTTCTAAGTAGATGGCATATAAGGTAATACACTACGCTAAAGCGACAGTAAACTCTTTTAAAATGTCACGCCATGTAAAACAGTTGAAAATAGGTTCGCTTGCACGGCCAGACATAAAACAAAAGAGAGATGGAAGGACAGATGAAACGAAAGTTGATCTCCCGATTGAGAAAAGTTTAAGTAACTTAAAATTGAAACCAATAACAAGGAATATCTCGGAAAGTTGAATTCTACTATACATTTTTAATATAAATCAGCTTTCTAACGAGATCTACATCAATCTACGAAGTCTACATCCATTAAAAATGTGGAAATTCGTGGAATAACTAGAAATACCCATCAAAGGGCTAATGTCCTCCTTTTAGAGATTTTGGGTATTAAATCCAGCAAAATGACTTTTGGATAATGTAGTAGTATACATCAACGGAGGAATGTCCAGCCTTCTACAACATGATTTTGGTGGAATAAGAAAATGATGGGGACAGAAGCAGTCAGCCAAGGGCCACTTTTGTTGAGATCACATTTAGGTTTATTATAACATTAATGAAATGGAACTTATTTTCAATATAACTCAAATTTCTTCCTTTTTGTACATAAGATAATGCAAGTTATCAATCATGCCTTAGTTACCAAATTTGTTTCGCGATTTATCACAACTAAATTTAAAAAGTTATAACATATGCATTATACACATTTTCGGTTTTCTTCGTTTAGACTACTTCGTTTCTCTGTGCTTACTGGTATCTTGGTCAGTAAGATAAGGATTCGTAAAACCATATTGGATGCAAGTGGTTGCAGAAATGACCATCTATTTTTTGGGGCAGATGCTCCGTATCAGTTATGCAATGTAGATATTTAAATAGGAGTGTTCAGGAATAATCTAGTACATATACGCTGTATTACATTCACACGTTTTTTCTATCCAATGTCGTTTATTGTATAAACTATTCTTGCAAAAGCTTGTTTTTCTTTCTACTTTATATTAATCTGGATAATCTGAAAGTTTTATAATGCATTTCATTATATGTCACCCTTTATAGCAGAATGTTATCACACTACCCTCTAGAACCAATAGTACCAATAGTTCCGTACAATCCCTGCGGAGAATGATGGTTTTTTTTGTTTTTTTTTCGGACATAAAGTTCCTTAGCATGGCTTCCTTCGGAGGGGAAGTAAAGTCGTTGGTCCCGTGTAATGTTTAATCCAAACCTATAAAAAGAATGTTCCTGTTCAAAATGTTACCATTTTAATGTCCGCGAAGTCGTGATTTCACCTTCTATGTGGGCTAAGATCTGATCCTTTTTACCCCGTGCTTATAGTGGTGAAATCGCGAATTAGAAATTCCATTAGATAAAAGCAAACACTGCTAGGTGTCCCAAAATACGCTGAAATGGCGTGATGGAATTTGTAAAATGTTTAAAAACTAGTCGCTGTACTCAAATACTGGCCTTCAATTGCATACTCTAGTAACAATAAAGTTCATTTCAAACAATTTCAACAGTAATGAAACATTAAAAAAATGACAATCCGTATCTTGGAACTATTCTTTAGATGAAACATTTTCACACATTTTTATTTTCTAAAAAATGGCTCTAAAGATTTTGATTAACAGCCATATATATATATATATATATATATATATAGATAAAATCGCTGAAATGTATGTACGCATATCACTTCCCAACGACTGCATCAAATTGAACAATTCTTTTTTTGTTGTGTTCTTTATTGTGACGACAAGGTTTGTGGAGATGAACATGCTTAAAAATAGTACGGGAAAGTATTTTAAATCTGATAATATGAATAAAAACCGTGCTAAGTGAACACATTTCAGTTCATGGGCGCCAGATGACAATGGTACAAGTTATTTGTTGCTAAATGATCGTAGTACTGCTATACATATATTTCTCTTCCCATTCAATGTTAAGGCAATGCACCAGTTTATCAAGACGCAGCGGTGAAATTCAAATACATTTTTATGTATTAACTGTCCTTTCCTTACTCCTATCGTTTAAAATAAAGAAGCTTTACTAGCGACGAATACCTAAAATATGTACTTATTATTTGCCACCAGAAGGCCGTAGTACCTACTGCTCTATTTCTCTTCTTCAATGCTAAGAGCAATGCACCTGGTTATGGAGACAATGACGCAAGCTAACGGTGAAAATCAAATATATTTCTTATGTATTAACTATCGTTCTCTTTGTCATATCGTTTAAATAAAGAAATAAATATATTTATGTTGTAATTCTTTAAAATGAACAAGTTATAAACTATGCACATAACCATTCACCCTTCTTAGAATCTGAAAATAACGGGATCCGTTTTAGGAATAACTTCCTATTGCAGATGTTGGTTATTTGACGTTATGTGATACATGAGCTAGCTAAAGAACATGAAAATACCATCACACTACATTTGCGGTGTTCTTAATACATTTGATCTAGTAAGATTTTGGGTTAAATGGAGAAATTTAATACACAAAGCTATCATGAAATAAAAGCTTATCAATTGAATAACTGGATCTACTTGCTCTTTAGTTACGTTATTGTTGCCTTAGAAATTGCTGTTTTGACATAGAAGAAAATAAAGAAAGAGGTGGAAAATAATAGGAGCAAAGGAAAGAAAGAGATTCGGAAGAAACGTGAATGTTACTTTGTGACTTTCTCCTTAATGTAATTCATTACCTATGCCAGCGTATACCCACCACACTATGGATGCGCTGCCATTACTGTTATTATGCCAACGATATCTTGGTTGCCAACGCTGATAACTCCATATGTCATCCTTTCCACACTACCTTATGGGATTTTCCAGGATTCGCGCCACGCAATTTACAGCCTTTCACCGAGTCAGGTGATAATTATGCAATATGAATCAGCCGAAATATGCAGCAGAACAAACTCACTGTTAAAAACATTATGAAAAATTTGATTTAAGTTACTATAACATGGGAAAGTTAAAGGTGAAGATATACTTATTCCAAGAACACCATTAATGTCAACCGACTTTCGTTTTGAATTTAAGTGCGCCTTGGATTCGCAATGACAATAGATCCATGATCAATCGTTACAAGTGTGTGTAATATACCTTGAATTGTGTTTTTCGCATGCTGTACGTTGCGTGCTTGCGAGTCGGCAAAGTATCGGCGCTATTTTTTGTTTCTGTCCAGAAGGAAAATTGTACATTACAAGGCATTACAATAAAGTGCTGTCAAATTATTTAATTGTACTTTTATTTCGTTGCATGGTCAAACTGTAAACGGAAGATTTTGTCTGAGTTTTTTTTTCATTAGCTACACCCCCCTCGCGAAGCCGAGGCGGGCAACTAGTTTAAACTATTTCTACGGTACCTGAAATATATATCTTGAATTTTCTTTGTATAGCTTCTGAAGACCCTGTTCTTTCTGGATGACTTTTGTATAACTCGTAAGCCGTAAGAGATTGGCAAAAACTTACTAAAAATAATCTAAATCTCATTAAAACACACAATTTATTTCATAAACGCTTTTGTAGAGTTAACCGTTTCCGAAATATTCCTTGTTATAATGTCCTTATGTCACAAACATAAGGGAGAGCAGGAATCCTTTAGTTATACAAGACATTACCATAAGTGAAGTTGGTTTATAACAATTGTTGCTTTATTCAAATAATATTCAGATATTCATAATTACTAAAAGTTATCAAAAGTACGTTTATTTACAAAACGTATACATTTTTCATTTTAGACTTTAACGAATTTATTTTCCAGCATTTGCTACACTGGAGATTGGTATATATTTAGTTTTGTATTGCTATCAATATGGCAATCTAAAATATATTTTATTTTGTTCAATATTACCGTATAATTTATCTCATTTTCCCCATAAACATTAAAACCATTGTGTTGCTGTTTGTGCTAACATGTACTTTTAAACTAACGTCTGCCTATTATCTTCAAGAGCATGATGGCTTCACCTGACTTACTCAAATTCCATCCTCGATTAGCTTGGAAGCATAATTACAAGTAACTTTGACGCTGATAATTTGATACGTCTCTACATTATTAATTCATTAATTTAGGCATCACATTAACCAAAAGAAAACTGATGTGTTCCATTCACATAACTTACTCTAGCTGTTCAATTTACAAAATGTTCTTTCAAAAGATACTAATTATTACTTTATATACATCACCTAATCGAGATAAATACTAGCAGAATTGGTCTTATTACTTGCTTCATTGTAAGTAGAAGGGAAATAAGGGAATACACTAGGCTAAAGCGATAATTATTTTTAAAGCTGGTCGTTATGTGAAACAATTGAGGTTCGGTTCGTTTTGTGTGGGTCAAGTTTGAGAAAAGTTAGGTTGCTTAAAACTGAAACCAATGACAAAGAATATCTCAAAATCAGTCAACTCTACAAGAAAAACGAATATCACATAAATTACAAGTTTCAACGAGATTTAAAATTTTTGTGTATTAAGTTTGTGCCTATCTGTAACCGTTGTGCAAAATTCTGCAAGTTCATTCAGGACAGAGAGGTCTTTAGAGTCTATTTCCAGAAAATTAAAAAAAATACTTTATTTCAGATGTAAATGCCTTTAATATAGGTACGGTATTTTAATCAAAATAGTTGTAACCATTTCTGAGAAAAGTCATATTTTAAAATGTATTTTCTTATAAAAAGTAATTTGTGTTTGGAGATTTTCTTGAAAATCTTCGTGTCGCATCTTTGGAAGATACTAAACATAAATACCAAGTTTGGTTATTAACGGCCTTTTCGTTTTTGAGCTATGTTGTCTTTATACACACACATAGACACACCCACGGACCTTTTTCTAAAAATACGTTTTTAGGTCTCATGGAACCTCATAGCATATATTTCCGGTGAAATCTTGACATCAAATTTGTGGTTGGAATTTAATACCTTCTCTACTATGTATATTGGAGTATATGTGTGCTAGAGAAAATAAAAAAAGCAATCATTTGAACTCAAAAGTCAGTATATAACTCATTTTTTTACTGAGAGGAGTAAAAGTCTGTTAAGAATAACGACGTGAAATATTATGACTGGATAGTAAGTTAAACGAAGAAAATCATTTTTTTCGCCCACGAGTCGTGATGACAAATGCCCGTGAATGGCAAGTGAACCAGTAGAGGCTGGTTTAGAACGCAACTTATTTCAATTATTTCTTCAACCTTTCACTCGATAGGATGCTCAGCTCCTTGGGAAGCTAATGTATTCCTCATATCTTAGTGCTAACAAAGCTGGCTATGCCAGAGACCACGTAATCCACAAATAAAAGAGTTCCGGGAGAGCGAATAATCTGCACATTATTTAAATGTGTTTTTTCTTTAATATCCGGCTGAACGCCAGAATGACGCTTATTTATCTCGCCAACAGTTGTGTCATAGAACGTGAAGGAGCTGGCAAGCTCGCATGTGATTAATGTTTCTTTGGGGGCTTTAGAAGTGATAATTAACAATGAAAGCAAGCGCTTTTAAATGCTGGTGGTCCTCAACATTATGTCTTACTTTTTCATCTTTTTAATATTTTTTATTTCTCTTTCTACGCTGTTAAAGTGCAGTCCATGGCATTAGCCACATCAGAGAAGAATGTAGACATCTTTTGTGCTTTATTTCATGCTCGTTTCTTTTTATATGTAAGTAAAGTCAACACCTTCCTACTCAACGGTGATAATTTCATTGAAGGCAATTATACTAGACCTCGCATCGTGATACGGCGAAACAGTATGTGTAGGCACAATTCAGCAAGACATTTTACTTTCTCTAGCACGTATGTAAAATATACATATACAAAAATTCCACCCAAAATTTGATACCGAGATTTCACTGGAAATATATGTTTTGAAACCCCATTAACAAAATAAGTATTTTAAAAACATGTCCGTCTGCGTGTGTGTGCTGTGTGTGTTATTGTCTGTGGGCAGCATGGCTGAAAAACGAAAAGCCGGTTAAATACAGAACTTGGTTAAGTTCAGTATCATTTAAGGATACCACCTATAAATGCTGTTGCTATAACCAAAAATAAAATTACTCCTGGAGTATTTTATGGACAATGTTCAGAAATCTGTAGTGCTAACCACAGAATTATGCCTATCGTAATTGGAATATACCTCCGCTAATGATTTCAAGAGTTTCAAGAAAACCCCTTACGCCCAAAAACTCTTTTCATGGAACATTTTTTAAAATTCTGATTTTCTCAAAAATGGCTCTAACGATTTTTATTTTAATAATGCCGTATGTTTGATATATTTTTATGACAAACGAAATATAGATTTGAATTTTATGGGAATAGCCTCTGAAGACCTCTTCATGATTTTTGTGTAACTTCTGTGTGACTAGTAAACCGTAAGAGATAGGAAAAATCGCAATACACTAAAATGTAGAGCTTTTTAATCATATAATTTAAGTCATATACATTTTTTTTGCAGAGTTGACCGTTTCGAGGATATTCCTTGTTATTGGTTTAACTTTTCTCAAACAGGATCACGTTTCGTTTCATCTCTTTTGTTTTGCTACTGGCAATGCAGAACGAATCGAACTTCAATTACCCACATAGCGACCAGATTTTAAGAGATCTGCCTGTTGCTTTTGCCTTGTGTATTCCCTTATTTGCCTTCTGCCTAGAAGGAAGCAAAGAAGACAATTTCTACTAATGTCTGTCTGAATTTGCATGATGTAAATAAAAGAATAATATTTCATAAGAATAGCTTGTTTGTAGAACAGGCAGAGAAAGACATGTGAATGAAACGCAACAGAATTGTTACGTTTAGATTTAAATCCACAAAGAATAAGCAGAATCAAGCAGATTTAGTATTGGATATAAATATTTTAATGACGACTAAGATTTTTACTATGTTTAGACGCCTTATGAAAACTTGCTGCGTTCAATTCATGTAATTTTTACTTTCTCTACATGTAATATGTACATAGTGTATAGAGAAGGTATTGCATTCCATTCAAAGCTTCGATACCGAGATTTCATCGGAAATACATGTTTTGGGTCCCCCTGAATCCAAAAAAAAAGCATTTTCAGAAAAAGGTTTGCGTGTGTGTGGACAGCATAGCTCAAAAACGAAAATACCGTTGAATACCAAACTTGGTATTTAGCTTTGGTATCTTCCAAGGATACGACACGAAGTTTTTCTGGAAAATCCCTCACCCCCAACTACCCTTTACATGGAACTTTTTTCGAAAATTTTGATTTTATTAAAAATGGCTCTAACAGTTACGATTAAAATGTCGCACATTAAAGACATTTACCTGACAAATAAAATGTATTTCTTGAATTTTCGGGTAATAGTCTCTAAATACTACTTTATCCTGGTTGAATTTTACGGAATTTTGCATAATTCTAAACCGTAAGAGATGTACAAAAGCTTACCATTCAAAACTGTAGAGGCCGTTAAAACACACAATTTATGTTATATACATTTTTTCGTGGAGTTGATCGATTTTTTTTTTAGATATTCCTTGTTTTTTTGGTTTCAGCTTATACTTTTCTTATACATGAATGTGTCAACTGCTGTCCATACAAACAAAGGAACTTCAATCACATAGCAGCCAGCTTTTGACTATCACTTTAATCTATGATACTCCCTTATTTCGTTTCTACTTACATGGAAGCAAGTACTAAAACTATTTCTGCTATTAGCAGAAGTAAATAGAAGCATAAGCTTTTTAACAATAACTAGTTACAGAGATGTAGAGAAAGTCATGTGAATGGAGCACATCAGATTTTTCTGTATATCTTGCAACAAACTATTCTTTAAAGAGCTTCTTCTGTGTGTTACTCGAGATTGACTTTTACATTAACTTTAAACCATAACAGACAGTCAGAAAGTTACTAAACAAAAAACTTCATATATATATTTATAGAGTTAACGATTTCTGAATCATTCCATGTTATTGGTTTCAATTTTAAAATACTTAAAACTTTTCTCAAACAGGAAGCCATTCCATATTTATTTTTTTTAATCCTGACTTTGGAAAGATAACCGAATTTAAATGTAAAGTGCATAGCGACATTTTTTGAAAGATTTGACCTTAGCCTAGTGTATTCCCGTATTTCCTTTCTACTTATAAGGAATTAGGTAACTGATAAGGCAATTTGTGACATATCGATTATCATGAAGAATATAAAATAATAATTTTATAAGAAATTGTTTGTTTGCAAAACAGATGGAGAGAAAGTCATGCGAATGAAAAATTCGTATGATTTTTTCATCCTGGTCATGCAAAAAGAACGGAATTTCAATTGCAATATATGGCTACCGGGTTTTGAAAGACATGTTTTGGCCCAGTGTGTGCCCATATTTCCTTTCTAGTAAGATTGAACTAAGTATGAAAACCATTTCTGCTAATGTTTATCTCGATTATCATGAGATAGAGAGAAAAAAATCTGATGTGTTCCATTCACATGCCTTTCTCTTCGTCTCTGAAACAAATTATGTTAAAAAAATTATTCTTCTATCTACTTCATTCTAATCGAGATAAATATTAGCAGGATTGCTTTATTGTAAGTAGAAGAAAAATAAGGCAATAACTAGGCCAAAGCGATTGTTAACTCTTAAAAGCTGGTTGCCATGAGCAAGAAATCGTTTCTTTGCATTCTATTAATTTCCGTATGTGAAAAGTTTAAATATTTTAAAACGGAAACCAATAATAAGGTACATTTCAAATATGGTAAACTGCACTTAAAAATGTATATGACATAAATTCTGTGTTTTAAACATATCTTCATTTTTATGTAATTATTGTCTATCTCTTATGGAAATAAAAAAAAAAAACTCATCCAGAATAAAGAGGTCTTTAGAGGCGATTGAAAATTTAAGATGTAGATTTTTATATTGCATGTAAATACCTTTAATATATGGTATTTTAAACAAACTCTTTAAAGCCACTTTTGAGAAAAATGAAAAAAAAAATTCGAGCTTTTTCCCATATAAAAGATAGTTCGGGGTGGAGGGAATTTCCTTAAAATTTTCGTGTTGCAACCTGGAAGATACTAAACTAGATACTATTTATTATTTTACCAAATTTTCGTTTTCTGAGTTATTGTATTCACACATATGCACACAGGACCTTTCCCTAAAAATCTAATGTGTTCCATTCATATAACTTACTCAACATCTCTTTTACATATTATTATTAAAAACATAGTCTTCTATCTATTTCATGTTAACCGAGATAAACATTATCAGCAGCTGTCTTACTGCTTGCTTTCTTGTAAGGAAAAGGGAAATGAGGAGATACATTAGAGTAAAACGATAGTCAAATCTTTTAAATGGTGGTTGCCATGTGGTTAAAATCCGTTTCTTTATAGCTTACAACTTTCCGCGTGAAAAAAGTTTAAGTATTTAAATCTGAAAAGAATAACAAGAAGAATCGCAGAAATGGTCAATTGCACTAAGTAAAACGTATATTACATAAATTGTGTGTTTTAAGGAGAACTTCAAGTTTTGGTTGTAAGTCTTTGTATATCTCTTACGGTTTACTAGTTAAGACAAAATTCAGCAAAATTCATCCAGAATAAAGATGAATTTGGAGCCTATTCCCAGAAAATTCAAGATATACATTTTAATTGCTATGTAAATATCTTTAAGAGACGGTATTTTAATCAAAAGCGTTAGTGCTATTTTTGAGAAAATCAAAATGTTCGAATTTTTTCCATGTAAAGGGTAGTTTGAGTTGAAGGTATATATCTCAAAATCTTCGTGATACATTCCTGGAGGATAAACACGTTTGGTATTTTACCGACTTTTCGGTTTTGAGTTATGGCCTTCACAGACACATGGACACACTCAGACCTTTATCTAAAAATGGACACGGATACGGGGGACTCTAAAACGTGTATTTTTTGTGAAATCTCCGTATCGAATTTTTGGTTGGAATGCCCGATACCATATCTATACACTATGTACATTGTACGTGCAGAGTAAGTAATAAAGTCTTTTTTCGATACAGGGACCCTAAAACGTGTATTTCAGGTAAAATCTCGGTATCGAATTTCTAGGTGGAACGCAATACCTTCTCTATGCATAGTTCGTGTAGAAAAAGTAAATATATATCTTTATATTTATTTTGTGCAATTCTAGGAGTTAATGGTGGACATTTTAAGCATATTGTTTGAAAAGTTTACTCTGTGGAGCATTTGTGATACAGAAAAACAGGATTAATTAGTACACATGCAAACTTTCCAAGGTACTGCTAAAAATGTGATAGAAGTAACTATATAAAATGTATTATGAATATAAAAACCTTTAGAAATTATTGTTAATGAAAAAGGAGAAAACAAAGTTTGAAAGTTTTATCAAACTATAAGCGAAGAGTATCGTTAATCATTTCCGAAATATTTACTGTTATATGACATCTTCCCAGTTTAAATATGCCTCGGCGTGCCTATTTATCATTTATTTTAAGATTTTAATATTTGGAAGTCTCAGGAAGTCACAGAAAATTAATCTATTTATGAAATAAGCAGCTTAGTGTTGTCTCAGCATTCATATATAATATACACATTGTTTAATTTGATAATATTTTTAAGCAGATGTTTTCATAATTGACTTGTAATAGGATGGACAAGTTTTGGGTAAGATGCTAATTAAAATATATGGGGTTATAGATTGCATTTTCAACACGTCTCATATTAAATAAAAGCATTAGAGCTACTTAGAGAGGCGTGGTTTGCGACAAAGAAATGAATTACTCTACAGTTGTGAGTTCTCATAGGCTCATTCTGTGGTACCGCAGCCGAACGGTTATCGCCATGGTACCGGCTAGGTAGACCAGATGGTTGTCCTCATCTTGTATGCACCTAGTATTCCGAGAATCCCAATCATGAGAAGATCATCACAACAAGACTTTTTTAATTCGTCTCTCTGTAGTGGGTAATGACCATATCCTGCTCAGCACTTATTACTTTCCGTGCACCTAAGATTAAACCAAAACAGGCATTACTACTATACATATTCTGTGGATAAATAAGACACTTCAGGAGTCGCAACATGGGTGATCCTTTTTCTGAAGTAATGAGACTTTCAAGGCTCGTATTTCTAGCTACAAACTTCGCCATTGGCCATTTCGGATCTTTTTATCTGTGCAAGAAATTTTAATTTGCGGACAGCTACAGAAGACCTAAATGTCTTAAGAAAAAACAAAGAATTAAAAAGCTAATTGAAGGAACCTTCCAACATTGATCTTTCATAATAAATGTCTTTTGTTGACATTGAGAGGGCATAAATGTCCATAGTCGCCATTTTTAAATTACTATGTAGAAAAGACGTGTTCCTTGAAATCAGAGTCACTAACTCTCTTGATTTTGTGTGACAGCGAGCAGACTTGCTCCGTGCATGCAGTGGATTAACACGTGATAGCAGTGATTCTTTCTATTCCATGTACAGTGTGTCATTCGCCAGTTTATGTCGGTAACAGTAAGCAATCTAACACGCAAGCCGTTGACTTTTACGTTTATGCCTGCCTAGAAAGAATCTTTCTCATTTATAGAAAGTGGCGGAATTAGTTTTAGTTTGCGGCAGAACGCTCAATTAGTAGCGCCATTACGAAACCCATGCAAATGAGCATGACAAGGACAGGTCATTTCAATCGAACTGTGTTCGATTCCAATTAATTACCAAGATGCCTGTTCATATTCATTGCTGTAAATGTGAAAGTGTTTTGTTACAAATTGATTTGCATACTGCTGGCGACATAATGCGATTACAATAGTATTAACCAAGTTAAGGAGCTTGTTGATTTATATTAATAATATAATAACTGAAATTATTTTTTCCAATTATTTATATTACTACTACCAGTTACCACTAAACCTATGAAAATATGTATATATTCATATCCGAAGTATAAATACTAATGAAAGAGGCGCAGTATAGCAATTATTTTTCAATCATGAACCTAAAACAGGTTCATGATTGAAAAATATTATTTTAAACCCAAAATGCTATGTACTGCCACAACATTCAGGGAACTAGCTGTATCTGCTTTTGTTTTCCGCGCAATTGGTCCCGCAGTGCACAGAAGGCGATTCGTAGGAGCAACGAACAAATGTGCTCTCTTTGCTTTGCTTAAACTGTAACCAGTTTGTGATCCCTGCTTTAAATGCTGCTACAGCATCTGATATGCAAAATATTGCTTTTCTTTGAAATTTTTTCAACTGCTCCTTGCGCAACACTTTTTTCCCAGTTGCTTTGCAAAATTTCGTGGATATACCTTGATAGTTTTTGCAGATATTCTGAGTGATTTTGTGTTAAAAGTAGGGACTGTTTTTCTACTACAGAAGCATAAGATTTTTCTTTGTAAAATTTAAATTGTAATCTAGCCAATCATGTTAAAACAATCACATATCAGTATCTGCCACTGTAATTTGAAAACCCCCCTTTGAAGTAGTTTAGAATTTTAATGTGACTTAAACTTTCAGCTCCCGCTTGAAAATCAATTTGCAAGGAGTACTTCACATAGTTTAAGAATTTCGTTATTAAAATTCTATAACATCAGGCAATTTAGAGACTACTTAAAATTATATAAATTTTATATAAAAAGTGGCTTAATTGTACTGAAACGGTATGCTAATTTTAAAATATCTATCTCAAAAGACGCAGACTTAAGTATTTCTATTAGATTATCCCTTAATTAGGCTTACACGAACAACTCATATTAACAAGCAATAGCTGTTAATAACACAGTAGGAGTGTACATATTTTTGGGTAACATTACGAAATACAAAATGCCAAAGAACGATTTGATTGTTACCTAATGTAATAAAACTCGATTTGGGATTGAGAAGGTGCGTATTACTACTTTCCTTAGGATAACCGCAATCTGATTTTACGTCGTGTTCTTAAATAAACGTAAATGTTTTTTTCTTCAACATTTGTCACACTAAATCGCATCTTGTCGAGTGGACTCTCTAATTATTACATCACCATGCCGCTTCAACTGCGTCTGGTGAACGGTGCAACAGTACGGTATGCCGCGAACTGTATCGCGTACATTCTGCATCTGTGGAAGCTTTCAATTACCAAACATGGTATCTATGAGTGCATGTTTAAGTCGATCAACATACAATTATTTCCAAAACACTAAAAGGTTTCATGGGAGGCAAAAGGCGATCAACAGAGATACTAATATTACAGCTAGCATCATGTTGAATTGGAAGAGATTTGTTCCATATAACCTTGCCCCGCATAAATTAACTATCGCCGCTCACTTGCGAATGTGGTGGCTTATGCTGTGTTGTGGTAAAAAGTATTTACTTATTTAACTGGAACATTTACGTTAATATTGTCACGATGATCCACCGCAAAATCGGAGACTGCAATCAAATAGTCACGACGCACTGTCGTTGTCACGTGTCGCTTCATAGCGTCACAACCCAAATGTGCCACGTTACTGTTATCCAGCTAGGGGTTGCCATCCTAAAACCAGCGTCATCACTACGCGTTTAGGAACCACGGAATCGGGGTACTTAGGTATGGGTGTAGCTGAGGTACAGGAATTCGCATGTATCTTACAGTTAACTAAAAGTAGGAGACAGTACCAGATGTGATGAAACATAATGCGCTACTTGAAATCATACGCTATGAGAGAGGTAACTGTAGGTAATAACGAAATTGCTTTTGTATTACGTTACAAAGAGATAATGATAAATTGATGTTGATGCTGTGACAATGATGGAGTTTTTGCATGTTGATGATGTTAATTTAGAACTCTTATATCCCCTTAGGGGAGCAAAAGATGCGGATTGGGGTAGCAATGACGTACAAAAGATTCTGAGAAACAAAAACTCGGGATTACCTCAGCAAATAGGTTCACACAAAATGGCTATGCTATGGGATGTTCTATCCTACGTCAGAAGCAGAAAACTGATTTAGCATCTGGCCGCCAGAGGAAGTATAACTTCCATGCTCTACATTAACCTGCAATAAGGGCTTCTACCAGAAAATTAATTTACCATTATTATAGGTAAATGCCAAATAGTCACAATATATTTGAAGGGAAATGTTAAATTTACATATTCATAATCACCTGAATCAAATATATCATAGAATAAGTGTTAATTCATCTGAAGTTAGGTGTTCAATTTTATTTCCAAATATATATGGGAGGATCCCTCGTTTTATACCCTCTCAGGATGAATGTATAAAAGCGTTTCTATCGCTTTATCTCCTGGCCTTTCCCTACATAGGGTTTGTATCGCCATTCAAAGAGGAAAAGGAATTTTGCGCAGAAGGATGCATATCATCGAGGTAACTTTATGCATTGCTGTTGAAACTGATCAGGAGGAGAAAAAGTAATTGATTTGTAACTACTTGTTAAGAGATGATTAATGGGAACAAAGGTTTAGGGCAAAAGTTACTACGAAACAAAGATAAATACAGAAAAGGGAGAATGGAAGAGGTGTAGATGTAGAAGTGACCGGCCGTTGGACAGGATATTTATGATTGATTAATGCACTTCGTGATTGAATGATAATTTGCAGCTCTTTATATTAGATACTTAAAACTTCCTGATGAGCGTTTCATTAAAGTAGGAAGGCTTTTAAGATATTTTCTAGAGCCATTTCTCTTCCACTGAGCTTTTAAAAGAACAATGTGGGATAATACCAGACGGAGACACTTGAGTAGTGGCAGCATTTAGTGACGCCCAGTGTGGTCATTACTGGCGAACATCCCGCTGTGAGATGATATAATCATTTGGCAATGACCCTTAACACCTCTTAGAACAAGATGTCAGACCAAGCACGAGGTAATGCGATCGTCATTTTTCTTTTACTACTACTCCAACATTTTCACGTAGTCTTTAGCTACCTTTCTATTTATTTCTTGTTCCCATTAATCTTGTGTTTTTTTCTATATAGTGCCCAATAACGTTTTTCACGTTTTCTGTTTTTCCTTTTGCTCACTCTGCAAGACATCCAAACAGGAATCATTGCATTCGGTCAAAACTTCCATATCCAGATTTCATTGGAAATACGAGCACGTTTAATTCTCCATCAGGGGTCTAATTGGAAACCAAAACTCATAACAATTACTAACCAAGTTTGATGGCTTTGTTAGTAATACCTCCACGAAGAAAGATGAAGATTTTCGGGTAATGTCACTCACCTCAAAACCCTTTAACCGGAATAATTTGTTATTTATTATTATTGAGGAGTCGAACAAATTGCGTTAAAAAACCTTAAGTTATAGACACAGTAATGGCAGATTATATAAAACTGTTAAGGTTTTTGAAAAACACTGGAAGATTTTACGTTCTTAAGAAATTCATAGTTGTAGTTTCTAACTCTGTTCCTATGTTCACTGAAACTTCGAAAGTAGCCCTAATTCCACTAAGCGATGGTGGAAGTGCACGCACTCAGCGAGCCTCCGATTTTTAGATTGGCGGTGGACTCCGATTGATGTTGGGCCTTGGGTAGTTGGGCTAGTCAGAGGTGAGATTTTCATTAGGACCAATTTAAAATCGCCACTCCACGAACCCTCAGCACGAGAGCAGTGAGCGAAAACACAGCTATCCCGGCTTCTTCGGCTCTTAAGAAATTTAATTTCACTGTTAAACAGCAAAAGATCAAATTTACAGTTTTTAGATCTTATTATTAGTTTACAACCAATTGAAATATTAGATTATAAAATATTCACTATGGTACGGTAAAAAGTATTTACTGTTACGAATTAGCTATATAAAATAGGTTAAACAGTATATTAAACATACTGCCACTTCCTGTGCTATCAATCTATCTTGAGGAAGGTATATTAAATGCAATATTGATGTAAAGTAATACGTTTCTATAATGTTTGAAATTCGTTATACATTGCATTAAAACATATTCAAGATATAATGCAATACAAGTGTAGTATAATTAATTTAAATGCTACTTTTTCATTCTGTTTGATGGTTTCGTATGCTTTAATTATGTATTATTATTATAATAATTATTATTAATAATAATATTAGTATTTATTCACGTAGATATGTTTGCATTGTGTCGAAATTTGGTGGCTTAGAATATGGAATATTTCTGGAGGTGATTCTCTAATCATTGGTCTTTCCACAATTGTTATCAAGAAAGTGCCTGTTCATGGTAGATGCCACTTATGTGCCTGTATGCAAATTTAAAATTATCTAAATTTACTATATTTATTATCGTTCTGATCGTGTTAAGAATATAAAAGAATTCGTATATACATTGTACAGAGAAAAAAACCTAAGATGTCCATCTTTGCAAAACGAGAACAGATAAAATGTTGTTTCATGCATTTTAAAAAAGGAAAATTATAACTTATGGGCACTTGATAGGAGAAAAATATTTTATGTTTCATATATATGTAAATGGCGTGCTATTTATGGACACTCTTTAACTACTGTGGTTCTCAGCTTCCCATTCTAAATTGGGCGTGAAAGACCGCTTAATTTTTCTGAGGCCTCTCAATCAGGATTGAGGTTCTTTTACGTGCCGTAAATTCACGATACGGGACCAACGGCTGCGAAGAAAGTCATGCTAAGGATTTTTGCACCCGAAAAAATCCATCGTCCTCAGCCGGGTTTGATTACGCTTCATTCACACACACACACACACAAACACATACATACACACACACACACACACACAGGTTGTCCCAGAATTCGACCGCACAAATTAGCGGGATCTTAGTGGGATCCTAAATAAACAGTTTCGCTAAATGTCAAAGTTGTGGTATGTTTTCTGGATTGCACATCAGTGGCCGTAAATTAAAAGAATGTGGATGCGTGTGTTCTATTTTCATTCAGAATGCTTCATTTGTTTTCCAGTATACGAAGGAATGCAGTATTAGTGCACAATCAATACATTTAAAATTATTGAATTTTTAACTTTGGAAAAATTGCCAGTTCTTTGAGAGTATGCACGTCTCTGACAACATATAGTTAATTTTAGATCATATAAAGTTAGCTAGAGCTCTTAGCCAAAATATACTGATGAGTAAATCGTATACCACTGGCCATCGAATCCCACGATGTAAAGATCGCACCTCTCTCTGAAGTTTCTATATATTTTTTTTTGTTTTTGTTTTCTTGCTTTTCTCAAAGCATTAGGTAGCAATAATATGCTTATTTTACATTTCTGAAGCCAAAACGAAAAACAATCCAGTACAAATTACGTTCAAAAGACTCTGATTGATATCTGTTTAGCGTACAATATTAAATGCAGTAATTGCCAAGGAATCTTCGCAGATTATGGTAAATAAATAAATCGGTTTGTTGAAAACATTTATGTAATGTTTGCTTGAAACATAGTAACTGAACTATGATTTTAGCGGTGGAACAAAACATCTGGGCTATTGCCAGCATTCGAACAGAGGTTCTGTATGGACGTAGCACGCCGTTTTAACCACTTGAACTACTGTAATCTTGTGCCTATGAAAATCTCGTCTTGGCTACACGTGACTGCTATGGGAACCATGAGTTGTTAAGCATTTTGTTCATATTGTAAAAGTATACACATTGTGTGTAATAAAACATATTGTTTCAGCGAGGTGCGAAACGGAGAGCATGCAGACTAAAATCCTGAGATAATCAGATCTCACGTGCTTTTTGCTTCCACGTGGTCCATTGCGGATACTGAAGAGCCTCGCTAACCAGATTTCCCTTCAATCAGATGAACACATACTGATACAAACTTAAGCTTCTTGTGGTGAGGTTCACAATAATCCTGGAATTTTTGACAGGATATGAGGTCCATTTGTTCGTAGGTGATAGCTCTACAGGGATGTTGCAACTCGTCACATCGAAAAGTTTTTCTGGTGACCTATTATATTTTGTTTTTCGGATATTGTATTATTTCTCGAAGTCTCTTTCTATTTGCTTTTTATACAGAGATGAAAAAAATAGAATTCACTTTTCTGACTAGTGCATAGTTCTTAATTCGTTTTAGGTAGGTACTTGTTTTCTACAGAGATAGTTGTCATTAGAATTTCATTTGACTCAATGATGATATTGTTCGTTAACTGTAAACTATGTCTACAATTGTTATGTACATACCACTATGTTACGAGAAGTCTACCTCGACAGCTTTAAATGCAATTGTTATTGAAACGCTCTCTATTGCACCTGAGAAAAACTTAGCACCTACATGCTATTCGTACATTACCTTTATTTTATTTGTCAGTACGAATAAATCATATTCAGTAACGCAGCAAAATGTGAACGGCTCATTATAAATTGCAAAAAGGAGACAGCATAAAAATAAATCTATCCCTGTAGGCATGAAACCTCAACTCTCTCGACATCTTAATCCGATGCCCACATGCTAACCATACCGCCATATAGTGACACTATATCTATGCTCTCCGAAATCCAGGTGCTCACGTCACGGTTCAATGCGGTTTGATCAGTGGTGTGCTCACCCATAATACATTTTATACTGTAGCAAAGAATTTAGAACCCACAAGTACCTTAATTCAAACTATTTATTTTGGACTTCTCTACAGTCTCCCAATTTGTGCGGTCGAATTCTGGGACATTCTGTATATATAAATCCTAATGTGGTCATAAGACTTTTACATGACAACTTTATGAAATTATTATATATTAATTAAACATGTATAAAGATTATTATTTATATATAAACATTTCATAAAGATCTAGCTTTTTTGTAAACGTCTAATGGTCACACCACTATTCAACCAAGCAACCTAAACAACTTGATAATCAATTGAGAAACAAGAATCAAGGAATAAATATTCAAATATTAATATTGGATTTTCTTTTAATATTAACAGATATTTTCACAAAGCCATAGCTTATATTAATACATAAACGTTTCAGCTATACTGTTGAAAATAGTTGAAATTAATGAGCAGATTCTGAGATGATTCGAAGAAAAAGCACTTCCAGATTTTCTCTCCATATGGTATAAATCCTGAATAAGAAAATACTTGAAATGTGCGAGAGTCTAGCTCATAAGCTCCTTTACGAAAATGAGTATTTAAAGGGTCATATAAGGTGATTTAATAACCTTTTACATAAAAAGTGGTACAATATTAAGGTAAGAAATACGTTTTGGAATACAGCATTGAAGTCTTGAAAGTTTTTAAAGTTAATTTTACCTCTATTATCCCTTATATTTTTTCGTCCTCTCTTTTTTTTTTTTCTATTTTAACCTCCATTTTTTATTTTCTTTTTCCTTGCTCTCCCTTCAACGTCGTTCAAATACCTTCCTAATTTCATTTTTCTGTTACTTTATTTCCTTTTTTAAAACTTTTTATTTCATCACTTTGTGATATTGTTTAATCATGATAAATTGCTTGTCATAGCCTCCATTGTTTAATTTCTCATACAGTTCTTTTGATGTTGTTTGAGTCTAACACGGGTTGTGTGCGTCATGGAGTTTTACTGGCCTCAGCTTGTCCAGTCGACTATTAAGTAATCAACGAACCGTTTTGAAATATTGACGACCGATCTTGAAAAGCGTAACTAATCTTCTGAAGGTCTTTCTTGCAGTTTCAGAAATGTCCGGGAAGAAGAAAGTAGACCGAAATATCAAGGTTACAGCGGCCTTCACTTTGTTGGAGGCTACACAATGACGACACGTATCCAAAGTTAATGTTGCGTTACGCATTTTAATTAATATCGGCATTGCAAAGTTTTAATTAACCTTTCAATAATTATGGTCAATATTTACTTTGTTAATGTTCAGAGAGGTAGATAATAATCCTGTGCCAGGAGTTCATTTGTAAATACGATTCTCTAAATTGGGGGGCGGGATGTTTAATAGGCAGATAAAGCTGAGACATTATTGTGCATTATGGACAGATCAGATGTACCCGATTTGCTACAAAGCTACTACCGTGCTACATGGACTTTATCTTTGTTAATAGAAACCTCTCAGATAACACACTCATTATTCTCGTAAGTCACCGACGTTTTGCAGTTCACCAACGAGCACGTCACTTCAAGCAATAGAAGTCACAAATGACAGCCTTTGAAGCCGACATGTTAACCTTTTGACTATCATGGTAATGCTATATTGCATTACCTTTTTAATTTCAATGTAGCAATTTTGTTTTGTTTATATTTTATATCAGCTGAGAATGTTTTAAACTGACTTCATCTTTCTATTATTTTTGTTTCGAACACGTCTTATTGGTTTATTAATCGGTTTTTTAACATTTAATTTTTTCAGAATTTACAATCGCAATTTGAAGAAACTACTCGCTCTCTTTTTTTTCCCTCCAAATTTAACTTTTCTTTTAACTGAACTTCTTTTCTCCTGAGATAATACTAATGCTTATAGCAACGTCACATATGCTGCTTATTTCCTGCAGAATTAAGCACTTTAGTTCAAAAGTATAGTTATGAAACGTAAGCATTTATCAATAACTTTATTAAGATTCGAAAGTTTTGTATTAATTAAATTTATTATTTAGTGAATATATCTTAAAATCAACCTCTTCGATGTGCACAAAGGATCGTACAAAGTTCAGTGCACTTGTAGAAATATATTGCTGTCACCAAAATAACAAGTGATTATGTATTATTACCATTGCAGATGCTTCATTTTTCCTGCCGTAAACGCTAAAATACTCACCGAATATAAATTAAATATTCTATTTAATTTATTTAAAGTATATACACTACATAGAAGATCAAACATTTGTATACCCAATATTTGTAGCAATAAGAAAAATAATTGAAAACCTCAAAGAAAGTCACGTGTTGTTAACATACTAAAACATACAAATACATAAATTACGGTATATTTTCACGCTTGCGTATGTTTGTATGTAAAAAAAAAACAAAAAAAAAAACGAAAAATTGCTTATAAATCTAATGTGTTCCAGTCACATGACTTTGCCTACCTGTTCCCCAAACTATTCCCAAAAAAGATTATTCTTCTATCTAATTCATAGTAACCGAGATAAACGTTAGAAGAAATGACGTTATTAATTGCTCAGTTCCGTGTAAGTAGAAGGGAAAAAGGGAATACGCTAGGCTATATCGATAGTCAAATCATTTAAAAACTCTCGCTATGTGAAGAGTTAGTTTGAATTTCGGTTCTCTTTGGATGGCCGGAGTAAAACAAAAGAAACACGGATGCCGACTTCCCATTTGACAAAAACATAAGAATTTAAAATTGAAACCAATAATGAGCAATATCTCGGAAATTGTTAACTCCAAAAAAGTATATGCAACACATTGTGAATTTTAACGTGATCTAAAACTTTTGTGTAGTAAGTTTTGGCTATTTATTAACGGTTTACCAGCTATGCAAAAGTCATCCAGAATTAAGAGAGCTTCAGAGGCTGTTCCCAGGAAATTCAATATATACATTTTATTTATGATAAAATATCTTATACATATGGTATTTTAATAAACGTCGTTAGAGTTATTTTAAAAAAAATAATAATTTATGAAGTATTTTCCATTTAGAGGATAGTTTTCTTGGAAATGTTCGTGTCGTATGCTTGAAAGATATTTAAATTAAATACCAAATTTGGTTTTGTTTTTGAGTCGTTCTGCTCACAGGCGCGTGCGCACTCACATACACAACACACTCATGCACACGCACGGACCTTTTCCTAAAATTTATTTTTTTTAAATTTAGAAAACCTCAGAATGTATATATTTCCGACGAAATCTCGGATTCGAATTTTTGGGCGGAATGCAGTACCTTCTCTACTTAATATGCATAAAGACGTGGGATTGAAGAATATTCTATGATAATGAAGAGGATTTAATAGTTGCACCTTCAGGGTGAATATTACAATTTCAGTATTTTAATTTATTTATTTAAAACTTATAGGTACTCAACGTTTGTCTCGTAGCTTGTTTAAGGCACTAAAAACTGTCCAATACATCTGAGTTTTTCAAGATTATGCTCAGAGAATAATGGAGCCTAGACCTCAAAATAACCCATATTCACGCTAACGCTTTCACCGTGGAAATAGACACGGGCTTTTCCTGGTAGACTATTAGCCGAAACTGTTATTAGTAAGAAAGGAATGAGTTATTAGCAAGTGGTGTGATGACCTCTGAACTCGTGAATCTGGAGTTGCCTCTACGTGGTAAGGAAGAACATTACAGTGTGGTCTGATAGCAATTACTCACTTTCCAGGCGAATGCCACTAGGAGCCGGCACTTTTCCTATGTCATTAGAGGTGTGCAAACACTCAGCTGCGCCCCAGGTTATCAGCAATTACAAAATCAATGACAGCAAATACACGTTATGATGTAGGGGGCAGTGATCAAGTGACTCCAGGTTGTGGCAACTGCCAGCAAAGTAGTCTTGTAACTTCATTGCTTAGAAAATATCACATTAAATTTCATCGCTTTTTCGATGAGAAGTATTGTTGGTGATTCTGTGAGGCAAAACGAAGAGACATGGCAAGGATAAAGGAAGAAAAAATCTGATGTGTTCCATTCACATAACTTTCTAAATTATAATCGAATAATGTCTTCATTATTTCATTCCTTTTAAGTAGAAGGTAAACAAGGGAATACTATAGGCTAAAACGATAGTCAAATCTTTTAAGCTGGTTGTCTTGTGGTTGAAATCCGGTTCTTTGCATTGCCAGGAGTTCACAAATTCCCGTATGAGAAAAGTTTAAGTATTTTAAATCTGAAACAAATAACAAGGAATATCTCAGAAATGGTCAGTATATACATAAATTGGATGTTTTAACGTGATCTAATTTTTTGTGCAGTAAGTTTTTGTCTTATTCTTACGGTTTACCACATACGCAAAATTAAACAAAATTCTTTGGGAATAAACAGGTCTTTAGAGGTTATTCCCAGAAAATTCAAGATGTACATTATATTTAGAATATGAATACCTGTATATGGTATTTTAATCAAAATCGTTTGAGACATTTTTGAGAAAATCAAAATTTTGGGAATTTTTCCCATGTAAAGTGTAGTTTGGAGGGGGGGGGATTTTTCTCATAATCTTCGTATCGCATCCCTGAAAGATACTAAACTCAAATACCAAGTTTGGTATTTTGCCGTCTTTTCGTTCTTGAATTATCGTGTTCACAGACACATAGACACACATACACGGATCTTTTTCTAAAAATGTTTGTTTTTGATATAGTATATACATATTTCCGGTGAAATCTCGGTATCGAATTTTTGGGTGGAATGCATGCAAGTACATAGTACGTGTAGAGAAAGTAAAAGGGTAAGAAAAGAGACAAGAAATATATAAACACAATAAATACAGTAAATCATACGAACTTCTTGGGGGGGGGGGCAAGAAACTTTATGTTTGAGACTCATTAACGATTCTTTCTTTATGTCACTCTCTACAACGAATACCAGACGTACGTACATAGATGGCTGACTAATTTATACATTCTACGTAAGCTCACCACAGTAAAGATTCTCATACCAAAGCGGTTTCGATAAGACAATATCAGCTTTAAACTACAGAGTTCAAATTGACAAGGTTTTGAATTACTGAAATTACTGTGTAGATTACCTTAGGAATATACAAGGTGCCTTCGAAAAGTAAGTACCGGCTTGGAACAAAATTCATTGTTCCATTCACATGACTTTCTCTACATCTCTGCAACAAATTATTGTTAAAAGGTCTATGCTTCTATTTACTTCATGCTATTCCAGAAAAAAATAGCAGGAATAGTATTATTACTTGCTTCCTTGTAAATAGAAGGGAGTGCCATAGGTTAAAATGATGGTCGAGAACTGGTTGCAATGTGACTGAAGTTCATTTGTTGCATGGACACCAGTTAACAAATTCCTGTATGGGAAGTGTCTTTAAAGCTGAAACTATAAACAAGGAATATCTCAAAGGCGATCAACTCCACAAAACATGTATAAAACATAACTTGTGTGTTTTAATAGTTAGTGTGCTCTACATTTTTTGTGTGGTAAGTTTTTGTCCATCTCTTACGGTTTAGCAGTTATACAAAATTCCTTAAAATTCATCCTGAATAAAGTAGTCTTCAGAGGCTATTCCCAGAAAATTCAGGATATTAATTTTATTTGCCAGGTAAATATCTCTAATATATGATATTTTAATCAAAATTGTTAGAACCATTTTTGAGAAAATAAAACTTTTGGTATTTTACTTACCTTTCTTTTTAAGTTATCGTGTTCACAGACACACGACACTCGCACATACGGACCTTTTTCTGAAAATGTTCTTTTTTTGGATTCCAGCAAAATCTCGGTATAGAATTTTTGGGTGGAGTGCAATACCTTCTCTATACACTATGTACATAATACGTGTAGAGAAAGTAAAAAGCATTAAGTATATTTTTCACGTTTATTTGTACAAGAAAGTACATTTCTTAACCTATTTGGTCATAGTTGCCATGGTTGCCACCATTGTTCAGGCATTTGTCATGCGGGGATTCAGCTTTATAGGCCCTCCTCAAAGAAAACTGCCGCAAGTGAAGACAGACACTGCTGAACATCGTTTTTGTGGAAACACATAGCAAAGTATTCTTATTGTGAACCACCTGTTTTCACGAATTGCCTCATCCACTTATTCAACCAAAACATTAATGGCATCAGAAGGTCGCCCTCTCCGTGCTTCGTCATGAACATTGGATCCTCCATCATTGAACTGCCTAACCCACTTTCTCACCATTACATCTGTAACAACGTTTCCACCGTAAATCTCTACAAGTTGACGAATAATTTCAGCTAGCTTAACATTCCTTTCCTTAAACATTTTGAACGACCATTAACAACTGTAAGCACAATCGATTAAGATGTAGTGGGTCAGTGGACAGACAACCAAGAAACGAGTTTGCATGCTCGGCACTGCGACATTAGTGTCGCGGTGGCTGCAGAACGAAATAGTACTTATTACACCGTATTGCATCTTGTATAATGTTAAAAGTACCTAATACTTTTCTAAGCGGTAAGATCGAAAGGGAGAATTCATATCAAAATGACTAGGTGGAATCATTTATTCTCTTTTGTGTAACAGGCTGACACAATTGACAGCGGTTTAGAGGAGGTATGTGTGTAGGCCAATGTAGCCTTGTGCTTGGAACACGAGCCCAGGATGGTGGAATGAGGAGAGAGACCCGGGGAGACTTGGACTGACAAGATCCGAGAGACGGCGCGTGCAAGCTTGCGCAGAGTCTTGTACGTTTCCAGAGGGAACACATTCGACGCCACTCAAACCCACCCACAAATCCTCTGGGGTTATTTTAAGGGGAGACTTGAACAGTCGGACCGATACCAAAATGCATCTCTAATGCCCAGCTGCAACGTCGCCTGGTCTTTCAATCCTGAGCCAGTTGATGGTGAAGGAAATTATAGATACAGAAAATAAGGGATAAGAGGGGAAACACTCCAGCATTCGCCTGCCCTGGGAAACCATGATAAACCGTCATCAGAATGTGCGGTCACTGGGAGAATAGAATCCGGAACCTCCTAAATGCAAGTGATAAACATTATCATGGAGCCATCTCGCTTGGTATTTAAGATATTCACGATAGTAAGAGACTCATATAGTTTTGAAATCGGAGTGTTAAGTAAATCAACATTTTCTTTTACTAAAACTTGAGTTAAATACACCTACAATATATTTAAATTGTAACAAACTGCTTTACTTGTCTTGTTTGGTATTAGATGTCTGGTTGGTTTCTATCTTTAAGCTTATTAAATCTAGTGCTAGATGACCAGATATTTAAAATAATTTTATTCAATCATTTAGTTCTAATAATAACTGAACTATTTTGACAGAAGTGCGTGAAACATGAAGAATAATCATAGATAAATGATAAAAGAATTATCTATAAATCAAATTTAAGATTGTATTGCTAATGAACTTATAGCTTAAATGTATTATATGTATTCCATCATAGTGCTATAAGAATAAATATTAAAATTCAAATAAATCAATCACAGTTTATTTTTCATGCACTCACCCCTTTCTTTTCCAAAGACTTAACAGCGTCATAGTGGGAAATCGATCTTAGATAAACTCCGATATTAAAATCCTGGCAAACGAGCTACGAACCCAAGACAGCAATAAAAACACAGGAACTCGTATATATAATGTCACTCAGTTTTAAAAACCGGTTTCCTTCAAACCTAATTGGGTACAAAAAGATTAACAGCACACACAAAAATCATTAAGAGGTTCAGTTTTCTGTAATCGATTTCGATTGTAACTCTTTATCTTTTTGCTTTTGATCATTTTTTACAATGTGAAGTTGTAACTTCGCGCTGTACAAACAGCTGTTCGAAAGTCTGGCAATGGCATGACATGTAGAGTATTTACACGCTACGAAAATGGGCATTATACTACCTCACGTACCATGCTGCCAAAATTATTCCTATGCAATTTAAAATAAATATTTGTATATAAGGAGATTTCTGGAGCAGCAGCAATCTTTAGAAATGTTCATCTCATATCTCTAAAAGGAGTCAAACATAAATATGAATTTATATTTATAAAACCTTTCGTTTGGAAAAAAAAATTCTCTCTATCTCTCTCTCTCCCTCTCTCCAGCTCTTCAGTCTCTCACACACATCAATGGACCATGCACATATGACAGGCAGACACACAGTTGATTTCTAATATACTTATTCAGAATTTTGTATACTTGCATTAGCCGTAAATTTTCCATATACAATTTTGTTCGAATATTTTAATTTAATTTATTTTTAGTAATAACAGGAAAAGTGCAACACCTTATAATTTTCTCTTCAGATAAAGATTCCTTCTTTTTTTTTCTTCAAGGCTGTGATACTGTCTATTTTTGATCTAATATGTTATAGTCTATACTTTCCCACTATATAAAACAATCTGATGTGTTCCTATCACTCACTTTCTCTACCTGTTTTGCAAACTCTATTCTTACAAAAGACTATTCTTTTATATACTCGCACATCGCCTAATCGAGACAAACATTGGTATACATTTAATTATTATTTTCTTTTAAATGGCTCTAACGATTTTAATTAAAGTAATATATTTAAGACAATTTTACGACATAAAATAGATATGTTGAATGTTCTAGGAATAGCCTATGAAGCCTTCTTCATTTTGAATGAGTAATGCATAACTAGTAAACCGTAAGAGATTGAAAAAATGGTACTCCATAACAAATATAAATCTCGCTAAAGCACAACATTATGTGGAATATAATATTTTATAGCGTTAGCCGTTTCCGAATACTCTTTTTCTAGGTTGCATTTTGACTTTCTCTACTTTGTAAATTGTACACAGTGAAAGAGGGTATTGGATTCCATCCAAAAATTCGATACTGATATTTCACTGGAAATACAATTTAGGGTCCCCGATTAAAAACAATTTTTAGACAAAGATCCAGTGCGCGGTGTGTTCTTCTGCGTCTGTATGTCAACAGCATAACTCAAAAACAGAACTTGGTTAACTTAATATTTAATTTCATTAGCTTCCAAGAATACGACATGAAGATTTTTAAGCATCCCTCACCTTTAAGTACCTTTAACATGGAAACAAATTTCGAAAATTTTGAGCTTTTAGAATGCCCCTAACGACTTTGATTAAAATAACATATATTAAAGATATTTACATGAATAAATATATAACTTGAATTTTCTGGGAATAGTCTCTCAAGTCCTTTTCATTGAAAATGACTTTTGCTAACTGGTAAACCGTAAGATATAGGCCTACTAGACAAAAAATATAGATCTTACCAAGATATTCAATTTATGTCATATACATTTTTGCTCTTGAGCTAACCATTTTTTAGATATTGCTTGCTATAGGTTTAAATTGTCTAATTATTTTTCATCCTGGCCAAACAAAGAGAACGGAATTACAATACCATCGTAGAGTAACCGGCTTTTAAAAGATCCGACTATCGCTTTATCTTATTGTGTATCGTTATTCCTCTCGTAAAAGGAAATGATCTGTAGTAAAGCTATTTCGCCTAGTGTTTATATTGATAGGCTTGAAGTATATGGAAGAATTATCTTTTGTAAGAATTGTTTATTGCGGCTTAGTAGAGAAGGTTATTGATTTGTTCTGATCATTAAAAAATAATGGAAATACAGTACCATAGCTAACGATAAATGTGGCTATCACTTATGTCTACTGTGTCCCCCCAAGAAACTGATAGAAAAATGGAGTTTTGTAAGATTATTTGCAAAAGAGTGGATAGAAATTAAGTGATGTTATACATCGTATATTTTCAACAGTATTTCTGTCACTGCGATATATACAGGATGTTAATGAACTATACCGAAATATTTTCACAGAATATGTAGATTACTTAAATAATTAATTTGAGATAGGAAACTTATGGCCTGTTTATTGAAATGTCGAAGTAACGTCTATAAGTTTCTGAAGTACCAGTATGCCACTGGCTAATTTATCAGCCATTCGAGAGCATAACACGAAAACCGAAGGGACATATTGCAGCGTACCTCTCTAGCATAGTGGTTATGATAGTGATTTTCAAGTGAAAGATAGTTTCCGAGTTTGGGTCTCGTTAACGTATCGTGGCACTTGATCTGGAATGAAAAAAAAAAAAAAAACAATAATAAAAAAATTTGTTCTATGACATGAATCGAACTCACGACCTTTGGAATAGTAGCTTCCCGCGTTACGCAATAAGCAACCACAGCAGTTGAAAAAACGCCTCCAGAGTAGGCTACATAGCTCATGAATGTAGTTAATGCATGCTCAGTGTCGCACTGTCAACTGATTAGTTCGAGATTTTACAGATTTTTGCGACATTAAATCTTGAGAACGCTAGTAACTAGCTGCTAAAAATCGATATTTCTATATTCGGCCAACAGTTTTAAAGACATTCTACGCCATCTGTTTCATCCTGCTTTGCTTTAACACCGACTTATGGGCACCCGATACCCACACATTTAACGCTATGTAGTTGCGTTATGTTTATCCGGGGGCCATGAATCGCAAATCTTAAATTACTTATATCGGTCATTTACACAATTTCGCAAATTATTTCGGTGTAGTTCATTAACATCCTGTATATATCTCACTAGTATTTGTTTCTTATATGATGAGAACTAATGTATTCGAGGTCTTCATATATGAACCTTAAAAGGGCATTTAAACCTATAAAGGTGTTTAGAGCTCTGAGTTAATAACCTAAAAGTATATGGACATCAAAAAATATATTAAATACACTGATATAGCAACTTTGAAAGAAAATGTAGACTCATAAAGCTCTGAGATAGAATTTTGAAAGAGTATTCATTAAAAACATGGAACATAATTTAGACCAATAAATATATTAAATATAAAGGTTGGAACTTTAATAGTGGGAGCTATTTATTTGTAACAGATACAAAAAAGATACTTGTTACTAAGTTTTACTGTAGTTCAAAGTAGTCAGCACTCCGTTTCCAGCGATGTGGAAGTCATAGGATATCCTTAACAGCAGCTGATGTGTTGATAGTTTGAATGGAGCGGTCTACTGCCTGACGAATCTCTGGAACAGTTCTGAAGCGAATGCCACGAAGTGGTTCCTTCATCTTCAGAATCAAGTCTGAGTCACAAGGGCTTAGGTTTTGAGAGCATGGTGGATGGTGTAACACTTACCAGCATCATCGACCGAACATTTTAGCCACAGGAATCTGGTCGCAGATTACGTGAACAACAATATTGTACACATTATGGGTTCAAAGGATTCCAGCAATGTGAAAGTTATGGTGCTTTCCGTGTACGACTGTATGGTGTTATCCTAACGCATTGCGTTCCTCCTCAACAGACCATCAATGAAGCGGCGACACTTTCTGCAGTACCCACCGATAATTTTCCAGGCCAGTGCTCGACCACATACAGCAAGCTGTGGCTGATCTGTTCGGATGATGGGGCTGGGAAGTGCTGAACCATCAACCCTACTCTCCGAGCTTACGCCCTTGTCAATTTGAATTGATTCCGAAGATGAAGGAAGCATTTCATGGTATTCGCCTCAAAACTGTTCCAGAGATTCGCCAGGTAGCAGACAGCTCCATTCGAACTATCAACACATCAGTCTGTGCTGAAAATATACTACGACTTCCACACTGCTGGAAATGGGTTGCACACAATACTGATGACTACCTTGAAAGACAGTAAACTTAGTATCTGTTTTGCATCAGTTGTAAATGAATAGTTGACACTATTGAAGTTCTAACTCTTGTAGTTAGACCTTTGAGCTAACAACTTTAGTACTTAGGTCAGCAAGAACATTTAGACCTTTGAGCTAGCAACAATAACGAGTATTTAGGTCAACAAAAATATTTAGACCATTGAGCTAGCAACTTTAAAGAACATTTAGATCAACAGGGATATTTAGATCTTTGAGCTAACACCTTTAAAGAGTATTTAGACCAACAAGGATATTTAGACCTTTGAACTAGCAATTTTAAAGAGTATTAGACCAAAAAAGGATATTTAGACCTTTTAGCTAAAATCTTTAAAGGATATTTAGACTAACAAGAGTATTTAGACCATTGAACTAGCAACTTTAAAAAAATATTTAGATAGCAACTTTAAAGGGTATTTAGGCCAACAAGGGTATTTAGAACCTCTGAAGTAGCAACTTTAAAGAGCATTTAGACCAACAAAGATATTTAAATCTTAGAGCTGCCACTTGAAAGCATATTTGGATCAATATTTACACCTTTCAACATCCAACTTGAAAGAATATTTAGAGCAAATATTTAATATTTGATTCTTTTAGGTACCAATTTGAAAGGATATTTAGACCAACGAAGATATCTAGAGCTCCGAGCTAATAATTTGAAAGAGAATTTAGGCCAGCAAAGATATTTAATATTTGAACCTTTGCGCTACAAACTCGAAAGAGTATATATGAGCTCTCAACTTAAGAGTTTTTAGACCAACAATTATATTATATTATTTAGAGCTAGCAATTTTTACGAGTTTAGTAACGAACGCACTATAGTTTACATGGAGCAAAAACGAGGCCAGGGTAATGTCTCTCACTTTTTACTTTCTCTACACGTACTATGTACAAAGTTTATAGAGAAGGTACTCCATTCCACCCAAAAATTTGATACCGAGATTTCTCCGGAAATATATGTTTTGATACCCCCGAGTCCAAAAACAGCATTAGAAACAGGTCCACGTGAGTCTGTGAACAGCATAGTTCAAAAACTAAAAGACCATTAAATTCCAAACTTGGCATTTAAGTTTATTATCTTACAAGAATGTGACATGAAGATTTTCAAAAAATCTCCCCACCCGAAACTATCCTTTATATGATAAAATGTCTGAAAGTTTTGCTTTTCTCAAAAATGATTTTGATTAAAATGCCGTATATTATAGATATTTACATGATAAATAAAATTTATAACGTGAATTTTCTAGGAATAGCGTCTGACGACTTATTCGTCGTGGACATTTTATTCTAAATTTTGAATAACTAGTAAACCGTAAGAAATATACAAAAACTTACTGTACAAAAAAAACAACAAAAACAACGTAAATCTCGTTAAAACACACGATATGTTGTATGCATTTTTGTAATAGAGTTGACCGTTTTCCTTGTTATTGATTTCGATTTTAAAATTATTATACTTTTTTCAGACAGGAAGTGTCCCTTTTTCTTTTCTTCTACTCTTGTCCAAGCAAAGAAATGAATTGCAATGACAATCATATAACTATAGTTTTTAAAAAAATTGCCTATCGCTTTAGTCTTGTGCATTCCTTTAGTTCCCTTCTACTTAAAAGGAACTAAGTAATTAGTATATTCTGCTAATGCAACTCGATTAGCAAGGTTTAGGAAGAAGAATAATCTTTTGTAAGGAGTTTGTTTGTAGAACAACTAGAGAAAGTCATGTGAGTGTAACCCATCAAAAATTTTTTCTCGCAAGGGGCAGAGGAGGACTTAAGAAGTGCAGCCAAAAGCCTATTGTGCTGTATGTAACCTTTGGGAGGAAAGGATTGGATGAAATATTCTAAGAGCTGTTGACCGGAACAATAAGTGATAGTTTCAGATATTTCGGGGTCCCTAATTTTCACAGATAGAGACGCTCCTGCAGGCACCCTCAGATCCGAACTGCTCTGGTTCTGTTCTTGAGGAGGAGGAACACTTACATAGCACATATTCACCGCACATCACACGCCACCAAACTATACAGTCAAGTCCTATAACTGAAAGGTGATACGAAATGAAATGATGGGGAATGAAGGTCTGCAAAAAAGTGGGCTATACGACAAAACATTAGAAGCTACACCCCAATATTTGCCTGGTGTCAAGGAAAAACAACAAAAAACTCAAGTCGGAGCAAACGAACCCGAGACTTCTCGAATGCAGGCCACTGAAAAATGCTTGAGATATCGTGCTCGATAACTGTCACATTTAAAAGTTAATTTATACCGGATCGAACACAACTAGCTTCTTCTAGAGCGTAAAAAGTACGGCTATATAACAAACCATACGAAACGTTCTAATCTCGTTCTCAGATATGTAGAGGCACTATGTTTGAAATATATTCCTCCTGTATTTATCACCACTTTCTAGATTGACATTTCTTTCAAAAAGGAATTTAATAGGGCAAATTTTAGCAGCTTCAGCACATTGTAAAGAAGCGCAGAAAGTCGTTGCTTACTGACACTTGAAATTAAGCTATTTGAGGTTAGTACATTTCCACTTGTTGAGCGCAGGGTCATCCACTATTTCGAAACCCTCACTTCCATTTTCGTTCAGCACGAGGCTTATAAGAGGTCCTTATTAATTTAGGGTTAGACAATTTATTGTCGTCCTAAATGGTGTTAGGTGATGTCATATGGTGTCCTTCCTAGTCAACATAATAGATCAAGGTAATGAATATCATTGAACTTTACAACGGTGCCATTATAAGCACTTAGTGGGCTGAACAATATTTCTCTTTCAGTAGAGTTGTTTCTAAACAGGTTTTAATGTAAAACAATTCTGGTTATTTTAGCTAGCATTTTTTTTGCCTGGAAAACGCGTTGAATTCTTAACATACTGCCTTAGAAGCTTTCCCAAAAAATGCAGATATAGCGTGATGAATAATGGATTATTGAAAATACGAAAAATATGGAAAAAAGCATTGACATTTTTCACACGAGCTAACAGTTATGTTCACGTAAATATGTAACAATGAGAGCTTATAATGCTCCTGATTTTAATATTATTGATTATATGTAATATTTTAATTTTTGTAGATTAAATATAATCTCGATTTATTTCTTTCCTTGACTTTTGAGACTTTCGCAATGAAATGAACAATTTATACATTTTTAAAAGCTATTTATTTTAAAACGTTTCTATGATGCATACCGGATTGGAAAATTTAAATTTGTTGTAATAATTATTTTCCTATATAATTGATACCTCATAAATCTTTTATAAAAATATTGTTACAATTTTGAATATTCCTCTCAAGGTAGAAATTGAACTAGGGCAATAATTTGTTTTCTGAAGCTATGTTAGAAGTGATTTTTAGCAATTTTTAGCCGATATTTGTGCAAAAAATGCTTCCTTATGCGTACAACGGAAATAAGAAATATATTAGGCTAAAACATAGTCAAACTTTTTAAGAGCGGATCACTCTATAGGAGTGTTAACTTTACCTCTCTTTGCAATCACTAGGATGATCCCCAAATATAGTAACCTCCCATTTAGGTTAAGTATTGCGAAATTTGGTCCAAGAATAAAGAATATCTAGGAAATGGTTGATTCTATAAAAACTGGTTTTAAAGAAATCTAAATTTGTTGTTTCATAAAATTTTGTCTATTTGTTACACTTTTCTAGTTAAACAGATCATTTATTTAATCTTCTCAAGTTAAAACATCATACTCATGTGGTTACTTTCCAGGCGTTGCTGAATTTGGTATTATATACAGTTTACACCATGGTTAAAGGTTATACATATATACCTTTCCCTCTATATTTGCACTTTTATATCCTATTAACTTGATCTAGTTACTTTTTCTATAAATTACAACCCCGTCAGTTCTAACATTAATATCCTTTCTTTCCTCCCCCATTTATCTCTTACTTTCCCTGTATAATTACCCAGCTGTTTCAGAAATTATTTCTTAATGTTTCCAAAAAAATTTACAATACTTTACTAGAGGTCATCCAGAGTAAAGAGAACTTTCAGGGATATTATTTTAAATTCAAGATAACATTTTATTTTACATGACATCCGTAATATATGGTATTTTAATTAAAATTGTTTCAGCCACTTTTGAGAAATGAAAAAGAAATTCATGTACCATTGGAGTGGAGGAAATTTCTTGAAAAATCTTGAAAAAACTTCCGAGTCACATCTTTGGACGTAAATATGAATACAAAGTTTGGTATTTGTCCGAATTTTCGTTTCTGATTTCTCAGATTCACAGACAAGGCAGGCAGGCACACACACACACATACACACTTACAGGACGTTTTTCTAAAACTGTTATTTTTGGACCCTGGGTTGATCGAAACATGTATTTTCGGTAAAACATCGGTATCGAATTGTTGGTGGAACACAATATATGCTCTTCTTACTATAGGCAGTGCAGAAAGTAAAAATCTAATGTGCTCCCTATCAATTTTATTGGACACCACCACACATGGATAATTTAACTTGAGACTAGAATATCTCCAAAACTATATAAACGCTGTAGAAAGAAACGTCTTGAATAAAATTTGCTAGACATAAAGGGGAAAAATAAATTCCATTTGTTATGTTTTAATTGGAGGAGAAGGTTTGTATGGTAATTTGAGGGTCAATGTATGTTTTTTAATGGCTACTAATACTTTTTATTTTGTTTTCTTATTCCTCATCAAAAACTAAACAATCATGTTGAAACCATTTTTTGTACAGGACTCTTTTACTGGTGAAGACAATTAAACATTGATGAAAGGCAGATGCACAAAGTATCACCACTGCAGGGGTCTTGTGCAGTGTAGTGTAATAATGTTCAAAATGATGCCCTTCTATCTCAATGCATTTTCCTACACTGTGAATAAACGATTGCTGTGTCCGCAAAAGCATGTCTCTTCCAATACTGGCACAAGCATTTTGTATGCGTGCCTTCAGACAACATGAAAAAGAAATTACAAAATTTAGTTCGAGAAAAGTTTAAGTACTTTAAAATTGAAACTAATAATAGTGAATATCACAGAAATGTTCAACTCGATCAAAAACACATACATGACATAAGCTCTGCATCTTTTAGTGTAGTAAGTTTTTGCCTGTGTCTTACGGTTTATCAGTTATGCAAAGGTCATCCAGAATGAGGTGGTCTTCAGAAACTATCTCCTGCAACTTTAGAATATACATTTTGTCATGAAAATATGTTAATATAAGGTATTTAATCAAAATCGTCAGAGCCATTTTGAGAAAATCCAAATGTTCGATTTTTTTTCTAAGTAAAGGATAGTTTGGGATTGGGGAATTTCTTGAAGATCTTCATTCTTGGAAGATGCTGAACTTAATTTTGTAGTTGGTATTCAAACGGCATTTTGTTTTTGAATTATTTATTTACAGACAGACAGACACACATACAAACTTTTTTCTAAAACTGCTTTTTTTTTGTACAGGAACCATAAAGCGAGTTTCCAGTGAAATCCTGCTATCGATATTTTGGGTAGAATGTAATATCTTTTTTGCCTGTGCACTATGTACTATTAAATAGCGAAAATAAAAATGACAAAGTAAAGATCAATTTGAACCATTAATATTGAATATTTCAGAATTTCACGAAGTCACAAAAGATGTTATTTGGAAAAAGTGAGTATTTTAAACATATGCACCTTTTTGTGTAATTCGTTTTCGTCTATCGCTTAACGTTTAGCAGTCATACCAGTTTATATGCATTTCTTTGTAAACGAAGGGGACTCCTCAAGCTATTCCCAAAAAATTCAAGACATATACTTTGTTACCACGTAAATGTATGGAATTTTGATCAAAACCAATTTTCTTTTCAGAAAATCAATATTTTGAAAACATGTTTCATGTACAGGGTAGTTTAGTGTGGACTATTTTCTTATCACTAACATATCAAAGTTAGTGTTTTAGAGACGTTTAGTTTTTAAGTTATGTTGTTTGCGTGCACACACTCACACTCATGCACGGATCTTTTTCTACACTCACACTCATGCACGGATCTTTTTCTAAAAATATATTTTTCGGATTATTGGGTGAAACGTAATCCCTTCTCCACTTGTACGCCATCGAGAAGTAAATATGCTTTTTTTTTTTTTTTTAATTCATAGGTTTTCAAAGCATATGTTGCCATTAAAATTTGGTGGTCGAATGTTTGGGTGGAACGCGAACTACAGGTTTAAATGAAACTATGTATTATAAATTCATATGTTACATATATCTAAAGTCTCCATACACTTAATACACTATTCTGAATACTTTCATTCTTAGAATAAACAAAAGTTTAAGTAATTTTTTACACTAGCACGTAAGGAATTTCGGATGACCTTAAGTCCAGGACTTTATAGATTGTCACCATACTATCAATCCGTGTTAATTAATTATTAGTTCACTGACGTAGTGCGTAGGCTAAAGTTAGAATGATAGAAATAGTGTAATGACGTAAGTTACCATGGTAGCTCAGTTGATTAGAGCATTGACATGGTGAACCAAATTTTCTTAGTTCAAACTCCGGCTTTGGAACTGAATTTTTGATTTGTATCTACCTTTTCATCTTTATTCTACCCTCGGTATCTGTATGAGAACAATTAATTAGCAAAGTAACTAGATGAAATTTCAGTATAACCTCAAATACCAAACCTTAGTTGCTGCGTAGATACATGCCTATACTCAGTAGCAAATTTTCGGTTGAGACTAAACTACTCATGCGGAGAACAGTTTCCCACTTTAGCTCTATGGAGTAATAAGCTATAAAGAAGAAAGCTGCGGACTAACGTCCTAGAAATGAAAGGGCAGATGGACTGTCGGCCCCCAGCTACAGTAGAGCTAGCATCCAGCTTCGAAGCTAAAGCAGAGAAGTTGCAGAAATATCAGGGGTTTAGTCGGCCTTATCAAAGCCGCTGCTACCGTAGGCATCCCAGCTTACTGTTTATGATAAAGCCTGTGCAGGTAGGGGATTTAGACCTCATGCTCTTTATCCAAGCAATGATGATGACGTCAAACGCACAGGTTTGGTCCAGGAAAATCATAAACATCCGCTTTTGAGGAAGTAAATATTCCCAAGAAAAATACATAGCTTATGCTTTGAAACTTCGAGTGCTGGGATTGTTCTATCCCAATAAAATCATATGCTCAGAATTACAAGCTTATACTTGAAATTGATCATAAAATTGAGATTTTTACTATGCCAACTGCTGCTATTTCGCAACATAAAGATATATAAATTTATACATATTCCATATATTCTTAAGTTGTTCTAAAAAGTTTTCTATGCCCCGATTTTAGCAATTGATTAACATAGAACGAGTTAAGAGAGGACTCGCCATCGATCAAATGAGGATATCTACCTCCTCCCCTCAAAGCCTCGTTCCCAGGGATTAGAGAAGATGCCGGATACTACTACAGCAAATAAATATAAATATAAAAACAAGTAACTAGAAATTAAGTAATTTGTGCCAAGACACTAAATTATTTGAATGTCTTATAAAACGGAATTTAAAACCTAAGTATTCTCCTGAATATGATATATTTAGTAATATCAGTGGAGTGTTATTTGTATTTTTCTAGAACACTGTTTAGGCTAGTAGCCTGTTATAATTATAAGGCACAAAAACAAGTATTGACGCACTCAGCAACAAGTAGTCACTGCCTCACGTAGCCAATATTGGTGCTCACGTGTGACCGTTGCATTTAATTCCTTTACCGTAGACATGCCTACCCAAGCATACACATATGGAAACTGTACATGAAGAAATAGACAATTCATATTGAGCATATGGAGAAGTGTTTCTCTACTCCAAGCTTCAGTACATGCCTTGCAGGTTCACACACTTGAAGTTTTAATGTGCTTACAGTTTCCATTAGTAAAAGCAGAAGAACTTACCAGGAAGTTCCACCCGAGAGGAATGATTTCACAACGAATTATGTATTTTACAGCGTATTATAAGTGCACAACAAAATCTTCAGTTTTATTTTAATTTATGAAATCCCAAAGAAAAGAAATCTAACGAAGTGTATGTCTTACAATATAAGTAGTTTTAATCTGTCTCACCTGAGGCTAATTCCTTGTTTATTAATTCAGGTTGGCGCACAAAAAATCGGCCCCAAGAACTAGACTGGTCGTCCTCTCCCGCCAATAGTTGTTGTCTATTGCTGCAATGCTGTTGCAACTACGTTTTATATAGTCAGTACGAAAGCCGTTGCAGCCTTTCGGACTTCGTGCGAGTCAATCTCACGAATTCATGAAAGATTCATAGAAGAAAAGGACTGTCAAGAAAGGATTGTGGTCACCTCATTCGCCGGACCTAACCATCTGTGATTTGTGTCTGTGAGGTAGTCTAAAGGGAAACGTGTATGCAAATAACCCCAAAACGTTAGAAGACTTAAAGAACAATATTCCTAATGAAATTTGAGAATCGATGTGGTAGAGTTGCTCAAAGTGTAAATTAATATGCTAGGGGACGTTGTCTATTGTGTTTAAATGATTGTCTATTTATATTTAAATGTTCTGTCGTGTTTTCTGGAACACCCTGGTCAACCTCACTTGAAGTCAGTTGATTGTAATAAATTATTATATATTTCACTTTTCGTTTTCGAATTAAGATGATCAGAACCACAGAGGTTCAGCAGTGAAGTTTAGTTATCACATTTTAGTAGAACATTTCCTTTACCTACTTAGAGTTGCTGGTAGCGAGAGCGAGAGCGAGAGCGAGAGAGAGAGAGAGAGAGAGAGAGTAAAATGACATGCTTTTTATTGAAACTTTTGTATATTTTGGCAATTTGTCTCAAAAAATAACTATTCTTGGATGGTAAGTATTATGGTGCAAACAGAGTACAAGACGACGGTTTCGAAAAAGGTAAAGGAATAAACTAGTGAAAGTCCCCCGCATCTAGGGCTGAACACCGAAATAATAATGGGCCCTTTGTGCTTCTACCATGGACCCTCAACGGGGATGAAGGAAAAGATGACAAGATCAGGATGTGACGTGGCAATCATGGATGGGGTCTCCAAGGTTTCCAGTTCAACGCCGTTAAAGCCCACCCTCAACCCTACACATCTGAAGGGGTGCTCAACCGAGAGAAACCGAGGCGGGTCCTAATCGTGCTATCTGATGCCAGAAAGAAACTTCTACAAAGCACACCTTCACCCTCAGCCGCAATATTTCGAACACCATCGCCAGATCCTACAATACTGAAACAGATGGCAATGAAGGAAATGAAGGCAGTGAGGGACAAATAAGTTAGGATAGAAGAAGCTCAGCATTCGTTTACCAACTGGGGAAACCACGAGAAATCCATTGTCAGAGTGGGTAGTCGCCGGAAATCGAGCGGATCTCCCAATAGTGCGTCTCGATGCTACCACAGTCATTTCGCTCGGTTAATGATTGTGTTATTTGCTACACTCTGTTCTCTTCTGATTTTTCAAACATTACTATTGTTGTTATAGTATATAAACACTTAATCTAGGTTAAAAAGTCCATGTTTGGATTAGTTTTGCATAGCTTTAGTTGAATTTACGTTTAAAAAGAATACTCAGCCTATAGTGAAGTTTAAGAAGTAAATGAAAAGAATTTAACATGTTTTAATGTGATATTCATAAAACACTAAACGAAATGCAGTTCCACACAAGACTATTCCATATATAAAATTAGTGACAAAAATATAATAGCTTTGTAAGAGGTTTAAAGATACGAGATATTTGTGATCGCCCAATTTTTAGAAAACAAAATATACACGCAGCGTAACAAAATGCCCCAGAAGTAAACGAGAAAGATATACAAATTAAAGGATAATGAAAGAAACAACCAAACGTGGCCCCAAGTGAACGGTTTATCTCCATTCTTCTTATTGATTTCATTTTCTGTGAAATTTAGATAAATCGGAAATCGAAATTGTTAAGCAGGTTTTCCTGTTAGATATTTGCACTTTCACGCTATTCATGTGTAGGCGCTTAGTTGAAAATCTGAACCAGACCTGAAAAATTCAATTCTACGGCCGGGACTCGAAAGGGGTCTTTAGTCGATGCTCTTACGATTGCGATTATGTGGTGCGTTATTCGTATGGACATTAAATATTCTCATCCAAACTAACCGACCGGAATGGCTCAAGCGTTAATGTACATGGCCTGAATTAGGTAGGTCCTGGGTCGATCTCCAGCGAGCGCCCGCACAGACTTATGCGGTTTTCGTAGTTTCCACGGAACGACAGGTGTGGTTCATAATTTTCTTCTTCTTCATCATATCCTTGTCATCTGGTTTTTTTTTTTGTTTTTTTTGAGTTTGAAGGGCCGCGCGACAGTGTTTGGCGAATTGCAGCTGGGTGGTGGTTGTGCGCTCAGTAAAGATTTCTTCCAGGCATCGTTGGCCAGGGGGGGGACAACCCAGTCAGTACCTGCCTCCAGAATTCCAGTTTTGTGGGAGTGGACCGGCGACGTCAGGCGAGTTCCATCTGAAACGTTAAGGATGTCATCCATGTTTGCGGCCGTCGTCACCCGGATCTAGTTGCCCTTCGGGTGTCCCCCTCATCATTCACTCCCAACCAGGAGTTAGCTTGTCTGAGGGTTACAATGTCCTATGGACGATGCTGTGCTCTAGTGATTGGAGGTCCCATCCGCGATAATCCTGATCCTACAACTCATCCAAATTACATACATCGATAATATGCGTCAGGATATATATACAGATTAACTCAGTGCTAAAGGATTAGCACAGAATCCTAAAGATCTATGGTTCGGAGTCTGGTAATGACATTGGAGTTTTAAAGCGAGATTATACTTTCCAAAATCGCTTATAAGAGGAACAAATAACTTTTCAATATGTTCACTGTATTACCACTGTATTACAATTTTATGTACACTGTATTACCGTTCTGCGGCTACATTATATTTAATTGAATGGTTTAAATGATGCTATTTAAGGAATCCTTAATAAAGTGAAGTACTTTTTAGAGCTGTTAATTTAATCGATTAATCGAACCGATTAAAATTGTTTGGTGAAGGAAAAATAACTGCTCTGCGTGGTACGAAACTTGTGTCTTGCACTCTTATTTTCCATTTAGTTTACTAGGTTAACTGTTGAGTGTGTGTAGAGTAAGAGGTATTCCTGTCTTTCTTTCAGAATGTTACATATAATCATTTTCACTTTACACATTTTAGGAAAGGAAATACCAGCAATCTATTGTTTGCGAACCCTTACAAAAACACGATGAGGCACAATGGCCAGGGTGGGGAATATTCTTAAGCGACTGTTATTAGGAAATTTCCAGGTAATGCATACATAGTTGACAATTGTTAGAAATACAAAGTGGAACAAGTGATCATTTAAACCTCAGTTTTCGTGTGTGGCTGTTATTCACATAGTTTTGGTGAAATTCATTAAAAATGTGGTTTATGAGCCAAGACTGCAAAATTCCTTGTGAGAGAGTTATTGGAAATATTGTTACTGAGAGCAGGGCTTCCTTAGTTTGGAAATCCTGGAGTAAAGAAGTGTGACTGCAAGTAACTGTTAATTTCACATTTTCAAAATTGTATGTCATTAACTTACTAATATTGAAGAATATTAAAAATATGACTTAACTCTCTTTATGGATCACTTAAAGGTCATCAACTATAAATTAAACATTTAATACTATAAACATTTATGTTTTATGACACTATATATATATATATATATATATATATATATATATATATATATATGCCAGGTGTTTTTACACAATTATAGTGTGTGAATATGATTAAATTCTCTTTAAAGTTCATAAAAAGAAGTAATAAAATCGACAAATCGTTCAATTAATCGATTCTTTGAAGTATTACTCCTATACCAAGTATGTCATATTGGACGGTAAATGAACGGGATGATGCTCAACTGAGACTGGGGTCCCTTGAGATTATTTGTACCACATTCGTCTTCTCAGGATAAGTGAAAATCTCTAAAAACCTTAACTAGATATCACACCTCAACCAAGATTGAAACAAGGGATCTCCTAAATATGGCGTGGTGGCGGGTTAAATGATGCTTTGGCCATCAAATTAAGAAATAAACACCACAGAGATTGTATGTTAGTCTCCCTAGTTACGTACATTTAAAAGTTTTCGTGAATACATATTTTCTAAATATAGATGCACTTATTTGAGCCATCTGGTGTGTTACATTCACATGACTTTCTCGATCTATTCTGCGACGAACTATCTTTACCAATACTTAATACTTATTCTTCCATTTACTTCATGCTAATCAAGATAAACTTTAGTGGCATAGGTACAAGGGAAATAAGGGAACATACTAGTGATATATATCTTTAAGAGTGAGTCGCTGGCATTGATGACGAACTATGTATGATAACATTAAAATTCCGCTCTTATTACATGACCAGGATGATAAAAAAATAACGAACAAAAGTGAATAGACTTCTTGTTAAAGAAGTTTAAATTCTGAAAAATGTAAACAAAAAACGGGAATAGCTCGCAAATGATTAACTCAAAAAAGTGTTTTTGCCTGCTTTAACGAGATCTACATTTTTTGTGTCGTAGCATTTCTGTAATTGCTACGGTCTGACAATTATACAGCCGTCATTCACAATGAGGAGATCTTCAGAGGCTATTCCCAGGACATTCAAGATATATTTGATTGCTCATAAAATGATCCACGTGAAAGGTCGTTTGGAGTTTGCGACGGTAACTGGGGGTTCCGGGGTCGTAACCCGGGTGCAGATTTTGGCTGTAGGAATAGTGTGAATATGTGGGTGCCCTAGCTCAGGATTTTGTTAGCATGGAGTCTCTTTTCAGGTGTGGTAAGACACAAGTGATTTTCTTCAAGTTCCAGTTTGTTATGGAACTCATTTGTTCATTTTGCTCGGCCTTTTCTGCTGTCGAACACACACGTATATCTCCTAAATTTTCTACTCTTAAGTTACGCTTTAGCCGACCGCGCCTATTATTACTTGTTACTTTTGGTGCAGTGAGTTCGTCCGTACTCAGGTCTGTATTAAATTCACTATTTCCGTCAAACTAAAGGTAGCCTGTGCGGCTCCAACACGGACCCCAAATATCACACCTTTGCTCTGTGGGTGTTCTATGCCAAGTGCCAAAAAGTGTCGCCTGACCAGCAAGAGAATTGTTTCCCTTTTCCTGTTATGTTCACCCTCTAGCAGTGTAACCTCACCCCTTCGGTTCAATGTCCTACCCTTAACGATAGCTCGTGACAACTCGGCTACTTAAACGTGTTTAAAATCTTTCTTCCCTGGCCATTTTCAATGTACATTTGTCCCCTCTTTGTAATTTATATTATTTGCTATACTTTATATTTCCCTTTTAAATAACTTTTAGTACCTCGACAAGAGATGTACTGTCTCAAGTTTTGAATTTTAGCTTTGTTGTGAAAATCTTGCTGTCGCATCCTTAGAAGATGCAGAACTTAAATATCAAGTTTCGTATTTAACCAACTTTTCATTTTTTAGTTACCTATGCTGTTTGCAGAACACACACACACACACGCACATATGCACATACGCAAGCAGACAACCTTTTTCCAAACATACATTTTCCGGATTCAGAAGGATTCAAATCATATATTTCGAGTGAAATCTCGATTTCGGACTTTTAGGTGGAATACAATACGTCCTCTTCTTATTATATATAGTAGAAAAAGTAACTTACTGGAAAAAATCTGATGCATTCCATTCATATAGCTTTCTCTAGCTGATACATATATAAACTATTCGTACAAAGATTAATCTTTTATCTACATCATGTTGATTGAGATAATCATTAGCATAATCGGTCTTATTACTTCTTCCTCGTAAGTATGAGGGACATAAATAGATACATTAGGCTAAAGCGATAACAAAATCTTTTAAAAACTGGTCGCTATGTGAAACAATTGAGGTTCGGTTCGCTCAGCATGCTCCCGTTTGAGAAAAGTCTATGAAGTTTAAAACCGAAACCAACAACAAGGAATATCTCAAAAAAGGTCAACTCCACAAAAAGAAACGTGTATCTGCATTTGTTGTGAAGTAAACTTTTGTCTATCTCTTACGTTTTAATCATTATGTAAAATTCTGCAAAACTCATCTAGAATAAAGAGGTCTTCAGAGGCTATTCCCAGAAAATTCAAAATATACATCTTATTTGTCGTGTAAATATTTTTAACATACGGTATTTTAATAAAAATTGTTGAAGCCATTTTTGAGAAAACAAAATTTTCAAAAATATCTCCCTGTAAAGGGTAGTTTTGGTGGGGGATTTTCTTGAAATGCTTTGTGTCACATCCTTGGAAGATACTAAACATGAATATCAAATTTGGTATTTAACAGTCTCTTCGATTTTGAGCTGTGCTGTCCACACACACACACACACACACACACACACACACACACACACACACACACACACACCCGCGCGGAGCTTTTTCAAAAAGAATGTTTTCTTCTGACTCAAGGGACCTCAAGACATATTTCTGGTGAAATCTCGACATCGAATTTTTGGGTGAAATACAATACCTTCTTTACCTATGTACATTATAAGTGCATACGTGCTACAGAAAGTAAAAGTTGATTTGAAGGGCTTTTGTTTACGCAGTTTTAATCGATATATTACTGAAATGTTTATCGTGTTTTTAATAAATGAATTTAATTCAAGAAATATAATTTTTTTTAAATAAATAATTAGATACTAAAGGATTTATATGATCATTACAAAATAATTTTACAGAGCACTAAAGGGTTGTAAAATTCCTACATATCCAACTTTTTCCGTTTCGCTTAAATACGATTTGACTGATAAGGTACTTTTAATACTTTGTTTCTTAACGTTTTTTTGTTGATTGTCAAGATGATATTAGCGCCACCAGTGTGCCAGAGTTTCGTCCCGCAGAAGTTTTTATATATTCCAGTAAATTTACTAATATGTGGTTGTCGCTTTTAAACTTATTTAATAGCCTTTTCCTGGGATTTGTACCCGAATTTTGGGGTTCAGAAGGGTAGCGTCTAACCAACTGGGCTACTTAGAACCGATTGATTGACTAAGGAATTTGTTTTCGGTCACATTTAGTTGTTTCTCTAAGATTTGAGATGTTACTTAATAAAGGAACACGGGATTTGACGCCAAAGTTAAGCTTCCGTAAGTTCGTAATAAGGTTCTGGACTGACTTAGAATTTATTTGCGTCATATTTTGTGGTTCATTACTGTGCATGAAATAAGTTGAAAAGCATGGATATAGCTGATTATGTATGGCATGGGAAGGGACCCTTCCTCTGCAGGTGGCTGGAGTTGTTTTAGCGGTGCGGCATGTACGAAGCCATACTGTAAAACCTCTGACCTACATGCATAATGTCAGTAAATACAAAAGCAACCCAACAAAGAGCTGTCCCCAGCATACCGGTTCCATAATGGAATTAAAAAACGAGATGTGGTCCACATAGCTTAGCACTGGGGCTCTGACAAATAGAGGAATGTCAGAGGAGCATATTGGAAGCGGGCAGAACCCACCAAGGTCGCAGGGACAGGGACGTATCTCACAAATTACGTGTGTCAGTAATTGGAAAGTCCTTGACCTTTTCCACACTGGAGCGACAGAAATGGGACACCAAAGACAGCGCCTGAGGGAGAGCAGGTGGTCTTCAAGAAGTGTCGAGCTAGCCATGCATGACCGACGTCACTACTACTACTACTACTACTACTACTACGATAATTGTTATTATCGCCTTTAATTACATGGTTCCGATCGGCGGTATTGCCTATTAGCAACGGTGTTGCACTGGTGTACTGTTGAGTTTCAATTTTCTTTGATTAATTTTTATTCATTAGATCACACACATCCACACTCATATTCATACTCCCAGACTCTGGGAAGAATAGAGTAATCTGGGCTGGACAAAAATTCCTACCTCCCAGCCGGGAATCGAACCCAGAACCCTTCGCATAGCAGTCAGGCGCTCTACCGATTGAGATATTCCACTGAGTGTATTGAAATGTTGACCGTATCATGTATCTGCACACAGAACTATGATTGCAAAGTTTGGTAGTATTAGGTAGTTTCTTGGATATACGTTTTAAAACACGTACTTAAGCTATTTTACAAAATATGCTTCTTACGATATAAAGTTCGTACACAACTTTAAGCAACATTTCAGATTTGTGTTCCTTATTTACCAAGACAGTACGTTTGCTAAGAAGTATGCTTAGATTATTCGTGATGCTGACCACATCTCTCCGTATCAGTTGGATAATAATCCACCACGTATATGAGGATAGGCCCAGGTTGCAAGCGGACCTTGGTGATACATTTCTCAATATACGGTAATTAAAAGTTTTATGTCGTCATGAAACGTTGTGTGAGCTTGTTAGGATAACACAAATGCCTTATGTTAATGACGATATAAAATGTTTTAATTACCTATATTGAGAAATCTATAACAAAAATTATAATCCCACCAGGGAATTTACATATGCATAAAACTGCTCTGATATTTAGCTTATATGTATATATTTTATTAAATTGTGCATATTTTTGCTTAAAATACACAATTTAGAATCTGATTAACACATTTGCAGATAAGTTTGTAAAATATCTTTTTTGGATAACTTAACAAAAATGTACCGACTGCCTCTGCGGTCAGGTGGTCAGTGTTCTGACTTCTTGTCTAGAGGTTTCGGGTTCGATTCGTGACTGGGGCAGGGCATTTTTCTTTAACCATAGTCATTCCTCATCCCCCACAGTCTGGAACTATGAATGTGAGAGTAAAAAACAGAAAAACCAACATTAAGAAATCTACAGTTCAGCGAGGTAAACACCAGTCAAGTCAAAGTCCCCGATATGACCATAGAAGTTAAAGTGTAATTTTATAAATCAGTTTTACGCAGTTTCACCTGTTGAACTCCTTTATTATGACATTATTAATTCATCAATCATTTAAACAATTAATGTTAGATATAACTTAAATTTTATTTTACATAACTGGTGATAATAGTTGTGATAAATCAAGTTATATGCTATTCCTAAATTTAATGTTTTGACGACAATATTATCTTTCACTTTGGATACGTCCATTAGGAAGTGGTTGTAAGGAATTATGAAATTGATATTTGATTTATGAATTCTGTTTAATTGTATTATTTGTATTGCTATCTTTAACACTTGTGATTATATTCGGGGCTTTGTACTCAGAAACCACTCACTGGTGCAGTAGTGTAATTACTCGCTGAACTGTTTTACACTTAATAACATATTCACTCACATCCATACTTCCAGACTCTGCTGAAGTTGGGGTTCTGTTAAAGAAAAATCCTGACTAGCCGGCAATCAAATCTCGCACTTCTGAGGTAGTCATTAGCATGTACGTTTTTGTATGAAATGTTCAATATCCCTGACCTCTGCGCACCATTGGATCTGAAAAAGATAACAAATATTAAACAATGGAACTGTGAGACAATTATATGCGAGGGAAAGGATTTGGATAGCTTAATGTGAGAGTTGCCGCGACCCCTTTCCCTATATAATACCAATACCAATATGGGAGAATTGTGAAAGTCCGAAAATTATTGTTAACTTTTAAGCTGCACCATACCTATGCAAAGGCTACCGATGTAGTAGCAATATTATTTAGCTCATTCCATGCTCATAATGATTATGTTCCCAATAATATCTCTTTACTGAAGTTACTTTAGAGCAATAATTATTCTAATACGATATTGTATAATGCAATACTTCTAATCATCAAATATGTATTTTATTGCTTTGTTTAGAATGTACGCAAAGAAAGAAACATTCAACACTGCATGAAGTTTTGCTTGAAGCTAGATGGACTGGTAACATTTATACGGAATTACACTTCTACGGACAGACATTTCCAAGAACCAGTTCTTCTACCTGGTGAGTCAGAAGTAAAGAACCTTAAGCCTAACAAAGAGGCCTCAGAGCAAAACTAAGTACTCTTTCATGCTCAATGTATGTTTCACTGAGAACCGTGGAAGATAAAGAGCGTCCACAAACGAACCTCAGTTTCATCTTTCTTTACGCTAGAAGATAATTGTGTGCTTTCTTTCAAATTTAAAACGGTTCCCCTGCGTTTGTTTTCAACCTGCCTAAAATTAACCCTGGCCATGTTTAGAGTCAGGCTGAGAATTGAAAAAACATTGAAAAATATGAAGTGTTACATTAGCATTACTTTCTCTAGCTGTTCCCCATCACACGTTTCCAATTAAAGATTATTCTTTTATGTACATCATGGTAATCGAGATAAACATTAGTATAATTGGTCTTATTACTTGCTTCTTTGTAAGTGGGTAGAAGGGAAATAACAGAATCCACTGGGCTAAAATGACAGTCAAATCCTTTAAAAGCTGGTCGCTATGTGAAAAAATGAATTTAGATTCTATTTGGTTGCTAGGAATAAAACAAAAGAGGGATGAAACGAAAGATGACTTCCCATTTGAGAAAAATTTAAGAAGTTTAAAATCGAAACCAAAAAGAAGAATATCTATGAAATGGTCTGATCTATTATAAACAAGAGAAAAATGATAAACTGTGCGTTTTAATGAGATCTACAGTTTTGGAGATAATTATTGCCTATGGCTTACGGTTTACCAGTTATACAAAGATCATCCAGAATGATGAGGTACATTTCGTTTGTCGTAAAAATATCTTAATACGGTATTTCAATCAAAATCGTTGGAGCCACTTTTGAGAACATAAACATTTTTGAAAAATTATCCATTGAAAGGGTAGTTGGGCGTGGGAGAATTTTTCCGAAAACCTTCGTGTCGCATCGTTGGAAGCTACTGAACTTCAGTACCAAGTTTAGAATTTAACGGATTTTTCGTTTTTGAGTTATGCTGTGTACATATACGCACGCGCGGATCTCATTCAAAAAATGATGTTTTGAATTGAGAGGAGCATAAAACATATATTTTCGGTGAAATCTACTATGTAGGTATATTGCATGCAGTGCAAAAATTCGGCACCACAACCGAACTCGGATTTTCGACGTTCCGTGGCAGTATGAGGAAATGAAAACCGTTGATTGGAAGTACGGTACAGACAATTAATGATTCAAGTTTTATCAGCGCTCTAACCATACTTATTCCGAGAAAAGGTTGAGTAATTATTATGCTAAAGGAACCTGCTTATGGATTTTAATTTTTTTCCTTAACCTTAAAACCATTTTTATTTATTCTACACGTACTCTGTACATACTGTATAGAGAAGGTATTGTATTCCATCCAAAAATTTAATACCGTGATTTCACCGTAAATACATGTTTTCAGGACACCTGAATAAAATCATTTTTACAAAAGGTCAGTGTATGTGTGTAAGCATAGATCAAAAACGAGAAGTCCATTAAATACCAAATTAAGTTGAATACCTTCCAAGGATGCGACAAGATGCACAGATAGAAGATAGATTTTGTTTTTCTCAAAAATGGCTAACAATTTTGATTAAAATACCATATACTAAAGACGTTTAAATGGCAAATAATATGTATATCTTGAATTTTCTGGAAATAGTCTCTAAAGACCTCTTCATTGCGGATGAATTTTATTGAATTTTCCATAACTAGTAAACCGTAAGAGATAGACAAAAACTTACTGCACAAAAAATGTAGATCTCGTTAAAATACACAATTTATATCACAATTTTCTTTTCATGAAGTTGACGATTACCAAGGTATTCCTTATTATTGGTTTGAGTTTTAAAATAATTAAACTTTTCTCATGTAGGGTAATTGCCAAGCTCTGGCAATACAGAGCAACGATCTTCAATCATATAACGAAGATAGTGTTTATAATATTTGACTATCGCTTTAGTCTATTGAATTCCCTTATTTCTCTTCTACTTACAAGGAAGTAATACGACCATTTGTGAGATCTTTTATTTATCTTGATTAGCACATAGTAGAGAGCAGGATCAGCTTTTGTAAGAATAATCTGTTATAGATAATTTTATTGATATTGAATTTTGGTAATTTTCTGAATATAAAATTAATTAACATTTTAAGTCTAGTTGCAGTTATATAAGTTGAATAAAGAATTGAAATTAATCCAAATCCTAGAAGAATCAATTTGAACGGAACTCATCGGATTTTTTTTTTTTAGTTTACTGTTGTAGATCATATCGAACGATAAAGGAAATCGATAAAATGATACTCAAATGAGCTCGGGGTACAAGAAGCTTGGAGTTACTCGATATTCTTCTTTTTAGGGTAGTGGGAAACCCCGGAAAAACCTTATAGGGGTAAAGATCTCATGAATGCGAGGCAGACACCCACATATACACATGAAATATAAAATATTTGAGCTGCATGAACAAGACTTTGTGTGCAGCCGTTAGAGAATCGGGTAAAGATTATAAATTTGTCCATAGATTTCAAAAGTTGCTCGCTCTCGTATTGTAAATTCTCAATAGAAATTTAAATATTTTACCTAAAGAGAGATAATTTTGTAACTCATTTTATTCATGTGTTATAGACCTATATGGACGAATGCCATGTATCGGCAAAGTTTGTAATAACAATTGCTAATGTAGGTATTTCAAGGTGCATGATAAACGTAATAAAAATGAAAAATGTTAACCATCATTTTGTCGACATTTTCCATTTATGGTTGCAGTTTTAAATAATTTACTCAGAATTTCGAGGTTTCCTATGCCACTGTTTAGTTAGATTAGAATTAGTTATTTGCAAATTGTAAATGTAAACATTCTGCGTTCAACGCAAGCTAGGAGACCAATAAATTTAACTCTTCCACTCTGATACTATGTATTAATTTGTGTGAGAGAAGGTTGTTTGAATAAAGACTTTTAGGTTTGAATGATTAATTTTTCTATATATACACTAGTGCAATCAACCATGATAGTCCTTTATCTTTGCTTCCCAAAATTCAACGTCCTTGGTGGTCTTGCTTGAAGGATACATGGTCCTGCATAGACTGCGCACTGAACCAAGAAAATGTCTCACAATGCCAGCAGCAGGCCTTTGTATGGCCTTATACATCAACAAAGGCGATAATGAGTTTGTGATTTAAGAATATGTGATATTGATTTTTAAGTCAGAATATTAACTGTTGAATTACAGCGCGGATGGTGCCGTGCTCGCCTTTCACCTAGGTGGTCGATTTCAGGGAAGCGTATATGGGTTTTGGAGGAAGCGCCGTCTGGATTTTCTACAGGTTTTCCGCCTCCCCCCACTCATGTCACAAATTGCTACATAATAATCTTTGCTGTCACCCATTTCACCCCATTTTATACCATCCACTTGCTCACTTTCATACCATGTATCAGCGTCTGCTCCTTAACAGGCGTCTGAATTCAGGCACTGAATTGTAAATCCTGGAGATGCAAGTCCTATGCACGAAGAGGGTAAACAGAAAAAAAGGAAATAAATAAATAAAAAAAAAAAGAAACAATTACATAAGCACTATATGGATATCATATCATTCATTGCTATCTTCCAACAAAAACATATTTTCCATGGAAGCTCAATTACAATATTTTGAATTCAATCCAATGCATCTTCAACTTTATTATTCCTAATCCTTTTAAAAACTAACCTTTATGAAATCTTTTATTTGATAAAAAGTAGAGCCTGAAAGAATTTAATTATAATTCCACTTTTAATAAAAATTGCACATGCACCTTTTCATTGGTGGTTTTTCTGAAACGTCTGTATCTTCATGTTATTAGGAGGTTACTTTTCCAGAGAACTAGATTGATTGTCAACTTTCTGTGAAAAAGGCCTACAAGAGAGACTGCACTACGGAGGTCTCGAGTTTGATTCCTGGCTGAGGTGGGAATTTTTCTTTAATTAGGATTATTCCCTACCCACTATATGCTCTGAAAGTGTTAATGTGAGAGTGAATATGGATGTGAAAATAAATTAAAACGATGAAAACCTACAGTAAGTAAAAATTCAAAGAGCACTATGTTGTAGTAGAGGCCCCCAAATAATAGTCAAACGGCTATAGAAACGGACCCCTTAAAGGCTCCACATTTACCAATCTTATTCTTTTTAACACTTAACATTTGTAAAATTCACTGGATGTAAAACACCTTATTAAAGTTTACACAAGTTATTACACACAATAATAGTGATAATTTTGGCATTTATCAAAACTCTAGCTTGCATGGTTATTTAAATAATTGAATTAATAAAATGAGTTCAAATAAAGTAAGCCACATGATGCATTTTTAAAATTATTCACAATATCGAGTTTTAAAATACATCAAGTTTGAATATTTTTTATATTATTTCTTATTATAGTTGAAAAATTATTACTCATCATGTTCTCTCGAAACTCTCGATTTCTTCAAAATTTAATAACTTGTTTCTCAAAATTAGCCCAGTATTTCGAAAAAAGCATATAATCATTTTCTTATGCACCTACTTTAAAGGACAGTATAAAATTTTGAAACAAGTTAGTGAAAAATTACATCGGTGGAACTGTTGGAAAGACGTTGGCGAGAAAGTAAGGTTTAAAGTTGAGAGTGCCTATTAATAAACATTCTGTATATCTTCAGTTAATTGGTACTTAAAGTTTGCCAAATGGGGAAAATTATATTTTAGAGAGCTTAGAATTGATATCATTTTGATATGAAAGTTATTTTAATTTTTCACAATTTCTGCTAAAATTTCAAGGACTTTAAATATTATCTATGGTAAAGAAGTAGATAGTGCATTCGATTAAAAATTTGACATCTAGGTAACATCCTAAATACACGTTTTGAGGTATTCTTATGAAAAACTCCACAAACATGTGTATATGCGTATATGAGGTGGCTCCACGGTAACGTGTGCGACTCCATTTGGGAGGCCGAGAGTTAGACCGTGCACTCTGACTTGGGTTTTCGTGGTTCCCCTTGTCACGAATGCAGGGGCGCTTATTCTCCACGACTTCCACAACCTCATTCTCTTTCATGTCATTAATTCCCTGTCTTCTTTTGGGAGTGTGCCTCTGAGCTTGTGGTGTGGTAGTGATGGCAGGTGGCGCGCGGGTGCATGGACTTTGTGAATCCTGTTCTCCACGTTGAGGAGTTGTGGTCGCTGTACTCGTGGGGCTGAGTCAGTTGCCTTGCCGACACCCCGCAACTCGTGGTGTTGGCGGCTGCATGGCGCTCCTGGTGCTGGGATGAACAATTATCAGCCAAAGAGTTGAGGACTTTCGCATTCTCTATGACCTATCTACACCTGGTCTGTGGCCGGCTACGGTTCCCTCACTTCATCATTTTCCCCAGGGGATGTTAACACGCAATAGATCTATATAGTAGGTCACAGTACCGTTGTCTAGTCTTAACTTAACTTTTATGTATGTAAGGCAGTGTATTTTTCATGCAGTCTCCAATACCAAATAAATCATATTATTTGAAATGTTACTTGCAAAAGCCGCAGCTCTCTTCAGTTATTTCATTACGATTTCTTCCTCTCTCGCGCGCTCTCTCTCTCTATCTCTCCCTCTCTCTCTCACCATTTTCTACTTTCTCATCTATCTCTCTTCTCACTTATTCATTCTCTCACTCATTTACTCACTCACTATCTCACTTACCCAATCGCTCTCTCATTTTCCACTTATCAATACCCCCTCACTCGCCATTTCTCCCTCCCGCTTTCGCCTCTCATCTACCTCACCCCTCCCTCTCTGTGTAACGTGCATATCATATGTTCCTTCAATAACCGATAATAGAGCAGCTATTATTCAGGGGTAATGTGCATTAAAAACAAGTAAAACATTTAACGGTTGATAACGTTTTGACTCTTCCTAATGCTTGCAATGTGACCAGAGTTTAACATGGAAAACTAGAAAAAGTTGCACACGAATAATGGTAACGAAAATTGTTATTATGTTAGTTAATTGTTTTTACCACTCAAGTGTGTAGGATAGGCAGAGTACGACTGAAAAATCTCATGTTTTCCATTCACATAACTTTCACCAGCTGTTCCATGTGCAAGTTATTCTTGCAAAAGATTATTCTTTTATCTACTCTACGCTAATTTAGAAAAAAACATTTGCAAAAATTGTCATTACTTTCTTCCTTGTAAACAGAATACAAGTAAAGGCATACACTAAGATAAAGCGACAGTACATTTTTTTAAAAGCTGGTCACTATGTGAAACAATTGAGGTTTGGTTCGCTTTGCATGGTCCTATTTAAGAAAAGTTGGATAGTTTAAAATTTAAACCAATAACAAGGAATATACCGTTAAACGGTTAACTCAAAAAGAAATGGCTATGTCATAAGATATGTGTTTTAAATAGATATATACTTTTGTGCAATAAGTTTTTATCTATTTCTTACGGTTTAACCGTTGTGCAAAATTCTGTTAAACTCATCCAGAATAAAGGGGTCTTCAGGGGCTATTCCTAAAAAAATTCAAAATATACATTTTATTTGTGATGTAAACATCTTTAATATACGGTATTTTAGTCAAAGTCGTTAGAGCCAGTTTTGAGAAAATGAATATTTTCGAAAGCTTTTCCATGTAAAGAGTAGCTTACGGCGTGGAATTTTCCTCAAGTCTTCGTATCGCATGTCGCCCTCCGTGGTGTAATTGTTACCATGCTGACTTCATATACCCAAGGTCGCGGGTTCAAATCCGGCGGAGGACGATGGATTTTTTCGGGCGTAAAAATCCTTAACATGGCATCCTTCGGAAGGGAAGTAAAGCTGTGGGTCCCTTGTCGTAGATTTACGGCACGTAAAAGAACCTCAAGCCTGATAGAGAGGCCTCTGAGCAAAATTAAGCGGTATTTCACACCCAGTATAGAAGGGACTCTGAGAACCACAGCAGTTAAAGAGCGTCCATAAATAAAACGCCATTTCATTTCGTATCCATTCCTGTAAGATACCTAACTTAAGTACCAAGTTTCGTATTAAACGATATTTACATTTTTGCACTATGCACATACACGTGATCTTTTTCTAAAAAGGTTTTATTTTGGATTCAGGGGGCCTCAAAACGTATATTTCCGGGATATCTCGGTGTCGAAGGTTTTAGTACAATACAATACTTGTAGAGAACGTAAACATGTTTTTTCGGACTCCGGGACCTCAAAATATATATTTCCGGTGAAATCTCATCGAATTTTTGGGTGAATTACAATAACTTCTCTAGCAACTATGTATATTGTACATGTGCTACAAAAAGTAAACATTCAATGCCAAAGTCGGGATTTGAACCACGAATCTCCCGGTCTCTAACCACTGAGCTAACATGACAATATGCCGATTTCGATTTTTCCATGATAGCTCAGTGGTTAGTGTAACCGGCTTGGGACCGGGAGATCCGTGGCTCAAATCGCGGCTATGATATTGCATTTTTCATTTTGAACTCTACCTATCCAAAAATTGTTAACTTCTTAAACATTTATCATAACCCTCTCCACTCTCTCTGTCTCTAACTCTTACACTCTCTCTCTCTGTCTATCTCAGTATCAATTTATTACTTCAAGATCGTCCAACTATGTTAGTTCGCAGTGCTCATTTACATTAAAAAAAAGGAAATATCTTATTTATTTCTCACATGACTTTGTATCCCTATTCTGCAACAAATTATGCTTACAAAAGTTGTTTTTTTAATGTGCTACATGTTTATCAAGAAAACAGCAACAGATATGGCCATATTACTTATTTCTTGCGTACAAGAGGAAGAGGAAATACACTATGCTAAAGCGATAGTTATTTGTTTAGAAGCTGGTCGCTAAGTATGCTATTGTAGTTCTCTTTGCAGGAGAGAGGGAGAGGGAGAGAGAGTGAGAGCGCGAGAGAGGAAAATAAGACGACTGCCTGTTTGGAAAAAATATACATTTATACCAATAAAAAGAAATATCTTGGAAATGGTTAACTTCACAAAACATGTATCGGACATAAATGTGTTTTAATAGATCTATATTTTTGGTCTAGTAATATTTTGTCTATATCTTACGGTTTACTAGTTATACAGATTTATTCACAGTGAATAGAGCTTCACAGGTCCCAGAACATTTAAGATATTAATTTTATTCATGATGTAAATATTTTTAATGTATGACACTTTACTCAAAATCGTTAAAATCATTTTTGAGAAAATTGAAAGTTCCAAAAATATCTCTATCTAATAGGCAGTTCGGTGTGGGAGAATTTTGGTGAACATATTCGAATCACATCCTTGGGGGGGGGGGATACTGAACTTATATATCAAGTTTGGTATTTAACCGACTTGGTCGTTTTTGATTTGTGCTGCACATCACACACACGCATATCTATATTTTCTAAAAATGAACTTATATTAAATTATATTAAAATTTGTTGTATACCGCTGTTAAGAAAATACTTTTAGGTAATTTTCTGGATATAAGATTAATTAACATTTCCAGTCTAGGTGCAGTTATATATAAGTTTTTTTTGGACTTAGGGTTCCTCAAAAGATGTATTTACCTAACATTTTGATACCGATTCTTTTTGGATGAAATGTACTAATTTCTCTTCCAAGTATGTACATTGTATGTGGTAAGGAAAGTAAACATGTGGTTCACAGAATATTATGTTTAGTATTTCATTCATAAAGGGCTGTAACGATAACATTTTAATTACATTAAGTTTGTGTATATATATATTCCTATACATAACAGATACAGGAATGATGAGTAAAACGTGCATATTTAATTCAATTCTGTTTTAAGTTTTGAAATATTTTCATTCCATTCTGTATATATGTTAAGTTAAGGTGTTGAGAGATAAACAAACGATTACTACGTATTTAGTATATCTCATTAAGATATACAATTTATATAAAATACAAAATTCAATGTTCTTTTAATAAACTGGTTATTTTGTTTTTCATCAGATTCTGAAAAACAGTACTAAGATCGTGATCAATGTATGATCGTCAGCTACTTTTTTGATTATCCTGCAAAACTGCATTTTCCCTAAATGTACAAAGTGAAACCTTTCCCGCAAATATTATATAATCATTAATAGTAGTATTTATAAATAAAACTTTAATTTTCCAAGGCAACTTGTAGAATATATGTGAAATTAATCACAAGCAACATATAACGTTGTGTGGTTGCTACATATAGGTCTTTTTTCCTGCATCAATTTTGAAATCGTATTTCAGAGGTATTTAAAATTTTCATGATAAAATGATCGTCTACTAGGAAGCTAGATGACATTGACAACTTATACTAGGTATTCACTAATGTGCCATTGTAGAGCCCGGGAATGAAAGATATTCGAGTCAGTTGAGGCATGTTTCAACACATTTACACTTATATCACCTAATATAATAATATTTAGACATTCTCCAAAGAAGGAAAATCCTGTTTTCGAGACAGTTGTTTCTTTCTTGCCCTTGAATTAATTATTATTTCTAGAAATACTTGCCTATCAAGGCATATCAATCATGTTCTCTTTCAGTAACTACGGTATCCCTTGTTTCGTAGATCAAGGTTCTTGCAACTAGTTCGGCACGCAGTCACCTGTGACACTGGGCAATTAAGAGCCAAAAGCGCGACGTGGTAGTTAGCCCAGCAAATGGCACAGTGGCCTTCGAGGGATGCTGCTTTTGCTCCTTTCTGGTGCGCTGGCTGGGGAGGGAGATGATGGATGTGGCTGTGCTTTTGAAAAACAGGTTGTTCTACCTCAGAACAACAGTGGTTTAACTCCACAGTCATTGACTTGTCATTTATTTCTGTATCAATAGCTGTTTTCTATCACAAGTGTCTAAAACACATATCATAAGCTTCCTGAATTCGTAAAAGTTTTCTTTGAAGAAATATCCGCATTCATTGCCATTGCTCAGAAAAATTATATGAATATCAAAAGGCTAGATTGCTCTGAAACAAAAAGGATGAATTATATATTATTTTTTAAATTAATGTTTCAAATAAATTTCACCTTACGCTACTAGAATGTTCTGTATATACATTTTAAAATAATATTTGTAATCCGTAAGGATGGCAAAACTACCCATTTAAATTCTAGTATGATATAGATATTTTGCAGCTACCTTTGAATTAAGAACTGTTTAAATGATAACTACCTCACAGAATTTGTAAGCCATAGATTAACTTTCAGTGCTTCAAAGCCTACTTTTGGAAAAATAGATATGTGCGACTAAAATATTATGAAACTGGAGTAAGATTAATAAATGAAGCAACTACGATGATGACGATAATGATACATCAGTGTAGTCATTTACTGATTGATTTCTGGAAATGTGTGCAATGAAAAATATCAAAGGTAAATTAATTTAAGTGTGTTAAAATTTAATTATTGTTTTAGGAGATTTTAAATTATTATTTAACATGTATATTGATTGAAGTGTTAAACTGAATTTAAAAATGCTAATGTGCTTATCAGCAAGGATCTTCCTTTCACTGAACACATCACTGAAGATTTCAGTTGGTCCTGCAGATTTACTTTCTCTTTATTTTATTTTTTCATTCAGACTAAGTGTTATTGTCCAGAGTAAGTAATAAAGGGACACAATGTGGGGTGTGTGTCTGTGTGTGTGAGATAGGGTAATATCGAAAACGACTTAACGGATTTTGATAATTCGTTAACCATTGAAAACTCCTGTTCTTCCTTAAGGGCACGGCCTATAGCCTAATAATTTCAATCCCTAAATCTAAAAACACTAAAGGATTTACAGGAACGTAGTAGAATAAGAGCACAGAGGTGTCATAAATGGACAACTGTGCAGAATTCTTTGTCATTTATTTGGGAATGCTATAGAAAACACTTGTTGTTACTCCAGAAACATAGAACATTTAATTACAGAAATTACGATTTAGCAACTAATAGAACAGAAGACGCGGCAAAACTATCGAATCTCCTTATACAATATTAAAGCCTAAGACTTTGTTAAATCTTACTTAGAAAGTTTCGTTGTGTTTTCTCTGTATGTTCATTGTTATAAATAAATAAATAAATAAATAAATAAAGAGAGAAACTTGTGTCCACAATAACATAAAATATTGGTTAACCCTATTTTATAATTAAAAATCTGTTGTGTTTCATTCACATGCCTTTCTTTACAGCTACACAATAAGTTCTTGTTAAAAAGCTTATTCTTCTATTTACTTAATGCTAATCGAGAAAAAAATTAGCAGAAGGACTCTTATTATTTGCTTCCTTGTAACGGAGTGCCATAGGCTAAATCGATAGTCAAATTTTTAGAAGCTGGTCGCTATGTGGTTTAAGCACTTTTGTTTGTGTGGACAGGAGTTGATAAAATCCCATATTATGAGAAAAGTATTTTAAAGCTGAAACTAATAACAAGGCATATCTCAAAAACGGCCAACTCCACGAAAAAAGGTATATAGGATAAATTCTGTGTTTTAACGAGCTCTTCATTTCTTTGTGTTAATTTCTTTTGTCTATTTCTTATGGTTTACCAGCTATGCAAAATTCCGCAAAATTCATCCAGAATAAACATACTTTCAGAGACTATTCCCAGAAAATTGATGATATACATTTTATTTGTCATGTAAATATCATAAATATGAGAGATTTTAATCAAAATCGTTAAGAGTCATTTTTGAGAAAATCAACATTTTCGAATTATTTTCCATGTAAAGGGTAGTTGGAGTAGGGTGATTTTCTTGAAAATCTTCGTATTGCGCCCTTGGAAGATACTTTACTTAAATATCCAGTTTGGTATTCTAGTTGTGCTTTATGTTATAAGTTTTGTCTTATAACAAAACTGATATTACTTTTATTATTAAATTATAATCACACTATAGGAAAGACATTTAGGTTTAAACTTTCGTTTAATATGATTATCTAAAACAATTACTCATACTCCCTTATAGGCTCTTTCTTCCAGATAGTCTAAACATTATTTCCAGTACTTGAATATCTGTCCGGTATGTTATGTAAATTAAAAATCTGATGTGATCCATTAACATGACTTTCTCTACCTCTCTGCAACAAATTATTGTTAAAAAGCTTATGTTTCTATTTACTTCATGCTAATCGAGAAAAAAATTAGCAGAAATAGTCTTATTACTTGGTCCTTGTAAGTAGAAGCGAAATAAGTGAGTACCATAGGTTAAAGTGATAGTCAAAAGCTGGTTTCTATGTGACTAAAATTCCTTTTGTTTTATGGACAGGAGTTGACAAATTCCTGTATGAGAAAAGTATGTTTTTCAAAGCTGAAACGAAAAACCAGGAATATCTTAAAAACGATCAACTCCACGAAAAAAATATATCTATAACATAAATAATTTATTATTGTGTGTTTAATCGTTCTCTACATTTGTGGTGTGGTAAGTTTTGTCCATCTCTTAGCAATTATGTAACATTCCGTAAAATTCTTCCAGAATAAAGTAGTCTTCAGAGACTATTCCCAGAAAATTCAAGATGTACATTTTATTTGGCAAGTAAATATCTTAAATATAAGAGATTCTAATCAAAATCGTTAGAGAACATTTTAAGAAAATAAAAAAAAATTCGAAACTTTTTCCATGTAAAGGGTAGTTTGAGTTGGGGGGATTTTCTTGAAAACCTTCGTGTCGCATCCTTGGCAGATACTAAACTTAAATACCAAGTTTGGTTTTTAACGGTCTCTTCGTTTTTGAGCTATACTGCCCACAGACACACGCACACACGGACATTTTTCTAAAAATGTTGGGGGTCTCAAAACATATTTCCGGTAAAATCTCGGTATGGAATTTTTGGGTGGAATACAATACCTTCTCTATACACTATGTACATAGTACGTGTAGAGAAAATAAAAAATACACACAACATCCGCCGATTTTTTATCCCTATTTCCTTGAATATCAGGATACTTTTCATACAATAATTGGAATACCATGGGTTTTTATGAAAACCCAATCAAATCTTCTACTTTGTAACACAGCGCCAGATAAACGCTTATAATTTTTTCAGCGTTATGATGTGATTTATTAGAAATTTTAAACTCGGTTCAATACATTAGAAAAAATTGTCTTTTATGTAGACGCTGAAGCAGAATGCGTAATTATATTGTATTTTCTGAGCAATGTTAGTGTTCCAAGCAACGTAGCTATATTTAAAAAGCGCTTTGCTGAAAAACTGCGCAATTACGAATGAGTACTTTTTTGGTAGTCTATAATTAACGTGCCAGTTGTTTCAAGCATTAATGGCTTTCTCCTGTTTTTTTTACAAATATTTTTACCGTCTCTGTTTAACTTAGTCACCTACATGTGGTACAACTGTTTTATTGTCCTTCTACCCATTCTTTTATCTGAAAGGCCTAGAGACAGAGAGGCTCAAGCCATTGAGAAATAACGGATGTCCAATGCAGATTTATTAAAGTGATCAGATAAAACTAAATATGGCAGAAAAATAAATACAATCCATCTATAGAAGTTGCGAATATAATTATGTTAACAGCGTTTTATTCTAAAAGAAAAAAATCCTATAAAAGTGGTTTCACATCGCCGTAACTTCACAACTGAAGCCCTCTGATTTCATTTACCTAAAACCCAAGGTTAATACAGATTCCTTTGACTTTCAACAGTAGATAAGTAAATTGTCACATATTTATGTTGAAGGTATACAATCCTTTAAGCTACAAAGGATGACATGATGGCTTTTATTCTTCTTACACTTTAAAAGGTTAATATTAATTATAAAACCTCAAGTCTGCAAAAAAGACGAGTGAAACGGTGGAGAGTATGCTCAGATGAGCATAGGATTCAAGAGAGTTAGCTAATATTTGTAAATTCAGATTGAGGAAAAAATCCTTATCCAAGCAACTTGTCCTAACCAAAACCTAGTTCTGGACCTGCTGGATAGGAGCTTCTCACCACGTCCTCCTTCCTATAAGTTAGCATATCTTAGTATGCATACGATACTATGCAAAACGGACTCTACTATGCAGTATGCATAAACTTAGGAGTAAAGAGGAGATTATATTTCACCAAAAAATTAAATATCTTGATTTCACCGAAAATACATGCTTTGAAAACCCCTAGAATAAAAAAATAGAAAAAGATCCGTGTATGTCTGTGTGTAGACAAATCAAAATGAAAAGTGGCGTTTAAGTTTAGTATCTTCCAAGGACAACACGACTATTTTCAGGAAAATCCCTCTCAGCTCAATCCAACGCTTTACATTGAAGATTTTTCAACATTTTATTTTATAAAAAAATGGCATTATCGAGTTTAATTAAAATATTATATGTTAAAGCTATTTAGATGTCAAATAACATTTATATCTTGACTTTTCTGGGAATAATCTCTAAAGCTATCTTCATTCTGATTGATTTTTGCCTAACTGTGAAACCATAACATAAACAAAATCTCACTACACAAAAAAATGTCAATACAGTTTTTGTGGAGTTAACCGTTTCTGAGATGTTTCTTATTATTGTTTTCAAATTAAAAATACTTATACTTTCCTCAAATGGAATATCGTTTTGTTTTTCTTGCTCCTAAACCCATCACATCGCTATCAGTTTTAAAATATTTCACTATCTCTTTAGCCTAGCGAAATTACGTATACCTTTGTATTTAAAAAGAAATGCGTATTAAGCATTTATGCAAACGTTTATCTAAATTAATATGAAATAATTTGTTGTAGAATAAACAGAGAAAACCATAAAGGTGTAACGCATCAACATTTTTGGATATGAATTCCAATTACACAGGCAGGGGATGAAACCTTGGAATACTTACGCTGTAGTTTTATTAATTGTAATCTGTAACTTGTAACAGAGAATGCATCTGAGTTGATAGATGAGCCTTGTGGATAGCTTTTCTAAGACAATGTTTATTTCGTTTTGTCATAAAGTAATTTAATATTTTTTTAAAAGTGAGATGTTAAAATGTCTTAAAATCATTTCAAGCATCGATTGTACTTTGCCTCATATTTTATTGCTCCTTAAATATTTTCTTCTGCATACATTTTTATTGCGCACTACTACAAATTATTAATAGTAGTGCTTTATGGACACAAACCAGCAAAGTGCTCTAGTTTTACGTATCGATAGCAAGTTATGAGGAGTCAATGACCGCTGCTGCAGGAATATGGTATACTAGGTGCGTTCACTCATTTTTCCATCAGTACTAACAAGGAGAACGCGTGCGATTGCTATCAGATAATGACAGTTGCCAGAGGTTTCCTAGTGTTATGAAAGCACTCTTTCACCAGTTTGCTTTCAATCAGACTATTGTTTGGTTATAGCCTAGAATATAAACGGCCCTGAGTTAATATACTTTGCGAAACATTTGAAATTGAATGAAAACAACGAAGAGACATTGGCACGAATATGGTCGTGATTAAAATAGGGTGACTTGGGAGGATGAGCACGTCAAGTTTGGGACTCTTCTTTTGAAATACGCTTCATTCACATACTGGTTAACCTTCATGTGGTTTATTTGCTGCTGTTGTTAGACCCTTCAGCTAGTAGTATCATTGCCCAAGGCTCATTATTGCACACTACGGATGCTGTTGCGTCGTAGTGGACAACTGAAGATAGGTTGTCAAGGTCACAATTACCCTATAACTGAAGAGTTTACCAGGCTTAGTTCCGTTTTTAGTCGGCTGCTTTAAAGGGAGTCGAAATGGGATTTTCATAATTTTTTCCATTTTCATGTTTTAATTGCATAAGAATATTTCGAATCTCCCGCTTATTTTGATATAATTTTAATAAAGGTACGATAATTAAAAATAGTTAAAAAATACTGTTGAAAATAATCCTGCGTAGCAGTTTTTAGAACATTTTCGTACACTCATTTGGTAAAATAGCAATAGCTTTGTAAGTATTAATATTAGAGAAGCGATTTTTCTCTTATTTTGCTCAGAAAACTTTACTTTAGCTATTAAAGGCATTGAAATCTCGCTCATATTTTCTTTATGTCAGAGTTTTGAAGTACTGAAAAGTTGTGTTTGGAAAGTTAGGTTTCATTTTTTTTAATTTCATATTTGAAAGCAGTTTCTGAAGTAGTAACATTGTCCATATATGCCCCTTTTTCTGAGAAACTATTTGACACTAAGGGCTGACATTTTTACCACAAATTTGCACCTAAATAGGCTTTATTTTAACGTAAAAGTTTTTATGTATATACATTAGTTATTTTTTTAAAATTTAAGAATCATCATTTTATAATACTGTTTTAAGAGATTTATTTTAAAAAAATAATCATAACATTCCTTCTAATGAACAGGGTATTCTATTTTTCATCAATCAACAGTAAAGATATTTCTGAATATACCTTGAAAAATTTAACTCAATATCTTAAATACTTGCTGAGAAAATGATTCCAACTTTTGAAAAATTTAACTCAATATCTTAAATACTTGCTGAGAAAATGATTCCAACTTTAACACTGGCAAGATACGGCATTTCGACTCCACCTAAAGAACTCCATAGAGTTCACCTGGAAAACGAAGTTTGAGAAATTTATTCTGAGCCCTTACAACATTGAATTATATGAGAGGACATTTAATGAATCAGCTTTGCGATCATATAAAACCCACAAACATATTTTAGATATACTTTTTTCCACCATACCGTAATTCTCCATTGTTTCCTTTGCATTCACCAGAGCATGTGATAATTTGTGGGTTTCATTCTGCAGGCCCCCGCCAACAGTACTTAACGAACAGGCAAGTGTTTCTGGTGCACATTTTTCGTATCGGTGCTGTCATCAGCGAGAATAAATTACATTAATGGCCTCAAGCGGATGAACAAATATTATGGAAAGTTCCTCCAATCTAGCAGTATCAAAGAAGAGGCAAAAGAAAGGAAGAGGTGCTCGCTCTTATGTTCACCAAGAAGCCAAGGCCCTTTTACACGGGCTTCTTAAAGCTTTCGCTTGCGTATCGTTCTCTACAAGGCTAGCTCATGAAAATTCTATACCAGAACCAACTACATTTTTACTTTATCTACTTAGTACATACGATATAGGTAAATGTATTGTATTTCAATAAAAATTGAATCCATAAAAAGAATGTAAGAAAATATACCCCGCGCGTGTGTATCCGCGTGTGTGTGAGCACGATAGGTAACTCAAAAACGAAATGTCAGTTAAATACCAAACGTGATAACTTAGTTAAGGATCCTCCAAGGATGCGATACGAACATTTTCAAGAAATTTTGAGGAAAGAATGTTAAGTCAACTCCTAAAAACGTTGTTAAACATTTCATTTCTTTCCTTTGAAGTGTCCAAATAAACCCCCGTTTACTTGAGAAAAATTTTGAACACCTCTTCAAAACCTCACACCTCACTTTTTCACACAACTGGTAAAACGTAAGAAATAGACAAAAGCTTACTATACAAAAATTGTAGATCTGTTTAAACACGCAATTTATGTCATATACATTTTCTTTTTTTCTATGGAGTTAACCATTCACAAGATATTCCTTGTTATTGGTCTCTATTTTAAAATATTTATAGTTTTTTCAAACGGGAATTTGTCATTCCTTTTTTTTTTCTTTCTTCTGGACCAGCAGAGAGAATCCAATTTCTATGATATAGCTTTTAAAACTTTTGACTATCGCTTTAGCTTAGTGTATTCCCTCATTTCCCTGCGTTTGTAGGAACAGTTTGTTAAGAACAGGTAGAGAAAGTCATGTGAATGAATCACGTCAGATTTTTAAAAATAGTTTTGCGGCGGGAACTACGACAGGGAATTTACAAAAACCTATCCGTAGCAACGATAAATGTTAATGCAAAGAAATATTAGAAAAGTAGCTCAAAATTGTATGAAAACATTTACATGCTAATATAAAATGACTACTTTAAAAGCTTTTCTTGAAATAAGACAAAGTCTAAAAATAAATACCTATATTTGCGAAAAAATATCTGCAACAATTTAGACAACCTATGAACTATGATAATACACTCTGTAACATGTAGAAGGGATGTTGTATTTCACGAAGTTTCAAGTCATAAACTGATCAACAATATATCAAAGTATAGGCCATATGGTAGTAGGATAATGAGTTGTTATGTCAACTATATTTTAAATGAATTAACATTTCAAAAGTGCGGCATGCTCAACCCCTACCCTCTCCACCAAACATTTGGAGAATTCTTGTTCTCTAACTGTAGAAACAAATTAGGGAGTTAATTTTGACGCTATCGGTAGTTTTGGTATCAAAAAAGAGCAGTAGAGCTGAATAGAGGGCTTTCATTAGAGCACGACGATAATTGAGAAATGTCCACTAACGTCAAAGGAACCGTTTCTTTAAATCTGGTAGAGGCGAACGAAGTGCATTTCTAGTTCTGGAACAGCTTGTTTATAGAGTTTGCGTTAAGTATGAAGTCTAATTTAGAACAGATATGGAAAAAAAATATTCGAACTGCCCCTTCACTTAAAGGGCTTTGCCTCACTCTACTGCTCATTCCCTCCCCTTCTCCGACTGCTTCCTTCCAAAACGCCTCATTCAGTGGCGGATACAGCTTTGCAGTCGGGACGCCATTTTCAGGAACAGGGCAGAGATAATTTTTATGACCCACAAGAATATGAAAGCTGCTGTTTAATATGCAGTGTCCAAGTTATACACATAAAGTGCTTCAATGTCAAACGCCGCTATTATGGGAAGTATAAAGTGGACTTGCGATCTTACCCAATTTTAAAAGAGGTTTACATAATATTTTGGGGGAAAATGCAAAATATTTTAGCTATTTTAAGACTTTAGTTAGTTATTATTAAAGTGAACCTATTTATCTAAAATTGAGTGCATATTGGACCTATCTGATACGATTTCATCTAAAGTATATTGTTTAATGTGCTTTAAAATTTAAAGATAACGGAACTTATAGACCTATATATTTATTGATTTTAAAATTAAAAAACCTTATGCTGCGTATATTTATTAAAATATGTTAAAGTTAAACATCAATAGAACTTTGTTGCTCTATTTATTTTGAAAATAAACACTTTATTATACTTGTCACAAGAAGTGATAGGTGTGTGAAGATTAAGTGCAAGAATTTTGCGTGCACAAGATAAAGGAATTGTCAGAAAATTAAGAGTATAGTTTTCTTAAGAATGGTGGGTGGCTGCAATAATTATTATTGTATGAAACATATGCTTAATATAAGCAAAACACTTTAAATTTCAGTGAAGAAGTTATTAGAGTGGAATAAAACATTCACAACTACTCTTGATTTGTAGGAAAACAAGTGCGGTACTCCTCTCCACTCAACAGAACGTGAGGGCCACGTTTCATCCCTACTTTGTCTGGTTGTCCCCGTGTCTGATTTAGAACAATACTATACTTATGAGAATTTGTAGAGTCGAAGAGGTATTTTTAAAGCAGGGTACACTATGCAAATAAATAGGAGCTACTACATATTTTATGTAATGAATGTTTTTTATTCCATTTTGTATAACTCATGCTTTCTTTTCACGTAGAAGTTCGCTGCGTTCGCATCGTGTACTCCTTTGAAGTACACTTTTCTATATTTAAAAATCTGATGTGTCCCATTCATATGACTTTCTTTACATCTCTGCAACAAATTATCGTTAAAAAGCTTATGAAATAGTCTTATTACCTACTTGCTTCCTTGTAAGTATAAGCGAAATAAGGGAGTACCAATAGGTTAAAGTGATAGTCAAAAGCTGGTTGCTATATCCTTTGTTTGTATGGACAGGAGTAGACAAATTCCTGTACGAGAAAATTATAAGTATTTTAAAGCTGAAACCAACAAGGAATATCTCAAAATCGATCAACTCCACGAAAAAATGTATATAGCATAACTTGTGTGTGTTAACGAGTTCTACATTTTCTGTTAAGTTAGCTTTTGTCTAACCCTTATGGTTTTACCAGTTATCCAAAATTCAGTAAAATTCATCGAGAATAAAGTAGTCTTAAGAGGCTATTCCCAGAAAATTCAAGATATACATTTTATTTGGCAGTTAAAATGTCTTTAATATTCGAAAATTTAACCTAAATCGTTAGAAGCCATTTTTGAGAAAATAAAAAAATCGAAAAAACTTCCATGTAAAGGGTAGTTGAGGGTGGGGGGATTTTCTTGAAAATCTTCGTTTCGCATCCTTGGAAGATACCAAATTTAAATACGAAGTTTGGTATTTAATTGTCTTTTCGTTTTTGAGCTATACTGTCTACAGATACACACTCACATACATACACGCACACGCGTACCTTTTTTCAAAAATTCTTTTTTGGATTCAGAGAGGCCCAAAACATGTATTTCCGGTGAAATCTCGGTATCGAATTTTTGGGTGAATTGCAATACCTTCTCTATACACTATGCACATCGTACGTTTAGAGAAAGTGAAAAGGCTATTGAGAAACAAATGATTAAAATGTATCCTTAGCTTCATGGAAGATTGAAACTAGTGGCCGGGGAAACCGATTTTCATCATAGAGTAGCTCAATAAAAGAATATTGTTAATCTGATGTTCACCAAAACAGGCAACTTATTATTTATGAGCTTCAAGAAGCTTCCGTACATGAACTCTAAATGTACCTCTAAGGCAATATCACAGTTCATTTTCAATACAAAAAAAATTGAATTTTCAGAAACAGCTTTACGTTTACTAAATGGGCTGGCAGCGGAAGTTTGCAAGAATGTTCTAAAATCTTTAATCTATGCTAAGACGTATGCTCAAAAACATTTGATTACTGCTGGAAAAGTGTGTTAATTACAAGTATGATGTGACAAATAAACTAATGAAATATATCTTGTACTTAGTTATTTATTTAAAACGGTCCTTTTCTTGAAAATCTTCGGGTCGCATCCTTGGAAGATACTCAACTTAAATACCAGGTTTTGAGCTATGCAGCCCACATACACACATACGCACACACATGGGCATGTTACTAAAAACATTTTTTTGAATCAGGGATCTCAAAATATGTATTTCCGGCAAAATCTCGTATCGAATTTTTGGGGTGCAATACAATACCTTCTCTATACACTGTGTACATACTGCGTGTAGAGAAAGTAAAACGAATATGCTGCACACCATTATCCATCGCTCCTGTCCCTGCAACACGGAAAGACTGAAAGCGTAAATTAACGAACAGAATAATTCTAGAATTCAGACATTCTTCAACATATTTTTCCAACGCAGTAATCTCTTATTTGGAAAGTGGTTAGACATTTTTACACTTATTAAGAATGTAGGCTAAAATGTCGCAGCTTTCATTCCAAGGCACTTTGGAAGAGAATGCAAAATGAAGCTTAAGCTGCTCTCATTCTTGTGACGTTTCAAATATTTTTGGTAGTATTAATATTTTATAAAAAATTGGCTGTTATGTGTAGTTTTTAGGCATTTTATTTATTTCTTGCAAGATCACAACTTATATACGCCCTCCTGGGTAGTGTGGTGGTAGCGTGTCTGCCTCACATTCGAATCTCGCTAAGGGTGAGTTACTCGGATAAGGTTTTTTGGGTTTTTTCCCCTTATCCTGAGAAGACGAATGTCGAGTAACTTTAAGCTCCATGGACCCCGAGATCATTTGCGCATCATTTCACCAATTTCATTCATCGTCTGATATGACCAAACCAGGTTAAAGGACGTTAAACTAGAAAAAAAAAATTATATTCAGAAAGCTGTTTTATAAAAACAATTGACTGTTGTTTCATTATCTTGACACAAAAATACTCCGAATTATCACAATCAAATAAACCATTGCTTCACAGATATTTACTATGATATCCCACATACACGCCATCTGATATTAACATTGTCATTATGTTTGATATATAAGTATTCTTCAGAAATCAATCAATCAGAGCTTTATCTAGCCAGATTGGACAATGTGTTTGGTGCTATCTCTAAAAATTGTGGTGTCTACAAGGAAACACATTTTGTATTTTAATTTCTTTTTGTAAGATTATACCAATTGGTACAACTGCTCCGTATTTGACATGTGCAGATATCCCTTCATACGTTAAAAGAGTCGCAGAACTCAACGGGGCTAATTAAAGTTACTCTCGCTTTACATGTTTTGATGTCAGCGGAGACTGAGCTGAGCAGGGCGCGCTTTTTGCAAGGAGTAAAACGAAGGATGTTCTTGTCCAGTTCCCCACTGGCTGATTTTAACTTGAAATAGCCCCGTTGAGTTCTTCAACAAATTTAATGCACGAAGGAATATCTGCATACACCAAATACCCCCGCTGGGCCACCTGGTAGCTTCTCTTAGTTTGAAATTGCTCACGGATACGTTCATGCTCTTTTCTGTTCATAGTATGCATGTCGCAAGTTGGTAATTTGATTTTATAAATCTATTTTTGATGGTAACTATAATAATATTACAATGTAGGTGACTAAAATTATTTTACTATGCATCTCATAGGTATATATACTTGCGGCTTTCTTTTCCAATTATAGCTTGCAGCTGTTTTAAAGATTATTCATACAACTTTGTATTTCTATCTATTAAGTATGAAACTTATTCTCAAGAGTATGTTTCATTAAAAAGACATTGCCTGAGGCTGAATAGAGAGTCTAGTGCTGGTGCTGTTGCAGCCAGGCGTCGCGCAATCTTGCCAAATCATACCAACTTTAGGAAGCAAGAAATTGCTATGATCACGATTAGGTTGGCAATTATGAAAACACACCATTTGTCTAACATATACCACCTGTAGCTCTATGTTATCACTTTGTATTATTTGTTAAATAGGCTTATTGCGAGGTTTGCGTGACGTCGTGATTTAATACTTATTTTGTGTTATGTGGTTCATTGCCATCCTAATCTATGTTAGTTGTTTTATTGTCTGTATTGTATATGTATATTAGGAAACATTCAGATTTTAAAGTAAATTTAATGTTTTCACAGGCCGTGGGTGAAGTTATACTTTAATAAGCGCTTGGTTGTGGCACACTGTCACCCCTAACGGAATTTTACATTTGTTAAATACATCACGAAACATCCAGATTTTAAAGTTAATTAATAAGCAGAGATCAGTGAGGTTATGCTTTAATAAATATTTTGCGTGTGTGGTAAACTATCATCTGCAGCTCTGTGAATCAACTTTGCATCCGTGTGTTTGTGGGAATAGCAAAACTCAAAAACGAAAAGCCATTAAATATCAAATTTACTATTCAACATCTTATAAGAGTGCAACATAAAGATAAGATTAAAAAATAAAAAATCTCCCACATTAAACTACTCTTTACCTGGAAGATTTTTTTTTTTTTTTTTTTTTTTTTTTGTTTTCTCAAGAAAAACTGGCTGTAACGTTTTCGATTAATTTAGAATGTATTACAAACGTTTACATGTAAACAAGATGTATATCTTGAATTTTCTAGGAATAGCCTCGAAGTCCTCTTCATTCGAAAGGAATTTCGTACATTCCCACAGAACTAGTAAATGTTTGGTGATAATCCTATGTAAAAAATAATACATTCAAAAGGTTCAGCATACGAGTTTTGTGAGGATGAGTAACCCGGATAAGGTTTTTTCCGGGTTTCTCCTTATCTGAGAAGATGAATGTTGGGTAAACTCTAAGCCGTATGAATACCAGGCTTATTTGAGCATCTTTCATTGATTTTGTTCACCGTCTGATGTGACCTACCAGAATAAAGGACGTTAAACTAATATAATTAAAAGACAGGCAAACATTTCTTTCGCTACAAAACAATTTATTCCTAATAACCTTTTTTCTGCCATAAGTCATTTTAAATATATCCGTTAGTAATCGTTTCATTTGTTCAATAATTTGTTATTCTTACAATATTCACTGTTTTTCGCAAACATGGAAACATTACAGACTTTAGGCTAGTATATAGCTAGTATTCAGTTCTTGCACACTTCATTATCCCTTTTCACTGATGTATATAACGAAATGTGTAATATCTACAGTTATTTCTGCAAAGGCATATCTCAACAACCTTTCGTAAGATAGTTTGTGTACAAACGACAGATGGTAGAGACATTTATGTGAATGTAACACATCGAACAGGTTTATAGATATCCTGATATTCCTCTTAAAATCTCATTTCTTTTATGTGATTAGATTGTATAGCTTCCAAGTAATTGCTGTGACTGTTTCACAGTATAGTTTTGGGCACACAACAGGCTGAGTACTGGATATAAACTTTTAGGCTATTAGAACCAAGCAGAATAAATGCAGACAAATGCTCCAGGAAAACCAGCGAAGAGGAAACAGAGAAAACGCCTAACAAGGCGGAAATATTGCAAAAATACGCTATAAAACACGATAGTTATTTCAGGTCGTAGAAACTCCTAGAAAACGATGTTGCTCAAGGAACTAAAGATGAAGAACATGAACAATAACAGTAGGAAATAATTTTATTGCCTTGCTTGACAGTGTTCGTAAACAAGGTCGCCCAACCGAGCCAACCAGAACATGTGCGTGTTATATCCTTTTTGCATGTGTACCTTAATGTCCCCCACCTTTTCAGTTATATTACAGAATAACGAAGTTTTCTGAGTAGGGGAAGTTGATGACTACAGCATCCGTAATAATATTTTCTCTTTTTTTCTTTTCTTTTTTTGTGTATGGTGCGTGTTGAAGTGGCAAGGGCGACATAGCCGAAGGGCGTGTCTCAGCACTATAAAAGAGGTTCACAGATTTTGATTCAGCATCAGTAGCAGTCTCAAGAGTATCTGCACATTCTCCTCAGAAACGAGAACCAACTCTCAATCTTCAGCATCATGAAGGTCTTGGTAAGTTCAACATCTTACACATTTATAATTTTTTTATCAATTATTTTGGAAATCTATTAAAACTGAGGCGAACCAATGCAATTATGTACCTCAACGATAATCAATGCATTCCAGATTGATTTTCGATATACTGATGCTAGCATATTCTGAAAATTACACAATAGAATGCTTAATTACCTAATAGCTTTTGCACAAAGGCAATTTTTTATACGACCTTATCTCTGGAACTGTTCTCAGAATGGATATCTTCCACAATAATTCAGTGAAATATTGGATAATATTTCAACTCATTTTGTTCATCCCATTCATTAAGATTATTGAAATCTGCTGAGAGCAATCATGTTCTGATGACAAAATCTATAAAGCGAAAGCGTGTTTTGTGATAAAAAGTAACAAAATGATCATCAAAATAATCAACGCTGACTAGTATACATGGTTAAACTGTTAGTCTTTATTGTAATCATATATGATATTATTATATTATATTATAAATCAGATATACAAAAACAACATTTTAGAACAAGAGACCAATGGGATAGTATGGTCTAATTACAATTCTTCCATTTGTGAGCATCTTTGTCCTACTCTCATTCACCTTTTTAGTAATATGAACGATAGTTTTAGTCTTTTAAACATTTTGGATACTATCTTATAGGGAAGGAAAAGTTCAAAACTGCATAAACAGATACTTCGTTTCAGATTAATAATAACTTGAACAAAATAACTAAAACATTGAACAATGAAATTCCAAATATCTAATAACGATTCTCTCCACAGCAATCTAAAATCTGTGTCCTTTCAAAGCGAAATTTCAAATTACATACACAAATGAAAGACATACTTGTTCTTTCTCGTAGCCCGATATTCATAAGTTTGAATTTTATGAAGGAAATCAAGTAAAAGTTTCAGCAGTTACATATGCTTACTTACCAATATTAATATTCATTTTATTGTAGGTTCAATTTAGGATAAAAATACCCTAGATGACTCGAATTCTTAATGTGGTGGGATTATAGTTTCAACATATTTATACTTTATATTTACAATTAGAATAACAATTGTAATTATAATAAAATATAAATTATAGTTACATATAACAGGTACTAGCAATACACGGCTCTCTTGTGGAAACAAAAACGTTTAAAATATTTTATTACACAACATATTTGCTATTTATAATATATATGTATGTATTATACCTATTTAATGCTGAGTTAAGATTTCTTGATGTTCTTGAAATTTAGGAAATGTAGTCAAATAAATCTACAACCTAATGATATCAAATTAAATCAACGGATGTTTTTTATGCGTTTTCAATGGTGATCCAAAGATTAGATGCCTATTTTTATCTTAACTTTAAAACTGAAAACTAATGATACATTCAGTATCCTTCTATTGCTAGTCACAGGCTAGTCGTTATTCGGTATTTTCACCCATATTTTACTCAAAATTAGGTGGGATCTATCAGAATATACAGATCGGATATACCCCTAGCATAAAGGAAGAAAAGAGCGAAATGGGAGAAAAAGAATGAAGCTACGTATCCTACATTTTCCACGAACCTTTTTCCAGATGTGAAAGTTATTCTTACTTCTGAGAGTAATTGAGTATTTTATATCACTTATAAATATTTTAGCTAAAGGAAAGCATTGGTTGCTGAGAAACCATTGTTATATTTTGAAAAAAGTATAAACTGAGCTTTACTGTCATCGTGAAGAAAATCACCCTAAAATTAACTAAATTCTTGTAAACATATCATCGTAAAGCTTTAACAGGGCATTAAGAGATTTGAACGGTGAGATTTCAGATTATAATAACTTTTCAGTCCAAAAACAATGCAACATTTCGAAGATTTTTAATTTTGTAGCAGAAAGTAGCATACTTTCCATATAACAACATACACAAACACTTGTAGAAGCATCAGACTCTGTAAGGCAGAGAACATCACACACACACACCAGGCTGCAACGGTCGGATTCTCCTAACTCTATCATCTCTCATTAAGGCTTTAAACAAATTACTCGCCAAAGATGGGATGACGTAACTTAATGCGTTTCGACTTTGGGCCTAACTTTCGTGAGGAACCAAGATCAAAGAGTAACTGTTCAGCAACGGTGCTGTGATTAAAAGCCTTAAACTTTTAATGACATAATTTTCTTAGGAGTATGCGATTTTGGGACAGCACAAGTTCGGAAGATAGACAACTAGGTGTATCTGATACTACAGAATACACTCCCTTCACGATTCAGGCTTATTATGGCTTTCGGGTTTGCGTTCCATTCCATTTTTATTATCTTTTTCTGGGTTAACCTACTGGTTATATATCTACTCATACAAACATTTTTTTCGTGGTTTCTTATGGAGTTGAATCCGCGACGTGGGGAGCAATTGAGTCACCGAGGCAATTGTTATTCATTAGGACATTTCATGTACACGCACGTTTTCCAAACAGTTGGAGTTGTTTGAGTTTTTTTATGCCAAATAGATCTCTTAGTTGCCAGATATGTAACCGAGCGAGGTGGCGTCGTGGTAACGTGTTTGCCATGTTTGAACATTCCAGGTTCGATCCCTGGAAGTCGCTCAGTCTAACGATGCACTTTTTTGTTTTTGTCGATAGGTGAATGCTGGGGTAGTTGCTATTCTACCACGACTTTCCTGTACGCATCTTTTCCTTCAGTGTCATTTGTTTCAAGGCTGTAGGGGCGAGCAACATATTCGGCGAGGCTGCGGCTGGGCGGGGGATATACGCTTTATAGAGTTTTCTGCAGCAGAGGTTGGAACTGCACACTCGGAAGCGCATTATATATTTATATAATCATTTAAATTATTTGTTTTTTTCTTGAGTGTATATGAGCGATTTTATAAAATTTTATTTATATATTGGAATAATTTTGGCTTTCTTTTTAGTTAAAATATCAAGCAGTATTTTGACTTAAGGTCTCATTAATGGGGTTGGGCATATCGGATGCTTTCGAAAACTGAAAATATAGAGACCCTACGCAGGCACGTAAAATCAGTTGGATCTGGTCCCCTCATTTCTTCGCCCAAGAAATCATGTTAGAAGCACAAAGGACTAGGAATCTATGAGCGGTTCACTGTTCCGGTTGCAGGAACTCCGTACCTTTATCTTTTATGTAACCTGAAACTTGCTAATAAACGATCTTAGCTTTGTGTTCGCTGTTATTTATAATAATCTGTTATTTCTATTTATTTTATCACTTGGGAAACTACGAGTATTTGGGTCAAGGAGTAAGTGGCACGCTGCGGCAAGCCATATTGGTTATTTCTTAGTTCCTCTATCACACACAATAAAAAGACATTACAATCCACCCAAAAAGCTATCACGAGATTTTACCGAATATATATATTTTAAGAACCCCTGAATAAAAAGTTTTAGAAAAAGGTAGTGTGAATCTGTGTGCCTATGATTAGCATAATTCAAAAACAAAAGGTCACCAAACTTGTATTTAAGTGTAGTATATTCTAAGGATGTGGCACGTAGATTTTGAAGAAATTCTTCCTCACCAAACTAACCTTTAGATGGTACATCTTTTCAAAATTTTGATTTTCCCAAAAATGGTTCTTATGATATAATAAAAATAGATATGACTTTAAGATATTTTCATAACAAATGAAATGTGTGTAAATATATTGAATTGTCTGGGAATATACTCTGAAGTCCTCTTTATTCTGGACGACTTTTACAGAACTGTTATCTAACGAGATAGGCAAACAAATGACATCTTGGTAAAACACACGGTTTAACTACTTTTGTGTGTGTGTGTGTGTGTGTGTGTGTGTGTGTGTGTGTGGAGCTAACGATTCCGGAGACTTTCTTCGTTATTGGTTTACATTTTCCAAAATACTTTTCTCAAATAGAAAGCCATTCACCTTTTGTGTTTCTTTTCTTTCTCCTGGCCATGCAGAGAAAATGGATTTTCAAGCAAAGCGGCCAACTCTTAAAAGATATGACAATGACTTTGTCTAATGTGTAACGTTATTTCTCCTGTACCTACAAAAAAATAAGCTGTAAGACCATTTATGCTCACGTCTATTGCGATTAGCATGAAGTCAATAAAAGAATAAGCTTTTATAAAATAGTTTGTTGCAGAACAGGTAGAAAAATTCATGGGAATAAAACACGCCCATTTTTTATTCTAAACTTTAGGGTATTATAATGCGAATTTCAACACAACCATTTTCTTATAAACTTTTTCATAAATATTAACTTTTTCATAACAGTTAACTTTTTTTCTCAAATGTATGGAAATAATTGTGGGATCACTCAAGAATGTAGTTCCTTTCAACAGCGACGAACTAGGTATTCATTAAAATGTAATAATTCAGTTTCTGTTTTTCCCTCTGTGTATATATCAGAATGGAGAACATATAGCGGAAGGATTGGGGGAGCATATAAAAGATAAAAAGAGGATAGCTGAAATTGCAAGCAATGTATCAAACCCGATTACAAAAAGTCCTTTTACGGCTCTCTATCTCTAACTGGCGATACAATCTGTAACTTTTTACTTGTCATGTACTACCTACGTGATCCAATGTTTCATGTGCAATATTTGCAAGCATTAGCAAGTTCTCGCGGTTTTGCTGATCTAGCCATGCTAAAATGTTCCTTTATTTAGCGTCTCTGAAGTGAGTATGTGCTGAGTTTCTAGAAACACCTTTCATTGAATTTTCTTTATTCAGATTTTCTACTGTGCTAAACATAGTGGTTACAATCTGTAATCAAAATTTAAATGTGTCGTAGTTTTATGTGAGGCGGAAATGTTGCCTTTCATTTGCAATGGGAACCTTGAACCACTATTTCAGATATTTCCAAACAGTCTGCTTTCTCCTCACGCTTCTGTGGAGAAAAAAGCAACTCACTTTTCAACTAATTTTTAATGATATACATACACACAAATGCATTTACACATTCATATATCCAGAATTCACCGAAAGTGCATATTTTTAGCCGGGAAAAGCGGAAAAAAGAGAGAGAATTTTAGCAAAGTATGTCTTTATGAGTGGGTGAATAGCATAACTAAAACGAAATGCCAAACTTGGTGTTAAAATTCACATTTTTTCAAGAATGCGACACGCATTCATTTCAACTTATCTAAAATCACTTTTGTATGGAGAATTTAAATTATTTTTTAATTTATCAAAATTAGCCTCAAAGTTTAAGATATTTACGTGAATAATAAAAAGTATATCTGGAATTTTCTGTGGGCATCCTATGAAATCCTGGTTATTCTAAATTTAATGTTTTTCTAATATTGATAAACTATCACAAATTGACCAAATCGTACAAAAATCTTGTTAAAACGCCCAATTTATCTCAAATACCGAAATATTCGTTGCTAATGGTATGAGGTTTTCATTAGTGAATCATAATTTTTTCAAAGTGTCAAGTGAGCAATCTTTTGTTTCTTGTGATATTACACAGAAAACGATTTACGTTTTTACTATGACTCAGTCTCCTGTATCCTTCTTGTATTTATAACAAAATGGTAATGAAATTACTACACATTTATATTGATTAATAATAGAAAAATAAAGAACTGTTAAGTGTAGTTTTTTTAGAAGAAACATAAAAATAAATAACAGTGGGGAAAGTGCAGTTTTAATAACTGACAATGATTTTTACAGGCTGTTCTGTTTTTCGTGGCCCTGGCTGCCGCCGCCGTTCTCGGCGCAGAGGAGTCTGTGAAGGAGAAACGTGGAGTGCTGTCTGGATATGGTGGTCTGGGATACAATGGATACGGCTACCCCTATGCTGGTTACGGTTATGGCAGCCATGTTCTTGGTGGTTACCACGGAGCCTACCCCTACTCTGCCTACCATCACGGCTATTCTGGATACCCTTACTACTACTAGATGACCAACTGCAGCACGTAGCGGCGTACCTCCATCTTTCGTCGCAAATATTTTCACACACTGTAGTTCCAATGCGCTATGGGCCAGTCTTTTTATAAAAGATTGCCACAGCGATGTTTAACATTTATCAATTGGATATGTGCACATACATCATCCTTCTCACATTAAAGCAAAAGAAGCTATTAATTATTGGTAAAAGTGTTGCAATTGTATAATTGTAGCGTTTGTATTTAAAAAAAGACAATTCCTTTATAATTCTGAAAACTTAAATCATTTTTTTTGGATGTGATTTTATTTACTGTATTCATTTAGCAATAAAGAGCAATCTGGTATTTTAAATTTTGATTATAAAATTTATCCAATCCATTTCCTTTGCTCCTTTTCCTGTAGATATAATTCAAAATAAATATTACATGACTTTGGTTGAAAAGTTAAAGTATTGCATGAGGTATTTGTTTGAAGGAATACGAGGATCACATACGAAAGTTATAAGAAAACATAAATAATAAAGAGAGAAAATTATACCCAATACATTTTCACTTTCTGTACTAACTTTTACTATAGTAAATAGAGGGAGTATGATTTGTAAGTGTATATATTGTAAGTATGTAGGTGGGTCTGTGTGTCAGAACAGGATAATTAAAAAACGAAGGGTGAGTTAAATTTAGTATCTTCAAACGATGTCATACGAAAATATTCAAGAAAATCCCCCACGCCTAATTGAACATTTTCAAAATCTTCGATTTTCTCAAAAATTGCTCTAACGATTTAGATTAAACTCTATACATTAAAATATTTACATGAGAAAAAAAATATTGAATTTTATGGAATAGCCTGTGAAGCTCTCTTCATTCGGAAATATTTTATATAATCTGGTACAACTGGAAAATCTTAGCAATAACTGACAACGTACTACACAGTAAATGTAGATTTCTTTAAAACACTTAAATTGTTTTAAATAACTTTTTATGCTGTAAGACATATCTGAGACATTGTTACTCTCTACATGTACTATGCACATAGTGTATAGAGAAGGTATTGTAATGCACTCAAAAATTCGATACCAAGATTTCACCGGAATTCGAAAAAAACAGTTTTAGAAAAAGGTCCGTATGTATCAGTGTGTCTGTGGACAGCATAGCTCAAATATGAAAAGACCGTTAAATACCAAACTTGGTATTTAAGTTTAGATTCTTCTAGGATGCAAAACGAAGATTTTCAAGAAAATACCCCCACCCCAAACTACTCTTTTCGAAACTTTTGATTTTCTCAAAAATGGCTCTAACGATATTGATTAAAATATCTTATGTATGAGATATTTTAATGACAAACGAAATGTATATCTTGGATTTCCTGGGAATAGCCTCTGAAGACCTCTTCATTCTGGATGACTTTTATATAACTGGCAAACCGTAAGAGATATACAAAAACTTACTATACAAAACAAATGTAGATCTAATTAAATCACACAATTTATGCTATATACCTACATTTTTTGTAGAGTTAACCGTTTTCGAGATACTGGTATTGCGGATATTGGTTACAATTTTAAGCCACTTAGACTTTTCCCAAATGGTAAGACATCTTTTTTTTTCTCTGGTTTCTCGTTTGTGTACTCCTGACAAGCAAAGAGATTGGAATTTCAATAGTTTCACTCAACGACAGACTCTTAAAGGACAAGACTATCGATTTAGCCGGTGCATTTTCTTACTCCCCTTCTACTTACAAGGAAGCTAGTAATAAGAATAATTCTGCTTATGTTTATCTTGATTAGCATGATGAAGATAATAGATTAATGTTTTGAATGAAAGATTTGTTTACCGAACAGCTAGAGGACATCATGTGAATTACACACATTAGGTTTTTGCCCTTCTACTTATAAGGAACAAGTAATAAGACAAATTTCTGCTAATGTTTATTTCCATTGTCATGAAGTAGATAGAAGAATAAGATTTTTAAGAATAATTTGCTACAGAAATGTAGAGAAAATCATATGAATGGAATACTTCACATTATATGGGTGAATCGATCAATACTAAATTCTATTGATTGAATTCTTCTTATTAAACCTAATTGTCATCAATGTTGATAAAGCAAAACCATACTAAAAATTGGACCTTAGTCCAGGACCAACCTTTCAAAGTATTTTCAATGTTCAGGTAGTTTTTGGATAGCATCAAAAGAGTATAGAATTTTAAGGCCAGTATAGATAACGTCTAGTTGTTATACATTTGAGTATTGTTATTATATTGTATCTATTAGGAAATGTGTATTGTAAGAATTTCTGCAAAGGTTTACTCAATTAAAGTGAAATAAGAGTAGCATTTTTCTCGCTAATAAATGATCGTGGTATAGAGGAAGTCATGAGAAGGCAACAAACTAGAGAGTGAAGTGGATAGCAATATACATTTCGTAAGAATAGTCTGTGTTGTCACTAATAACTGACAGGAGTGTACAACAAGTCATGTGATTGCAACAAAACAAATTGTATACTTTCTAAGCAACGTAAGTATTGTGTTCCACACAAGAATTCGATTTTAGAATTTCACTGGAAATGCATAAATAACTCTAAATCTAAAAAGCGGTTAAAAAAGTTTGTCTGCCTGTGTATGTGTGAACAGCATAACTCAGAAATAATAACTTAATTAATTAGTATATTTGATATTATCCAGTATCTTTCAAAGAGCAACACAAAGATTTTCAACAAAATCATTCCATCCGAGCTACCCTTTAAGTAGAAACTTTTTAGAACTTTTTTAGTTTCTCAAAAATTCCTCTATTTTGATTAAAATGCCATTATTTACATATATTTTTGGACGAATAAGACGAGTATAACTTCAGTTTTACGAGAGCTGTGAAGCGCTCTTCATTCGTAAGGAATTTTATATAATTGGTGAACATTAATGAGACGAAAAGGAACTACATAAAAATTACAGCTGCTTAAAACGCACAATACATTTTAATCAACCTTTTGTGTGGTATAAGCTATTTCCGAGATATTATTAATGGTTCAAATTGATTAATGTTTTTTAAAGTCCTGCAAATATTGACCTGTTTCTCGTGATGTCTAGGACGGTTATAGAACTTTGAACCGAGCATATACCGTGCATCTGTTCTCTTTGCATCTATTACGAAATGAGCAAAATTGCAATTTTTACTTTCTCTACATGTACTATCTACATAGTGTATAGAGAAGGTATTATATTGCACCCAAAAATTTGATATCGAGATTTCACCGGAAATACATGTTTAGGGTCTTCCTGAATTCCAAAAAAGCATTTTTGGAAAAAGGTCCGTGTGTGTGCTGTGTGTGTCTATGTGTCTGTGGACAGCATAGATCAAAAACGAAAAGACCGTTAAATACCAAACTTGGTATTTAATTTGTTATCTTCCAAGGATGCGACACGAAGATTTTCAAGAAAATCCCCCCACCCTCAACTACCCTTTACGTGTAACTTTTTTCCTGAATTTTGATTTTCTCAAAAATGGCTCTAACGATTTTGATTAAAATATCGTATATTAAAGATATTTACCTGACAAATAATATGTATATCTTGAATTTTCTGGGAATAGCCTCTGAGGACTACATTATTCTGGATGAATTTTACGAAATTTTGCATAACTGCTAAACTGTAAGAGATAAACAAAAACTTATCACATAAAGAATGTAGAGCACAAACACACAATTTATGTTATATACATTTTTCGTGCAGTTTATCGTTTTTTAAATATTCCTTGCTTTTGGTTTTAGCTTTGAAAAACTTATACTTTTCTCATACAGGAATTTGTCAACTCGTGTCCATACAAACAAAGGAACTTCAGTCACCTGGTAACCAGCTTTTGACTTCACTTTCATCTATGCTACTCCTTTATTTCTCTTCTACTTACAAGGAAGCAAGTAATAAGACTATTTCTGCTAACTTTTTCTCGATAAGCATGAAGTAAATAGAAGAATAAGCTTATTAACAATAATTTATTACACAGAAGTAGAGAAAGTCATGTGAATGGAGCACATCAGCTTTTTTTTAATAAATTCCCCATCACCGATACATCCTTTGCATGGAAAACTTTTTCTTGATTTGAATTTTATCATACATAGCTACTACGATTATGGCTAAAATACGAATGCTGAAATGGTTGTATAAAAATTAATGTGCACTTTTAATTTTCAATAAATGAGCTGCGAAATGTTCGTTCTAAATAAACGTTTTGTAAGCCCTAAATCATAAAATGATGTCAAAAGCAATTATACAAAAATATAGTTTGATTGAAATACACAATTTATAACCTTGGTGTCATATAATCATCATCGGGACAATTAGTAGATATTGAATTAAATGTTACAGTAAAAGTACTGCTTTTTTACGTGTTAATCGCTAAATTATGTTTTTACACATACAATATGAGACTTCATAGCTAGCATATGCGAAAGATATTTAAAGATTGCAAATTGTTTCGGTTTTCCTGGATTCTCTTTTACCTACAGCGAACTATGAAGTGAAACTATCAGTCAAATCAACAGCGCTGATGAGAAGACACTGCAGCAATCTTTCAAAAATATGTGTGGATGTGTACTGGTGCGACATAACTAAATGAGGTTATTATCAAATTTTATTTTGAGTTAGCAATTATTTTTGGATAACTGTGGTACTAGTAGCATGAACTATCAACATTCTGATTAGACGGATATCTAAAAAAAAATGTGTGTTCCATTCACATGCCTTTCTATAGCTGTTCCCAAAACTTTCCTTATAAAAGATTATTCTTTTATCTGCGTCATGCTAATAGAGGTCAACATTAGCAGAAATGGTTTTATTACTTGCTTCCTTGCAAGTAGAAGGGAGAAAAGCGAATTCACACAGTAAAGCGATCGTCAAAACTTTTAAAACTAATCGCTATGTGAAACAATTGAAATTTTGTTATCTTTTGCATTCCCGGGAATAAAACAAAAGAGATTAATCAAAGGTTGACTTCCCGCTTGAGAAAATTTAAGTAGTTTAAAATTGAAACCAATAACAAGGAATATCTTCTAAATGGTTAAATCTGCGAAAAAAATGCATGTGATATAACGGGACCTTTAATTTCTTTGTAGGTACGTTTGTCTTTCTATTACGGGTTTTCATGCAGCATGAAGAGGTCTTCAGAAACTATTCCCAAAAAATTCAATATGTACATATCGTTTGTCATGAAAATATCATACATGTATGATATTTAATCAAAATCGTTAGAGCTAATTGTGAAAAAAATTCATAATTTTCGAAAAGTGTTCCATGTGAAGGGTAGTTCGGGATGGGGGGGATTCTCCTGAAAATCTTCGTGTCGCATCCTTGGAAGACATTGAGTTGAAATACCAAGTTTAGGTTTAACGACTTTTAGATTTTTTTTGGTTACGCTGCCCAGAGACATATACGCGCGCGCGCACACACACACATACACACACACATATACAGACATTTTTCTAAAACGTTTTTATTTAGTCCAGGTGTCTCAAAAGAAGTATTTTCGGTGAAATCTCGTAATCGAATTTTTGGGTCGAATACAATACCTTCTGTTTCTACTTTGTACATTGTACATGTGTGCTAGAAAGAGTAATATGCGTTTTATATGAACCGCTCTTATACCACCACCACCACCACCACCACCACCACCACCACCACCACCACCACCACCACCACCACCACCACCACCACCACAATTAACACTACAAATGTACTTCTGTTATTATAAAAACTAATACAGACCAGCTAATGCTTATAAAATTAGTTCTACCATCCCCAACGCCCTCACCACCGCCACCGTCTCTGCTAATGCTGACAAAATTAGTTCTACCACCCCCACCAACACCACTCACAATTAACACTACAAATGTACCTCTGTTATTATAAAAACTAATACAGACCAGCTAATGCTGATAAAATTAGTTCTATCATCCCAACCGGATCTGCCGCCACCACCACTTCCATCACCAAGTCGTTGCTGGTGGCTTTAGGTTACGACCAAAAGGTCCAAACCAAATACATTGGTTTTATGAGTATTTAAAAGCGGCAGCCCCAAGTCAGAAGATCTACATGTAAAAGACAGATGAAATTCTAGCACACCGGCAGCACTGATATGATCTTGGAAATTCACAGCATTCACAAAATGCTCTTAAATAAACCACTATTGCTTTGAAACTAGAAATTCACCGCTGCTTTTACAAAAAAATCATATAATACCACCCCCAGCTACACATTATTGCTACCATTATCACTATGTTAATAACACCGCTGCCATCGGCAGCATGAGCAGTAGCATACTGGTACTGCAGCTATTTACATTTAAAAGGTAAAGTACGGTTGAACGGAGGTGCCCTCGTAACCGAGGTAGATCAGTGCATGTAAGCTCCCGGCCCTTTGTGCTTCTACCGTGACGTCTAGGAGTGAGGGAGGAATAAGTGAGGGAAGGGCCACCGGATCTTGAGAACGACGGGCGCAAGCATGGAGGAGCTCCGTGACTTTTGCAGTTGAATATAACTGACAACGACCGACGCCCCTAATCCCGATGGTTCCCGCTGAAGAGGTCCAATTCCGCGATGGGTCCCGACTGGAATGTCTCGACCGTCGCCAGAGAAAAAATCGTCTACAAAGAGTACCTTCACCGAACAACCCCACACGCCGAACGTCATCGTCTAGTGCAACAACCCTGAAACGATGACAATGATGGAAATGATGCTGCGGACAAAGGAAGGAAAGGAAAGCGCGATACTAGAAACCATTCGCCTACTGACCCAGGGAAGCCACGAAAAGTCAATGAGGTCACCGGGGATCAAACCTGCATCATTATCATGGTGCCATCTCACTCAGTGCACCTGCTTACTTTTCACTTGATTTATTTCATTTGAATTCGTTAGTAAATAAATATAATTATCTGCTAGAATAAAACTTGTTTATTTCCCCTCCTCTTTAAACGTAATCATTAAGCATTAGCTCTAGTTCTTATTGTGCTTCTTCTTGTTCTAATGACAACATAAAGGATACGTGTTAAGGCTAATGTCTTTGACAATGTCGCAGTTCTGTAATTACTTCCCTGCCAGTGAGCGATAATTAACTAGAATGTACCTTTAGGGCTTACTACGCCCTATGGCTATTCAGGGCAATATCACTCTTCAGTCTGGAGGGGGAATGTCATTTTTATAGCAGAGTGTATTTTTATATTTTTGCCTGCAGGAATTTGCTTTCTTTATTGAATTAAAAAGGTACATATAGTTATAAGAATAATTATAAGTCAGTAGTTATAAGTATATTAAAACAAAATGCATATGGATTATTTTGCAAATAACACTGAGAATAGCACTAAATGTATGTAGCTACGTACCTAAGGTGTTCAGGTGTGCCTCAATTTATGTCCTTACATTTTTGTTTGCATATTAGGGCGTCAGCAAGGATGAATTTATGCTATCATTCCCACGCTTCTGCATTTGTTAGTGGTTTGCAGAACTATTGTTACTGCTGTAAAGCATATTAATGACGCGTTCTTCATAGCCTCAATTTGAAAATTGTGTGCGGATTTTGTTTTTTCGTAATAGATGCCAGGCGCTGGTTTGTAAATCCTGGAGGGTGTAAGACCTACATATGAGGAGGTTAAACCGAGGAAGAAGAAGGATGAGGAAGAGGAGGAGAAGAGGTTTATGTTTGTATACATATAAAAATATCTAATATAGTTCAATTACAACAATACAGGGATTACACAAAGGACTTTACAATGGTATATAAATACATTTTTTTTCAAAACTTTCTCTATACGTTTTTACCTTCTCTATACGCACTATGTACATAGTGTATAGAGAAGGTATTGCACTCCACCTAAAAATTCGATACCGAGATTTCAACGGAAATATATGTTTTTAGGGTCCCCTGCATCCAAAAAAAAAAACATTTTCACAAAAAGGTCCTTGTGTGTGTGTGTGTGTTCGTGTGTCCGTGAACACGATAACTCAAAAACGAAAAGTCGGTAAAATACCAAACTTGGTATTTAGGTTTTGTATCTTCCAGGGATGCGACACGAAGCTTTAGAGAAAAATCCCCCCACCCCCAACTACCCTTTACATGGAACTTTTTTCGATTTTCTCAAAAATGGTTCTAACGATTTTGATTAACATTTCGTATATTAAAGATATTTACCTGAAATATCTTGAATTTTCTGGGAATAGCCTCTGAAGAGTAGTTTATTCTGGATGAATTTTACTAAATTTTGAATAACTGCTATGCCGTAAGAGATGGACAAAAACTTGCAACACAAAAAATGTAGAGCACGTTAAAACACACAATTTATGTTATATACATTTTTTCGTGGAATTCGTCGTTTTTGTGACATTCCTTATTTTTGGTTTCTGCTATGAAAAACGTATGCATTTCTCATACAGGAATTTGTCAACTGCTGTCCATACAAACAAAGGAACTTCAGTGTCATAGCAACCAGCTTTTGATTATCACTTTGACCTATGGTACTCCCTTATATCACCTCTACTTACAAGGAATCAAGTACTATGGCTATTTCTGCTAATGTTTTACTGATTGTCATGAAGTTAATAGAAGTATAAGCTTTTTAAGATACTTTGTTGCAGGGATATAGAGAAAGTCATGTGAATGGTACACATCAGATTTTTACAAAAAGGTTTGTGTGTGTGTGTGTGTGTGTCCGTGTCCGTGTGTCCGTGAAGACGATAACTCAAAAACAAAAAGTCGGTAAAATACCTAACTTGGTATTTAAGTTTAGTATCTTCCAGGGATGCGACACGAAGATTTTGAAAAAAAATCCCCCACCCTAAACTAACCTTTACATGGAACTTTTTTCGAAAATGTTGATTTTCTTAAAAATGGCTCTAACGATTTTGATTAAAATTTCGTATATTAAAGATATTTCCCTGACAAATAAAATGTATATCTTGAATTTTCTGAGAATAGTCTCTGAAGACTACTTTATTCTGGATGAATTTTTCGGAATTTTGAATAACTGCTAAACCGTAAGAGATGGACAAAAACCTACTGCACCAAAAATGTAGAGCACGTTAAAACACTCAATTTATATTATATACATTTTTTCGTGGATTCATCGTTTTTGAATCATTCCTTGTTTTTGGTTTCTGCTTTGAAAACTTTTACTTTTCTCATATAGGAATTTGTCAACTGCTTCCAAACAAACAAAGGTACTTCAGTGATATAGCAACCAGCAAGGAACAAAGCAAACATAGCAACAAGGAACCAAGTAATAAGACTATTTCTGCTATTTTAGTCTGATTAACATGAAGTAGATATATATATATATATAAGCTTTTTAAGAGTAATTTGTTGCAAGGATGTAGAGAAAGTCATGTGAATGGTACACATTAGATTTTTAATTTATATGGTAGGACATTTTATTTTCCTTCCTGATCTATTTGTCCTCACATCCAAAGTGGAATCATACAAGCCCGATTTAACCTTTAATATGGTATCTTTCTGCCTTTAATGCTGAGCGGGAATTAGTTATTATTTATTTTAACGATTTAATATTGTTCATCAAATTTTAATCCTATCGACTCACAGAAAGATGTGGTCAATTAACAAAAATCTTTGGGACTGAAAATAGATTATATTCTGAATATCTAGGTTTGATGTTTTACACATAAGAAATACTTTCTATTGCAAATTTTATTCCTGGTCCTCGTGTTAAAAGCCGTTCCACAAAATATTCCTCTGAATATCGGATAGTTTTTCTATTTGTGCTTTTGAAGAGCTGGAAGTCTCCTGGAGCACTCCATCAACCTAGGAAGAGTCTCAATTCAATATACTTAGTTGTGAGCTCGAAGTATTACTTGAGGATGATATCATTATGTCCTATTTTCTATTACAGTGCTAGTGAAGGTTGCAATATGCCATACAACTTGTAAGACTCTTTAAAAACTTTCATTTGAGTTGGTCTCGCCTCGATCAGTATAAACATGAAATATAGTCATCTAATTCTCTTAGGAGATTTGACTAATTTTTTCAGTTATGTTTGGCATAAGTACTACTTCCATCAGTAAGGTAAATCATGAGCGCAGGTTTGGAAATAAAACACTATTCGAATAAAGATAAAAAGAGCTCAAATAAATGAATGTGCGCGACACTAATTGTTCCTCAGATTCTTCACATTTCTCTGAAAATGGGTGCAACAGCATATTGAGCATCTGGCCAAACAAATTTAGAACTCATGGGCTTCACTGAATCTTTTATTCCTTTAACTGCTATATGAGGTACAATAGCCCAATTCTTGGGACTTTTCTTTCCCTAAAGCAATTTGAACCTTTGTAATGTGTAGAAAAATAAGTAATGTGCAAATACCATACAATGCAAATATTTGCACACCCTAAATGCTTAACATATGCCTTCAAGCAAAAGAATTAAAGGTATATCTGAGTGACGAGGTAATTAGATTAAATTTCTCTTCAATTGCTATAACTTTATTATACTATTGGATATCATTATTATTTATAATATTTGTTATACTGATTCCTTAAAAGCATTCCTTATATCTGCGGAAATGATTATGTCGTAGCTAATAAAATGTCAGGAGTTAAAGATTTGGGCAAGGCCAAGATTTAACTTCCCAAATTGATTTTTTAATTTGTTTCTCTCTGTTTATCATCTTACACACACACACACAAACACACACACACACACGCACACGCACATGCACACTATGTCAAAGAACTATTTTCATGACATTACTTATTTCCGAGATACTCATTGCGTAATTACATCTTCCCAAGTTTTATTGCTACGTAACATATGGAAAGTCTAAGGTTGTTGTTTCTTCCTGTATTAATTAGTAAAAAATAATTATTGTGATATAGGAGTTTAGTTTTAATTCCACACAATATAGAAACCAAAACTTATGGTTAATTAGAAACTGGTAGAGGCGAAAATGTACCATGCTTAATATAAGGTAGAAAATGCGTCACATCTAAAACAATCATTGCCTCTTGGTAACGGTTTATTGCCAGTGGGTAGAACAGGTGGTGAAAGTGTTTGTACGCAAGAATTTGTTGCATTAAAGCTGGATTGTTGAAATACATTATTTTCTTTATTTAATATTTGTAGCTTGTAAGGAATACATTGTTATTCATCTGAAAAATATAAGTTTGCAGTTACTGGTATAGAAACACATCAGCCAAGAAACAATCATCATATTATATGGAACAAGGAGTAGCTACTATGCTCTGGCAATGATAAAGTGACGCTGTGTTTTGTGTTGTTTGAGTTCAACCTGAAGTGCGATTTGCACAATTTCACAAAAGAATCAAATGAGATGGAAACTGTTGGAAGAACGTGAGTGGGCGTGAAAAGCAATGCGATAGTGTGGTTAATTGGTTACGCGTTCTTGACTTCAGTGACAAACATGCTAACTGGTACCTCAATATAAGCAACTTGCTTCCACTTCAGTAGTTACAAATCCGACCAGCGCAATGATTTGGTTTCGCCAGTCGCTTGTAAATTTACAGTTCCCATTTCATTTTCAGATACGCGAGCTGTTATTTCCCTCTTTGTCTGACAAGAAGTTGATTTGTTCCAAACACATTTTCATCTTCGCTCTATATATACATACCGGGTGGAATGTAACTTATTACATTCCTTCTAACATGCTCATAAAATCATTACAAACAAATAAGTCGAATAGTATTTTGTTCTTTATTAAGCCGTTTCCGAAAAAATAAATTGCTTTTGTTCCAATTAGGAGGCGTAATTTTACAAGAATATAAGAAGATAATAGTTTTTACTTGTAAGAGACGTAGAGTAACATGTTTCTGACATTAATTTCGGTAGTAATTATGGGTCACACAGAGTTTCGAAATACTGAATCATTTAAAAGCATTAAAGGAATATTCTGAGCAGCCTTTTCAGACGTGAAGTAACTCAACAACGTTGCGTTGAGGTTGGTCAGTTTCCTGAACCGGCTTCTGGATGTAAACAAGTCGATCGCTTGCAAACACGACGAATGGTGGTGTAATATTTTAGGAGATAGCGAATGCAACTGGCATTCTGATTGGCCTACACTGATGTGGTAGCAGCAGTGAGGCGTGTACTGACCCAGTACATGTGACACCCACACAACCTGAAGCGTTGCGAGCTTGTCTGTCTCTTGTTTTCGAAAAAGCTAAATTATTTCCGTAGAAAATGGTCGGAAACAATTACGTAAGATATAAAATGTGTTCAAATTATCAAATTCTACTAATGGTTTAAATTAATGTAATGACTTCCCTTCCACCGGTATACTGCTTGTTTATCACCGTTTCAACATTTAGAGCATAATGTGGTAACCTCAGATTCTGAAATGTTGGCGGTTCAGTCAGTGTCGTACAAAGATCCCTCCTGTACTATCTACTTGAATAACCTGAGGCTGAATTATGCAGTGGTTTTACTATGCTTTTAGAGTTTTGCTGTTGGTTGGAAACTGGGCTATTGTGACGGTCTGATGCTGTTGTCAGTATGATGACTGACAGTTTTTATTTGCGAACTTGCCCTCTGAAAAAAAAATGTCAGATGGATTTCAGTCGCCAGCTCCCCGAATGCAAGTCAAAAAGAACGGTTACGCAGCCTGTTGCCCAAGCGTACAGGGTGTTCTATTAAAAACTTGATCATCCAGATACTCAGAACATTGTTTCATAGCGTACAGCGAGGCGGTAATCTGTATTGCAAAATAAAATACAATCTGTAGTCGCCGTGACGTCATGGGGTAACTGTCCTCTTCGCAAAAGGTGAACACTACGGTGGGCATAGTAGTGTACGGTTCACGGTTGAATCTTGTACAACTAAGCAATATCTATTCACAGCTTAATATACGCCTGATTAATAGATTTGTGGAGAGATGTAAAAATAAATACTCTTCATTTCTAAAACAGAAAACTTTGAACGTTATTTTAAACTTGTGCATAGGAGCACAGCACAATAATTTAAAACTTCAAGGATACTAGCCTGACTATTCCGTCGATTCCTATAATGCTTGCTTTAAAATACGAGGTACATCCAGAAAGTAAGTTCCGTTTGGTAATACAATTAAATTGTGTACAGATACAGAATAATTATTTTTTGCACAAAATTCTACAACTCTTAAACTACTTTTCCACATAACTGCCGAAATTTTGCAGGCATTTGTCATAGCGTGGTACAAGTTTTTGTATATCTTCTTCATAGAAGTTTTCCATCTGTGTCTTCAAAAAGTTGGAAATTTTTTTTTTCAGCTCTTCGTCATTGTTAAAGTGTTGACCGCCAAGGAAAGACTTGAGATGTAAGAACAGATGAAAGTCGCTAGGAGCGAGGTCAGGGCTGTATGGAGGATGGTCAAACTTCCCAGTCAAATCCCTGTAGGAGGTTTTTCGTCACATTTGCAGTGTGTGGTCGTGCGTTGTCGTGAAGAAAAACAACACCTTTTGAAAGCAATCCTCGGCGCTTATTCTGTATTGCGCGGCGCAATTTCCTAAGTGTCTCGCAACAAACATCTACCTTAATTCAAGATCTTCTCGGGCTTCTAGCCAGGTAAAAACTTTACCTGGCTAGAAGCCCGGGAAGATCTTGAATTAACACGTCGCCAGGAAAGCTATAGTTCTTATCTGCCTTGATTGTTTGACCACGCGGTAAGAAATCAATGAGTAAGATGACTTCCAGTCCCAGAACACTGTGCACATCATTTTTCGAGGTGTCAAGATTTGTTTCGGCTTAACCTTTGCTGGGGATGAAGTGTGCCTCCATTCCATTGATTGCCGCTTACTTTCAGGGGTGTCGTAAGAAACCCAAGTCTCATCTCCTGTGACTATCTGTGTCAGAAATTCTTCGCCGTCTTCATCATAACGGGTTAAAAACTGAAGTGCACTACCCATCCGTTTTGTTTTGTTTTGCTCAGTAAGAATCTTTGGTACCCAACGTGAGCAAAGTTTACGAAATTTCAGTTTTTCGGTAACAATTTCATGAATTAGTGATCGTGAGCTTTGGGGAAATTCCATAGCGAGAGCACTAATTGTAAACTTGCGGTTTTCCTGGATCTTGTCATCAATCGCGTGAACCAGTTCTTCTGTAACCAAAGATGGACGCCCACTCCGTTCTTCATCGTGCACTTCACTACGTCCTTAATTGAACTGTGGGACCCATCTTCTACCATTGAATCACTCATCGCATTTTGTCCGTAAACTTCGCAAATTTGCCGATAAATTTCAATTGGTTTCACTTTCCTAGCATTCAGAAAACGAATCACAGATCTGATTTCACAAGCGGAGGGATTTTCAATCAACACCGACATTGTAAACAAGCACAACAAAGCGTATGTGGCTGACAGCGCTCTCAAAATGGCGCACGTTTCTTCTCCTTGATACAGAGCGTCTGCCGCGCATGTGTGGAACTGCGATCGCAGCGCTGCAGCGGAGATAAATTGAAACGGAACTTACTTTCTGGACGTACCTCGTATTATTCCATGAACTATGATATTGTAATCCGCAAAAATGTTTAAATGTCAGGAGGAACATTCAGTTAACTTTCGACTTTACCTATAAATGAAAGAATGAATATACCAGACTCAGAACAATCATCCTATCTAATAGCAACAACAGCAGTAACACATAACAAAATCCCCCCTGTATATCAGCAACCAACAAGTAATACAAATTTAAAAACAAACCAACTGCAACAGAAAACAAACCCTATGTCTGGCACTTATTAACAGCACATATATGCAGAAAGTTTGAAAGATCCATCAATATGAAACGTAAATCATTCTTGGCCAGTTTCAAACAAGCAGTTTAACTGAAGAATCTATGTCTTCCTTGTTTATTAACTTGCTATCTTTATTAAAAAAACAAAATTGGAGCCCAAATGATCGAATTGTGATTTTTTTTTTTTTTTAGCTATTCATAATATTAACGTTGTTTGCATTACATAGCGCGTTTTATACCAAGTAAATCATTCAGAACTGAAGGGCGTAACCCAAAATCTTTCTAAGTATCATTTTTAAATAAAATTGGTTTTTGCGTCAAAACTCATCTAGTATACGTCATTGCCAATGGACTCAAGACTCGGTTATGCACCATATTATTTAGTTTAATTCATACATTAATTACGAGATGGAAACTCTACGATATCTCTCATTCATTTACCAAAAGTCTGCTTAGTACCAATAGCTGGTTGTTTTAAGAATGGCGAGGGATGTAGTTCAGGAGCTTTGCATTTTAAAATAATGCTGAAATTGGGGATAAAAGAAGAAATAAAGGTTCAGGGTATAAGTTAGATGTATATAGAAAACTAAGAATTTGTATTGTTTCTTCACTCCTCGTACTAAACAATATTGACTTTAAGCACTCGATATTATGGAGTGACATCTGCACGGCCCAAAATAAATACAGGATGCTCAACTTCCTTTTTGTTAATTTTATGTCACTTGGGGTGTTGAGGGGAGAATATTAAATTAACTCCTACAGATATTGTTAAAATTTGAGCTTTTATCAAGCTTATTCATTAAGTTTATAACTAGCTACATTTTTTATTGATGAAGAAAATTATCTCATATTTTAATAATTAAAGCTTATTTTAATTAATTCGGTTTATTGCAATGCTAATATATGTATTAAACATGATTTTAATTCCTTTATTTTTTAAAAGTAGAGGTTGATATTTAATCCAAAATTTAACATAAACGAACAAAAGTTTTCTTAAGTATCCTGCCATAACTATTTGCCGTGCGGTAGGGACTTCGCACAGATCGAGAAGATGAAGAGGGGTTTTAAGGTTCAAGGCATTTGTATGTGAAGAACTCCATGATATTTCAGAATTCCTTAGTATGCTAATTTGAAGTCATTGATTTGACTAAAAACAGATTTGTCATAGAAACTTAGCTTTGTTTAGTATTTCTGACTTTAAAAATTCAAAATACTTATATTACTGTAATTATTAAATAAACATAATAATCTCATTGCAATCATCCTTCAGTTTAGTGTGCACTATGTTCATAATTAAAATTTAAAATCAAAACTCCTGGAATACATTTTGGATTATAACGTCTAAACATCTTTGGATTACAGTCTTCAATTTCGGATATAACATTTAAAGAAATCATGGAAATGGAAGATTATAATAACATGATGATGATAATAATAATAATAAATAATAATAATAGTAATAAAGCGAGATTAATAATTTTGTATTCGCATTCTCTTCTTCAAAAGACTAGAAATTGATATTCTGAAAATAGCATTCTTGCAGCTACCAACATACATAGATTACACTAACAATACTTGATGCTGGCCACTGTCCAGTTTTAGTTATATTTCAGCTAATAACGAATAATGCATGGAATATAGAGCGGTTTATTACTGGTTTTGATCACTGCGGCATACCTGTTTCAATCTTCTCTTAATCGTTGTTTGTACTCAGTATTTCACCCTTCAATAACGGTACGTAATCCAATACATAATGAAGACTTTACTGAAACTATGTGTTCTAGTATCATAGAAGCAAATACCTACTTGAAGAAAACAAGATCTCTTTTGAATCTTTCATCATATATTCTATAGGTAATTAAGGAGAGGCATTACATCCGTTATCAATTTCAATGATAAAGATAACAAAAATAAAACGTAAGAACATAATGTGTATGATAGAAACTGAGTTAGATCAATTTAAGTTCATATCAATCATACCTAATCTCCGTCTTCACCAGCGAAACTAACTGTTGCAAACAACTAAGCGAATTCTACGAGACCAATTATTGTAGCAATTGAATACAAGTGTTCAGTACCAAATAGAATTTCTCCACTTCCATGAAGGAAATGAAGTACTTAATAAATAGCTTTCTAGTAAAACCACCTGGACATGATTTAATACCAAATATTGTATTAAAACCGTTTAACAGAGAAGCATATAATCTACTTATTTCAGGTTTTCAATATTTCATTAAGAATTGGATAATTTGGACAAACTGGAAGTTTGCTGAAATAATCGTATCAAAAACCTGGCAAACCGAAACATCTACCATCCAGTTACCGTTCAAACAGCTTATTACCAATACATCAGAATTGTTTGAGAAAATTATACAGAAAGGCATTTTAAAAGCGCAAGCATATTATTCATACTATGAATTTTGTGTTCGCATTAAGCATCCTACTGCGTACAAATTTTATGATAAGTAAGTATATCATGATAATTAAAAAAAAACAACAATGTATCTCTAAATATTTCTCAGACCTTCGGCAAAGTATTGCACGAAAGACTACTACTGAATTAAACAGAGTTGTACCACTAGACTAGTCTGAATAATTTCTAACTTCTTACTAAGACATCAGTTTGTGTAATTGAGCTGACGGCAAGAAATCATCGACTTGAACGATATCTGCTGGTGTTGCACACTAACTTGTTATTTCTATTAGAAAAGCACAACCGATCTGTACAGTATATGGTATTCAGCGAATGTTTGCTATATAGCGTATCTCCCTCAATATTAGTAAAACGAAAATTAAACTTTTCACACTAAGAGTTCCTCATTCCAATTGTTTATTGGAGCTGGACAATTAGAATGGTTATTCTTTCACACACCAGTTAAATATCTTGGAGTCTCTTCGACTCTAAAACAAACTTTAAAGCTCAAACCGAATACGTTGCAACACTTGCATTTTACATAATCAGTAATTTATATTCTTTAAATAAACACATGATACCAACTAAGTTATTCTTTATAAGTGTTTATCGCAGTTCTTCCAACATATGCAGCTCCTATATGGGGAACAGCAAGCATCACGCATTCATTACTTACATTTTTAGAACACATTTCTCAGAATGGTTGGTTCCCAAAGAACAGTGACTGCACCAAAAACTTAAAATTCTATAGGAACAGCAGGCCAGTATTAAATTCTACTATACCAATTGAATTAATGTTCTAGAGAGCAGGTGTACAAACCAGGGGCCGGTCCCTGTGGCCGCGCTCGCTAAAGTGCTTCGCTTTGGTGCTTCGTGGCGCACGGGATCGTAGGTTTGAGTCCCCCCTTGGGCATGGGCGTTTCTGTGTTTGTAAATGCGTATATATCTGTGTATGTATATTTGAAAGGAAAACGTTAAACATTAATAGGTAAACTAAGGAAATATAGGAAACTGGAAAAAGAGGAAAAATAGGAATACAGCGCCGGGGTCCTGACAAGCCTCCGGAGCTGTATTTAAAAAAAAAAAAAAAAAAAAAAAAAAAAACTAGGAACCAGAACCCACTGCAGAACAATAGTAAAGCAGAAATTACCATCGACTGTTCTACTGAACTGATACACTGACTAGGAAGACTATTAAAGCAGTATTTTAAATTGCTAGTAATTTTAGTAATTGGTAATTGTTTTAACTTCATATATACATGTTAATTCTTGTGGTATTCAAAATCTAATTGAAAATATTTGCTAATGGAAACAAGTTTATCAAACAGATACATTGTTTCATTGTTATATAATTAATTATCAATGCTTTTGCAGTATATTTGCTGATCAGTCAAATCAGCTGATCCTATTATAGTACGATCCAATTTTAGCGTGGCATCACTGTTAATAGGCGCGGGCACAGCGATTTTTGAAGATTTTTTGGTGCTCAACATTTATATTATATTTTGATAAAAATGGGAAGTTTAAATCAATGATTTCAAGTTGATAATTTAAAGTCTTATTTAATTATTTTTTTGGTTATATTAATTATAATATTATTTATAATTTATTCAAATATCTTATGTGAAACAGAATATCAGATGAGCGAATCTTGGCAAAGGCTTACATAACTTATAGGGGTTTGTTGGATTAATCAGTCAATTAATTCACTGCCAACGACATGCAAACTTCGAGTGAAACCGTTTATTTTTTCATGAGTTGCTTGATCCAAATTCTTGCATATTTCCACGGGGAAAAGAATAGGGTTAATTACTTGACCATCCTTTATTGTGTCTTTTTTATTCCTCATAAGAATTGCTGAAAAAGGTTCCATTCACTGGATAGCGGCCTCGTTTGGCATAATACTATTTTGCTGCTTCTGCAAACCTAAGTTGCTAAAAGGGACGTTAAACAATTAAAAACAAAATCTTCAGGTCCTGAGAAAAATGTCATGGTCAACAGGGAGTGCATTTCTGGGGAGAACAATCACTTGTACTGTTAAATGTGACTGTTTACAAAACAGAACATTCGATGCGTTTGTGTCTAAAGGTCCCTAGACACACTGAAAAATTCAGTAGCATAGCTCACGAATAATCTGGTTTCCATTCAGTTACTCTAACCAATGAAGAATAATTCTTTTTATTGTTTCAGTCTATTTTTTTATCATTGTTTTGAACATTTTATCACAGGAGCCTTGCTTTGGACTTTTATCCATAAGAATTACCCCTTTTAATGCTCCCTAAGTTCCATAAGTACCATAGCGACAATATACTAAATTCCATAACTAACTCGAGATTTTCCTAGTAAACCACAAGATCTCAAATTATAACACCAATGGCGACTGCTATCATCTCTGGCTCATTAGTTTAACCAACTATTAAGTCAATTATTATTAATTGTTTCTTCCATACTAAACTGTGTTGGAAAGGTAGAGTCTGTATAAAATATACAATACTATATCCGGGATTTGAATCGCAGATATAATTTGAGATCCCCTCGTGGTTTACTGGGAAAATCTAGTCAGTTGGGAAATTTCGTGTCGTGTCGGTATATTGATATGGTAGCTCATTGGTTGGAGCAACTGGACAGAGACCAGATGATCCCTGATTCAAATACCGACTATGGTTGGCTTTTGCAGTCTAGCTTGACTCTTCAAACTCTGTCCTACTCCCGCCTAGTGTGTAAGAAACAATTAATTGTCATTTACAAATAAATTATGTTCTTAAATTTAAAATGGATGACCTTTATGAAATATAATTTTAATAATTGTCATAGTATTTGGCTCAACGAAATTAGGCATAAAAAGATGTGATGCAGCAGTATTTTAAGAATACGTTTTATTTTTTGCGAGAATGCAATTTAGGGAAGATATTTATTCACTTGTAGTAGAAATATTTAGAGGTTTGTTATTTGAAATGAGCAGAAGTTGTTTTGCTTCTGGATAGGGCAGCAAAACTTCCATTATTCTTGTGGTCCTCTAATTCGTAATAAGGTAGAAAAAACAGTGGATATAAACTGTAAAAAATAGTGAAATAAAAACTCTCTAACAAATGGGTTACATGAATCATTTAGACCTATAAGTGATTAAGCAGCGCCCTTAGGGGAGTAACGGGAGAAAAAAGAAAAAGACAAACAGTCGATATGAAATCTCGACAGCACCACTCTGAGCTATCTATCACTGAATGGCGGTGTGAGACGATATATTTACAACGTCCTAAACACATTTCGTGTTGAGGTTTGGACTGTTTGACGTTTACTAATCGTTGTTATGTATTGCACCACAATACACGATGTGGTTTAGTAATCCAGAAATTCATTGTTATACATAGTAACCCTCGCTCTCTGTCTTTCCCCTTTAATGGCTAATTTAATACTAATCATGCTCGTATGGTACTGAGTGAGACAGTTAATGTTTGATGGCAAAAGGTCTAGGTTTGAATGGAAGGGAATACCTTGCAAACTGTGACCAATACAGACAGCTCTGTAGCGGCTAAAACTCACCAGGAGGAAGCGATGAAATGAGCGAGCCACAGGAGGCCACAAGTCACCGGCAGCTAAGTACAAAGGCGCGCGAAAGTCCTTAACATCACTAGGCTCGAAGACCATCCCATTGCTGGAACTTCTTGAGAAGGCTATCAACGATCCGTCGGCCAGGCGGCACTCTGGTGTCCACGGGGAGTACTGTTTGCTTTGCGCATGTATGCGCGTCGTCTATCCGGCATCGTCATAGGGCAAGAACCTAGAAACATATGTGAAAGATGAGAACAAAACGGAACGAGGGGTAAGTAATGAAGAGAAAATCGTGGCATATTAGAAACCACAACAATTCATGGGTCAGAGTGGGCGGTCCCCCGGCATCGAACCAGAGTCCTACCGTCGCTTTTGCTACCGCGTCGCAAATGAAAACACTATTTCAGGAGAAAATATTAAAGTTCTTGTATATCACTAGAGCAGTCAATTTTCATAACATATGTCAGAAATATACTTTATTTAGATATTAATAATCTGAGGAGACAACTGATGGGATGTTGCTCAACAGAGCTTAGTGTTTACTTAGAATTATGGTAAACTAAATTACATAAAATGTTCTTGAATAGGACATGCTAAGGTAAGCATGATAGAAATACGCATGTCGTTGGTGCTGACTGGCTTTGCTAGAGACCTCGTAACATCAAACATATATCTTTTTGTGTTTTATGTTCAAAGAAGAATTGAGGAAATAACATTCACTAAACTAGCTGTGTGTTATTAAACATACTTTAAAATTCGATTAATAAAAACACTATATTTATTAAATGCACTCCTACGCATCTTTTAAAGGGCAAAATAAGTGCTAGTTTGGTCATTTTGATCAATCGAAAGTATTGTATTTTGAAATACTCATAGGGTGGATTGTTAACTAGTTTCAGATGCTGTAACGAAACAACATTGTTTTAGGTCTAGCCGCTTTTATTTTCTAGGAGTTGGTGCTTCTGTCTCTAGTTACAGGTTACAGGTTTTTAAAAGGAAAGGAAAAAGCAGGTAAAGTACGTTATGTATAAACATTTTGTAAGCAGCCATTGAAAATATTTACAGTAAATATGTTTTTAAATTAGGTAATAAGTTTTCCAACGATTTACTCTCCAACTCACCACAGACGCCATTAAGCAACTCTGTTCTTTATGCTTACTAACCTGTGTAAATATTGACATTTTTATGTCGCCAATAATTTAATCAAGCCCTTTGAACTTATATAATTAAGAAAGAGAGTAATAATATAACTGTGACTAAAAACTAACATGAATGGAAAGTAATACAATGTGTAATGCCACTATTTCTCCGAACCTTTATCTAAATTGCTACAAAGTTGATAAAAACAAGCTTTTGGAAGAGTAATTTAGAGAATAAACATAAAGATGACGATGATGGATGGAGGACTTTATAATATTCTAGATATCTCATCTATCTTAACCTAATTACTAAATTAAATCTTTTAAATTCTAGATAAAAGAAATAAATTCATTTTAATATTCTCTGATACACAAGATGCAATTAATAAAATTAGCTTTGATCAATTATAACGACACTTTAAAAGTTCCATTACAGTATTCATATACCATAATACAAATAATTTTATCCATTCATTATTTAATCAATTTTGATTGCATCATACTTATCCTTAACTTTAGTAGCACTAGTTAAAACTATTAATATTTCTACAGGACCTTACCTATAGAAAATATAGGAAGTAGTTTTCACCCAAAAATTCGATTCCGAGGTTTCATCGTAAATATCTGAGATCCATCCGAGTATAAAAAAGCGTTTTTAGAGCAACGTCCGCAAGCGTATGTGTGTGAACAGCACTACTCAAAAACAAAGTGCTAGATAAATTAAGCCCAGTATTTAATCTCAGTATATCCCAAAGATACAACACGAAGATACCGCATAGTTAAGATATTTATATGGAAATTAATATGTATATCTTTAATATTATGAGAATAGCCCGTTAGGTCCATTTCACTTGAAAGACATTTTGTATATTTGTTTAGCTGGTAAACCTTAAGAGGTAGACAAAAATTAACTCCACTGAAAATATAGAACTCCTTAAGATAGACCGTTAATTTACACTTTTTGTGTCAGCAGCCATTTCTGAGAAGTCCTTTGAATTTGCCAATGCTTTGCCATAGTATGAGAACCATGACTTGCTAAACATAGTGTTCACATTGTAAAAGCATGCACCTTATGTGTGAAGAAACACATTCTTTCAGCGAGGTGCGAAACGAAAATCACACAATTTAGCATCCTGAAATAATCTAAACTGCGAACTTCTGAATTCATTTGTTTTTTGGTGCTACGTGATACCATTATGCATGCTGAAAAGCCTGACCTACCATATGTCAGATGAACTAGTATTGATATGTACTTTAGCCACTTGTAGAGGAGTTTCACAGCACTCCTGGAAATGTTGTCGTTTCTTCGTATGTGCAATATCTGTAGGGATATTCCAGATCGTCAAATCGAATAGTTTCTCTGCTGAGCTGTTGTATTTTTTGCTTCGGATATTGTATTCTTTCTCGACGTTTCTTTCTATTTGACTTTCATGCAGAACAAGTACACTCAGAGGTAGAGTGCTCTTTTCTGGTAGTACTTAGATCTTAATTAGTTTTATTTAAGTAATAATTGATGCAATAAGCCGATAAACACACACTACCACATCGTTAAATAGTGCCACTATCTCTACGCTCTCTGAAATCGGATGTTTTAGCTCACGGAAACAGTGTAGTTTGATCAGTGCGTGCTAAATCTTGATAATGGTAAGCTGTAGCAAAGAATTAAGAACCTATAGCACATAAGTATTAGACCTCTCTACTATCCTGCCAATTTGTGCGGTTGCGCTCTGGGACAGCTATTTGTCAAAGAGCTTCCAGTTGAGCCATTACTCGTTAGTTAACCAAGATTAAGTTGCATATGTTCTGTTGGGGACATTATGAAAACTTAAGCAGTAAATTGAATCTAGATGTAAAACTCATTATAAACAAATCACTAAAGCGTCATCAGGCGGTTAAGTCTTTGACCCGTATTCGGGAGGTCTGGAGTTTGATCTCCGGCGACTGCCCACTCTGACTCATAGGCTTTTTTCCCGGGTCGCCAGGCGAATATTGGGGCATTGCAACTTCTACCACGACTTTTCTGTGCATTATTTCCCGTATACGCATCTTTTCTTTGCCGTCCGTTTCAGGGTTGAGATACCTACCAGGTGACTGTGTTCGGATGGCTAAGATGGCCAAGAAGAGACAGCGCAGACTCGCCGCTGCTAAGGCAGCACCCGACGCCTCTTCCTCGACAGCCGCCGAGGAGGCAGAACCTCCGTTGCAACCGGTCCCGGCAAGCCCTGCTTCGCCGCCGGCCGCCACCACACCCTCGCCGCAACTGCTGCCGCAGTTGCCGCCATCACCAACACCATCTCCGCCGAGCTCCACACCGCCGCCCCGGTTCAGTGCCGTGGTAAGGGGGGTCCCTCGGGACCTTTCAACCCGGCATCTGCTCACCGCCACGCAGTCGCGGTGGCCTTCATGCTTGAGGGCCACCCGTATTTTCTGCGACCGGGGACCAACTCCGTTGGTAAGAGTGGAGCTTCAGGACCCGGCTGACCTTGAAGCTGCTTTGACATCAGGGTTGCCCTTATTAGGGCGACTTCTGCCAGTCGAAGTAAGCAGACAGGAACGCCACCGGCCCTGCCGTCGCTGCTGCGCCTTCGGGCACAGCCAAGGCTCCTGCACTTCAGCGCCGCGGTGCCATTACTGTGGGACCAGCGTCTTGACGACACAGTGCACTGGGCATGATCTCCGCCGCCGTCGCCGGTTCTGTGCCACCTGCCGTGGCACAGGACACTTTACTGGCCAGGCCCAGTGTCCCCGTTACCCGAGGGACGGGCACACCACTCCGCAGCCAGTACAATCACCGCAGACCCAACACACAGACGCCACACCACCTCCAGCTTCTATTAACACAGCGACGCGGGATGCCATTCAGGACCTTCATGCGGAGATCCTGAATATCGGCGCTCGCTTAGCTGAGTTAGAAGAGGCCTGCACCAGCGTCATCACCAGGAAGCTGCTGGACGTACAAGCTGCCACCACCGCCGCCATCTCCACTCTACAGGCCTCCACCGCTGAGCTGTCCAACCGGATAGCCAGCGTCCAAAATTATCAGCAGCAACATTCGTCTCCACACAAGAACCACCGACTCCTCAGCGACATCCGGCTCATCATCAGGGAGGAGATGAAGGCCCCGAAGACGACGCCAGGATGGCCACCAAACCACTACAGCGACCCTGAACCTCTGGTTCAGGTAGCTGAAGGACCATTCCCACAGCAGCCTAAGACAGCGCAGCAATTGCTCAGAGAATACCACTCAGAACAAGGGTACACCAGGAAGAATCACCTTAACCTTTACAAACATCACCACTAACTACCCTTCACTTACACCAATTACTTCTCCAGCGGGGCACTCAGGGCGCCAGTCATGTGTGTCCACTGGCTAATATCACCATTACTCGCTGTTACTGCCACTGGCAGGCAGCATTCACTATCACCAAAAATGCGCAGGTGCTTAATGCGGTACTGCAACAGAGAGGCATGGGCCTCCTACTTCCGGTGGGGGTTTTTTGTGAGTAGTGCCACCCTGGTTCGAGTCCAGGGTGGGGAGTCTCACACTCCCAGGCTTGCCTGGGGTTAGGGCGTTAGTTGCCTTTTCCCCCATCATCAATAAAAAAAAAAAAAATGTTTGGAGGTTTTCGGCTGAGCGGTGGCTGTACGCTCTGTATATGCTCTGGCGTCGCTGTGGGTCCACTCTGTCAGGATTGACCTAAGGGTGCTTTCGGAAGGGTGCTTTTTTGGGAGAGCCCACCGGCTCAGGGATTTTGGGTAGGGCCCAGGCGGTGTAGGATACTTTTGATCTAGAAACGTCCATCGTTCCTTGGGTCTCTCCTCTCGTCCTACCCTCCGAGGAGTCGTGTAATGACATACGGGGGTCCTAACTGCTTAATCCTAACCACGAAAGCGTCCAATTACACTACCCAGAATCCAAAACATTTCAATAATAGTGTGGCTGCTAATTACACTCTCCATTAGACTAATATTGTTTATACAATTTCTGCTCGGCACATCTTCACATTAAATATTTGTATGGCACTGCATTCTTTTTTGTGATTTGAAAACAAGCTATTTTTGAGTTAGCAATCGTGTAATTTCTCACTTTTCACAATAACAGTGTAATAACAATGAAGTATTATCTGACAAGTCAGACAACAGTGAATTATTATCTGACAAGTCTAAAACTATAAAACTTACACGACTGCACACAACAAGAAAAAACATTGTGTATCAATTTAGGAATGAGTTGACTTATATGATTAAAAGTACAAATCATAGAGAAAAACATTAACATGTGTTACTTACCAACTATTTTTACAAATTTTAAATTCTATTTACTTCATGGTTCTCGAGATAATTAATATATGCAGAAATGGTAATATTACGCGTTTTCTAGTACGTAAAATAAGTATAGTTGGTTTAAGCGATAACCAAAACTTTTAGGATCTGTAATGCCTTTTAAATTCTGTTCTCTATGCATGAACGTAAGAGGAATAAAAGGCAAATGAATTCCCATTTGAGAAATGCAAAATATTTGAATTCAAACCAATAACAAGGGATATTTCAGATATGGTTACCTTCACAAATCAAAATAAATATATTACATAACTGAGTAACTTTTTTCTATATTTTTCTATAGTTATATTTTGCCTATCTCTTACGGCTTACAGCTTATGCAAATGCTATTCAAAATGCAAGATATGTATAAATTCGATTTGTCATGATAATATTCAATCTAATAGTGTTAAAGCCATTTTTTGCGAAAATCAAAATTTTTCGAACAGGCTTACTGAACTCCTTCTCTTTCGTTTTTTGTTTTTTATTTGTTTTTTGTATATCTGTTTTTGTTTGTTTGTTCAGAAGCCTCAGAACACATTCCGGTGAAATTTCGACATAGAATTTTTTGATGGAATACAATACTTTTCCACATTATACAAATGGTAGGGAAAATAACTATATCTGATGTGTTCCATTGACATGACTTTCTCTATTTATTGGGCAACAAATTACTCTTACAAAAGCTTATCCTGCTAACTGCTTTATGCTAGTCAAGGTAAACATTACCGAAAAGGTTTAATTACTTACTGAATAGAAGGGAGAATACACTAGGCTTAAGCGGTAGTCAAAATCTTTTAAAAGCGTCGCTTTGCAATGATATTGAAATTTTATTTTCTTTGCATGTACAGGAATAAAACAGAAGAAAAACGCATCATGACTTTCTGTCTGAGAAGATTGTAAGTATTTGAAATTTGAAATCAGTAACATCAGATATGCAAAAATCATCCAAAGCATTCCAGAAAATTCAATATATACATTTTATTTGACAAGCAAATGTATATATTTGATATATGTCAATTTAATTAAAATCTTTAGAATCATTTTTGAGAAAATTAAAATGTTGGAGAAAAGTTCAATGTAGTCTAAGGTGGTGGAGTTATTGAAATCTGCGTGTCTCCCTAGATGGCCCGGGTTCAATCCCAAGCGGTCGCATTTGAAATCTGTGGTGGACAAAGCGGAGCATGGGCGGGTTTTCTCCAGGTTCTCCGGTTTCCCCCGCCATCGCATTCCACCGGTGCTCCATCTTCATTCATGTATAATCAGTGTCATCACCTGCGGTGCCTCAAGTAGTAAAAGTGGGTGCTAAACACTACCAAAAAATCTACATGTCTACTTGGAAGATACTGAAGTTAAATACCAAGTTTGCAGATGGAGTTTTCGTTTTTGACTTATATTGTTCATGACACACAGACATACACAGATCTCCTTGTAAAAATGTTTTTCTTTCTTTCTTTGATTCAGAAGACCCCAAAAATGTAACTCTAGTGCAACCTCAGTGCCGAATTTTTGGATTGAATACCTATTATGTATGCGAAAGAGAAAGTAAATTGCAGATAATAACATGATAGGTTTTTACTTTTGGTCAAAAGTGAACTTACCATTTCAGAGGTATAACTGAGGTTACCTTAAACCTTGAAAAAAAATTGCAAAAGTTACAGCAGTCGTTCTTATGTGCCATTGGTTTGAATTGGAGATTACAGTAAACGAGCATAGAGCAGTGACATACTAGGAAGCGTAGTGCATAGCTTCGACAGTAAGCAACCAGCTGGCTCATGCATGTAACTCAGTGAGGGAACAAACCGATCGTTATTGCTGTGGCCGTTTATCCCACAACAGCAAGCAATAATAATTATTGTAAACCTGTACCGTACATCATTATTGACAGGTTCGGAGACGCACACTAGAACATTCGTTACATTTGCCTTGGTCCAATGAAACCTTATGCCGTTCCAGCGAGTAAAGAAAGACTGCTAAATCACCATCAGTCGCGTCTTACCCATTTATATACTCTTCTCGTTTATTTAAAACTTATCAAATCTTCCAAATGTCCAGAATACACTAATGCAAACCGTTTATAAAAACAGCTACAGCAATAAAAATTACGCAGCTGGTGACCAAACTGGTGGCTCAAGCGTTTTGTCTGGGACAGGCATTCGCGAGGTCATGGGATCAATTCCCGGATTTCTTCATCCTCCCCAAACTTATTGTCCTTCATTTCATACAACCGGCCTCTTTCACGATTTTAAGTGTCGGGGAGGACTGCGGTAGTGGCGTCCTCCCATGGTGATGACTGCGGTTTGGAAATACAGCTCTAGGTGGCTAGGTGGTAGGATAGCGTTGGGAGTCGTCTATATACACAGGGAATTGGATCAAACCTGGGGAAAGGTCTCCTAGCACTCCCCGCGTCGAGCTGAAGAACTGCTTGGACAGTGTTAGGGACCCTCCAGTGTGGCTCTTACCCCGCCGTTCTGTTTTGGACGCCCGTTTTAATTTGGCTGCAATGTGGAATCCCTTCCAAAATCTCTCTCTTTCTCTCTCTCTCTCTCTCTCTCTCACACACATATTTTGTTACTTTTATTCTTGGTTTGATATTTAAATGCAGAGAGCGGCAGCGACAGCAGCGAAGATAAGGACTTCTCAGACTCGGATCTTGCACAACTGGACCTCTAGCTAAGTGTGAATTATGTGACAACACTGTGTATTTTAGATGAACCTAACGTCCTTGTAATATCCAGATGTCGAGCATAAACATCATGCGGACAGCAAAAGTGTTTACGTAAGTGCTTACGTTACGCATTCCTCTACCTTGCCTTCTTGTATTGGGTCATCAGTACCGATACCACCAATGATCAATATGATGCAGATTTACAGATTTTATCTCCTTACAGATTTCATTAAAGGGCAGCAAAATGTTTATAAACAAACATATTTAATTTGTTAATGAAAGTTTATTAACAGTCTCAAAAGTATATTGCAAAAGTCATTTATAAAACAGTTTAGAGTTTGTAAACGTAACATGTTGGTTATAGAATAAATAACTACTATTACTTTTCAAAAATAAGTAAATATCTAAACACAAATAAATAATTAAAAGGTTTGTATGGCATCGTATGTAGTTAGTTTTAATAACAGTACATTCATTGCAGAAAGACAATGCGCCTAAATAATTAAAACTGCGTTTTCTTAAAGGCAAATTATTATAAATAAATAAATAAATAAATATATTTTAATACTTTCTTTGCACGTGCTGTGCATAGTGTATACAGAAGGTATTGCATTACACCCAAAATTCGAAACTGAGATTTCACCAGCAATACAAGTTTAGGTACCCCTGAAAAAAAAAATAGAAAAAATTCCTTGTGTGTGTGTGCGCGCGCGCGTGTTTGTGTCTGTGGGCAGAATAGCACAAACATGAAAAGTCCTTAAATACCAAACTTGATACTTTAGTTCAGTATCTTCCAAGAATGCGATACGAAGATTTTCAAGAAAATTCCACCACTCCCAGCTACCCCTTACATGGAAAAATATTAGAAAAATTAGGTTTTCTCAAACATACCATTAACGATTTTGATTAAAATATCGTATGTTTAAGATATTTATATGAAAAATAAAATGAATATCTTGAATTTTGTAGGAATAGTCTGTGAAGATATCTTTATTCTGGATGCATTTTTCTACATTTTGTATAATTGGTAAACCGTAAGAAATAGACAAAAACTTACTGCACAAAAAACATACATCTCGTAAAAACAACAATTTATGTCACATACATTTTTTTTTGTGTAGTTGACCGTTCACCAGATATTTCTTGTTATTGGTTTCAGTTTTAAAATACTTAAACCTTTTCTCATATGGAACTGGTCAACTCCTGGCCACGAAAAGAATCAATCCCATAACAATCACTTAAAACATTTTACTGTCAGCTTAACCTAGTATATTTCCTTATTTCCCTTCTACTCAAAGGAGCTGAGTAATAAGACCGTTTCTGCTAATGTGTATCTCGATTACCAAGAAGTAGATAGAAGAATAAGCTCATTAGCAATAATTTGTTACAGAGATAGTCATGTGAATGGAACACAAATTTTATTTTTCCAGTTTTCGTATAGTTTTACAAACAACAACACTGACTAAAGCAAAATAATAAATTTGTATTTTAATACTGTGCATTCATCGCAGAAAGACTATGGATATAGATCATTAAAGCTGCGTATTTAAAAATGCAAGATTTTTTTTTTTTTTGGATGTGTGCATTCACGTGTAGATAGTTCTTTAACCGTTCTGCTAACGGATTATTCCTATTCTTTTATCTATCTCATTCTAATCGAGATAAACATTACAAAAATGTCTTTATTATTTGCTACTTTAAGTAGGAGGGAAATAAGAAGATACTCTAAGCTAAAGCAATATTCAAATATTTTAAAAGCTGGTCTGTATGTGATTAAATTGAAATTAGTTTCCTTTGCATGGCCAGAAGAAAGAGACAAGAGATATGGAACGAATGATGACTTCCCATTTGAAAAAAAAAAGGTTTGAGTGCTTTAAAATTGAACACAATAACCAGGAATATTCCGAAATTGTTAACGTACAAAAACGTATATAACATAAATTGTGAGTTTTAACACATACACATTGTTTGTGTAGTAAGTTTTTATCCATCTATTAAGGTTCACCAGTTTTACAAAATTCATCCAGAATGTAGAGGTCTCAGAGGGTATTCCCAGAAAATTAAAAAAAATGTGTATTTCATTTATCATGAAAATATCTTAAACACATGGTATTTTAATCAAAATTGTTCGCCACTTATGACAAAATCAAACTTTTTAAAAACGTTTTCTGTAAAGGGTTATTGGGGTGACAGAATTATGCTAAAAATTTCGCATCCCATCCTTGAAAGATACTAAACTGAATACGAAGTTTGATATTTAACGGACTAAGTACTATGTACATAGTGTATAATGAAGCTATTGTATTGCACCCGAAAATTCAATACTGAGATTTCACCGGAAATACATGTTTTGAAACCCCTGAATAAGAAAAAAAGCATTTTAAAAAAATGTCCTGTGTGTTTGTGTGTGTGTGTGTGTGTGTGTGTGTGTGTCTGTGGGCAGCATAGCTCAAAAACGAAAAGAAAATCCCGCCCGGTATCTATTTCATGCTAATCGAGATAACAGCATAAATGGTGTAACGATTTTGATTAAAATATAGTATATTTAAAATAATTATATGCAAAATAAAAAGTATATCTTGAAATTTATGGGAATAGCCTCTGAAAACCTCTTTATTCGAGATGAGTTTTCTTTTTAATTTTGCATAACTAGTGAATCGTAAAATATAGACAAAAACTTACTACACTAAAAACTGTAGATCTCCTTAAACCACACAATTTAGTTACATACATTTTTTTCGTTTATCCTAGTGTATTCCCTTATTCCCCTTCTTCTTAAATGAACTAAGCAATAAGACCATTTATGCTGTTATCTCGATTAGCATGAAATAGATAGAATACGCTTTTTAATCATAATTTGTTACAGAGATGTAGAGAAAGTCAAGGGTACGAAACACATCAGTTTTTGAAGTCATTTTACTTTCTTTGTATGCATTATAAGAATGACAGTTGCTGTGTTGTATCTAGTTGGATACATTTTTATTTTAATATCAAGTAAATTATTTTAAAATATGAATAAAAATACCATGTTACCCTGGTACCGGAACAAACACGGAGCACAGGGAAAGATGACAATTCTTATAATAGTTGAATACGTTTTTATTACTTTCTCTATACGCACTATGTACATAGAGTACAGAGAAGGTATTATATTTCACCCAAAAATTCGATACCGAGATTTTACCAGAAGTACATGTTTTGGGTCCCTCTGAATAAAAAAAAAGCATTTCTGGAAAAAGGTCCGTGTGTGTGCGTGTGCATCTCTGTGTGTGTGAGTGTGTGTGTGAGTGTGTGTGTGTGTGTGTGTGGACAGCATAGCTCAAAAACAAAAAGACGATTAAATACCAAACTTGGATGCGACAGGAAGATTTTAAAGAAAATCCCCCACCCCCAACTACCCTTTACATGGAATTTTTTCGAACATTTTGATTTTCTCATAAATGGCTCTAACGATTTTGATTCAAATATCGTATATTAAAGATATTTACCTGACAAATAAAATGTATATCTTGAATTTTCTGGGAATAGCCTCTATAGATTGGATGAATTTATTCTAGATGAATTTTACGGAATTTTACATAACTGCTAAACCGTAAGAGATGGACAAAAACGTACCACATAAAAAGTTTAGAGCAAATTAGAACACACAATTTATGTGATATACTTTTTTTGTGGAGTTGATCGTTTTTTAAATATTCCTTGTTTTTGGTTTCAGCTTTGAAAAATGTATACTTTTCTCATACAGAATTTTGTCAATTCCTGGTCATGCAAAGGAACTTCAGTCACATAGCAACCAGCTTTTGACTATCACTTTAGCGTATAGTACTCCCTTATTTCGCTTCTGCTTACAAGGAAGCAAATAATAAGACTATTTCTACTAACTTCTTCTCGTTTAGCATGAACTAAATAGAAACATATCTAAGCGTTTTAACAAAAGTTTGTTGCAGAGGTGTAGAGAAAGTCATGTGAATGGAATACATAGGATTCTTTACTTTTTCAGTGTCTGTATAGTTCTTTTACTACTATGTATGTCATTTGCAATACTCTTTATCTACTCTTCTGATGCAGCATCTACATAGATGTCATTACAAACATGATACCAGCTTTGGAAATTCGTTGACGCCATAAGCAGTCTGGGTTGATCAGCTCTTTTACAGAATTTAGGCTTCTTTTTTTAGTGAAACTTCTTTATTTGCATCCCGAGAGTTGTATTCGTAAGTTTAAATATTCTTGTGCTTCTTTCTGGACCATCATCTTTCATAGTTGAGCTTCTCAAGAAGTCGCTTGCACATTGCATATGCTTCTTCCGTTTTTCACACATGGTTGGCTATGGTGTAAAATACAAAATACAAAATACTTCGGCACGGGAACAACATTTATTGAAATCTGGTTCATCCTTTTGTTCTTTCCCATTCTCTTCTAGAAGATTTTTTTAATAATTCCTCGTCATATCTGACATTTAACGTGCCAGAAATTAACGAAATAGCCCAAAAGGGATAAGTGAAATATCTGTAACTCAAAAAGTGCATATAAGCACAGAAAGAAAACAGTAAAATGCACTTGCGGCAAGATGACGAGGTCTAACCAACCACGCAGTCAACGTTAAAAGACTTTGATTTTTGTAGGATTAACAACAATAAGATATAAATAAATACTGATTGTGAAAAGCACATGTCTAAGGTAATCATCTGCAACAAAGAATAATCAGATATGTTACCTGTTACTCCACCAGAACTTATTTCGAAGGTCTTGAAAGTTACAACGCGTCGAACAGAATGCATGAACGTAAATTAATAAAACGACGAAATGCGACAGCGGCTTCACTGTACATGTTTTTAGTCTCCAGGATAGAGAACCAGTAACATGACGCTACCTAATAATTACGGCAACCTATATTATGTCTTATTTTGTTTGTAATTATGCTTTATTTTTTATAATGTATTTCTTTCATACAAATAAACTTTAGTATCTTAAATTACTACATTTTCGTAACAGTAAAGAAAGTTTCTTACACCAAGTTATACGAGAACACACCACAATAAGAGAATAATGCTAAACAATGAAAATCTAGTCGTCTACGTCACTCTCAGTCTCTGTACCACATTCTTGAGGTTGATTAATTGCAAGTTTTGGGTGAGATTCAAGATTTTCTTCTGTGAGACACGATCGTTTAGAATTTAAAATATAATTAAGCTTAGAAAAGCATCTCTCAACTGAAGTAGATGATAGGGGTACCATTATTGCCTTTATTGTTAGCTTTCGGGCGTAAAAATCCTTAGCAAGGGAAGTAAAGCCGAGCGGTCTTTCAGGCTCAGTATAGAATGGGACACTGAGAACCACAGCAGTTAAAGAGCGTCCAAAAATAAAACGCCATTTCATTTCAGAAGGATAAAGCAGTAGTAGAATACAACATTTCTTCCTGTACCATTGCTGCATATGTTCATATTTCTTTCAATGAAACATCAGTGTTGAAGAAGCTTCTCAGTTCACCTGAAGTGAAGATGGAATAAATCTGCTCAGGAATGGCTGATGTTGGAATTAAATTCTGAGATTCCTTGCACAAGCTTTTTGCAGGGTGGCGTTCATTTATACAAGTCTCAAGTTTTTTTTTACACGATACACCAGAATTTTGAAGCATATGTAGAACTGATGACAGAATAACCTAGTTCTTAGTTGCATCAGTATTATCTGATTCAAAGACCTGTATTTGTTTACAGAAATAGTTTCGAGTTGAAGTTTTTTTGTTTTTTTAACTAGTGGCTTTAAATTTATTACAGCAGCACTATCTTCCTGGTCAATCCAACGTTTAACTGCATTGAAATTGATGCTGTGATATTTTCTTGCATTCGGACATGTACCCCAACGAGTGATTACAGGAACTGGAGGTAGATCAAATGCTTCTGATTCTTTTAAGCATTCAGTTATCTCTCTCCTGACTGAAGTTTTGACTAAAGATGTCTTAACATCTGCAATGAATTCATCAGCAATCTCTTCAGCACAAAGATGTAACACAAGCGCTCAACTGGTAGAATGTAAAAGCTGAGGCGCAACTCCAGCCAATCGCCTGCCAGCAGAAAGCATGTACATACAATGTCCGAAATAAAAACAATAAAGTTAGGCCTGCGAACACCAATAAGATCTAGTGTATCTAGTATTAAATTTACTATAACATCAGCATTGCAATATTATACAATTTTGATTTTCACAAGGCTCACCCAAAACACCCAATGGAGCAACAATAATATTCACCTCCTTACGATTCTTTATATCTGTTGTTTCATCAACCACTAGATAAACAGATTTTCCCTCACATTTTGACTTAGTTTCCTGAAAATCTTCAACACACTTGGCAAGATATCTTGTCAAAGTGGTTTTATATATGTAGCTGTTGCTACCAACTGACAAAACTGTTCGTTGCGGAAGACATGAAATGGAATACCAGCAGAAGTGAATGCTTTGACCATTTCTTTCATATTGAACTTTCCATACGCTGCCACACTTAAGATAGAGTACTAATAAGTATGCTGCTAGGACTGCTTCAGGTTCAGCAATCCCAATACTCTGTTTCCGAGATGTATATGCTTTTTGTTTTTTTGTTTTTTTAAGATTAAAAATACACTTCCGGAATTTTGTCAGGACTCGGGTGCTGTATTCCTTTTTTCTTAATTCTCTTTTTCTTCTAGTTTCCAACACTGATGCTCAAGGCGGGACTCGAACCCACGATCCCCTACGCCACGAAACACCACAGTCAGACACTTTAGCGAGCGTTGCCAGGGGGACCGGCATCTTTAAAACTTTAAACTTTCCACATGCTTTTGCACGATGGAACTTCTTTTCAAAATTAGTGTACTTTGAACATAAGGTACATAAAAGTTTCCCTTTTTCAGCCACAAATTGATCTGTTGGAAACTTACGAACCATTTGAATTACATTTACAGCAGTTTTTGACATGCTGGTGTTCAACAGGATATGAACTGCTCTGATTCAGATTCTTTAAACTTCACCCACAAGAAGTTTATTGTTGAACTTCCTAACTTTTCATTGTTGTTGGAAACAATATTTAATTTCTGCATTGAATCCATTGTTGGAAATTAACATTATGCTTTATATTACATATTGTGCTTTTTTGCTTTATTTTTAAAATGATGCTTTATTGTGCTTTTAAAACTTATTTGTTCCTAACTCTTAGACCTCCAAAATCATGTTCTGGGTAGTAACCACATGTCTAAGACTCTGTTATGCTTTTTATGCTTATTATGCTTTTGGGTTGCATTACTAATAAAATAAGCGTAAACTCTCATTAGTTATTGCCCCGCTCGTCAACTCCCCTCGGTCTCGCGTAGTATGTTGTAGAGTAAGTAATAACGCTTGCGTTAATTTTCCAATCCTGGCGCAGTCTTGTAACAACGGCATGGAATAAAGCAAAAATAAGAACTTGTTATTCAAAATAGTTTTTCGTCTCACCTGTAAAATTTGAATTTAATGACTAGTGAGTTTTCTACAATGTCGTATTCAGTTATAATTCTACGCCTAAAGACTTCAACGCAGAAATGTCGAAAGTGAGCGCCTTACTCAAAGGTTTTGCACACGACCAAGCAAGTATGAAGTTACATCAGAATATTCAAGGGATGTCACCCTCCGTGGTGTAATGGTTACCATGCTGACTTCATATACCCAAGGTCGCGGGTTCAAACCCGGCGGAGGACGATGGATTTTTTCGGGCGTAAAAATCCTTAGCATGGCTTCCTTCGGAAGGGAAGTAAAGCCGTTGGTGCCGTGTCGTAATTTACGGTACGTAAAAAAACCTCAAGCCTGATTGAGAGGCCTCTGAGCAAAATTAAGCGGTCTTTAACGCCCAATTTAGAATGGGACGCTGAGAACCACAGCAGTTAAAGAGCGTCCATAAATAACACGACTTTTTTTTTTTTTACTCAAGGGATAGAGTAATCTGATAGCTCTATTAATATTGACCCTAGCTGAAGAAATGCACTTCTTAAAACTCTTCTATGTTACTTAACATAGGGTCTTAGAGCCCTTACAGGGGCTAACATAGGAATCTAGGTTGAAAAATTTACCTTGGAAAAGAAATAGATAACAATATAGAAGGCACTGTAACTTATAACCATTGAAACACCAAGACAACTGCAGTGCGTTAAAGAACAGAACTTAACTGTCGCCTATACGTTCTATATGTGCTTTAATTATATAATAATTACCAGGAAATGAAAGAATGGAGTAGCTTCACATATACCATATACTTCTATGTCAATAGCAAAGAGAACCTACAACATTCTCCTCATTCAAATTGGAAAAGAATATAGTTTGAAAATATTCAGAAGACATTTACCGAGGAGGTAAACACTTTTTGGCTCAAAAATATAATTAGAAAACAAAACATTGGAACAAGTAACTTCCTTTAACTATCCGAGATATAATATCATTTCTAAAGAGAGACAATTTAAGACAGATAATATATGTTGAAGCAAATAGAACTTTTCAAAATAAACTCTTAAACGATACAACACTAGAATATTTCTCCGTTAAAGGTTGTTCAAATATATACCGGATACGAAATTAAAATATGTAAGGATAACTATATCTAGCCAAAATCACAAAATGGAAGAGTATAAAGACAAATAATGAGCCCAATTAGGTCGTACAGATAATGACGTAATCCGAACCTTGTGAATAAATACTAATACCGAAGAAAAACATATTTTTTAACGCCTGAGTGAAAGTAGGTCTTAAGACAGTGAAGACATAAGAGGCAAAGCTGCCTAAACTGGCAACAAATAATAATAATATCGAACTATTATTTATTATTTATTATTATATTATTATTATCGAAACTGAAATTGATTCCAGGGGAACGCGATATTTCTGGTCGGTAGGACAATTCTGAGGTGGTTTTCCTAACCCAATTTCCCTTTCATTCCGTTTCCTACTCATGTTTCGGATGTGTTTCTGGGTTTTGTGTTTTGAACTGGCGTTGGACAGATGGCGCGGAAGCTTCCTCCAAGGAAGTGCATTTCCCGTGGATACTAGAGGGATACGGCATTTTCTCTGCCCTCTCTGGGCAGACCCAATAGCAGGACGGTCTTCCTAGTAGACCAGGGACTCTGGGAACTTTCGCGCATGCATCTAAAGTCTCCTGTGACTCCTTCATTGCTTTCTTTTGGGGGTGATAGCTGCAATAGATCGCAGTGCGAGAGGTCCCCATCTATTGTAAAACGTAACGTATTATTATTATTATTATTATTATTATTATTATTATTATTATTAATTATTATTGGTTTGAAAATAATGCAGAGAGGATTATACGATTCATAGTGGTACAATCATCCTCGTATATGTTATATTACCTGGGGCGGATTTCGAAAGGAAGGTCGGATGTATGGTCTGCTGTGTTGCGTTGTAGATCACAGGGTTGCTGATTGCTGCGCTGTGGTATTTTAAACCTTTTTACGGGTTTGAATTTGCCGCTGTATATGAAGTTAGTAACTCTTACTATTGGCGAAACTGTAATTAGCTAGTTGCGCCGGACTTAATTGTTGAAGCAGTTAAGGTTACTGTCGGCAGCGAATTACTTATTGTGCACAGCAGCCACGTTTTCTATCTATTCAGCTAGCTTCAGTCGGTGAATACGAAAATCTTAACCTCCATGCTTGGACGGTAGGATGAGATAATAAATAAAATTAGTTTAAAAGATTTCTTTATATATATGACTTTTTATTTCTTAACTTGTCGAACAATGTGATGCATTAAGGCATGCTATTAGATCAGTATCCTCTTTTTATAAAACTGTGCCACATACATGCAATATAATGTGTTCTTACAACCAATCTCTTCTTGATAAATAATACAATACTGGAATTTACACTGAATCGCCGCATAAGAGATCTCGATTGGCGAGATTATCTCTTTGCGTCCTTATCCCTGGCGTCTATCTCAATGACTGCTTCCCGGAAACTTATTAAATGTTTCACCTATATACAATAGTTGTAGATCGATGATTTATACACTGTAATCTGTCCGTCTCCATGAGAACGGCAGATTTTCCATTCTACATTTCGTGAAATGCAAATTTATAATACATTTTACATATTTCTAATAATTTAAAATCATTCATTTGTGTAATTTACATTAAAATTTTCTTTTAAATAGGTAACATTTCTTAAATACATATTTGTTTAACTTTTGTTCCTGTGCTTTGTTACCGGTATAAACAATTTAGAGCATCCGGTATCTCGTTCATCTTTGTGATTCTTCTTCTTCTTTCATATTACTGTGTTTAATTATGCTTTATAATAAATATGCTTTTCTAACTACAATTTCCTATCTATACACTGTACAATATAATGTGTTGTACTCGTTTTATAGCTTTGGCTATGTTATGTTTGTAGAAGCACGCCATTATGGCTATATTCGTGCGTATCGTGAGGCGATGACGTCACGCTGCCACTCTATACTTATTACTTTTAGGGCCGTATTGTTCCATTTTCTGTTGACGTGATTTACATAGCATTAAATCCTGCGTCATACCTTAAATGAACTGATGACGACTGCTGAATAACCTCAGAGAAGCTATAATGTATCTTTATAGGATGTGCTAATGACATAGCAGGCTGGAAACGGTATAGATGGAAGTGCTTACAACCGGTCATTTTGCCAAAAATGACAACTCTGCACCGCAATAGCATTCTCTAACATGACATGCCAGCTGTCCTATGGATGAAGTAAGTAACTTTGGTATGGTTTTGAGGAATGGCGTCTTGTTCGGGGGAAGGGGAGGTATGTATGGAATGTGTTCCATTCACATGACTTTCTCCACATCTCTGTTACAAATTATTGTTGTAAAGCTTATTCTACTTAATGCTAATTGAGATAAAATGATTAGAAATTATCTTATTACTTGCTTCCTAAATAGAAGGGAAATAAGGGAGTACACTAGGCTAAAGCGGTGGTCAAATCTTTTAAAAGCTGGATGCTATGTGATTGAAATTCCTTTGTATGGCTAAGAGTTGAATAATTCCCGCATGGGATAACTATAGTATTTTAAAGCAAAGAATCTCAGAAACGGACAGCTCTACAATGTACATATATGACATAACTAATGTGTTTTAACGAGATTTAAACATTGTATGCAGGCAGTTTTTGACTATCCAGTAATGCAAATGTCAGAAAATATCCAGAACATAGTATTCAGTGGCTATTCCCAGAAAATTCAAGATATACATATTATTTGTGATGTAAATATTTTTAATATACGATATTTTAATCAAACTCGTTAGAACCATTTTTGAGAAAATCAAAACGTTTGCAAAATGCTCCATATAAAATGTAGTTGTAAGTGAGGGGATATTCTTGAAAGTCTTCGTTTCGCATTTTTGGGAGATACTACCAGGATTGGCATTTTACGAACTTTTCGTTTTTGATCTAAGCTGTCCACACACACACACACACACACACACACACACACACACACACACACACTGATATTTTTCTAAAAATACTTTTTTGTGGATTTAGAGGGTCTCAAAACACTTATTTCCGGTGAAATTTCGGTATTGAATTTTGGGTGCAATGCAATACTTTCTTTATACACTATGTACATAGTACGTATAGAGAAATTAAAAGATGCATATGCTATAAAGGAAAATAAATGACAATGCTGTATTAATAAGCCCTTACCGCAGGCAAAGGATACAAAGGTACATCAAGCTTCATCTATCTCTAGTAACCTATAAATGAGTTATTCTTGGTTATGATGTAGTCATCAATAAATTCTTTACGTAATTTAGAATCCGATATGATACACGTTCGTATTGTTAATTGAATTTGTTTGCATCATATTTGAGCTACCAGGTGGCCCAACTGCTTCATATATGACGTGTGCAGATATTCCTTTGTGCGTTAAAAGACTTGCAGAACTCAACGGGGCTATTCCAAGTTAAATCTCGCCAGAAGCGAAATGGCAGGAGCGGTGTTCGTTTTACTCCTCTCAATGAGTACTACCGGCTTACCGTCTCTGCTGAGAGCAAGACAGACATCACCTTTAACGTACAAATACGGGGCAGTTGGACCACCGGAAACAACCCAGTAATGAAGTTTAACTAACAAGCAAGCTATTATTTCTTCCCAGTTTTTTCTCTCTCTTAGCAGAAGGAGGAATATATTTCTCTGTGTGGATGGTCTTTATATTACCTGGAGAATCTTGTGTTAAACAATTTAAATGCTACATTGTAGCTGCGTTTGGAAGTTGTAATTTTCATGCCAATATTTGGGTTAGATTTAACTCGTTGCAAATTCTATTTCTATTAGAACCCCAAACCCAAGCAATGTGATGTAGGTTAGGGTCGAATGACAGGTAGCTTCCTCGACGTTACGATGTAGTATTTTATGAAAAATACGATTAAGAAGAAGTTTTAATTGTGAATTGAGCGAAACTTTTTAGTCCTAAAAAATTACAAATGAAAAACAGATGAAGCATTTTTTTTTTGAACTGACAATAAACTTAGCGTATGCTTTAATAACTTTTTATAGAAACCACAGCGTTTGCAGAAAACCTAGTGCTTAAAGGAAAACAATTTCCATAACATTTCTTTAAGAGCTACATGCAGAATTACTATTGGAACTATGGACCGCTTCCATCGGTGGAGCTATCACCTTTAATTGACCTTCTCTACAAATTCTGCGTTAATGTCCTACATTTTCCCATCACTGTTTCTTTTCAGTATCTTCTGATATTGCACATTGAGTATAAAATGTGATTATCATTTAATTTTATATACATTTAGGAATATCTTACTACTCGTTAATGTACACAATTAAGCTTGAAGCCTTTGTCATTCTTTACCATAAATAGAATGGGTATTCTGAATGTTACGAAATATCTGTGAAGTTGTCTTTATTCTGAACAACTTCTTTATTATAGCTGTGAGTTGTCAAATGCGTATACTTTCTAACACCAAAATCGTAATTTGTTATTTTAATTTGCTGATCATATAAAGACCTAGCGAACCAATATTTAAGGATTTGAATCTCACTTAAGCGTACTGTATTCCTTTATTCCCCTTGTACGTACAATAGAATGTGTAATAAAATTATTTCTGCAAATTTTTATCTCGATTAAAGTAAAATAGTTTGTAAAAGAACGAGTAGAGGAGATCATGTGAATACAACACATATTTTTCTGAATTTGTCCCCACTTCGGAACAAAATTAATATAGTGCGAGCATTATCAGTTTGGACGCCTTTCTTATACATTTCTGTAAGTACACAGAAATAAAAATATTATCACTATTTTGTAAACTCTGATAAAAGAATATTATTCTGATATTTAGGTTGTAAATTATAATACTAAAAGATAACACTTCGAAATTAGACATTTGTAGAATGATTAGAAAGGCCAGATATTTGTAACTTACTTGTTAATGAAACAACCAGTATGAAGATACTAATACTGTTTTTTTAAACAGGTCACTAATTACCTATTATTTTCATGCAAGAATAATAAACCATGTTGCAGCCATTTCTAATAACTTCTGCGTTTTCGTAATATTGAAATACGCTTTTGAATCAAACTGTCAAACAAAAATTCAAAGTTGGTATCTAACTTTCTTTGAACAATGGATGAAATCTCTTTGTAGACATTGATACGTGAAGATTCTGTTGTTATTTTATCGGCTTCTCATGAGCAATACGACCGTCATCCGTCGCTATCTGGTAGGCTCGTGGTGATCCTAGACCAAGATGTTGTAGCCTTGTTAGGGCTTAACCATATTTTAGATGGTTGTAGGTTTGGAGTTGTGGATTTCAAGTAAACGGTGTTAAGGAGGTAGCGCCACTGTGTAGGCTCCACAACCTTTCTCGAGCAGCATCTCTGCCGCTGATCCGCTGGTGTCCTATGTTTTCAAAAGTAGTTGGTGTGATTTTTGCAGAGCGCTCCCTGAGGGAGGGAGGATACTTATGTTCAGCTAGAAAGCTGTTTAATATCTCCGTTACAAACCATGTGGGGAGTCCGGTAATCTTGCAGTGGTGTTCAGTGGGTAATCAACCAGGGATCTGACAAGGACGTTCTCATAAGGGCCAATTTGGCATAGAAATTTTGAGCCCGGGGCTAATCACATCCTGCACATATGGAAGTAGCCTCACTGGGAAACGACGTAGGAATAGATGGACAAGAGTTCCTTATTTTGTATCCCCTGTAACCAGAGAAGCCAGGATTCTGCTGACATATAGAATCAGTAGGAGAGTAATACGATTATATTTAAGTTAAAATATGTTTCAGGCGGCATTTGGGAGATCCTGGGTTCACATTGCTTGGGCCAACTAATTTGACAAGGCGTTTGGTTTGGTTTTGTTTTGTGGTTTCCCTCAGCCGCCATATCGGATTAGATATTTAATACCTCGAACCAAACTTACCCCTTAAGTCTGTGAAAACCCAAGTTTTTACCATCTTTTTTTTTCTTCTTTGTTTTTGTTTTTAACTTTTTGGCCACCAAAATTATTCTAATTCTCTTAGGATTTGGAACAATCTCACATATAACTTCACATTAAAGAGGGGAACCACTTGAAAATTGTGGTATAATTTGAGCTATGTCAGTTATTGGCTTTTTAAATTTTGTGGTAAAACAATTGTAAAACCAAGAAATAGATTGCACTGTTGTCCATCCATAAACAGTTAAAGCAGCTAGAATGGATGCCCTTTAACATCATAAATGCTTGACGTGGAGCAAAGCAGTATGGTATAAAAGGAATGTGGACTCAAGCCTGGCTGTACCCTGCCATCTGACTACGTAAGGTGGAAAAGCTAGACTGTGGCACCCTATCGCAGCAACATGTGAATAGTCTATACATCATAGAAACGTGTAGGCCAAATTTGTTTTTATTAGTATTCTTGGAGCAAAATTGCCACCACAGACAAATTCTCTCCTAGCCTTGTTAACTTTATATATATGCTTGGAGCAAAATTTCAAACACAGACTTTTGTATATATATAAAATTAACAAGTCTAGCAGAGAATTTGTCTCTGCTGGTAATTTTGCTCCAAGCATACTAATAAAAACAAAGTTCGCCTACAGTTTCTCTGGTGTACACATTGCTAAGAGTTCTTGGCCTAAAGCACCCGTTGGGTATTGACGGCTATTAAACTGGTAATTTACTCAACTGGAAAGAGAAACGATGCGGTATTCCAAGACACGTCAGTATGATATGATAGGCGCCTAAAGCACTCAGCTGGATGGGAGAATGAGTGAGCAGGGACACGAATGCCTTAGAGAATATTCCCTGTGTCCCAGCCATGCATGGTGCCGTTAATAATCTGGAGACTACAGCATATGCTGCTCCGATGATATGTATACACGGTACAGTTTCATTTATATGTCGCCAGCGTCATGGGAGTTCGCCGAAATTTCCGACACCCACAACTGTAGAGGGCTAGGTAGGATTACCAATTTATTAAGACAGTCCCAAAGCGGGGATCTCTGTACCTGAATGGGGGATACATTACGGGAAAGTATGAGGGTGCGATTCATTAGCAAGGCTAATTTCCGGTAGATAGCGTTCTGATTAATGCGCGCGCAGCCTGGAGAAGTGATGGTCCTGTCTGGATCCCATACATCTGTCGGCTCTCTCACGCCACAAGTACAGTCCTACCTCGGTCAGCTCAGTACAAATTACCAAAAGGCGGGGCTCAACCCATTTTTAACCGACTGTAGATTCTCGATTCCAACGTTTTAACTTTGTGTACTCCCCTTTACCCTGTTGCAATACTATCACCGTTGCTGCTCTTCCGTTTAGGTAAATGAGAGCATGGTGAATTAATATCACCTTATGTAAACCTAATTTAGTGTTCTGATGCGCACAGTATAGTGTTCAATGGATGATGTGATATTCAAATACCTTTTTTTTTTATTAAGTTTAACGTTCTTTAACCTGGTTGATTATATCGGACGATGAATGAAATTGGTGAAATGATCTCGGGGCCCACGGAGCTTAAAGTTACTCAACATTAATCTTCTCGGATAAGGGAAAACCCCGAAAAAACCGTATCCGGGTAACTCACTCTAAGCGAGATTCAAACTCACGACCTTTTGAATGTGAGGCAGACGCGCTACAACCACACTACCCAGGCGGGCTGAAAAACTGTTGTTGCACTCCATAACCTTATATACGGCATGACTTTATTGTAAACTCAATAACTTATTTTGGGGTTTATCTTTGTAGTATTGGCCCTATTTAGCTACAATTTAATAAGTACAGCATTATTAAATTAATTACAATAAAAGCTTATGTATTTCATTCATATGAGTTTCTCTGCTCATTATTTTACATCCTATTATTCTAGCTATCTCTAAATTAATTACAATAAAAGCTGATTGTTTCATTCATATGCATTTATCTACTCATTTCTTCTACATCATATTATTCTAGATATTTCTTGTTTATCCTGTTGGTAACACGAATGCTCAGATTTTTAAAGAGCATGCCGCTTTGAAAACCCATACCCTTTACCTTACCACAAGAAAAGAAACGTGTAATATGTTGCACTCTTTGCATACTTCTACAAACTGCTTTAAAATTTTAGTATCTTTGCATAGTAAAAGAACAAGTTTCCAATTGAGAAAATAATTAAATAATTTAAAATGGAAACCAATAACAGGAATATCTCGAAAATAGTTAAAAATATATTCGACTTAAATTGTGTGCTACAACGAAATCGACATTTTTGATGAAGCAAGGTTTTTCTGTCTCTAACGGTTCACCAAACGTCCCCAAAATGAAGAGGACTACCCACAGAAAACTCAAGATATACATTTCATTTGTCATAAGCATATCTGAAACATATGGTATTTTAACCAAACTAGTTATAGCCGGTTTTCATAAAATCAAAACTTTTGAAAAAATGAACCATGTAAGGGGTAGCTTAGTTTGAAAATATTCTTGAAATTCTTCATGTTGTATCCCTGGAAGATGGTGAACTTAAATATCGAGCTTGGTATTTAACAAAATTCTTCATTTTACTTTCTCTATCTAATAATATGTGCATACTTAGTAGATATGGAAGATACCTACATTTACTGAACATACGCTTTTGAAGACCCACGAAAAACTTATTTTTAGAAAAAATATTTTTTGTATGTGTCTATGAGCAGCATAATTCAAAAACGATAAGTGCGTTAGATGCCAAAGTTGGTATTTAAGTTTAGTACCTTCCAAGTATGCGTCACAAAGGTTTTCAGAAAAATTTCCCCAACCCAAACTACGTTTTCCTTGGAAATTTGTTCACAGTATTTGATTTTGTCAAAATGGCTTTAATGATTTTGATTAAAATGCCATATATTAAAGATATTTACGGGACAAATAAAATGTATATTTGAATTTGTTACACATAGTTTTTAAAGTCCTCTTATTCTGAATGACTTTACAATAACTGATAACAAATAGATAAAAACTTACAACACAAAAATTCAGATCTCATTAAAACTAGATTTACGTTATATTTTTTGTACAGGTAACAAATATTTCTTGTTGTTCGATTACATTTTTTTTTCAAACAGAAAGTCTTCATCCGTTTAACAGTTTTTTACTCCTGGTCATGCAAAGAGAACCGAATTTCAATGTTAATCCCATAGTGACAGCCTAAAAATATTTGACTATCACTTTAGGCTAGAACATCTCATAATTCCCTTCTATTTACAAGGTAATAAGAAATAAGAACATTCCTATTAATTTTATGCCGATTAGCATGCAGTAAACAGAAGAGTAATTTTTCTTAATAGTTGATTTGCAAAACAGATAAAGTCATGTGAATGGAATCAGAATTTGATTTCTCGTGGTCAAGCAAGTAGAACGGAATGTCAGTACATTAATATCGACCAGCTCTTAAAAGATATGACTATCGCTTTAGCCTAGTGTGTCCCTTATTTCTGCGTATTTATAAGAAACGATGCAATAAAAGGATATCTGTAAATGTTTTCATCAATATACCAGAAGTAGATAGAGGAATAAGCTTTCGCAAGAATAGTTTGTTCCAGAACTGGTAGAGAAATTCATGTAAATGTAACATATAAGATTTTTAAAAAAAGTTTCATGTGTGTATCTGTGTGTAGTGTATTGTGCACAGCATAAGTAAATAAATAAACAGGTAGATACTTACGTACCATTGGTAATTAAATTCAGTACCTTCTAAAGATCGACATGAAGCTTTTATGAAAATCCCTCCACCTCAAACTACACTTTATGTGGAAGATTTTTCGAAATTATTCATTTTCTAAACATTATTAATGGTTTGATAGAAATAGCACATATTTAAGGTACTTACGCGAAAAATAATATGTATGTTTTTGAACTTTCTGGAAACAGTTTCTGAAGCTTTCTTCATTCGGAAGGATTTTTGTGCACTCTTGTACAACTTGAAAGCATTAAGCAACAGACGAAAACGTATACTGCACAAAAATGGTCTCTTTAAAGCACACAATTTATTCTAAAAATATTTTTCTGTCATAAGCCATTTCTGGGATATCCGATTATAATAATTCGACTTGTTCAGTACTTTGTCATTCCATTGAAGTCCTTTCGTATTAAATGTTTCTTGCGATTGCATGATAAAATTACAGTTATTTCCGTGTATTGCAGCCATTTTTTAAATCCTCTACAGGAATTATGTACAATGGAAGAGGAGATTTCGCCGAAAATGCATGCTTTGAGGATCCCTGAGTCCAAAATGCATTTTTAGACGAATCTAATGTGTTCCATTCACATGACTTTCTCTACATCTCTGCAACAAATTATTGTTACAAAGCTTATGCATCTATTTACTTCATGCTAATCGGGAAAACATTAGCAGAAATGGTCTTATTACTTGCTTACTTGTAAGTAGAAGCGAAATAAGGGAGTACCATAGGTTAAAGTGCTAATCAAAAGCCGTTTGCCATGTGACTTAAGTTCCTTTGTTTGTATGGACAGGAGTTGATTAATTCCCGTGTGAGAAAGTTATACGTTTTTTAAAGCTGAAACCAATAAAAAGGAAAATCTCAAAAACGATCAACTCCACGAAAAAATGTATACAACATAGATGTGATTTAATGTGCTCTACATTTTTTGTGCGGTGAGATTTTGTCCATCTCTTACGGTTTAGCAGTTATGCCAAATTCCGTAAAATTCATCCAGAACAAAGTTGTCTTCAGAGGCTATTTCCATAAAATTCAAGATATACGTTTTACTTGTGAGGTAAATGTATTTAATATACGATATTTTAAACAAAATCGTTACAGCCATTTTTGAGAAAATCATAATTTTCGAAAAAAAGTTCCTTGTAAAGGGTAGTTGGGGGGGGGTAATTTTCTTGAAAATCTTCGCCTTGGAAGATACCAAACTTAAATACCACGGTTGGTATTTACCGGTCTTTTCGTTTTTGAGCTATGCTTTCACAAACACACAAGACACACTCACACGCATACACATGCACGGGCACGGGCCTTTTTATAAAAATGCTTTTCATTTTATTCAGGGGGACCCAAAACATGTATTTCCGGTGAAATCTCGGTATCGAATTTGTGGGTGGAACACAATACTTTCTCTATATACCAAACTTGGTACTTAAGTTGAGTATCTTTCAAGCATGCTACATGAAGAATTTCAAGAAAATCCCCCACCCCCAACTACCCTGTACATGTAACTTTTTCGAATATTTTGATTTTCACAAAAATGGCTCTAACGATTTTGGTTTAAAAACCTTATGTTTAAGATATTTTTTGTGACAAACGAAATATACATCTTGAATTTTCTGGAAATAACCTCTGAATACCTAAGATCTAGATCTCATTAAAACACAATTTATGTCATATTTTTTTTTTTTTTTTTTGTAGTGGTAACCGTTTTCGAGAAATATTCTAGATTATTGATTTCAATTTAGCCATTTAAACTTTTCTCAAACGGGAAAAAACCTTACTACTCGTTTCGCATTTGTTTATTCCTGGCAAGCAAAGGGATTGGAATTTCTATTGTTTCACATAGCAACCGGCTTTTAAAGGACGAGACCATCGCTTTAGCCTGTGTATTTTCTTATTTCCCTTCAACTTACAAGGAAACTAACAATAAGACTAATTCTGCTTATGTTTATCTTGATTAGCATGATGTAGATAAAAGATTAATATTTGGAATACAAGGTTTGTTTACCGAAAAGCTAGAGGACATCATGTAAATAACACGTTGGACTTTTTCCTTCTACTTACAAGGAACCAAGTAATAAGGACAATTTCTGCTAATATTTATCTCAATTAGCATGCTGTGAATAGAAGAATAAGCTTTTTAACAATAATTTGTTACCATATGTAGAGTAAGTCATGTGAATGGAACACATCAGATTTTTAAACATGTATTTATGGCTATAATTCTCTTTGTATGTGCATATACTATAATGTATAATATAGCTAATTATGCCAAGTTTTTTTATCAAAATAAACTGGCTGTAAAGAAAAACTTTCGTCAGAATAGTTTTTATACAAATTAATATATGATAAATAATTTATGTACGTTAATGTAAGCGAACATATTTTTTACTTTGTTTCTGTCTCAAAATTTTAATTTACTTTCAGCCGTCTAGTGGAGCCGTTCAGCTTATGTCATTTGCTATCCCCACTGCCAATGAATGGAACGAATCAAGAACTACCGGTGTGTAGGTATAAAAGGTATTGCACTTCACCCAAGAATTTCAAACCAAGATTTGATCAAAATACACGTTTTGGGGTCCCCTGTATCCTAAATAGCATTTTTAGAAAAAGGTTCATGTGTGTGTCCGTGACCACTTTAACTTAAAAACGAAAATCTTGTTATTTGAGTTTAGTATTCTTCCAAGGATAAGACACGAAGATTTTTAGGAACATTCCCCCACCCGAAACTACGCTTTACATGGAAAAAAAAATTAAAAAATGTTGATTTTCTAAAAAATGGCTCTAACGATTTTGATTAAAATAACGTAGATATATTAAAGATATTTACACGACAAATGAAGTGTACATACTGAATTTTCTGGAAATAGTCTGTAAAGACCGTTTCATTCTGGATGCCTTTTGCATAACTGGAATCGTAAGAGATTGACAAAATATTGCTACACAATTTATGGGATATATTTTTTCGTGAGTTGACCATTTCCGAGATATTCCTTGTCATTGGTTTCAGTGTTAAAACACTTAAAAGTTTTCATATACGGAAATTTGTAAACTCATGACCATGCAAAGAAACGGATTTCAACCATAAGTCAACCAGCTTTTAAAATATTTGACTATCGCTTCAGTCTAGTGTATTCACTTATTTCCCTTCTACTTACATGGAAGCAAGTAATAAGACAATTTCTGCTAATATTTATACCGATTAACATGAGGTAGACAGAAGAATAAGCTTTTTAGCAATAATTTGCTACAGAGATGTAAAGAAAGTCATGTGAATGGAACACAAGATTTTTGTATATTCATAAATTGGAGCAAAATAGATCTTAGGTTTGGAAAACATGAATACATGGTTTGGAAAATTTATTTACCATATTTAAAGGCGGAGACAGCTGGGATATAAACGAGCCAACAATAATAGCAGTTCAGCTGGTTAGAACAATTTCAAATATACATATACAAAGTTTGAACAAGCAAGTTCATACTTTGTGACTTCGTGTTTGCTAAATAACTGTATTAAACATCTTTCTTTCTGTCGCCATCCTCAAATGATATAGGGGTCAGGGCCAAAGAAAATTTGGAGTGAGGAGAAAGCGTTTCTAAAGACATTGGCCTTGACCGGTTGGCATCCATTGTTATAAGTAAGTACGTATACCGACGTGCATGCGGTCCAACTGATTGCACAACTCATACACATGTTGTATATTATGAAGGAAATGATGGAATACTCAAGTGCCAAACAGAATCGCAGTAGACCGCAGTATAGTGTATAATATCCATTATTATGTGCAAACAATTAAAATAATTTAATGGAACGCTTTAATGAATCAGATATACATTAATTGTCTTCTGTAACCCTTACCAACTAGTTTGTAGTGGCAATCCTTCACTTAAAATCTGTCTCCTCCAATTTCCTTTTTTCCACTTGAGTTACAAGTGTTCTATGTTAATATAAGCTAGTATCTTCTATCTCTATTTTTCTTCTTTTTAATACATTCTCTACTATGTATATTAAGTGGAGGAAACATTGTATTTTACAATTTTGGTATTGAGATTTCAACGTAAATGATGGCTGCGTCGTGGCCGTGTGGTTAGATCACTCGCCTCTCACCACGGCGGCCCGAGTTTTATCCCAAGCGACCGCATGTGGGATTTATGGTAGGAAAACGGTGCAGGGGTGAGTTTTCTCCGGTTCTCCGGAATATCCCGCCATTGCATTCCACCGGAGCTCCATCTTCATTCCATGTCTGCGGTGCTTCATCGTCTGCGGTGCCATATGTAGTAAAAGTGGGCGTTAAACGCTATAAAAACGTAAATAGCACATATTTTGAGACTCATTAATCCTCGCAAAAAGGCAGTTTTAAAAAAAGTACCGCGCGCGCATGTGTGTGCGTGTGCGTGTGTGTGTGTGTGTGTGTGTGTGTGTGTGTGTGTGTGTGTGTGTGTGTGTGTGTGTGTGTGTGTGAACTGCGTGACTCAAAAACGGCAAGTTGTTAAACACCAAATACCTTGGCATTTAAGTGCATTATCTTCTAAGGTTTCGACGCAAAGATTTTCAATAAAAATCCCCCACTCTAAACTACCCTTTACAGGAAGATTTATCGAAATTCCCATGTATCTTAAAAAATCTTAAACTTAAACCTAATCTGTAAAATCCTCTTCATTCAGAATTTGTATATAATCTTGTATAAGTGGAAAATGTTTAGCAATACACAAAGACATACAATACAGAAAAGTTAGATCTCTTTAAAACACGCAATTTATTTTAAATAACTTTATTTGTGCCGTAAACTATTTCCAAAATATTTGTTGTTAATGGGTCGAACCATCTTTCCGAAGTTCAGTTGTTTCTCGCGTTTGCATGGAAAGAGTATGGAGTTTTAAAGCCAGCATTAATAGTATTCAGTTGACTATTACTACTTTGTTTGTATCTGTAACGTAATGTTTACTGTAGCCATTTCTGAAAAGGTTAACCTCAATTAAAGTTAAATGGATAGAAATATAAACTTTTGTAACAATAGTTTATATACTCTCCAATAAGCGATAGAGAGGTAGAGAAAACCATATGAATGCAACATTTCAGATTTTTCCTTAGCAAGCATCTAGATGGTCGGATCAACTACTTTATCTTTTTGCGATCGCTTTAATATTATTCTTTCTTCGCCCGCTCTTTCTGAAATAACACCATTACTTACATATTTAGACGCTCCGTTCTCTTCCCCATATTCGCATTTCCAGTGCTATAAGTTTTATTCAATTTAACTCTAAGTTGACGTTACTGCATCGTTAAATGCCATACTCCTCATAAAGCAAAAAACACTCGTAAATATTAAATTCTTCAATGGTAAACAGCAAATCCTGATTTTCTATTATGGTAAAAGTTGCTTTCTTGTAGAGATCCTATTTGCTCTAAGTGTATATATCGTTTGTGTTATTGTGTGTTAGAGGAGTCACTGAAGCTATCACTGCGAATATTACCGAGAAGACAGATTATTTATGCGGTATTTTACAATGATGAACCTTTGACATTTAAAAGATACAGTAATTTTCCGCAAATCAAAGAGAAAACAACTTCCAGGACCAATGACGGTAGAGGGACCACTTCATTTTTATTTTCTCTAGCACCAAATGGTAAGTAGACAAGGTACTGTACTACACCCAAATACTTGGCACCGATATTGGAGTCCTCTAAGTTCTAAAAAGATCAGCGTGACCACATGTCAGTAAAGGGCATAGCTCAAAAACGAATCATTTGTTGGTATTTCAGTTTGGCACCTTCCAAGGATGCCACCCAAGATTTTCAATAATTTTTAAAGATTATGAATAAAATAACTATGTGTTTAAGATATTTTTATGACAAATAGAAGTGATATACTGAATTTTCTGGGCATAGCCTCTGAGACCCTCTTCCTTCTGAAGGACTTTTGCATAACTAGTAAGCCGTTAGGGAAAGAAAAAATCCTGCAGCAAAAAAAAAAAAAAAAAAAAAAAAAAAAAAAAAAAAAAAAAGGTAGATTCTGTTACAGCACCCAATTTATGACTTATACCTTCTTTGTAGAGTAACATTTCTGGAATATTTCTGGCTGCTGGTTTCAATTTTGAAATACTTATATTTTTCGAAGCGGGAAGTTGCCATTCGTTTCGTATTACTCTTGTTTTACTACTAGTTATGCAAAAAGTACTGAATTTCAATGTCATCACATTGACTATCGTTTTAGCCTAACTAGTGTATTCCCTTATTTTCCTTCTACAAACAAGGAAATAAGTAATAAAAGCATCTGGTAATGTTTATCTCGATCAGCACGAAGCAGATAGAAGAATAAGCTTTTGTAAGAGTTATTTGTTGCGGAATAGACGGAGGAAGGCATGGACTGGACACAACAGATGCTTTTTCTTGTAGATATGTATGATCTGGCTTCTATATTACAGGGTATTGGCGTTACGTCTAATGTTGCTAATGTGAGAGAATTCCATATACTCACAATTATTCGTGTGCAAATTTTGTAAAATGATAAATGTAAGTATTTACAGAAGGTCCCCTGCAGCTGAGACACATCACTCCACATAGTTCTACTAGCATCTACTGTGGTCCCTGGGAGGTAGGGATGAAGGAAAGGACTCGAATGACGACCAGATCCAGGTGATGACGTTGCTAAGTATGAAACGGGATTTTCCAGTTTGAAAATTCGACGCTGCCCAACTCCACCCAAAACCGCTAATTCCCGGGGGTGGGACCTGAATGCGTATTTACGACCGAAGCCAAGAAGAAACTCCACAAACCGCACCTCCATCGCCCACTCGCAACGCCTAACTTGGTCCCCTGGTTTTACAATGTAGAATAGATGTCAGTGCAAGAAATTATGGGTACAGAAAATGAGAAACAGGAAATATGTGGTAGTAGAGGAATCTCACCAGACGGAGAACCCACGAAAAAACCCATGAGTCTGAGTTGGTGATTGTTGGAAACTGAATCCAGACCTCCCATATACGTGCCGCATACGCGGTGCATCCGTGCTCGATCAGCAAAGCTAAACTTACTACATCTCCGTCAATTCATTCCCCATAAACAAGATTCTCCTTACCTTCATTGATTCCTTGGCACAGCTCACTAAGAGCCTTGGCCTACCGCCCGGCCACTGCGTCTCCAATCTCATTCCATTACAGGCGTCATGGATGGGGTGCATTATTGGGGGATGAGACGTGGTCAGCGCTTCGATCCCCTCCGGCCAATTAATGCGGTCTTCACGACCTAAGCCGCTACTGCTCCATCAAGTAGCTCCTCTATTGCCCCCCCCGGGACCTCACGAGGCTGAGTGCACCCCGGTCCAGGTCTCCCGGGAAAAATCCCCAGGCCGGTACTGGGAATTGAACCCAGGTCTCCCGATTGGCAAGCAGCAACGCTGCCACCTCGCTAAGGAAACGACCTTACCTTTATTAGTATTCATTTAAAATATAGATTTTTGTTTTTTTAGGGTATGCCATGAGTTCTTTTCCTATTAATTTTTTTAATTATAAAACGCACCTACATATATCGTGCAACACTAACATCCTCGCATCAGTGGAACATATGACATGAGAGCAATTAGAGAAGTGTATCAGCTCTATATTTAAATACTCCTTAACGCAATTGGACATTGAAATAGTCTTTTAAATACAATTGATATTGTAATCTGGAATAATTTTATATTCTGAAAGTCAATAGCCGTCGTTGCATTTGATATAATGTAGCTGTGGTTAGAAATACCCATTTGGTTATTGGAATTTGGAATTTTTTAATGGCCTACATGTATGTACCCTTACCTGAACTTCATTTCTGAAAAATTTGAAGTGTTCCATCCATTTAGCTTTCTCTAGCTGTTCCACAGAACAAAATTTTCTTACAAAAGATTATTCTTTTATATACTTCATGCTAATCGAGATAAACATCAACAAAGTGATGTTATTACTGCTTCCTTGTAATAGAAGGCAAATAAGGAAATACACTAGGCTAAAGTGATAGTCAAATCCTTAAAAAAGTTCATCGCTATATGAAACAATTGAACTTTCGGTTCGCTTTGCATGGTCCCGTTTGAGAAAAGTTGAGTAGTTTAAAATTGAAACCAATGACCAGGAATATCTCGAAAAAGGTCAACTCTACAAGAAAAATGTACATGATATAAATTATGTGTGTTAACGAAATCTATATTTTTGGAGCATTAGGTTTTTGTCTATCTCTTACGTTAACCGTTATGCAAAATTTTGCAAAACTCATCCAGACTAAAGAGGTCTTCAGAGACTATTTCCAGATAATTTCTAATTCAAAATATACATCTTATTTGTTATGTAAATATCTTTAACATACAAACTTTTAATAAAAAAAGTTAGAGATATTTTTTGAGAACAACAAACATTTTGAAAAATTTTCCATGTAAAGTGTAGTTGGGTTGGGGGGATTTTCTAGAAACTCTTCCTGTCACATCCTTGGGAGATACTAAATGTAAATACCAAGTGTGGGATTTAACGGTCCATTCGTTTTTGAGCTATGCTGTCCATAGACACACACATGGACTTTTTCTAAATATGTTTTTTTTTTTTTGACTCATAAAACATAAAACATATTTCCGTCGAAATCTAGATACCGAAGTTTAGGGTGGAACACAATACCTTCTCTAGGTACTATGTACATATGGGCTAAAGAAAGTAAAAAAGCGCAGCGATAATACCGCTCTTTGCAGAACTACGTAGTTTTCCTACACAGAATCTCCGTCCTTAGCCATTCTCTGCTAGAGGATATAACCGGTTATTGCACATGTGGAGTTGGAGTAGCATTCAATGCGCTTAAACATCAGTTTCTCTTGAAGAAAAGGAGAACTGAATATCTTCATAACAGCTTTTTACGATTTGGAATTGAGCTATAATGAAACAGACTCCGATTGATAAAGCTGTGCTGTTTCGGAAGCAAGCAGGTGTACATTTCAAGCATTTCAATGTTTTATAAATATCTCTTACTATTACAAATTCTAGAGGACTACAATATTATCCAATTAATCAATTAATAGAACTAACATACCTGCTAAACAATTAAAAGTAGAACATACGAATCCTACCTCCTAAGATTTGTTTTTCTTATGTTTTACTTTTAATTTATTTAGGAGATATATAAATTAATTGATTAATTGGATAATGTTGGTTCTCCACGTGTCCCAACAATTTTCCTAATTGGGTTATCACATATCCTAACATTTCGTGCGATTCATAGATAGCCTCTAATTAAACACATACAAACTGCTTGAAGGAATTTTGGCTTAATTGTTTGATTTTTTCTTATGTGTTGTACTTGAAGGATCACTATGTGCTGGCTCTGAAATTGCATACTCTTTCCATAAGATCCAATGGCGACAGGACTTTAAAGAATGACAAAAGTATCGGGAAATGCAAACCAATAACTTCGAATGCTTCGAAAATGGCTAATGCTTTAAAGAAAGGTTATTATAAATAAATTGTATGCTTTAAAGATATCTACATGTTTTGTCAAATAAATTTTGAAGTGACTTTGTTTGCATTTTTAAACATGTCTTTAGGCGCTAAAATAATATACCACTAAAATCACAACAGATATCTTATTGCCTTTTAGCTCACAGACAACGCACATTAAATGCTTTTCTTACACACATTTTGTCAAATTATCCAGAGCAGCGACAAATTCACTCATTGTTGACCTGTTTTTGAATTATGAATATTCATAAACAAACAATTGACAATGGACTACCTAATGGCTGATCTATGAAGCCTAGGATTTAAAAGTTCTTATGACACTGTAAGTCGCCATCTAGAGAATAAACGGCCGTTATAGCGCTTTTTCTTTGTAGAAATTTCTTTTAAAAGTAGAAACGCATGCTCAACAGAATATTAGAAGCGGTTTTTCTACTCTAATCAAAACAAACTTTTCCAGAGTGGGGTTTCTTTTAGTAAAATAACTGTCGCATAATTATTAATAATATATTAAACTTAATAGCGGGCAAAATTTAAAGAATTGAAACATTTAAATGAATAATAACTGATATCCTGGATGAAACTGATTCTAAATACAAGTTTAATGACGTTCATAGTGTGTTTTAAAGACCTCTACATTTTTTGTGCGAAAAGGTGTTTATTGTGTCTTTTGGCTTTTCCCGTTATGCGAAAACACAATAAAATTCCTTCCGAATGAAGAGTACTCCTCAAAATCTTTAAGATGCATGTTTCATTTGTTAGGTAGATATTTAAAATATATGGCATTTTAATAACACTTTTAGAACCAATTTTAGAAAATGAAAAATTTCGAAAAATATTTTATGTAAACGATAGCTTAGGTAGGAGATTTTTTTTAAAAGTATTCGTGTGGTATCTCTGGAAGATACTTATTTTAAATACAAAAAAAAAAAAAAAAAGGTAGATTCTGTTACAGCACCCAATTTATGACTTATACCTTCTTTGTAGAGTAACATTTCTGGAATATTTCTGGCTGCTGGTTTCAATTTTGAAATACTTATATTTTTCGAAGCGGGAAGTTGCCATTCGTTTCGTATTACTCTTGTTTTACTACTACTTATGCAAAAAGTACTGAATTTCAATGTCATCACATTGACTATCGTTTTAGCCTAACTAGTGTATTCCCTTATTTTCCTTCTACAAACAAGGAAATAAGTAATAAAAGCATCTGGTAATGTTTATCTCGATTAGCACGAAGCAGATAGAAGAATAAGCTTTTGTAAGAGTTATTTGTTGCGGAATAGACGGAGGAAGGCATGGACTGGACACAACAGATGCTTTTTCTTGTAGATATGTATGATCTGGCTTCTATATTACAGGGTATTGGCGTTACGTCTAATGTTGCTAATGTGAGAGAATTCCATATACTCACAATTATTCGTGTGCAAATTTTGTAAAATGATAAATGTAAGTATTTACAGAAGGTCCCCTGCAGCTGAGACACATCACTCCACATAGTTCTACTAGCATCTACTGTGGTCCCTGGGAGGTAGGGATGAAGGAAAGGACTCGAATGACGACCAGATCCAGGTGATGACGTTGCTAAGTATGAAACGGGATTTTCCAGTTTGAAAATTCGACGCTGCCCAACTCCACCCAAAACCGCTAATTCCCGGGGGTGGGACCTGAATGCGTATTTACGACCGAAGCCAAGAAGAAACTCCACAAACCGCACCTCCATCGCCCACTCGCAACGCCTAACTTGGTCCCCTGGTTTTACAATGTAGAATAGATGTCAGTGCAAGAAATTATGGGTACAGAAAATGAGAAACAGGAAATATGTGGTAGTAGAGGAATCTCACCAGACGGAGAACCCACGAAAAAACCCATGAGTCTGAGTTGGTGATTGTTGGAAACTGAATCCAGACCTCCCATATACGTGCCGCATACGCGGTGCATCCGTGCTCGATCAGCAAAGCTAAACTTACTACATCTCCGTCAATTCATTCCCCATAAACAAGATTCTCCTTACCTTCATTGATTCCTTGGCACAGCTCACTAAGAGCCTTGGCCTACCGCCCGGCCACTGCGTCTCCAATCTCATTCCATTACAGGCGTCATGGATGGGGTGCATTATTGGGGGATGAGACGTGGTCAGCGCTTCGATCCCCTCCGGCCAATTAATGCGGTCTTCACGACCTAAGCCGCTACTGCTCCATCAAGTAGCTCCTCTATTGCCCCCCGGGACCTCACGAGGCTGAGTGCACCCCGGTCCAGGTCTCCCGGGAAAAATCCCCAGGCCGGTACTGGGAATTGAACCCAGGTCTCCCGATTGGCAAGCAGCAACGCTGCCACCTCGCTAAGGAAACGACCTTACCTTTATTAGTATTCATTTAAAATATAGATTTTTGTTTTTTTAGGGTATGCCATGAGTTCTTTTCCTATTAATTTTTTTAATTATAAAACGCACCTACATATATCGTGCAACACTAACATCCTCGCATCAGTGGAACATATGACATGAGAGCAATTAGAGAAGTGTATCAGCTCTATATTTAAATACTCCTTAACGCAATTGGACATTGAAATAGTCTTTTAAATACAATTGATATTGTAATCTGGAATAATTTTATATTCTGAAAGTCAATAGCCGTCGTTGCATTTGATATAATGTAGCTGTGGTTAGAAATACCCATTTGGTTATTGGAATTTGGAATTTTTTAATGGCCTACATGTATGTACCCTTACCTGAACTTCATTTCTGAAAAATTTGAAGTGTTCCATTCATTTAGCTTTCTCTAGCTGTTCCACAGAACAAAATTTTCTTACAAAAGATTATTCTTTTATATACTTCATGCTAATCGAGATAAACATCAACAAAGTGATGTTATTACTGCTTCCTTGTAATAGAAGGCAAATAAGGAAATACACCAGGCTAAAGTGATAGTCAAATCCTTAAAAAAGTTCATCGCTATATGAAACAATTGAACTTTCGGTTCGCTTTGCATGGTCCCGTTTGAGAAAAGTTGAGTAGTTTAAAATTGAAACCAATGACCAGGAATATCTCGAAAAAGGTCAACTCTACAAGAAAAATGTACATGATATAAATTATGTGTGTTAACGTAATCTATATTTTTGGAGCATTAGGTTTTTGTCTATCTCTTACGTTAACCGTTATGCAAAATTTTGCAAAACTCATCCAGACTAAAGAGGTCTTCAGAGACTATTTCCAGATAATTTCTAATTCAAAATATACATCTTATTTGTTATGTAAATATCTTTAACATACAAACTTTTAATAAAAAAAGTTAGAGATATTTTTTGAGAACAACAAACATTTTGAAAAATTTTCCATGTAAAGTGTAGTTGGGTTGGGGGGATTTTCTAGAAACTCTTCCTGTCACATCCTTGGGAGATACTAAATGTAAATACCAAGTGTGGGATTTAACGGTCCATTCGTTTTTGAGCTATGCTGTCCATAGACACACACATGGACTTTTTCTAAATATGTTTTTTTTTTTTGACTCATAAAACATAAAACATATTTCCGTCGAAATCTAGATACCGAAGTTTAGGGTGGAACACAATACCTTCTCTAGGTACTATGTACATATGGGCTAAAGAAAGTAAAAAAGCGCAGCGATAATACCGCTCTTTGCAGAACTACGTAGTTTTCCTACACAGAATCTCCGTCCTTAGCCATTCTCTGCTAGAGGATATAACCGGTTATTGCACATGTGGAGTTGGAGTAGCATTCAATGCGCTTAAACATCAGTTTCTCTTGAAGAAAAGGAGAACTGAATATCTTCATAACAGCTTTTTACGATTTGGAATTGAGCTATAATGAAACAGACTCCGATTGATAAAGCTGTGCTGTTTCGGAAGCAAGCAGGTGTACATTTCAAGCATTTCAATGTTTTATAAATATCTCTTACTATTACAAATTCTAGAGGACTACAATATTATCCAATTAATCAATTAATAGAACTAACATACCTGCTAAACAATTAAAAGTAGAACATACGAATCCTACCTCCTAAGATTTGTTTTTCTTATGTTTTACTTTTAATTTATTTAGGAGATATATAAATTAATTGATTAATTGGATAATGTTGGTTCTCCACGTGTCCCAACAATTTTCCTAATTGGGTTATCACATATCCTAACATTTCGTGCGATTCATAGATAGCCTCTAATTAAACACATACAAACTGCTTGAAGGAATTTTGGCTTAATTGTTTGATTTTTTCTTATGTGTTGTACTTGAAGGATCACTATGTGCTGGCTCTGAAATTGCATACTCTTTCCATAAGATCCAATGGCGACAGGACTTTAAAGAATGACAAAAGTATCGGGAAATGCAAACCAATAACTTCGAATGCTTCGAAAATGGCTAATGCTTTAAAGAAAGGTTATTATAAATAAATTGTATGCTTTAAAGATATCTACATGTTTTGTCAAATAAATTTTGAAGTGACTTTGTTTGCATTTTTAAACATGTCTTTAGGCGCTAAAATAATATACCACTAAAATCACAACAGATATCTTATTGCCTTTTAGCTCACAGACAACGCACATTAAATGCTTTTCTTACACACATTTTGTCAAATTATCCAGAGCAGCGACAAATTCACTCATTGTTGACCTGTTTTTGAATTATGAATATTCATAAACAAACAATTGACAATGGACTACCTAATGGCTGATCTATGAAGCCTAGGATTTAAAAGTTCTTATGACACTGTAAGTCGCCATCTAGAGAATAAACGGCCGTTATAGCGCTTTTTCTTTGTAGAAATTTCTTTTAAAAGTAGAAACGCATGCTCAACAGAATATTAGAAGCGGTTTTTCTACTCTAATCAAAACAAACTTTTCCAGAGTGGGGTTTCTTTTAGTAAAATAACTGTCGCATAATTATTAATAATATATTAAACTTAATAGCGGGCAAAATTTAAAGAATTGAAACATTTAAATGAATAATAACTGATATCCTGGATGAAACTGATTCTAAATACAAATTTAATGACGTTCATAGTGTGTTTTAAAGACCTCTACATTTTTTGTGCGAAAAGGTGTTTATTGTGTCTTTTGGCTTTTCCCGTTATGCGAAAACACAATAAAATTCCTTCCGAATGAAGAGTACTCCTCAAAATCTTTAAGATGCATGTTTCATTTGTTAGGTAGATATTTAAAATATATGGCATTTTAATAACACTTTTAGAACCAATTTTAGAAAATGAAAAATTTCGAAAAATATTTTATGTAAACGATAGCTTAGGTATGAGATTTTTTTTAAAAGTATTCGTGTGGTATCTCTGGAAGATACTTATTTTAAATACAAAAAAAAAAAAAAAAAAAAAAAAAAGAATGGAACATTTTGATTTTCTCAAAAATCGCCAGCAACTTTTTTTTTATTAAAATCCTATACATTTAACATATTTACAAGGCAAATAAAATCTGTATCTTTAATTTTCTGGGAATAGCCTCTGAAGACCTGTTTATACTGGATGAATTTTTCTGAATTTTACATAACTGGTAAACCGTAAGAGATAGACAAAAACTTACTACACAAAAAATGCAGATCTGTTTAAAACACATAATTTATATCATATACATTTTCTTTACAGATCCGACCGTTTTCAAAATATTCTTTGTTATTGGTTTCAGTTTGAAAATATTTAGTTCTCTCGTACAGGATCTTGTGAACTCCTGGCCGCGCAAAGAAACGGATTTCAATCCCATAGCAACCACGTTTTAAAAAAAATCAACTGTCGGTTAGCCTAGTGTATTCTTTTATTTCGCTTCTACTTATAAAGAATTAAGTAATAAGACCGTTTCTCCTGTTTATCTCGATTATCATGAAACAGATAGAAGAAGCTTAATTAACAATAATCTGTTACAGAGATGAGAGAAAGTCATGTGAATGGAACGCATCAGAATTTTTATAAATAGAAAGTTAACACCTAACCCTAAATACGAAAGTATTTCATGAACCGGGATTAAGTTCTGATCACTTTCTCTTAAGCATGAATATTAACGTATTAACAAGAAGGGCTAGAACAACTTGCAGGATTAAGAATACGACGGACACATTTTAAGACCCACTTGTAGTAGCCTTCTATTATATGGGATTATTCTGTCAAAGGATGACAGAATAATCATGGATGAACGGCCAATAAACCTAAATGTTAGACTTGGAATGGGAAGACAAAATGGCTTATAATGAAAGCCTCGTTTGAAGCTTTAGGAGAACGGCCTTGATGAAAGAAGAAGCGAGGACTGAGTATATGAATGAATATATAAAAATATTTTTAGGACCAGACATGGAAAGATGTGATATCTCGTAAATAGAGTAGTGCTTTGCTCAAGAAAGAAGCCAGAAAACTGATAAATAAGAGGTGGGTTAATATATGGAATATTCTGTTAATGGCAACACAAGCTATGCATATAGGCTAATGTAATATCTAAATAAGGATAAAATAATATGCAAGAAGGTATAACTTACTCTAATATTTAAAGATTTTATCAACAAAGGCTATATCTAACGATACGGGAACATTCAAGAATTGTACTCAGGATTTCGTAAATCACATAAAAAGGACGAACTGGGTGTAATGATAGAGACATTTCAAAACAGAAAATCTTTGAGTTCTCATGGAAAAGCAGCAAAATTATTTAAACATGTCATGGAAATAAGATTGTTACAGCTAATGCATATATTATGGATTACACGTGTAATACCAAAGAAATAGAAGATGGGTCTTACATATCCCCTTTTAAAAGCCAGATTTGTTATATCTACATGACTTTCTGTAGCCATTCCTCAAGAAGGTGGTTCTTACATATCTCCTTTTTAAAGTCAGATTTGTTATATTTACATGATTTCTGTACCCATTCTTCAAGAAACTAATCTTTAAAAATAAAACTATACTTTAAAAAGATTATTCTTCGATCTACTTCGCCTTAATTAAGATAAAATTTTGTAGAAATTCTTTTATTAAGCATTTGATTATAGATACAACGGGAATGGTGGAATACAGTAGGCTTAAGTGATAGTTAAGAGCTGGTAGCTAAATGATGGTTTTGATATCAGGAAGTATTCTTCCTTGACTAGGAGCAAGAAACGAACTTCCCTTTGAGAAATGTATAGGTGTTGGAAAATTTAAAACAGTAGCAAGAAATGGTTAACTCCACAAACGAAGAAGAAAAATTGTATTTTGCACTTTAATAAAATCTACATTTTTATGTAGTAATGTTTTGTATGTATCTTGTTGTTTATTAGTTATGCAAGAGTCATCCAGGATAAAGAGAACTTCAGAGGCTATTCCCATAAAGTTAAAAAATAGGAATTTAATTCTTCGTGAGAATATCTTAAACATAATTTTAATCAAACTCGTTAGAGATATTTGAGAAACTTATATTTTCCGAAAAATGCTCCACGTAATGGTTAGTTGGGATGGAGAGATTTTTTTGAACATTTTCGTGTTGCATAATTGGAAAATGCTTAACTTAAATACTGACCTATTATAGAACTATTGTACATTATTATAGATCCCATAATTGGATTCATTAAATTTTTATTATGTGTTAAAGAATTTTATATACTTTTTGTTTTAATATTTGCTCATGTTTACGTTCTTCTGGTTTCATTTGTTTAGCAAGTTTGACTTTTCGTTTTTGAGTTATGCACAGACACAACAAACACGCACGGATCTTTTTCTGAAAATAATACTTTTGATTTCAGGGATCTCAAAACATATTTCCGCTGAAATCTCGACATCACATTTTGGGTGTCATGCAATACTTCCTTTATGATGATGCTAATGATGAGGGTAAACAACCAAAGGTTGGCTGGAACCAGAACGAAATATTGGGAGAGACCACAACTCGACAGCCGCCACTAGGCTAAATGATACCGCGGTGGTTTGCGAGTGCCTTCCGCGGAATGGAGCTGAAGGAAAACAACTGTCAGACCTAGGAAGTAGTGGTGAAGAGTTCAGGTTGAGAAATATCCCCCTGACCCCAACGGAAACCGAGCAAGGTTCCCCCGCGCTATTTGCAGACGCGCTTCTTCTGCGCTATAGGGACGGTCTATTGTACGTAGTAGAGAAAGTAGAAAGGATATAGAAGCAATAACCAAATAATCGAGACATTATCGTTTTAAATGCCTCTTATAACATATTTTCTAAAATAATCACCAGACGTTTGAATGTGTTTGGTTTGCAGAAGTGTTCAAGAAGGAAAAGAAAAGAAAAACAAGGGACGCTCTTATATGGATTGTGTCTTTGTATTCAATCAGACTATAAAAATTATCGTGAATACACAAATGTTATTTATAGATTATACTAAACCTTGTAACAAGTTTAAAGGGGAGAGTTATGGGAAATTATGCAAGACAAAGAATATCGCAATATGTTATCGAAATGTATGAAGGAACAGTGATCAAAATGGTGATGGATGGATGGCTAGACATGAAATATGAACAGTAAACATCAAAATACCTAAAATTATCATATCTTGGTAATCGTGTATATCAAAAAGAGGATTGCTGATGGAAACATTCGAACACGTATTTTAAATTTGTTAATTGCAAAATTCTTGCAATTAATAGGTAAAATTGTATACATATTTAATGATTGCACTTCTTAGCTATTTTGGGTTTTAAACATTTAAGTTTTTTTAGTATTGCTCTTTGTGGGATGGTAACAAACAGAATCACATATGCTGCATGAAATATCAAGCAGTATTAAAATTGTTTACAATGTATTTTGGGGAGTCTGCAACATGGGCTTCAGTAACCATGTAAATTCAGGCTTTTGCCAAAAGAAAACACAAGCAGATAATTTCATTCTAAAATCAAGATGTCAACTGTTATAAAGCATGTCATAAGATTAGGATGACAGCTCTCGAAGGCCTCCGCGGCTAGAGACAACCTTAACTCAGCTATCCAGTTCACGTGTCACTTCTCATGTTGCCTCTAAGGGGAGAAATGATCGGCATGAACCGAAAACGAAATCATGCTATCACGTCAGCGTTAAACTATTGAATTCACTATGAACACCTTTAGATACGAAAAAAGTCACTAAACCATGACTAAATGATACGCAGAGTAGAGGAAACACTGTTTTATAGGAAAAAAATCGTTATTGCTTTAATTATGCCTATAATATTATTCCTTTTAAATAAAATTTAATAATCTGCTCGAATGCAGGAATACTATTCCTATTATACTAGCAATTTGCATGCTGAATTTATAGTTTTTATTTGGATAGTATAATAAATGATTTGAATTGTGTTTAAAACTATTAATTTTATTTTAAAGTAATACATTATGATCCATATTTTAATAACGCTGTTGATTTGTAATTCGCCTGCTGCAAAACAACATCACAACAACAATAATATTAGATAAAAATAACTTAAACCATTTCAGTTTTACTCGTTGGTCAGCTGGACTTGTGAACGCATTTTAGAATAATTCAAGAATGAATGTTTTCGCCCGAATTTTCTTCTTCTTATTTTTTTGATGGAGTACCGCCTCTTAACCTGATGGGTCGCATATCGGAAGGTAAATGTAATCATTGAAATGAAGCTCAAATGAGCCCGGATCCTGGAGCTTAAAGTTACTGGACATTCGTCTTCTCGTGATGAGGGAAACCCCTGGGCAAAACCTTATCCAGGTAACTTAACGCTAAGCGAGATTCGAACTCAGAACCTCTTGAATGTAAGGTAGACACGCTACCCTCACACATATACAGAGACCACTTGAATCTTGAGCAGGGATGAAATTTACCCCACAATGAACAGTGTCACCAGGGAATAAGTAATACTATTGCGATATTCATGGGCTAGGTCCTCGAATACGTATGCTGTGTAATAACCTTGCTATGAACACTGTCACATTCGATTACTCTGTATTAGCATTTATATCCTTACTTGTACCCAAATCGCCATGTATGGAGTTATATTTTTGCTTTTATCACATATTCAATGTGCTCTCGTGCTAGGGAAGTGTAAAATGCAGAGTAGCAGTTAAAGTAAATTAAACCCAAAACAAATTTCCAACTCATTTTTATGCCTTTCAGATTTTGAGGAATATTTTTTAAATAAATAAAAAAATTGAAATATTCAAGATTTGCAGACCTCTGTGTCTATGAGACGTTTTTACTTCATTTTATTATTCGAATTTTAATTTAAAGCCATACTAATAATTATTTTTCTTCCCTTGAACACCAACACCGATACATATGTCTGTTAATACTAGGAGAGAAAGTGACAAGAAATGTTATTTGATCTGCACCTTAGAAGTTTCAAATAAAGCACATATTGGGCTTTACTACAGCTTGGTAAAGTATTGCTATTATTTATTTGAAACACACTGATTCACCGCTCACAAGATCACTCTTGACAACACCTCGAAGGCCATTTTCATGTGGTATCTAAAATGTCTGTGTTTCATTCACATGGCTTTCTCTATCTGTTCTGCAAAAAAACTACTCTTACAAAGAATTATTATTTTATCTACGTAATGCTAATAAAGATAAATATTACTAGAAATGATGTTATTACTTAGTTCCTTATAGGTAGGAGGGAACTAAGAATAATAATGTCACAGTTAAATCTTTTAAAAACCGTCCCTATGTGATTCTTATTAAAATTTGGCGCTTTTTCCATGGCTCGGAGTAAAATAAAAGAAATATGAAACGGACGAGGGCTTTCCGTTAGATAAAAGTATAAGTATTCTAACTGGGAATATCTCCGAAATGGTTAGCTCTACAAAAAAAAAAAATGGTATAAATTTGTACCGTTACGACATATACTTTTTTGTCTAGTAAGTTTTTGTCTATCTATTACAGTTTACCGTTATGCAAGTCATACACAATGACTCAGAATGAAGAGGAATTCAGGATATATATTTATCATGTAAACATACTTTATATATCGGATTTTAATCGAAATAGAGCAATTTTTAGGAAACAGAAAATTTCGAAAAATGTTCCACGTATATGGTAGTTTAGGGTGAGGGAATTTCCCTGAATATCTTCGCATTGAATTCTTGGAAGTACAACTTAAATGCCAATTTTAAATAACTTTTCGTTTTTGAGCTATGCTGTTCAGAGACACATAAATACACACACTGACCTTTTTCTAAAAAAATTGGAATCAGGGGCCCTCAAAACCTGCATTTCTTGTGAAATCTCGGTATCGAAGTTTGGGTGGAATGGAAAACAGTACCTTATCTATCTGCTATGTATATTGTACACAGTGGTACAGAAAGTATCAACCCATATCCGTTGTGCTTTTAGTTACAGATTTGTTCAGTAGCAGAAACAAACGAACTTTAAAATATATCTTATTTAAAACATACGTGAAATTCGTAAAAAGTATGAACAAAGATTAACTTTAAGGTCAAATATGAATGCCTTGCTGAAGTGCGCGTACTTTTCCACACTACTTTTTTTTGCACAACATTGTTCCCACAACGTTAGCACACATGGAAGTCTAGGATATACTTTTTCCACTGATATCATCATCATACAACTGTCACGGGGCCGTCATCACATGAACTGTAGTTAGTTACGCTTTCTGATATTGTGGCACTCTTGTGATCCGTTATTACTTTACTTTCGTTGTGAAACGATTGTTGCAAGGTATATCCGTTAGGATCCATTACTTTTGCATCAATAGTGAAATGTCTTATGTTCGTTGAAGGCCAACAACAGGGCAATGTCGGAAGAAACTATTAACAAGCTGAGGTGTATACCAGTATTTAGTACTTACATAGAGGTATAAAATACCCTGAATTCCCCAGGTGCTTATCCCACTGGCTCCAGTTTACCGTGTCCTTCTAAGTCTTTATGAGATCACTCATATCTCCACTTGCATATATTAAATCTCTTCAAACGTTTCTTGTTTTGTTTGTTTAATTGTTTTACTTATACAGCCCCCTTTAACTTCAATGGTCATATCGGGGGCTTTAACTTGTGGAACATTTCGTATTACTGTAGGTTTAGAACATTAGGTTGATCAATTTTTTATTACACGTACATTCACTCTCACATTCATACTTCTAGACTCTGTGGCTCTGTGGGGGACAGGGAATAATTCTGGTTAAAAAAAAAATTCCCCGCCACAGCCCAGACCTCCAACCCAGAATCTCCAGTTGAGAAGTCAAATTCGCTGACCACTTGACCTAATGGTGGCAGTCATTTTGTTTTATTAATGAGATTATTGGCTACAAAGAAGTTCCAGTAGAAATTTCTGCTAGTAATAATATTTACGAGTATTAGATATTTGAAAAAGTTTATGAAATCATAACTTTGTATTTACAGTTTTTCCTTTCTAAAATTTCTCGTTTCTAGAATTTTCCAGCCCACTAGTGCATATCCTCTCCTTTGCCCGTCTCTCTCATAACCAATAGCTCCATTAGTGTTATAATGATTATTTTATGGAATTTAAATATATTAAGATAATAGCGCAATCTATGCAGTAGTACATGATATATCGCGATCTTTCTATCTTCCACCAATAGGCCTTAAGTAGTTAATTAAGGCCTATCGGTGGATATACATAACAGGTAGGTTTATTTGTACTATAATTTAATGCTAGCTTCCCAGTTCACAATAGGGTTCTTTTAGTTACATTAAAATGGCTCGTATAGTTTCCGAATATAGGCGACAATTTTGCAGTGTATTATATTAAGGGATACTATTATAGGAGGTAAATAAGCGTTAGGTAATGGCCCATCCATGTACTACATGATGCGGCATTGTGAGCAAGTGTTCTCTGGTAGGTGACAATTTAATAATTATAAGGCAAGATTATTAAAAATTAGCTTATGTGAGGGGATTTTTCAAACAAAAGTACTGGGCACGTTTCTTCTCAAGTGGGCGGCCAAATCCAATGTCCGGATTGCAGAAAGGACTGGCGATTGATAATGAACGAACTCGTTCATTTTCAATCGCCAGTCCTTTCTGCAATCCGCACAATAGTAGAAATAATTACGTTTTTTTCACGTTGATGCTATTTATGATGATTCACTTGAAGAGAGAACTGTCTACCAAAGGGAGAGTTTAGATTTAGGAGGACGGGTAATTGTTGATCTACAAAACCATCCTACTTGGTCACGTAAATTGCCTCATGCATTATCTGAGGGGTTTTATTTATGACATAGGTGAAATTGAAATTACTGTCTAAAAATGGTTACATGCGACTCTTTTCATTTTGAAAATGAATGAGCGCTTGAGTTTTTGGGTGCATTGAACTCCATTTCTGAACATATTGAAGTAAGAAAATTCAGGGAAAAGAAATACCTTGTTTATTGTGGCTCAATGAAAACAACCCATTTCATTCCGTTATCATCTGGTTTTGGTTCTGTCGATTCGGCTATGACTGGGCCAGCGGCTTTGGGATCAAAGCGATAAACAATATGAAATACATACTTTTGAAAATCATAAGTTGCAAATAAAGGACACCGTTAAAACTCGAGGACAATCCAAAACATGAATCAAATCTAAGAGATCTAACCTTTCATCTTACTTGCACCTGGCTTTTAGACACAATACAGTATGAAGACTTAAAACTCTTGCAGAAAGCATTTGAAAATGGGTTGGTTATAGCAAAATGATATACATGTCTGAAGGTGGATGTACTATGGACAAAGTACACATTTTACAGTATTTAATGCATATCTAGGCAATGTATCACAAACATAAGAAATTTAAAAGGAGTGCAGCAAAGAAAAGCTAATGTCATTCAATTTGAAGATAACAAAAAATGTTTTACTCTTAAAAAATGCCTTAGGTGACAGAAAAAACAAAGATAAACTTTTGGAACCGATGGCGTTAGAATTGGTAAGAATGGGATTTAGTGATAAGGAAGACACTGCCACTAGTAAATGTTATCATTGGTGGCCCATATGATTCCGGCAGAGATTTGTTGGTATTATTAGTGGCTTACTTCACAAAACAAAAGCAAATAATTTTCAAACCGAGAAGCAGTAAACACCAAAGTCTAATACATTGAATGCAGTCACCGGTTGTGACACCATATATTGTTTGTATTAAAATAGGGAAAGTTAAGCCTGTATATACTTTGAAAGCTTCAAAATAATCGGTGAACAAGATTTTGTTGTTAATTTATCCATGCAAATCGGAACTCTGCCCTGTGAAGAGAGCTTATTTTGAATTACTCTATGGAATGAGTCAGTATACCAGCTTAAATGAAGCCTTATATTTCAAAATGTCTCCTATCAACCATGTCAAACTTCCTCCTACAACAGACATGTGAGCAAGCATCTACTAGGCGTATATTTACAAAGCTTGGATGATAGGATATGGTATCACTTTTAGAAAATGGAGGGGAAAGAAGGGTTTTACAACCAATAACAACGTTTAAGCTTTTTACCCAAAACGGTATTTTATATATTGTATCGGTTTCTGCAAATCAGAATGTGGGAATGTGTGTCGTATTAACGTGTTACGATATTAACAAATGGCATATATTCCTCAGCATGCCGGTTGTTGGGGTAATGCAATGAGAGGGGTCAAAGGTGGTGGACAATGGAAAAATCCGACATAGGCCACGGGTGATTTCTAAACCCTCCGAACCTAAAACTGATATCGTCATTTGCTGTAAATATTTTAAGAACGTTTTACCTATGAATTTCCAATTTTTTGGAAAGAGTATTATAACATTTTACAAATGTACAAATGTCGATACTACTTCTACTCAATGTACTATGGCACTGAACAAGAAGTTTTAATACTATAATAATTAATTGCTTGTAAATTACGCCCCAGAGCACGACAGGAATAACGAGAGAGAAGGGCAGGGAGGAGTGAGTAATGGGGCAGCGGTCATGCCGAGCTGGTCACATCAGCGGGTGCGAAAATATGCGCGCGGCTCACAGTATCTGCCTCCCTACGTCTTGCTGTTTATGTAAATGTAAAGATATTACACAAAAATAAAGGTAAATGCTGTTCTATAATATTTATTTGAAGCATTTTTTGAAATTCCGGAGATCAAAACTTTTACAAAGGAAAAAACGGCTAATACAAAGCTATATTTCTCGAACTTTTGTAAATATTTGATAAACCGTTAATGAAAACTACAACTTTAACTACATTTTTTGTACAACATAATCTTAGAAGTAAAAAGTAAATAAATAAAACAGAAATAATAAAACAAGTTTGAAGCGCTTAATGTACGCTAACGGAGATAAAGAGTTCTCCCGTAAGAGATTTAAGGCGGGCTAGCGAGATAAATTCTGGGGATTTTTGACAAATTATACTTTTTAATGGGTACTAACTGTTATCAAACAATTCAGCTTGTTAATCATTTACTCCCACATTTTCCTTGGCTGGACTGAATTATGCTCACAAATTCTACAGGTGGCAGACGAAAGGTCACATACCTGTCGTATTTATTTATAATATTAAATACGAATATTATAAATAAAACGAGGCAAACTCGCTTACTTTCAACACGATGGAAACCTATGAAATATATCATTAAACAGATAATTAAATACTAACAATATAATAATTTTCACTGACTCAGAAGGTAGTTTAGAAATCTTATCACGTACACCTAGGGGAGTTCAAAATCACACGAATATTACTGAATATTGCTCAAGCCACGCTTCAAAATGAAAAGGGGTATCAAAATACATTTTGCTTGGACTAAGCAGTTGCAGGCAATGGAAATGCTGATGTTCCGGTGAAAGAAAGTACACAAGTTGGGCGACAAATAAGAGCTGAAATAATCTTATTCTGATTGGTTGTCAGGATTGCTAAACATTCAGTTAAAATCTCAGCTTTCTCTCCCCATTGCAACCTCTCGCATAATGGCTAGTAGCGTATACATTAATTTATTCATATAAAAGTGAATCATATATCTGTATTATATTGCTGACAATTCATTTTTGATTATAAATTCCTTTTGGGTTAAGCTATTATTGCTAATGAACATTTACAAGAAAACATAAGCAGCTTAACATGCTTAACAGATATCAAATTACATTTAAACTTTGGAAAACTTAGGAGAGGTAGCAATGAATGTTTCTAAAATTGGTTTAGCCACTAACATTTTCGACATATATTCAATTAAGAGTATTGATTTAGGCTGAATGTAAAATTTTTGGACACAACTAAAATCAAAAGTTAAAAATAAAGCAGATATTAAACTTACTTTAGAAGAAAGAAAATAATGTAGACTTGAAAAGCTTTAGTATATTATATTTTGAATTAAGTTCTACATACTTCATGCAGTAATAATGCTCCTCTCTTATGGTTTATTAGTTATAAAGAATTATAAAAAAGAATAGAAGACTATTCACAAAAAGTTCACGTTTTATCATTCATGAAAATATCTTAAACAAATTTATTTTAATAAAAATCTAATGATTTATTAACGTAAAGTTTGAAACAATGGAAAATAAAGACAATTTTTTTGATTTCTTGAAGGGATATTTAGGGATGGTAGAAATGTTATGTGCTTTGAATTCTATATCCTCTTTCTATTTTGTGTCATCTTAGTTTGCGCTGCAACATTTTATTTTGTACGAATAACGTTTCATTCTATAATTTCTACGTGCTTCATTTATTGCACACAAACAACTGTTAAATGTCTAAATTTTTGTATGCTATAATTTAATTCCTTCAATATTTACTTCCTGGGGGCAATGTCAAAGTGAAAATCACCTTTTTAAGTAAAGTAATAAAAGCATTTACACCATTAGAGGAAATTAGAAGCCTCTATGTTGTGTCAGGTTTTTGTGGTACGAAACGTTACTGCTCTGGGTGAACAAGAGAGTTTACACCCCCCATACAATCAAGAGCATCCAAATCAGTGCTGTGTCATCCTCAATGCATGTCACACAAATATGGAGGATCTTAAAGTGATCTCTAAGTTCTTGATTTCTTAGAATTTTTGCTGTTGAATTCTGTAACATACAGTATTATTTTATGCACTTCAATTATACAAGGAATGTTGTTCTAACTTGCAGTGAATGCTACCCTTTTGCTATTCTGAGAACATCTTGGACACATTTTAGAATACGTGTGGCATCTTTGCGCTTAAGAAATAAGGGCGGAATTCACAAGAATTTTTTATTACTTAACTATCAAATGCTAATGAAGCTTTATACTTTTAAGTTTATGTTTTTTTCTACAAACGTAATAAGTCATTACAATATAAAAATGATTTAAAATGTTAGTGTTTAATAATCATTAATGTTTCTTTCCGTCAGATATTGATAGGATTGGACTAATATGGTACAGAAGTTGTGAGGTCCTCGACACAATAAGTTAAGCAAATCTGATGGTTCCATTCGCATGGTTTTCTCTACTACTCTGTAACAAACTATTGTTACAAAAGTTTATTCTATATTTACTTCATGATAATCAAGATAAACGTTAGGAGAAATGCAGTTAATACGTAGTTCCTTATAAGCAAAAGGTAAATAAGGCAATGTACTACTAGGTTAAAGCGATAGCTAAATGTTTTAAAAGCTGGTTGCTTTGAGATTCAAATTCGGTTCTGTTTGCATGACCAGGAGTAAATCACAAGAAAATTTAGTTACAAATTTCCTTTAAGAAGAGTTTTAAGTATTTTAGCAGTCAAACTAATAAAGAATAAGCTGGTTAGCTACAAAACAAAATATATAGGACATAAATTATGTTCTGAAAAGTCTATATTTTTGTGTAGTATAGTTTTGTCTATCTCTTACGCTTTACCAGTTATGCACAAGTCATCCAGAATGAAGAGGACTTCAGAAGTTATTCCCAGGAAATTCAAGATATAAATTTTATTTCTCTTGTTTTCGAAGATGAATATAACCTATTACCTTACGCTCTAATAAAGAAAAAAATTGACAATTTATCCAAGTTATAAACTTAATGAATAAACTTATGTATAGCATTTTATGAATTTAAAGTTGTTATTAATTCATACAAAAATTCTTAAGCTTAATCATATTATTGAAGTAATAACTTTAGTACGTACTTAAATAAACCTTAAAAAGAACATTTTAACCCTAAACATATTTAAAATAGGTCGGTATTTTAATCAAAACTGTTAGAACTATTTTTAGTAAACTCAATATTTTTTAAAATTTTCCGTGTTACATCCTTTTAAGATGCTGATTTTAAATATCAAACTTAGTATTTGACTGCCTTTTTGTTTTTGAGTTATGCTGGTCGCAGGCACCACACACACACACACACACACACACACACACACACACACACACACACACACACACGGACCTTTTTCTTAAATGCTTTCTTTTTATTCAGGAGACTCTTAAAACGTGTATTTGCGATGAAATCTCCCTATAAAATTTTTGGGTGGAATGCAGTACCTTTACTACTTATATATGAAGTAGAGAAGTAAAACTGATGTTATTCGTAGTCCTCTTTCAAGCTAATATTGTTAATTGATACTTTAGCTACTTCTAAATTCACATGATGTATTTTAATTGTAGAAAGTTTTGTGATGTATACTATATTATGTGTCTACATTATTGTGAACGTCTATTAGGAAATTCTAATACTGTGATAATTTTGGGGTTCTACAGGAGAATAATATTTTCTTCCAGGAAGAAAGTATGTTTTTACTCTTTAACCTTGAAATGTTACAGATTTATTTCCGTGCTACTGGCACATAGGCATGACCTGGTCAGTAGCCCTAGTTATTTGGCCAGGACCACAATCACATCACGGAATGATCAAGGGCTTTTGAATTCATTTTATGCAGTGGTGATTTGATTGAATGCCTCTTATGAAGATATTATGCTATCACAAGGTCTCATTAATTCATTTCAGCGAAACTGTCTCTGACTTCCATAAAGTTATTTATATCTGAATATCAAATATAAAATACATCACTTTGGGTGTGTATTTGTATAGTGCACGCGGGATAAAAGAAAATGTCACCAACAGAATAAGGACTAATGGTACTAAAATGTGCAGAACCCATTTCTCCAGCGACCCATCATTTCATTTCTAATAGGACTGGGCCTGTATACACACTGCTGTAAACATTCAGAAGGAAGACGTTAAATGAAATAAAGAGTTGACTGATTTTAGATGTGCTTTCTTCAACCTAGCAGCAGAGATCGTTATAGAGGGGCTGCCGCCGATTTTATGCTAGACATGATAATTTAATATACATCAAGATGGAAGAACGTGAACTGGGAATTTAAATGCTTAGATGTGATTTCCATTGAGCAACGAAGGACGATGAGATCCAAATGAAGATGGTGCACACAGAATAATCATGAAGCTGGGTAGACAAAAACATTTAATTCAGCTTAACATAAACATAACTGCAGTTTTCCAATAGTCCTGAAAGAACTTCATAACGTTAAAATATTAAAATATTCGTAATATAGAGACAAGCTTATTCTTATTCTCCCAAACTAAGAGTTGATTGTACTCTAAATCAATACTCTAATTGGAAACAAATCAGAAGCGCTTGAAATCGATTTCCGATGCAGTGGCTGGAATGCCTCATCTCCAAGTCCATCTCTGTAGGCTCTCTCAGAGATATCTGCACCTGAGGCAGCCTTTGTTCAAGACCTGCCTTGTGATTCCACATGTTCTCCAAATTTAACTCTGTTCTTTGCATGTGTTCATTACTTTAGTTACGTAGGTGTTTCGTACTAGTTCACATGCCAATTTCACGAGATGAATTAAAAAAAAAAAAAACTGTAGGAAAACAAATAACGAGGGTTCCTAAGAATGTTACTTACATCTCAACGAAATGAACATCGGAGTTTAATTTAGCAAAATACTTTCTAAATAAAGTTCCATTAAAATCTTGGAGAGTAATATTAAAGGATTCTCAAGCCTACTGGGGAGAGGAACGAGGTAAAGTCGTCCCACACCCAGTTTATATAACATGGCAAAGATGATACCACCACCACCACAGATAATAATAGTAATAATAATTTCTTACCATTTTTATCCATTCTTACACATATCTTCCTGAATTTCCCAATCTATCATTGCTCCTCTAATTCCTTGAATTCCTTGCTTGTGGTCTTCCTTTTCCCCTCGTTTCTTTCAATAATATCCACTCTATTATTCTTTTGGTAATATTTCATCTTCCATTCTTTTAATATTCCCATATAATTGTTTCGTTTGAATAAAATCCAAAGTTGAATTTTCAACATTCATGTTTTCTTTTATAAGCCAGTTTAATTTTTTCTCCTTCAGATATCTTAGTAAATCCAATAATCCATATCTAATGCTAATACTTTCTATTGGTGCTACCGCCACCACCACTACGACCACCATCACTAATAATAATAAAATAATAATAATGATAATAATAATAATAATGATAATAATAATAATAATAATAATAATAATAATAAAGAATACGACTACACATAACGCTAGAGTAAACAAACGATGCACTTGTCTTTTTACTTGAGATTGTAGATACAAATAAACTGCTATAGTAAATGCTATTTTACTAGAAATAGTTTATCAGTAAATTCTAATCATAATAATTTGTATTTGAGGATTTTCCAGACTGAAAACGTATGCTAGAACGTCATGAAGTGTACTACATCTTTTGAGAGCACGGGGTATAAAATCGAAGTTCTCTTTCCGAGAGGAAAGACCACAAGACCATTCATTATAATGTGCTAACGTTCTTACTCTCAAGCTGCTAATCCAAGATAACACATGGACCATTTGTAGCTGCCCGATTGAAATTTATTTTAGGGGGAGGTTTCCTTTCCGCTTTTGATCACAAAATCATTTGAGCGTTTATTTCATGTCATCATTTACCTATTGTCCAGTATGAGTGATCGGAATGACTCAGGTGGTTTCGTCTGTGGGTAGCATTCGCGAGGTCGGGGGTTCAATCCCTTGGCCCGCCTATTTGACCCATTATTATTTATTTTTTCAGGAGATTCCGCGGTTCGCCACGAAAATTTTGGGCATGTTCATTACATTCCCCGAATTTTCGGTCCACCATTTCTTGTTTCCATCATTTCTTCGCCATCTCTTTCTTGGTTGGAGGACCAGGCGACGGTGTTCGGAGGGTTGCAACTGGATGGTGGCTTGTGCACTTAAAAGTTTGTTCTGGTGTGTCATCTGTTCCGCTCCATCGGGCTTCGAGCTATGGCGCTTCCTCTGGGGGATCACCAAAGGCTAAGGCCCATAAGAAGGGAATGGGCGTCGTCGTAAATGTTCTTCCTGTGCCCGTTTGGGACCCCGCTTACGCTAGGACCCGTTGTCTCCGGACTGGTCACCCTTCGGATTCTCTTCTCATCCTTCTGTAGGGACATGTAAGAAGTCAAAGTCAACAAGGGTCTACGTACGGTTGTCTGGGGTCCCCTTCCAGAATCATAATCTTAACCGTTCGATATAATCTATGGGCTTGCATAACATTAACTTTACAAAAACAAAAGAAAAAGAAGCAAATAATCAAGCGAGAAAGTTGAAGCGCATATAGGCACTAAAACAAGTTCAAAATAGGCTCTAATATAGGGACTATCATAATGATAAGCATTGAAATGTATATAATCATTTAATCCTTAGTACATAATAGAATAGAATGTAAGTATCAAACAACCATATCGTATATATTAAATTTATTAAATTCGACTATTCTCTTAATTGGGTGTAAAATATTAGCATAATTTAAGTTTGTTCTCTTCAGTCACCAAGTATTTTAAGTCATATTATCATTATCAGTTTGTAAGTAATTTGTGTCTTGAACATTTTGTATACTACGACGCTAGTTTTTATTATTATTGAATCTGTTAAATATTATTGTTTGTTAAACAGGCTGTTTGAAAATATATGTTTAGGTAATTTTCTAGATATAAAATTAATTAATTGTTTAATTAATGTTTCAGGTCAAGGTACAGTTATATATATATATAAAGTTGAATAATGGATTACAATAAATTTTATTTAGTAATGGATTGTTATTGAAATATAATTTGAAGGTGGATTTAATTAAAGATTGTTAAAAAGACTATAGCTCTTGCATTTGTAGTGAAATAAGTCTAATATTTTTAGGTGATTAGAGTATTTCTACATCATATGATATATATGCATTTTTTCAATAATAATAATAATAATAATAGTGTTGCAAGCGTTAACAAGACGATCTCAACTAGTGGTATATTTAATCATAAGTTTCTTCCTCTCAACAAAGATGATGTTAAAACTTTAAGTAGATGTTACAGGATAGATATGAATAAGGCATTAAGATTGCAACCAGTAAGAGCATTTACAATACTTATGAGCATACGGAATACCAGTTTATTACATACCTCTCTCTCTCTCTCTCTCTCTCTCTCTCTGCACTCAACCACTTCATCCTCCTACCGTTTCCTCCTCCGTCTTGTATTTAGTATACATGTCATACAAACTTTCCCCATTTCCATAGGAAATACTAACTTTAAAGGCTGTCGAGCATAGAGTTGTGCCATGCTAATGCCAGGAAAGCTTCAAGGTTTCATAATCGTGTATGTTAAAGTAAGCAAACACCGTTTTTCCGTTCATAAGCTTTTGAAGGATGTGTTTCCCGGAAATATCTCCATTAAACTAACGTGTAAGTTATACTAATGGTGTTGTTTAGTGTTTCTAGTTTGTAACGTACGGGCTTTGTTTCTTAATATTGCATTCCGTCGGAGGATTTTTATGAGGACCTCAAATGAAGTATAGCTATAAAAGCGAAATAAGTGTGAACGCAGATTATAAAAAGGTAGATTAGTAAAGTTCAAGATTAGAATAAAATACTTCAACCAGCTTCATTTTAAAATTGAATGTATTATTTTATATAGTATTCCAAAATCTTCACTTTTCAGGATTCAATAAATCCGGGAATAAAAGCCTTTCTAAGTTGAGTTATGAATGTCTGTCAGCATTGTGTTCTGAAGGATGGCTGGAATAAAACTATTGTTAATGAGAAATGTGCACATACTTCTGAAGCGTATTTTTGAGGATTTTGGAACAAAGACATTTCTATAATAGCTGGTTCAATTGGAGAGAGCGTCAAAGTTTGAAGCCCTACGATATTTATAGTAGTGTTTCTTTCTAGGTATATTTAAGTAATGAGTTGATGAGTTTCATCCACGTAATGTACAGTTAAACTAGTTATAAAATGTTCTTTGTACATCATGCATTTGGGGGGGGGAGATTATATTGGGCTTAAAACAATTGTTTGAGACTTAGAATCCCTTATGAAAAAGTCGATTTTCATTTTAATATAATACGTCTACTCACATCCGACCATTAATATAAATGTTTCCCTAATCGTAGTAGTTTATTTCTTCTAGTCACCGAACTAGCAATCTTCGGCTTTTGTTTAATCGACGCTTCTTGCGTTATGTTTTCTTTCAGTTTTAAACTTCTTTTTTCATTGGTTAATTTTTTTTAGAACGTGTTTGAAAGCAACAATAATTATTTTAATGCAGCAGGAGGTGGACTAATTTAAAACTTGCCATACCTAATCCAAGAATTGAACGACTCTTACCACGAGAGCTTCGAACGAAAACACTGTGCTACGTCGGCATCCATATACACTTTATATGCCATGCAAATGTGTTTACTGTATGATAGTATATCATTTTGATTCAAATCGTTAAACCCATTTTTAATATAATAAAAACTTTGGAAAAATGTTCCATGTAAGGGTTGTTGGGAGTAGGGGTATTTTTTTAAATCTTTGTATCGCATGTTTGGAAGATGCTAATATAAATACAAAGTTTGCTATTTATCCAACTGTTATGTTGTTCATAGACACACGACACACGCGAACATTTTTCTAAAAATCTGATATGTCACTTACATATAGCTTTCTCTACTTACCCTGAAGGACATTATTCTTACAAATATTCTTCAGCTGCTTCACACCTACCAAGATGAACATTAGCAAAACTGGTTTTATTACGTTATTATTTCCTTGCACAGAGCAAATAAAGAAATACAATAAGCTAAGGGGATAGTCAACTCTTAAAGCCGGTCGCTAAGAGGTGGAATTGAAATTCCGTTCTATTTACTTGACCAGTATAAAAAATATGAAAAATGACTTTCCATTTGAGAAAACTATGTATTAGAAAATTTAAACCTATAGCAAGCAAAATCTGAAAATGGTTAACACACAACGAAAATGTATTTGATATAAATTGAGCTTTTCACGAAATATAATGTTTTTTTGTTGGTATAGTCAGAATTTGTCTATCCCTTACCGTTTGCCAGTTGTGCAAAAGTCATTCAGACAGTCAGGATTTCCGAGGTTATTCTGGTGAAATTAAGATATACATTTTATTTTCGTGCAAATATATTTAATATATGGCGTTTTAATCAAAATCATTGCAGCCATTTTTGAGAAAACCAAATGTTAGAACGTTTTCCCATGTAAAGGGTAATTTGGAATGGGAGATTTCCTTCTAAATCTTCGTTTCTTATCCTTGGAAGATGCTAAGCCAACTTTTCGCTTTTGAGTTATAGGGTTCAAAAAACATACACATAGAGCTTTTAATGATTTTTTTCAGGTAACTTTTGAACGTCACTTTCCAGTGAATTGTTGGTATCAAATTTGGGGTGAAATTCAATTCCTTCACTACCTCTGTACTCTGTACGAAGAAGAGAAAACAAAACTGTTTTAATTTGTTTATCCAGACTCTCAAAACTATATTTCCGATTTAATATCGGTATCAGCTTTTTAGGTGGAATGTAAAGCTTTCTATAACTTCTACGTAGGTACATACGAGGTAGAGAAAATACAAAGAGTCGTTTGATAGTCCTCTTGCAAGCAGGTGAGGTAATTTGCGCTCGTGGTAATACGTGAAGGCTACCCCAAAGTATGTATATGCCCCATAAATATATTTACAAATATATTAAACATATTTGTAAAACTTATAGTAAATCTCCGCCCTAATATATCAGGCTCACGTTCAGGAAATTCCGATCATCTCTGACCTTGGGTCGGTAGACGAATGCTGGGGAGTTTATCTTCTACGATTTCTTTTCCAACATTTCATTTTCATTGTGTTTCCTTTTCATCTTTAAGGTTTGCTTCTAGCTTCGTGGTTATAGCTCATCTTCTCAATTGATATAAATTACTCAATTAAAATTTTGCTTTGTGTAGAATATATTTTTTAGCCAACCGAAATTGTTCTAGCCAAAAACAATTAATTGGGTTTAACAATACGAATTTAATCGTCAGATGGCTTGGATGGTTGCTGAAAGGTAGTTACTGTATTTTGGAGAGGAGCACCGTAGTAGCGCTGGCTGCCATGTCTCCTCCCGTGAATAACGTGCAGCCTTATGGAGTAATGCGGAGAGATTAACACATGTTCTGTTTCTTTGCAATATTTTGCGAAGAGCAAGCACTGAGATAATTTATTCTTTATTAGAAATAACAGCGTAAATATAAAGAACAACGCAGTTTTGAGGTAATGCACTACGGAAAACGTAGTATAAATCGTGCATGAAGGAAGCGCTAATTTCAAAAGTGAGGTTAGGGATTATCATGTTTCCGCGAACCGAAGGGATTCAGGCTTCTCATAAACAGCAGACCTTGAGTTTTCATGTCCATGGACTTCCAATAAATCAAATTCATGTTTTTTCATTTTTAATTTCAATTAATGACTTCGATATTATGTGTAGCACAATGATAAATATGCCTTATTCAAAAAATTATTAGCATGTACATGTCTTTGAATAACTTCTGAAATATATTTGATAGTATCTATAGTATATAAGGTAAACATAATGGATCTATTTTAAAAGTATTTTCTTTATATTAGGTGCTTATAAAAGAAAAATAAATTACCTGTATGCCCACTTCGCTGATGTCTTTATTTTTATGAACAGCAGATAAACTGTTTTGAAGAGTTTCAATTAATAAAGTTGTCAACATTTTAAAAGTTCACAATTTAACTAACTAGTTAAATAACTTACAGCTTTATATGCTACTTGACATTAAATTCATTTAAATGTGACGTCCACTCATTCATATTTTCGGATTTTTCTGCAGTATTTAGAGACTTAAAGTCACTTAAAACTGAAATCATTATAAATAATATAATATTTGAGGTAGGAAAAAATGAAGCCACGTACAAAACTAATTAAAATTAACCTACTAATATTAATATTGATAATTCTCTTACCATTTACTGCTTATAAATATTAACCATATTTACAGATTTTAAATCTGTAACACTTACTTCTGCCAAACGATGGGGGTTAATAAAACATTGGGAAGATGTGCTCCGTTCTCTTGTTAACATATATATTAGAGAGGGGCTTGCGTGGATTAGACTAGGAGCATGGAGGAGCACGAAAATTTCTGACGAGAATGGTACGAGAATCTGTCCTATTTGCGAGGAGGATGAGTCGTGGACTCACATCTTGGCAAGATGTAGGGGCACGGAGGAATGGCGGGAAAAATATTTGCCGCGATTTTTTACCACTGCGAATGTAGGGTTAGAAGCATGTTGGACGCTACTGGCAGGCACGGAGAATATGGACGGGCTAGGTAAATTTATACTTAAGGCAAGACAGCCGAGATCTGAGGAGGCGGCCAATAGAGAATAGGGGGGGGGGAGGAATAAGATCAAGTAAACAAAAGTGACTACATTGTTCTACATACATATATATTATGTCATACTTAGGTCACTGTTGTGCTATGGTTTTATATATGTTGTATATATTATGTGTATGTATGCCGACTACGTAATAATTTAGCCATTAAGAATTACTATTTAAATTAAGATGTCTGCTGTGAAAGAAAAAAACAAAACTTAATACGTTACATTGCATAGTAGCTGTAAAAGCAAACTATGTATTCAATGTTCATGTTAGCATGAAAATCACGCAGCTGTCATAGCAACCACAGAAGACAATAGGCCAAAACATCGATGTTTACAATACACAATACACGCGTGATATAAGTAATTACAGCTTGTAGCATTACTAGAATAAACTCACAGCTCTGTTAGTAGGAATTTGGCCGTTAATTGAAACACTTCAAGAAGCATAAACAAAGTTTCAATTGAAACATTTCTTATAATTTATGAAACGCCTAGTCCCGTGAAAAACACATGTTAACATTAGAATTCTCATACTCACCAAACTGAGATTAGCTGGAGTTTAACACTGAGCTAGATCATTTATAATTCCATAACAACAATGTATACACTGTTGCCAGCAGCTAAAGTAGAACCGAATACAACAATTAGCTGCAGAGCTTCTTGCGGCAGAAAACTAACAGAGTAATTTTAATACTGCCAACACAACACATCTGACAGGCATCAAAGGCGGGATCATGTGGTGGACAGCAGAATCAGAGCAGCCACGTATGTCACATGCCCTCCACATAGCGACCAGACATCACAAACCCGCCTGACAGCTCATTGTGTACAAGGATTGTGATTTTTTATTTTTAAATATATCTATGTACAAGATTTTATCCTTGAATAACATTCTCTAAATAAAATAACTCTTTTAAGATGAATGAATAAAGATAATTATATGCGATATTGTTGTGATAATACAATACCTCAACTGAGATGTTAATGTTGGTTATGTTTCTGACAAATTAATTTTGATACATTGTAACAAAACGTGTCTAATTAAGAAAAGAGTCATATCTTTATTTACAAACTCAGATCAGTGAACTTAGAAATATGAGGTAATGGGTCATAAAATTGGTAAATTAAAATTGGCGGGATAACACATCTAGCCTCCCGTACATTCACAAAATAAAATAAATAATTGTATTTAATATTTAATAGAAGAGATCCACAACTAAGCTGTGTCAATTTTATTTACACATTCAACAAAAGTAATTAAAATGACCCGGCGGGGTGTTGTTAACGCTGATCTCAGCGTATTCCACAACTTCAGGGGTATACCAGGTGATCCAATGGCCCCGTATTTGACATGTGCAGACATTCATTATTATGTCAAAAATTGCAGAACTTAACTGCGCTATTGCAGGCTAAATCTGCCAGTGGAATATCCTCTTCTAGCTGTATTGAAATGCCAGAAGATAAATGTTATATATTACAAATGTACAAAGCATTAGATATATAAGTATTTGACAATTTTCTTGTAAACTCTTGAGTTAAAAAAAAAAGAAAAGTAAGTTTGACCATGTACAAGGGGCTCTGTTTAACTACTGTAGTTCTCAGCGTCCCGTTCTATACTGAGCGTGAAAGACCGCTTAATTTTACTCAAGGGGCTTTGAGATCCTTTTGTGAATATAAAACCGACCTCAATATTTAAAGATAAAAACCGAGTTAGAAGAACAGTTCGACTCCAAGAAGGAAAAAAGGAAATATTCAACTATGCTGCCACAAACACTCGGTGAGCCTTACTCTGAGAAACATGTATATGCGACGTTTATGGATCTGTAAAATCATTTAGTGGAAGAAATTTATAGAGATTTTGTAGAAAATACGTGGAAGGTAATAGGAGGAATCTTTATTAAACGCCCATATGAAACAACAGAATAACACGTCGGGGGCAGTACATTAGGTGGAGATATAAGACAGATATGCGACTGATATGCCGCTTATCGCCCACGTGGTTTTACATAAACTTTGAGAGTTTGATGAACCGTTTCCAGTAAAAAGGAAGGAGGAAGAGGAATAAATGGTTAAGATTTGCTGATGATTGCAATTTCCAGCAAATAAGAAAACGACCCAAAGGAACAAATTATTGGAACTGAATAGCAATAGTGAGGAATACTCAAGATACGTACAAAGAGACTGTTGTAAAGAAAGCAAAACTTGTGATCCGAAAACAGGTAGTTGAGCAAGTAAAAAGCTTTACGTATATATGTGTGATGAGCAATGAAAAATAAGCAGTTGTCAAGAAATCAAGCAACAGATAATTGTAATGGAAGCTTTTAAAAATCGCTATTTTCTACTGAATCATGATAAAAACCAACCATGGACGAGATTAGTGAATGTGTATAGTGTAATATAACTGATGCGAGAACTTTAAAGTTTTAACGAACTTGATAACAATGGTTAGAACTAATTGAAATGTAAACACGGCGAATAATGGTATGTGTGAAATAGAGGAACATCTATAATAAATGATGGAGGAAGACAAACAGTGAAACTGAGCAATTGACTGAGACTAAAAGAAATCACGTGGGTCGAAATGTATTGCTATTTTTGGGGCAGAAAAACTGACAGATGATAGTCAAAACGAGATTAGCTGTTCATATGTGGAAAAAAAAGAGGATGGAGGAACTTAAGAAGAACGGGAGATGTTGGGTGTCCTAGGAAGAACCTTCTCTTGTTCAGCAACCTTTGAGTTCCTTCATATTCATGCTATATTATACAAGTATGAAGCGATAATTGTAACTGCCTAAGAGGTAAATTAACAATTTAATAATTTACTAATTTATAATCAGTAATTAATAATTAGATATTTCAAGAAAACACTAGCAAAATTAGCCGAAATCTAAAATAATAGTCCCACCAAATGAAACTTACATTATTAAACGCTCTGAAAGAATACCTTAATGCTACTAATTTTCATAAATACATGTGTTAAATAATACGAGGTATGAACTTTGATCTATGCAAGATTGAGTGGAAAATATATATAGGAAACCATTGAATTTTATTGTAATTTTAGACGCGCATTAGGAAAGCAACCATTTGAATCTTTTATTTTCTTGAGGTTAAGTTTCACTTTCATAGACTAGGTACGCGTCCCTAAGCCATCGATGTTTCCCACAGTTTATTTTTGAAGATGAAGATAGCCAATAGTGAATGGGCTAAATATAGAAAGGAAAACTGTCAATCGGATTTGACTACATTGACAAGATTAGGAAGGCTGCCAGTAGCGATTATAAATAAGGAATTTGGCCAGAAAGCTTCACTTCATATCATACTTCCAGTCATAAGAGTTGCAGGGCAACACGCTATCCATCAGAGTAAAAATAATATGTGACCCCAAATAAATAAGTTACTTACCGCACAAGAACAAAGGTTTAAATAGTAAGGTATTATTGTAGAAAATCACCAAGGATTTAGGAAATAAGTGACTCAGAAATACTACAGCGATTGCAAAGTATCGCAAGGTAATAAAAGGGTTTGAAACAACTAAAAATATATATATATATATATATATATATATATATATATAAAATAAAAACGGACATATGGAGATGAGCATAACTAATTATGTGCGCGGAAAGTAGCTTATCACGTTTAAGCAATCAACAACAAAAATCTAGAGTTAAATGAAGTGATGAACTTATTCCTGTGACGTATATCCGAGTGTTCAATAGCAGTCATTAATGAGAGTGTATAGTGCGGGATTTTGACTAACAACGAACGATATCACAATGTTGCACAAAACATAGTGCCCACAGAAGCACATTGATATTGGAAATCTAGTGATTTATTTTTTAGATTGGTGAAGGATGGATTGAGTAAAAGAAAACAAAGGTCTTTCCTGCCAAAAAAGAGAATTTTTCCCACAGAATTCCCTATATACTGCATACCGCAAGACTCCCTTTTAGGCTCTTGTGCTAAGAACCCATATACGTAGCTACCAGAGGATCAATAAGGACCTCTCTGAGTTAGTGCCAATCAGGTCCAATCCATCGACATCCACACTGGAGGCCCGGGGTCACCTCTAAGCCGGTCAACCCAAAGGACATCTTCACCTCAGGCGAGAATAAAATAACGCTACAATATTAGCTTGATATATGTATTATCATCTTTCTTATTCCTTCATATACGTCATTATTAGCCATTTGTTAGTCATTAAAATTCTTAAAAACATATTCATATTATTTATTTTCTTAACAAATGACGATATAATCTTTTTGAAGTTTCCTGACTTCAGCCCCGACAGGCCTGGTTTACACAGTCTCGAATACAAAACAGCTCCTGGCTGAAATTCTAATTGAAGCACAATAATTCAGTTTGCTCATTTAACACTCCTATAACGCTCATTAAACGATGAGGAACTTTTACAGACATGTTACTTTGAACTGCTAATATGTTTCTTTATGTAACAGCTGACCAAAGAGTTGCCAGTAGGCCTTTTACTGTTTCATTACGCAGTAATTAAAATTCCCCTATGATAACACGGTTATGACTACATTTAGAGCACTGAACAATGTCAACATGCAGACCTTGGGTTGACCTTCGAAATACAGTTCCTGGTTTCGCTTCAGAGGAGAGTCTTTTTTACAGACATTCACCGATTTTATAACGGAACTAGTTTTACATAAACGATTTCCCGTTCGAGGTAGTAGGGGAGTTAATTCGACGATTACACGGTTCTGGGAGAAGCATTTGCTCACAAATAAATGTGCTTTCCTTCAAAAACAAGAAAACAAAATCATGCATAGCCTTTACAGAATGCTGTATGTCCCTGTAGCTACTGAGGTGTGGGCAGACGCGGTCCAATTCTCAACTGTAATGAAATTACACCGTCTAGAATCCACTGGACTTGAAAATTATTGACATTCACTTACACGGTCATGGAAAAAATATAGAAAAGCTTTTGTTTTTCTTTGCGTACCTGAAGGTTAAAAGAGGAGGGATAAAGCGTGTCGAGTAGCTGCATTGCGAAACAAATAAAGACAACAGCCACAGAAACTGAAATTAGCTAGGCCTGCTTTTTCCATTATATAATTAAGTCAAGCATTCATAAAATTAAGAAACTGAAACCAAAAAAGTCTAGTACAGATGAAAGATAATACAAGTATAACGCCTCAAGCAGTAGCAACAGCAGTAGTAGTGGGACTTTATAAAAAAAGTGTATACTGAAAATGTTTTTCAATAGTGTTTAACGCCCGCTTTAACTACTTATGGCACTGCAGACGATGACACAAGGAATGAAGATGAAGAACCGGGGCGGGGGAAACTGGAGAAAATCCGCCCCTGCGGCGCTTTGTCCACCACAAATCTCACTTGCGGTCAGTTGGGATCGAACCCGGGCCGTCAACAGTATACGCTTGCAAATATACAATAATCGCATGGGCCTCATGACCTTACATGCTTTTCCTGCCCTTAGACATTTACTATGTAAAATAGTAAATATATACATTTAGTTTTTGCAGAATAACAATACAGAATTAACAAAATATAAAAAAAATTAGAGAGAATTAAAATGAAGCCCAACAATAAACTTAGCATTACTTGTAGTATATATATATGCTCTACGCTTAAAAATAACCTCCCCTCACTCTTATGTAGTCTACCCTCTCTCCCATTCTCCATAGCATTAGTGTCTTTTGCGGAATCTTAGACAAAAATAATCCCACTTCATGACACTCAGCGCCCAATTACATCTATGCCGGTTTTCATTGGCAATATTGAATGGCAATATTTACCAGTGTTGGTAAATATTGTTTTCTTAATATTTCTGTTTCATTGAAGCCTGTCAAACTATGACTCCCTGTTTCCTTCAGAGTGGAAAAATTCGCACTCTAGAGTCAAGAAAGCATTTGTAGCTATAAAATAATGAGAACGAGGGTAGTTAAATAACAGTCTCATTTTATGTCAAGTAACACTGCACATTTATGATATTTTACTGTATATTATGTATTCTGGGATTATTTTCATATAACATTAATATGGAAAGAAACTAGTAGATGAATTCGCATTCCAGAAAGTATTCAGATACACTGGAAAAAATTCTGGCAGTGAAATTAACATACATACCATTTTAAAGCGCAAAAATAGCAAGACATTAAACGATACATATTATAGAGTTTTGATTGTGGTTTTTCATTTTACATATTTCATTTAAAAATGCATTTATTATATTTAACACAGTCCCTGATGTCACAAACTATATTCGGTCAGAGCTTTTGAGACTGAAAGGGGGAGATAAACACGTCACGTGACTGCACTGGCAGATACTCGTAACCGATATAGGCATGTGCAGTCCTTTCCTACCTTTATCCGTCCCACAGTCTCAAAACTCTAACCAAAAGTATTATAGTAAATTTGTGAATTCATAAAAAGTGAGGTGTTAATGAGCAATATCATTAAAACAGATAATTTCAGACTGACATATTTTACCCTCCAGTATGTTAAATTAATTTTCAACAGAATTTCAGATATTATATCAAAATAGTTGCTGTTGCACTTGGAAATAAATAAACAAATACATATACATTTTAAGTAAAACTTAAAAAAATATGAAACTAATAAAATGAGGAATACTTAGTTCACCCTTCACCAACCAAACCAATTTACCCCCTGAAAAGCACCACAACACGTAAGCATTAACATCGTGTGGTCTTTGTGCGTATTAAGGGACTAGGAGTGATTTTTTTAATATAACCAGTCAACAAAATTGAAGATATTATTCTTTAGTAGATGTTTGTTGGAACCTTTTGGTGTATATCTACGTGTTAACCTCTTGCTTCGCGCCCTACGGTCATTTATAGGTAGCACAATAACCCAGTTTCTTATATGCTATTTCATAAAACAGGGTCTTTCTCAAAACTACATATTCACACTTTAAAATGTTCCACGCGTCTCCTTTTGGTTTAAATTCCATTACATTTTCTCAGAATATATAGACGTATCCTCCGTGACATTATAATTACAAAATTAATGCTAATACTAATGATACTTTTGAAAATATAGTTAGTTTTAAGGATTAATTTTTCTTACAGGTTTATACACATGTTTACAACTGGAAGATCATATTTATTTAAAGTTTATTTTTAACAATTTTTGTTTGTAGTTCAAAGGTTCAAATGCACACATTAGGACCAATTCCTCAAATTATGAGATACGTGAAACATTTTGATTATGGTCAAATTTGCATAATGCAATTTATAAACGAAGTTTTGCTCTCGAAGCATTTATCCAGTTTCAATGATTTTGAATACATTTTAACCAAAAGCAAAGCATTTATAGTAACATTCTCAAAAAATCCATACTAAAATGTGGAACCTTGAACATTTTCTACAAGATCCTTAAAAACTGGAAGTTTTCCATGGTCAATTTGGGTTATGGATCTTTTTTATTAAAGTCGAATATTTCTGGATTTATTATGTGCATATGCATAAAAGGATACAACGCTTATTTATCTACTTGCACGCTACACGGAATTTAATCTAAGTCCTGATTTCGAATCTCTATCCTTTAAAGTAAGTGGTAAACTCCTTGGTAAACTCTCAGCTCAGCGATCCACTTGATCGTTTAAAGCCATTCCACCTTTCGTTTCTGTGCATTTGAATTCTCATGAACGGCTCAAAGAAAGAGGAAAAATAAATGTCTTGAAATGTTAAAAGTGTGTTAACTAGTTTACCAACCCACTCGACGGTAAATATATCACTTTATAATATAAATGTCCATTATGGGAAGAGAACCTGAATATTTCCATTTGTAAATTATACGCTACATTAACTAAAAACGCATTGCTACCTTGATTTCTCATTCTGGATATGTATGGCATTAAAGCCCAAACTTAATTTCAAACGTTTTAGTTACGCATGTCATACAGCTACTCTGAACAACAAAATGTGTAATAGAGTAAAGAATACTTCGTTCTTTATTACTGCGGTTTTTATCCGACATGTTTAAAAGATATCCTTCATATTTATACTACGCTGTTATCTACCCACCTGCCTCCCAAACTAGTAATCGATAATATACGATTATAATTGTGTTTAGCGTTTAGTTTATTCTATCTGAAGTCGTTTCTGTTGAATACGAGAAGTCAGTCTCATGCGACAAGCGTTAGCTGGAAAGTTGGCTAACAAAGTGACCTTCAGGAGAGCGTTTTCTTTTGTTTAATTTCTTTACGAAAATGTGAGAATTATGTGAAGGCGTTGGGGACTATGGAAAGTAGCACGCGAGGGACGTTGCAAAACAAAAACATAACGCCATCCGAAAGTTCTTCCCCAGCCTTAATTAAAAAACCTTGTTTAAAGGTAAGAAAACCGGGAAATGCGTTCGCCCCACCAAGTTACCCAGAAGACTTCCCCGCCTGTCTGTTGTGTATAAAACTGCCGTTTCTCATGGTCTAAGGCATCCAATTCCCTATAGCAAGTGTCGTTTGCTGGCATCAACAAACACTCTGACAACATGAAGGTTCTGGTAAGTAAACTGGAGGTTAAGATGCGTTATCGTTTCTTAAAATTGAAACTTTCAGTGTCTTTTCTGTCAACCTTTGGTATATATATATATTAGCATACAGATGCTTTACTGCTTTTCACAACAAAAAATTGTAATCTTTGTCCCGTTTCATGACTCTTGCATATTCGTCATAAGGAATTCTTTCGCTAGAATACAACCTTAGACAACACTTTAACGCAGTTTCTTCCTTGAATATTCTCTCTTAAGATTTCATTTTCTTTCTTTTTGAGCTTAGGGTAATGTACTATAGTTGACTCGCAACAATATATGGGTCCAAGTTTATTTTTAGTCCTGCATCAATATGAGCTCTAGGTTTTATTTTCCTATTTACATTAGGAGGCTTAACAGGAGTAATTCTAGCTAATTGTAAATCCAGCCAACATCATTGTTCATAGATAACTTGTGTAAACAAAACGCTGAAAAAACATTTGCGTAATTTTATTATCAAAGACCAAATATCCATTTAAAACTAATACCTACATGACATAGAGTCAGGGGTGTAATGGAGCTAGAGCCCACAAGGGCTCCGCCCCGGTACGTTTTTGCAAATTTGATGTCGCCCCAGGACTTTCTCTACCCCATGGGAGACCTTTGTGTTTTCAGTTTAAAAACAATAGCTTTACAGAAGACTTAATTGCCAACTCAAAATTTTCAGAATCGGGATGCAGAGAGAGAATAGCTATATAAAATAAAATCGTTTTGCTATTCAGTTAGTTAGCATTTTAATTTGTTTTATAAACAAATAAGTAACCATAGGAATTACCATTTAGAGTCATCATGACAATGACTGGCGCTTAGCTGAATGGTAGCAGAAGTTTGATTTAGTGTCCCACCTATGAGTACATTTTTATATTGATTTCCGGTTTCATTGTTATCTATTATGAATAGCATTATAACATTCCTTATGATGCTACCTCACCCTGTATTATAGTGACATTTCTGTTATTAATTGAGAAAAAAATAATACACACGGAAAATCTTAATCAAATTAAAGAGCCTGGAAGTATGTCTACTAATAAAATGAATTGCTTCTGGTTAGAAATGGAACACAATTCTATAAATGATCAGTCATAATCGAATTTCTATGACTTGATCGTTTAAGATTTTGTGGTAAGAACACTGGAAATCAATCCAAAGAATCTATTTAACTATAAAATTATATACCAAGCATCTATTCAGCTATTTTAGTAATAGCGTCAGAGTTAGCAAAACTTTGTTCTTGAAGAGTCTGCAAACAGAGTCTGAAGCTCTAACTGCAGGTGTCAAAGTATCACAAAGCGTAAAGCTAATTCTTAGTGTCATTCAATAGGACCGAAGTAAGCGCTACATTTACATGCAGGCCAGTATAAGATTGCGCAATTACATGCACTTAGTAGCACTAATCACCACTTGATTATAGAGCAAAATGTGCTAAATTACCTTTCATCATTATAAAGGATTTGAGTGAACAATTTGAGAGATTTCTGCAAGGGCTCGGATACAACAAAGAGGCCAAGTTGGGAGTTTCAGCTTGTGAATAGTCCAGACGACTTTCAAGTTAAACTTTCGGTGCAAGAGAGAACATAATGATGGTTCTGAATACCTTTCTATACTCTAGGTCACGACTTGCGCACACATTCTGTACACCAATCTAAAACTGTTCCTACCTCAGTCTTGTTAATTATCTCTAAACTTTAGAAATCACTCACTTAACCTACTCACATTCGAAATTCTTAATTCACAAAACCTTTTTGTTTATTTTTTCACAAAATTCGTTTATCTTCTTGTATGTCTCAGCATTACACCGTTGATGAGTTGCGTCTACAGTTTCATATGACATTAACAAAGTTTATTTGAAAAGAAAATGATTTTCAAGTCGAAAATAAGTTTGAAGAATCTATAATTTGCAGTAGCAGTTCTTCTATTTTGAGACTTGCTGAGTTTAGGTGGTAGGTAAGGAGTAAAGCTGTTTTGGAAACTAAGTGACCGCAGTTACATTTGTGATCTTTGTGTTTATTGTTTTTTTTTTATCGTTTCTACATATGTGAAATAGTTGGTACCGATTCGGGTTTCGATGTCGTTATGACGCGGACTCATAAACGGGAAGTCTGATATTCAAATGCCAATAGAATCGCCCTCCTAACTGAGGCCTAAACTTGATCTGAACATTTTCTTTCCAAATTTTCTTTCTCAATTAGATTTAATTTCATATATCGTCAGAGCCCATCCCCTACGTGGCCCTATACTAAGAACGAGTATTAAACCCTTCTTAATAATAAATGCTACATGTTATTTGTTAGTATTTTTTGGTTACCGCCTCTGATATCCTGTCATATAAAGAGTGCACTTCAGTTTTCCATCCTAAAAGTACTCAATCTTCCCCATACTCTTATCAATCAATCAATCAATCAATCATCAACATCATCACACAATCGGAAATTTACTGAAGCGTTTAGCGTAGTCTCAAAAGCAAGATTAAAACATGGTGCTTTTCCCTCTAGATCAACACTGAAAATATAAGTTATGAATAAAAGTATTTCAATGTCACACATTTTCTTTAGTTATTTCATTCATTCATCCATCAAAGTTCCGCCATACATACACTTTTGCGCCATTTTTTATTGCGGTTTCTTAATCATTGGCGTTTCTAGTTCGTGAGTTCGCCATTGTATGCATACGGTGACGAGGAATTTTAGGTATTACTCTTCTAAAGCTTTGGAACCGATTTTGATAAATATTTAAGTATCAAGCAACAATAATGATGTATACTTCTAGCATGCTAACTTGGGTACTTTGAAATAACACCACTATTATGAAGCCCTTTTATTTCCGTTATGTACACTATCAGTAGTGAATAAGTCAATCCTAAAATATACGCATCGATTTCTACATGATACTTCAGAGGTTTCATGCCAACAGAATAAAATGGGAAACACAAGCAACACATTTCGTGTCAAGTGAAACTCTCAAAATTGCGAAAAGAATTTTTCGCAGTAGAGAAGATTCTATACGAGAATTTAAAATTACCCTTAAAATTGCTATGCAAGAATACATTCAAAGTAAAACTGTTCACAAAGTCTGTAGGGCATTTATACATGCTTTTTAAGAAAAGTGTTGATTACAGTGCTACTTAATTCATTAGGTTAGTTAATTGTTTATTATTTATGAGTAGTGATGTGTTTATGTTCTACTTTGAAGCTTGTATGTTGGCCGTCATATTGTTTAACGACTGTTCTCAGATCATTTACTTCTAAATGACGCGTCAGTGTATTCGAAGCATGTGATTATGATTCAATTAAAATAATTTCTCTCATCATGAGATGGATTTCAATGACACTTAGGACAATAATATTGAAATGTTGCAGATGAGCTGCTGCGCACTTCTGGCCGTTGTTGCCGTAGTGTTGGCCGAGGCTGAGTCCGAGGGAGAGAAGAAGGTTGACAAGCGAGGTCTGTTGGGACTCGGCTATGGCGCCTATGTGGCCCCTGCTGTGGTAGCTGCTCCTGCGGTCACCTACACCAAGGTAAGTCACTCGTGATTACCGTCGCTGGCTCAGGAACTCGTGACCTCCCTATATGAACAATATTTCAGGAGTATTCATTTCAGTTCACTAAATTTCCTTTTTATTCATCCAGCTAATATCTCTGCCCACTTATATGCACGATAAATCTCTCGAGACAAGTTACCATTCAGTTTCGACTGCCTCTGCTGCCGAGTGGTTAGCATTTTGTTTTCTCATCCAGAAGTCTTAGGTTCGATTCTATAATTTTTCTATAACCAAAATCATTCCCTGTCCCCCACAGAGTCTGGAAATGTAAATGTAGGAATGCATGTCTGTGTATTTAACAGTATACAACTGAAAAACTAAAGATAAGAAACTCTACAGTTCAGTAAGCAAAACACTATCAGTAGTTTCTCATGTCAAAGTCTCTATAGCCAATAGGAGTCAAAGGGGATATACAAATGGGGGGAGGGGAGGAAGTTCAATTTCTTTCAGCTGTTCAGTCATTGACGATATTTTCAGTTGTATCGCGTAAAACTAATAATAATAATAGTTTGATCTATGTAATAAATCTATTCCTCCTGATGGAACGACGGCTCAAGACAAGCCGCAAGACCGCTGCATCCCCTGCCTCCGTCAATATAAGAAAAACACAGTAGTGGGCACATGCAGCCAACTTGTCAATTGCCCCTCAATGATTTGACAAGGCACTCGTCTCAAGGATGATAAAAAATCCCCTAGCGCTGTAAGGGTTCTTGCCCCTCATCTCCACGGGAACACTAGTGGTATGAAAATACCAGAATAGAATCAATAAACCGCTTTAATCGGAACGCACTATGAAACATTTCAGTTACGTCTTCAGTATCTACATTAAAATACTTGGATAATTTAGTTAAACGTCATTACTTTGAAAGCCCGTGGGAAGGAGAACCTATTTTCTCTCCAATTCTTCATTCCCTTAAAGAGGGGGTTTTAATACCAATGTTTACTTTTAGGTAGTGATCTGCGGCAGCTTTAACACTTTGTTTTAGTCGTATTTCAGGTAGGATGTCAGCCTAGTGCGCCGCATTGCACTTAAATTGCCTATAATTCTTTTCTTGTGATTATATTGACTGTTATTGGGCTTCAATTAATTAATGGAGCCTCATAAATAACAAGATCAGGAAGAAGCACGTGAGAATTACAAAGCAGATAGATCAGCTTACACTGTCTTGCAACCAAACGTTATCCAAACCTCTTTTCCTTTTTGTCTTTAAAGATACTAAAAAAAAAAAAAAAAAACTTTAAAGTTACTGGTCATGCTTAGATACAGTTTCGGTATAATAACTTCGAACATTATAGTCATTATGGTTGTTGTATAGTACACTTACACATTATAAATAAGTCGAATAACAAACGATACATTTGGTTAAAATATCTGATGGTACATACATTTCACTTTTTCTGTCAATTATATTCGTAAAACAAACCGTACTTTTAAAAGTCCATTTACATACTTCACGAAAATCGAGATAAATATTAGCAGACTTGGTTTTATTATATATTTTTTAATAGCTTCAAGGGGAGTAAGGGGATACATAGGCAAAATCATAAGTCAAACTTTTGATAGCTGGTTGCTGTGTGATAACTTTGAAATTCCGTTCTCATTGCATGGCCAAGATAACAAAAATGACGGCTTATCGCTTAAGAATTGTATAAGATTGGGAAATTGAAAAAAAAAACAACAACCAAGGGGTAACTCAAAAATGGGTAACTACAAAAAAGATTTGTCACAAACTTTTTCTGTTAACAAGAGGAACATTTTTGTGTAGTAAGGCTTTGCCTATCTCTTACGAAAAAATCATTCAGAATGCAGAGGGCTTCATAGGCCATGGTAAAATTCAAGATAAATATTCTATTTGTTATATAAATAACTTTGATATGACATTTTATTCAACATTGCTAGAGCCATTTTGAGAAAATCGAGCATTTTGAAAAATCTTCCATGTCAAGTAGTTTGGAGTAGAGGGCTTTTACTGAACATTTTAGTGTCGCACACATGAAAGATACGGAACTTAAATACTAAATTTGTCACTTAACTGACTTTTCGTTTAGGTGTTACGCTGTTCACACATGCACGCAGACACAGACACACACGCTGAACTGTTTCTAAAAAGTTTTTTTTTCGGGTTCAGGGGTACTCAAAACATACATTTCCAATGAAATATCGATATAGATTTAAAATACCTTCTCTACCTACTATATACATTGTAAGTGGTAGACAAAGTACAAATCACTGTGGGGATTAATGATTCACGGCCGTATAGCATTATTAAAGAAAGTTTAGTTTATACAAATTATTGAACTCAAATGCAGTGCAGCTTGTTTTGCTAAAATAATGCAAGGTAATGCTTCGAACAGCTTTCCATAGATTTATATTTTCTATATTACACCTTTTAAATTATCACAGAAATAATTATAACCAACACAGAATCTGTAACTCTACAGTCTGTGCCAGAAATAATGGAGTATGGTTGTGGTTAGTGCTCGCATTTGTTAAAAGATGATCCTTGAGTTATTTATTACATTAAACTTTATTTTAATTTCACATTTTTGGAGTTAGAATAAAACCAACCAATTGAAGTTAGGTGGGTAAGCTCTGGAGCTGTATCATCCACCTCCCTCTACCCCTAATAACCTTGCTCGATAAATCTGAAACTTTCTTTCACCTTCAAAATATATTGTGGTGTAACGGCTCCAGATAGTTTGTAGAGATTAGTCAGTTTGGTTAATAATTTAACGTGAAATGGAATGCTGAAACTTCTCCACCCCTTCGCCGCTGATCACTTGACGTGCTGCGGAAGATGGAGAATCCAGTATGTCCGTCAAAGGACCATAAGGTGTCAAGACATTACGATGATGACGGCATCAGGCTTCAAGGTTGAACGAAAGGAAACTGGAGTGAATGTTCTTCCGTGGAAAAGCACGGCTTAACAGGCGGTACCAATAATTAAGTGACACGACTAGAGAAAGTGAAGCGTGATAAATAAAGAACCGTTGTGGCTCTTAGAAGGAAAAAGAAAAAAGAGCAAACAAAAAATGTTTTCAAGGACGATCTTATTCAAGGACGGGGGCACTGGAGCGAATGAGCAGTTAAGTGCAACCAACTGGAACGGTATACTTAGTACAAGTGCCGTTCTTAGCTAATTATATTACTCCTTATATCAAATTAACTCTCTTTATAGTCCTTTTTATAAGCACGTGAGATGAGCAATGTTGTGCGCTAACAGCTGTAGAAATTCATTCGTCATAAATTAATGACGACAGCACTGATAATTTCTTTTCAGCCTTAGTAAGCGGAAAAGCCGGTTTGCTCTTAGTAGGAAGAGCAAACAAAACGGATTCCCTTCAGCAATTCATCATCATGCCATCCCATTTCTTTTATCATCTTTCCCATAGGCAAAGGACAACTCTGGAGCCGCATTTAATCGAAATAAAAATGAACTTACCTCTGTAGTAAAACGAGGCATTGTTTTTGCTTCTCTAATGCGGATTCAAAAAGGGATTAATAAAGCTGCCTGGCTAAGACTTTTATTGTTCTTTTTTCTGAGTTCGTAGATTCAACAGATTCATTTGCCCAGACACTAGTTAATTTACTTCAGTCGTCGTCCTATGTCATAGAAATTTTAAATTTAAAAAATACGAAAATGAAAGAAAAAAATTATTTTATAAAGCTGAATATCCTCAGATTTAGAGCGTAGCAAGAACATGTCTACAGAAAAAAATCACAACTATTTTCTGACACTTTTGGAAATATGGACGTCTGCAGTTACAAAAATTCTATTTTAATTGCCATAAAAACTATCCTTTAAACTTTGGCAAATATTCGAATGCCTGCCAATCATATTTTGAGCTTCTGAATATAGACTGAATCTAGTAGGTATATATTTACTTGCATAAAAATGGTACCATCACAACATTATAAAGAACTTTTTTTTTTAAAAAATAACCAACAATGCAACTTAAGAAGAATAAATTAACTAACTAAACATAAAGCGGCTCAAAAGGAGATAATCGTTTTATAACGTTTGCTAATGACGTTATCAAAATTTAGGAACTTTACTAGGAGCCTAGTGTTATACAAGACTGAGAAAACGCAAGCATTCAGTTTCATAACATATTGTATGTTATGTTAATATGCCAACTAAAGGTCTTGAAAACTTTAATTTGCGAATTTAATTTTTATACCCCAACAGCTGCATAAATTCATTCGTCATATACGAATGTGATGTTGTACTGATAATTTATAGTTAGAGCTTATATTAAAATGATATATTAATTTCATTAAATCTCCCTGTATTCTTTACAAAGCAACCTAAAATGGAATACTAAATTTTATATGTTCAAGTCTCCTTCTTAGTTCGAAAGTGCAATGAACCCCCGAAATGTTAGGATACAAACACAATTTCTGTAAAAGGGTGCAAATCATGAGATGAAAAATCATGACACCCTAATGCCATAAATTTCCATTTAAATATATTGCATATTTATTATTCATTCTTTAAAGATATGAAACATATCAAATGAATCAGAAGGGAGATTGTTTTTTAATGCAGAAAGTTTGACCAATGTTATTTAAGAGGAGTCAATGATTCAGTGTGAAATTTTAGATACTAAAGTATAATACTGGTTTTTGTCAAGCGCAAGATAACCGTAAAAATTCATAATAATCGAGCAGGAGAGGTGATGTTTATTTAACAAGATTATGGGCAGAATTGGTGGACATTAAAATGTCATCCAATGTGAGTGGGGAGGAAAAACTAAGCGTCTTAAATATGAAAGAGTGACTGAAATTGTAATGTGTATATAAATGTACACATGGACACTCAGGTGAATGTTTTTCTTTTATAGTACATCACCAACAGCTTAAACTGTCATTAAATTATTTCTTAGTGGAAATCAAGGAGATCAATGTATACATATTAGGTAAATTACATTAGATTTAAAAGGAAGTTGTTATAAAATCATAGCTATCCAGATGTGATACTTATTTGTGCTGTAGGAAATTTAAAAGAAGTTTCGACGATTGAAAATCCACCTGCACCTGTTAATTATCGGAGCTAAACGGTCACTCACATTCAAAGGGTCAACTTTTAGCAGCAGGTAGACCTCAGCTCTCGGACTTCATTTTCCTTTAGAAATTACTTATTATCTTTTGAGTTCAAAATTCTTGAGTAAATTTGCAAGCACATAAATACTTAGTCTAAATGCTGACTTAGGTCTTAAAATCATCCATTTAATTCCTTAACTAACTTTGTTTTAAGTAGCTTGATACGAATAAGGAACAAAATAGGAACGGGGGAGAGGGTACTCGCAGGTTCTCCTTTACGTAATTCAAACATAGACCATGCTATCTCTGTTCTTCAAGAAGTGAGTGGTAAGTTACAAACTCTGTGAATGATACAATTCTCACCTTGATGTAACGAGTGGATAAAGCTGCGTACTGTGTGCAGCAGTTCATCATGTCTGAACCAAATACACTTAGAGTAACACATTTAGATAAGTAGCTTAAACAAACGCGCTTTAAGTTAATTTGAACAAGCTTCTACTAGTTTCTGTTCTGCAGCTGAATCTTTAATTGTTAATGTGTGGCAACACCTTGTGGCCAATTGAAAGCAAAATTAAATGATATCAACGATTCTCCACTAAATGTTGTGACGAATTCATCATAAAAGGCGACTGGTCGTTAGTATAGCATTCTCTCGTAGACCCTGTCGATGCAGTCCTTTAATACATGCAAAAAAAAAAAAAAAACGTTCCTTCAACTATGATATTTCGTTTCTATCGTCAGGGCGGCAGAGTATATACGGCTACACAGAGTTCACTTACTTTGTTTAGGGAACTGAGCAAACCTGAAGTTGCTAAAAGTTAACTATACGCTGTCTATTTGCAGAGTGCGCGCCTAAAGAAAAGGGACAGGGCTAAGTTCGCATGAATAGCTTTAAATGTTTAGTGACATATTAAAGTCCACTGTTGGGAGTAATAGGTCTTGCAGATGTTATCTTGTCTTGGTCAAAATCTTTAGCAGCTATTTATTACTTTTGATAATAATGTGATTTAGATAGCTATTGTTCATCTTTGAATCCATTCTTTATATATTAACAAAGAAGAATATAACAATTTTCATTGTACTGCTGTTGACATCAGATTATGCTAGACATTGTTGTTAGTTTCACCTTAGAATAATATATTAAATGTTTTTACTTATTTTTAAACTCCGAGCTTAGTGCTACTTGCTACTTCTGCGCAGTCTCATAACACAAATTATGGAATTATTTCCAATGTCACACTTGTTTAATCATGTTCTGGCAAAACAATGAACATTCTAAAAATATTTTAACTGACAGGGAGATAATTCAAATTGATATTCCAAATGAAGTTTGGCATAAATTTACGAAACCACGTCCTAGATAATCGTAAAAACTTTTGTTTTGTTTCAAGAATGTGTTACTTTCCGCTGAATCTACTCTTTAATCCATCATGTTATCCAGATACTTAAATTACACAAATTTGATGATGTTAAAGGAATTAAAATCTATCAATAATTGGATGACATAACATACTCAACAAAGCTTTAGAACAGGAATAATCGCATGCGGCAAGCGATACGGGTGTTTATAAATGTGGAGGTTATAGGGAATTGAAGTGGTTAATTTGTTCCAATAGAGCTTCATTAGCTGCGATTTATATTGAAATGTGTATGGGTTACACATTTAGTAACAAACTCCTTCTGTGGTCTGGTGCTTAGTATGCTAACCTCCAAATCCAGAGGTTCTGGGTCGGATTCCCGGTATGAAGGTGGAGTGTTTTCTTTGGCCAGAATTATTCCCTATCCTTCCCAGAGTGTGGATGTATGAAGAATAATGTGACTATTTTTGTGAATTTAAAGAAAGCGGAAAAATAACCAAAATGTAATTCCAACATCAACTATTGAACGCCATTGCCATGAACAAATTGTTCCAAAGTTAGCCTGGCCTAAAATGTTAAAGAGGCATAAAACTGAGCCAAGCAACCTAGGCGGTAACGATGAGAGACGCATTCGGGAAGTTAAAATTCCGTGGGCTGACCAATCTGGCTGGTATTTTTTTTCATGGTTTCCCACAGTCACTTGGGTAAATATCGGATTGGATATTAATACCATGACCCAAAGTTCCATCTTCAGTCTAAAGTAATAGTAAAAACTGAAAATGGTTGTATAGTGATTGAGCTACCATTCATCCACAGATAGAGTAGTAAACGGCACCCTTATCGCAGAGCAAGAATATGGGAATATGGCCCTGAAAGCAGGCTTGTACTCCGCCATCTGACTACGGATAGTAGAAGCGGTAGACAAGCCTCCAAGTCTGGCTGTGCTCCGCTATCTTACTACGGATGGTGAAAGCGCCAGACAGAGGCCTCTGGCTGTACTTCGCTGTCTGACCACGGATCCACGAATAGTAAAAACAGTTAGGATGGAAATCCTAACGCCATCTACTTGGTATGAAGCGAAAGTGATATCGTACGGGGATGAATCAGAAAGGATGTTGTTCACTCTATGCTGCCAATGAGTACCTTCCGAACAGATCCGTAACGATATCACCAAAAAGTTAAAGCTTCATAAAATTATATATAAGTAGCTTCTGTTTTATTTCCATTTAGGCCAGCGTATGTACTAATATGTAAAACATTAGATTGGAATTTAATGCTTTGATATATTTTATTCTTAACGATGACCACGCTGATATCAATGACGAATAACATTATACTAGCATTTTTTTTGGTAGTGTTTAACGCCCGCTTTAACTACTAATGGCACCGCAGGCGGATTATACTAGCATTATTATGTATATAATTAATTAGTCATCTGCATTTTTTTTTTTTTTTTAGTTTAACAGCCTTTAATCTGGTTGGTCGTATCGGACGATGAATGAAATTGCTGAGATGGTGCTCAAATAATTTCAGGTTACATTCGTCTTCTCAAGATAAGGGGACAGCCGCGAAAAAAAACAAAAAAAAAACCCTATCCCGGTAATTCACCTTAAGCGAGATTCGAACATGCGACCTGTTGAATGTAAGGCAGACACTTGCCACTACACTACCCAGAGAGGCTTGCATATTGTTGTTATGCACAATAATAGGTCACCAGTTAGAATAAAACATTCTCTTCTGTTAGTTCTCGTGGATTGCTTGTTTTATACGAACAGTAAATGTTTTATTTGATTGCAGGTGGCTTACGGACATGGTCTTGGTCTCGGACATGACCTGGGATATGGCCATGGGCTGGGATACGGTCATGGTTACGGATATGGTCTGGGAGTTGGCCATGGTCTCTATGCTCCATCTTACTACTATGGTCTTGGACACGACTACTATGGCTACGGTCTGGGACATCATGGTTTGGGTCACTACTATTAGTGTGCCTCATGGCCGACTTGAAGAAACAGTTTCATCTGCACAACAACAAAACATATGCTAGCTACCATCTCTGAACGAATAAACTGCATTTCTTCAAGTTACAATTTCTGATGCCTTATTTATTATGTGGAGCTGATACATGCTGCAATGATAACGGCAGTCTTAACTAGTCTGTAACTCTGTGGCATATATGACGGATTGGCTTGTACGATATTTGACTGAACAGCTATAAATAATAAAATTATTCTAGCTAAACATTGCATTAATTCTTTCTGCCCTATCATATCCCATAGGCGAGTTGATGAACAAATAGGTGGCAGTCATCATGTTGCACAGCAACAACAATAACTATAAGAATGATGATGATGATAATAATAATACTTTTGTTTACTACACATAAAGGACAGTTTCAAGATATCTTATATATATATATATATATATATCTAATTAAAATTAAAAATCCTTTTATTTTACTATATTAACAGAGTATTCGGAAATGTCCATTACAAACTCTTCAAGTATATGATGGATTAACTAAAACACCGTATGACGGAACGTACCGTTTCGGTGAAAAAAAAAAAGAAAAACATAGCACTATATAATCAACTGTTAAAATATTCTGCTATTAATGGACTAAAATATGTACTATTGTAACTACACTATATTTATGACAAACTCACATTAATTCACTTGATAGCAATGCTTTCATCAAAGGATAACATATATATTTATTAATTTTGTATAATTAATACCCTTTTATACATAAACGTTACTGATAGCTTATCAAATTGCTAGGATTCGATAAGTGATTCCAGGCGATAATCACCAACTTATTTGACTTTATTGTAAATTACGTTCAGTATGTCATGCATTTTATTCATTAAAATGGAAGATTTAAATATCGAGTGTATCGTCTCCATAAACTGAACTGTTTTTAAGGGACGTTTCTCTCTCTCTCTTTCTCTCTCACGCATACACACATGGACAACGCAGGCTCATTTTGGTAAAATTAAATAAGAAACTCTTTCGTTTGAGACTTTCTGTCGTAAAATGAAAAAAATTAGGAGGAAATTAAAATAGCTTCTCTGCCAATGTCAAGTCTGCTAAACTTATGAACCACTATCTCCTAAATCGCTTAAGATATCAGACTGAAGTTTTTATATGATGTAAATGCATGTACACCAAGTATATTTATCTGATTTATCCAGTAAGTTTGTTTGTTAAAAAAGACAGTAAAATTTACTTAAACATGCCATATTTTGATTAAAATTTATCCGCAATATTTTTTTAAAAATAACAATCATGTTTTTAACACCAATGTAGTTACACAACAGAACTTTCAGATATCTGTTAAATACCATAAAATTATTTAAGGTATTTTCAATAGTTTCTGAGAAAAGGGTCTTTTACACCAGAAAATTCCATTTGTAGAAAAAAGCTGCTCAAAGCAAAAATGGAGGAAACAAACTGGAATGCATTTACAAATAAGTATTTATGTGGCTTAAACACACAGGAGAGGCAAATTGTAGTGTAAACCTGGGCTAAACTCCAAAACGTGTAGAGGTTGTGATATTTTTCTATGAAATAGCGCAGAATTCGCACCACTCGGCTTTTCCCGCGGCAGCCACAATTATTGCTATACATACTCTAATTTAGAGCATCCATATTGGGTGTCACTAGTTAAAATAAAGGCCTGTAAATTTTTAAATTTTCAGTAAACACAATGAAGTAAATAAAGGTAATGCTCTTAAACAATTAACGAATTATAGCCATAAATCGGTCTTCATAAGCCAAAGTAGGAAAATTACTTTTTGTGTCTTTGAAGACCAATAACATCCCTAATTTCAGAGATCTGACAACTGCACATTGACTCCACATATTGCTGTACCTTTGTTTCAGCAGTGGGGAAAAAAAAGAAGAAACGCATGTAGTCTGCTGACGAAGATTATAGAATGTTTTTCACTTCAAGCGCTGTTCAGACTATGAAAGTCAAAGAGGACCTGAATAAGGACTGTCCGACGATGTTAAACTACTATGAGGCGTCTCAAAGAAAGAATTGAACTCGCACTTACTGAACAGACTTTATTCACTGTGTGAAAAATTCTTAAATTCACGACGTCCAGAAAAATGGATTGGAAAACGTCGTTGAACACCATGGCCCACCGATCTTCTGCTTTAACTCTTCAGAAGTTTCTTGTGTGAAATCCAATGTTGCAATGCGTTTCACAAGTTGGAACACTCAACAGGCCTGCAGTCTACGTATAGATGCTCAACATTCCATCGATGTAACGTCCAATTAGAGCCCTTTAGTGAAATGACGTGGCTGTAAATGTGTGAGTGTACCGGACAAAGCCATAAATGGTTCACGCTATTTAATTTCCGGTGTCCTTGTCATAGACTTCATCATGAAATACAGCCTTGGTAAAAGGTTTTGGTGTTACCTGCTCATAATTTATCCGGTTAATTTATAAACACTCTTACTTAAAGCTGAGTTTATTACCATTACGCTTTTTATTCATTTTCTTTGTAACTGTTAAGAGTTTTGGCGCGACATAGCATATGTGTGGCACGCTAGGCTTCAAGCAACAATCCCATCCTCTAGAAATCACAGTGCTACATATCCTCCGTAAAAGTTTAGTTTTTGCTAGAAGATTGCCTCCATTTCTTCACAATGGACGCAATTTCCCTGAACTCAAATATGTAATGACAAATATATTAAATAATGAGAGAAAGGTTTGTTATTCAGACCTATGTGTCTTTTACATTATAAACTCTTATTGGGCAATAGATTTGCTGGCAAACTTTTCTATTTCGTTTTACTATTATGGAACATAATAATGTCTATACAAATGCTGATATTTTAAAGCGTACCTATATAAATGAACTCTCAATAATACACGTTTTCAGAACTATGTTTTTAATACTATTTCACTTTCTCTAGCATGTATATGAACAATGTACATATACATAAAAGGTATTGCATTCTACCCAAAAATTCAATATCGAAATTTCACCAGATATGCGTGTTTTGAATCAAAAGAGAAGTATTTTTAGAAAAAAGTGACTTGTTTGTGTTTATGTATCTGAACAGCATAACTCAAAAACGAAAAGTCAAACGAAAAGTATCAAAATTCGTAAATACATCTTCCAACGATCACACACTCGATTTTCAAGAAATTCTCTCAAACTACCATTTTTAAAATTTTTATTTCCTCAATAAAACGATTTTGATTAAGCCGACATACATTAAAGATCTTTTCATGATAAATAAAATGTAAATCTTGAATTTTTTGGGAATAGCATGTGTAACTCTATAGAACTTTTGTATAACCGATAAACCGCAAGAGACAGGCAAACTCTTTATTTCACAAAAATGTAGAAGTCACTGAAACACAACTTATGTCACATACATTTTTTTGTACAGTTAAACATTTCCAAAATATATGTTTGTTGTTGGTTAAAGTTTTAAAATACTTACACTTTTCTCTAACGAGAGGTTTTCATTCGTTTTTCTTTTGTTTAACTCCTGGCCGTGCAAAGTGACCCAAACTTCAATGTGCGACGGCTTTTAAACTATTTGACTATAAATTTTGGCTAATGAATTATTTTCCTTCTAATTATAAGGAAGTAAGTAATAAGATCCTTTATATTAATGTTTATCTTGGCTAGCATGGAGTATGTAGAAACACAGCTTCTGTAAAGGTAGAGATCGTCATGTGAATGGAACCCATCATATTTTTTTAATGTAGGGCCTAGTTTAATATATACATTTTTTACATATTACTGGAACGGTTCATAAAAGTCAGAGATATTGTTCTGTTGAATCTATGATCATTAAATGCCTTTGAATTATATACGGGAAGTTTGTAATATTAAGAATAAATGAGCACTACTTTTAGTGATTTATAAAGCTCCCCATGCAACATTTTATCCATCTAAATATTCATAAAAATTATAAATAATTTGTATGCAGACCCGTAGCCTCAAAGTACAGATCCAGGTGGCGTTAAATCAACGTGTATCAAGAAAATAATAACAGAAGCCTCAACACAATCCATCTATTAATTCTCCATTTCCATACCTTAATTCCAAGCATAGCCGCTGTAATTGAAAATTCTAAATTTGACAGAGACTGATTACACTTTACTTTGTTGTTTCGTAATGTTTCCCTCTGATATTGTACTAACTTGTCAGATTTAACATTTATTTCCATGTCACTTGTGCTAATTAAAGAATTTTGAAGTGCGAATTCTTGCAAAACCTATTTCGCTATTCCTCTAATTGATTGCGGATAAAGTAGTTTTAAAATAATTCATACATTTCTAAATGTTATATTAAATTCTTCTCAAAAGCCAAGGAAAAATCCCTAATGACTGAAAAAAACAGAATATATTTCGAAAAGTTGTTTTTAATTGCTGACATATTCATTCACTTAGGCATTTTAAATCAAGACGGATAACCGAGGTCACTAAGACACAAATTCGTGAACGGAAATTGCACGTACAAATCCTGCTATCCCTTGGGGTTTTTCCTACGTTTTACTAAACATCACTTCACTTTATACATCACTGTTCACCGTCTGTTGTGCCGTATATAAGAAAAACGGCGTTGTACACTATTAAGAAAAACATTTATGTTACATAAAAAAGGTTGATAAATCCGAATTTAACAGTTAACAAAGTGCTTATTTTCCTTAACATTAATGACATAGGCACATATTACGCACATTTAAATGAATTTTGCCATGTTCCAGAAAATGCCAATAGATAGCAGTTGAAACTGCTAAATAGCTGACTATCGAAGTCTTGTGAGCAATGGATAGAAAAGGCAATGTAGAGACATTTAACGTTATAGAAGCACGTTATTCCTAAAGTTACATAATAGTGAAAAACCCCTGTGGTTATGCAGTATGATTTAAAGGAAAATTGGTAAATATCTAAATACATATAGAGTGCTAAGCAATTAGAAGTTATTTATTTTAGCATCTGGAGACCTACTTTTTTAAAATACTTTTAATCTGTACTAATAATACATATATATTTTGCGATAGCGTTTTAGGGGCACTTGCTTAGTTCTTTAAGTAAATTTAAAAAAGTTAAAAATGTTATACCAACCCCACTTATTGCTTACAGTTCATTACACTTCAAGTTTCATTTTCTCCCATTTATTTTCTCCTATCCAGAAACCCTTTACATACATTCTCGTCCTGATATTTAAAGCTTACTTGAATTTTCTTAGAGCCACTTTTGTTATTTATCATTTTGAAGGGTAAGAAGTTCACCGTTGATCCACCCCATGGCAGCATCGGGCGTTTCGTCGCGTACGTTTTTAATCTTTAATTTGGTTTTTATATTCACCTTTGCGGTTCAACTCCGTCTATGAATATTTTTGTGTATGTGTGTATATGTGTGTGTAGGGTCTTTAGTTTTAAGAACTATTTATAGAAAGAGAGCGAATTTGCTCGATGCTCCTGCGAATAGCATACTGTGCACTGTGCAAAAAGTAAGAACAGATAATTCCGTCAGTGCTGTGTCGGTGCTTTGGAATACGTGTTCATTTATCATAAGTTAATATTGCAAAATTGTAAGTTCATGATGCGAGCACAGTTTGCTCTATTATATCTCTTGTATTACTATTTCTGTACCTCGGATGTGAATATATATATACATTGTATCAGAGTTTGGTAGCCGGTAATTGATAAACTAGCAATTATTATATTAACAGAATAAAACAACAAGATTCTTAACTTGGCTAATAACATTGTTATCTCATTGTATCACCAATAGTATGAGCATTAATTAATAAGAACAACTTTCACATTTAATAAGAACGTGCATAATTGGGATTGAACACCATTCGAAAGAAACATTCTTCTCAGTATAGCTGTCGTATGCACTTGCATGGGTTACATAATGATTCTGCAAATTAACGTTTCTGAGTACTGAACTTTCCGAAAACTAAATACTTACTCCGCCACTTTCTATAAATAAGAGAGATTCCTCTTATGCAAGCATAAACGCTGGAATCGGTGGATTGAAGTCATCATGGATTATTAGAAAATTATCATTATCAATAGGTCCGAATTACGATAATAAAATTGATAAACCTAAAGCTCTCTCACATACTATTACAAAAGATAAAAAAAAAGAACAAACAAACTGGAATGCTTTCTATTCCCCGACATTATAAAACAGTACACGATGTACTTACAAGAAATCGAGACAATTCGTGCTACCACATGTTTATCTACTACTCTGGAACCAAATCAAGTGAGTTGACGTTTTATATTATAATAATTATTATTATTATTTTATTATTATTATAATATTATAATAATTATATTATTAATAATAATATTATGTAGAAAATATTAAACCGAGCGCAAATAATGGTTTATGAAACAGATCGAAGATTCGCATGCATTTGAAAAACGAAAGAATATCGGCTATAATTCTAATATCATTCTGTCACTTCAAGAGAAACTGAATTATTTGTAGAAACATTTTTCAATGTCCGATATGACCTTAGAAGTTGAAGGGACTATGTAAATGAAATATTCAATGTCTAGCATAAGAGATATATTAAGGCAGTCTTAATACAACAAGGAAAACAGTACCAGGAAATCATCTAAGGAGAACGCAAAACCGCACACATCATTGAATTAGATTGACTGGCATCTTTCATGCTGAAAAATCTGTATGATTAACACGCAACTTTGTATGCGCTTTTAGAGTAGGTTTCTCTCAATTTTTGGTTGCATGTTTATTTGAAATCCATCTAAAATGAGGAAGAACTCACAGGTTGCCCATGCTAAGCCTATCAATATGCTATAGCTTACAATATTTTAACAAAAAGTCGAAGGAACCATTGATTTGGCGAAAAAGGAAACTTTTTGCATCTAAAAGGTAGTTTACATCATGGTGTTTCCGAATTTTGTTTTTGAGTTTTGCTGTTGACAGCGTGAACGTTAGTGATATAGAAAGTAAAATTAAACAAGCTCATACATACCTAAGTTTTTCATACATTTCGAAGGCAACTAACTTCCTCCGAAAGAATGAATTACCTGAGCTGCCATAAATACTTTTGCGCATTACCTTGTGAGCAGAAAAACAACTGACAATTTATGTTTTATATTAGAAACATAACTGTTATTTTTAAATGGTGTGCAAGGTGATATCTCCAGACATTTCAATTTTAAATGTACAGTAATCCTTTTTGAATGTACCTGATTTGGGACTGCTGGTCTTAGGTAAATAACAGTTGTAACTGCGCTAAAAAGACGAAATAGCAGCACACAGCTTTACTATTGACGTCTACACTAGTTTAGTTTACATAGAACAAATTGTAGTTTGTCCAGGAGGGATTTTTTTACAGGTGACTAGTTTCTACACAGCGTAGTGCCTACTACATTTCGGAGTCAATATGGGTGAACCTGCCGTAATACAATTTTGTTGTCGGAAAACAATTTTAGAATGACTGCATCAGCGTCACAACACAATTCCACAGGAAAGCCAAGCGCGTCTCACACCATAGAACAAAGTGGCACCACATGCAGTTGAGGCTAGCTGTAAAACCCAGCGATCCAACACGCCTCTGCCTTTTGATGATGTTATTTTCAGAGCACAAGTTTTGGTCTGTTACACTGTTTTTCTCACAATACGCGAACAATGACTTTGACATAAAGTACAGATACCCCAGAAAATGTGTGAAAATATAAGATCAGTGAGATAAAAACTAGACGGGGAAATGCACATGAAATGGGCTAGTGAAAATAACAAATAGAAGAATTACACATGCTGAAATATAATTTATTAGTAAGTAAGAAAATGAATTGAAGTCACTAATAAAAAAAAACAAAATAAATAAAAAAAAACCCTGATGTGTTCCATCCTGATGTGTTCCATTCTCATAGTTTTCCCCACGACTTTATAACAAATTATTCTTAAAAAGCTTATTCTTCTATCTACCTCATGCTAAAAGCAGGTTGATACGTGATTGAAATTAATTCCCTTTGCATGAACTGAAATATTCCTGCATGAGAAAAGTTTCAAGTATTTTAAAATTGAAACCAATAAGAAGGAACATCTTGAAAATTGTTAACACTACAAAAAAGTTGTACATGACATCAACTGTGTGTTTTAACGAATTCTAAATTTTTTGTACAGCAACTTTTTGTCTATATCTCACGGTTTACCAGTTATGCAATGGTCATTCACAATGAAGAGGACTTCAGAGGCTGCTCCCACAAAATTTGAAAATACATATTTGTCAAATAATTGTTTTAATAAACGGTATTTTAATAAAAATAATTAAAGCTATTTGTAGGACTATCAAAATTTCGAAACCTTTTACATGCAAAGGGTAGCTTGGTGTAGAGGGAATTTATTGAAAACCTTCGTGTCGCATCCTCCGAAGATGTGGAACTTAAGTATCAAAATTGCTATTTCACCGAATTTTCCTTTTTGAGTTATGATGTTCAGATTCACACACACACACACACACACACACACACACACACACAGACACACACACATACACATACACACATACTGACATAACATATCCTTTTTCTAAAAATGCTTTGTTTTTTATTTAGGGAACCCTAAAACGGGTATTTCCAGTGAAATCTTGGTACTGCCTACACGGTTTGAAAATATATGGACAAGACATAAACGCTGATGTATACTCGTTCTCGTGAAATAGTCACCGATGTTTACAAGTTTGATTAATCATCGCACAAAATTGAACATTTATTTATTTCATGTTTCTTATTCATCACATGTAGGTCACAGTCACAATTAAACACTTACGCAACAAAACTGTTCATTGCATTAAGATGGCTATTCAAATTATTTATATGTGCAGACATTTTTATACATGGTAAGTATGAATAGATTACTACTGCTGAGTAGTAACAAAATATGCGCATACTAGTAAGGTCAAACAACGATATGTGGTTTTAACAGTGGACTGTGCCTATGGGCGCGCATCCACACTGGTCCCTCCTCTGGACTGGTCCTTCCGAACAACCATATTGTAGGGCTAGACGATCTAAGTGCATCACCACCCTGTTCCCTCGGGCAACCTCTGGTTTTGATGGAACCATTAATCACCTTCACAACGAAGTCATGTTGTTGGATCTTGGGACAGCGCCCCTTTGTCCGGGTAGGGCAACATAACCACACCAGATCACCCTGCTGCAAACCTCGGCTGTTGACCTGCCGCTCTTAATGTGTCTTTAACCGGTAGCTCGCTACCTGGGTGTACTACTGGGTATTCTCATGCATGTTGTAAGATCTATGAAATTTTTCACGAAGTCGATTGCTGGATGTTCTGTTTCAGGATACTCCCAAACATTAGGTCGCATGAAACGCGCAGCTCCTTGCCAAAGGCCAAGCTGACTAGTGTCAACCCGGTGGTGTTATAGGTTAAAGAGCAGTAGGCCAGTAAGAAAATTGGTCCCCTGGCTTCCCAGTCTCTCTGGTGATTGGCACAATCTTCCTAAAATGTTTTCGAGAGTCTTGCTTGTTATACCATGAAACCATGCCAGGTGTGGGTGCACTCATGCATATGCGTTTTGTGCACTCTCGCTTTAGGCTTCCCTCATCAAGTTGGTGTTCTGAGAGCTGCTTAGCTACAATAGTACCTGGAAAGGGCAGAGCAGTTCTTTTACGAGGCAGCCAATAGCTACTTTTAATCGACAGAGAAAACGGCCCAGCTATGTCCATGGCAATATTTTAAAAGGGTGCTCCCAAGTTATACTGCTGTATGCGACTTCTACTTCTGCTCTACAGGCCGCGGCTTGTCGCACACACATATTATTGACGGCATGAGCTCTCAGCGTTTGCACTATTCCAACCAATAGTACGGTTGTCACAACTTTTCGAATGTTCGGTTTAAACCATGATGTAGAGGTTCATTCTCGCTCTTGGCCATTCTAGACCTGGTTTAGAATACCTCTAATACTAATATTGCTGGTCTTGTAACATTCAATAGAATCGTGGTCAGGTTGTGGATAGTCTAAGACATGTGTGCCACAGAGTGCTGGCTTAAGGGCCTGGGCCCCACTTTGATCCTTGTAAAATCGGTGCTTATTCGTCAGGTGATAGAAGGTTTTTATTTTGGAGAAACCTCTAGATAATCAGCCATAGTATCTACATAGGTCCAAGATTCTTTTCGTTTATTTATTAGGCGAGCCCAGTCTTTCACTACCCGAGCCTTCTACGGATCCGTGGTCAACCCAGTAGGGGAGACCATGTGGCTCTGGTATTTTACTTCCTTGCAGAAGAGTCGATACAACTACATATATGCCAGGCAGATAAAGTGCCGTGTAATGAAGAACTGGAGGGCAAGAGATCCCCCAGGTCGCGAGCAATACATTTGTTGTAATGGGAAAACAGTGAATTTTAAAACAGTTATATTTACGTCAAAAGGATATGTGAGCAGGAAATAATTGCGACAATACGTTCTTTATGATCATCAACCTCTATGCATCTATGAATGTCCTCTTGGGAATTGAATAAAATTACTTCCTTAACTAGATGGAATTTCATCACACAAAGGATCAAAACAGAAGTAAATATTATCGTCGAACTTGAATATTGCATACCTGTATTTAAATTGTTTTAAAAACAGGATGTAAACATCACAGAGAGCATAACTCAGATTTAATTTCGTTTTCGCAGTTTCTTCTCAGTGATTCCATGTATACTTTCTGATTTTTACTTTAATGCACAAAGTCGTCAACAAGAATTGTAATTTGGCTTATTAAGAGTGTCTCTGAAGGAAAGGGCTCAAAATGCTGAATTAAAAATGAAAAATATGCTGAGTTCGATTCTAGGCTGATGAACCTATTCTTATTCTCTACACTCAAGAGCCTGATAATATGAATGCGATACTGAATGTGTGTTAAGTTAATCGAGAAGTACATATTTAATTTACATCTCAACACTTTAAGCAGTTATTGTAGAAGATCAAAGTGGTAATATGATGATATTATCTAAGGCGGTATGTAAATAAATAAACAAATAAATAAATAAAAATAAACAAATAAATTAAATAATTTGGCAGAAAAAAATATGGGATACTGGATTTTCAAAGATGGTATGTAATTATAAAAATAAAATAAACGTGAAATTAGGCACCTATATTCCACTTCAGTGAGCGATATTCATGACGTTAAGTAAACATTTTCTATCAGTGTTTGTGGTATATTTGAATAAGATAAGATAGGTATATTAAAATGTGCACCAATGGTGAGTGTGGACTGTGCTTCCTGAAATATTTATAAACAAATCTAAAATTGAATTAATTATTACTTAACATTCTTTATGTTCTAACACTTTTGCAAAATTCCTTTTTCCTGTGGAGTTGTGATCTGAAATTACAGACTCAAAAATTAACTTAATCGAGATTTTGGGTATTTTTTTTAATTTAGGACAAATTAAAATATTCAATGTAATATTTTAGCACTGCCTTCTAATGCTAATCAAAATATACAAAAAAGTTATACCAATAAAATTAGCGTTCTTATTACTTTTGTCAGATGAGAAGGGAAACTAAATACTGAAGGAACTGTGTGGGTTTAGCATCATCTTGTCTTTATTCTCTCGGAAGCAATTTTTCGCAAAATGCATTTGAGTATATTCTGTGATATTGTGATGGCACAAATTTGTTACGTTTCAGGGCAGCTGGCGACTTGCTCAATAATTCTAGTTTATATATTGGGAACCTAAAACAAATTATTATTCGCTTAGTGACCGAGGAAACCCACAAGAATAAATCGGAATGAATTTGGAACACAAATGTTTCACTTTATTCTTACCGATGGAAAGTGATCTCGGAACTTTTAAAGCCTTTTAAGTGTACTGAACATATGACGTAAAGCACGTTTGCTCTCCCCCTGCCTATGCGCGAGAGCTTTCAATTAGCCACAGCACACCAGCGCCAGCGGTGAGTCTAAGTAATATAATTCTAAGGTTTTTGAGTTGTCACCTCTTCTTGTTAAACTTCAAATTAGCTGTCTGCATCATCTGCAGTATTCTGGCAATGTTCTCAGATGATCTTCAAAATTGTGCTAGCGACAATAATGTCATCCAGAGATACACATGGTAGGCATCGTAAGTCAAACCTCTCATCATTGATTCCATGAGGCTCGAGGGCTGCATAGTATGTATAAACCGTCAACGCTCTTGGCCTATTGAGAAACTGATCTTATCTTGTCCCTAGGCTTTAGAGCCACTTGCCAATATTTCCATTTTAATTCTAAAGTTGAGAATCACTGGGCTCCTGAATAATATTCAGGGTGTTGTTAATGCGGGAAAGGGAAAACAGACATTTCTGATGATTGCATTCGGTATCCTATAGTCCACACAAAAGTGTAGCTCGCCCTCTCTTTTCATTACAGGGAGTACAGGAGAACACCAAGGGCTGTCAGACTGATCAATAACTCTACTGGATCTCATTCTCTCCATACCGCCTGCGGTGCCATAAGTAGTTAAAGCGGGCGTTAAACACTACAAAAAATTCTCTCCATTATATTCCGTACATTTGCTTGCTTCTTAGTGGTTGCTGAATAGTTGGGGCGGTGGCGATGTATCAGTCGGTCAGTGTGGCCATAACCACCGCTCCCTTTGTAGAAATCAGACTGTATCATTTAGGCAGACATTGGACCCTCTTCAGTTTTCGGAGGCCGAAGCTCCTCTTCAGCAAGTCTTTCAGCTGGGGCCCCAAATTTTGCGACGGTGCTGGCTGGTTGAATCCCTCGCAGGCGATACACTTACCCAATTCCCCTCCGGCATGCATGCTCTCATCAGTGTCTAGTGGATGCAACAGCATCATGGGAGTATTCTCGGAACAAGGCAAAGCATATTCCATTAAATGCTGTCTTCCGGTCCAAAACGAGGTTCCCTGACCGTTAGCCCTTCGAGAGCTCCTTCGCTACCAGCTCTCTTCTTAAGAACACTACTACATCGTCGTCAGGAACACCCTGCAGATCTCCGGATGTTCATGAGGGGCTCCAGAGCATCAGATCGTCTCGTCCAAAAATCAAAAATTTCCAGCCAACGTCGACCGTCTCCTTGTGATTCCTAAGAACATCCAATTTCAGTATCACTTCCTCAGCTATCGCGCTCTCCAGCAGGACCTCCTTGTCTACAGCCAAGGTGCCACCGATGCTACTATGACTAGTAAGGATACCCGAGTTTTCGTGTCGGCAAGCCCGAAACCACGACAGGTCTGATTCAGTCACGACAGCATCAATATCCACTAGGGTCTTGTATTTTGTCATAATCGATGAGTATGCCGCCCACTCTTCTGCCCAAGGCACGTAGGGTTAATCGACGGGTAGGTGATGACGACCCCCACGTCCCCTACGCCTCTCCATTTCAGTCGTTGATTGCCTCCGACCTGCTGGTCAGCTTCGTTCTGCTAGGTTGTTGGTTCGCCACAGTCTCGGCACACAGGTCGTAGATGTTCTGTTGTACCTGTCGTGACTACTTCTGGTCTTGAGATGGGTGCAGCTATTATGTTGGCCTCCTCCATCAACATTAGCACGAATGAGGTCGCAGAGCATTAGGCGGTGTCATATCTCGGCGTCGCGGCTACGTCTATGAAGGAGTCAGCAGCTTCCTGGGGCACGTAACTAGACGAGTGATTCACCAAAGCTTTGTTCATCAGCTGTTCAATTGCATGGATGAACTCTGGCACCGCTTGCCCTGGCTACTGCAACCTTGATTTGAGTTTGATTATCATTGAATGCGACCAAGCGATGGTTCCCGAGGTTGTCCCAAATCACCGACGCCGGAAACTTATTTAAAATTTCTGCTGACCCTTCCTAGAGACTCAATGTAGTTGTACGGTTTCTCCTGTATTTACCATCCATTGTGGGTGATGATGGGGGTAAATTGTCGGCGGAAGACATTGAAGGTTGCCGTCCCTTCAACTTTTGGGTGGCTCTATGCATACAGATATTGTTTATTGTGTGGCATCTTAATCTTGACCTCCTTAATCCTTCCGTCGACATGTTTTCTACAATGACGTTTAGTTGGGCTGTTGTCAACTCTTCCCTTCAGAACAATCAGCTGTTCCCCCACGTTCTTCTGGGTGATAACGCGCTAGTATAGGTTTTTCATCTTTTCGTCGAACTCTTCCATGTCTTTCTTCAGGTTGACCAATTATTTTTTGATTTTGTTGGTTATCTCGTCTTCGTTTTGGATATTTTCGTTTTCATTGTCATCTGTATCTTTTCCATTATCTCCTATTCGGATTCTATTTTCTCCTCAATTTTCTGCTCTGCGCTTTCTATTCCATATTTAATTTTCTCCTCTATCTTCTCATTCCGGATTTAATTTTCGCTTTAATTTCAGCTAGAAACTTCCATAATCTCCTCCATATTAGCGTTCAATGCACTCCTGACGCTGGTGTAACACATGCCTTATTTAATTAGCTTATGATACGTTTTATTGTACACACAGAAGTCGACAGCTTGGACCCCCTGTAATCCAATTGCATTCCAAGACTGTTGAAACTGAACTGGCTGCTCTCGTTTTATAGCTGGAGATTAGGTAGCAAGAAGCTTCGAGGGTGCCGAAATGCTCGAACAAATACTTTATCCACTTTTTTCCTTTTCCTAGATTCATTATTACAGCGTTTAGTTTACGCAGGTGTGAAAATGCAGGGGTCTGATGTAAAGCGTCCGTTTGCACTTGTACATTTAGAAATTTCATTTTTGGCATAGGAAGGATACGGTAGGTTAAAGCGATAGTCGGAGGGTCGCTTTGTGATGATTTTGAAATTCCATGCTCTTTGTATGAACGTGAGAAAAAGCGAACAAGGACTTAGCACTTGAAATAAATATGTGTGAAAATTTAAATGCATGACAAGGAATATATTGGAATTGGATAACTTCATATACATTTTACGTGACTTAAGTTGTGTACTTTTTCAGGTGGAAAGATTTTTCTATCTCTTACTGCGTAACAATTTTACAAAACTTAAGCAGAATGAAGATGGTTCACAGGTTATTCGCAGAAAAATCTATATATGTTTTATTTTACATGTGACGTCCTTGAATATAAGGTGCATTAATTAGGTGCCATTTTATAAAAATTTCGATATAAGTGGTAGTTTGAATTGGAGGGTTTTTTTATAATTCTTAAACCACCCTCTTAGAAGATGTTAAACTTAAAGACTAAGTTTAGTATTTGTTCGTTTTTTGAGTTAGGCTATTCACAGATTTACAAACAGGTTTTTATGTAATATGCTATTTTGGATTCAGGGCTCCAAAATATGTGTATTGAAATCTCCACGTAGAATTTTTGGGAGGAATACAATACTTACTAAGGTTAAGTAGTGGGGAGAGTAACAATGTAAACATGCTAAATATACTGATTATAATATCTCAACGTATCTTTTAAAGTTGTTGTTCCCCACACTGTGTGTAAGAATGCACTGTGGCTAGTTAAAGAAAATTGTGTTATACGTATTTAGGAATTACAGTGGCTAAACAACTTGGTGGCAACATAGTGATTTATTCATAACATTTATGGGTTGTTATACATCCCATCTAGATGTATTATGCACAGCAATATCAGAAGATGACTGAAAAGTACCCATAGCTCAGGAAGACTGTTTTAACTGTATTATAAACGCGAATATGGAGACTAGATAAGGTTATTCACCGCAAATGAAATTGGGGAGAAAACATAAAAAGGTCATTGAAGAAGGAATGGGATAGAAACGCTGCAGACACTGACTTGTAATGTGCGCCATCTGTTGCCGACTTGGGTAGTCATTTCCGTATGTTGCGGAAGCTAACACTTATACTTCAATGCCAGCTCCAAGACCAAACCAATTTTTACTTTCTCTAGCTGTACATACCATCTACATAGTGGATAGCTTTAGGATAGTTGTATTTTATCCAAAATTTGATGTCAAGATGTCACCGTAAATATATGTTTTGAGGTTCCCTGACTCTGAAAAAAAGTATTTTTACTTTCTCTACATTTACTATGTCCATAGTGTATAGAGAAGGTATTTTAATGTACCCAAAAAATCGATATTGAGATTTCACCGGAAATGTATGTGTTGGGACCTCCTGAATTCAAAAAAAGTATCTTTAGAAAAAGGTCCGTATGTCTGTGTCTCTGGGCAGCATAGCTCAAAAACGAAAAGACCATTAAATACCAAACTTGGTTTTTAAGTTTGGTATCTTCCAAGAATACGACACGAATATTTTCAAGAAAATTCCCTTCACCCAAGCTACCCTTTACATGGAACATATTTTGAAAATTTTGATTTTCTCAAAAATAGCTCTAACGATATTGATTCAAAAACCTTATGTAAAAGATATTTTTGTGACAACCAAAATGTATATCTTGAATTTTCTGGCAAGCCTCTGATGACCTCTTCATTTTGGATGACTTTGTATTACTGGCAAACTTAACTCCATGGCACGACAGCTCACGGGGAACCTTGGCCTACCGCCCGGCCGCTGCGTCCCCCATCTCGGTCCACTACAGACGTCATGGATGGGGTGCAGTATTGGAGGGTGAGACGTGGTCAGCGCCTCGAGTCCCTCCCGGCCGGTTAATGCGGTCCTCATGACCTGGAGCTGCTACTTCTCCATCAAGTAGCTCCTCAATTGGCCCCCCAGGGACCTTTCGAGGCTGAGTGCACCCCGGCCCAGGTCTCCCAGCGGGGGAAAAATCCCCACGCCGGTACTGGGGATCGAACCCAGGTCTCCCGCTTGGTAAGCAGCTGCGCTACCACCGCGCTAAGGAGACGACCACTGGCAAACTTACTACAGAAAAATGTAGATCTCATTAAACACATAATTTATGTCATCTAGTTGGTGTTTTGTTTGTTTGTTTTTGTTTTTTGTTGTAAACTGTTTTAGAGATATTCCGGATTATTGGTTTCAATTTTTAGCCATTTAAAATTTTCTCAAACGGCAAGACATCTTTTCTCTCGTTTCTAGTTTGTTTACCGAACCTCACTTGTTTCACATAGCGACCGGATTTTAAAGGACTAGACATTCACTTTATCCGGTGCATTTTCTTATTTTCGGAGGCTAGTAATAAAATTAATTATGTTTATCTTAATTAGAATGACGTAAATAATAGATTAATGTTTGAATAAAAGGTTTGTTTACCAAACAGCTAGGGGACATCATGTGAATGCAACACATTAGATTTTTACTTTCTCTACACATCCTATATACATAGCATATAGAGAAGGTATTGTATTACACCCAAAATTATTACAGAAATTCACCGGAAATATATATTTTGGGGCCCCCTGGATACAAAAAAAAAAAAAAAAAAAAAAAGAAGGCATTTGTTCGTGTGCGTCTGTGTGTGTGCCTGTGAGCGGCATAGCTTAAACACGAAAAGGCCGTTGAATACCAAACTTGATATTTAAGTTCAGTATTTTATAAGGATGCAAAGAAGATACCTAACAAAATCAGCCACCTTGGACTACCCTTTACATGGAAAAAAAGTTCGAACATTTTATTTTCTAAAAAATAGGTCTAACGATTTTAATTAAAATATCTTATGATTAAGATATTTACATACCAAATAAAATGTATATCTTGAATTTTCTGGGAATAGCTTCTGAAGACCTCCTTATTCTGAATGTATTTTTTAAATTGTGCATAACTAGTAAATTGTAAGAGATAGACAAAAGCTACTACACAAAAATGTAGATCTCGTTAAAGCACAGAATTTATGCTATATACATTTTTTCGTGGAGTTGGATTTTTGAAATATTGCTTGTTATGGTTTCAGTTTTAAAATATTTAAACTTTTCTCATTCGCGAATTTGTCAACTCCTGGCCACGCAAATAAGCGGATTTGAATCCCATAGCAACCACATTTTAAAACATTTGACTGTCGGTTTACTCTAGCGTATTCCCTAATTTTCCTTGTGCTTATAAGGAACAAAGGAATAAGACCGTTTCTGCTAGTGTTTATCTCGATTAGAGTGAAGTAACTAGAATAATTAGCAATACCTAATTTGTTGGAGAAATGTAGAGAAAGTCAGTGAGTAAAACACATACTTTTTTTGCTTCAGCTTACAAGCAACCAAATAATGACAATTTATGCTATTGTTTATCTCAATTATCATGAAATAGATAGAAGAATAAGCTTTTTAACACTAATTTGTACCGAGATGTAGAGAAAGTCATGTGAATGGAACACATAATATTTGTCATCCGCAATGCTCTTATCTTAATCCACGCAAGCCCCTGTCATATGAAACTGGTACCCGTTTTGATGTATTGCTCTACACCCCATTCCGATTTTAGGCCAGACTTAATTTTCCAAGAATATTTTCAAGAAAATTTCCCACCCCTAACTATCCCTTACATGGAGCATTTTTAGAAATGTGTCTGTGTGTGTCTGTGGACACATAGCTCACAAAGGAAAAGCCGTTAAATATTTATGTCTAGTATATTATAAGGATACGACACGAAATTTTCAAGAAAATCACCCCGCTATAAACTACCCTTTACATGGACATTTTTTTAAAATTTCGTGTTTCTTTAAAATGGCTCTACGGATGAATTTTGCTTCACTGTTAAACCGTAAGAGATAGACCAAAACTTATTGAACAAAAAATATAGATCTCATCAAAACACACAACTTATATCATTTACATTTTTGTTGTGGAGGTTATCGTTTCCGAGACATTTCTTGTTATTGGTTTCAACTGTTAAGTTGTTATACTTTTCTCAGACAGGAAGTGTCAGATTTTCTTTTAAAATATTTGACTATCGTTTTAGCCTAGTGTATTCCCTTATTTCCTTATACCTATGAGTAAGTAATATGATCATTCTGCTAATATTTATCTCGATTAGCACGGTGTAGAGGAAGAATAATCTTTTGTAAGTAGTTTGTAGAACAGCTAGAGAAAGTCATGCAAGTGTAACACATCAGATTTTCAATTCTTGTTTTTCCTCTTTTGTTGTCTGTTTTTCATCACACAGAGGGTGACGTAATTAAGATTAACAGATAATTAGCTTCTCTAGCTCGTATGTACAATGTACATAATAAACAGAAAAGATATTGCATTCCACCCAATATTTTGATACCAAGATTAAACCACAAATATTTTTTGAGGTCACCTGAGTACGAAAAAAGTATTTTCAGAAAAAAGGCTGTCTGTGTGTGTTTGCGTGTGTGTGTCAGTGAACAGCATAGCTAAAAAACGGAAAGTTGATTAAGTACCAAGCTTGGCATATAGATTAAGTATATTCCAAGGATGCGAAACGAAGATTTTCCAGAAAGTGCCCCACCCCCAACTACTCTTTATATGGAACATTTCTCAAAAAAATTTATTTTCTAAAAATGACTAACGATTTTGATTAAGACACTGTATATTAAAACATATACATCACAATATATATATTGAAATTTGTGGGAATAGCCTCTGAAGAGACCTTTATTCTGGTTGAGGTTTGCAGAATTTTGCTTAACGTTTAAACCGTAAGAGATAGACAAAAACTTACTGCACAAAGAAACTAAAGATCTCGTTAAAACACATAATTTATGTCATATACGATTTTGTTGTAGAGTTGACCGTTTTCGAGATATTCATTGTTATTGGTTTCAATTTTGAACTAGTTACCTTTCACAATCGGGACCATGCAAAGCGAACCGAATCTCAACATAGCGACAACTTTTAAAAGCTTTAATAATCGCTTTACCTAATGTATTCCCTTCTACTTACAAGGAAGCAAGTAACATGACCAAATCTGATACATTTTTACTTTCTCCATACGCACTATGTACATAGTGTATAGAGAAAGTATTGCACTCCACCAAAAGATTCGATACCGAGATTTCACCGGAAATATATGTTTTAGGGTCCCCAATATCCAAAAAAAGCATTTTCACAAAAATGTCCGTGTATGTGTGTCCGTGTATCCGTGTGTCTGTGAACACGATAACTCAAAAACGAAAAGTCGGTAAAATACCAAACTTGGTATTTAAGTTTAGTATCTTTCAGGGATGCGACACGAATATTTTGAGAAAAATCCCCCCACCCCTAACTACCCTTTACATGGAACTTTTTTCGAAAATTTTGATTTTCTCAAAAACGTCTCTAACGATTTTGATTAAAATTTCGTATATTAACCATATTTACATGACAAATAAAATGTATATCTTGAATTTTCTGGGAATAGCCTCTGAAGAGTAGTTTATTGTGAATGAATTTTACTAAATTTTGAATAACTGCTAAACCGTAAGAGATGGACAAAAACTTACTTCACAAACAATGTAGAGCACATTAAAACACACAATTTATGTTATATACATTTTTTTCGTGGAGTTCGTCGTTTTTGTGACATTCCTTATTTTTGGTTTCTGCTATGAAAAACGTATTTTCTCATACAGGAACTTGTCAACTCCTATCCATATAGACAAAGGAACTTCATTGACATAGCAACCAGCTTTTGACTATCACTTTAACCTACAGTTGTCCCTTATTTCGCTTCTACTTACAAGGAAGCGAGTAATTAGACCATTTCTGCTATTTTTTTCTGATTAGCATAAAGTAAATAAAAGTATAAGCTTTTTAAGAATAATTTGTTGCAGGGATATGGAGAAAGTCATGTGAATGGTACACATCAGATTTTTCTAGATTAGCCGGGCCTAGATAAAAGAATATCTTTTGTAACACACATTCTTTTGTGGAACTGCTAAAAAAAGTTATGTGAATGGAACATATAAGATTTTTCCATAATGTTTTTCGTTGAGTCAAATCTGTTTTACCTTTGGGAGTGAAACTGTTGGCTTTATGTTACTTTTCTGACATTCATAATATATATATAGTTTGACATACTGCTTTACTGTAATCTGGTTTTTCGCAGCATGGCTCGTAAGCTGTTTTCTATGTAGTCATGATCTGCTCTGAGTTTTATGTGCCTACCTGGATTTCTGTACCGTATATTATCACTGATCTTACTGTAGTTTAGATTACTTTCAGTGTTAATATATTTATTCTTCCACGTGCCATGCTTTAGGAATCCTGATAGTCTGGTGACTTTAGCATCTGAGTTCCATAATTCACTTATTACATCCCAATGATCAGTTATGTTTACCTCCAGACATTTAGCGTTCTTCAATTGTTCAATAATTAATTATTCCATTAATTTCAAGTTTACATCTTAATAACTATTTAAATATACAGTGCATTAAATTGTATTTGTTAAGACTGCTGTCAGGAAATTGGTTGTATAGCTTTTGGAGAACCGAGCGAAGTGGCACCGCAATTACGTGTATGACTCACATTCTCGAAGTTGCGGGTTCGATCCCCGTCGACCGACACTCTGACTTGGGGTTTCTCTTGTCACTTAGGCGAATGCTATGGTACTCCTTTCACACAATTTCTTTTCCATCATTTCCCTTTCACGTCTTTACTTGTGTTCTTTCAGGTGTTTGTGCTTCTGATTTCGTAGTGTACGGCCGTGCTAGCAGGTGGCGCGCCGATGCAGGCAATTTGTGAATGCTGCTCTCGGCGTTGATGCGGTGTTGTGGTCGCTGTCCATGCGGGGACGCGGAGTTGCCTTACCGATCATCCAGAACCTCATGTGTTATCGGCTGCGTGGAGCTCTTGACACCAAGATGAACGATCAGCTTAGTTAGGGACTTCCGCGTGATTCTGTGACCTGTCTGCACCTGGCTTGTGACTGCCTGGAAGGTGTTAACGCGCAATAGATTTTCCTAGGTCGTAGTGCATGAGATGTCTCCAGCCATAGCCTAGCCTTTACCTTTGGAGAAAATCTTTAATTTTGACAAAAAAGGTATCATCTTTATATCATAAAATACCTACATTTAAGGTTTTATTTCTCGATAAATGCCCGGTAGATAACTTACACTTTGTATTTTTTAAATTATTCTTTAAATTCATTATAACATATGCAATCAAAATATGAGAAAACGAAGAGTTTCTCCTAGTAAGCATAAGATACCACATTATTCCCCAACAAGCTGGAAATAAACCTAAAATGCTCTTGCGGAAAATGTAACACGTTTTGTGGAGCGTATTATCTTAGGCTCATGTAATAATGCTGATAATGTTTTCAAATGCGGATACAACTTCATTTCTTTTGAGTAGTACAGTATTTTAAAACAAATACACTGTTGATGACTTGGGATTTTATTGATCCTCTCCATTCAATGGCTGGTAATCGTGCTTAAAAATTACGGCGTAGAATTTATACATCCTTGTCCACAAAATTTCCTCTCACAATAAATGGACATGATCAGTAACTTCAGATTATTGAGTTAAATTAAGTGAAAGTCAGGTGTCTAAATATTTTAGCATTTATCGCACAAAATCCCCTACTATATCACGTTCATGTTAGTTATGTACAGGTCAAATACTATTCAACTATCTGCCATTACTCATGTGTTAGCGAATAATAATGACAATAATAATTGGAGACATCCTGGCCGAGTGATTACACCTAGGCAGCCCGGTTCGATCCCAAGTGCCCACGTGTGGGATTTACAGTAGACGAAACGGAATCCTCCAGATTCCCCCATCACTCATTCCACCAACTGCTCCATTATCACATTTCCTATCATCCATTTCGCTTGCATTTTGCAATGCCTGTCTTTGGGCCGACCATTCGTTCCAGATTCTCCATTCAGTGATTTCATGTCGTTGGCTCCCCAACAGGCTTCTGACCTCTAGGCATTCGCTTGTAAATCCTAGAGAGTGTCAGTTCTAAATTACGCGGGGGGTAAGCCGACCACGAAAGTAGCAGCAGCAGCAGCAACAGTAGTAGTATAGAAGGTGTTACGCACACTTAGCATGAGCCCATGAGAAACAAAACATCAATTGATTAATAATATAGTGTTCTACCTAAAATATAAAAAAAAAAAAAAAAAAAAAAGTCAGGCGAACAACAATCAATATTTCTTAAACAATTCATTTCATAAATATTTATTAGACATAACGTATACATTCTTGAAGATCCAAGCGTTTACTCTAGCACTGTATCTTTTTCATAGAAAACAAACCCGGCGGATGACGATGTATTTTTTTCGGGCGTAAAACTCTTTAGAATGACTTCTTTCGGAAGTAATGCCGTTGGTCCCGTGACGTAGATTTACGGGAATTACAGCAGTTTTCATTTCAATAAATTAGCTAAACCGGAAGCAATTAGTCCTACGTAATTTAGTAATAACATGGATATTTTACTATCCCTGAAGATATTTGGGTTACGAATATGACAGCGCTTCGGAAACACCATGTAGAATAATTGTTTTTTAAACCCAATACAGAATAAAACTTTTAATTTTTAAAATATGTAGAATTAAAAATCCTCATTGGGCAAAAAAAAAAAAAAAAAAAAAAGCCTGGAAAAAGCATAGCAAATCTAAAATTGACTGTCTCAGTCGAATGGTCACGAAATGAATTTCTCACCTGGATATCCCGGGTTCGATTCCTGGCTGGGGTGAGTTTTTTTTTAACCCGAATTATTCCCTATTCCCCACAGAGTCTGGAAGTATGAATGTGTGAATAAATGTGCGTGAGTTTAATGATATAAAATGATGAACCTCATGTCCTTAACCTACAGCTAAGATTGTTTCACAAGTCACAGGAATTAAAGAGGGCTATATAAATGCAAGAAAAATGTAAGCTTGCTATTTATTTGTACAACCAAATCGCATTTGAGATCAATAAGGACCATTATGCACCAATTTTATATAAATGTCTATTACAAATTTGTTGGTTAATATTATATTTGAATTAAGCTAATTCAGTGTGGCAGTACAACAGAGATAAACATATATGATAAACCTTTGAAATTTCATATTATTGAAAAATGAAGACATAGGAAATATCAGTGCTGTTCTCCCTTAGTGATATAATAATCGGATGATTAACTGAAACAGAGAAGCACGCATGAATTGGAGCCAGGTGTATATGAAACATCTTGATTTATTGCGTTTTTAGTGCTAGCACAAACCTTAAAATAACCTCTGGTTTAAATTTGTCTTAATTATTTTAGAACCGTAATACAAGTACATAAACGAGTAGTAGACAATTTAATGTATTTTAGTTCCCCTTCTCTGAAAAGCGGAATGACAGTGTAAAAAACAAACAAAACAAATTAAACGAACAAAAGCTCCTGAATAACAAAAATAAAATGAAAACCTATTCCACTGCAGGAGAAAAGGACGTGAGAGGAGACAAAGGGAATAAAATAGATAAAAAGCTGAAACATTTCTAAATCAGTATTCGTAGCTTTCATCGTTGTACTACGTTATGATTACTTTGGGAGGATAGGCCTTTGTTTTACTTCACGTAACCATCCCCCTCCCTATATTCTGATTCATCACCCCTACAAACTTTTATTTGCCGAAATTGGTGTTTGTGTAATCCTTAAGGGATGCTAAAATATAAATGCGACCAACCGGAAAGGTATTAGAATATTGCATCCTTATTTTAGTCTCATAAGCTTTATCACGACCTTCCCGGCAATTATTAACGGAACTAAGAAAAGCGGTTGTTTATTGCGCAGCGCAATCATTTTCATGAAGGTTTATTTTGGAGGAGCGGGATGAACTTATGTGAAACATAATTTAGAGCTGTCCGTGAACCACTTATACACGTCAACACGCCAGAATGTCTATGTGATCACTTATTATTCAAGCTAGCCCAGAGATCTTGATAGGATAGGTTCCACACATTCGTACTGATAGAAAAAATCACAGAAAATGTATCACCCTTCTTCAACATCCTCCACCCAGACTTGTCCTCGCGAGACTTTGCCTTAGCCAAAGAAATAAGGTTTGGTAGCCTGCCTTTTGGAAATCACGGCGGCACAGTATGATCAGATGAGCACTTTGTGAGGAAATGGAATGGCGAAACCTCTACCTTCTGGGAACATGTGCGCTTTTACAGTAACATTTATGAAGTATGCGGAAACCAAAACTCTGAAAAGCGTGGCAGCGCTATATCGAGTGTCCCGTTTGAGATGTGCAGATATTTCAGCGTACCAATAGAGTTGCAGATCTCAACTGCAGAACTGCAGGTGTGACATTGGCGAACTTCTTTTACCCTTCTTGCTTATCAGCGGAGATAGTGATCGGGCCATGCTCAATGAGAGCGGTAAAACGAAGATCGTTCACGCCAATTCCTCACTGACCGATTTTAGCTTGAAATAACCCCGTTGAGTCCTGAAACTCTTTTAGCGCACGCAGGGATGTCTGCACACGTCAAAAACGGGGCAGTTAGAACACATGGTAGGTCGGAAGTGAGTTATCTAAGAGAAAATAATATGGGCCCCATTTCATATATTTTCTTAAATGTAAAGTATATATAAATTACAAACATGTGATCAATTTGTTCTTACTTTGTAGATTATGTTTAGTTGTTTGCCTTTCTTTTTTATTTTCTCTACTAGTACATAGGTATAGAAGCATTGCATTAAAACCAAAAAGTCAATATGAGCTTTCACCGGAAATACACATTTTAGTATTTTCAGAAAAAAAGTCCGTGTGTATCTGTGTGTGTGTGTGTGTGTCCGTAAACACGATAACCTAAACCCAAATATGGGTAAAATACAAAACTTGGTTTTTAAGTTTAATATCTTCCAGGGATGCAAAACGAAGATTTTTAGGAAAATCCCCCCATCCCCAATCTACCCTTTACATGGAAAATTTCGAAAAAATTGATTTTTTTCAAAAATGGATTGTCATATCTTTGAGATTATTTAAACGTGCTTTTAACCACATGTGTAATTTTAATTTGATATAATTTTAAACAAGGAAAATTCATGCGACTCCTAGGGCATTGGGAAATTTTAATTCAAACATTTGCTTTCGTGTTACCATGACCTCTCTAGATGGGAACAAAAATAATATGTATCTTAACGGTCTGAATTGTTACATTCATATGAACGATCTGAATTGTTACATTCATTGTTACATTCACTATAATTTATTGGTGGCATTTTAACGGTATTTGGACTCAGTAAAATGGAACGGCTTGCACAAGATTATTCTAATGAAGATGGTACGTTCCTAAGCTCGAAGAGCCGAACTTACCGAAACTATCATAATAATAGTGTCAAGAAGCCCGGAGAGAATGATGCAATATTTTATGTGTGTGTTTATAAACTCTTGAATCCCTCCGTAGTGGAGATCTTACCCTTAAGGTTTGCATACAATAAATTTAGGATGGGAGTATGACCTAAAATGCAAGTATATTCTTTTTATCTGAGCACCGCAAGGCTTTTCTTTTCTATCCGCCAGGCACCACCTCGCTCCACTATCTGACCTTCATCACCCCAGAGATTTTTTTTTTGGCCAGTGTTTAACGCCCACTTATACGACTCGTGGCACCGCAGGCGATGGCACTGGTGATACATGGAATGAAGATGGAGCGCCGGTGGAATGCAACGGAGGGAGAAACCGCAGAATCCGGAGAAAACCCGCCCCTCCGTCGCTTTGACTCCCAGAGATGTAACAAGCTCTCTTGGATTGCTGTGGTATACAAACTATTCTGATCACAGTTTCTATTTCTATCTACTTCACTTAATTGCAGTCACCTTCCGTAGTCTAGGGGTAACATAGACATTTAAATCCGGTGGAGGGTGCTGGCTTTTTTCGGGCGTAAAAATTCTTAGCATGGCTTCCTTCGGAAGGGAAGTAAAGAGTTGGTCCCGTGTAGTAGATTTACGGCACGTAAAACAACCTCAAATCTGATAAAGAGGCCTCTGAGCAACATTAAGCGGGTTTTACACCCGATATAGAATGGGACACTGAGAACCGTAGCAGCTAAAGGGCATATATACATAAACCACAATTCTTTGCAGAAACAGCTACAGTACACATTTCGTATTGGATAGAAGAGATTGTAAGAGTTAAACATTTAAAACCTGGACACTGTTTATACTGAACTTAAAAGCCCATACTCTTTCCGTACTATCGGAAGAAAACAACTGAACAAGGGAGGGATATTGAAAGAATTGCTCAGTATTGAACAATTCGAACCATTAATTACAAGTTTCTCGAAAATAGCTTATTGTACAAAAAAGTTCCTTTAAATAAACTGTATTTTAAGAGATCTGCGTTTTATGTTTTGCACGTTTTCGTCTATGGCTAGTTTTAGTTTTCACTACTTATATACATACAAGCTTATACAAAATTCATTTCAAATAAAGGGGACTTCATAAGCTACTCTCAGAAAATTCAAGATATGCATTTTATTTGTCATCAACTATTTTTAATAGCTATATGTTATTTTAATCAAAATTGTTGAAGTTTCTGAGAAAATCAAGAATTTCAAAAAAAATCCCGTGTAAGTGTAGTATGGCGTGGAGGCGTTGTTGAAAATCTCCGTTTTGAATTTAAATACCAAATTTTATAATAAACATTTCTTTTGTTTTGAGTTATGCTGTTCCCACACGTGTTTTTTGTTTTTTGGGATTCCAAGAGTTTCAAAACGCATTTTCGCTGAAATGATGGTATCGAGGTTTTTGCTAGAATGGAATTCCCCCTCTTTTTATTATACGTTGTACAGATAGTAAATAATGAAAATTTTAAAAATATTTTGTTATTTACACATTAGCGGTTTTAAAGGCAAAAATACCTAAATAAAAAAAGAACTTTTGAATAGTTAATTAAAATTTGTTTGAGGAAGTACTACGCACGTAGATCAATAATTATTTTTGACAACATAATTTTTCCAAAGATATACACAAAATGCATCGGGTGTTATCGGTATAAATCTTGAATTGCTTTATAATTACTGAGGCAAGTGCACAAAATATGGAATTGGAAATGGCAGATGGCTATGTCGCTTGTAACATATCTAGTGTAAAGACACGTTTCTTTTCTTTGTTCTTCTCTAATTTAGTGTTATCAACATGAAAAGTCATAGTGAGCATAGTTTCAACAATTATCAGTGTTTAAACATATTGTGACTATGCCGTCCGTTTGTGATCGCTCTCATGTTCGCTCTGATATGCGGCGGTGGAGCTGGAATGTGAGACATGGCAGTTAAATGCGTAAACAATGGCGCGACGCAACAGAATCCTTCGGAATTCTAGACTTTTCTCGCGACATCATGATTCTTTCGGATATTCGATATGTTTCTCCAAACTTCGGTTTCTGGTATTGCCGTGCTACTCAAAAGCTTGAAAATGACGACATGGGAAAAATTAAACATATGAATTTGACAAAATAAACAATAAAGCTGCCTTAGAAAGAATGAACGAAAGATGGGGTAATGCTGGCATTGGTCAGGAACAGATTGGAAAAGAAGTTTATGGATAAGGCACATGTTGGTACTGTAATGAATGGGGAAGGAAAATTAACACAAGTTAAACTGCCTAAAAAGTGTCGTTTAGAATGCAGACTGAGATAGAAGTTGAAAAGCGGGAAGAATGGAGCAGGCAGTTAGTAATGAAGGACATGCCCTTAGGTAGACAATTGGGATTGATTGGTTAATTACAGTATTATGAAATATAGACATTATGGTTGTTTCCAGCAAGAGAAATTGAGCCCGTTTCATGATCTATGTATAGCCGGTAGCTTTGATGTTAAGTGATCAGGCCTGCAATTAGTTACAGGTTAATTACGTTTCATAAAACATATGTTACAAGTTATTTCCTCACAATTAAGTATAGCTTTCGTCGTAATTTGTTATTCGACATTTCAGTAACCGAAGTAAATTTTTCAAGAATAACAAAACTGGTAGCTTTATAGTAATTCTTATTAAGAGAAGAATAGCTTCTGGTATTATTTCCCTGGAAGGATAATAAGGATAATAAGTAAATTAGGTAATGCGCGAATTAAGGCTTAGATTATATACTTAGTACTACAGAAGTACATCAATATAAATTGATGAAGTATAAGAATACCTCACTGTTAATTTTAATATTTATGTTAAAAATGAAATGGAGTATTATTTATGGACGCTCTTTAACTACTGCGGTTCTCAGCGTCACATTCTATGTTGGGCGAGAAAGACCGCTCGCTTAATTTTGCTCACTTGCCTCTTTATCAGACTTGATGTTCTTTTACGTGCCATAAATCTACGACACGGGACCAACGGCTGTACTTCCCTTACGGAGGAAGCTATGCTAAGAATTTTTACGCCCGAAAAAAATCCATCGTCCTTCAACAAGTTTAAACCCGCGACTTTGGGTATAACATTTATGTTAAAGAATATATAACTAAATGAATTACTTCATTGTTATTAACCATAGGGTTAAGCATATCTTCTTATGCTACATGGTATAGTAATGAGCACTGTATATTTCTCGTGTTAGTCTACATTTTCTTCTGCAAAACATTGAGACGATTGTGAAAAAAAATATAACAGTTAATCACTAAACTAATGTAACTTACTTTATAGTTATGTACTTTCTTGAAGACACATACAGGTCTTGAGCAATATATATATATATATATATATATATATATATATATATATTGGGATATGAGGGTTTCAAACATCTGATGTGTTCATTAACATGACTTTCTCTATCTGTTCTACAAATAAACTATTCTTATAAAATATTATTCTTTATCTACAGCATGCAAGATAAACATTACCAGAAACGGTTCTATTACTTAGTTCATTATAAGTAGAAAGAAAATCAGCGAATATACACTAGGCTAAAACGACAGCCAAATCTTTTAAAATCGCTATGCGTTTGTTATTGAAATTCGGTTCTCTTTTCGTGTACAAGGTGTAAAGTAAAAGAGATATGCATGAATGATGATCCTCCGTTTGAGAAAATGTTTAGTACATAAAAGTGAAACTTAATACAGGGGAAATCTCTGATATGGTTGGCTAAAAATATAAAAAAAAACTGTATATGACATACATTATATGTTTTAACAAAATCTGCATTTGTTGTGTAGTAATTTTTTCGTTGCTTAGTAAATGGTATATAAGTGAGAGAACACTGCACTCTACCCAAGAATTTGATATTGATATTCATTGGAAATACACGTTATAGTGTCTCCTGTATCCAAAAAAGCAATTAAAAAAAGGCCCATGTGTCTGTCTGTGTGTCCGGTGTGGTATTTGAGTTAAGTATCTTCCAAGGATGAGAAAATTTTGATCTACTCAAAAATTGCCGTAGCAATTTTGATTTATTATTGCAGATCTTTGCATAAATAAAATGTATATTTTAAATTTTCTGGAAATAAGATTTGAGAGCTCTTCATTCTGGATGAAGTTTACTAATTAACTGAGCTAGACAAAATCTTACTACACAGCAAATGTAGATCCCGTTAAAAAACACAATTTGTCATGTTTTATTTTTCATGGAGTTGCCATCTTTGAGATATTCCTTGTTATTGTTCAGTTTTACAGTACTTAAAGTTTTCAACAACATGCAACCAGCTTTTAAAATATTCGACTATCGCTTTAGTCTAGTGTATTCCCTTTCTGCTTACACGAAAACAGTGTCGCATCCGTGGAAGATACTAAACTTGAAACCCAAGTTTGAAATCCAACCGATTTTTCTTTTAGAGTTATTGTGTTTACAGACGCACGACACATGGCCACATACACACACACACACCCTTTTTAAAATGCCCTTTATTTCAGGAGACCCTAAAACATGTATTTCCGGCGATATCTCGATATCGAATACAATACCTTCTCTGTATAGAATGTGCAACATACATACCTGCTAGAGAAAGTACTACTTTCCACAAACTGTTTTACCTGCAATAAACTCCAAGTGATAATTATTTAATCTGTACGCCCTAAAGGAGGCTGTGGTTTAAGTGGAAGCTGTCTGTCTATTAAATGGACCAAGAATCGTTAAAGAGCGGTATAATTCCTTTTGACTACATGATTCGGTAAACCTGCAGATGATCTCTATTATGAAATCGGAAAAGAAACCCTGGAGCATTAGATCTTCAAGGAACTTTCAGGTCTTACTGGTCCTAATCGAAACACACGTGTTAGGGTTTGCTTTGGAAGGCTATTAGCTGATTGTTGCACGTGTTCGGTTTGCTTTAAGCAGCCGCATTCGTTGTCGCAGGGGTCGTAAATTTAACAATGAAGATCAACGTCTGTAACTCAAAAGCTAGGAATGACAGATCTGGGCGCAATGGACATATTCGTTTTTTCTGGAAAGTTAGGACCACGTCAAGCTGCAAGCCGGCGAGTGAGTTTCGACTGGGAGTTCGGAGCACCCAGTTATATAGAGCAGTCGGCTATCTCCGCATCGAAGTGAAAAGAAAAGATTGTAGTGCAGAATTGTTGTGAAGGAATGAATAAAGACGTTTATTTGTAATCAGATTGGAGTGATGAAAACAGCTATTGTTACATTATTACATAAAACTGAACAGCTCTAGCTCACTGTAACGTGCAATCAGTTTGGTAATACCATTTCTGGTTTGTCACATAGCACGTATTAGGTCCCATACACCAAAGATAGGAAGGTTTACATTTGTATTTATCATATTATATTCTTATCCAATGTGACGATTCAGGATAGATGCATATTTGACTCAAGTAGTCTTTTTTACTAATCTATTTTATTTTATCTCGCATTGACTTCTTAGTCACATTGCAAAGGATCTATTCAGTAAGGTTAACGGTACTCATCCCCGTACTGTACCAGCCAGCAACAGTGCTATCAGTTTCTAGTTGCTTTCATCATCCATAGTTAAATAGTGGAGTTGAGCCACTTCTCGAGACCACATCTCTAAAATCTCTACTCTGTTCTGCGGCTAGCAGATGGCGTTAGGGTGCACTTCAGTCTAGATGTTTTAACTATCTATGGATAAATGGCAGCCCTGTCGCTATTTGCAGTTTTAATAATGTTTTAGAGTGCATGTGGAACTTTTGGACGTGGTTTTGAATGCATATCCGTTATTTATTTTGTTGTCTTAAGGAAACCATAAAAACCCCTTCCTAGATTGCTCGATCACGGGACTTGAATCCGGAACGCTCTGAATGCGGGCCATAAGCATTATCACCTGAGCCATCCCACTTGGTTGTTATCAACCGGACAAGTAAATAAATGTCCGTTTATTTCTTGACCTAATATTCACGTTTGTGATAGCAGTTTCCTTCTGAAATCATCTCGAAGTACATATAGGCCAGTAAAATATCATACGCTGCAATTTTACTTGTAAGACCATAACTGATGGGCACACCTGGTATTCTTAAACGAAATTTCTGATGTACTATTTGCTTAATGACAATGTTTTTAGAATAGAACTACAGAGTTCAGTAGTCATACTATTCAGCATTTTCAGTTGCAAGTAAAACAAGCTGTTCAAAAAGTTCACAGCTACAGTTTCTCCTCTTTTACATCGTTTTCCGCACACGTAACACTAATGTGCAGGATTATTTAGGTTAAACGTTCACACGTTAGAGATTTAAGCCTATGTAATCAGCCTGTGCATTATTGTCCAAGCAGGTGTTCATGAAGTATATAGTTGCAAGTCATACTTAGGCTTAACTTCGCGTCCATTCTTTGGCGGGATGAAGAAATGATGAGGATGCCTATCAGTAGGTAATTTTAGTGTCATTTTCTCCACTAGGAAGAAATGGGTTGGTGCAAATTTTTTCCGATAGTCGATACCAATATTAATGTTTTCACTGTGGAACATTGAAAAGGCCCGTTTTGGTGGTTTCGCACTGTACTGTTTTAGGTTATTAAAATGAAGTAATAGGTTCACTTCAGCAGAATAGATAGGACATTTTACTATTTTCAGAGGTGCAACGGGCTCTAATGGGGGTCAGGAGTTCATATAGGCACGAGTACCTAACCGCTCGTCAGGATCACCCTGATGATCCCCAGAAGTTCTTGGGAACTTCGAAGCTGCCGGTGTTTATCAAACATTTATTTTTGTTATGGTGTTCACTGTTACACAGACAAGCACGCGAGCACACACATATACACAAATATCTACAGTTTTCTAAAAATGTTTATTTGGTATTCAGGGAGCTTGAAAACATATATTTCTGGTGAAATCTCGAAATCGAACTTTTGCATATAAAATACTTCCTCTTACATACGTAATTACATTTGATTATGAGGAATGGTCTTATTTTTAATGTACTGAAGTTTAATTATTATTCTTTATGTTATTGTACAATCGGGTTTTAAATTTCTAATCAATATGCCAACATGTTCCATATTTAAATCTTGTAATAACTCTGATCTTCAACCTCATATAGAATGTTAGTATTTTCCCAGCCAAGAAAATGTCATGAAATTGTACACAAATCGGTTAATTTCACAAAAATAAAATATTATTTCGACTAAAAATGCTGTCACATCTAATCGATATTGAATCTGACGCTTTCAAAGTCCATTTGCTATCAAAGGAAACATTTAGATATAGGCTAAGAGTAAATGCAATTCCTAAGTTAAGATCTCTACCTTCTTTATACACTATGTACATAGTAAGTGTAGAAAAAGTAAAAAGGAGGTTTTGACTTTTCTCTTTAACGTACATACTTCCGGTTTTCACTATTAACTTCAAATTTTCTCTCCTATTTATGTACATGTTTTTGCAAATTTTACTTTCTCAAGCTCATATGTACAACACACACATTATAGTTAGAGAAAGTGTTTTATTCCATATAAAAAGAGACTGATATAAAGATTTCACTGGAAGTACACGTTTTGAGGACACCTGAATAAAAAACATTTTCATAAAACAATTTCGTATTTCAGTGTTTAGGGCCAACATAACTAAAATACTGAAATGCCGGTTAAGCACTACCCTTAATAATTAAGTTCAGTATTCTCTAAAGATGTGATCCGTAGATTTTCAGGAAAATCTGCCCACTCCAAACAACCTTTTACATGGAACATTTTTCGAAAATTTCGATTTTCTAAAAAAGTCCTTATAAAGGCTTCGATTAAATCGCCGTATATTAATGATATTTACAAGGTAAATTAAAATTATATCTCGAATTTCATAGGAATAGCCCCTAAAGTCCTATCCATTCTGAATGACTTTTGCATAAAAGAGTAATCCGTAAGAGCTAGAAAAAAGCTTAATAGCAAATATGTAGATCTCGTTGAAACACATTTATACCATTTACAGTTTTTTGTAGAGCTAACCATGTCGGAGTTATTCCCTGTTATTGGTTTCAACTTTAAACCACTTAAACTTATCTTAAACGGGAAGTCCACATTCGTTTCACATCTCTTTTGTTTTACTCATGACCATTGAAAGAGAAGCGAATCTCAAGCTTTAAAATATTTTACTGGCGCTGTAGCCTAATGTATTGAGTTATTTCCCTTATATGAAAATAAATAATAAGGTAATTTCTGTTAATGCCTATCTGGAATAGCATGATGTAGATAAAACAATAACCATTTCTAAGAAAAAAATTTGTTTGCAGAGATAGCCATGTGAATAGAAACATAACATATTTACCTTCTCTACACGTACTATGTACATAGTGTATAGAGAAGGTATTGTAATGCACCCAAAAGTTCGATACCAAAAGTTCGATTTCACCGGAAATACATGTTTTGAGTCTCCCCGATTCACCCAAAAAATTAGAAACATGTGTGTGTGTGTGTGTCTGTGTCTATATATATATATATGTGTGTGTGTGTGTGTGTGTGTCTGCGAGCAGCAGACTGGTATTAAGTTGAGTATCTTCCTAGGATGTGACAAAGATTTTCAAGAAAATCTCCAACCCACAGGGATCATTTTTCGAAAATTTTGATTTTCTCAAAAATGGATCTAACGATTTTTATTAAAATACTTTATGTTTAAGATATTTTTATGACAAATAAAATGTATATCTTCAATATTTTGGGAATAGCCTACGAAGTCTAGATGACTTTTGTATAGCTGACAAACACTTGCGGCACCAAAAAACATGTAGATCTCAATAAGACAGCTAATGTTATGTACTTTTTTTTTGTACAGTTAACCGTTTTCATGATATTCCGGATTAATGGTATCAATTTTGAGAGCTCTTAAACTTTTCTCGAACGGGAAGACATCTTTCTTCTCGCTTTTCGTTTGTTAACTCTTGTCAAGAAACGAGAACGGTGTTCAATTGTTTCACATAGCGATCGGCTTTTATCCGTGCATTCTCTTATTTCTCTTCTACTTACAAGGAACAAGTAAAAATAATTCTGCTTATGTTTATTTTGTTTAGCATGATGTAGCTAAATTCTTAATATTTGAATAATAAGTTTGTTTGTGGAACAGCTTGAGAAAGTCATGTGAATGGAACACGTCAGATTTTTTATTAAGTTCTCCTTTAAATCCAGTGCTGAGCTACTCAGTTCTTCACAACCATGGGGAGGTGTGCGTCAACTTGCAAACTTTAAACATACTCACTGAAGAATCTTCCAGCGCACCTCTGATATTTGCTTCGGAAGCAACTTTACTTCACCGGGGGAGCTTGAAGCAATATTATCTATGGTGTATGAAGACACATCAGTGAAATAAACCGATAATTGCATCCGAAGCATGCCACAGAGGCGCTAGTCTGTTATTAATGCTGTTGGAAACGCAGTTGGTAGCGTTGCGTGCAGCGAATTGGAAACAGCAGCACGAGAATCTGATAGAGTTCGATATCAGCACAACTTCATGTAGAGCCCTTTTGTCATTCTTCCAATGAATACTGGTCCGCAAGATGTAAGCATCCGGCTCTTTCATGTTTTACTTACATCTGTGAGCATTTGTCACCGCATGAACCTAATGGTTAGTAGTAGTGATATGGTAACTTACTCTGTGGGAGTACAAATAATAAGCTAGCTGTTAATGAAAATGTTAAATAATTTAATTTTGGTCAAACGGAATTATAATTAATCACCTTGAAATCAATAATAACATTCCTAGACATGTTCTTTTCTGTGTGCAGGTAAACAAAACCATTGCTATAGACACTCAGTATACAGTACGAAGTTCGTTAATTAAGGAATACAATTTAAAAATGGGGTTTAAAGGGGATTTAAAATAATATATGTTTATATAATATCTAAACATAATTACATATGTATTTAAAAATAGACTATTATGCTGTCGATTACTTAATTAATATCTTGCTTCAGAATATAATCCAGGAATTAATATAAGTATGAGTTACAAAACACAGTTTCGAACTATAATCTAACGACATCTCCAATACAACTAATATTTTAGCTTTCAGGTGGAAAACGCATTGCTGTAAAATAATAATTAACAATAGGGGAGTCAACAAGCAAATGAGTCGCAATATTTGGGCTGTGAAATTAGTAACAAAAGAGAATTAGACCTACAAAGGAAGTTACAATATTTTAATCAAATATGTGGGGCAGTTAGAAGAAACCTCATAATAAAAGTAGATACTTTTTGAAATTCTATTAGTAATAACAGTAGCACTGCAGTATAAGACTTAGAATGCTGGACTATTTAAAAACAAAAAAGAAAAGAAAAGAACAAAAAAATAGAAGCATCAGAAATCACATTAGAGCAGAAAATTAACAAAGCAACTAAATGAAAGTGTCTATTACTTCATTAATAAGAGGAACAAACAAAAACGTTCAAGCATAAAGAAATACTGTGGAGAAAAGAAAGGGAATTTTTAACGTGCACTTATTGATTTAGTCTATTCCGCAGCTACGTTAACTAGTAACAATAGACATCCATTATTAGACAAAATTCGATAATTCACTCCATTTTATGGTTGAAAATACAACAAAAATCCATATTTTTCAGTTTTGGATAATGTGTGAAGCAAAAAAACTGGATTATTAAAATTGTTATTTTTTCCTTTGTTGTGGATTATTAATGTTGGGTGTTTTATTCATATACAGAGATATAGCTTATATCATTACCTCATTTGTATACGGTGAGTAAGGAAGATGATATTAAAATAGTGGATGCAAAAGTTATGACATTTTGAACTATAAAGTGAATGGCAATTCATTTTTAAAACAGCCTAGAAATGGAGCATGTTACGTTTTTGCTCAAGAAGAGCTAAGTGAATTGTTATTCTATACTGTTTGAAAGGAATAGAAATGGCATCCTTTGTATATCTCGATGAACAGACAGAAAGTTTATGAACACTTTTTGCTGTTCACAGATTTGTAAATACAAATGGCAATAGGCACATGTCCGTAGCAGAGTCGATTGCGCGTTCTGTCTCCGATGCCTTTACGAATTGGTTACTGAATTACGGGAACGATATTGCAGTGAATAATTCCCAAATAAGCTCTTTCAGTGGAATATTCAAATGAAAATGAAGCCAAAAACAGGTGCTGAATGAAGTAGTACAAAATAAATAAATACATATTTCTATAACACACATATTTAATTATTCGCCACTTTAGTAAACACTGCATAAGTAAATACTTCATAGCTACCTGATAAAGATGTTCAAGGGTTTACTAAAGCACTCTGCTTGTCCAAACGTTATCACCCAAATGACGGAAATTAAATTTACTCAGGAGAGGTGATCAGAGTCTTCCAAATAGCGGAGACTGGCCACAATGGTGACGATTGAACCACACAGAAACTTACTCTATAATAGTTCTTAATATAACCGTAATTAATATTTAATAATACTCTTAGGTAACCATTTAAGGAAACAGTGTGAAATAAAATTAATGGTTTTATTTAAAATCTTAGCATCCGAAATTAACATTTAGAGGTACTTATTTTTTTAAAACAATAAAAATGAAATAAACACGACTTGCAAGGTTGGTAATGATATGCATTATTTATTTATCGTGGGTTAATCGAGCGGGCGACAAATACTGTACATTCATGAACATGTGTGCAGTGCCAGTTCTTCAGTCTGTGTTGCGAGCTTCTAACACTGGCTTAAAATATGATTTCTTTGAAACATATTTACTATACTATAGGACTCTGTAAACTTCTGTGGCCAAGGAATTTGACATTAGTAACAATACTGTTCGCAACGCCTTAACTGTAGGATCTTAACACTGATGTTTATTTTCGCCATGGAGCACACAATGGCTACACTGCAATTAATTAAATATTCCTCTCCCACCGGGAATCAAACGAGGGATTTTTGGGTCGAGAAGCTAAATTTTGTTCACTTAGTCATAGTAGCAGTGTATAATTACAAATTACACAAACCATATATATCAATTGTGGTTGAGAGAAGAAATTACACTTGTAGATAATTGCTTATCAGCTATACACTTCAACGAAATTTGGTTTTTCTACTTTTTCTGTGATTCCGTTTTGTGTTTTACACATACATTGTTAGGCATTATCATTTGATAACAAGTTGAGTGACTTTGATAAACTAGATATAACGACGCCACAGCGAAATTTCTGGACATCTCAGGAGAGGTCATCAGAATGTTCCAAATTAAGAAAGTGTAGGCAGAGTGTAGAGGGAGACAGACTTAGAAACAAGCAAATATTGCATATATTACATATAGAAGTATAAAAGTCTATACATTACTGGCCACTTGTAATATAATTATAAACAGGCGGAACTAGACAGCTATTAAGCCTACCTGGTAGGTTAGCTCCCAGTGACCCATTTTGACGTGACTGGAAAGCAGTTTAGGTTTTGGCACCCGAAGTATATTTCATGACTGTCAAACCGACGAGTAACACACGTTCTTCCTAGCATCCAGGTCAAAAAATATCGGGACTTCAAATTCGTCTCATGACTGAAACATCTGATAACAGATGGTGACGTCAGTTTATCTCAATCTGACCAGCTGCAAAAGACCTAAGAGGACATTTGTCCCACAAATCAACTACGTTTCCATTACGTCAAAAACGGGCAAATTACCTACAGAAACTCTAAGACGAACTTTATAGTGTTTCTTAAACAAATTATGCCCAGAATATTGAGATTTCATAATAGTTCCTTTTCAAAATGCACAAAAGTATACTCATTACACTATTTACAAATACACATGCCCGAAGTGGGACTAGAAAGCCCCAATCCCTTATGCGATGAAGGTAAAGTTAGGCAATTCATTCACATGGTGACTAGAGTCTTAATCGTTCCGTATATGAATTATGTGACAAAAATGCGAAATAGATATTTATGATACAAGTGTTGAAAGTAGGGTTTTACTTTTTCAGTAGGAATGTTTGAGAAACAAGGCTTCAGGCCAAGTGTAGCAATCCTAAGAGTTAATAAAACCATGTTTAACATGTGTGTGGCATACATTATTTTAGAAAGCCGTGAAATTTGTAAGATAACAAATAATATTGTATTGCTACCCGGTCTATAGCACAAATAAAGGTATTTGAGCTTGGGTTAGGCAAGTTGGCGTTTATATAAATTACAGTCTGAAACGTGATCGCAGATATGCGCAACGAGAAGATACCCTTGTTTTGATGTTTAGTTTATTTTCTAAATATAGCTGTAGATAGGTACACTTACAACTGCTTTACAGGGGAATTATAAATGGTCAAATAAGTGATTACATGCTACATCACATCGTTTCTGTGCTCTTCTTTTCTTCCTTTCTTTGCTCCTTATTTCCTGCATCCCTCCCTATCTCTTTTGTAACAAATCGAATGTTATCATAGCATTTGAGATCATATAGCATTTCGTCCGAGTTTTGGAATTAATTTTCTGCCGCCTTTCTGTGCATTATTCAGGACTTAGATAAAATATTAACGATTGAGAGAAAAACAACAAAAACACAAGCCTATGACAGAAGAGATTAACTGGACAAAGCATTTCGATAAAGTGAAGTATGAGTCTGACGACATAGGTTGTGAACGTAATACGACTGCCATGAGAAATAAAGCATGTCTAACAACACTCAATGAAATGTGAAACCTAGTCAAACAAGTCGATTATTAAATATGTGCAAATATAAAGAGTAATTTCTATTAGACTATACCTACTTCAAATCAAAGTTGTAATAATGGAGGCATTATCGCACTAGTATTATAAAATACAACTGTTAGTTCGAGCGTCGTGTTAAAAGCTAGTTTTAGTTTCAGCTGTCTGAAAATGCTATTTTTCTGACCAAGTAAGAATTCATTGTTTATAATTTTACAAGTCATTTGGAATAAGAGAGAGAGGGGGAGAGAGGGAGAGAGAGGGGGAGAGAGGGGTAGAGAGGGGGGAGAAGGGGGGAGAGAGGGGGAGAGGGGGAGAGAGGGGGGATAGAGGGGGGAGGGGAGAGAGGGGGGAGGGGAGAGGGGGAGAGGGAGAGAGAGACTCAAGTGTTATTTCTCCCAAGAATTAGCTTAGGATAGCCATTGGACAGAGAAATGGAAATAGAGAATGGGGGCAAACTAACTCGAATGGAGCAGTGGGTTATACTAGGGTTTTATAGACATTCTAATCCCCACCGAATAGAAAAGAAAAAATGCGCTAATACTTAAATGCATTAATAGTGATGTTTTACTGTAAACGATAATAACATCTGATGTGTAATATTCCACTAGTCCTCTATCACAACGATTTCATACTTTCTCTATAAGTACTATGTGCATAGTGTATAGAGAAGGTATTGTATTCCACCCAAAAATCCGATATCGACATTTCATCGGAAATAAAGGTTATGAGACCCCTTGATTCCAAAAAGGAAAAAGGCGTTCTTAGAAAAGTGACAGTGTGTCTGTGAACAGCATAGCTCAAAAACGAAAATCCATTAAATACCAAAATTGGAATTTAAATTGTGTATCTACCAAGAATGCGATACAAAGATTTTCAAGAAAATCCCCCACCTCAGCTACCGTTTACTCAAAAACATTTTCAACAGTTTTGATTTTCTCAAAAATGGCTCTAACGATTTTAATTGAAATTTCGTAAACTAAAGATATTTAAATGAGAAATAAAAGTTATATTTTGAATTTTCTGGGAATAGCCTCTGGAGACATCTTTATTCTGGATACATTTTGCTGAATTTTGCAAAACTGTAAATCTTAGAGATAACTTACAACAACAAAACGTATAGATCTCGTTAAAACACACAATTTGTCAATTTTTGTTGTGTTTTTTGTATAGCTGACTGTTTCTGTGATACTCCTTGGTATTGGTTTAAGCTTTAAAATATAGTTGAACCTGATTTTTGCGTATATCAAGGGAACGAGGGAAGATTACTTGTAGTTCAGAATTACTTACAACTGAGATTTGATAATGCATCATTAATATTAAACAAAAAAAAAAAAAAAAAAAAAGGGCAATACAGTGGGTCTACATGTGCAAAATTTTACAAACAAAAAAGATACGTACGGAGAAAGCATTATTTTGGCTAAATCTACTGTTTTTGCTTTCAGCATGTCACCACTGATTGGTAGAACGGCAGCCCGTTTCTGCTGGAACCACGTGAAAAGTGCCATTTCCAAATCAGCATATCCCCCTTCCTGCTGTCGGCTGCGTTTTGTTGACTTGGCACCCAATTTTAAAAAATCATCCAAAATAACATTTTTGTTACTGATAACTGTACACAGCGTGGAGTAAGCAATTCCGGTTTTGGTTTTGTGTGGATTAAGCTCTATCTCTCGTATGAATTTCACTTTGTGATCTAGCGTATAACATGTCCTTTTTCTGTTCTTCATGGCTGATTAAAAGTAACTGAGAACTGAAAGACAAACAGCTGGTTAACAATAAACACCAGATACCGAACAGTTTTATCCTTACTTCTCGTTTGTTGCTGCATTGTGGCGCTTTACTAGCAAACGTATTACTGTATTTTATTTCCGAGGCCGAAAGCCACCAGCAAAACCAGCTTGCATCTTTGTAAACAGAGATAAGGAAAATACCCTCGAGTTTCTTTTAAGATAGTGTATACCGTATGCTCATTATAATTACGTTAAACTCAGTTGTATTTCACTGAAATTTAATACGTATAACAGCGAATTACTTATAAATGCATTACGTATAAATAAGGTTCTGCTATAAGGTTTCTAAATTACATTTTGCCGGGACCTACGAAAATTTACGTATAAATGCGAATTACTTACAACTGAATACGTATAAAATAGATTCAACTGTATACTTTTCTCATAAGGGAATTTGTCAACTTCTAACCATACAAACAAAGGGATTTCAATCACATAGCAAGAAAAAAATTGACTATTGCTTTAATCTATGGTTCTTTCTTATTTCCTTTCTATTTACAAGGATGCAAGTAGTAAGAACATTTCTGCTAATTTTATCGCTATTAATATGAAGTAGATAGAATGCTAAGCTTTTTAACAACAATTTGTTGCATAGATGTAGAGAAAGTTATGTGAATGAGTCACATTAGATTTTTTGGTGTAATTTCTACAAAATATTTTTACAAAGGATTCTTTTTCTGTCTATTTCATGCTAATCAAGATATCTAATCATGTGCAGAAATAGTTAAATTCGCTGTAGGTACAAGAACACTAGAGTAATTCTAATCGCTGCTCATCTTTAAAAGCCTGGAATTTATACTTCTGGATGAAAAACAACTGAATAACTAGAGCATTTAAAAATGACAATAACAACGGATAAATCAGAAATGGCTGATTTCAAAAAAACATTTATTCAGATAAATCGCATTTAAAAAATGTTGTGTAGTGAATTTTTGTCTTTCGCTTATGGTTTAAATATCATACAGTAAGATACAAAATTCATCCAGAATGAAGAGGGCTTAGGAGGTTATTTTATGAAAATTTAAGATATACATTTGAATTGTCATGTGAATATATTAAATGTGTGTGTGTGGTGTGTGTATTAAATTTTATATATATACAGGATGTTTCAAAAATACGGGGCATAATTTCAGGTATGTATTTCCCACATGAAGACAATCAAAATAGTTCATTATAACATGTGTCCGGAAATGCTTCATTTCCGAGTTATGGCCTTTACAACATTGAAAGTCCCACCTGTAGACAATCAAAATAGTTCATGTCCGGAAATGTTTCATTTCCGAGTTATGGCCTTCACAACATTGGAATTCACTGGAACGTTTTTCTTTCCGCAGGTCTTTGCCGTCAAAGGAGACATTAGGAGGGCGCTCATTCATTCTGAGGAAGGTTACATTCAGTGTTCTTTAGGCGTTAAGACTGTGCGACATGTATTCAAATCAAGAGCTGGCAGAGATACACTTCATGTACGGTAAGGCGGACGGCAATGCTGCGCTGGCTCGTCGTTTGTACCAGGAGAGGTACCCACAGCGACAATGTCCAGATCGGAAGACATTTGTACGTCTCCATTCCCGTCTGTGCGAGTATGGAACATTCACCTCTCCTGGTTTGGGAAGGGGACGACCAAAATCTACAACTCCAAAAGTGCAGGAGGAGATTCTGGAGGCTGTGGACAGGACTCCTTCTATCAGCACACGACGGTTAGCGTTGCAAATCAATGTTCCTCATACGACTGTCTGGAGACTGTTGAACGAGTATCAATTGTATCCTTATCCCTTAACTTTTCTGCTGTCGTATTATTTACAGATGAAGCACAGTTCACAAGAGATGGCATAACAAATTTCCACAATCAGCATGTATGGTCGCATGAAAACCCACGTGCAACTGTTGTATCTCATCACCAGGTGCGGTTCTCCCTCAACATGTGGGCCGGTATCATTGGTGATCGATTAGTTGGACCCCATGTACTTGTAAACAGACTTACGGGGCAGGCGTACACAAACTTTCTGGAAAACACCATACCTGACGTTTTCGAAGACACTCCACTAATCAATCATCAACACATTCACTTCTTGCATGATGGCGCTCCTGCACACTTCAGTCTTACGGCTCGCCGGTACTTGGATCGAAGGTTTCCTGATCGCTCACCTGATCTGAACCCCCTCGATTTCAATTGTGGGGCCATTTAAAATCATTGGTTTATTCGTCTCCGGTGCCGGATTTGGAATCCCTTCGGAATCGAATTGTGGCAAGTTGTGAGGACATACGCAATACTCCTGGAGTTTGGGATCGTGTTCGCAGGTCAATGAGACATCGGTGTGAGGTCTGTATTCAAGCAGGAGGTGGACATTTTGAACATCTTCTGTAATGACAACAACCTGCGGAAAGAAAAACGTTCCAGTGAATTTCAATGTTGTGAAGGCCATAACTCGGAAATGAAGCATTTCCGGACACATGTTATAATGAACTAATTTGATTGTCTACATGTGGGAAATACATACCTGAAATTATGCCCCGTATTTTTGAAACACCGTGTATATATAATCTAATCAAAATTGCTGGTTGCATTTTGGGAAGATAAAAAAAAAATGTCGATAGTATTTTCGATATGAAGGATGGTTGGTGAGGAGATTTTCTTGAAAATCTTTATTCACACATTTGAAAGATTTATGTGAATTATACAGCAAGTTGGATATTTATATGAATTTTCGTTTTTATGTAATGCTTTTGGCGTATATACACACACACATACTCACACACGCACACACAAACGCACACGAACACAGAGACGGACAGTCAAACTAACAGTCATACGGATGGATCTTTTGATAAAATGCCTTTTTCTGGGTCCAGAATGCCTCAGAACTTGTATTTTCGAAGAAGTCTCGATAAATGTGGATGGGATACAACACCACCTTTGCTTTGTGCAAGTGTGTACTAGAGAAAACAAACATGAAGTTCTGGGCACTCGCAACACGTTTCCAAGGAATATGAATCCTCTAAGATTTATCTCTGTCTTCCACGAACTGACTTGCACGTGTTGCTATCTCGTCTCTATGCTTTACATGCCGCTCGCTGCAGATGGGCAATTTCTCTGGAGCGATGGGATGTCAGAAGGATAAAGTAGAAATAAAACCACAGGGTGTCTACCTGAAGAAAGCTGTCACAACAAGGGGTACATTATTACATTACATCGTGTGATCAGATAATAACCTATTGTTCTGTTGTACAGTTTCTAATTGTCTACATCAGCTTCACTCAGCAGTAGTGCTGTGTGCGTCAGTAGAGCATTAGGTTTCACTCAGAGTCATAACTTATTGTGAGCAAAATTGTGTATTAACCCCAAGGTCCGCAGTCATGAACATATGTTAGGCATTGATTCCTTCATAGACTCGAATCTCGCATTTCTTTGTTTCGTATACGGATAATTAGATGAACCAACCGCTGTGTTAGGTGAACATACTGAGCGGGAAGGCTCGGGCGTTTTTCGTCTGTCGGGAGCTCCGGGATTCGATCCCCATGGCCGGCCTAGCTAATGTATGAAAAAGCGGTCAAAAGGAATGTAGCGAAATAAACAGTCAAAGGATTGTTTTATACCCGAGATAGACTGATTGATATGTAAGGAAATTGGAGATGTGAAAAAAGTGGCCAAGTATTGTACACTGCATGTCAGGTAGCACGTAAGGCAGAAAGCAATTCTAGGAAGTCGAAAAATACTTAGAAAATGGCGAGATGTCCTGCTTAAAAGCAATTGCCTACATTCAAAAGCTAGATTAATGTCTTCAGGTATCCAATATGCTACCTATATAGCTAGATATTTTAGTTAAAAACCAAATGCAAATAAAAAAATAATAAAATAAAATATAAAATAAAATTAAATTAAACAAAAAAATCTGCATAAAAAGAAACGACAAAACATATAAATAAAAATGACAGAGCCTATAAAGCTGGTTTTAAACACGCCAAAGCGGTAAATAATATTATATCAATTTGCCAATTCAAAGCCTGGAACAAGTATGACAGGAATCAGAATTTATAATCGAGGCACTTTTCAGTAGGATTTAGGCCTCTGTCTTACTTTAGCTATTGTAATGAATACTGAAAGACAGCATTATTAGTAAAGTGAATGAGATTACATCCCTCTTCATGTACCTGTTCTAGAAAGGTTGACCGTTTTTTTCACTGATCACTTTTTTCGCGAAACGGACCTGACCCATGGGGCTTTTTAGGGAGTTTCCCCGGGTGGCCAGGCTAATGTTGGGTAGGATTCTTCCATCCTACGAATTTCCAGTCTCTTCATGTCGTTTGCATTGTCATTTCATCCCGTTGGTCCCTTTCAAAGTTGGAAGTATCGGCTATGGTTCTCGGTGCGGCGTGGCAGGTAAAAGGATGCTCCTAGTGATTCTCTCATTCTGAAACTTTGGCTGGTAGCCGAGTTGAGGACCAACCTTGGTGGGAATGTTCAATCCTGTGTCTCCTGTCTGCCTGGCCGACTTTAGAGGAAACTATAAGGATCTTGTCATTGTGTCGCCCCTCCTGGTTCAAGCCACCCGATGAATCCTCTCACCTCATCCTTTCCTTCTGAGATGCCCTCTCGTGAAACATGGATAAAAAAACCTACATTGATTTGGTGCCGAATTCTTTCCTAGGTGAGTAAACGGAAGAGATTTGCTACATTTAGAAATATTCCATTTTAAATTAAGTTGTAATAGACTTTTAATCGTTAGTAGTTTGTTAGTACTTTGTATATACCCCTGTGATGGCTGCCTTGTTTTCTGTTGGAGTTAGCACATGCTTCTGTCCTTTGCTCATTGTGCGTGCATTGTAAGCCAAGTCCTGAAGGTCCTAGCTCTGAACATAACATCTAATCCTTGAAAGAATAAGAATTTATCATTCAAAATATTAATTTTTGTTCCCGTAGACACTTATGTGGCTTCTGCCACTTCGCGAATTTATTCGATGATTAGTTGTAAATGATTTCCTAGGTAACCACATCCACCGGGTGTCCTCGTCGCTTATTAAAAACGTATATTCAACCACGTTTGAAACCGGAAGCAATGTATCTAACCAATATATCATAAAGGACATAAACAGTATCCATTTCGCTTTTATCTCCTTGCAAGTGTTTCCACCCAAAGTTATAAGCGAAACAACACTGCACATTTTCCATTTTAGCGAAAACCGGTTGAATGAGTAAATGAAATGTCTGTCAAATTCAATGTCACCAAATTTGTTTCGGCAACGTGAAACAAGTGACAGTACACGACGGTAGCACCAACTTACCTTAGCTTCTATTTCAAACACAGGTAGTTATTGAACCGTCCTCGCATTCTCTGTAGCAAACTAGGGGAATATAGTGGACTTAAAGCATTAATAAATCTTGTAATGGCAGGTCGATATGCGAGTCCTTTTATTTTCTGTAGCGTTTAACGCCCGCTTTTACTACACACGCTGATGATACATGACATGAAGATGGAGTACCGGTGGAATGCAATGGCGGGAGAAGCCGGAGAACTTGGAGAAAACCCGCCTCAGCGACGCTTTCTCCACCGCAAATCCAATATGCGATCGCCTAGGATCGAACCCGGGCCGCCTTGATGACAGGCGGGTGGTGTAACCACTCGGTCTCGGCGCAGTCCTGTGATGGCTTTGAAATTCTATTCTCTTTGACAAGAGAGAATGAGAGAGAAAATAAACGAAAAAAGCGAATGACGACTTTCCATTTGAAAAAGTAAAGCATTTGAAAATTCAGATCAATAATAAAACATATTCAGGAAACTTTTATCTCATTAAAAGAAAAAGACATAATCATGCACTTCAACAAGATCTACATTGTGTAGCCTCTTATGGCTTACCAGTTACGCAAAAGGCATTCAGAATGAAAAGAGCTATATAGGCAAGTCCCAGAAAATTCAAAACATACATTTCATATGACATTAAAGCATTTTAAAAATATAGCATTTTAATTAACCTTAGAATAATTGTTGAGAAAAGGTAATTTTTAAAAAGTATTCAACATGAAGGTTGGTTTAGAGTGTGTGGATTTTAGGGCCTAAGTTTGGTATTTACTCGATATTTAATTGACTTTTCGTTTTCGAGTTGTACACACAAAAACACACTCGGCTGTTTTGCTAAAATGCTCATTTTGGGGGCTGAGGGGGTCTCAAAACATACGATGAAATCTCGATATTTAATTACTTTAGAGGAATACAATACTTCCTCTACTTACTATACTGAGAGAAAGTAAAAGGACCATGAACGGTTAATAGCCGTGTCATTGCTAAACTTTATTGACGTATGGACAGATTAGTTCTTTCTAGGTAACTTGTAAGAACAATAAAGCTGTCATTATCTGCTGCAGAGCGTATAGCATGCAGATTAACGGCGCAGAGGTGAGCCGCTCTCCGTATAAGGCAAGCAGTTGTGCTCAGCAGAGGCTCAGGACCTGCAAAATGGATAATTGAGTTATTATTTAGACAACTACGTATCGCATGATGCTAACGTTACCGGGCATTCTTTGTTGCAATTTTTCCAATACACGAGAGTTAATTTATCTGCGGTTATCTATACAAATAGACAGATATTATTATATCAGATTTGCGACCAGCATGAGCTCAACTTATTGCGAGAGATGTAATTGTAAATCCTCTTGGTGACAATATGCAAGGCTTTCCATGATGACGCTTGCGCATATTCAATAAAGACAGTGTGCTCCCGAAGGATTATGAAAAGAGAGAAAAAGATGCAATTTCTTGAACTACAACGTATTTTGAATGAGGCTTCTTTTGAAAATATTTTTTGTTGGAAGAAAGCAAAGGAAAAGAAATTCGCATTCTTGCAAACTACTTATTTTGTGAGTGGACTCTCAATAGTGTATACAATGGCGAAATTAACCCACATTTAATATTTTTCACGGACGAGATTTAGTTCCACTTTCGTGGATATGTGTGTACACAAAATAATCGTTATTAGAGTTCAGAGAAACCTAATATGGTGTATGGTTCGTCATTAGCGGAGAAAGAGTTATAGACTCAATTTTTTCGATTAATAGTTGACGCCCATACATACGTAAATACAATCTTGCCCCCTTTTCTTTTAGATAACTAACAGGCAGGGGGCGTAATTTTGCCTTTTATCAATAAGACTCTGCAACAGTCAATCTTTCGATGAAAACAGCTGAAAGCGTGTTTCAGAACGGAATTATTAGTAGGGATTTGTGGCTCCATCGGTCCCTCGACCTAACCCCCTGCGATTTTTATCTCTGAGGTAACCCAAAGCATAAAGTGCACAGGAACAAACCCCACACACCCTGGAAAAATTAAAACAAAATATCTGCCAAGAAATTGCTAACATTTCTCAACGTGAACTATGGTGCGTGATGAAAGTTTCCCAAAGATGTTTCAAAAATGTATGGTGGCCAGTTTCAGCATCTCCTTTCATACAGCTGGTAACTAAAGCCTTTAAAAGTAGTTTTAAAAATGTTGCATGTTTCATCCGCGCCTTTCTACTCGTATGAAAGCGGCAGACGGCAGCGAGCGCCGAGAGTGCGGGCAGACAAAACACTGCGCATCCAGTTCGTACGTTTTTGGATCACCCGGTACAATAAGGTTTGAGTACCGCTTGGGTGCTACATCTGCATAGCTCCCTGGCTGCTAGCGAGTTTAGCCCTTTGGTTTATGCTACCTGATCACCTTTGTCTGTTCTCTCCCTCTCTTCCTTTTTCTTTATACATTTTTCTTGTGCGTTTCCTAAATATTTCCTATATTTCTTTAATCCCTCTCTATGCCCTGATATTCAACATTTTTATGCTACTATCTCCCCTGGCAAATTATACTATTTTTGTTCCAAAATTTCTGTTCTCCAATTTCTTCAAATTTTCTCTTTACATTCAGTTAAACAGTGAGCAATTCCGTCTTTATCCCCGCAAAAAACATAACGTTATATTTCGTTGCCCCTCACCCCCTTTTTATTAGATAAATTGGCCTCCAGGCTTAACCCACTTGACCATCAGGAGAATAAAATGACATATAATACAGAAACGCACAACTCTAAACATTCATGCCCATAGCAGTATTCGAACTCGCGACCATTTCGTGGCAGAACGTCACCCCTTTCATAAGTATTACTCCTGTCCTCATCCACATTAATCCTTCCCTCTCTTGTTTATTACTATATCTACATACCCCTCCCTTCACTATTCTTTATTTTAGGTATAAACAAAGAAATTCTTTATTTTCTACTTCACCCGAAATTTCCTGTTTCTCATTGATTTAAAGAATTATTTTTCATTTTCTTCCCCATCCTCTATATTTCTCCTATTAGAAATATGGGGGTGGGAACTAACAGGGAATCTGGATCAAGTGAGGACCCAATTTTTGAAAGGAACTCTGGGTGTAGGGAGGGGTACGGCAAACTGCGGAATAATGAGGGAATTCGGGGCACATAGTGAAACGATAGAGTGCAAAATCAGAGCAGTTAAATATTGGCTGAGAATCGTTCACGGAAACCAATCTCTAATTAGGGCAGTCTGCTACCGTGAACAGTTGCGAATGGAAGGAAATTCGACGTGGGCATCAAAATTAAAGAAAGGGTTGGAAACCATTGGGATGGGAGACATTTGGATGGCGGGACAGGAAAACAGGCGAAGTATTTGGAGAAAAATTAAGAACCGCCTCTGTGATATTGACAGACAGCAAATAAATGCGCAATGCACAGAGAAGGTGTCATTAGAAGTACAGTCTGGGCTGAAATCGGAGTGGGGTATGGAGCAATACATCAAAACAGGTACCAACCTCATTAGAGAGGGGCTCGCGTGGATTAGACTAGGAGCATGGAGGAGCACGAAAATTTCTGACGAGAATGGTACGAGAATCTGTCCCATTTGCGAGGAGGAAGAGTCGTGGACTCACATCTTGGCAAGATGTAGGGGTACGGAGGAATGGCGGGAAAAATATTTGCCGCGATTTTTTACCACTGCGAATGTAGGGCTAGAAGCATGTTGGACGCTACTGGCAGGCACGGAGAACATGGACGGGCTAGGTAAATTTATACTTAAGGCAAGACAGCTGAGATCTGAGGAGGCTGCCAATAGAGAAGGGGGGGGATAAGATCAACTAAACAAAAGTGACTACATTGTTCTACATATATATATATATATATATATATATATTATGTCATACTTAGGTCACTGTTGTGTTATGATTTTATATATGTTGTATATATTATGTGTATATATGTCTTTTAAGTGTAATTTTCTATTATAAGAGGGTGCATTTATGAAGGTGTACTTTGTGCTGTAAATTTAAATTGCTATATTTGAATATCCTTGTATTTTTATTTTCGGGTTCACTCTTAATTCTTTATTGTTGTTTAATAATGCTTTGGACTGTGTATTTCCTTTGTCTTTGTTTTCGTGTTTACTCTTTTAATTCTTTGTTGTTGTTGTTGTTTTAATATTGCTTGTAATATGTATTACAAAAGCACGTACGGTCTGTGGACCCGTGCGATTGTTGAAATTCTATGTATGATATTGCCATGTCAATAAATACACTTATTCATTCATATTTCTCCTATTTCTCTAGCTGCTCACACCAGCTGTTCTCGTTTTTAATTATCTTGAGAAGTTTCATATATAATTTTATCAGATATTTGTCTTCAATCTTTATACAGCTATGCATATATTTCAATACTCTCAGGAACACGCCACTTGTTCCTGAACATCCTAATTCTACCATAACTACCCCTTTTGGTGATGCTTTGCTTAGCCCTAAAGTTTCTTTATTTCAATGTATTTTCCTTTCAAATACCACTTCTCTTCCTGCTGTAATCTGATTCATTTTCTGAACAGCACTATGTTAAATTTGTTAATGTATATTTTTATCTTTCTTTCTGCGCAGAATGTTTGAATTTCGTTTTATTGCTCTCTGCAGCGTTATTGCTGTGAACGCTCCCACCATTAAGACATTCGCGTAAAGTAATTCTGGTATTTCATCATTCATCAAGATTGGATGTCATTTCAGTCTCTCACATTTTACAGTTATCGCGGCGCTACCTCGCTCTATTTCTCTCACCTTTGGTACAACAGCTTCATACTATTTTAACTTGTTGTTTCAACTGTGTCAATCAAGTAAATAAATTTGATTTTTAAGTATACCTCATTGCAATCAATAATTAAAATAGTGATTTCTAAATAATTACACGTGTCAAAAACTTTTCTTGCTCCTCAGCATCAGCAAATACCATTTTCAGATTCAAAAGCAGAATTTTATTTTATAAATGCTAACAAGAAAGTAAAAGTCGAAGTATAAATACTCAAGTTTTAAACCAGTTATTTATATGATACATAACTTTAATATTGTTAATGTACATTAGGAGCCTTAAATCTCCCAGGTTTACCTGCATTTGTTAAAAATATTAATATTGGTACACATAGAATCGTAGTTTGCAGAGATCGTAATACGAATTTTTAAGTGAATCGATTGTTGCCGAGGTCGTCAAGTCACGAACTCGTGATCTGAAGATCTAAGATTCAAAACCTGCCAGGTCATCCCCTCTGAGTTTTTCTTTCCAGATGGGGGACTTCCAACCGAAACATTTCCTCCCCAAATTTTCTTTCCCAATTCTTGTATCATGAATGTCTACCTAAGGTGGTGCCGTATTTTGTAAAAAAGGTGTTATAACTACAAAATAATCTGAAGTCAATCCAAAGAATTGGCCAGCGGGCATGTAGTCCCCTGGGATAGTGTGATTCACACAAGGATCGCAACCTTTTCTTAAAACTCCTTCACCTCTCCCCTTACACCTTCATATTGGTTACGTTTTCTTGCCCAGGCGGAAATATAGTGGTCCACGTTAAAGAACCCATTCTATCCATAGATGTATTAGCTTTCGTTTCTGTCCATTCAGCGACTGGCTACTTAAGAAGTTTATTGGGAATGATGATGATGATGACGATGATAATGAGGAACAACTTACTTCAAGATTTTGGCTAATGTTTTTTCATCACAACAGATATTGTCTCTATCTTTCCTATCGCCTACCTCTACTTTCTCTATCAGCCGTTTGTCAGTATTATGTCAATATCTCACTATTAATTTTGAAAACCTCTTTTTCTAAAGTTTTACATGCTTCTTCCAATTATATCTGCTTGCATTTAATACATATCTAATTCTCTTCTAGGACCTCAGCAATCAGATGGGAAAGAATACAAAAACCTGCAGACACACATACACGTGGTTTTTCATAATGCTCGTGCAATTCAAATAAAAACAGCACAACACTGAACTGTTGCAAATTATGGAAAATTTAAATGCGCTGTTTGTTACTGAGTTACATGAGTCGTATTTGGAATGATACATTTTATAAGTGATCACTTTTTACACCCAAGACACCAAACAGCTTTAGGTAGTAGAACATTTTCTGTTGAACTTTAGAAAACAATATAAACGAATTGCTCGTACTGATTTATTTCCATTAGTGTGCTAGAAAAAACATTTTCTTTGTGTTAATACCAACTCTTTGAATTATTTCAATTAGAGTCATACAAAACATTTCTGGTAAATAAACCAGGCAATATGTAAAGTCAGACTAAAATATGCAATGCCATAGTCGGGAAGATCCACGGTTCAAATCTCGGCTATCGCGTTGAATCGAGTCCGACTACCTTTACAACCCATGTCCTTCACACGGCTTGTGTAAAAAAACAATTCCCATAAATTTACCTAATTGTTGACTAAACTTTACAGTCGGGGCTTAAAGTACTTATACGTTGTAAGTCGTCATTGGTTTAAGTATGTCATCTCAAAATAAATTTGGATTCTCCTAGAGGTTTACCGGAAAATATCCGAGGTGTTCCAGTATACATGGCTTTCCCTACCCGTTCTGCCATCGAACTATTGCTACAAAACATTATTCTTCTATCTCCTTCATGCTAATGAGAAACATTGGTAAAAGTGCTCTTGTTACTTAGTTTCTTATAAATAGAAGGGACACAAGGAAAAGAACTAAGGTAAACGATAGCCAAATCATTTAAAAGTATAGCGATTGACTTTGAAATTCGGTTCTCTTTGAATGGCCAGAAGTAAATAAATGAAGAAACGGATGCTAACTTCTTATATGAGAGAAGTATAAGTATGCTAAAATTGAAAGCAAAGGCAAGGAATATTTCGGAAATAGTTAACTCTTAAAGAAAATGTTTTAAGACAAATTCTGCGCTTTACCAAGATCTACATTTTTATGTAGTAAGCTTTTATCCATCTCTTAGGTTTACCAGTTATACAAAAGTCATTCAGAATGAAGAGGACTTCAGATTCTATTCATAGAAAATTAAAAAAAATGTTTTTATTTGTCATATAAGTGTATTTACCTTGCCGTTTTAATCAAAATTGTTGAGCCATCTTCAAGAAAATTAAAATGTTTGACTTTTTTCATGTAAAGGATAATTTGGAATTGGTAGTTTCATGTAAATCTTCGTGTTGCATCCTTGGAAGATGCTTAACTCAAATATAAAATTTGGCATTTCACAAAATTTTAATTTTTCAGTTTTTCTGTTCTCTCTCTTTCTCTCTCTCTCTCTCTCTCTCTCTCTCTCTCACACACACACACAGAAAAATATTTTTTCTAGGAATCTGAATTGTTCCATTCAGATTACTTTTTGTAGCTGTATCACAGCAAATTTTCCTTCCAAAAGAGTATTCTTTTATCTAATCTACATAATGCTAATGGAGATAAACATTAGCATATTTGGTTTTATTACTTGCTTCCTTGTAAACAGAAGGTGAATAAGGAAATTCACTAGACTTAAGTGATTATCAAAAGGTTATTACTCCGTGAAATATTTTAAATTCGGTTCTGTTTTCAGTCGCTGGGAGCAAAACAAAAGAGAAAGAGATGAAACGAAAGTTGACATCCCGCTTGAGAAAGGTTTTTAAAATTGAAACAAATAACAAGGGATATCTCGGTATCGGTTAACTCTACAAAAATGTATATGATATAAATTGTGTTGAATGAGATCTATACCTTTTATATACTAAGCTTTTTGTCTGTCTCTTACGGCTTACGAGTTATATAAAGGCCATAAAAATGAAGAGGTCTTCCTTCAGAGGCTATTTCCATAAAATTAAAGATATATAATTCATTGACAAGTCTTAAACATATGGAATTTTAATCAAACGCGATAGAGCCTTTTTGAGAAAATAGAAAATGTCTAAAAATGTTTCATGTAAATAGTAGTTGGCGGTGGTGTTATTTTCTTGGAAATCTTCATTTGATATCCTTGGAAGGTGCTGAGCTGTACTGTGCACACACACGGGATTTTTCTAATCTATTTTTATTCATGGTGTCTCAAAACATGTATTTGTGGTGAAATGTTGGTACCTTCGCTATTTACTATGTACATTGTACATGCATGCTAGAGAAAGTAAACATACTTTTTATGGATACAGGAGACCCTAATACGTGAGTTTCTAGTATATCTAGGTGTCATATTTTTGGGTGGAATACAATATCTTCTCTACCTATGTACAGTGTATGAAATAGTGAAAGTGGAAATTCAAGTCAGTTGGGGAATTTAGGATATTTCCGCATGCTGCCATGGTATGTCAGTCGGAAAGAGCAACCAAGCGGAGTTCGTGAAATCCGTCATTCATAACCCGGCTATGGCATTGAATTGTTCAGCAAAGTTCTGTCTTTGTATTTCTTGTCTTACACATTGCTTGTGTGGAAAAAACAATAACTAAAACTAGGTAACAGTTTAATTAAATAAATAGCCAAACTGCAATTTTTTTTTCCAAATTAATGTTACTACTTTTAATAAATACTCATAAGGAAGCTTCAGTTTGAATAGTGCTACAATTGGTGGGAAGAAATTAATATACAGGCTCATACATAGTGTCTTATTTTACAAAGTGTTCCCAATTATTCAAATATAATAATAATAATAATAATAATAATAATAATAATAATTTACAAACGAAATACTTAATTATCCTAGTTTCCTGTCCGAGGTAATTTCCTTGTTCATGTACCCATTTTTCTTCAAAAACTCTGACTGTCGTCACTGCGTATCAATAATGTCTCTTAATTGTAAAATATTTAAATATTTTGTTTGTGAGCTACGCTTTCAATTGTCGTGATCATATCAGCGTTGCCTGTGTGCCGGACATGGGCCGTTTCAGTCAACTGAAAATTCATGCTTTTGGGCCAAAGTTTTCATTTTTGTTACTATTAGAAAAATAATCTTGGTTTCTTTCCCTATTTTATTACTCTGTGGCAGTTAAAAATGAGAGTGCGCTTCATTTTTAGAGGTGAGTGCATCTCTTTAAATTGCATTTTCTCCGCTTCTCTAAACTATGTTTTTCTTCCATGAAAAGCTCTCTTGCAGAACAATTTTGACAAATTCTTATTGAATATAGAATATAAGGTCTTTAGGGCCGTTGTTTTATAATTTGTGAGTTTTTGGATAAGAATTTGTTGAGATTTACAAAGAGCAAGTTTTTAAAATATAATTTTTATTTGAAAATTAAACATTTAAAATACAGGAAAACCTGTAGCAATTTCATTATAACGCAAAATCCAGATCAAATATTATTTACACATAAATTAATAACGGGCTTAAGAATTTTGTGAATGAAACACGAAAACTCTTTCACAAGGAGCATTTTGTGCCGAACATTTAAATTCTTAGTTTAAAAACTAATAAAGAGGATAATTATTAAAATATATAGCTGAAATGTTATAGATGAATCATTACGAGTAAGAGAAATAAATATACAACATTTAAAATCTCTATATTTCAAAAGATGCCTGTCCCTTTAAGCACATTTAAAAACCATTGGTCTGGGCCGGGTTTGAACTCGTGAGCTTGGGATCTGAACCGAACCAAGGCACTTCGGTTCTCTTTACCATTGCTATAATATCAGCATTATGCAGTACGCCATTAATATGTGAGCAATATTCACATTGGCGAGTTTATTGTTGGATTCGTCAGAAGAAGTGCCAGTTTATACCTCTGCTTAGCAAAACAGGTTCTTGCCATTGCAATTCTCTGCAATGAGCGACCTACTTTCCAGGCTGTACAGCCACACTGTAGAACACCCTGTGTAGGTGCAGAATAGAACTACAACATCTTTTGGAGAGCCGGACGAAGGATCCACAGCGTCCGATTTCCGCTTGGAGAACTTCTAGAGTGACGTGTATTTTCCGGCAAAAGGGATAGCATCTCAGGGTTAACAGTTTATTTCTCGGCTCCTAAATATGTTCACAAAACTGACTTCTCTGAAATTCATTCCTTTTTATAGTGTTTGATGTCCACTTTTACTGCATGTGGCACTGCAGACGATGACACTGGTGATACATGAAATGAAGATGGAGAACTGGGGGAATGAAACATTTTTTAGTAAAAGGTCAGTGTGTGTATGTCTGTGTGTCTTTGGACAGCATAGCTAAAAAACAAAAAAAGTTCATTAAATACCAAACTTGGTATTTAAATTTAGTATTTCCCAAGGATGCGACACAAAGATTTTCAAGAAAATCCAGCCCCCTTAAACTACCCTCCACAAGGAAAAATTTTCAAAAAATTTGATTTTATCAAAAATGGCTCTAAGATTTTTATTAAAATTCCGCATTTTAAATGTATTTACGTCTCAAATAAAATGTATATCTTGAATTTTCTGGGAATAATCTTTGGAGACACTTTATTCTGGATGAATTTTGCCGAATTTTGTTTAACTGTTAAACCGTTAGAAATAGACCAAAACTTGCTACATAAAAACTGTAGACCTTACTAAAACACATAACTTAGTACGTTATTGTTTTTTTTTTTTTTTTTTTTTTTTTTTTTGTAGAGCTGATCCTTTCTGAAATATTTCTTTTTGTTGATTTCAGCTTTAAAATACTTTCTCATATGGGACTTTGTCAACTCTTGGCTATATAAACAAAGGAATTTCAATCAAATAGCTACAGCTTCTAAAAGATATGACTATCGCTTAAGCGTAGTGTACTCCCTTTTTTTCAACTTACAAGGAAGTAATAAAACCAAAGCTGCTAATGCATGAAGCAGATAGAAAAATTCATTTTAACAATAATTTGTTAGAAAGATGTAAAGAAAGTCATGTGAATGGAACACATCAGATTTGTATACTTACTAAACAACACAACAGTTGACTGATCTGTCGAGTGGTCACAGTTCAGTCTTCTCAACCCAGAGGTGCCGGACTCCATTCCTGACTGATGTAGGGAGGTTTATATTTTCTCTGCCGCCTACCTATAGTGTAAGAGGGAGTATTGTTATTTCACCGGAAATACATGTTTCAGGAAATATTTTTAATTTCTCTACATGTACTATATATAGTGTATAGAGAAAGTATTGTATTCCACCCAAAAATTCGATACCGAGATTCACTAGAAATACATGTTTTAGGACCCCCTGAATCAAAAAAAAGTATTTGCAGAAAAATGTCCATGTTTGTGTGTGTGTGTATGTGTATGTGTGCCTTTGGAAAACATAGCTCAAAAACGAATAGACCGTTAAATACTAAACTTGGTATTTAAGTTTGGTATTTTCCAGGGATGCGACAAGAAGAGTTTCAAGACAATCCCTCCGCCTCAAACTACCCTTTGTATGGAAACATTTTTGAAATTTTTAATTTTCTTAAAAAGGCTCTAATGTTTTTGATTAAAATCTCTTATATTTAAGATATTTACATGCCGAATAAAATTATATCTTGAATTTTCTGGGAATAGCCTCTAAATACTTCTTTATTCTGGATGATTTTTATTGAATTTTGCATAACTGGTAAACTGTAGGGGATAGACAAAAACTTGCTACCAAAACATGTACAGCATGATAAAACACATAATTTATGTCATATTTTTCGTGGGGTTGGCCGTATTCGAGATATCTCTTGTTATTGAGTTCAGTTTTAAAATACTTGAAACTTTTCTCACACAGGAACTTGTCAACGCTTGACTACACAAAGAAACGGAATTCAATGCCATCGCAACCACTTTTTAAAACATTTGATTGCCGGTTTAGCCTAGTGTATTTCCTTATTTTCCCTACTTATAAAGGAACTAAGTAACAAGACCGCTTCTGCTAATGTTTCAGTATCAAGTAGATAGAATAATGAGCTTATTAACAATAATAATTTGTTACAGAGATGTAGACAACGTCATGTGAATGGAGCACATTAGATTTTTATAAAAACATTCATGAGCGTATGTGTGTGTGTGTGTGTGTGTGAGAGAGAGAGAGAGAGAGAGAGAGAGAGAGAGAGAGAGAGAGAGAGAGAGAGAGAGAGAGAGAGAGAGAGAACAGATAACACAAAGTGAAATGTTGGATAAACACCAAACCTGATATTCAAGTCCAGGATCTTTAGACACAATAAGAAAAGTTTCAAAAGATTCAATCTCAATACCTATTCCATGGAAAACATTTCGATTTTTTTATTTTCTCAAAAATGGCTGTGTCGATTTTAATTACAACACCTTCTTATTATATATTTATATGGTAAATTAAATGTGCGTATTAAATTTTATAGGAAAGGCCTATGAAGTCCTTTCATTCCGAAGGACCTTTGAATAATCTTGTATAAGTCGTAAACGTTAATGATAAAAGAAAACATAATACATAAAAAAATGTTATGTGTTACATTCACATGACTTTCTCTAGCTGCTCTACAAACACATTTCATACAAATGATCTTCTTTCTAAACCATGCTAATAGAGATAAACATTAGCAGAATGTTCTTATTATTTAGTTCCTTAAAAGTAGAAGGGAACTAAAGGAATGCACTATGCTAAAGTGAAGTTAAACGCTTTAAAAGCTATCGTTAGGCGATTGTCACTGCAAATCCCCTCTTTACTTGGCCGGGAGTAGAGCAAAAGAAAAACGGACACTTCCTATCTGAGAAAAATATAAATACTTTACAACTGAAAAAATAACAAGGAATATCTAGAAAACGATAAGCCCCACGAAAAAATGTATATGGCATAAATTGGGTGTTTTAACAAGATCTACACTTTTTGTATAGTAAGTTTTTGTGTATCTCTTATGGTTTAGTAGTTATGCAAAATTCAGCAAAATTCATTCAGAATAAGCAGGCCTTTAGAAGCTATTCCCAGAAAATTCAAATTATACATTTTATTTGTGATGAAATTGCTTTAATATGTGGTATTTTAATCAAAATCGTTAGAGCCATTTTTAAGGAAAACAAAAATTTCAAAAATGTTTCCATGTAAAGGGTAATTAGTGGTGTGGGGATTTCCTTGAAAATCTTCGTGTCGTATCCTAGGAAGATACCAAACCTAAATACCAAGTTTGGTATTTAAAGGTCTTTCCATTTTTGAACTCTGCTGTCCACCGACACATACACGTACCGTTTTCTGAAAATGCTCTTTTTGGTTTCAGGGGATCCTAAAACATGGATTTCCTGTGAAATCTTAGTATCGAATATTTGGATGCAATACAATACCTTCTCTATCCACTATATACACTGTACATGCGGGACTAGATAAAGTAAAAATACAATCTCTTTAAAACACACAATTTATTTCAAATACATTTTTGTGGCATAAAATATTTCCCATATATTACCCGTTATTAATGGTTTTGATGTTTTCAACACTTTGGCATCCTTTTAGAGTTAGTGGCGAAATTCACTTGTTTAACTTAATGAGATTGAATAGAAACAGTATGGACTTTTGAGGCCTGCATATAGTGACGGTTTTTAAACATGTTATTGTCGCCATTTCCTTTGTGTTAATAAATAAATATGTAATGTAGTGGTTTATCTCTATTACGATGAGAAGACAGAAAAATAAAATTTAGTAAGACTAGTTTGTTCGTCCTCCAATAAATGATAGAAGGAGAGATAATCATGTGAATGCCATTTACTTTTTATTTTCTCGGCCACGTACGTATTAGGTAGATAAGCTATTGAGTATCACTCAAAATTTGATACCAAGATTTCACCAAAAACATGTTTTCACGACCCCTGAATCTAACAGGCATCTTTAGAAAGAGGTGTATGAGGATAGTATAACTCAAAAACGAAAAGTCGGACACATAACAAATAGGTTTCTGTATTTAGTATCTTTCAAAACTTCCACTAAGAATTTCAAGCACATCCTCTCACCTCGAAACACTCTCTACAGGGAACATTTGTTTATAATTTTTTTTATTTTAGCCAAAGTGGACCCTTTATTAAATACCTATATTTATAAGAAATATAAAACGTATAGCTTGACGTTTCTGGGAATAGCCTGTGAGAGCCACTTTTTTGGAAGGAATTTTGTATAATTGGTGTGTGCTAAGTAATATAGGTGTGTCTAAAGCATACAACTAATTAGCCATTTACGAGATTTCTGTTATTAAAGGTTCGAATAGTTCAATATTCAGTCGTGCTTTAAGAGTTCCATCGGTTTTCAGTTTCTCATCCTGGAAAACATATCAAATTTTAAGGTCAGTTCTTAAATATTTGACTGCTGCTATTCTTTTTGTATCTACTCTTTGAACTTTAAACCCCAGCAATTATTCAGTTATTTCTCGCAATGTTATAAACTTTTATGGCTTTGTCGTGACCAGTTATATGTAGATTACCTGTAACGAAATGTGTAATGCAGGTATTTGTACAAGCTTTTTTTCTTCATTTGCTTAAAGTAGAACAATAAACTTGTGCAAGGAATTTTGTATCAATTTTTTACTTTCTCTAGCCATATGTACACACAAACTAGCTAGTAAAGTTATTGTATTCCACATCTGTGGTTTGAGCCATAGACATTCAACTTTCAATAGAATGGTTTGCCAATGCTCTTCTCTTGACGCGTTTGCAAACTGTTTTTAAAATAAAAAATCTGATGTGCTCCATCATATGACTTTCTCCACCTCTCTGTAATAAATTATTGTTAATAAGCTTATTCTGCTATCTACTTTATACTAATCGAGATAAACATTAGCAGGAACGGTTTTATTACTTCGTTCCTTATAGATAGAAGGGAAATAAGGGGGATACACTAGGCTAAACCGACACTCAAAGGCTTTAAAATGTAGTTGCTATGGCATAGAAATCCAATTCTTTGCGAGGTCAGGTGTTGACAAGTTCCCATGTGAGAAAACTATTAAGTATTTTAAAACTGAAATCAATAGCAAGGAATATCTTAAAAACGACAAACTTAAACAAAAAACCACATATAACATAAATTGTATGTTTTAACGAGCTATACATTTTTTGTGTAGTAAGTTTTTGTCTCTCTCTTAGGGTTTACCAGTTATGCAATATTCTGCAAAATTCATTCAGAATAAAGATGTCTTCAGAGCCTATTTCCAGAAAATTCAAGATATATATTTTATTTGTCATGTAAATATATTTTATATACGATATTTTAATCAAAATTGTTTGAAGCATTTTTGAGAAAATTCAAACTTTCGGACATTTTTAATGTAAAGGGTAGTTAGGGTGGGGGATTTTCTTGAAAATCTTCGTGTCGCATCCTTGGAGACACTGAACCTAAATACTAAGTTTGGTATTTAACGGCATTTTCATTCTTGAACTATGCAGTCCACACACAGACACGGATCTTTTTCTAGAAATTCTTATATTTTTGATTCAAGGGTCCCAAAACATGTATTTCCGGTGAAATTTCGGTATCGAATTTTTGGGTACAATACAATACCTTCTCTATTCACTATGTACACTATATACGTGTAGAGAAAGTGATATACTGCATTTGAAAGCGGAGCTTATTCACAGTCTTTTGACATTCATTAGATTTTATAACAAATAATTTAGATTGAAATTAGAGAGCTCTAATGAAAGTACACTTCAAATAAAATTAAAGCAAAGGATTTACTTTCGGCCCCATAGGATTCGCAACTGCACGAATTACTGTCTGGCTGTGTGAAGCATGATCAAAGTGGTTTCACAGCAAAAGGCTTATTGAATCAAAGATACAAATTTGGCTCGTTGCACCCCCTCCCTCTCCCTCAGAAGAGCAGAGAACGCACATAAAGAGCCTAGATTCTGTACTTCATTAATCGAATTTCTCCAATAAAAATATTCAAGAGCTTATGAAAGGGAGTAAAGCGGCCCCTTTGAGAAGTGAAGGTTGATAATGTGTTGAATATATCATTGCTTATCTAACATGTCATTATTTACAGTCGCGCCACAAGTGTGAATACCAACACCTGCCATTATTACTCTTCCAATAGTTTCCAACGTAACCATAAATGTCAGAATCAATGAATACAAATCACCAGCATGGGATTCGGACTTGTAACGTTGTTAAGAAGATTGGAACTCAATCCTTGAGTAAGTCAGAACGCAGCGAATAACATATGAATATATATGTCAATTGCTGCCCAATGGAACAATTGAAAAAATAACATATATGCAGTGATGTGCATAAAACTTCCATTCCGCCAAGTCACAATTGGTTTTCCTCCTTTAGGTTTCGACCTTCAGATAACCAAACTTTGATTTCACTACCAATTCTGTAGTTTCTCTAGGTGACTGGCCCGGACAACAATTCAGGACATACAAATAAACCGATGAACGATGCTAAAATCGATGTTTAATGAATCGGTGGACTATTATTATTATTATTATTATTATTATTATTATTATTGTGATCATTAATTATTATTATCATTAATTATTATTATTATTAATTATTATTATATACGACTTCTGCTTCTTTGCTTTAGATTTCTTACAGGTTAAGGCTTAACAACAGCACGCAGCTCACGTGTCTGCTTAGCGGTGATATTTAGATGATTTGTCATTTAGGATTTTAGCCCTATGGATAAAGGATGATTAAAGAATAACAATATAATTCTTAAGGTTAACATAATTCTTAATAATATATAATATAAAAGGGTAGTTTAAAATAAAATATTGAGATTAATAAAATTGTTAAATTATATAATTTTTATATTATTATGAATTGAGTCACTTTCATACAGAGTAAAATTTTGTCCACAACGTAATGTTCTTAATATTCTGGAAGTTAGTATACCTATTTAAAACGATTCATTTAAAATTTATCGCGCTTAGATTCAGGAACATTGGTTATTCATCTTAAAACGACCAGCAACTCGCGCCAAACAAATCAGTTATTAACCTCCATTAAATAATCTTAATGGATTAATCTGGTGTCCTCGCCATACCCACGCATAGCCTGAGAGAAAGGATTTTACAGCTTACTACTAGACCACTGATGGGGGAACGGCACCGCATGTCACGTTAAACTGGATGAGAATAACATTTAGATAAGAGTCTTTAATTGTGATATTCGTTTCTCGGGTTTTGTTATATTGTATTCCTTTTGTTGCACCAAAATCTAATAAAGCTTGTTTTATCATTACTCCGCTACTAAGAACATAGAGAACTACCTTGTAAAATTACTTTTCGAATGATTTGGAGGAGGTAAAGTGCATAATTTGGAGGTAGACTTATACTCAAGTAACAGAAGTGGTCACGCTGGCAGAGGGTGGGGCTATTTACTTACATCATTCCCCTCAAAAACCGATCCATCAACCCCTCATACAGCTGCGTTCCACTGTACACCACATTTTACGCACATCAGTCTAAACTCATCACCCATATTTATCCTTTCTGGGTGTATGGCTTATTCACAACCAAATTCTTGGATCTAAGTTAGTGTTTTCTCCAAAATGCAATTGTTTTGTTGTTTGGAAACTGGAAGCAACACTATTTATATGCTTTAATTGAATAAAATAAAGCTCTTTGTACATTTTTAAAATTATCTTCGTTTGCTTTAAGAATTTCAGTATATCAGCGTACAATAGAACTATTTATTGTACTCGTTTATTCGCTTGTATGCTCCTTTTGTTTCTATTTTAGAAAAAATAATTCACATAAATATTCAAATTGAGCTACCTTATTTAACAGTTTATTTGTTTTAATTGCTTCAATTTGTATGTTTTGTAAGTTTATTTTCACTCTTGAGTTATATTTTAATGCTTTTTACAAATGTTTCGCAGGATGCCTATGAAACGTAATGGAAGCTGACGATTGTGACGATTTGTATTAGAATATTTATCCCTCAGTTCGTCTTAGACAGCATGGGGAGATAAAAGGGGTGAAATAACAAATAGAATAATGAGCTCCAAAATGTCTTTGAATATAAAATAAGAACATCTTAAGAAGCCGATACTAAGAATCCTTGATTTCATTCATTAAAAATCTGATGCACTCCATCACAACTTGCTCTAGCTGTTCCGTGAAGAAACCATACATACAAAAGATTCTCATAAAAGATTATTTTTTTATCTTTTTGTTCTTTTATCACGCTAATCGACATAAGCATTAGCAGAATTGCTCTTATTATTTGCTTCCTTGTAAATAGAAGAAAAATAATAGAAACTAGCCTTAAAGCGGTAGTCAAATCTTTTAAAAGCTGATCGCTATGTGAAACAATTGAGGTACGGATCGCTTTGCATGATCCTATTTAAGAAAAATTATGTATATAGTTTAAAACTGAAACCAATAAAAAGGATCTGTCAACTGTACAGAAACATATATATGACATAAATTATGTGCTTTTTTATCGAGATTACATCTTTCGTGTAGTAAGTTTTTGTTTATCTCTTACGGTTAAACCGTTCTGCAAAACTCATTCTGAATAAAGTCATCTTGAGATACTATTCCCAGAAAATTCAAAAGATATATTTTATTTGAGATATAATTACCTTTAATATACGTTATTTTAATCAAAATCGTTACAGCCATTTTTGAGAAAAACATTTTCAAAAAAAGGTCCCATATAAAGGGAGGTTTTTAACCGACTTTTCATTTTTGAGCTATGCTTTTACAGACACAGACACACACAAACATACGTATATACAGACATTCACGGACCTTTTTCTAAAAATGTTTTTTTCGAACTCAGGGGACCTCAAAACATATATGTCCGGGTAATCTCGGCAGAGAATTTTTGGGTGATACAATACCTTCTCTAGTTGTACGTACATAGGCTAGAGAAAGTAAAAAAAAACGTTTCTTAAATATGATTCAATAGATTTAGAACTATCGTTATTGCGCAAACATAATTTCACATTATCACCCCTATTACCATTACCCGTTACAGGTAATTAACATGAGTCATCACTACCATATTCGCAACTGTGAAATCATCGTTAATCTTTGGTGAACGGCTGTTTCATCTTCCGCAGCCTCTCCTACCAGATACCATTAAACTCTTAGTTCTAGAGAGGGACCATTATGCAGCACAAATTCTTCGGCAACAAATGAAGGCTCTGGAGAAAGGGATATTAACACGAAAAATGTAATGTTGAATATCATGCGACTTTCTCTTCCCATTAAAAGCTGTAGATCCATAGTTCGATTCCAGACACTGGGTGGTAAATTGATCGGCCTTATCCAAGCCTTCACCTCTGACTGGCTCATGAGGGGTATCCCCCTAGGCCCAACATGCTTCGGGGTCCATAGTCATCGTCATTTCATGCGACCGTCGCAGGCAATGGACCCCGCATGCTGGAGCGCACGCCTTAGTGGGTCCGTCATTTTTCGATTTGTGAGAGATGTGTTGAATCGGCTTGCGAGGGTGTGTCGGATCGGTTTATGAGGTGTGTGTTAAAAAAAATCTGATGTGTTCCATTCACATGACTTTCTCTATATCTCTGCAACACATTATTGTTAAAGAACACATGCTTCTATTTACTCCATGCTAATCGAGAAAAAAATATTTTCTTCCTTGTTAAGTAGAAGCAAAATAAGGGAGTACCAAAAGTTAAAGTAATAGTCAAAAGATTTAGAGGCCTTTCCCAGAAAATTCAAGATATACATTTTATTTGGCATGTAAATATCTTGAGTATAAGAGATTTTAATCAAAGCCGTTAGAGGCATTTTTGAGAAAACTAAAATGTTCGAAATTTTTTCCATGTAAAGGGTACTTTGGGTGGGGATATTTTCCTCAAAATCTTCGTGTCGCTATTTGGAAGATATTATACGTATATACCAAGTTTCGTATTTTTCCGATTTTTCGTTTTTTCGTTATCGTGTCCACAGAAACACGGACAGACTGACACACGGACAGACACACAACGTACACATGCAGACCTTTTTCTAGAACTACCTTCTTTTTGGTTTCAGGGGACCCTAAAACGTCTATTTCCGGTAAATCTCGGTATCGAATGGAATGCAATGCCGTAGTAAAAAGAAGTCAAAAGACTTATCCTACCAAAATTGTTAGGAGGAATGAGGTAACCCCGAAGGGCAGTGTCCATATGGGGAGCAAGGACAACCAATCAAACCAAACTATACCAACCCAACCCTAATGTATTATATATTTAGGTAACTTTAGCAAATAGAAAGAAAAACGTAACATTAGCCAGTGTGTGGTTTAGCGAGATGTATATTTTTGTGCATATATACATAAATACAAATTTGCATGGACCTCATAGTGTAGTACTTATACAAAATTGTAAAAATACATTTCAAATATACAATAATTTGCAAATTATTTGCAGAAAATCAGGATCTATTTTTATATTTTATTTTGGTTTATAAAATAATAAATCATTAAAAAAAAGAAATCCCATTATAAATGCAAAATCTATATCTAAGGAAGTGTTTGCAATTAATCATGTGGATAAATCGCTGTTTTTGTTGTTGTTTTTTTTAAGTTGTTAGTATTTAGAACAGAACGGTTTGAAATGTCAAGTGTGTTATTTTGTTTTTCGGAAGCTAATAAAAGTATATATAGTAATAAACATAAGTAATGGATTACATAATAACCTGATGTGTAAATATACACATCAGGTCTCATCTTCCTGTATATTATTATATGCTTGTAACAACATATTACAGAAATCATTTTTATGGATACTATGAACTCAAAGTAATTATACCGTTACAAATTATATTTATAGAATAACTATACAATAAATATAATGAGCGGGGAAAGTCGTATTATTGCACTTTTTATTTGAATACTTTCTCAAATGTTTTCTGCCTTTTTTTCTTCCACGAATTCACAGAGAGAATCAGCGTGGTCCAATTTTAGTGAGACCCTTGTCTTGTTAGGGCGTCTGCACCACCCGTTTACTTCAAGAGCGTTATTCCTTTGTCGAAAATCCTAGTTTTAGTGCCATGGAAACTCTCACTGATCCTCTCACGTCTGTTACAACAAAGTTGCTTTGTGAAGGGATCATGGGTTCCTCAAGAACGTAGATTTGCTTGCGCAGCTGACTTGTGTTTGTTCAGATGGAGTTTCACATGAAAAACAAAGACTTCACGCCGTGTATATCAGTTCCTGTGCGGAAAAACAGAGTTCATAAAATGTTACACTTTACGGAACTAGATCCCTGTGGCAAACTTGTACCGGAATTGGTTTGCAAGTAGACACTTTAGTCATTCTGACATTTTCGGAAAAACTCTACTCAGCTGTAGTTTTGATCCTCAAGATCTGCTGCCACTTTCAGATGTTTATAACTTCTAACGTTCATTCAGAATGACGATGACGGCCTTAATGCATTTCATGGTAAATGAGGTGAACTATTTTCGTTAAGGGCCGTTTATGCTTTGGTCTACGGTCAGAATGGAATCACAATACTTTATTCGCCACATACTACATCATGATGTTTCCTTCTTTTGGCACTGATTCAGTAGTCAACTGCCATTTGTAAGCCAACTTGGAGTGCGGTTTAACATTGTGATATTTCAATGCCACTAAAAACAATAGAAAGGTAAAGCAGCGCATTCTTCAATACTTGAGAAGAGGCATGGGCTACACTGTTTCATATGTAGATCGATAACTGGGATCGCGAGTTTTATAGTAAATTATCATTGCTGATGCAACTGGCAAGCCTAAAACACATTATTTTCTTTACACGTACTATGTACATAGTGTATAGAGAATGTATTGTATTGCACCCAAAAATTCAATACTGAGATTTCACAGGAAATACATGTTTTGGGTCCCCCTGAATCCAAAAAAAGCATTTTTGGAAAAAGGTCCGTTCATGTGTGTGGTGTTGGTATTTGAGTTTGGTATCTTCCAAGGATGCGACACGATTTCAAGAAAATTCCCCCACCCCAAAATACCCTTTACATGGAACTTTTTCCGAAAATTTTGATTTTATTAAAAATGGCTCCAACGTTTTTGATTAAAACAACGTATATTAAAGATATTTACCTGACAAATAAAATGTATATCTTGAATTTTCTGGGAATAGCCTCTGAAGACTACTTTATTCTGGATCAGTTTCATGGAATTTTGTATAACTGCTAAACCGTAGGAGATGGACAAAAACTTACCACACAAAAAATGTATAGCACATTAAAACACACAATTTATGTTTTATATATTTTTGCGCGGAGTTGATCGTTTTTTAGATATTCCTTGTTTTTGATTTCAGCTTTGAAAAGCTTGTATTTTTCTCATACAGGAATTTGTCAATTCCTGTCCTTACAAACAAAGGAACTTCAGTCACATAGTAACCAGCTTTTGACTATCACTTTAACCTATGGTACTACCTTATTTCAATTTTACACACCAGGAAGCAAGTAATAAGACTATTTCTGCTAATTTTTTCTCGATTAGCATGAAGTAAATGGAAGTACAAGTTTTTTAACAATAATTTGTTGCAGAGATGTGGAGAAAGTAATGTCAATGGAACACATCAGATTTTTATTAAAGGAAAATCTTTTCATGTCATACTATGCCCAGATTATGAATGTTTTTAATGCCGGCATGTTGCCATAGTAGCTCAGCGGTAGAGCAACTGGCTGGAGTCCAGGAGATCCGTGGTTCAAATCCCGGCTATGGCATTACATTTTTCAGTCTGACTCTACCTATCCTACTCCTGTCCTACAGACATCTTGTGTGAAAAAAATCAAATCAATACTATTTGAGCATAATTGTTGGCTATACTATGAATCCTGGGACTTAAAGCACTTACGACATTGTAAGTCGCCATAGAGATATGTCACCTCAATATAATTTGAGACCATCTTGTGGTTTGCCGGGAAACATGCGGGTCAGTTGAGAAATTTAATGCTAGGCCGTCATGTTGCCATGACAGAGCAGTGGTAGAACAACCGCCTAGAGACCAGGAGATCCGTGGTTCAAATCCCGGCTATGGCATTGAATTTTTCAGTCTCAATCTACCTATCCAACTCCTGCCCTACACACGGCTTGTGTGAAAAAAACAACAATTAAATCAATATAATTCATATAGGCTATGTTTATGAGCCAAAGAGAAACGAATGTAATTATCAAGATAGGTGACTTTTAGGGTTATTTTAATTTATTGATTTTTTCATCCAGTAAACGCTCCTGTTAATAACGCTCTCTCGTTCATTACGTCCTTAAATGGACTCCTGCAATTTTCATGTGATCTGTATATACACCTATCTTTGAATCGTACTTAAGTGGGGGCTTAAGCTACAATGAGTTTTACAATACGTAGTTTGGTTTAAGTCGTACTGAACTTAGTGCCGAATAAATGCAAATTATTTTAACATATATGCACACTAGAACTCTATATAGAATGTTTTGAACGTGAAGCATTCTTACGTATGGAATGACCGGGAGTTCTAAGTGAGATTTCGATTATACAGTGGCTATGATGCTGCCAGAAAGTATTCATGTACTTATGTATAAAGTACTTATAATCAAATGAACACAAAATGGACGGGTAAATAAAACGTTATCGTATATTTGGTCGCACTCACTGTCGTCGCATTACTTTGTAATTTAGTTACAAAGCTTTGTTACAAGCAATGGTTCTCTAAACATTGAGGTTATAATATATAAGTGACAGAATGCTAATCACAGCTGGAAGTTTATTTCGACATCTCAAAATCTACATCGTGCAGAGCTATCAAAATGTTTACACCATTCTTATTCTCTCTTCCGATCGGAATGTGGTTTTTCTTACTCCTCAGCAATATGTCCAATTGCTGGCATTTTATTACAAGCTTATGTGCTTCACAATTTCTAGAAAGATGCCGACATCCTGAGAGGTATATGTTGCAGATAACTCTACACGAATTCACTCAATGCACAATCGTTATAAACTTCACCGTTCCGTGGAGTTGCTCAGTTCAGTCAAGCTGAACCTACTTTGAAATTAACAAAACTTAAACGAAAGCTTAAGCCTGATTTAAGAGTCGTCCGTAGCTTACTAAAGCTTCGGCTTAAAGTTAACCTATAAAATCGGACGTTGGGTTTACAAATCCCGCTTTCAATACAAAAAATAAAACATTCCACATAAATTGTCAATATTGAATTCTTAATTTTTCAGAAATTACGGTAAAAAGATATTCTTAATTGGTGGAAAAAAGTTGATATCCACATTTCCATTGAACTACATGGTTTCCGTGAAGTAAGGTCACTCAGCGCCTATTAGTAATGTGAATATATATCTACTTAAAAGCCTCAACTACGTTTCTTTCAACGAAACTAATTTAACACACAGACTGTAAACGTTATCCTTATTGGAATTCTACACTGTGTATTCGCTTTAAAAGTGTCAAGCGGCTGAGAAATTATATATAAACAAAACATTAAAACATATCTTTAACTACAATAAAATCAAATGTATTTGAATTCTGGACATGGAAATGTTGAAAACTTTTGAGGGGAATGAAGTGCCTTCTCTACCTATTATATACAGTTGAAGTGGTTTAATATTATGAAAATGGCATTATCAGGTACTTAAATCTTTGTTTTAAAATGCATACTTATGGAATCACTTAATGTGAATGTATTTAACTTCCTTTACCAAACAAACCTGTGAAAATTTCAACTTTCCCAAAAGTACTTTGAGTTTTGCAAAATTCACAGATGCCTCACCTTAAGCGTATTTTAGAACTCCCAAATATTCATCCCAAGGGAATCGATAAGGCGAGATTTGAACCTACAACCTGAGAGAGAAAATGTACCAGTTTCAACGTTTATACATAAGTAATTATATTTCTTCATTTACAATGTCCTAAGGAGCAAAAAAGAGGCAGTGAACAATAAACATACTCATAGTACAATAAATGCACCAAAAGTAAAAAAGTTCATAAATTGTTGTTTTTTAAAGATACTTTAAATTTTAATCATTTGTTTATTTAGGTAGAATATCCGAATGAGCACATTGCTCTAGGCAGGGACTTCCCTATGGTGAGACGGCAAGAATAAAAGGAACATATATAAAAAGGAGTACATAAGTATAAAGTATAAATTATATATACTATATATCATTTTTAACCCATTTTGTGTGGGACTAAACTTAATGCAATATTTCAACAGACATCATAAGGATTTCCTTCTTTTTAAGAAGTGCAGTATTGCTCAAGCTGGTACTTGAAGAGTTTGTTTTTAAATTTGGATAAGTTAAGCGATTCTTTTATGTTATGTGGGAGACTGTTGCATGTTTTGGTGGCACTATGTAATATACTTTTTATTACGTATATGGCTGATACTATGGAGATGGGATTGGCTGATCTTGTTTTGTAGGAGTGAATATCTATTTTGTGTTTGATTACCGAATTGGTACAAATGAGGTTATTATCAGTTTTATACATGAATAGAGATTCACTGTATTTACAGAGATGGAAAAATGATAGTATGTTTGTTTCCTTAAATTTTTCTACAGAAGGCCTTAAAATATTTAATCCATGAAGTATTTTAATAGCTTTCTTTTGTAGGACATCTAAACAGTTTAGCTGCTCTTTATTGTTATTGGCCCTATACTGCATTTAAATACATAAAATTGGGGTGTAAGAGTGCAAAATAAATACTTCTTTTAGAGCTGTTATTTAAGGCTAAATCCTTTAGTTTATACAATACAAGAATTAGAGAGTTTGTTTAGCTGACAATGTAAATCCATGTCAAAGATGAGTCTATCGCAAGCCCAAGGTATGTAATTATGTTTAATCTTTCTGTGATCGTAATTGACATATTATTGTAATTAGTCTAGAACGTTTGTGAAACGGCATATATTTAGTTTTTTGGCATTAAAGATTAAGACATTATTTGTGAACCATGCCGGTAGTTTTGTGAGGTTAGTTTGCATATCTTTTATTGCCAGTAATTCAGATTTATTTTCACAAAATATGAAAATGTCATCTGCAAATAGAAATATTTTACCTATTAGCTTTACATTTCCTACATGGTTAATAAAAATAATAAATAAAATTGGACTCAACACTGTATCTTGTGGAACTCTTGCTGGAATTATAGTTTAAGCTGATATATTGTGCTCTAAGGAGATAGCTTCTAAACCAGTTTAAGGCAATTCCTCTTATTCCTGACTGCTATTTCTTTAGGGGGAGTTCATGATTGTTTGCTCCTCCTTCTTCGTTTTGAAGTTCTGTTTGGAGCTCTAATGTTTTTGTAAACATCTGGAAACTTTTCAAACTCTTTACTACACTAAGCAAAAGTTTCAGGGAAAGTTATTTTCTAAGAGAGCAACATATGTTTCAAAGCTCCTGAAACGACAGAAGTGTTTGAGTAACTACAGTGCAATCACCTAAAGTGCAATGTTGTTTAATTTGCGAAAGTTTAAGTAAGCAGTAAATTACGAGAAAACATTACATTATCATCTAACCACACATCAAAGTTCTTCTTTTCTTCCCAATTTTCCAAACTTTGTATTGGTTCTATACCCTACTGTAATATTAAAAGTGAGATTTCACACGAAAGAACGTTAAGTATAACACACTTTTTAAATTTTTTGGCGTAAAATCGTAGTTTGAAAACGCTATATTTTCAATACCAGACGCCATTACAAGCTGAAATAGTTATGTACAAATTGTAAGGGTAGAGAAGTAATGTGTTTTGCCTTAACCCTTAGTTGCCTGCACTAGTATACTACATATACTGTTTAAAACTGGAGTTCTAGTAAAATATTTGGAAATAAACTTATAAAACTATTATATAAAATAACAGAGGAAATAGAAATGAAAATAAATATAGATCCTTTATTGATATTTTTCTTCCCAATTAAAAGTTTAAATTCTTCTAAACCAGTTTTCATAACGCTGTCAAAGACACTACCAAAAATGTAGTTCAAATGACCATGAGTGTTAGGTGATAGGTAATGGACTGGCCATCCATTCAAAACCAAATGTTGCAAGTTCAAATCCTAGTGATAGTGGTAAATGACGGGGAGAGCTCAAGTAAAATAATCGGTGTGATATTTGGAAGTTAATGGGTTTACATTTTACTGTAGTTATGTTGATTTTGTTATTTATTTTTTAAAAAAAAACACTGCAATTTTGGCAAAAATTTTATATATTTTTACAATATAAAACAGTCTTGATTACTTGTCGTATATTGTTGAAGGTTGGTGTAACACGAAGTTAATCCTAGAGTACAACCTCATTTGTATAGCTACGCTTAAAACAAGCGAAACTTATAGGTACCGACAGGCAACAAAGGGTTAAAACGTAAATGTCGAGACTTCAACCCTGTAAAGTGAACAAGATAATTAAAACTCTGATATATTGCATTCACACAATGTTCTCTATTTATTCTGCAATAAACGATTCTTACAATGTCTTATTCTTATTTCTAATTCATGCTAATTGTGATAAACATTAACAGAAATTGTCTTATTCTAAGGTAATGGGCCAAGCTAAACTGATAGTTAAATCTGTTTAAATCTGGTTGCTAAGTGATTCAATTGAAATTCCATTCTCTTTGCATGAGCACTATGGAATAGTGAATAACAACTTCCCATTTGAGAAAAGTCTAAGTCAATAATAAGAAATTCTCCACAAAATTGTATATGAAAACATTCTGCAAAAATGTATATGGAATAAATTATGTATTTTGACAAGATATACATTTTTACTTTCTATATCCGTACTATGTACATAGTGTATAGAGAAGGAATTGTAGTCCACCCAAAATTTCGATGCAGAGATGTACATATGTGTTTTGAGCCCAAAAACACATTTTTAGAAGAAGGTCTGTTTGTCTGTGGACATCATAGCTCAGAAACTAAAACTTGGTGTTTAAAGATTGTAAGGATGCTATACAAACATTTTCAAGAAAATTTCTCCACTCCTAACGAGCCCTTATATGGAACAATTGTGAAATGTTTTTTTCTCTCAAAAATAGGTCTAACGATTTTGATTAATACTGTGTATTAAATATATTTACATCTGAAATAATATGCACATTTTGAATATTCTGGGAACGGTCCTGAAGACCGGTTCATTCTGATGAATTTGCAGAGTTTTGCATAACTGGTAAACAGTAAAATATAGACAAAATCTTACTACACAAAAAATTTAGACCTCATTGAAACACAATTAATGTTATATACATTTCTGTTGTAGTTTTGACGGTTTCCGAGATATTTCTTATTACTGGTTTAAATTTTAAATACGTAAGATGTCTCAAAGGAGGTCATCTTTCGTTTCATTTATCTTTTGTTTTATTTACGTACCGAATTTATTCATATCGACCAGTTTTTAAAAGATTTGACTCATGCTTTAGCCTAGTGCATGCCGCTATTTCCCTTCTGTTTAGAGGGAATCAAGAAATAAGATAATTTCTGCTAACATTTATCTCGATTAGCATTATGTAGATAAAAAAAGAAAATGTTAAAGGAATAGTTTGTTTGCAGAAGAGGTACAGAAAGTCATATTAATGACCAGATATTGTTCACGGGTAAATTACAATTCGTACTTTCAAATAATTTAATGCTATCGTGTTCAGCATAAACATCTGCTTAAGAGGAAATTGTTTAATTTTTACTTTCTCTACAGTTACTTGCTTTGTATATGTATAGTGAAAGTATTGTATTGCACCCAAAAATTCCGCAAAAATATGTTTTGAGATATCCTGAATCGTATTTTTAGAAAAATATCCATGTGTGTCTGTGGGCAACATGGGCTTATAAAAGCTAAAGGACCGTTAAAATCAAACTTGTTATTTAAGTTTATTATCTTTTAAGAATGCGACACGAAGGTTTTCAATATAATTCCCCCACACTATACTATCTTTTATATGGATATCCTTTTGACTTGTGAAACAACGCATATAATGTGTAGGTTAAGAACATTGTTTGGTTACTAATGTTTATATCATTAAACACATACACATTCATTCACACATTCACATTTTCAGATTCTGTGGGGGTTAGGGAATACTTTTTTTTTTGTAGTCGGCTTAACCTCTCTGTACCACTTATAGGCGGAAGCCTAGGGGTCAGAAGCCTGTCAGGGAGTCAATCATAGATTGGAGAACCTGGAACGAATGGTCGGTCAGTAGCCAGGAATGAGCGTGAGGAAATGGATGATTTGAAATGCAAGCGAAATTGATGATAGAAAATGTGATAATGGAACAATTGGTGAAATGAGTGGCGGGGGAAACCGGAGGATCCGCAGAAACCCCCCCAGACGCCACTTCATCCACCTCAAATCCTACATGCGGGCGCTTGGGATCGAACCCGGGCCGCCTAAGTGGGAGGTGAGTGGTCTATCACACGGCCACGGCATCGCCAAGGAATAATGCTAGTTGAAGAAAAGTTTCCCGCTCCAGTTAGGAATCTAACCCGAGACTCTGGCCCTTGAATAGGCAAACAAGATTGATTCAGTTGTTTCTTAAAGACAATTCTATTTTTCACGGCGAAATTGTTATTAATATTGAGTGACCAGTCTTTTAAATTTTCTCAGAACACAGCTGTTCATGAATTAAATTTCATACAAAATTGCAAAATATAATCTTACGATAAGGATCATCTTCCAATATGTCTTACACAAAGCGAGGTATAATTGTTCGCAATGGGTAGTCAATTTTAGCACACCGAGTATATATTTGAACGATTATGAAACGTCACTTTTCTGTTATGAATCAATTCGATTTTTATCACTTAGAATCTATAAATCCGCACCAACACCTAATTATAACTTTCTACACTCCCTCCTTAAACCAGAATTAGCTGGCGCGTAGGTAGAACCAGGTCGGTGTTTTGCATGCACAGTGGCAAACGCGTATACAAACCACATTCTTTGATGTTAAGCCGCCGTACAGTCAGATAATGCTCCTGCGTACTCACCGTGACCATAAATAAAAGTGGTGGACATCAACATTGTTATTTATTCAGCAATTACCACAAAAAAAAAATAAAACCAACTTAATCGTGCACCTGTTTGCATAATAATTAACTAGGAAAACTTTATAATAAAATAAAACATTGGATGTTTAATAACTGCTTGACAGTTATTGTCGACTGCTTGTGAAAGCAAGTTGCTGGTCAAGGAAAACAATTTTTCTGAATAATCCATGTTAGTAACTTCGGGTGACAAAGAATTCCGAGTCACTTTGCTCAACTTCTTAAATGTTGTTTGGTTATCTGAATTATTTGTACACACTTTTAGAGATATCTCAAGAGTTTATAACATGTTAATAAACATATATTTTAAAATTATTTGTGCTATACCTAACACAGTTTGGCATTGTTAAACTAAGGGAACACGTAAAATTAAAAACGAAAAGTCCGTTAAACACCAACCTTGGTATTAAACCTCTTCCAAGAATGTTGCACAAATATTTTCAAGAAAATCCCCCCAACTTGTAAGTGTCCTTAAATGGAAAATAGCTCTAACAATTTTACTTAAAATATCACACGTTAAAATAAAATGTATATCCTGAGTTGAATTTGGGATAGTCTCCAAACAATTTGTGTATAACTGGTAAAGCTTAACTTATAGAAAATATTTTACTGTCCTAAAATGTAAGTGTTGTTAAAGCACTCATATTTTATGACAAATATATTTGTGTGGATATAACCATTTCTGATATATTTGTTCTCATTAGTTTCAATTTTGAAGTATATATTATAATATAAATGCCTTATTTGTTTTTCTTTCACTAAGTCAAGCAAAGAGAATGGATTTTCATTGAACCTACAAGGACTTCTGCAACTAAAGCATTTCTACAAATTATTATTTTGATCAAAGTGAAATAAATAGAAAAATACACTTTTAAGGCTAGTGAAAACCATGGGCATGTTGCATTTCAGAAATCTTGGCCACACAAAGAAAATGAAATTGTTCAACTCATCATATACTTGATTGAAATATCTACTAAGATGATTTCTGCAAATACCTCTCTCCATTAATAAGAAGGGATAGGAGAGTATGCATTTTAAGAACAGTTTGAACTAGGATGAATAAAGAAATACACGCGAGTGCAACACATTGCAATCATTTATATATGAGTGTCGCGAGGACGAGCTAATATGCGCGCACCTTTTATTGAGCATTAGTTTTACTGGGAGGCGAGAATCGGGGGGAACAATAGAAAGCCCGCCCGTCTGTCTTTCCACAGTATTCCCTCAGCCATTATGGCGAATAGGTTGCATAATTTTCCGCGAACTAAACGAAACATAGAGCTCATGTATGCACTTGAGCTCTGGGATCTACAGAATGAAGCACAATCATTGAAGTCGCTAGATATCAGGGTGTATAACGTGTCTCATATCTCAATGTGGTTGTCCTGCTCTGCTTCCAAACTTACGTGAAACCTGCGGAATGAAGAATAGGGAGTCCAGCACCCAAGAAAACGGGTGCGCAATGAAGTTTTCTCACTTAGCGGAGTTAACCAGAAAAATAAGGAAAGTAACAGCACTAATTGCACTAATTCAATTGAACTGACCATGCCTACCATTAGTAAACATACACGGCAGGAGGGAGTACATTACTGTGTTATGCACTAGAAGATTCTTACTCAAATGCAGTTATTGTTATCATAATGTATTTCCATTTCGACTTTATGGATCGTAAAGGCCTCATCCGCTTTGATGCTATTAGCTAGCTGCTCCAATGGTATGTTCTGAAATCTTTCTCTCTGATGAGAAGCGCGGGTAAGGCGACACCAGTTAAAATTTGTGAGACTATTTAATACGGATTAATCACTGATCTGTTTAGAAGAAGTTGCGGATTGAGTTAAGATTAATAATCATTAAACTGCTCCTAAATATAAGCAGGGGGCATTATAACTGCGTGGTATTAAATATGTGAAGTTTCTGAGCATTAAGAACTTTACGTTGTTGGGAAAGATTTGTATCCATCGTAAAGAGCTTAAATTACCTGAGGCGCTGAAGTGTTTCACGGCGAATCACTGCGCTACGATCTTAGCGCGAGAGTATATCACTCGAGGAGCAGTAAGTGGCGCTAGAGTAACTTCTATGAGTGCAGTTTTCCTTAGCGCTCAACTCTCTAGTCTTTGTTTGGTGGGTTTCGGACAATTTCTAAAGTATAATAGAGCGAACTTAGTTAGACATGAAGTACCTATTCACCCTGGAACCTAGTGGTCTCAATGCTACAGTTTAGTTGTGTATTTAGATCCCAGAGTTTACGCATGTGAATGCACGCTGTTTAGTTTAATAATTCAGCTAGCTTGTGGTAAATTAGATAACAGCAATGCAAAAATATGGCGGGCAATCGAGCTCTTCCTCCAGTTCTATCCTTGCTTTCCCAGAAAATTAGCGCCCAAGTGAAGGTGCGCGCATGGTACATTTTCGAAATACATGCTCTTATGCTAAATTAAGTACCACCTACTTTTGACTCCCCTTATAGTCCCTATTCTCTAAGTTGTCAATTTTACACTTCATATGCATCGTCTGATGTACACTTTTCAATATCTTTGACAGCACAATGCTAAGTATTATTCCACTTTGCTAATTCTAAAACCGGTCTTTGCGAGTTTTCAAGATTTTAAGCGTTGCTTTGGTTTCCGAATACACTATAGCAAAGAATTAAACCTTGTTCCAAATGAGCTTCTTTGTTTAATGAGTTTCCGGAAACCTAATTACCTACATTGGTCTCACCTTCTACTTAAATGCTTCCTCCTACATAATTTTCCTATATGAACGACTCCTTACATAGAAACAGCGTTTGTAGCAGTATTTTTATATTGCTCATAGTTTTTAATATATGGTGTTATTCCTGGTGATTATTTCTCTTTCCATTATTCTTAATAAAATAATTATTAGTTTAATACGACCATCACTGCCCCATCAAATGCTGGCTTGGTGTAAACAAAAAATGGTCGCATGCTGAAGGGACGGAGATAGCATAGTCACTTTCTCGATCATTGTGGATAAATTGGATTAAGTTCCTTAGATACTTTAGTGAAGGTGCTCACAGGAATGAGGCCTATACTGACTGTAGTTGTGGCATTCAAGTATTTTTTTGACCTAATTGTCATAAAATGTTGTACTTGTATAAGTATATTTTATATAATTATGTTACATCAATAATAATACGTGTATAACTTTCCATTGTGGTGGTTTAAATAATATAGCTTTGTACTGTCACGGAATTTAATTAGTTATAATATTTTATTAACCTGTCAGAATTTTTTGCATTCATATACACTTATTTTTTAAATTTTCTTAACTTCTGAACCCTCGTTACTTGACAGAATGTAAGTGGCTTACCACTTCTACTGGAGTTTATCGTGACGTCAGTTCGATAGAAAATTATAGAATATTGCTGCATAATGTAAGTTAAGAGATGTCAGGTTACTCCCCGCATTTCCAGGACGGTGGCAGACCACATGTGATAAAAACCGTCTTTACAACAGAGGGATGCTCAGGCTCTGCTTTGGGGACTGTCTGGTGCTTCATGTCGGATTGCCTGTTGATAGTCATAGTAGTCGCTACGATTGGCCCATCTGGACGCTCACTATGACACTCCTTGGTGGTGCGAGAATTCTAGGTAAGCATCAATCTTAGACTTTATCCCAACAAACTCACACATGCTACGTTGGAGTTCTGCTGTTCAAGTCAAGCTTTGAGTATTCACTATCCTCTCTTTAGCTATTATATATTCCCACAGTCACATCACATATGGTTATATAGCTGAAGATCATATACATATTAAAAGCTACGTTTAAGTGAATGAAGCTTTGTTACTGCTAAAGAGGTGAATTCACAATGTACATATTATAACAATATAAAGTAATTAATGTATATACAGGGATATGATCTTAATATAAATACAATAAATATATTATATTAAGTCATTATTATATTATGAGCGCATTTTTTACTTAAGTCTACCTAAATATAAAAATACTATATCAAATTATCACCTATTCCAGTGAATAACTTTTTTCCTAAAAAGAAAGAAAATGACATCCTACAAGCTCACTTACATCAACATTTTTAGAAATAAAATTTTGCTAGATAGATTTAGTATAAGCGCTACACAAGCACGTCTAGTAGAGGGGTTGCCACATTGCTCTAGACTTGCAGGATTTTTAACTGAGATTTTCCTCCACTGAGCTATCGAACCTTGTCTTCACCCTCGACCTGGAGCAGGGGCCCTCCATATTTAAAAGCCCTGGAGAGAGGTTGTCCCAGCATTTTAAAGCCCCAGGAACCGAGCTCCTTGTTGGTTCACAGATCTTTATTTCTGGTGGGATCCGTCATCCGAGGAACGCGAGAAATTACGTTGACAAAAACGAGATACAAGAGTAGAATAAGATTCCTACGAACAATAAAAGAATTTGCCCTTTTAGACAAAATATCAAATGAAAACATAACGGAAGAGCTAGAAATAAATTCCTTTGTATAAGAATTGTAACTGATGGAAACAATGTGTTAATAGAATGTGCAAAGAAATAACAAGAAATGTATCTAAGGCCTAAAGGAAGAAGACACCAAAAGACCAAGAACAACCAAGGCACGAAAAGGCGTTTTTCCTAATCCCTGGAGTGCAGCAGCAGCAGCAGCAGAAGAAGAAGATGAACGAGACTTATAAAACGTCATACTTTTATGCAGCAAGTAGTCTTATAAAGCCAGTTGATGCTACAAAAGTTTTGCAAGTATGCAGATTTATAATTATTTCCCATTGTTTTAAATACTGTCTTGCTTGTAAGAATAAACTTATCTTCAAAGTAAACTATGCTAAGTTGTCTGCTCACTACTGGAATTGAAGTATCAAGGCAAAACTTTTCATCCCACCTGTTTTATACTTCGAATCAAATCAATAAGGGGCATACTCCACTCTGTGAGATACCGTGGATGGCGCTTTCTACAGCACAGAAAAGTTGACTTGCTTGTGTAATGAAGAATATAGTTTCTTTAAAATTCCAGCAAACATGTAGTTCTATAAAGGTGCAACAAGCTTGGGAAAACTTCTAATTCCATGTCATTGTCAATGCACCAGCCTGTTCTACGGATATTGCATCACGTCTTTTACCAATAAATGCACAAAAGGAGACAGAGTGTAATGAATGCAATAACCATCAGGGTGGCAGGTCCTGTTCATTCAAGCGTGAAATTAGAGCTCACATTAAATTCGTGACAGAGAGATAATTCACGGATATAAAATTGAAGACTTACATATATTTCAGAATCTAAGCCTGTTATTGGTATCCTTTTCTTTGAATATTAAGCCAAAAAGTGTTTTATTCTTATTTTGTTATAAAGTTACAGAAGAAGTATATAAATAAATTGGGCGACAAAAATGAACGCATATCAAACGCTTAGATCCTTGTCATTTATCCTCCCTGTTCTCTCAAGTTTTCTTTGCTTTTCTATCCGCTCCAGTCTTCCATACATCCCTGAGTCTGTTCTTTACTATAAACTGCATCCACTATTTTATCCTCATATTGAATTCGTTAAGCCTATAGTGGATTCACTCTTAAAACAAAAAAAAAAATAAACACACACACACACATACATTGTCACCAGAGGCCAATGAGCGCCTCTGGTGACAATGTGATTGGGGAGTGCCTCTTATCTTTGTTTATTTTGTATGTGCTTTTATTTGTGGAGGAGTATGGTGTTTTTACCTTCTCAATCGGTCACTCCATTTACCTACCATTCTATTCATAATGAAACTTAAATGTGGTTATATCAATGTTTCTGTCTTCCCTGAAATTGTTGCATTTGGAAACTTTAAAATAATAACGAGTATATTCTGAAAACTGTGCATCTGCAAGTTCAGTCATATTTCTCATGTCTTTAGGGTTAGGAGTTATACCTCGCCTCTTTAGATGAATTACGAACACACTCCAGAAAGTGTGAAGTGAGGTAACCATAGGAGGCTTATGGCTGCAGACAGACAGACCACAGAGACGCGCGGAAGTCTCTATCAATTTCAGTTCTGAAGACCCGTTCAAACGCTGCAGATGCCTAGAGAGGTCGACCAAGACTCGTCGACCCGGCAGCTCTGTAGTGTTTAAGGGAGTACATTTTTCCAGCACTGTAAAACACAATTAAGCCAAGAAGCACCTAGATGACAATAAAACGGAATGAAAGGGAAATAATGGAAAAGAAATATTGGTAAATGAGAAAACCAGCATTCGCCTATCGGCCCAAGGAAACCTCAAAAAACCAATGGGTGGGCGATCGCCAGGAATCGAACCCGGGCCTCCAGAGCGCTCTTCGCTCAGTCTCATCCTGTATATTTCAATGTTCTTTTCATATTTAGTGGAGAAGTATTGTATTCTACTCAAAGATTAAATGGCAAGATTTCATTCCAAATACTTGTTTTGCGGTGCTCTCAATATAAAAAAAATTTTTTTTAGAATAAGTCGGCGTGTGTGTGTGTGTATTGTTCTTAGGTATGTAGGTATACTTGTATACTAGTAATTCTAAACGTATATTTGTAAACATCTATCTCAAAAACAAAATATCGAATATAGTCAAATTTGATATTTAAGTTCAGTATCCTCCAAGGCTTGGGACACGAAAATCTCCAAGAACACCGCCCCCAGCACTTTATAGGAGTAAAATACCTTTCCTTATTTTTTATTTTCTCAAGCTTAGCTAGAAGCACCTAATTTGCATTAGAATACAATTCCTATCTTGCGTATTTTCATCCTGAATTCTATAATTTTATAACTGATCACGTAAGAGATAGATAAAATACGCTGCTTACAAAATAAACTCAATTGGTGTCAAATAAATATTTGTACTTTCTCTTCACGTACTATGTATATAGTGTATAGAGAAGGTATTGTAATGCACCTAAACTCTGATACCGAGATTTCACCGGAAATACATGTTTTAGGACCCCCTGAGTAAAAAAAAGAAGGATTTTAAAAAAAGTCTGTGTGTGTGTGTTGTGTGTGTGTGTGGACAGTATAGCTCAAAACATTAAATACCAAATTTGGTATTTAAGTTTGGTATCTTCCAAGAATGCGATACGAAGATTTTCAAGAAAATCTCCTCACCCCAAACTATCCTTTACATACATAATTTTGATTTTCTCGAAAATGGCTCTAACGATTTTTATTAAAATACTTTATGTATAAGATATTTTTATGACAACCGAAATGTAAATCTTGAATTTTCTGGGTATAGCCTCTGAAGACCTCTTCATTCTGGATGACTTTTATATAGCTGGCAAACCGTAAGAGATATACAGAAACTTACCTCACAAAAAATAAGATCTCATTAAAACTCACAATTTATATCATACATTTTATGTAGATTTAACTGTTTTTTAGATATTCCGAATTATTGATTTTAATTTTAATGTACTTAAACTTTTCTCAAACGGGAAGACATCCTTTTTCTCGTTTTTCTTTTGTTTGCTCCTGGCAAGCAAGGGATTGGAATTTCAATTGTTTCACATAGTGACCGGCTCTTAAATGAGTTGAGTATAGCTTTAGCCTGTGCATTCCCTTATTTCCGTTATATTTACAAGAAAGCAAATAAAGACTAATTGTGCTTATGTTTTTCTTGATTAACATCATGTAGATAAAATAATAATCTTTTGAATAAAAGGGTTATTTGCGAAAATCATGTGAATGGAACACATGATTTTTTTGTCTTTAAATGCTTCCGAGATATTTTTGTTCAATGATGTATTCTACATTCCTTTAAAATAAGTTCCCATTAGCTTTTTTTTTTTTTTTTTTTTTCTTCGTGGTCTTCTTAACAATTCTGTAACACCTGTCGAAGAGCTTGCACTCTCCGTTCCACTTTTCGAGAAAAAGTTCCAGAATGCAGTATGCAATAAGAAAACTTTCACTGTTAGTTCTAATGAGTACCACACGATAATTGGGTGCGCTGAGAAAGAAACAAGTGCTTAAAACGCTCTCTGTTACGAAACTGTTTAAAGTGATAATTGTTGTTGTCTTGGGCGGGGTTTTGGTAACATGTAAACGTTACGTTTAAAAGCGACCGTGACGGAAAGTGAATGTGGTTCTTTATGCCTAGCATCAATATCTTCTTCTTTTTGTTTCTGGATATTGGTACGTTCACCACCTTTACATTCACGGTGTTCCCATTTCTAAAATTGTGTGGCATTTGAGTTGTTTCATTGTTTGTTAAATTTATATAACATTTTTATAAATGTCTTACATTTAATCTCCTACAACGATGTTTTTCAAATAACTTGTAATTTATTTCACTAACATATGGTTTTAATTCGTTTGATAATTCGATACTTTCCTACGGGTTCTACCTGATAGTTATTTTCCTGGTCTAATTATTCAGTGCTAACTTCTTATTGTGTTATGGCTTAGCAAGATTAAATTTTCTTTCTTCATTTATCTTTACATACTTTTAATAACTCTCCCACATACAGTTATATAAGTAATAAAAAGAATTGTGTATTGCGTTTCTCCAAAAAATTAAATATGAAGATGTCTCTGCAAATGTAAGTATTGAGGTAGCTTGAATAATAAAAAGTACTTTTAGAAGAAGGTCTGTATGTCTGTGTGCATGTGTGTGAAGTCGGTTAAATACCAGAAATGGTATATAAGTTCCGTATCCTCTAAAGCTGCGTCACAACATTTTCAAGAAATTCTCACCTCAAACTGGCATTTAAAATTGTTCCTCTTCTATTTTCGCAAAATTGGATGTAAAAATGTACATTAAGATACTTTATGACTAATAAAATGCATATTTTTAACTTTTTGTGTATAGTTAGTAAAATCTTTTTATTCTGAATATTTTGGTATAATTCTTAAGCCGTAAGAATAGCTAAAATCTTACTAAACAAAAAATTCCGCTCTCATTAAACTACAGAATTTATAACACATAGAATGTTTTGGGGCATTAACAATTTTCGATAGTTGTTTATTAACAATTTGAATTTTGAAATCCTTACACATTTTTCAAATAATAATCGGTATTTAGTTTACTCATGTGATCATGCAAAGAGCATGGAATTTTAAAGGCACCATACATCGATTCATATGTATGTTGCTTATAAACTACCTTCTTGTACTACTATCGTCGGAGTATTCCTGCTAGGCCTAGAAAGTGTTGAGGAAAGAATGATAAATTAACTCCTACAAATATGATTAAAATGAGCTTTTAATCAATTATGATTAAGAAATAATCCAGTAAATAATGGATATCAATGTAAAAATCCGGCTATGACACCAAATACTGCTCTTCGAAAAAAGTAAATGTGCAATAAATGTTTAACTCGATTAACAGTAAATAGAAGAGAAATTTATTATTATTATTATTATTATTATTATTATTATTCCACTTCACTCTACTGGGCGTCGAACACAAGACTTGTCCAATCGCAGTACTTTCTTACGTCACAATATCGTCGCAATCTCACTCGAAGAGATCTCACTCACTGAATAAACAGTACTTTATGTCGCATCAAGAACAACTCACCACACTCTTTATATGGCCGCTGGAGTTTCGAGAGATTCCGGAGTGTTCGAGAGACGGGGAGAAATATGGTCTCAGAACAATCCCTCAATAGCGCTTCTGATGTTTACAATGGGCGGACGCGCTATGCCTCAGTTATCTCTGCATCCGGGTCTATCGTTCGGTTGGTCGGCGCCTTCTATGCGATAACAGAGGTCCATGGATGCGTCACAGTATATATAAATGTATGTATATATAAATGTGCGTTTAATTTACACCCCTTGACAAAATAAATATATTTTGGAGTTTTGCTGGCTTTCTGTAAGGGAGACGATACGCTACTTATTTTCAACTTTATCTCCATCTATAAAGTCTGTTGCATTGAACTCTTTTCTACTTTCTACGTTGCCCTCATAAAGGATAGGAGAATTATAGGGCTTCTTTATTTGTCTAGCTTCAATATAATGTTGATTACATTATATTTCTGTGTCTGTCAATAACCGCATAAGATACAAGAACTCTTTGATACATCTCTTATTTAAGAAAGAAATAAAAAACAATTTCCATTTTATTTGTCTCTCCAATCTAAGAAAAGGATAGAAAACAATTCTCTTTTTGTTTGCCTCTCCGTTATCAACGTTTCGCATATTTAGTTTTTAGTACTCGTCAAGGTACTGTAGCTGTTTTCATTTTATTTTTCTTTCCTTGTTATTTTACTTTAGCTTTTAAATGCTCATTTGCTTTTCTTTGATTCTCTTTCTCTCTGTTATTTTGATACAAAGTTATGAATGTAGTAACACATACTTATTTTAGTTGTGATCTAAATGAGCAACGTGGAACTCGACTGCTAGAAAATATATTTTTATCTTCTTTGTGACAACAGCATTTGCTAGGGTTCTGTCATTCTGAAGCGATTGCTTTGATTTCTGAGGAAGGAAATATATATCGAATTACCTTCGTCTAAAATTTGCTTACAATTGAAAAATATTTACATCACTTGTGCCAGTCAATGGAGAACTCCAAGCTCATGTATGACTTGATTATGTGTAGATATTTCCTGAAATTGTGTGGTGTTGAGTGTGCAAAAATGGAGTCTGAAAAATAAAGTCTGTGAAAAAAGCGGTTAACTTTCCTGATCATATACTCAAAGGAATTAAGGTAGCGTATGAAAAAAATTATAAAATAAAATAATAAAAAATCTGATGTGTTCCATTCACACGACTTTCTCTGCATCTCTGCAATAAATTATTCTATTTACTTCATCTAATCGGGAAAAAAATAGCAGAAATAGTATTATTACTTGTTTCTTTGTAGTAGAAGCGAAATAAGGAGTACTATAGGTTTAAGTGATAGTCAAAAGCTGGTTGCTATGTGACTGAAGTTCCTTTACTTATATAAACACGAGTGGAAAAATTCCTGTATGAGAAAATTATGTTTTTTAAAGCTGAGACCAAAAACAAGGAATATCTAAAAAACGATCAACTTCAATAAAAAAAGATGTATATAGCATAAATTGTGTGCTTTAGCGTGCTCTACATGTTCTGTGCTTTAAGTTCTTTCATCTTTTATGGTTTAGCTGTTATGCTACATTCCGTAAAATTCATCCAGAATAAAGTGGTCTTCAGACGCTATTCCCAGAAAATTCAAGATATACATTACATTTGTCAGGTAAATATCTTTAATATACGATATTTTAATCAAAATCGTTAGTCATTTTTAAGAAAATCAGAATTTTCGAATTTTTTTCCATGTAAAGGGTAGTTTGAGATAGGGGGACTTTTTGAAAATCTTCGTGTCACATTCTTGGACGATACCAAACTTAAATACCAATTTTGGTATTCAACGGTCTTTTCGTTTTTGAGCCCTCAGACACACACACACACACACACACTCACAGGCAGTCACACACGTGAACATTTTTCTAAAAATGGTTTTTTTTTTTTTTTTGGATTCAGGGGTCTCAAAATATATATCTCCGGTGAAATCTCGGTATCGAATTTTTGGGTGCAATGCAATACCTTCTCTATACACTATGTATATAGTACGTATAGAGAAAGTAAAATGGTCTATAAAAACTATGGTCCGCGAAAAAGCTGCCAGTTTCCAGAGATACTGAAGAAGGAAGTGGGGAGTTTTAGAAATTCCAATATGTTAAATAGTGTCAGTCTCATTTACTTTAGGGATAAGACTTCCTTTCAGAATTTATTACAATTACTTAAGTAGGGTGAAAATCAAGTTCTTAAAAGTACTTCGGTTAAAATCATTTTTTTCCATTACGATTTTCTCAGGCTATCAAAATGATATATTATGTGTTTAAAATCAATTTAACAAGCCTATAGTCATTTTTGCTAATACGTTGTGACATATTTTTCTTTTTATAAACTAATTTTATTTATTTTTTTTTTTTTTTGCATTTGGTTTTTAGCTACACAATTTTTACATATGCGAAGATATTAATCTAGCTTTTGAGCCCAAGAAATTGAATTTAAGCATTACTATGTCACCATTTGTGTAGCAGTACTATGCCACATATTGTAGCGTTGTGTACAATTTTATGCTTATACTCAGAGTCGTAAATCTGCTGGCAGCGATATAAGCCTCAAAAGTCTAATATTCAGGAAGTGACTTTACAAAAATGAATAAGAAATGGTAATTCCTATGGTTATTTATCAATACATGAAAACAGGTAATATTTGAAATTAAGTTGCACATTATTCTTGGTTTGACTAAATTCTTTAAATGCTTCCCTCAACAAAGTAGTGTGCGTAGTTATAGCGCTCTTGCGTATACCTTTTTCTATTGCTTCCTACTCGTCTATGTGTTTGTATTCCGGTAATTATTCTGAAGACCAATGACCGTTTGGAAATATGGACTTTATTGCACATACAGCTAGAAAAGATGAAAGGAGCAATTTAGGCTGGTCCAAAAATTCTTGGTGTGGCTCACCAAGAGCTGGTACGTGTGCTCGCTGAGTTCAGGTGTTATCGATCGGAGATCCCGCCGTGTTCTCGACATTCTTTCAGCTAGTCTGACGTATCCGTTCAGAGATCATGTCAGGAAGTATTTCACCGGCGTGGTAATATATCACCAAACCAAGTCGAAACTTCGCTGGCATTTACTTATGCTCCATATGCTGGCTGAGAGATGGAATTTATGGGAGGATGCCGAAGCATGTCGCACTATGTACTTTTCAACAACTCTCTCTAAACTTCTATCCATTTTATTTATCATCTTTCCATTCATATACAGCTCCGTTATCATGAACACGCAGGTGACCAGCTTCTCTTTTCTAGTATGACAACTTTAAATGTAGGATTTGCTCTTCAAAGTATGCAGTTGATTTTATTACATCAGCTCTCAACATCATTGGTCGTGCCGTGTCTGTCTCTGAAGCATTCCATAGCTTCAATCGAAGCTCATTTTTCCGCGAAATTTTCACAAAAAAATCAAAGAATTGTGAACGATTTTGACTGGAAGTGAACTGAGAACAAATCTCCAGCCATTCATCTAAAGCATCCACTGGCTTTAGAAAGGATGGGGCTGCACACATACATATGAAGTCGTCCTTCTTCATTCTCTGAATAGTCCTGACTGAGTAGATCCAAAATCTTATACTTTCTTCCAGAGGTACTGATTCTATGTAAGAGGCATCACCAGATTTCTGCATATGAGAACACTTCACGAAGAGCAGAAATTGCAGCTTGTTTAATAATCAGTAAGGAATTTTTGGGGATTCCACTTTTTAATAGCTTGATGAATGAGACGGAACATTCATTAATATGCTCCTCTCTTTTTGTTTGGCAGAGGAGAAAATAATTGGATAAATATCAGTTTCTTCTTCAGTGATACTGAGGTCAGCATTTATTGCAGAGCTCTGGAAAAATAAAAAAAAAAAAAAAAAAAAAAAATATATATATGTATTTATTTGAGTGCTATATATAGACTCTTCCTTTTTCTCCATAATTTTTTTTTTTTTGTCTCCGTCGGTGATCAAAAGGAAGCTAGTTCTATCCTTCACCCTCAACAATTCTTCTACAAGAATAATTTCCTCACGGCTTCTAGATTCCTTCTGTTTTCCAAGGAATTTACTTCTTCAATTAAACATTTTCTTTAATTGACAGTTGGTTTGGCATTTGTGTAACAAAGTGGATTCCTTTGTTTTGGAGTTGCCAATTCTGCTGAAATATTGAAGATACTCCTCCGGAGTTGTTTTCTTCACCTGATATGTGCGCTTCTTCACTTATAAATAGGCTGCACACTGATTTACTGATGATGTTTCTCTGTACTTTCGGTATGCATAACCATTGTGTAGCACAAATGACTTCCCCTTGTTAGAAGCAACCTCCTCGACTATTCCCAGAGAAACACAAGAAACCACTTGTGTGTTCATAACAGTAATAATATATGCTTTCGTTTACCGGCGAAAAGAAGTTGAAAAGCCGATAATACTTTCTTAGAAATGCCCCATTCTTTACGTGCTACCTGACTTGCAATTAGCAATACCTAACAGACTTTTTGACATTCTTGGATTTTGCTTTAAATCCAAACCTATCTCAGGTATCAAATAATCCTCTGATTATTTTGCAACATTCATTTTAACCATTTACATAATTCACAGCTTTTTCCATACATTAGATTTAAAGCAGGAATAAAGTAAAACACTAAATAAAAATAAATAAATAAATCACTAAAGAGTAGAAGGATAAATTATAAACTATTTTTTATAGTTTAAATACCTTTCTACAACTTGTCTTAACAATAATTTAATCAGGATTGGTAACTTATTTTTAATATGATTTGAAGAGAATTATTGCTTTATCTACATTAATAATAAGAATTTTATCAATAAGATTTGATGATTTATGCTTTTTCAGTTATTAACTCATGTTTTATTTAAGGAATTGAAAACGAAGTAAACCTGAAGAGCATAAACTATGAGCAAATATAAAAACAGAAATTATATAAAATCCTCAAGTATTTAATAATTGGAAAGAAAAAAATTAATAAAGTATTTTCATTCATTTTTATTCATGTTTTCCCAGTTAATAGTTACTCCAAAATTAAACATACACAATATTCTTTTATATCTTTTTAACATAATCATTCGCACGAAGCAATGTCACAAAATGAACGTTTTGATTCTTTCTGAAGGTTGAGGTTTAAAAATAAGTAGGATAAACAGCACTGAGTCAAACATAAAACAGCTATGCTAGTGTCATTTCACAGTTAAAAGTGTGGTAACACTTAATTGCAAAAATGGAAATATTACCTAAGCATGTATGATATATACAGACTGCATGTATACATACATTCATGATACATATTTTTATTGTTACTTAAAATATTAGCTTTGTAATAAAAATAATTAACCATTTTGATTCAGTAAAAATTAAAGGACTTCCTTGATAGCATTTATTTAGGGTGAAAGCTATACAATCTTTGAAAAATGCGTGTCACTTTTATTCCACTAATAATAACCAACAGTATGTAGTATAAAGGAAGCACTTCATCTAATCAAATCAATCGGAAATGCATGTTTCGAGTCTATTATCACAAAATCATATTCTTGTACATAGTTCATGTTAATGTCGACCAAATTTGTATACTTTATTTTATTACATACGTTTTATAAATACAGTACAGAATACAACAGGCTTAAAAATTACTCAAAAATTGTTATAGCTAGTCGCTAAGTGGTGATTTTGATATTCCGTTCTATGTGTATGAGAAGGGAACAACAGATAAATGACGAATTAGAAACAAATGCAAAATAATAACGACTTCCAATTTGAGAAAAGTGTAAAGATTTTAACCAATAATAAGGATATCTCGAAAATGGTTATCTCCCCGCCCAAAGAAGTATTTACATAAACTGTGTGCTTTAACGCCATAAAATAACTTTAAAACATGATATTCTAATAAAACTCATTAAATATATTCTTGAACAAATCAATTTTTTTGAGCTTTGCGTGAAATCTTTTGTATCGCATACTCTGAAGATGCTGAACTTAAATATAAGTTTTAATATTTTCCTGATATTTGGTTACGAGTTCTGCTGTTCACAGACACAAAACATACACACGGATATTTTTCTAAAAATGCCTGCTTTTGAGGAGTCTTCACAGGTCTGGTGAAACTTTGACATTGCATATATAACTAAAAATTAGAAAATGATTAAATACCAAACTTGGTAACAATTATAAGGTTCTTTAGAAAATGCAACATTCTCCTAGTCCAAAGTGTGGTGATATGGCAAACGCTTCATAATTTTTGTGCTCTCAAAAATGGCACTAAAGATATTGATTAAAATACCATACTTTTAAGGCATTTGTATAATAAATAAAATATGTATTGGATTTTATGCTAACAACTTTGAAATTTTGCTTACTGTTGTACAACAATTATTCTTTAATTTCTGTTGACCCATTTTAACTACTATGTTTTATTGGGAGCTTTTGACTCAAACTTTGGCGTTTTACTGTTTGAACTTTTAGTACAAGGTATTCACACGTGCATTCACTCTCAACCATATTAACAAACACTATAGAGGGAAGAAAATTATCCTAATTAAAGAAAAATTTATATCCCGGCCAGGAATCGAACCCAGAACCTCCGGTACAACTCCTAAACCTTGAGGGATAGATATAGTTTTCAAAAGCATGAATATCGCTAAAGCACCTAATTTATATCAATAGTTCTTACACAATCCATTTTTGAGATATTAGTTGCTACTAATTTGAATAAGGAAGTACCTTTTTTGCAATGCTAAATGCGTTATTCGTTTACAAGTTTCAGCACAGAGCAATCAACGTTTTGAAGTGCTGACTTGCGTTTAAGCCATCCTTCAACCTTCAACCTTCAACCTTCAACCTATAACATGTAGTTAATTTAGAATAACATAATAGTTAGAAAAATAATATTTAAAAGAATGGTTTTGCAAAAGTAGAGAAGGTAAAGTGAATATAACACATACGATTTTTATTTTGCTGTTCACTTCATACATATACGCACAGTGAGATATAAATTAATTATGAAATGGAGACTTCCACTCTCTTCAGTTAAGGAATCCAGAAGGTAAAAACAGGGAACGGATAGATCACTATAGGATGTTTATTTCAGGAAAAATTCCAATAGGCCCCAGTTATGGACTTGTATGAAAAGTGACATGGTTTTATGTCATGAATAAAGCATGTTGTAAAGGTATATAGGAGTCTTGTACAACAGCGAGGCATCAGATGCTCGCGGCGAAAACTGCTCACAGATCGAGCTCTCCTTGGAATTAGTGCTCTTCAGAATAAAAGAATAAAAGCAAAAAGAAGGAACAAATTGCTCCTGTTCCTGTTACACTTGTACTGTAGTCGTTGGCAATGACATTTCGGAACGTCGGAAATGTCTCCCCATAAACGGAGAGAAAAGGATCTTTGCTTCTTCAAGGTAAGAAGGCTGCAATTCAAAAAATGTGGTCCTTGCATTTATGGCGAAACAAAGTGGATTAGCTGATCTGTTCGCAGAAACATAATTGAATTTAAAAAAAAAAATTGTGAAAAAAAGGTTTAAAATATTGATTCTCTGAACTTGATTTGGACGGCATATTTTTGATAGCATATCTAAACTTAAGTGCAAACACATTCTCGATAGTAACTTAGGTACAAAAATATGCCCTATATAAAATGAGGGTAATGTAAGCTGGTATTGATAGATTTTCTTTTCAAGTATAAGGCTTCTACCTCCCTATTGCGTTACTGTAGCCACGTGATTGAAAGAAATATTCGTCATCCCAAAATATATCAACGGATACAATAAGCCATCTACATGTTCTTATTAATCTTATAATTAAAGTTAGTAATAATAATGGTAATAATACATTGCTATTGTTATTATTTTTATCATCATCATTATATTTGAGTATGGAATAAAGCAGTGATTTGAATTGACAAATATATTGTAACACATTAAAGCGCCACTTTATTTATCATTTAGGTATTCAACGTTACGCAACACACTGTATTTAAGTCAGTATTGTCACACATTCAGAACAGATAACAACTGCTCCACGAATCACATCATACAACTGAGTTGCGCGGTACTCTCCACTGTAAAGTATCAGTCTATACTCGTCAGCTCTGTAGGTTTTCTTTAACTGTACTCTTTCTTAGTCAACGCCTTAATAAAGGTCCTGTACATAAGGTAGAACGCTCTAGACAGAGAAATTACCCGAAAATGTCCAATCGAATCTTCTGAATCAGAAATCTGCAAAACTTCTTGGAGTTTCTCATAATGGACTTACGCAGCTACTGTTCTTGTTACACTACTGTTCTGCAGGATCGGTTATTAGCCGGTAGGTTGGTATACATTCACGAAAGCTCTGCAGTTACCCCGCACCACGGTCACTATACTGAAATAATAGCCACTTTATGAATGATTTTTCTATCAACAAGATTCAGTTGCTTGAAGCTCAGAAGCTTTAGCATCGCTACATCACCTTTCGACGACGATTTTATATTTGGTTTCTATATCTACTTTCGTAAACATATTGTCATACATATAATGCTTGTTGTGCAGTTTAAAGCTGCAGACATTTTATTTCTCACTAAACTCTCGCTCCCTAGTCCGTCGTTTACACCAATTGGAAAAATCACCTTTCTGTATGTCAACCTTTCTTTTATATCCTTGAGCTATTTTATAAATTCTCTGTATTGGTAAATTAATTTCTTCATTATTATTTTAATTAGTTTGGTTTTATTAATCATTAGATAACGTTCATGATTGATGTTGCGTGGTGTTAAGGCTGCTTACTTCGAAAATATGTTTTAAATCCAAGAGCAAAGCTGTATCTTTTAACACAAACAAACCTGAAACATTAGAGTGCCACAGCTCCAAATTATCCGCGTTATTATGTGATATGTGTCAAAAATGACAATTGAGTGTTTTTTAGCGTTCAAATACAAGGAAATACTTCTGTTCAGTCTAGATTACATCACACATATAAAACCACAATGTTCAATATAATGGAAAATATAAGAAAACCAAAGTGGAAATTGATTTAGAAGACTTGAGATAAATGCATTTAAGTGCCAAGTAAGCAAATGGTTTGTTAAATTGCGATTGTATTTTTTGTCCTATAATCATACTATTATCAAATATTTATTTTGGAAATTCTATTTTATTTACGATGCTACAACTTGGCCGCCCTCCGTGGTGTAGTGATTACTATGCTAACCTCTAAAACCCAAGTTTACAAGTTCAAACCTAGTGGAGGGTATTGGATTTTCTTTTCGTACTTCTTTTAGCATGGCTTCCTTCGGAAAGGAAGTAAAGCCAGTAGTCCTGTGTAATGTTATTTGCACGCAAAAGAACTTCATACCCTGAAAGGAGAAGGCTTCTAGGCAGAATTCCGCCATTTCGCGTCCGCAAGTCGCGATTTCGTCGCAGAGTATCATGGGATGCGGTGGTCGGTTTAAGGTCTCATCCCCCAACCAAGCTTCCTTGCTACAGTTGGTGCAAGATTGAAGTCCAGTCTAGCTGTTCTATCATCAGCAGTCGGATGGCAAAGTGCAGTAGCCTTTTAAAGTATCATCTCATCATACCTACCGCTTAGCTCCGCGACAAGCAGACGAGGCTACCCATACAGTCCAGTATACTGCTTACACTATCTCAAATACATGGTAGGAAATCGAAATTACCATAGATTTTCAATTTTGCTACTGGTTTAGATTGAAATTTGAGTCTTGATATTAAATATCTAATTTGGTCTTTACCTTGGCGACCGAAGAATACCTCGAAAAATCCTCAGTCATATTGGTTAACCCATGGAATTTGAACCCAGTACCTCCTGAATATAGATCAGGACGTTACCTCAGAGCCACCACGCTCGGTATCAATTCATTAAAACAAATTTGATGACCAGATTAGCTTAGGGGCATGCGGCACTATAAATAGTAGAGATACTTAAGTTTTGGAACACGCTGTATATCTGGTAGAGAGTTTTAGCTTTATTTTCCTATCTAAAAGTGTGCAGCAAATGGTAAGAAATGAAAGAAAGGCGAGAAACATATCTAGCAAGAAAGTAAAGTTTTCGCGAGCAAGTTTGGAGAGCTGCAAGATCGGCTGATAACACATGAATTCGTGCCGTTGAGAGTATCCGCAAAGCCAATTACATGCATTCACTACGGTCTACACTGACAATAGCAAATCGTGTCCGTTTTCAATACTGCCCATTACACTTGCTTAGCGTGTGACAGGTTTCGTGACATGGTCACTAATTCTTCGTGTCTTTTGACACGGAACACAGTAAACCTTTTTGAAAAAAAATTAATCTAGTGCCTGTTCATACTGTAAAACTGGAATTGATTTCTCCATTAAATGTTTACGCAATAACATGAATATTGCTCATCAGTTCATAGACTCGAGAAATTCAATAATTTCTCATGAGAGAGGTATAAAGGAAGCATTTGGAAATGATGTTATAATTTAATTTTGGGCTAAAAATAGGATTGCAAATCATGCCCTGTAAACCTTCAAGGTGATCTCAAATACTACAAGAGATACATACCTTAAAGATAATTTGAAATGTTGAATACATTTTAATTTCATGGTTTAATTTATACTTAAACACCGTTAATCCAGTGAAGTGGCGCTGCGATAACGCGTGCGACTCGCATTAGGGAATTCTGGGTTCTATTACCGGCGAACGCCCTCTCTGTTCATGTGGATTTTCGAGGGCTCCATGACTCGTCAGGCTAATACTGGAATGGTTTCTATCCTTCTACGAATTTCCTGCCTCTCCATTTCGTTCCATTCATCATTTCATTCATCCCTTACTCTGATTTGTTGATTTCAGGATTGGAAGTGTCGGCGAAGGTGTTTCGGTGCAGCGGTTAGCGGAAAAGAATGATTTGTGTGACAATTTTCCCGTCCCAAGACCTTCCCCGACGGAAATTTTCCTGTCCGATTCCGGTGCGTTTCAATCAGGAAACGCACGGATCCTGACATTGATACGCCGTCACTGCTGGTTCCGGCCAACCAGTTTTCCCTCACCTCATATCTCCCTCCCACCCTTCAGAGGACATTCCTCTTCATTATTCTCATTGGAATCGGTGGCGAGTCCCCTCCAAAGCCCCTCTAAACGCCGTTAGATGTTTTGCTCTTACAGTATAAATACATAAAAATAATTTTTGGGCACAAGATCTTTTAGCATTCCGTGGTAGATGATTCTGCTGCTGAGTCTACACTTCATTAAAAGGCATATAAGCACCGACCGTCACGGATGACCGAGATTGGAAGTATACAGACTCGTGAGCAGGAAGCACGCGGTTCAAGTCCTTCCTTTCCAAATTTCCCTTTCCCAATAATCAATCAATTTCATGTATGATGCCGAATAAAGTGCGGTAATTACCATAAAACATAAGCACCAGAGAACCTCATCTTCATGGCTTTCGTGGTGAAGAATAAATGATAAAAATCTGATATGTTACTTCCACACGAGTTTCTCTAATTCAATTTTTTTAAACACTCCTACATACAGCACACACAGTAAAAACTTCTGCAAAACTATAGAAAAAGTATTACAATTCACTCAAAAAGTCGATAATTACGAGATTTCACTGCAAATATACTTTTGAGGCTCTTTGAGAAAAAAATAAACAAACAAAAAGAATAAGAAAACAAAAAAAAACAAATTTAATTTCTCTACCATGTACATATATGCACATAGCTGATAGAAAAGGTATTGTAATCCACATAGAAATTCAATATCTATATTTTGATGCCCTCTGAATCCAAATAAGACTTTTAGAAAAGGTCCGCGCGCTCGTGTGTGCGTCTGTGAACAGCGTAACTCTAAAACGAACAGTTGGCAAACTGTCATTAATATTGAAGTTCAGCATTTTCCAAGGATACGAAGAGTTTCAAGAAAATCCCTCTACCCCAAACTACCCATTACATGAAACATTTTCAGATGATTTTGAATTTCTCAAAATTTAATAATGATTTTGATTAAAATGTTATGTGATTAAGATATTTAATGCCAAGAAAAACGTATATATTGACTTTTCTGTAAATAGCCTCTGAAGTTCTGCTTATTCCAGATGACTTGCATAAATGAAAAACTGTAAGATAGAGAAAATGTTAACACACAAAAATGTAGATATTTTACAACGCACAACTTATGTCAATTTTTTATTTTTTGGAGCTAACATTTCTGAGAAATTATTAGTTATAACTTGAAAATCTTATACTCTTCTCAAACGGAGAATCATTATTGTCTTTTCCGTCTCCTAGTTAGCACAGAGAACTGGATATCAATGTATCACATTGAATATAGCTTTAGTCTAGTGCATTTTTTTTTTTTAATTTAACGATCTTTAACCCGTGGATCATATCGAACGCAGGATGAAATTATTCATGGGATGCATGGAACTTAAAGTTACTCGACATTCGTCTTCTCAGGATAGGAGAAAACTCCGGGAAGAAAACTCGCTAGGGGTAACGCGCTCTAACCGAGATTCAAACTTGAGACCTCTTGACACGCTACCCGCATTACAGAGGCGGGCTATAATTCCTTATTCCCACGTATCTACAAGGAAGTATATAATCAAAGTGTTTCTCCAAATGTTCATATGAATATAGTTGAAGTAGAGAGAGAATTAGCGTTTCTAACAATAGCTCGAAGCAGAATAGATAAAGAAAGTCATGTGAATGCAACGCATCAGATTTCTAGAAAAAATCAATGTTTTGTGTTCTTAGGTGTGTGTGTGTGTGTCTGTGTGTTTGCGCGCGCGCGTGAATGTGTATCTGTCTGTCAATATCGTAATTGATTAAAAAAAAATCTGATGTGTTACACTCACATGGCTTTTTCTAGTTTTTCTACAAACTTCTTACATAAGATTATTCTTCTTTCTTCACCTTGCTAATCTAGATACTCATTAGCAAAATGTACTTATTACTTAGTAAAATAGTATATAAATATCTTTAATATACGGAATTTTGAACAAAATCGTTTGAGTCATTTTTTAGAAAATCAAAATTTTCGACAATTTTTGTATAAAGGGTAGTTGAGGGTGGAGATTTTCTTGAATGGTTTCGTGTCGCATCCTTGGAAGATACCAAACCTAAATACCAAATTTGGTATTTATAGGTCTTTTCGTTTTTGAGCTATGCTGTCCACAGACACACACACACACACACAACCGGACCTTTTTTTCTGAAAATGCCATTTTTGGATTTAGGGAGTCCTAAAACATGTATTTCCGGTGAAAACTCAGTATCGAATTTTGGGTGGAATACAATACCTTCCCTATACACTATGTACATAGTAAGTGTAGAGAGAGTAAAAACGTCGGTTAAATGACCAAACTTAGTATTTGAGTTCGGATCCGATACAATGATTTCAAGATCCCCTCTCCTTAAAATACCTTTACATGCAAAATTCAATTTTTATTTTCTCAAAAAAGGTCTAACTATTTTGATTGAAGAACCGTATCTTGAAGATATTTACACCACAAGTTAAATTTATATCTTACATTTTTTTGCGAATTCTGGTTAAACTCTCTTCATTTTGAATTACCTTAGTATAATTCGTAAGCTTTAATTAGCAGTCAAAAACTTATTACACAAACTATATGGATATCGCTAAAGAGACAATTTATGTCAAATAACATTTATTATGAATTTAACAATTTCCGAGATATGATTTGGTGTTTACGTGACTTTTTAAATGCCGTTTTTATGGTAGCAGTATAAAGAACGATAGACTAAAGTATATATGTATATATATATATATATATATATATATATATATATATAGAATCTAATGCTCTTTATATTGCATATGTGGATATATTTATATCTATATATACAAAGCGACCTTCTGTTTAAAATATCTGACGTACGCTTAGCAAATCCTTTTTAGGTCTATAACAAAATGCATAAATTCTGTTTTACCTTGATCAAAAGAAGTAAGTACTCTTCGGAATTATAACTGATGCAGCTTGAAATATTCGTATTTTATAGGATTTAAGCATTACGAAACTTTATTCAGTGCTCTGGGGTAATTAAAAAGACACTACAGTTCATTTCTGCCAGCAAGTTCTAATCTAAGCTAACATAAGACTGAAAATAAAATACCAAACACTCATTTGAATTACCAGCGGGTAACAAATCCGAAGCATATCTTTCGTGGCATTTTACATTTTCATACAAGTGCAATCTATATTGTTGACATTATTGTAAATAAAAGTTTCCTTAGTAAAATATGATGATGATATTAATAATAATAATAATATATATTATTATTATAAGAAGTGTATACAGCAATACAAATTTGCAATAATACTTTTTTGTTGCAGAGTGAGTAAAGAAAGCTATGTGAAATTATCCAATTAATGTTAATTTAGAAATTATTGCATTACGAATGTCGTTGTAGGTAAAAAGGAATAGAGGAAAGCGAACTATATCAAATATGTAAAAGTGGTTGCTATAGCCTCACCTTGTATCTTGTACTGTTCCCTCGACATCGCGAGAAACAACTAAATAGCGTACTTTATAACATGACAAGGATATGACAAATTCAAACAATAACAACATATCTCGGAAATGACCGATCCCAAAAAGACTTATTTGAAATAAATATTGTGTTTTAGAGAGTTCTACATTTGTTTCTAGTAAGTTTCTGCCAGTCTCTTAAAGTTTAGCCCTATACAAAATTATTCATTTTTTCCGAACGAAGAGCATTGCACAAATATTTCCAGAAAATTCAATATATAAATATTATTTATCGTATAAATATATAAATATTTAAATCCATTTTTAAAGAAACAGTATATTTCTAAGCCTTTTCCATGTAAACAATAGCTTTGGTGGAATTTTTTACTTACAAATCTCAAGATTTTCTAAAACTTCGCGACATGAAATTTTTGGGGCATTATAGTATTTCCTCATACCTTCTATAGGTAAATGGCATTGCATTTATTGATTTTTTTTATTCCTTTGGTAAAATAATGCTTAGCTTTTAGGACTGTCTAAAGCTGAGGCCCAACGACTATACAAGTCCTGATAAGTTTGCTAATAATGTACCATACTTAAAAATCATTTATATTTTTAGGTGGAAATATTTCATTCCTTCAGGTAAAATATTTACGAACTGTAACTGCTTGTATTAGTTCTGAATGTTTATACCAGTTGGCTCAACTGCCCCGTATGTAAATATGCCATCGAACGTTGAAATTGTTGCAGAAATCAACGAACTATTTCAAGATAAAAGCGGATAGTGGAGACCTGACGAGAGCGACCTTCGTTTTACCACTCTCGATGAGTGCGATCCGCTCACCTTCTCCTCTGATAAGCAGGAGGGTTAAAAGAAAGGTCGCTCAGGCATTCCCCGGTTTGTCTTAAAATAGCTCTGTTGAGTTCTGCACTCTTTCACGGAAGAAGGGATATCTGTACGTAAATTATGCGATAGTTGGGTATATATGGTATGCGATAAGATGACCTCTACAACAAACTTTTGGAATGATACATTTCGCATTTTTGCCAAATTAATTTTAATTGATGCGTTGTTTAGGAGCCACATGGTTGAGCGGACAAGATGTAGATTTACAAAACTCATTTATTGCTATAACAACCATGCAAATAAATTAAATTTAAAATAATTTGAGAAAGCAATCAACATGTCCACGTTTAGCCTCAATGGTTTACACCATCATCACTCTACTGTCACTTTAGGCCTGACCAACAGGTGCGGTCTCTGACGAATGTGGTCAAAGGCAACGGTGTTCTCACAGTCAATTATGTATTTTGCCATCTTGTGAATTGGGAACACGTACACTATACTCATCAGAGAGAAGTAAAGCCCAAAGAAAGAAGGCAACCGACGTTAAGTCTGTCCATAGCCATGCAACAGGTGCTATTCCAAAAAATTAAAGCTATGTTTTTTTTTTGTCATGGAAATATGTTTAATATACGGTACTTTATCAACATTGTAGGAAACATTTTGAGAAAACTAATATTTTCGAACATTTTACCATGTAAGAGGTAATTTGGGTTGGAAGGGTTTTCTTGAAAATCCTTGGAAGATGCTGATCTAAGATATCTATTTTGATATTTAACGGACTTTTCGTTTAAAACTATCCTGTTCACGGACATACGGTCAAACACATACATACACAGACATTTTTCGAAACTTTTTTTTGGGGGAGGGATAAAACGTGTATTGCCAATGAAATGTTGGTATCGAATGATACACCTTCTCTACTTAGACCTGTTTTGGGCTACAACTTGAGCATATATATAAATGACAAGATATACACACACATGGTCACATCAGACATCCTTTTAATTATTCACAAAAATGTTTCACAAAGAACTTAAATGACCTCTTTATCATAAATACCAGGTGACCCAACTATCCCATATTTGACGTGTTCAGACATCCCTTCGTGTGTTAAAAGACTTACAAAACTCAACGGGGCAATTTAGAGTTAAAACCTGTTTAGTTGGGAATTGGATAAGTGGCCGTCGTTTCACCCATCTTGTTTTCAGCTGAGACGTTAGTGGAGACGCTCTTTGAGAGAGTGAGTTCCTCACTGACATGTTTAAACTTGAAATATCCCCGTTGAGTACAGCAACTCTAATGCACGTAGGGATATATGCATGCCTCAAATTCTTGACAGTTTTTCAACAGATTTGGCATTGCTAGATAAGCTCCTTCTGCAACAGTATTCGGAGCTTGAAAAATGGCATCTAGTACTAACAATTGAGTTAGAAAAATATTTTTTACCCTGATAACTACTTCAGGGATTCCAAGCAATCTATTCAGAAGGATAGACATTTCAGAAGCATCACCTCAGAAATCTAAGATATTTTCAATATTAAAAAGGCACCTGAACAAACAGGTGTTATTTTATATTCATACAATCATGCACCAATTTCCTTTCATATGACATTTCAGGTGATAAATGGGCTACGACTCAACAACATTAAGGATAATGAAATGGTTCACCTCATTCAAGACCACGTCACACTGTCTTGTTGATCTTGCGGTCAAAGCGTGACTCAATCCCGAGATTCCGGTTTCGGATCCCAGTCAGAACAGCTGCTTGGGTAATTAATTCTCTCTTCCCAGACATTTCCCTTATCCTTGAAAGATGATCGCTAGGCTACTTTAAGCGTTATACATTTTGGATACCAGGAGACATTTCATTAAAATAGTTTCTGAGCGCAACTGGAAGATAGTGATAACACAGCAAGAATGAATGATGATAGTGTTGTTGATGATAATACTTACTCTCTGTTATAGCTTTAAGATATTCAGAGTAATAGGTTCTTGCTCTAGAAACACATTTCTTTGTAATTTTCCACTGGGATGTGGTGGGAGTTTGACCTTCGTGTGTTTTAATAGAGTGAATAATTTGTTTTGATATGATTTCAAAATAGGTAATGAACATAGCATCTGCATCTCTAGGGGCATAGGCTGGATGTGTTATTGTGAGGACCTTTTGATTTGGATAAAATCTTTGCTTTCATTGTCGTATGTAATTCGTCACTCACGAAACCCTCATTTCAACTCGCTCAATCATATTAATCATTACATTTAATTACAGGCAAGATTCATAACGGGAGGAGTGAACCCTTCGTGAGTAATTTTAACTGCATGTGAGCCTTTTATGTAGTAATTTTTCCTATAGCTCAACTTCCAAGAATAGGAAACATTTTTTGCCTCAACTGTTTTCTAAGACGCTTCCTCCTTTTAAATGTCATTGGCCAATACTTTTAAGCTGCCGTTGCACGCGTAGATTTTTAAACTCGAATGTTGAATTAATTTAATTCACTTTCCCCGTTCTACGAAATTATTGCGCAGTTATCTACTAGATTTTTATGATAATTCTTTATTTTTACCTCTTATAATTGCTATTTTGTACAGCGCGGCTATTTCTAAAAGTGGATGAAAGATCATCTGATGTTCATGTAGCAGAATGTGAAACATTGGCGGAGGTGACTTCCTTAAGTTTTCGCGGACAACCTTCCAAGTTCTGAAATGTTATATATCCTGTAAGTATGCTCAGGCTTGGAATAATCATGGATCGGTTTTATCAAATAACTTGTTGGATAATTACAGAAGGTGAAATGTTAAGTTTTTGTAGCTTCTCTTTTATCCTATAGTTATTTAATACATATATATATATATATATAGTTTTCACATAATACAGAAACCCTTAACATACACTACAAAACATAAGCGAAGCTGCTGAATATGTAGGTTCTGCATTCCATTAGCCTCTTTGGTAGAGACACATAGCCTGCGACTATCGAGAAAAATACTATTTTAATTGTTAATTTAAAATTAACAGTTCAGTCATTTCTAATGTTAGCAACTTCCTCTCTTTGTACATTTAGATGTCATGTTAACGAAATTGATTACACAGTAAGTATAGAAGAAATAAAGCAACATTTCTTTTTGAGAGTTATTAAAATTGGGGTGCAGATGGTAATTTATAACAATGTAATGAGCAACATTACATCAATATTTGCTTCTTTTTTTTACTTATAGATTTACTGATTAAGAGTAGTATGTTTTCAGATTGGTTAGTATCTCCAAGTAGGTGTGGTACACACAAGCCATGCGTGTTTATTTAACTGACAAGCAGGGCCAGAAGGCGTAACGTTAAGTAAGTAAATCTCGCGGCAACTAATGTAGTATCGGAACTGAGTTCAAATGCTTTAAGCAATAGCAATAACCTCACACTACCTAGGCTAGCAGGTCACATAATGATGTAAAAATCGTGGAAGCATAATGAAGAGGCTATACTGCGATTTCGCGGCGCAGTAAAAATGTGCAAAAACATCAGGTAGTAAATTATATTATTGGATTGTTAAAAAATTGGTAGACGAAGAGAAAAAAAAAACAGATAACACACAACAGGGACACATATTAAGATATCGTGTATGAAAATATCTGTATCTATAACCCTAACACCCTGAATTTTGGGCACTGGTATCACATATGTATCGTAGCATTATCTTTTTGTTTGATTACTCAATTACTAAAGAGTGGCCGTACATGTAAATTGTTTGGAATGGAATATTCGCTACATTTGTGTTATTTTGCACACATATTCTGTGAAGTTACAACAACCATTTTCTATTCCATGCATTTTTCAATTGAAAATCGGCCTTCTTTGCAAATACGTTATTTTAGAGCTCCAATGTGTTCGTATTTAAGATCAGGGGTTTGTAAATGTCTTTTGATATTTCAGTAATTTATGAAATTAAATCAGAATGTTCGTCAAAACAATTGCAGTTTTCAATGGTGAAAGAATTATTAAAATCGGTTGAATATTTTTAACACTACGTATATGCACACAAACATACATATACGCAAATATTGGTCTTTTTATAATGCCAGTTTAAATTTTGTGATGAGAAATTTAAAATTGTGCGCCATTTTTAGCTTTAGTTATAACCCTGCTATTTGTGTTACGTGAGGAAGTCATCTTTACTGTCTAGTATTTTATGACTCAAGTGAAACCCTTTAGAGGATTGGTTTCTTGAAATGGAAATGGAGTCTTATTTATGGCTAACTACTGTAGTTCACAGCGTCCCATTCTATGTTGGGCGTGAAATATCGTTTAATTTTGCTCAGAGGTCTGCACACACGCGCACGCGCTTGCGCGCGCGCGCACATACACACACACACACACACACACACACACACACACAAGCAGTTGGCAGGCTGAGGGCAGCCCGAAGAGTGTTAGACGTGTCCCTGTTCTCTGGGAGAACTTCACGTTCTGACGGGATTGTGGGGTTTGCAGGATGACGGGTGAGAGATGGGGTTGTGGAGTGACGGGAGGAGGCAAGTATTGCTCCTCAACGGTTGCCAATTATGGTGAAACGGCCCTTGTGCCCCGCTGGTGTGGTGATTATTAAAAAAATGTTTACTTTTGTGATTTTAATTTTGATATCCAAGCAACTCTTGAAGGATTCTAAGGAGCTTAGCCGTAGCAACTGTTGAAGAGATCTGTAGGCCAGCCTTGAGTTTATTTACTACTCTTCCGAAGGAAGCCATGCTAAGGGATTTTTCGACAAAAAAGTCCATCGTCCTCCGCCGACATCACGGAGGACGGCAACCTGGTTCCTTGGTCATTGTTATAGGTTGCATAACAATGCTCGCAAATATTCATTGTAATGTTTTAAATAATTCTAGCTAGATCCTCCTAATTATGTGTTGGCATGCAGAGGTGTGTAACTGCTAGCTTTCAAATTAGGAGTTAGTATGATGTTTTTTTTCTGTCTTGAGACTAATTCATTATGATGATTCATAATTCTATGCGATTTATCATCCTCCTGTTCCCACTGCTGCAACTCCTCCTCATTCCCATCTATACAGTTTAGTGCATCACTGAACGTTCCAGCCTTATTGAAGAAAATACATGTTTCTTTATCTCAGATATGGACGTCCTATTCTTCTTTTCGTTTCGGCTTTTGTTCTAAAATCTTTCTTGGTATTCTACGGGGTCCAATACGTTTTATATTTCCAGTTGTTTCTGTTTTCTATCATTCTATTAATTAACCTAAGAAGAATATTTCTTAAGACGTGCAAAACTTTAGGCCTTGAAAAAATACAATTTAAGAAATACACAAAAAGAAAAAAAAAAAAAGAAAGAAGAATACAGTCCAAGCAAAACTTGTTTGTGGTTCAACGTTCTTTTAACCTGATAGTCATATCAGACGATGAATGCAAAGAGTGAAATAATGCTCAAATGAGCTCGGTGCCCATAGAGTTACCCGACATTCGTCTTCTCAGAAAAAAGGGAAACTCTGAAAAAACCTTACCCGGCTAAGCCTCCCTAACTGAGATTTGAGCTTGAAACCTCTTGAAGACACGCTTCCACCAAACAGCAGAGACAGACAAGATACAATTGAAAGTAAATTAACATATCTATTTGTTATGGGCACAGGGCGAGGGAAAGTGACTTATTGAGCCCCAACATTATTAAATTAACTATGGACGAGTATTTTTAAAGGTGAAAAACAAAGAGGAAACAAACAAATATATTATGTTAATAGAAAAAATGAAGATGGCTTACTGTGACTGTTCTATATATTTAACATAACAAACATATAATTTAATACATTAATTTTGCCAGAAACAAATAAAATACATGGTTATTTCAAACAATTTATTAAGGTGTAAATTAGAAATGCATAGAAAAATAATAACACATGTAAGGGCATTTGATATTTGCATATCCTATTAGCATCTTATAGTGCCCTAGATAAACAGTTGAAATGTACTTTTCAAAGCAAATAGAATAGGTGGATGCCTGAGGATACAATCTGTGGCAACAACAGCTTACAGGATATGGAAACCGATTTTACAAAACTGCTAAAAGATCGATCCTGACCTATATGGCTGAAACAATTTAGGACTCGAGGAAAACAGAAAGGGTGATGGAAGTTCTAGAGATTATAATTTTATATCTATTGATGCAAAAGTATTAAGAAATAAGAGTTGGAAGTGATGATATGATTCAAAATGCAGGTTGCAAACATCACTGATTGGTTTAAAAATTTAAAAATTTGATGTGTCCACGAGACTTTCTCTACCTGTTCTGCAAGCAAATTGTTCTTACAAAGGAATATTCTTATTTATAGTACTAATCGAGATAAACATTAGCAAAAGTTCTCTTATTACTTTCAACCTTATAAAGAGAAGATAAATCAGGAGATACGCTTGGCTAAAGCGATAGTCAAATCTTTTAAAGGCTGGCCGTTATGTGAACAATTGAAGTTCGGTTCGCTTTGCACGGCCAGATGTAGAACAAATGAAAAGAAAGTTGACTTCCCTTATAATATAAATTACGTAGTATAAAATTAAACCAACAACAACGAATATCTCGGAAACGGTCGTCTCTATAGAAAATGTATATGACATAAATTGTGTGTTTTAACGTGATCAACATATTTTGTGTAGTAAACTGTTGTGTATCTCTTACAGTTTACCACTTCTGCAAAATTCTTCATAAATGAAGAGGTTTACAGAGTCTATTCCCAGAAAATTCATATATACATTTTATTTTTCATGTAAATATCTTTAATATACTGTATTTTAATCAAAAGATTAGAACCATTTTTGAGAAAAATAAAATGTTCGAAAATGTTCCCATATGAAGGGTAATTTTGGGTGTGGGATCTTCTTGAAAATCTTCGTGTTGTGTTTTTATAATGTAATAAATTTAAATACCAAGTTTGATATTTAATGGAGTTTTCGTTTGTATGCTATGCTGTACACAAACACACACACATACGCGCACACACACACGCGCGCGCGTGCGGACCTTTGTCTAAAAATGCTTTTTGGACTGAGGGGACATCAGAACATATTTCCGGTGAAATCTTGGTATCGAATTTTTGGATGGAATACAGTACTTTTTCTATCCACTATGTACATAGTACATGTAGAGAAAGTAAAAATAGAGTGGAATGAGCACATCGGTGCGATGACAGAGACTGGTTAAGCTATCCAGAGAAGAAATAGATACAATCAATAAGAAAACAAATCGAATGACCGCGAAAAATATGATGTTATGATAACCGAGGATATTAACTACAGAAAACAGAGAATATTTCCTACATATGCGGCAAGAAGAAGAAGAAGAAAAAAAGAAAAAGAATATAAATATTTATCATTTCATTAATTTCTATAATCCTGCATTTACACATCCTTATATCTTCAGAACCTAACAGAGATCTCATTTCAGCTGCTTCTGTCATATATTTCTATTTATTGTCAACATGCATAGTTCGGAACCGTATAGAGCCGTTGGAACCACCATAGCTTTATAAAACGGCATTTCTGTGCTTTAATATTCTGTTATTATTCATAACCTTTGCATTTATTATTCTGTTCCTACCGATAATACCAATAAATAATTTAATTCATTATAAATATTTAGTTATACATGAAAAGGTTATGCCGCTTCAGGGAGGGAAAAATTAGCGGAGTAAAACCCTTAATCAGTTTGCCTTGACCTTTCGAACTTCACCGTTCGCTGTGTTTGACCGTGACCCACCGGGTCACGAACATTGTGGCATCAAGGTTCTGAGCGGTGTTGCTTATCTCACTTTCATTTTGTCATATAATATTGATGATTTCGTGCTATTACAGAAGCTTTTGTAGCGAAACACGTTACGCTTCTCGCCCAAGATGCTAGATTCTGTTGGAAGGCGAGGAAAACCTGTTTCGTAACTGCAGGTCAAACGGCACAACTTAGTATGTATTTCATCTGATTGCTATCTATACCTGATAAACGTGCCAGTAACAGTTACGTGTGTATTATCACTCTGCTATGAGGCGAACATCCTTTGCAGGAAATTGCGATAAAAGAAAAAGTGTACCTATTTCATATTTGTTACCGAGCACTGCGGCGGAAGGAGTGGTTGCGAAAGTGTGGAGCCGTAGGCATTCCAAGCCACATTAATCATTTCCCTGACATGCAGGTCAATGTTGCAATGGCCAGCCTGTCCGTGGTCACCAGTGACATTTCAGGTGTGACTGTGATTCGATTTTGTCACCGTATCATGCGCCGGAGAATTATTTGTAGCTCAGCTACTGAATCAAGGTTTTATCAATAGTGCATGGAAGAGAATTTTGATAATAGTTAAACACTATTCATTTCTTAATGTGTATACTTTCACTTTCTCTACTACATGTAGTAAGTTGGAGAAGTTTTACATTCATTTCAAACATTCGATACTGATGAATAGATAGAGCCGGTTGCTCTACCACTGAGCTACCTTAGCAACATACCGACATACCATTGGGTTTCTCAACTGACTCACATGTTTCCCGGTAAACCACAAGGTTATCTCAAATTATTTTGAGATAACAGCCCCAATGGCGACTTACAATATCGTATGTACTTTAAGTTCCAGGATCCGTAGTATAGCCAGATCCGGGAGATCCGTGGTTCAAAGCCCGGCTATAGCATTGAATATTTCAGTCTGACTCTACCTATCCAACTCCTGTGCTACATATGGCTTGTGTGAAAAAAAATCAATTCGATACTGATATTTTGCCGGGAATATACGTTTTGCGACTGAATCCAAAAAGAAGATTCTTTTAGAAAAAATCTCTCTGTGTGTGTGAACAGTATAACTCAAACACGAAAATTTAGTTGAATATCAAGGATAAAATGCCATTCAGAAGGAATTTTGTACTGTACACTAAAGTATAACTTGTAAATCTTAAGCGATTGACGAAAACGCACTATAAAGAAAACATAGATCTCTTTAAAACATACAAATGATTTTAAATCATTTTTACTTTCTCTTCTCAGTACATTGTAAGTACACAGAGAAGTTATTGCACTGTATCAAAATTCGATAGCGAAAGTTAACCAGAATTTTTAGAAAAAGGTATGTGTGTGTACATTGGTCTATGAACACCACAATTTAAAAACGAGAAGTCGGTAAAGTACCAAACTTGATATTTGGGAAACAATTTCAAAATGTTTGATTTTCTCAAAAATGGGTCTAACGAGTTTGTTTAAAATACCCTATATTGAATATATTTACATGACAAGTAAAATGTGTATCTGGGATTGGTCTGTGAAGTCCTGTTTATTCTGGGTGAATTTTGCATTACTGGCAAACCATAAGAGGTAGACAAAAACATACTGCACAAAAATGTATATCTTGTTAAAATAAACAATTTATTTCATATACTTTTTTTTGGAGTAGATCATTTCCGAGATATTCCTTGTCAGTTTTAAAATACTTGAAACTTTTCTCATATGGGAATTTACAAAAACTCCGACCATGCATAGAAACGGATTTTAACCAGATGGCAACCAAATTAAAAAAAAAATGACTATAGATTTAGCCTAGTGTGTACCCTTATTTTCCCTCTATTTATAAGGAAATAAGTAATAAGACCATTTCTGCTGGATATAAAAATAAGATTTTTAATAATATTAGGTATCAGAGGTGTAGAGAAATTTGTATAATTGGAACACATCCGATATTTTGTTCCGTAAACCATTTCTGATATATCCGTTATCAATGGTTCCAATTGTTCAGTGCTTGAACATTCTTTTTAAAGTCCTTTTGATATTTAGTGGTTTCTCGCAATTGCGTGCAAAGAGCATACATAACATTTTAACGGCACCATTTTCTAAACATTTGACTATCATTATTCCCTTTACATGTACAATGAAACGTGTACTATAGCGATAGTACTATTCTGCAATTAAAGTGAAGCAGAAAGAAATATATAATTCGGTAAGAATAGTTTATATATCATGCTACATTTGAAGGTAACGCATCAGTTTTTAATTACTTTCCTAAAATTATCAACGGCCAACATTGGCGATGGCAGATTTTTTTTTTTTTTGCTGACATCGTGTGTTTTGTTTCATCTGTTTGTATCTAATGCACTTTAGTTGTAGAGAAAAGCTGTACATTGGTAAGAAACCCTGTGTTTTGCTGGAATTCTCGGAGTAATGAATGATCATTTAGAGTGAAAAGTATCATCAAACCAAGTTGTTCAGGAAATTACGATTCAAGATTCAAATTGGCAGTTGTCTTTTATGTCAACGTCATAATCACACAGAAGCCAAAAGAAGTGTGGAACTAATCGAATATATTTGATGCCAATGTAACGTCATATGCTAAAAAATATCTGATGTGTTCTATTCACACGACTTGTTCTTCTCCACAACAAACTATTGTTAAACCGCTTATGCTTCTATTAACTTCATGCTAAACGAGAAAAATTAGCAGAAATAGTCTTATTATTTGCTTCCTTGCAGACAGAAGCGAAATAAGAGAGTACCATAGGTTAAAATGATAGGCAAAAGCTGGTTGCTATGTGACGGAGTTCCTTTATTTGTATGGACAGGAGTTGACAAATTCCTGTATGAGAAGAATATGTTTTTCAAAGATAAAACCAAAAACAAGGTATATCTCAAAACGATTTACTCCACAAAAAATGTATATAACATAAATTGTGTGTTTTAATGTGCTCTACATTTTTTGTGCAGTAAGTTTTTGTCCATCTCTTACGGTTTAGCAGTTATGCAAAATTCCGTAAAATGCATCCAGAATAAAGTAGTATTCAGAGGCTATTCCCAGAAAATTCAAGATACACATTTTATTTGTCAGGTAAATATCTTTAATATACGATATTTTAATCAAAATTGTTAGTCATTTTTTTTTTCAAAAAAAGTTCCCTGTAAAGAGTTGTTGGGGGGGGGGATTCTCTTAAAAATCTTTGTGTCGCATCCTTGGAGGACGCCAAAATCAAATACCAAGTTTGGTAATTAACGGTCTTTTCGCTTTTGAGCTATGCTGCCCACACACACACGCACATACAAACACAGACACACACAGACAGACATACAATGCACATTTTTCTAAAAAAAATGCTTTTTTTGGAGTCAGGGGGTCCCAAAACTGCATTTCCGGTGAAATTTCGGTATCGAATTTTTGGGTGCAATACAATACCTTCTTCACACCTATATACAAAGTACATGTAAGGAAAGCAATATTGAGAGTATTTTTCCTTTTCATTTAGAATTCAATCTTATTTACTGAACTTTGTTTCAGGATGTATGCATATTGTAGATAGCACTTCAGAAATCGCATTTGTATGCACTACACTTGCTGATTATTCTTCTTATTTTGGGCAAGTCGAATATAAAAATATTCATATCCCTCACAAATCTAGTAATGTTAAACCTGAAAAACTATGTATATTTATTTATTTATTTATTTGTTTCACTCTGACATAGTCTGGAGCAGTCAATAGAGGGATAACAGAAAAATCTGAAGTGTAATGCTCTCATAACTTTCTCTGGCTGTTATACTGACAAACTTCTTACAAAAGATTTTTTTCTTTCTAGACCATGCTAATCGAGATAAACATTAGCAGAATGTTCTTACGGATTAGCTTATATGTAGAAGGGAACTAAGGGAATACACTAGGCTAAAGCGATAGTTAAAAGTTTTAAAAGCTGTCGTTATGCGATTTTCATTGCTTGGCAAGGAGTAGAACAAAATAAAAACGGACATAGCCTGTCTGTCAAAGGAATAAGCAGTTTACAATTGAAATCAATAATACCAAGGAATGTATCGGAAACGATTAATTCAATTAAAGGTCATAAATTACATAAATTGTATGTTTTGACGAGATCTACACTTTTTGTACAGTAAGTTTTTGTCCATCTCTTACGGTTTAGCAGTTAAGTAAAATTCCGCAAAATTCATCCAGAAAAAGGAAGTCTTCAGAGGCCATTTCCAGAACATTCAAGATATACATTTTATTTGAGATGTAAATATATTTAATGTACGACATTTAAATCAATATCATTAAAGCCATTTTTGAGAAAATAAAACATTTCGAAAATTTTTCCATGTAAAGGGTAGTTTGTGGTTGGGGGATTTTTTTTTAAAAAGTATGAGCTATGCTGTCTCCACACACACATACATACGGATCTTTTCCGAAAAGACTTTTTTCGGACTCAGGGGACCTCAAAACATACATTTCCGATGAAATCTTGAATTGTTGGGTGTAATACAATACACAACAATACCGTCTCTATCCACTATGCACATTCTGTATACGAGCTAGAGAAAGTAAAAATACAAGCAGCAGAAATGTAGTTCCTACATTTGTAGCAGGTTAGCGACTATTAGGTAAGAAATGCAGTGAAGAAATAAGGGAAAGTTTAAACGGTTACAACTTAACAGAAAGAATCCATAACCTAAAACTTACCTGGCTCGAATGAAAATATCTGCTAACACATTGCCACAAATACTTTTTCACCACCAACCTAAAGGAAGAAGAAACGTGGGCCGACCATTATTAAGGTGGAGCGATTCCATCTCTTGAGTGGAAACAGGCCAAGGCCCAAAATCCATTAAGCAGATGAATAAGATAAATTTCCGAGCCAACTTTTAACACCTATTTGGCCTGCAGTGATAAAATTAAAGAGTTTGCCTCAACATTTCTTCGCCTATCATTCACACACTGGATTATACAGGGTTACTACAAAAGAAATAGACAACTTCAACTGCCTGTAAAACAAAAACTATTAGAGATAGCAACCTAATTATTTTGGAGGTATGTTGAGAAACTCTCAAAGTTTCGTTTGTTACTATTGGTAATGCTGTAGTGTTTTGTTTGTTGTTGCAGAAGCTGAAATGGCGGAAAATCCTGTGGAAAAGGCATATTGCGTGTTGGAATTTGCTAGAACGCAATCAGCAACTGTTGTCCAATGACATTTTAAAACACGTTACCACAAAAATGAAATGATGCGCTCACAAAAACCAGCATCGTCTTCATCATGTCGCAACATGTCGATGCAAAAGTCACGCCGTATGACCTTATCTTCTTCACTCAGAAACTGCAACATCTGTAATCTGTAAGGCATCATGTGCAGTCGCTTCCGCAAGCTTTTCCATACAGTTTGCTGTGGAATTTTTAATTGCATGCTTGCCCTAGATGTCGATTTCTGTGGGCTTCTTATGTAGGCAGAACGAACACGTTCAACGTTTTCTTCCGAAACTTTCGGTCTTCCCGAGCTCTTCCCTTTGCACAAACATCCCGTTGTCTCGAATTTTCTATACCAGTCGTAGATTGACTGTCTAGTCGGTGGCGTTTTGTGGTAACGTGTTCTAAAATGTCGTTGGACAACAGTTGCTGATTGCGTTCTAGCAAATTCCAACACGCAATATGCCTTTTCCACAGAATTTTCCGCCATTTCAGCTTCTGCAACAACAAACAAAACACTACAGCGTTATCAATAGTAACAAACTAAACTTTGACAGTTTCTCAACATACCGCCAAAATAATTAGGTTGCTATCTCTAATAGTTTTTGTTTTACAGGCAGTTGAAGTTGTCTATTTCTTTTGTAGTAACCCTGTATATTAAGGGTTCATATAAAAGTGGTTCTTCCACTGATGATACTTTTTAGCACAGAGACTTCCAGTTAAGTTTAATACTTATAAGTTATCCTCATCATGTCAAATAAACGTTTAAATGTTTTTCAGAGGAATAAATTGGAAAGTCTTATTAATGAAAGAATATATTGCATTTACAGGCGATTTATTCGAGATAATGTAATAATTTGACATGGAATATTTTCGTAAATCGTTAACGCTGCGAAGGTAATTATTTGAAACATAATTTTAAATGAGCTTTATTTTCTAAAATATATTTGTCCATTCATATATTTTTTAAGTTATAAAAATATAATATATTACATTTAAATGACCTTCTCTACTCACCATGCAACAACCTATTCTTATAAAAGCGTATTTTTCTATTTACTTCACATATATTGATATAACATTTACAGAAATATTTTACTGCATATTTCCTTGTAGATACGCAAGAATTAAGTAATGCATTAGGCTTAGGCGAGAGTAAAATCTCTTAAGAGCTGGTTCTTAAGTGATGAATTGATATTCCCTTTGGTTTGCTTGAGCAAAGAAAGGAAAATGAGTAAGGAGTATTACTGAGAAAAGGAGTATTACCAAATACAATAGAATAGCCTGGATAGTTGGTAATGACATGTAAATATTATCCCGCTACTAAGTACTCGAAGGTGAGTCGTAATAAAGGTAATTCTCTGAAGGAAAACATTTCGGTTGGTTGAATCGGGTAAAAACACATAATTAGTATGAGGATTGAATGTCATACCGTTATGTTGTCACAGTAGCTCAATGGTAGAGCAACCGCATGGAGAGAGGGAGAACCGTCGTCAAATCCTGTCTCTGGCATTGCATTTTTTTTTTACTGATGGTAATTTTAAATAGAGGAGAAGTATTACCAATATAAATACTCCGTCAGTGACTCGTCAGTTTTCTCTCCACACCAAGCCATCAACTTCATCAAACACAAGTACATGGAAAAAGGAAATTGGAATGATCATCAACTAACAGTGAACTTCAGGAAGCCCGCTCTAGCTGCAACAAACCTTTTCTACATTCCCGAACTCTCACAAGAAGAGATCAAGCAATCATTACTGGACTCCAAATTGACATATTGTTATCTTCTAACTAAGGAACAACTCCAAACTTTATGAGGCCTCTATCCATACACCACATCCTTGCATAGCAGAAGAAGAAAAGAAACCGGCATTATCAGTCTTCCTAATGCGATCAACAACGCACTATGCTGAAGAAGACGCTACAATTTATGATACAAAGCTTTCTGGTGTATTCTAAATGTAATGTAACGTTAACCTAACTTTAAGTCTGTGTAACTGCAAATTGATAAACAATGTATTTATGATCGGTCGCGATAAGATCTTGTAGACAAAATCACCTTTAAACATTATATATATACTACCTCTACCTAGCTTATGTAAATGATAGAGAAAGTAAAAAATGCTCAATACTGCTTAATAGGCAGTGAAGGCTATTCTCGTAATTTGACTGCTATGGCAACAATAAATTGTAACTGAAGACCAAGACAAATTTGGAACTGTAGTTAATATTTTGCAGATAGTGTTGCTAGAACCTAAAAAGGGTTAACATTGTGGAAGTCCTGATGGACAGGATCGTAGTAACAGTCATATTTTTTTCTTCTTTTTTTGTGTTTGTTTCAAACCATGGTATCGAGCGGGGAGGACAGATACACACTCTTTCCATTATGCTTGCTTCATGTATATTCTCCGGCTATTCCAACCCTTGTCGGTAGTCAGTCAAATGCAAACTGTGTATTGAATTTATCATATCTGCTCTGGGGAAAATCAGTGCAGAATCGAATGATGAACCCCGAGGGCAGCTATTGGCCGTGTTTTCAACCGAGGCAGTAAATCCCGCTCTCGCGGCCCGGGCACGTGACCGCAAGCCCATTAGGCATACAGGAAACGATCGCATCAAACTTACTGCCCCATAATTGTTTCACACCCGATAGCACCCGAGATTTATCACTCGGAACCGTTCGTTGTCCGGTTGTTAATTTAATTTGGCTGCACAGGGCTCTCGCCAGCTTTTAATATTGTTCCCCGCTTTGGGCTTAGCTCCTGATGTACCCTAACCGCTAATGGCACAGCATTAGAAATTAATGTACAGGCTCGGATTGGTGGTGTTATTGCTGAACCTGTCTGCTTTCCTCGGTAAATACACGTACCTACACCTAACTTCTTTGGTTTCCTGTCTTACAAATAGACGAAAGAGATAGTTTTAATGAAGTCAACCATAATATTTTACCTTCATTTTTTTTAATGGTCCTCTATTTCAAGTGGTTATTATGAATTAAGCAATTGTTTCTTAAACTAGTGCTTAGCAAACTTTCCCTCATGAAGTTCAATTCTTAAATTCTCACGTCCACTTACATTTACGTGAGCATTATTTTCTCATAAACGCTTCTATTTTGTAGTGCTATAATATGAGGGTGACTGAACGTTCACAATAACAATAAAATTAAACAACCCTGTGACTAGATTAATCACCTCTATTCACATTATTTGCATCATCAATTAAAAAGAAATCAATTTAGTTCTGATACATAGAAACTCTCTTCTCACTTATAGCAGTATTCTGGCTTTAATAATACCTCTAATAAGGATGCAAAACTAATAGATAAATTCATGATGGAAACCCCAGGAACAAATATATAATAAGTAAAATTAAGTTTTTAATATTAATAAAATTATTATAATATCAGCCAATAATTAATAAATTACTAACTATAAAGAAGAAACAAAGAATCACGACCGAGTGGGATAGCTTAGAAAGATCCTGGGTTCAAATTCCATGGGCCAATCAATCTGGCTGAGTTATTTTCATGATTTCCCTCAGTCGTCAAGATGAATACAGGATTGGATATTCATACCACGCCCCAAAGTTCCTTATTCAGTCTTAAAGAATTAAACATCTTAAAAAGATAGTATTTGCGATTGCGTAAGTCCACAGATAGCGTAAGTAGTACACTGGACGGCTCCCTAACCTCAGCTGCTTGTCGCAGAGCTTACAGATAGGTATGATGTGAGGAGATGAAATCTTAAAAACCCAACTACACTTTGCCATCTGACTCCGGATGCTAGAACAGCTAAACTGGACGGCACTCTGGCGCCATCTGTTTGACGCAAAACGAAGGTAGTATAGTTTGGGGATGAGGCCTTAAAAGGCTGCTGTCCTTACAACTACTTGTATCATACTATCATTTAACGCTTTCATAGCGTTTCAAACCATTAATCAAAGTATCACATGCTTCATTTTTTTTTCTGATTAACTTGTCTCTGAATCCCTGTGAATCACTCACTTCTATTTTAGGAAAAACTGTCTTAAGCGGGTCAATAAAAATCCTGACTATTTCTAAATTTATTGCAGGAAGTGGCCTTCAAAATAGCGTAAAAAACAAAGCTACAGAAGCCCCTTGCCTGCCTCCGTGGTCGAGTGGTCAGCGAGCTCGTTTCTCACCCGGAGGTCCCGGGTTCGATTTCCGGCTGGAGCGGGGAACTATTTTTTAACCAGAGTTATTCCCGTCCTCCACAGTATATGTGTATGGGCGGGCAGGCAGGTGAGTGTATGTGTGTATGGTTTAAACCCAACGTAAAGAACCTGCAGACGAGTTGTTTCTAATGCAAAGCCCTCGATATGACCTTAGATGTTAAAGGAGGCTATATAAATGAAACAGCAATAAAAATACCCTTTATAGAAACACGGAAGGTAATTTCATACTCTGTAACGAAAGATTCAGAGTAATTTCCAGGTTAAATTTAATTGTAATTTGTATACAGATCCCGCAAGACATACGTTGAATATCTTGCTGAATTGGTACTGCATTATGAAGACTGCTGGATAATTCGGAGACAAGATGCAGATGAGCTTCATCGGCAGCATCTTTATGGTATAAACAGACTTTTAAAAGAATCTTTTCTCTGCTGAATGCGAAAAGAAGTGAATGCACAAAATTGTCCACAGATGAATGTTATCACAATTTCCGTTTTGTGGCAGGAGCAGTGGAAATAGCGAAGTATCGGTAAGGTGTATATTTAAATAATCACGCTTTCAACAGACAAGTTAGAATATATCCACACAAAGACTATCCGGAAGCTTTGGGTTTATAACTGAATCACCCTTCATTTGTGCAATAATAGTACCATTCTCAAGACTATTTACCATATTTGGACGGCCAGCCCCATTCAAAATACACAGTAGTTTGCCAATTGAAATTCAACATGAATACGCGACCCTAATAACAGAGTTGTTCCAACAGCTATGATGTGGAGATGGGCCCACATTTATTTGGAGGTAGCGTGAAATAGCGTTCATGAGATAAATGCTGACTCAGATTTTATTGAACTTCCTAGCTGACCTGTCGTTGCACAGGTTTCAGCAAAATGAAACTTATTCTTACTGAGCTACAACGGTACTGAATATCACGTTTGGACAGAAGAATTGAGTGGGGCTATCCGTGACTTTGTTCAGTATGTTGCCTCATTTTACGCTTCTGGATTTCTTTCTCTAGGTGAATGTGAAACAGCAAGTTTTGAAAACCTGACCTAAACCTCTGTAAGTTCTTGAAGGAGGCTTTAGTAAATGACATTAACATATCTCACCAACTACATTTTCTATGCCGCTAACTTGAGATTCAATAATTCATAACTACATGTTAGTGGGTAGTGATTTGAACATCTGATTATATCTCGAAGGGATACCGAATCGTTTTAAGTAGTTTTTATTTTTTTCACAAAGAGTCAAACGGGCTAAGAGCCGCAAAGAGTGTTTGCTGCTCCAGTCTTAAATTTTGGGCGATTTTAAGTCCACCTTTATCCTTTCTCTATCACGCACATAGCAGTTAGAGGAAATATTGCAGTTGCCCAAAAATCCAATACTGAGATTTCACCGAAAACACATGTTTTAGATCTTCTGAATTGAAAATAAAGAAAGGTAGTTGTATGTATAAATGTATGTATGCGAACAGCATTAACTTAAAAACGATCATTTTTCAGAAAGTCCCCTAAATTCAAACTACATTTTACAGGGACACTTATCGAAATGTATTAAAGTCATTTACATGGTTAATAAAATGCATATCTTCGATTCTCTTGAAATATCCCGTGAAGTGTTATGTAATCTTGTATAGCTATTAAAAGTTAAACAATAGACGAAAGTGCACTGCAAAAGGTATAGATATCTCTAACATCCGCAATTTTTCCAACCACTTTTTAGTGACAGCCATTTCCGAGATATAATTTACTAATGGTTCGATTTTTCAGTGTTTGGCATTCTTTAAAGGTTTGCCATCATTCACTTGTTTCTCGCAATTACAAAGAAAGTATTACATTTGAAGATCAGCATATAGCGATGAGTTCTTAAACACTTGACTGTCCTGGTATGTTTAAGGAAATCTCTAGTGTAGCTATTTCTACAAAGATGTATCTCGAATAAAATAAAGTATACTGGTAAATAAACTTTCTTAAGAATAGTTTTTATAGCCATAATAAATCGTAGAGGGCATAGAAAGCCATGTGAATAGAACATATAAGATGCTTTATTTTCTGTACTACGTATATTAAGTAGGTTAATGGCTACACTTCACCGAAATCCTATGCCAGGATTTCACCGGCAATGTATGTTTTTATGCCTCCTGAATAGATTAGACACCGTCAACCTTTCTCCATCTGAGGGTGGATTTGTTACTTGGTTGCAAACATATCTTGTTTTCTCCCTATTATCTTTGGTTTTTATTCTAAGAAGTCTCTTCGCATATGGAGAAAAGGTGAAAGCACTAAAGACTTGCTTATTTGCTCTATACATATATTTAATGTGTCTTATAATTGGAATAAACCTTGTGGTGCACAACACCAAGTTTAGGTTACAACTTTCCTTTAGTACTAGGATTAGGACGCTGTAACGAAGGGGATACCTTGCGTCAACACAATTGCTATCTATACCCTCTTGGGTGGTGCGATGACGTGAGGTATCCTCAGAGAGACCAGAGAGGGCCGCAGAAGTACCTAACATGTCCAGGTTTGAACATCCGCACATCATTAGGGAGCAATCTCAAGGGGGCGACTCAGCGACCTAGTAGGCAAGGGGAAAACTCTTTCCAGAACGCAATTAATTATGACATGTGTACGACACCGCCGAATGTGCAAAACCTAAAAGCACTCAAGAAACCTGAAAAGGAAATGAAATGGGAGGAAATGAGGGAAAGGAACCCAATTAATACATTACGTACCCCAGATTTCGCTTTGGTGACCACGGCAAAAATACGAAAAACCTGTGGGCGGTCACCGGAAATCGAAGCCGGAACCTCGCGAATGTGAGCCTAAAAACCTTGGAGCCATCTATTTATTCCACATTGTTAAGGAACACGGGAGTGTTTTTACAACAACCTTTCGCTAAATCGGAAGTAGTTTATTTTGTAGCACATTTTGGAACCTTAGGGCATTAATAGTCACATTTAATGTAGCCTCCCTCTTGCTACGGGCTCTGTAACCATTTAAAAATAGTACAATACACTGTTTTCTAGCATATTAGTTTATAAAACAGCGTTTTTATCAGAACTACATTTTCATACAAAATGTTCCACGAGTCTCGTTTTTTTTTTTTAATCCATTGGAATTTCCCAGAAAGTACAAGTATCCATGTTAATATTCTACTGGACAAAATGCATACTAATACCAATAACAATTTAAAACAAAAATTGTTTATGAAAATGTGAATAATTTTAAGAATTTAAAGTTCATTAAATGTTTTGTAAACAATTCACAATTCACTCAACATATTTAGGTATTTAAAATATCTTTTCATATAATGTGTGAATTGTTTGTGGTTTAAAGCTCCAATTCCAAAACCTGCAAACAAATTTGTGAAATTATGAGACGCATGGAACGTTTTCATTATGCGACATATTTACATAATAAGCTGTGTATAATGATTTATAATTGTCGGTGTCTTTATCCAATTTGGTGTTCATATTGTGACAACACCGTCCGGGTGCGGCTTTTATCGTGTTCACTGTGGTATGCGCCCGTGCTGGAATGTGAGACATCGCAGTTCGATGGTAAACAACTGCGTGAGGAAAAAACAGGAAACTTCGGAACGTGACACATCGACATCATGATTGTTCCCATATGCAATGTTTCCCACAAATTCAGTTTCTATTACCTTCGAGAAGTTTCCAGAATTTCTGTGTCGTCACTTTCTGCGCGACCAAAAGATGGCGAACTGCCATAAACAGTAAAGTGTTTATTGTCGAGTGAATTTTTAGAAGCAGTGCTTAAAGACTTTATTTGTAACTAATCGCTGAGTCAATAAAGATATTTGCTACAATATTAATTAAACAGCAATGCAGCCAAACGAGATGACTCAGGTGGTTGCTCTGTGACCCGCATTCGGGAGTTACAGGTGTGATCCCCGAGCCCGGCTTGCCTGACCCATGGATTTTACAGGGGTTTCCCCGGGTCGCCAACGAATGCTGGCTGGGTTTCTTTCAGCCCCGAATTCCCTGTTCCTCCATGCCTTTTCCATTGTCATTTCATTCATCCTTCATCCTGTTTGTTTCTTTCAGGGTTGGAAGTTTCGCGATGGTGCTCGGTGCGGCATGTCAGGGAAAAAGAACGCTCACTGTAACTCACTTTGGCTAATTACCGGGATGAGCTGGGCGGGTCCCTGGTCTGCTTTTCCTTGCTGTGCCGTAGCTCCTGGTTCCGACCGCCTTATGTACCCTCACATTCAGCCCTTCCTTACTCCTCTTTGTGAGGCATAGCTACAAATAACCAGCATAATGTCGGTGCCAAGTCTTATAACTTAAAAAAAATTCATACAAAAATTTGAAGGTTTTATAAATCACTCCTAGTGTCCCTAAAGTATTATTAACCCATTTGGTTCATATCTTCACCCTTTAATTTAGCAGAACACATTCCTACTAAAATGGAATACACTGCTGTCTTTTTTTCCAAAAGTCTAAAATCTACTTGTGTAAAAAAAAAAAAAAAAAAAAAAAAAACACAAGTTTCGTAGAAACTATGTAATCCAGATCTATACAATGCCGAAGAAGTGTGCAGCAAGCAACATTGAGACTCCCGAGGAATCTGCTGTAAAGCGCTTTCTACTCTTGTTCTTTTTGTAAGAAGCAAAGCAACATGAAAATCTGCAAGGAAGTATGCTCTTTCATTGCCGGCATTCTTTCTTGTCTGCTCATTCAACTCTTCTTTTTATGTATCTGCTAATTAAAAAGGTTTTCCACCTTCAGTCTCGCTATCAGCTGTCAAATCGCTCAATAGATTTTATTACGTCCTAGATCTTGCTCTCTCTTTTTGTATTTCTTTTTTTTAAACAACCGCCTTCTCGCAATCCACTTAGAGCCTTTACACTATCGGTGATATAATCAACTTTTGTTTTATTCATAGGTAATTGCTATTACCCATTAACTCAACTGTCTAAGCTTGCTAATAATAATGAATACTCTGAGTGCTGACATGAAATTTAGTGCCGTTTCCAGGATGGGCTCAAGATTTCTTTCAAGACTTAGGCAAAAATACAAATGAAATTTATTTTATTTTATTCCTTAATATAAATCAGGCTTTTGACATCAACATTGGGGTGTCTATTTATTTCCGATTTGAGCGTTTTTGTTTTCCTCTAAAACAACTAAAATGAAATTGCACGTAATTCAGAATCACATATTACAAGCTAAATAAAAGAATAATTTCATATTTCAGAATGTATTTATGCAATAGCATCCCTTACCGAAACAAATACTTCACGTAGTAGTCTCCTTGTTTAATGTAGTTGGCTGATGTTAGCTCACCTAAAACTGAGTTATAGGTTCGATCCCGGAAAGCGTGCTTAAATGCAGTAGCCTCATCTATAAATTTACAAGCATGTAAATCCTGTGGGATAACATTGGAGATACTGAAATAACCCTGATATTTGCCATGATTGTTAAACAGTATTTAATAAGAGTATGTTATAGATACAGTGTTACCGAAGATTAAAGGGGAAAACAGTTCCCGAATTTTTCTTAGCACAAATTGCTTCACTAAGTTCTTTCTTTCAGTCCGAGTTTTCCTTAATCATGTAAAACAAACCTATATAAGAACCTTGTTCTTAGACAGTCAAGTTTGATATAAATAACTAAAAGGATTTCATATATTACCATTGTTACCATCCAACTTGAATCCATACTGTGAACTGTATTTACGTTTATTTGCTTTCAAGGAATTAAACAAAATAATTCATTTCACATGAAAGAGCAAAAAAGGAAGCATTTGCAAATTAATTAAAATATAAATTTCAGGAATGAATTTATTTCAGATGAAATTAATTATTTTATGTTTTATTATTGAAATAATAGCTCTCGTCTTCCGAGGACCATGGAAATACCCAGTTGATCAATGGCGATGGAATCCGGAACCACTCGAATGCTTCCTCCTGAGCCACCCCGCTAGATTCTTTAAACATTCTTGTGGTAACCAGTGTGTTAAACAACAAGAAAAGTTGATTTTTTTCTTAATAAAACTTTTGTTAATTATCTTTATATTTCAGATTAGTTTTGAAAGCTACCATTTTAACTACACATTTTATTTTAGGAAAGATAACCTACACAATTCTTTATTAGAACATTATAACTGTAATTTGATCCACTAGTGCGAGATTCGTTGCTTTCTTCTTTTTTGTTCTGTTTAATAATTGCTGACTGTACCGTATGTTAAGAAAATTAGATATACGATTAAGACTAATGTGTTAATGTTTTAAAAAATAGATTTTGCTTTAATTTTATAAACTATTTTCTAACGGACTGAATAAAGCACGACATATTCCTGCTAAGTAGTTTCATATTATAAATGCTTCTTAAAATTTAAAATATTCCAATGTTTAAGAATTTATAAACTAAAGTATATTGGGTGAGGGGAAAAAAAAGGCATAATCCCGAAATTGTAATACTTTTACATCTACGCGTAAAAAAGTAAATGGCGTGTTATTTATGGACGCTCTTTAACTGCTGTGGTTCTCAGCGTCCCATTCTAAAGTGGGCGTGAAAGACCGCTTAATTTTGCTCAGAGGCCTCTCTATCAGGCTTGAGGTTCTTTTATGTGCCGTAAATCTACGACACGGTACCAACGGCTTTACTTCCCTTCCGAAGGAAGCCATGCTAAGAATTTTTACACCCGAAAATCCATCGTCCTCCGCCGGGTTTGAACCCGCGACCTTGGGTATATGAAGTTAGCATGGTAACCATTACACCACGGAGGGCGACTTTCTACGCGTATATACAGTAATTCATTCGCTAGTGATTTCTTCGTTTTATTTCTAATTTTCTGTACAGTTATTCAAACAAGTTAGACTAATTTAGAAGAGCATTAGTAAGAATACCTTTGATTCGTAACAGAATTATTGTACACAGATGATGTTAATAACTTTGATGATACTTTTCGACATTGTGTAAACAATCCTTGCTTCGCAAAAATAACCAGAAAGGCTTAACTACTGTAGCGGAGCGTATGATAAATTTGAAAATTAATTTTAATTAAGTAAAAGTACGTACTCCGGTTTCACCGTTTATCTTAGGCTTACTAAATGAAACAATTCTCAAGATTTAATTAAAAACAAAAGTATCTTATCGCAAACAGTTATTCTTCATGTACTTCATGCTTCCCATATACGAGTTGCCGTCTTTATTTTATTACACATCCGATCACGATGAAGAATCGATGTGATGTCAAACCGATATAATGCTAGAAGTGAAGCGTTTTTAACTAAGTTAACTTTTAGTATTTCCTTGGTAGTTTCATTAACAAAATATCAACAATTATTTTACTTTACAGCCTAAATGGCTCGGATTCTGTGCAGCCTACTTGTGAGGGCTTTAAATGCTCAGAAGAGTGCGAGCGAAAGAAAAAAATAGCGAATGCTTTAATTCAAACAATGGAAGTATTCAAAGCATGTTGCAAAAGTGAATTAGCCTTTCTATCTGCGTGCTTTGTAACATCCGTAAAACCAATTACTCGTTCTTTAGTAGTTGCCTAAGTTTTCATGTTGCGGAAGATACTTTTGACAGTACAGCTTTTGCCCTATCTGAGAAACGAAGTATGCTTCAGAAACCTCATTTCTAATTTTGTTGGTCGCGATTGGGCTTTGTGGAAATTAAGTTGTCAGATGAAAAAGTACGAGATGAATTGGGCTTTTCCAGGTGGTCTTGGAAAGACACACCATCTTTTTTATTCAATGAAATTCCCCTTTTTATATGATTCTGTACTCTCTATATGGCTACAAAAAATAGTACCAGTGTTTCACAGCATTTTCTACCATACCCTACATGTTAAGCTTTTCAATGGTTACTCGTTAATTGATAGTTTACATACAGGAATGCACTCTGTCGTTTATATACACTCTTTTTGTAATTCATCATTACCACTTACCTTCCGAATCTACTTTTTCTTAGAAAACAAAACACATGACTTACAAAATAATATATTTATGGTCCTATACTTTCAGAACCAGGATTCACTTTTATACACTATGTTTTACCTTTAATAAGTCCAGATATTTTTAATGTTATATTTAGAAAATGTTTCGGCTTATGCTTTATTTATATATTCTTTTACGGTAAAACTAAAGTTTCTCTCACCTTCGTTTTATTGAAGATTCAACAATCCAAGATTTGCATATTCGGTGCAAGTGGTTTACGCGAAACAGAACGTACTTTTACAACGTGTTTGCTTCGTGGTGACACACACATGTACTTTAGTAATATACATACTCCACTCTCATATATTTGGTGTATTTTTCCTTATGTGATAACTCACAATTTGGTCCAAAATGCTACATATTCTAATTTAATAAGTTCACAAGAAGTTAAACGTACGAAATTAGTTTCCCCTGTAAAGTAAAATAGTGAAAAAGTTAATTTCAAATCGCCTTAACTTTATGAAGCAAGATGTATTCTGTCCCATTACATCCACTGCGCGCATATCGTTTGACCGTGACTGAATTTCGCCATGAAGGAAATGTATCTACTTGATGTTTCCATGACTGGAGTGATGCGCTGAAAAGCATTTCATGGAAGAACCGTTGTTAAAAATATACTTCTCAATGAGGATTATAGCAATCGGATTAATACTGTATTGCATTGTAAATTAAGGTAAACTGCTACTGTGTGAAACTTATCACCCACATCCTTGACACTACGTCCCTGGATATAGTTTACTGACGGACATATTCTGAAGCCTGTCAACTATGTGACTGCGTCAGTTATTGTGATTAGTTCTTCACCCTGCAATCCTGGAGCGACTGCGCTACGGAAATAGTGAATTATTGTTTGTCAGAGGACTAATTTCACAAAGGCGTGATCTATTTCCCACCATAAACGCTCTTGCTATTCAGGTTCCGTACATATTGCCTGCTTTAGTTAGCTAATTAAAACATTACACACCGCGGATAATGTTTAACAGCTTCGGAAAAAGCTAATTTTGAAAGACAGATGACTCATTTCTGTCCTAAAGGTGAAAACTCCATATTTCTAGCATTGCTAGCTCAATTTCTACGAGTGCTTTAATCTTTGGTTGTATATAATAACGAAATTGTTTGTTTAAATTTGAGGTGCTCGACGTCTGACCTGCTTGTAACACAATGTGCATATACTGTGAACACACCAGCCTGATCATTTTGTAGTCATGCAAACACAATCGGCCGTGAATGAATCAGTACCTAAAAATAATTTGTCCTCTGCAGTAGCTATCTTGTGGAATGTATTGTGTTTAACGCTTCGTGATATGCGATAATACTGGTAGATGTTGAACTGGGGTGTTCGTATATTGTGCGGGTATATGTTTTAATGTATATTTTAAAGAGTGCGATACCAAAGTGTCAGAACAAGAGAGTAGCGCACCTAAAGAAAACAGTGGTGAACGTCATTTTCAAATGATCCGCAGTCAGGCAGTGCTCATTGTGTAACTAGTTTTTAGAAGGCATGACTCTGACGATGACTACGGTGGTCACAAACACAAAGATGGTGACGCAGAATATGTTTACTGTGGTGACAGTGATAAAATTCTTGTGGTTCCGTTGGAGTAAGAACCTGCCTTGAGATATTAAAAGTGCTAAAGTTTTAAATATAACAAAACGGCATTTTTTTCTTTTATTAGCAATTGCAACATTATCCCTTGATATACCTCAAATAAACCGGCGAAGATTAGCTATCAATTACTTCAGCGAAGATTAGCTATCAATTACTTCAACAAAGATTAGTTATCAATTACTTCAACAAAGATTAGCTATCAATTACTTCAACAAGGATTAGCTATCAATTACTTCAACAAAGATTAGCTATCAATTACTTCAGCAAAGATTAGCTATCAATAACTTCAGCAAATATTAGCTATCAATTACTTCAGAAAAGATTAGCTATCAATTACTTCAACAAAGATTAGCTATCAATTACTTCAACAAAGATTAGCTGTCAATTACTTCAACAAAGATTAGCTATCAATTACTTCAGCAAAGATTAGCTATCAATTACTTCAGCAAAGATTAGCTATCAATTACTTCAGCAAAGATTAGCTATCAATTACTTCAACAAAGATTAGTTATCAATTACTTCAGCAAAGATTAGTTATCAATTACTTCAACAAAGATTAGCTATCAATTACTTCAACAAAGATTAGCTATCAATTATTTCAGCAAAGATTAGTTATCAATTACTTCAGCAAAGATTAACTATCAATTACTTCAGCAAAGATTAGCTATCAATTACTTCAACAAAGATTAGTTATCAATTACTTCAGCAATAGCTGTTGCTCTAACATAGCGCTTTAATTGGTTTTCCTCGAGTTCAGTACTGATAGAACGTGTATTATCGCGCTTCTACCAAGTTGATCGAGCCCAGGAACTGTAATATGATAAGAATACTAGTTCATCCCTGTTATCACAGAGCGACAGTGATACGGTACAATCAATTAGTCGACATATATAATTTATCATTATATAATTTTTAGTTACGGTTAATTTGGTTGTTTTAAGAAATGTTTTGGCGAGTTGTTTTTAGTATAATTAAATAAATGCATATGTAAAATAATGGATTCAAGAAAATCCCCAACCTCAAATACCCATTGCATGAAACATTTTTCGAAATGTTTTATTTTCTCAAAAATGGCTCTAATGGTTTTGATTAAAATTCCTTATGTTTAAGATATTATGACAAACGAAATATAGGTATATAATGAATTTTCTGGGAATAGCCTCTGAAAACCTCTTCATTATGGACGACTTTTGTATAAGTAACTGGCTTACCGTAAGAAATATATAAAAACTTGCTACACAAAAAATGTAGATGTCATATAACATACAATTTATGTCATATACATTTTTTGTAGAGTTAACCGTTTTCGAGATATTAGGGATTATTGGTTATAATTTTAAGTCACTTAAGCTTTTCTCAAACGATAAGACAATTTTTTTCTCGTTTCCTGTTTATCTACTCCTGGCAAGCAACGAGATTGGAATTTCAATTTGTTTCACATAGCGACCGGCTTTTAAAAGACGAGACTATCGATTTAGCCGGTGTATTTTCTTACTTCCCTTCTATTTTCAAGGAAGCTGGTACAAAGACTAATTTTTCTTAAGTTTATCTTGATTAGCATGCTGTAGATAAAAGAATAGTGTTTTCAATAAAATATTTGTTTGCCGAACAGCTAGAGGACATCATGTGAATGGAACACATTACACATATACACATTGCATAGTGTATAGAGAAGGTTTTGTATTTCACCCGAGATTTCACCAGAAATACGTGTTGTGAGACCTGATTCAATAAAAGCACTTTTAGAAAAAGGTCCTGAAGGCACCTATCTGCCAGTGTGTGTATGTGTACGTAGAGAAAGGCATCCGAATGGAACAAATCAGCTTTTTTACTATAATTTGGAACTGTATCTATGGAGTCATGATCGGCTACGTCATGCTTCAAATCACGTGCGATAGAAAAAAATTGTGGTTTTAAATGTCAAAGGAAGCTGTTGCTGTAAATCCTCATTCCAGCTCTAGTGCGTTTGCACATAGGCAGTACGGTTCTTGTTTCGAGATTCCTGCACATCCAATAGAAGCCCCTGCAGCAACTTACTACTCAGTATCTATCAGAATCACCTAATAAATATGAAAAAAAAAAATCTGATGTGTTCCATTCACATGACTTTCTCTACATTTCTGCAACAAATTATTGTTAAAAAGCCTAGGTATGCTTCTAGTTAGTTCATGGTAATTGAGAAAACATTAGCAGAAATAGTCTATTTACTTGTTTCCTTAAGTAGAAGCGAAATAAGGGAGTAGCATAGGTTAAAGTGATAGTCTAAAGCTGGTTGCTATGTGATTGAAGTTCCTTTGTTTGTATGGAAGGAGCTGACAAAATCCTGTATGAGAAAATTATGTTTTTCAAAGCAGAAACTAAAAACAAAGGGTATCATAAAACGATCTACTCCGCGAAAAAAAAGTATATACAACACAAATTTTGTGTTTTAATGTGCTCTACATTTTTTGTGTGGTAAGTTCTTGTCCATATTTTACAGTTTAGCAGTTATGCAAAAATCCAAAAAGTTCAACCAGAATAAAGTAGAGTTCAAAGGCCATTCCCAGAAAATGCAAGATATACATTTTATTTTTCAAGTAAATATCTTAAATATACGAGATTTTAATCAAAATCGTTAGAGCTATTTTTAAGAAAATCAAAATTTTCGAAATTGTTTCCATGTAAAAAGTAGCTTGGGGTGGGGGCATTTTCTCGAAAATCTTCTTGTCGCATCCTTAGAAGGTACCAAACTTAAATACCAAAATTTGTTTTTAACGGTCTTTTCATTTTTGAGCTATGCACACACACACAAGGACATTTTTCTAAAAATGCTTTTTTTTGGATTCAGGGGGGTCTCAAAACATATATTTCCGGTGAAATCTCGGTATCGAATTTTTGGGTGCAATACAATACCTTCTCTATACACTGTGTACACAGTACTTATAGAGAAAGTAAAAATTGGAAGTGTTCGTTTGTAGACTTTACGCATAGAAGGCCGTGAAAATGTGACGTCATTTTAAATTATGCCAAAACTATATACTCTATTTAGCACAACACACATTAACGTACCACAAATTTATAAATTAACAATATTATGGATATTAAAGAATATAGTGAAAAGAAAAGAAGATATCAACTTCCAATAAACAGGTAAGTCCGTTGTGTAAAGTAACATATTATTTCTAAATGAAATGTTTGCATAGCTGTTAACGAGTATTTTGTAACTTTCTGCGAATAGACTTTGAAGTTCTAATTGAATATATACAACATTTTGAACGACTTCAGTATAATTTTGTGTAGCTGATAGACCAAATGAGATTGACAGAAGCCCTTAACAATATGGGTATCGTTTAAACATTCCATTAATTATTTGTTGAATTATTTATTTCTGTGTTATGTAAGTAAATAGTCTTTTATTTCCTTTGATGCCATAATAAAGATAATGGCATTTAAAAGCCGGCGCATAACGATCCATTTGTTAATATGTTAATATCTATTTTGCCAGCTGTATTCCTCATAATGCTAACATTTTATCTGGATTAATTTGAAGGAGACAAAACGTAAGAACAGTATATAGAAGCTTTTATAAGCAAACGATGATGGGTACAGAAAATCATGTGAATACAGTAAATTAGAGTGTTATTCCCTCTTAATGAGTATATTTGATATGGAGATTTTATTAGAAATATATTTTTGACGCACCTGCTTAAATTAAAACCAAACTTAGTGGTTATGTTCAGCAACTTCCAAGGGTACGACGCAAAGACCTTCAAGAAATCCCTCCCCCCATCAAATTATTCTATGCATAGAATAATTATTGATTTTCTCAAAAATGACTCAAACGACACCATAATATGTTTAAGAAATTTTCATGACGAATTATATGTATATCTTGACTTTTCTAAAAATAATCTGTGAAGTTTTCTTTATTTTGGATAAGTTTTACATAATCTAATTTACGTAAAACAAAGAGATCGGAATATCAAAACCATTACATACGAGCTCTTAAAACATTTGATGCATCACTGAAATTAGACCAAAGATTGTGAAAGACAAAAAATATATGTTATTTCATAGTAAAATAATATCAATTAAGAAAATATATCGCTTTTCTACACTTGGTGAACTTTAACTACCGATTAACTTAAGTTATAGACTGGCAGATGAATGTTTATTAATAGTCACTCCCAGCTTGAAACACTATTTTCTCGCAAACTTTTTTCCAATACTTTTTCGACTTAAAATGTTCCACACGATGCAATTTTTCACTATTTTTTTTAATTTTTATACTGTGTCTTAAAAGCACATTAAAGAAATTGGTCATATTACTTTTTTAAATAATTTTATAATTGGAGAATAATTTATAATTTTGAAGAATACGAAAAGTATATCTACACTAATTAGGGCTAATATAAAAATAAAATATGACGCATATATTGGTATATTACCAGTAAAACTGGACTTTTCTATTGTAACAATGAATTTAGACAACAAAAATTATTATCTAAATAACCATGCAACCTAGGAGTTTTAATTAATGGCAAAATCATCGTCATTCTTGTATGTAATAACTGCTATACATTTCAATAAGATATATTACATTCTGTGAATTTTCCAAATTTCACAGATTCATTACCTTAAAACTCTATATTCCCCTGTTTCCCATGTACTTGCAGCGAAATATTTAATAAAACAATTTCATCAAACATGTACCTCGATTAACATGAAGTAGAGAGAAGAATAAGTGTAAGAACAATTTCTTCAAGAGTGATGAATGCAACATAGCTGATATTTAGTTTGCAAATGGTAAACTAATTAATATTACCTATAGATACTTCAAAAGCGTAATGCTTTTTATTTAAGAAGAAACTATTGCGTTAGGAACTACGTTCTCCATATTGTGTAGAAAAGTATTAATTGATGCACCTCAAATAAATGTAGCATTTAAAACTTTTGAACCAATTTTACATTGTGCAGCTATAAACAACATCCGTGAACTGATGTACTTCGAACTTGGATGTTCTGCTAGGCACTGCGAGAGATTTTTTAATTAAAAAAATCTGATGTGTTCCATTCACATGGCTTTCTCTACATTTCAGTAACAAATTATTGCTGAAAACTTGTGATTCTATCTACTTCATGCTAATCGAGATAAACTTAAGCATAAATGCTTTTTTGTAAGTAGAAGGCAAATAAGGGAACACATTAAGCTAAAAGCTGGTTGTCATGTGGATGAATTCAGTTTCTTTGCGTTGTTAGGATTTGACAAATTCCTGTATAAGAAAAGTGTTTTAAAGCTGAAAGCAATAACAACGAATATCTCAAAAAAGATCAACTTCAGAAAAAAATGTATATGACATAAATTGTGTGTTTCAACGAGCTCTACATGTTTGTGTGGTAAGTATTTGTCTATCTCTTCCGGTTTACTAGCTATGCAAAATTCAGCAACATTCATCTAGAATTAAGAAGTCTTTAGAGGCTATTCCCAGAAAATTCAAGATACTTTTTATTTTCATGTAAATGTATTTAATATACGGGATTGTAATCAAAATCGTTAAAGTCATTTTTGAAAAAATCAAAATTTTCGAAAATGTTTGCAAGTAAAATGTAGTGTGTGGTGGAGGATTTTCTTAAAAATCTTCGTGTCGCATTCTTGGAAGATACTAAACCTAAATACCTAGTTTGGTATTTATTGGTCTTTTAGTTTTTGAGCTATGCTCTCCAGTGACACACACGGACCTTTTTCTAAACAAAATCGGACCCTGGCGACCCCAAAACATATATTTCCGGTGAAATCTGGACAACGAATTTTTCGGTGGAATACAATACATTCTCTATCCACTAGTATGTTGTACTTGCGTGCTATAGAAAGTCAAAAGTATAGCTTTGGATAAGGAAAAAGAAAAGGTTAAGTAAAAGAACTGGATGCTATTGAGAAAGCGTTATAATTGTGTTCTCAAAGAATATAAGATAGAACATTAATTTTGAATGCTTAAACAGTTTAAATAAAACATAAAATATATAATAAATATTATACATTAAATGTTTAACTAAAACATTGGTTTTGTAAGCCAAAGATGAGTTTTGCTTTTAAAACTGTACAGGAAAGAAATTCTTATGAATTGATTATAGAAGACAGAAAAGTAAGAAAAGAACCAAAACCAAAGAAGACGTTTATAAATAAGAAAATTAAAGAAAAGAAAGGCGGAAAAAGTCAGTGCAAGAGAAGTTAAGAATTAGGTTTCTAGGCACGTTATACGCAATATTATAACTTAGGAATGCAATCATAAGTAAACGAAACGAAAACGTTTTAATTATCTAAATCTATCCAGTTTAAAGAGCTACCTGAGAGTGTCTTCGAATGGCCACGATTTCTTTCTCTTACATTTCTCAATACAAACAAAAGCAGCTCGATTGCAGAATGATCGACCGTGCACATATTTAGAACCCCCAATTTCGTTACGACAGAAAACAAATCAAAACACTGAAGAGTCGTAACATTTCCCAAGGCTGTTACACAAGATCGGTAAAAATCAAGGACTCGAGATCCGGCAATCCCAGACAAACAAAAAGCCTGTGTTGGGCTGTAATTGCTACGAAACTGCCCGGTTCTTTAGCTTCAATGATTTTGACATTTGGCGTTTTTCTCTGTACGGGCATTGCGTCACGCCAGGTCATTGCTATCTGATGGTCTCAGTCATTCGCCGATACGTTTGAAGGTCGACGATTAGTTTGTGGTGGATGGTACGTGGAATAGCTGTAGAACGGAATCGTCCGGGTACGCCTTTTCAAAGAAAACTTTAGTCTAGACTGGCGTTTTCATTAGATTTGAAACATGAAAAACCTGTCTTCCATTCACATAACTTTCTCTAGCTGTTCCAAATACAACCATTCTTTCAACGCATTATTCTATTATGATGCAAATCGAGATAAATATTAGCATAATTGATCTTATTACTAGTTTCCATTTAAGTAGAAGACAATTAAGAGAATACATTAGCCTAAAGCGATAGTTAAATCCTTTACAAGCTCGTCGCTATGTGAATCAATTGAGTTTCGGTTCGCTTGTATGGTCCCATTTGAGAAAAGAATAAGCATTTTGAAGCTGAGACTAATAACAAGTAATATATCTGAAATTTGCAGTTCTACAAAAACAGCGTATACGACATAGATTTTGTGTTTTAATGAGATCTTCATTTTTGTGTGGTAAGTTTTTTTATGTATTCACATATAGAAAACAAAACCGGGATTTTAGGCCGTGGTCCTCTGAATTATACACATATATGTATATATGTGTAAAATCTGTGATACAAGTATCTGTAATATACGTCATTTTAATCAAAATCGTTAGAACCTTTTTTGAAAAATTCAAAATTTTCGAAATTTTTTCCAAATAAAGGGTAGTTGGAGGTGGAGGGATCTTCTTGAAAATCTTCGTGTCGCATTCTTGGGAGATACTAAACTTTTAAATACCTAGTTTGGTATTTCACGGATTTTTCGTTTTGGAGCCATGATGTCCACACACCCACACACACACAGACTAACAAGGACCTTTTTCTAAAATGCGTTCTTTCGGAATCAGGGACCTCAAAACATGTTTCCGGGAAATATCGACATTGAATTTTTGTGTAAAATACAACACCTTTTCTATTCAGTATGTACATTGAACATACGGTTAGAGAAAGTAAAAAATGAAATGAATGATTTTGACGGCAATAAACTTCATCATACTGAAATTATTTTTTTTTATTTATTTATTTTTGTAATCAGTAGGCTAAGCTTAAGCAATGATCATGCTTAGTGAATGTAATATTAATATCAATATTACTTTTCGTCCATGTTAGTCTTCGGGTATAATTATGAGGATATGTTCAAAGGAACATGAATAAACCTTCATACCTTAAACATTCAGTATTACTATTTGTTAATAATTACTAATTACTTGTTAATAATTACTTGTATTAATTAATGGCATCTTGTTAATCATTACTTTCGCTACACGTATGTAGAGAATGTAATAATGGATAAATAAGATATCCATTGTATTCCATTAAAAAATTCGATACCGAGATGTCATCTCGTTTTTAGGTCCTCTGAATCCATTAAACAAAAAAGCATTTTTAGAAAGTGGTCCGTGGGTGTGTGTGTGTGTGTGAGTGGACAGCATAGCTAAAAACTAAAAGGCCGTTAAATACCAAACTTGATATTTAAGTTAAGTATCTTCTGAGGATGCGACATGAAGATTTTCAAGAAAATGCCTCACCCCAACTACCCTTTACATGGATTTTTTTTTTAAAATTTTGTTTTTCTAAAAAATTACTAACGATTTTAATTAAAATGTCGTACTTACATCACAAACAAAACGTATATGTAGAATTTTCTGGGAATAGCTTCTGAAAACCTGTTCATTCTGCAGTAATTTTTCTCTAGTTTACATAACCAGTAAACCGTAAGTAATAGAACAAAACTTATTGCACAATAAAGTAGATATCGTTAATACACACAATGCCATATACAGTTTTTTGGTAGAGTTGACCATTTCAATGTTTTTCCTTGTTGTTGGTTTCAGTTTTAAACTACATTCTCAAATGGGATCATACATAGCGAACCGAACCTAAATTGTTTCACATAGAAGGCCAGATTTTAAAAGATTTGACTATTGATTTAGCCTAATACATTCCTTTATTCCCCTTCAACTTACAAGGAAGCAACTTATAACATCAATTCTGCTAAGTTTATCTAGATCAGCATGACGTAGATAAAAGAATATCATTAACAGCATTGTGTTACGTAATACTGGGGTGCAGTTCTTTGAAATTAAAATACCTTAAGAACCTTTCCATAAAGGGTGTGAAATACTAAGTTAGAATTCCGACTAATTCAGTTCACCACCGTGTTACGCTTATGTATGACTTGGGCAATTTCTTTATTCAGAAAGGTGACGCTTTTTGTGGATAATTTCCTGCATGCCTGCTACCGATTCAGCCACCATGTCCAATTAAAAACTCGCTCCTTACAAAGCCCAGATGTCCTACAAAACGATAATGAACTTACCCGCTCCAGTACGTGCTGCAATTTCATAGGCATTTTAACACTACTCTAGTCACCTTGCGGTGCTGTAGCGACATTGAGACGGAAAAACTTTCACAGATATCAATGAACCTTATTGCTGCACTAAATGAGATATTGCAAAGTATATTATTATCCATGTCTTATTATAGTAAATGATGGATGAAGACTTACAAAATCACAATCTGATAAATCGCCATGCATAGATAAACTAGTATCATAGATTTTCAGAAAGAACGACTATTACGTGGATTCCGAAATTCGTGCAACAAGCAGCATACCATTCTATTAAATACTTAATTATTGAAGTTTTCAGATCTACCAATTACTTTATCTCAAAAACTAACATTTTTTTATAGTGAACATTTTTTCTCTCTTATTACGAACTTTTATGAGAAAGTATGCAATGACATTTTGTGAAAATCTCTGAAAAACTGACAGTAAGAATAATGAAAGAAACATTCAAAAGCCATGATTTAAATTTTATTCCCACTTTTGATATTTATGTATTTGCCTTTATGCGCAATGACATAATGTAAAATTGAAAAGTATTTGCATTTTAAATTTTAAATTTTTGCATTTTTTCGCCTTTTATTAGTAATTTTTGTATTTATTTTATGCATTTGATCAAAATATCCCGACCAATGCAATTACGATGGAGTTTTCATCAAATTCTTTTGGAAGTTTTCATGTGATTTCCAAAAATATAAAACAATTAAAACTGGCACGTGCATTTTACTGGTAATCAGAGAAAGTACTGCATTCCTCCCAAAAGTTCTATATTATAGTTCAGTGGAAATAAGCGTTTTGAGGCTTCCTAAATCCAATAGAAAGGATTTTTATAAAAACTTCCCCGCAAGCATGTAGGTGTGAGAACAGGATAACAAAAGCAAAAGTTCGGTTAAGTACCAAGCTTGGATTTTTGGTTTGGGATCTTATGGGACCCGAAGCTCTTTAAGAAAATCCTCCACCTCAAATTAAGTCACATTTAAAAAATTAAATATTTGATTTTTTCCAAAATATCTCAAATGCTTTTAATTAAAAAATCGTAATAAAGTATATTCATATTATAAAATTTATGTCTTGAATTTTCTACGAATGGCCAATGGAGTGGACATCATTCGGAAGGAATTTTGTACATACAATCTTGAATAACTGAAAAGTTAAGCAATAAGCGAAAACGTACAAAAATGTAAATTTCCTTAAAATACACACATTATTCCAACTAGCTTTTTTGTGAAAATAACTTTTCTCGGGCTATCAGCCAGGTGAATTCTGGAATAATTTCCAAGCTTTCAAGAGCTAACATTTTCAGGGAATGATGTAGAGTTAAAAGTTATTTTCATACCGCCGCCAGGAAAGCTTCAAGTCATGGTTAACTTTTTTGTGTTATTTTTCATTTCCAGAATATCTAATATTAATACTTTGAATTGATCCAATACTTCGTTATTATTTTCAAAAGTCTTTGCGATTTTAAGTTTCTTCTCGCGATGTATAGAAACAATGGCATTTTATGGCCGGCATATAGCATCTAGTACCTCAAAACTCGACTATATTCTCTTTGCTTATATAACGAAAGTGTAATGTAGCTGTTTCCACAAAGATTAACCTCGATTAGTAGTTAGAAAAATAACCCTTCATAGGAATAGTTTGTACGGTCATTAGTAAAGAAATGGAAAAGAAAGTAATGTGAATGTTACTCATCAGATTTTTTTTTTTTTTTGATGAAGGTGAGTTTGAAGTAGAAGTTAGCTGAAAGAATAGACAATTGCGATTAGGAACATGCACGAATCGCAATAAATATTTGTAATGAAAAGTTACTCCCCAAATTAACATAAATTAACTGTTTTGTTATAGTATGCTCTTTTGAAAACTAGGGACAAATATTTTAAATTTCAATTTCGCATGGCTTTTGAAAACGTTTCTGAAATACAAATATCACTATGTTTTTTGGTATCTAAGATGACCTATGCTAAGTGATATAGTTTTTGAGAAGAAGGAAACCACCACTTTCCTGCACTTTGCATTTTTGCACTTTTTTTACTGGATGATCAACTTAAAGGCATCATTTCGTGAATTGCAACTTTGTTTCTGGACCGTAATGGTATATTTCGGGTTCATTCAGTGTGAGAATATTGTAGATGTCTTTGGTTCTCCATTGTTAGATTTTTTTCAACATGAAACGGCACCATTCCACAGGAGCTGCTTTCTATTAACGAATGCGGCACCCAATGAGCACAACTTGCAGATCTTCGTGAAGGATGATCTTCACTATTACTGATCTAATTTTAGGGGACCTCAGAAATTCAATATAGGTGATGTAGGGATCCTCCATTAATAATTTCTGCAAAGTTTCAACTATTTCTGGAGTTATCATTGTGCCAGGGAGACCTGCAGTTCCTCTTTGGAACTCCCGAAGCCATTTTCTAACGAAAAGTGCAGACTCCCAATAAACATCACTGTACAATAATTATTGGTGACATTATTCTAATGTTGGATTCTTTTTGAAATCATAAATCATGGCACGAAAATCACGTATTGGCAGCTGCATTACATTTGCCTGTCTGTGCACCTGGCCGCATTCTTGCTAAAATACTTGCCACATTGTTGCGCAATAAAGTGTGGTGATAGCTTTAAAGTATACCTCTTTCAAACGAAAACAATTATGTTGCTGTCGCTTTTAAGGCTTAACCGCTGCTAAAAACTTTCGGAGTGACCTTAATAGCAAGTGACCCCAAACTGCCCCATATTTGACGTGTACAGATATTCGTTGAAAGGGTTGCAGAACTCAACAAAGCAATTTCAAGTTAAAATCCATCTGTGAAGTACTGGCTAAGCGACCTTCCTTTTACTCCTCTTGCCTATCGCGGAGACCATGAGGTGGACCTTGCTCATTGAGAGGGCAAAACTAAAGCATTTCTCGCTACTGCCCGGTTTTAACTTGAAATAGCCCCGTTGAGTCCTGCAACTGTATTAATGCACGTAGGAATACCTGCACACGCCGTATACGGGGCAGTTGAGGCATCTGATTTTGCATAATGATCGCCCTGCTAACTCAATGTCAAACCATACTAAATTAAGAAAAGTTGACCTTTTCCCATCACCCCGAGTGTGTCTCGAGGAGTTGAATATTTTCTTCAGCACATAAACGCCCTTTAAAAGTCTGGCTGAAATATTCAAACAGTTCAGAATGCCTGGATGTGAATTCTCATCCTACAGTTGCACGAGAGTAGTTTTAGGTTGGTTCTGTTGTTAATTTTTGCATAAAAATTACCGGTATGTCAAAACGTGTGGACAATTTTGAGTTATATATCTCTTATATAATATATGTATACCCATTATCAATCATACATTTTAATGTCATGATTATGCAGCTTAGGTTATTTCGTGTTGCTCTTGATTTTTTATACTATTTTTCTCTTATTCTACACATAAATTCCGCAATCATTTTATATCCCTCCCTGCTTTAGCCCCATTATTTTAACCTTTAAAACTTCTTAACTGGTATTTTCCCATTTTTTGGCGTATACCGTTAACTTCACAGCCTCGTTTCTTCGTATTCGACTATATAATGCAGTTGTTATCTGCTCTCCTCCATATAAAGAACATTTATCTAAGTTCATTACCTTCCTGTCTTCTCGTATCTACGCGCTTAATCTAGTCCATGCCCAACCTTCTCGCCCTAATCTATTACATCCGTCTACATACTTGTCTCTGCCCCATTCCATCTTCATTTGTCTATATAGTATTAAACTTCTCTTATCTCCAAGACTAGAATAACCCTTTTTCTTTAAAGCCTCCATTCTTTTCAGCCAGCAAATTGGTTGACTTGATTGTCAACGCATAAAGTGGCATTACTACATTTGGTGAAAGTATGGTTACTAGAAATCGGAGGTGATCACAGTGGCCTACTGTGTTTCTGTAATTCCTCGAGGAGGATGGATGAAGCGAAGGACACAAAGAGTACTGCCAGATTCGAGGTCGTAGACTCTCTGACGCAGGCGAAGTCCCTAACGTCTCTACGGAGAGACATCTTTTAGGCCCAGAATAGATCGAGCATCTTGCAGATTACCCTTAACACAAACTTTACCACTACACACCTGACATTCACTCGCCTGATCCTTAGATCCTGGAATATGACAAGAAAATGAAAATGCAGGAAAGTTTTCACCCTAAAATCCGACTAACAAACAGAGGAACCGGGAAGAAACACTAAGGAGAGAGTGGCCAACCTAGGGAGAAACGAACCTAGAACCTTCCAAATATGAGGCTCACATTTTACCTTCTCTCTCAGTTGAGTGAACGTTTCAGAGAAGCTACTGTTGGTAGTCTCTTTGGGTTCATACCATTTGAAGAAACATTAAGGTGCTGAAAACAGTCCAGAGAAACCGAAACTTAACTAAAAACTGAAACTGGAGCATCAGCATTTCAAACATTTATAATTAAACTCTCTGACTCTCTTGCTGTTAAGTTTTTCACTGTTAAAATAATACTTACAACACAATTTTCAGCTTTTCAATTTTTACAAAGCTGAAAATATATGGGAGCTCATTTGCTTTGAGAAAAGTTATGGCTATTCGCAGATGAAAAGGTAAATTCAGTTTTTCTTTAGGATAAATAGAAATTTAAATTCAACATTAAACAGAATAAGTGACTCTTACGGTGGGAAATATCCGATAACCTCCGCCAGGTTTGAACTCGTAACCTTGGCTATGAGTGGATAAGCAATAACCACTAAACACGGGGTGTTTTATTTTGTAAAAAGAACTCTGTTAACGTTTTATTTATAAGTACTAGCATTGTCATTTTATATAAATATATAAAATATTGTATAAATTCTTCGTTACATATTCCTCCTTTGGTACAGGATAGTTTACAATAAGTCGCGGAAGGGTCTTACACCTCGATTGTACCTAAGCCCTGTGGGCGACTCCAGGAAGAAGATTGATACGAGAAAAGAAAGCATCACGACAGCCATAGGTCAAGGTTCCTACCGTTTCCAGTCTATAACACCCGGAGTCTCTCCTCCATGGTCTTAGATATCCCACTTAGGCGCTCGGAGACTCGATACAGTCCCGACGGAAGACAAACTTGGCCTGAGAGCATCCTTTTTACTATGGAGCGCTAATACCTCCGCCTGCACTTACAACCCTGAAACAGACCAAGCAGATGAAGGATGAAATGAAGTGAAAGACGGGGCAGGAAATTCAGGGAATGTAATGAACCTTTCAAGTTTTCTCATGGCGACCCAGCAAACCCCCCGAAATACCCATGTGTTAGTAAGACCGTTCGTGTTAATCGAAACCACCATTTCTCAAATGCGAATCATACGCGGTACTGCCTGCGCCACCTCGCTCGATTATTGGACGAACGCACATAATGTGCCATTTCATATCCATGTATTCTCATAACATACTTGTTATTCTGAAGGGATGATCAAACTTGTTATTGCTGTGTATTTTTAAAGCACAAGTTGAGATATAAATTGTTAACTGGTACGGTTGGTAGATGCCAGTCAGGTGGATAGTTGAAGACAGACGTCACTGGGAATGACAAGGAACTTAATCAACCGGTAAGTATCGTACAGAACCCGAAGCAGACCCTTCAGTCCAGTTTTCATTGTAATGAGAATTCCTGTTATGTATGCGAAGTTCATAAAAACCAGGTCTGACACACGTCAGTACCGTACAAACCATATAGGTCTTATTACACAGATGTTGCTAGCAACTTGATGCAACCGAATTAAACATACAAACATTTCTCTATAATGAACTACACGGTTTCTTATCGACGAAGAGCGTTGTATAACTATCTACCGATCTAGATTTTCTTGAAACTGGATAGTTGTTGCAGTACCAATTTACAGCTGGATAGATTCTTTGGCTCACCTTGGAGTTGAACGTGCGTTCCACGTAGCAAACAGAAAAATGTCATAATGCACTGAAAATAATAACAACAAATTGACTTCCCAACAATGTAGGCACCAACCAGTTACCTTTAATTTATACGTTAACAAATATGTCATATTCTTCATTATTCCTAATTACTTTCGTATCCAAGAACTACAATTGCCAACTTACTATATGCAGGCCTTTTTCTTAATTTCGCATGTGATGTACTTTTCCATTTTGAAGCAGGTTTATTTACTTTCCTCTTTCCAGCAGTAAAGAAATATTGTTTTAAACCAGGCATTCTTGATCCCACGAATCACTGGGTGCCAAACGAGCTGCAACCCATCTCTTCATGTTCGCAAGCATATAGCAGTGGCGCAGCACTGTTATGTGCAATTACGACATGCATTCCATAATAGTTGCTCGGACACTCAGGGAAGAATGTGCTCTTTCGTATAATACAAAGATTTACTGGAGTGTATAGAGGGTTACTACAAAAGAAATAGACAGCTTCAACTGCCTGTAAAACAAAAACTATTAGAGATAGCAACCTAATTATTTTGGAGGTATGTTGAGAAACTCTCAAAGTTTCGTTTGTTACTATTGATAACGCTGTAGTGTTTTGTTTGTTGTTGCAGAAGCTGAAATGGCGGAAAATCCTGTGGAAAAGGCATATTGTGTGTTGGAATTTGCTAGAACGCAATCAGCAACTGTTGTCCAACGACATTTTAGAACACGTTACCACAAAACGCCACCGACTAGACAGTCAATCTACGACTGGTATAGAAAATTCGAGACAACGGGATGTTTGTGCAAAGGGAAGAGCTCGGGAAGACCAAGAGTTTCGGAAGAAAACGTTGAACGTGTTCGTTCTGCCTACATAAGAAGCCCACAGAAATCAACATCTAGAGCAAGCATGCAATTACAAATTCCACAGCAAACTGTATGGAAAATTTTGCGGAAGCGACTGCACATGATGCCTTACAGATTACAGATGTTGCAGTTTCTGAGTGAAGAAGATAAGGTCATACGGCGTGACTTTTGCATCGACATGTTGCGACATGATGAAGACGATGCTGGTTTTTGTGAGCACATCATTTCATTTTTGTGGTAACGTGTTCTAAAATATCGTTGTACAACAGTTGCTGATTGCGTTCTAGCAAATTCCAACGCGCAATATGCCTTTTCCACAGGATTTTCCGCCATTTCAGCTTCTGCAACAACAAACAAAGCACTACAGCGTTACCAATAGTAACAAACGAAACTTTGAAAGTTTCTCAACATACCTCCAAAATAATTAGGTTGCTATATCTAATAGATTTTGTTTTACAGGCAGTTGAACTTGTCTATTTCTTTTGTAGTAACCCTGTATATACGCAGAATAATAATTATTAAATTCATCTTTCCCAACTGGAGAATTCCATAAACAAAGCATAGTAAACAATAAAAACATATTAGTTTATATGCCATACAAATGGTTTTTCATCCCACCTGGGTAGTGTGGTGTTAGCGTATCTGCTTCACATTCAAAAGGTCGTGAGCTCGAATCTCATTTAGGGTGAGTTACCCGAATAAGGTATTTTTCGGGGTTTTCCGTTATCCTAAGAAGACGAATGTCGAGTAACTTTAAGCTCCATGGACCCCGAGATCATTTGAGTATCATTTCACCAATTTCATTCATAACTCCATACCACGACAGCGCACGGGGAACCTTGGCCTACCGCCCGGCCGCTGCGTCCTCCATCTCGGTCCACTACAGACGTCATGGATGGGGTGCAGTATTGGAGGGTGAGACGTGGTCAGCGCCTCGAGTCCCCCCGGTTAATGCGGTCCTCATGACCTGGAGCCGCTACTTCTCCATCAAGTAGCTCCTCAATTGGCCCCCCAGGGACCTTACGAGGCTGAGTGCACCCCGGGCCAGATCTCCCAGCGGGGGAAAAATCCCCACGCTGGTACTGGGGATCGAACCCAACCAATTTCATTCATCATCCAATATGACCAACCAGGTTAAAGGACGTTAAGCTAAAAAAAAAAAACAAAAAAACAATGGTTTTTCAATGCAGCCAGTGACACCTTAATGTCAGTGAAGGTCACTTGCTTTAAAAAATTAATTATTTAATTTATATTTAGTACAAACTTATACATAAAAATCTGATGTGTTCCATTTACATGACTTTCTCTACATCACTGCAAGAAAGTATTCTATTTACTTCATTTAATGGAGCAAAAATTAGCAGAAATAGTCTATTTACTTGCTTCCTTGTTAGTAGAAGCGAAATAAGGGGGTACCATAGGTTAAAGTGATAGTCAAAAGCTGGTTTCTCTGCGACTGAAGTTCCTTTGTTTGTATGGACAGGAGTTCACGAAGTCCTGTATGAGAAAAGTACAAGTCTTTATAGCTGAAAAAAAAAAAAAAAGGAATATTTAAAAAACAATCAACTCTACAAAAAAAACTGAATATAACATAAAGTGTGTGTTTTAAAGTGCTCTACATTTGTTGTGTGGAAAGTTTTTGTCCATCTTTTACGGTTTAGCAGTTATGCAAAATTCCGTAAAATTGACCGTGAATAAAGTAGTCTTCAGAGGCTATTCCCAGAAAATTCAAACATACATGTTGTTTGTCATGTAAATATCTTTAATATGCGATATTTTAATCAATATCGTTAGAGCCATTTTTTAGAAAATCAACATTTTCGAAAAAAGTTCCATGTAAAGGGTAGTATGGGGTGGGGAGATTTTTCTCAACATCTTCGAGTCGCATCCCTGGAAGATATTAATCTTAAATACCGAGTTTGGTATTTTACCGACTTTTCGTTTTTGAGTTATCGTGTTCACAGACACACGGACCTTTTTCTAAAAATACTTTTTTTTTGGATACAGGAGGCCCTAAAACACATATCTCCGGTGAAATCTCGGTATCGAATTTTTTGGTGGAGTGCAATACCTTCTCTATACAATATACAAATAGCACGTATAGAGAAAGTAAAAATCATGCGATAACACCCTTGAATCCAATTAGCCAAAAATTCCAGTTGAAGTAAGATACTATTTATTTACTTTACTGTTTTATTATATATTATAAATCTGCAATATTATAAACCAAATTAAATTCATTTGTTCAATTTGATAAGAAGTATATGCATATGTTGAGTTCCAAACCCTTAATTTCATGAATTATAAGGAAAAAACACTTGATCTTGTTTGGTCATTTAATCTACACTTCAATGAATAGGAATTTCTAGGTGTTCAAAACTAAGAATCAAATTATGCCACTGCTTGATAGAGGAGTAGCGACGTTACATCACAGGATCTCTCCTTGCTTCTCCCTCCTGGAACATGTCACGCATTCGCCAAATACCTGTTTAGACTGTTTATTAGTTGACATGCTGTAGATTAGCTAGCATGCTGTAGAACCATTTGAAATACTATGTTTTAGTGATCCATCTTGTCCCATTTTTCATTATTTAATATATTCTCCTTTGCCACAAACTAATGCATTTTATGTTTTACATTCTCTACTATCTACCTATAGTAGGTAGATGAAGCATTCTATTCTACCAAATACTATATATGAACGCAATAACTCAAAAACGAAAAGTTGGGTAGATACTGCAAGAGACACAAACATTTTAAAGAAAATCCCCCACCTCAAACGGCTCTTTACATGGAAAATATTTCTCTATTTATTATTATTTCCTAAAAAATACACCGATACGTTTAACTAAAGTAATAAACTTAAAAGATACTTGCACGACTAATAAATTATTTATCTTGAACTGCATTCAAACAGACTGTGAAGCTATTCTTAATTCATTTTGTATGATTTTGTTTTTCTATAAACTACAAGAGAAAATTCACTACACAAAGCAGTACATACGATGTATGTATTTTACATTGTGTTCACCATTTCGAGATGTTGGTTATTACTTGATTTTAAAATACTTTTTCTTGAGTACTAAGTAAGTATTTGTTTGTTCTCGTGGTCGAGTACAATGGCAATTACAAAACTAGCATAAAGCGTGGAGTTATAAACATTTGAATATCACTTCAGTCTCCGCTTGTGTCTACAGTAAATGTGTAAACCTATAATATCTGCAACGTTCGTCCCAATTAAGATGAAGGAGACAGAAAACTTGTCTATACTTTTCCCCTTTTTCTATAACACATAATGCATAAGTGAATTTTATGCCAGTGACCAAATATTTACTTGCATTACACGCTCTTACAGTTTCTGTTTTCAGTTCGATACCGAAATTTCTATTCCGTTATTAGTGTTCAAGCCCCATCTTCATTTCGTTTTTTAAATGTTCCTAGCGAATATACCATGCCTCAGATATAATAATAATAATAATAATAATAATAATAATAATAATAATAATTCGAAAATAGTAAAAACTAAGGAGAGCTTTATTCACACTCCAGAACATTTCTTAAAATAAGTTTATGTACTTGTTTCACACATATCTAAAATATGAGGCGATACATTTTGGTAATATTATACCCCTGTAATTTTGTTTGATAAAAAGTGGTGTTCTTAATTAATATAGTTTTAATTACATGTAGTTTTACTTTCCGTGCTTAGTACACAGTACGAAAGTAATACACTCCATCCAAATATGCGATACTGAGATTTCACCATATCCAAACTATTTCTGCATGTGTCCGTGTGGCTGTGGACAAGATAATTCAAAAACGAAAATTCGGTAAAATACCAAACTTGGTATTTAAGTGTAATATCTTCCAGAGGATGCAATAAGAACATTTTGAAGTAAATTGCCCCAAGCGAAAATTTCGAATATTTTTATTTTCTTTAAAATGACCATTAATTCATTTAGATTAAAATGTTGTATATTGAAGAGTTTACATTACAAAACAATGTATACATTGAACTTTCTGTGAATATCCTCTGAAGACCTTTTCGTTCTGAATGACTTTTGCAAAGTTAGAAATCGTATGAGTTAGAAAGAACTTACTGCACAATAAATGTGGATCCCTTTAAAACACACAATTTATGTCATATATATTCTTTTCATGGATTTGACAATTTCCGAGATATTCCTTATTATTAGTTTCAGTTTTAAAATACCTAAACTTTTCTCATGTGTGAGTTTGACAACTTCTGGCACACAAAAAGAACGAATTTCAATTACATAAAAATTAGCTTTTAAAAGCTCTAACTATCTCTTTAGTCTAGTGTATTCCCTTGTTTCCTTTCTACTTATGAGCAATTTTTAATAGGGTCATTTCTCCTAAGATGTATCTCGATTAGCAGGATTAGACAGAAAAATATACTGCTTAAGAATAAATTGTTACAGAAATGTAGAGAAGTCATGTGAATGGAACATATCAGATTTTTATTAAATAGAAAACTTAGATCTGAAGATTCAGTCACATTATAAGTATAACACTTGTGACTGTGTAACAAACATAGTTTTTCCTTAGTCATCATTGCTTTCTACTTTCTCTACATGTACATAGTGTAAAGAGAAGGTATTGTATGACACCCAAAAATCCGATATCGAGATATCACCGAAAATATATGTTTTGGATCCCCCTGAACAAAAAACACACTTTTAGAAAAAGGTGCGTGTGTGTCTGAAACCAGCATAGCTCAAAAACTCAATATCAAACTTAGTATTTAAGTTTGGTATCTGCCAAAGATGTGACACGAAGATTTTCTTAGAAAAATTTCTAAGATTTTGATTTTCTCAAAAACGGCTCTAACATTTTGATTAAAATATTGTATATTAAAATATTTACACGAAAAATAAAATGTATATCTTGAATTTTCTGAGAAAAGCCCCTGAAGACCTCCTTGTTCTGGATGAATTTTACTGGATTTGGCATAACTAGTAAACCGTTAAATATAGGCAAAAACCTACTTCACAAAATTATTATATCTCGTTGAAACACACAATTTATGTCATATACAATTATTTCGTGGAGTTGACCATTTTTGAGATATTCCTTGTTTTTGGTTTAGTTTTAAAATACTTAAAACTTTTCACATACGGAAATTTGTCAACTCCTGACAATACAAAGGAACGGCTTTCATCCGTATAGCAACCTGCTTTTAAAAGATTTGATTATCGTTTTAGCCTAGAGTATCCTATTATTTCCCTTCTTCTTACAAGAAACCATGTCTGCTAATGTTTAGCACGATTAGCATGAAGTAGACAGAAGAATAAGTTTTTACTTTCTCTATACGAACTATGTACATAGTGTATAGAGAATGTATTGTATTCCACCCAAAAATTCTATACCGATGTTTCACCGGAAATACATGTTTTGGGTCCCCCTGAATCCAAAAAAAAGCATTTTTACAAAAAGGTCAGTGTGTGTGTGTGTGTGTGTGTGTGTGTGTGTGTGTGTGTGTGTGGACAGCATAGCTCAAAAACGAAAAGTCCGTTAAAAACCAAATTTGGTATTTAGGTTTGGTATCTTCCAGGGATGCGACACGAAGATTTTCAAGAAAATTCTCCCACCCCCAACTACCCTTTACATGGACCTTTTTTTCGAAAATTTTGATTTTCTAAAAAATGGCTCTAACGATTTTGATTAAAATATCATATATTACAGATATTTACCTGACAAAGAAAATGTATATCTTGAATATTCTGGGAATAGCCTCTGAAGACTACTTTATTCTGGATGAATTTTACGGAATTTTGCATATGCTAAACCGCAAGAGATGGATAAAAATTTACTGCACAGAAAATATAGAGCACATTAAAACACACAAGTTATATTATATACATTTTTTTTCGTGGAGGTGATCGTTTTTAAGGCATTCGTTGTTTTTGGTTTCAGTTTTGTAAAACTTATACTTTTTTCATATAGGAATTTGTCAACTCCTATCCATACAAACAAAGGAACTTCAGTCACATAGCAACCAGCTTTTGATTATCAGTTTAACCCTGGTTTACCTTATTTTGCTTCTACTTATAAGGTAGTAAGTAATAAAACTATTTCTGCTAATTTTTTCTTGATTAGCATGAAGTAAATGGAAGCATAAGCTTTTTAACAACAATTTGTTACACAGATGTAGAGAAAGTCAGTGAATAGAACATGTCAGATTTTTTAACAATAATCTGTTACAGAGATTTAGAGAAAGACATATGAATGGAACACATCGGATTTTTTTACAGATAAATTAGTTAATAACATAAATACTACTTACAAAAGCATTCGTAAAATAATTAAAAATCTTAAACACAAAATATAACTATTTTTGTTTCAACTTTAATATTTTGCTATTCATATTTAAAACATATATTATTTTAAATATCTCATCATACATCAATTATTAATTTAATCTTTATTTTCAACTATTTCTCCCAGTTTTTAAATTATTAAAGTTACTTCCTCATTAAAGTTCTGTAATGTTTTTCTTTTTTGTTCTTTTATATTTTTCAAATATTTTATATTTAAATTAAAATAAAACTACAAAAACTACAAAATAACCTTTTCAAAAATTAAATATACATATTTTAACTGGAATCCAGTATAAATAACTGATAAGCAACTGTATATAGACAAAACCAATCTTTCCTTTTTGGTCACAGGAACCCGAGGGAAATTGTTGTACTCGTATTCAGTACATTTTCTCATAACTAAATTACTATATATGTATATTATGTAAACTTACCTAACAATTGTTTTAAATATATCGAACAACAATTATTTATCTCTATGTCATGTTTAATAATTATATTGTATTATTTCGGAAACGACATTTTGCACTCGTGTGTATTTATGTGTATGTTCATACTTTTCATCATTTACCTTAGTTGTTCTCTTCACTCAAAAAGGAATCCAGTAATTTTATTCCTTTGACTTTCAATAAAATTTCACTCAACGTACATTTTACAAAACTATTGTCTTTAAAATAAAAAGAAAGAAAATAAAATGTCCCCTTTTCACCATTTTCAACAATTTGTGCTGATAAATAAAAATAATTTAAAACCAAATCAAGTTACTACTTTAAATGTTCCATTATAGCCACTAAGGCTAAAATAAACGCAAAACATTGGTCTCGCTAACTAAAAGACACCACCACTCCCAGTTTCCTATGACCTTTATCTTCTAGCACCGCCACCTCTGATTTGCTCTCTTCCCATACACTGCAATCCTCAATTATCACCTACTTAAAATTAATTTCAGTCCCTTCCGTTTCTTTCTCTTTTTCATCTCCTTATTTCATGTTAATATTCCATTTAAATTTATTATCTCCAGATGCTTGTGTAAGAAATAATGTATTATGTATTTAAATGTTTTGTGCTTATACTTTCTGATCTTCTATATACCTAGTGTAAAGAGAAGGTATTAAATTTCACCCAAAATTAGTTACTAGATTTTATCGGAAATACATGTTTTGAGACCCTCTGAATGCAAAAAAGATGAAAACATGTACGCGTGTGTCTATGGGCAGCATAACTCAAAAACGAAAAGTTCGTTAAATATCTAACTTGGTATTTAAGTTCAGTATCTTCTAAGGATGCGACACGAAGATTTAAAAAAATATCCCACCCTAAACTACCCTTTACAAGAGAAAATTTTCGAAAATTTTAATTTTCTCAAAAAAGGCTCTAACGATTGTGATTAAAATATCGTATATTACAGCTATTTACATGACAAATCAGGTATATCTTGAATTTTCTGGGAACAGCCTCCGAAGAGGTCTTTATTCTGGCTGAAATCTGCTGAATTTTGCATAACTAATAAAATGTAAACTTACTACACATAAAATGTAGAGCTCGTTGGAACACAACCTTTACCTCATATACGTTTTTTTGTAGATCTCATGGTTTCTGAGATATATCGTGATATTGGTTTCAGTTTTAAAATACTTTTAGTTTCTCATGCGGGAATTTGTAAACTCCTGACCATACGAACAAGGAATTTCAATCACATAGGAACCAGCTTTTAAAATGTTTGACTGTTGCTTTAGCCTTATTTGCCTTCTTCTTACTAGGAAGCAAATAATAAGAGCATTTCTGCTAATGTTTACCTTGATTAGCATGAAGCAGATAGAAGAATATGCTTTTTAACAATAATTTGTTACACAGATGTAGAGAAGGTCATGTGAATGGAACACATCAGATTTTTCCTGGAGAAGCTCCTCAATTGCCCTCAAGAACCTCACAACTCTGAGTTCACTTCGGACCAAGTCTGCCAGTGGGAGCATATTTCCTACTCTCAAATTAACCATAATAATTGCATCAATGGTTTAAAGAAACTGTTACCTAACTTAGATGTAAAGTTCTAGATGTATTAAGAGGAACCGATCCCCTTTATGTATTATTACAGTTATACTACAATTATTATTATTAGTATCATCATCATTATCGTTTTACAATTTCCTTCCTAAGTTTTAGGGCTGCATGTGAAGTTGAATATATAAATAAATGCTATTGGTTTAGAACTTGAAAAGACAGATTCAGACTGAAAATGTCATAGCCATAATCATAGTCGTTATTCGAATCACGGATCTTCATACTTCTGTACCATTGTTGTAACCACTGAGTTACCATGACAACATGTGGGTACGACATTTAATTCAGCAATTGCTTGTCATTTTCCCCATGTAAAGTATAAGCCGTTCTCATATTTATTTTAATATAACAAATTCGTGAGTACATAAGTGCCAGATTCCACGGTTAATCATACTTTATCCACGCATGTGTGCAAAAACAATTGATCATCGTTATTGGTTTATCTTCTTAACACACTGTGTTATACTCGGTAAGTAGTACTATTGAATGTAAAGAAGGTTTGACAGGTAAGGTTTGTTCCATACAAATTTGCCCGTATCTCTTAACTATCACCTCTCATTGGCTGCTATCGTGGAATAGATTGTCCTGCGGTGCAAAGTAGTTCCTTTTTTAACATGATTATTTATATTAATATATCAGAGAGAGAGAGAACTGTCACATATTCATTATCATGGCCAATGGCTATATGAATAAAATACGGTATGTAACTAGTTAATGCATGTAAAGTTTTATTAACAAATAGAGAGGATCCTTTTTTAAACCTTCATCTCAGATGATGACAAAAGCAAGTCCTTCTGTCATGGGAAAGTGCTTACATCACTTTTATAAGCTATTCTTGCGTGGTACACGGCTTGTTTGTGACTATTTAAAGATACAAATTAGCCAAACAAGGAAACGCGGAATAATGCATTTCTCCGGAGCAGGTTTGTAAGAAACAAGGATTAGACTATCGGCTGCTTCAAGCAAACTTCTTGTTATTGAGAAGAAAACAAATAGAATTATTTACAATTCCTCTTCGTTACTTCTCGGGCTAGTGTATCATCTAAACTTTACATCTTTCCTTATTTTGGCCTGACAACTCCCATGTGCATCACGGAATTGACGAGTTAATTATGGGAATACTTAAAATTAAAGAAAATATAAGAAACGAAGTCATACGTTCAGAGAAACTAAGATCCTATAAGGAATCCAGTCTTTGCAGCAATTGCTGCTTTTTCTTTCTTCAGGCAGCGACGAATTAGCCGATGAGCAAAAAAAAATTGTAGAATAGAAAAACCGTATCGAAATAAGCATTTTGAGAATAGGAATAAAAGTTCGCAAAGTGTGTCGGGTTAGAGTCTCCACTTGTGAACTTATTTGTGGCGTGTCAGATGTAAACAAAGTAGTATTAATTGTTGTCTGTAGGTGTTTCTAATGTTCAAAGTTGCATATGTTGTAAGGCTTTCTGGATGGTACGTTAACAACGAACACTTCTCTTCTTCATTACAAATACTACATACACTGCACTACGCGCAGTGGATTTTTTAAACTCAAAATTGCATTGTGTAACAATACTTATTAGTTGATACGGTAGGAACTGTGAGTTACATTTCATTTTGATTCGTAAATGAAGATGGTTCATAAAGGCAAATTTTAATCAGTTTCTCTTATTTTACCGCATCTACTATACTAGATTATCAGTCTCAGAATACACAGATTGATGCTGGCTTTCTATTCAATAATTTTCTGTACACTTTTTTTTTCGAATTCTATATATTCGGAAATATTTATGGCGAATTGTCTTCAGTAAGAAGAATAAATTATTTAGATCCAATATACTCATTTTAAAGATTAGAAATTTAAATTATGTTTATATATAATGTTATATGAACGAGAAACTTGGTCAATCCTTAAGTTGGAGAGAAGAGGAATAAAAATATTTGAAACATGGTGATCGAGGGAAATGCTGAAAATTAGTTTGGACTGATAAAATTACCACTGAGAAATACATGAGAGAGCAACAGAAAAAAGAGAAATATGGATCGAATAAGTTAACGAAAACTTAAAAACGCAAGTATTTATGAAGACAGCAAAGTATTTTAAAAATTATAATCAAAGGTACAATTAAAGGAAAGCATAGTAAAACAAGAGCACGTCTAAACTACGTGGAGCAAATTAAGACCGGCATGAACTGCAGAACGCACAAGGAATTAACAAGGAAGACAGAGAAAACAAAAGAGAGAACCGCTGCAAACCAATCCAAGGATTCATTTAAGAACAAGAATTATTTGATAGTGATTTCAAAAAATTTGGGTTTCTATGCAATGTCGTCCCTTGTCTTATTATTTCAATATTAGACCACAAATGACGTGTTTAAGGATGCAAATCGTATAATTTACAGGAAAGAAACCTGCCCATAGCACCCAATACCCGGGGATACCAAGGGAAGCCGCTCTCTGAGGCAGGTGAGAACGACACAAGTGAGAAAGCAGAGCATCAGTATCGCTCATCCGCAACACGCTGAACAACGTTACCTGCTCCTTCAACCCTGAATAAGATGGTGATGAAGACAATTATGGAAGTGATTGACAGAAAAGAAGTCACACAGGAAAATTCACCTAGCAACACATGGTCAGACTCGGCGGTCACCGATAGCCAAACCCCATAGGTAACTTGCGAACCTCACACGTTACCACGGAGCCATTTTGCTTGGCATGTCTTCAATTAATTCGGACAAGTTTCTAACTTAATTTCCTTAAACATGTGAAGTATTCCATTCACATGACTTTCTCCATGTGTTCTCCAAACAAACTATTCTTAAAATATAAGTTTTATTTATATAATACTAATCGAGATAAAAATTATTAGAAATTATCTTATTGCTTGCAGAAGGGAAATAAGGAGATACGATAGGATAAAGCGGGTCAAAGTTTTTAAAAACTGGTCGCTAATTGAACAATTTAAGTTCAGTTCGCTTTGCATGGAAAGCCGTAAAACAAAACAGAGATGTAACGAAAGGTGAATTCCCGTTTGAGAAAATTTGCGTAGTTTAAAATTGAAACCAACAACAAGGAATATTTCGGAAACAGTCACCTCTACAAAAAAAAATGTATATAACATACATTGTTTGTGCCTTTACAAGATCTACATTTTTTGTGCAGTACATTTTTGTCTATGTCTTGCGGCTTAAGAGAATGAAGAGGTCCTCAGAAAATTCAACATAAACATTTTGTTTGAAGTGTAAATGTGTTTAATGTACAGTAGTTTAATCAAAATCGTTAGGCCATTTTTGAGACATTTATGAAAATTTGTCCACATAAAGAATAGTTTTGGGTGGGAGATTATCCTTGAAATTCCTTGTGTGGCATCGCTGGAACATACTAAACATGAATACCAATTTAGCTATTTAACGGACTTTTCGTTTTTGAGCTATGTTGTCCACATACACACTCATACACAGACGCACATACTGCCCTTTTTCTAAAAATGCTTCTTTTGGATTCGGGGGGGGGTCTCAAAAATTTATTTTCGGTGAAAACTCGGTACGGAAGGAAAGAATCGCTAACTGTCAGATGACGCTTAAGAAAGGGTAACACTCCAAAACAATATTTTAAAAGTGACTAAATCTATGAGAAAGTTTGACACAAATTGTATATTTTAATGGTCTTTTCCTGTAGTAAGATTATGTCTATGTCTTATGATTTACCACTTATGCAATACTCATTGAGAATGAAGAGGACTTCCCAGAAAACTTAACGTGTTCATAAAAATATCTTCAACATATGGTAGGTATAGGTATTAATCCTTATAGTCATTTTTGAGAAAATTAACATTTTCTAAAATTTTTATATGTAAAGGGTACTTTGGAAGATACTGAATTTAAATATAAAAGTTGGTATTCAACCGATTTTTTAAAGTTTTGGAGTTATCAAGTTCACAGACACACAATCCTTTTTTCTAAAAATTCTGTTTTGGGGATTTAGGGTAGCTCAAAACATATATTTCCGTTGAAACATTGTCACCGAAGTTTCGGATGGAATGCAAATCTTCTTTATACACTAGGTATATAAATCATACGTGTAGAGAAAGTAAAAAGCCCAAACTATGATAAATAAATATATACATACATTATTTGTTAACAGCGCTGCCAAGATCATATCAACGATGCCGGTGTGCCGGAATTTCGACCCGCAGGATTTCTTAACTGCCAGAAAATCTACTGACATGGGACTGTCGTTTTTAAACATACTTAAAAACCATTGATCTAGTCAGGGCTTGAACCCGCAGGTTTAAGTACAGAAGGCCAGCGCATAACCAACTGAGCCACCCAGACCGACCCAAGCTCTGATGGTAACTCGTTCTCTGTTACGCAATAAATTAATAATTCAACAAATAACCGACATATTACCCATCCAGTTATAAGCGTTGTAGGATAAATGCTTCTGCTGAAATTATTATTACTTCTACTGAAATAAAGTGGAATAGTTTGCTCTGGTGTGTCAACGTTCGTTAATTGGGTCGCCTTATCTTGATCGCCTTGGCGGAAAATTAGAACCCACAGAGTGAATTCCATCCAGACTAAAGCTGGTGCTAATAATTTATTTAATTTATGTTCATGGGTTGAGCCTTGCGGCTGAAGAATTCCTTGACGCAATGCTATTTTAAATTCAGAGAAATCTATGAAAACTAATTGAGTAACAGGAGTGAACAAGAACAGGAAGCACTGAAGATGTATGCAATCAGGCAAAGAGGAGTTAAAACAATTAGTCCTGAAAAGTGCATAATCAGTTCAAAAGTAATGGCACGAGTGCAGAAACTGGTTGTCGTGTTTATTTGGGTCTATTCCGTTTCGCGGAGAAATAAATAGGGGCGTGTAAGTTGCAGGCTTGCTGCGTTTAAAAACAACTAAACGCCACATTTTAAAATATCTTATGTGTTCCATTGACATGACTTTCTCTACCTATTCTGTGACTAACTTTTCTTGCAAACGCTTATTTTTATATCTTCCTCATGCTAATCAAGATAAACATAAATTACATTATTAATTAGTTCCTTATAAGTACGCAAAAACGATAATCAGAAAAAAACTGATTGGCATGTGATTGAAACTTTATTTTCTTTGCATGGCTAGAAGTAGAACAAAAACATTAATGAAACATTTCCTTTGAGAACGTTTAATTATTTTAGAATTGAAACCAATAACAAGGGATATTTCAGAAATGGTTAACTTCACATAAAGAATATGACATAAATTATGTGTGCTAAAGGGATATGCGTTTTTGATGTAGTAAGTTTTTGTATATCTCTTACGGTTTACCAGTTATGCAAAAGGCAACCAGAATAAAGGAAGCTTCCGAGGCTATTCCCACAAAATTCATATCCATTTTGTATAAGTATGTATTTATTTCTCTACAATCGGGTATTGGCGTAGCAGATTTTATATATATAACTGTGTGTGTGTAAAAAATAAACTCAAAAACTATAATAACTATACAACAATATACTATTTTTCATTTAAATATTTCATGTACGGTATTCTAATCACAATCGTTATAGCCATTGTTGAGGAGATTTAAGTTTTCGAAGTTTTTAAGATTTTCAAGAAAATGTCATCAGTGAAATCTATGTTGAACTTTTGGATGTAATGCAATAGCTTCTCTATCTATATACTACCCCCTAAATAGAGAAAGTAAAAATATACAACTTCTATCTCTTCCGTGTGTATGTCTGTTTGTATGTATGTGGGTCTGTGGGAAGCATAGCTCACAAACGAAAAGTCCGTTAAATACCAAACTTGCATTTAAGTTCAGTATCTTCCAAGGACGCGACATTAAGATTTTCAAGAAAATCCCCCATCCCAACTACCCTTTACGTGGAAAAATTTTCGAAAATTTTTATTTTCTCAAAAATGGCTCTAAAGGATTTGATCAAAATATCGTATATTAAAGATATTAAGATGACAAATAAAATGTATATCTTAAATTTTCTGGGAATAGCCTCTGAAGACATGTTCATTCTGGATACATTTTGCATAACCCGTAAATAAAGCTTATTCCACAAAAAATGTAGAGTACGTTAAAACACACAATTTATATTATATTATTTTTTCGTGGAGTTGACCGTTTTTAAGACATTCCTTATTATTAGCTTTAGTTTTAAAATACTTCACTTTTCTCATACGGGAATTTGTCACCTCCTGTCTATACAAACAAGGAAACTTCAATCACATTGCTATGCCACTAGCTGTTGACCATCATTTTATTGTATGGTATTCCCTTATTTGTACTTATGTGTGAATAGAACACATCAGATTTTTTTCTTGGAGGCACTTACAATTTTGGAAAAAACGAACGTAACTGCGGCTGATTTTCTCTTCGCTACAAGAAATATTGGTTATCTTTAGTGCGGTCTTGCCTGCAGATAGTTGCTGCCTCGGTGCGGGGAAAAGTTTATTACCCCGTCCGATCCACAGTTGTGCGGATTCACTGGCGAAGGAAAACGTCTTCTTTCCATAAGCTCTAAGTCTCCATCCAGCATTTGGTGTTAATTCTCCGAAAAGATTTACTGGTGAATACATGTATAAATTGTGAACGACCTAAATGTGAAATATCTGAAGTGTTATGTTCTGTGTGTGCTTGTTTAACTGAGTTAAATGATAGTGTATTTATTTATAATACGTATTATAACGATATACAGGATTTGATTTTTATATAAAATATATTTTGAAATAACATTTTTAGCTTTTTACTTACACTACATGTACTATTTTCATAGCATAGAGAAGGTGTTTTATTGTAACCAAAATTTTGATACCTAGATTTTCCAGGAAATATATGTTTTGGGACCCCCTGAATAAAAAAAAAGGATTTTTAGAAAAAGGTCCGCGTGCGTGTGCGTGTCTGTGAGTAGCATAGATCAGAAACGAAATATCTGTTAAATACCAAACTTTATATTTAAGTTCAGTATCTCACAAGGATGCGACACGAAATTCCCCACCCCCAACTACGCTTTGCATGGAACAAATTTCGAAAATTTTGATTTTCTCTAAAATTGCTCTAACGATTTAGATTAAAATCTCTATATTTTGAACATTTATTTGATATATAAAATGTATATCTTGAATGTTCTGGGAATAGCCTCTAAAGAACTCTTTATTCTGGATGATTCTTTTTTAATTTTGCATAACTAGTTAACCGTAAGAGGTAGACAAAAAACTTATTCCACAAAAATGTGGAGTACGTTAAAACAAACAATTCATATTTATATAATTTTTGTTGTTGAGTTGACCGTTTTTGAGATATTCCTTGATTTTTGTTTCAGTTTTAAAATATTTATAACTTTTCTCATACTGGAACTTGTCAACTCCTGGCCACGCAAAGAAACTGATTTCGATTCCATCGCAACCACATTTCAAAACATCTTTAACCTACTGTATTCCCTTATTTCTCTCCTACTTAAAAGGAACTAAGTGATAAGACCGTTTCTGCTAGTGTTTATCTTGATTAGCATGAAGTGGATAAAAGAATAATCTTATTAACAATAATTTGTTACAGAAATGTAAAGTCATATGAACAGAACACATCAGAAGACAGGAGTTGGATAGGTGGAGCTCGACTAAAACATTTAATGACATAGCCAGGATTTAAACCACGAATCCCCGGTTTCCGGCCCGTTGCTCTTATCAACTGAGTTACCATTGTAACATACCACATCACATTACAAATATTCCCCAACTGACTCGCACTAGTAACTTTCCAACTCTCTGCAATACACAGAGGAAAAACATGTTTGGGGTGAAATCATTTAATTACGTATTATTTATTTACTCAATAGTTGATTAAAGTACGGATCTCGGGGATTAAAGTACTCCCATCATTGTAAATTGTCATTGGGATGTCATCTCAAAATGATTTGAGACCCCGTTTTGGTTAGTCGTTGGGGCATTTAATGTCACATTGGCATGTTGTCACGGTAGCTCAGTTGGTAGGGGAAACCGGGAAATTAGTGGTTTACATCCCAGCTGTGTCATTGAATTTTCCAATGTGACTAACATTCCAATACGAAAGCATTTAAAGATATTCTCCTATATTCAAGCTTTTCTTCAAATGAAAAAGTATTAAATAACATAATATTATGTTTTTAATTCATGCGCATTTACGCATTTGTTGGTTCCGAATTCATTATTCCGATTCTTGAGAAATACGACCTGAATTCCCTTGTGGCAACTTGCATACATTTACTGCAAATGCTTGTATTCGCTCCGTGTTAACCGAAGTGCAACCATACATCGATCCAACTCGGCTCAGCTCGGCTCCCATGAAGCTGATCGGTGGGAAAGTACAAGCGTGTGGAAAGAGATAGATGCTGCTATTGCTTACAGTCAGTGAGTTGGAGTTTGCACTGTCATCAACCTGGTCAAGTCGTATTTTGCAGCCTGCGGGGTGCATTGCACCAGTTCATGCGTCCTAAGTGGCCCTGATTTACTGCAACGTCAAGCAGAGCACCAGGCAGCTAATATTTGAACAGATTTAAATAACAATCTCATTCGAGCTAAACCTGTAGTATTTCAATGTATGCTATTTGATATTAAAGTTATGTTGTAGGGCATTTCATGTATGTATGTGATACCTATGATATCTGTATATTTGTTCGCATAAACTTCTTTACATTCGAATACCGATTTTTCAAGCGGACAATAAATAGTAATATGATAATAGAAGAACCAATATGTCAGCACAGAAGCCTTGTAGAAGTAATATAAAAACATATAATTTATTTTATTTATGGTCCCGAATGTCGCTTGTTTTAGCTACGCCATGATATAACAAAATGTTTAGATGATGACGAAACATTATAACAAAATGTCATTCTTGGCATATAAATATTATTACATTGTGTTACCACACAAACATGGCAAATATGTAGAGATATTTCAGTTCATAATTTGCCTTGTACCTGAAGACTAGTAATTTGACTTTACTCTTCCGTATTGGAATCACTTCGCTAATTACGTCGCGTACACAAACCTTGATTTTTCATATTATCCTAAATTAAAACGTCTAAATTAATTATCGAATATCAAGAGAATTATGTGATTATTATTGGCGAAATTATTATATTCATACAACGAGATTAATCACAATAATGCAATCACAGTTATTGGTCAAGTTATTACATGAATGACGCAAATTAACGATCCCTGTAATCATCTGTTATTGGTTTATCAATAGTTTCGACTTCAGAGGTATTAAAAAAATCTCATGCTAATATCAAACGAGAATTATTTGGTTTTCATTTTGAATACTTTTAAATTCACATCTTTAAATAATTTAATCATTATTGAGTCAGGCTGTTAAACAGTTGAATGCAAATTATCTTTCATGTTCAACATGGAAGAATAAACGACTGGAGATCGAAACATAGACCCCATATAAGAACTCTTATAACGTACATAAAGCCATTCTAATATCTAACAGATCTTAAAGCCGTAATAATATAAAATTTTCAAACTGGTGGCCAAAGAGCTGCCGTAACCACAAATCCATTTCAAGTGCAAATGATCAACATAATGTAAAAATACGGACCTCACAATTGTAATACAGTGTGATAAATATAGGAATTTCTAAGCAGTTGCCTTCAACCTACGTACACTCTAACAAAGATGCAAATCAGAACAGATAAAAATACATCTGAGTGAGTGCTCTTTGTAAGCGCCAAAAGGCTGTTAGGGGAAGCTTGGCTATCTACGCCCTATGTGCCTATGGTCCAGTGACTTTCCAACATTTTTTCTTTCTCTACTACGTATATAGTAGGTAGAGAAGGTAGGTGTTGATTACACAAATTCAATACAATATTTTATCGGAATATACCTGTTTTAAGGACCCTTGAATCCAAAAAGGCAAGAAGATTCATATGTCTGTGTGAACATCATCATTGAAAACGAAAAGTGTGTTAAATACTACAAATCTGATATGCATTTTCTGTATCTTCTAAGAATACAATTTGGATATTTTCAAGAAGGCCCGCTTTCCGCCCCAAGCTAACCTTCACATGGAGCATTTTTCGGTAATGTTGATTTTCTCAAAAATGACTAACGAATTTATTAAATAGTTGCTTAAAAAGTTTGCATGTTTAACACATTTTCATGAAATTTAAAATGTATTCCTACATTTCCTGGGAATAGCCTCTGAAGGCCTCTTCACTCTAATGACGAAAGGAGTAACAAACTCTTAACTCCGTAGAACAAAATCTGATGTGTTCCATTCACATACTTTCTCTAGCTGTTCCATTACAAAGTATCCCTACAAATTATTATTATTTTTACTGCTGAATATTAACCGAGATAAACATTAGCAGAATTTGTTTTATTACTTGCTTCCTTGTAAGCAGGAGGTAAATAAGGGATTACATAGGCTAAAACGATAGTTAAATCTTTTAAAAGCCCATCGCTATGTGAAACAATTGAAGTTCGGTTCACTTTGCATGGCCACGTTTGAAACAACCTGTGTAGTTTAAAACTGCAACCAATAACAAGGAAGATCTCCCTACAGCCAAATCTACAAGAAATGAACATAAACTGCGGTTTTTTTAACGATATCCACATGTGCGGTAAACTTTTGTCTAATTCTTACAGTTTAACCGCTATACAACATTTTGAAAACTCATGTAGAATAAATAGGTCTTCAGAGGCTACTCCAGAAAATTCAGAATATACATTTTATTTGTGATGCAAATATCTTTAACATATTCCACCTTTATTAAAGTCGTTAGAGCCATTTTTGAGAAAAACAAAATTTTGAAAACATTTTTCATGTAAAGGGTAGTTTGCGGTGGGGGATATTTTAAAAGTTTTCGTGTCATCTTTGGAAGATACTAAACAAAAATACCAAGTTTGGTATTTAACAATCTTTTCATTTTTGGGCTCTTCTGTCTACAGACACACACGGATGCTTTTCTAAACATGATTTTTTTGTGACACACAGGACCTGAACATGTACATTTTCTGGGAAATCTGGACATTGAATTTTTGGGTGGAATATAATACTTTTTCTGGCTACTATGTACATTGCATGTACTTGTGGGATAGAGAAAATAAAAAGCTATAAAATATACAAATATATTTAAATTTCTTAAAGAAAATACTTCTAAAATTCTGCTAAAACGGTAACAGTAAAGGATAGCTCAGGCGGTTTCATCTTTGGCCCGCATTTTTTTTTCTTTTCTTTTTAAAAACAGTAACGGAGTCTGATCAGGACTCCGGTACTGTATCCCTATTTACATTTCCCCCCGTAGGTTTTACTAATTACTGGTTTACTGGTTTTACTGTTTCTTTTACAAACATATACACATTGCACAAACATATAACACCCATGCCCAAGGCGAGACTCGAACCCACGATCCCCTGCCCACGAAGCACCAAAGCGAGACGCTTTAGCGAGCGTGGCCATGGGGACCGGCTTCTTTTTTTTTTTTTTTAAATTTTATTATTATCCCTTTTTTTTTTTTTTTTTTTATTGTTTTGCTTTTATGACCGCTTTCTGGCACAGTCGCGCACACATATCCAGACTCTGAGAGAATAGCATTGATCTTGTTTAGAGAAAAATACCATACCCCAGCTGGGAATCGAACCCAGGACCCCTTGTATGGTAGACAGACGCCTTACCGACCAGCCATTGCATTCGGAGGTCGCAGATTCCATCTCCGTGACCGGCCTACCTGACCCATGGTTTTTTTTTCGGGTCGACAGGCGAATGCTGGGCAGGTTCATTACATCCTTCGAATTAACAGGTGCACTATTTTCTGTTCCAATTACGCCCTAATCATCTCTCTTTCGGATTGTTCGACGGGTTGCGGCTGGTGGAATGCGCATTGTAAAATGTTATCTGGGGTCGTCGTAGGATCACTCGGGCGGGACCCGAATTTGAGTTGGGAGTCCTCCGGGAGGCTCGGGGTTCTTGAGTAGCGTCTAGGGCAACGCCAGAGGCATTCTAACTGTAGGGTCTCTCCCCTCATCCTTTCCTTTCTGGAGTTACGTTATAGGCAAAGGCTCACAAGAGCCAAAGTCCGCTACTCTGCCCAGAGTCCTGGGGCCCCGTTCTTAGTGCTAATCTTAAACATAAGCCATCCTGGTAAATGGGATGGCCAATGACAGAACACTGTGGAATTGGTACAATGTTACAAAGAATCGACTTATAGGTAGAGAAATTTTGTTACCATTTTTGTGCAAGGAGCATTTGTGACATAGCGTTCTGAATAAAAACAAACGGATCATTAGCTTTCATTTTGGGATCTCATAAAAGACGTATCTTGTGTGAATCCTTTTCAGATACTATAAGCAATGTGTCTTATTTCTGAAAAATCGGAAGTGTTCCATCCATATGACTTTCTTTATTTCTCTGTAACAAAGTATTGTTAAAAATCTTACTCTTATACCTACTTCATGTTACTCCATCAGCAGAAATGCTTCCTTGTAAATAGAAGGGAAAGTAACCAACGATAGTCAAATATTTTAAAATCTGGTTGCCATGTAATTGAAATTCGTTTCTTTGCATGATTAGAATAATTTCCATATGAGAAAAGTTTAAAGTATTTTAAAACTGACACCAATAATAAGGATTAGCTCAAAATGTCCAACTGCACGAAAAAATTCATATTACATATAATGTAATAACGAGTTCTACGTTTTTTGTGTAGTAAGTTTTTGTATATCTCTGATGGTTTACTAGTTATACAAGATTCAGTAAAATTCAGAGGATATTCCCGGAAAATTTAGTATATGCATTCTAATTCCCATGAAAATATCTTACAGATACAGAATTTCAATCAAATCGTTAGTGATTTTTGAGAAAATTAAACATTTTGAAAAATTTTTCATGTAAAGGGTAGTTTGTGGTGGGAGTATTTTCGTCAAAATCTTCGTGACACATCCTTGGAGGATACTTCAAAACCAAGTTTGGAACTTTTCCGACTATTAATTTTTGAGTTATCATGTTCTCAGATACACGGACATATACAGAACATTTTTATAAAAATACCATTTTTAGATACAAGAGACCATAAAACGTATAGTTCTGGTGAAATATTGGTATTAAATTTTTGGGTGGAGCTATATCTTCTCTACCTAAATACCATGCACTATATAGAGAAAGTAAATATTAGATGTGATCCATTCACATGATGTTCTTTACTTATTCTGCTACAAATTGTGCTTTAAAGCTTATTGTTCTACTTCACGTTAATTGAAATAAACAGAAATATGTTGTTGCTTATTTCCTTTTAAGTACAAGGAAAATTTGGTAATACATAGCTTAAAGTGATAATAAAATGTTTCAACAGCTGATCACTTTTGATGGTCATGGAATTATGGTCTATTTGATGCCCAGGATTTTAAAAACGAAAGGCGAATGTCTTTCCCTTTTGAGAAATATTAGTAAATTTAAACCAATAGCAAGGAAGACCTTGGGAATGGCTAATTGCACAAAAAGTATATGGCATGAATTGTGTGATTTATCTAGATCTATATTTCTTGTAGATGCAAAGGTTATTGATGAAAAGGTCTTCAGAGGCTATTCCCAGAAAGTTCAAGATATGCATTTTATTTGTTATGAAAATACTCTACACGTAGATATTGGTATTTTAATTAAAATCATTAAAAGCCTTTTTTGAGTAAGCGAATTTCCAAAAATGTATCTATAGAGCCATTTGAGCTGGGGATTTTCTTTAACATGTTGTTCATGTTTCATGTTACATTCTTGGAAGATGGTGAACATAAATACAAAGTTTGGTATTCACACACAAAAAACGGACTCTTTTTTGGATTCAGGGGATTGCCACAACATATATTTCCAGTGAAATATCGGTGTCAAAGTTTGCATGACCTACCTACTATGTGCGTGATAGGGGAAGTAAAAATTAGTTTTTATATTTTCAGTCCTGAAGAAATTTCCGTAAAGCACTTCAAGATTTTCAAAAGACGAACTCTACTTCTCCACTTAACCACCACTTTGCAAAACAAAGCTTATACTGTCATCCGTCATGTAGGCCAGCAAAGACAAATACGAGTTTGAGTTACCATTAGTACCATAGGCAGTTTAATTACTAGTTTTTAAAATTGCTTATTTTGGAACAGTTCTGAACAGCGGTTCTTCAATGATTCTTAGTGTCAGATATCGGAGTTGCGTACCAGCTGCGATAAAACGGTAAAGTCTAGCTGCACGAAGTGAAATTATAGATCCAGTTGGTATTGTTTACTGCATTTTACTTTCACATTACTCTGCATGCACGCTTGCATTTAACGGCCAGCTCTTTAGCTCATTTCAACAAGTTTTAGGCGAAGGGGCTGGTTAAAGCCCATATCTTTATTTGTTCCTTTGAGAGGCAAAGTACATACATTTCAGTGTATCGTTCCACACGGGTAAATGCAGTTGCTGATGAGTTTCGAGGATAAAATGTTTATGTAAGAAAGACTGCTCGATAAATATCAATAATTTAGTGGTGAGAGAATGTTAAGCGAGAGTCAATTCGATTACTTAGTACACAAGAAAAGTCCGGGTAAATGTTGCTAGAATATAACACTTTTCAATATGAACAATGTTTTGAAATATAAATATAAATAGGAAGAAAACCTGGTAAAGCTTGAAAACTAATAAAAGGGCAAAATAATATTATTGAAAAGAAATAATATTATTTACAAAATACAAGATATTTGATGCAAGAAAAATATTAGGATACAAATTTGCACATTAATTTAGCGTCCGTATGAGAAACGAACAAAATTTAATACAAAGTGTTAATTAATAAAATTGATATTAGTATTTTGAAAGGTTGAAATGTAATTTAAATAGCGAAATTATATTGAATATAACATTATTGTAAGATAATTAAAATAAAAGCCACTCTAACAATAACAAAATTAAGCGTGCGCCATAAGAATTAAATCAGGAAACAATGAAACAAATAAGTGATTAAACAAAGAATATTTCCATAGGCATTGCAAGGCTGCACTCCTTTTTAAGGGATGCAGGTGTAATGGGTTGGCTCTAAACGATACAGATAGCACAAAAAGCCTCAGGCTGAACTGCGCCCAGAAAAATGACGGGAATCTGCATCGTAAACGAAGAAGAAGAAATAAAGGATATAAAGGACAATATAAATTAATCAATAAACAAAGTGAATATGAATACATGATGTATTCTTTTAAATAAAGATAGCCATTTGACGGTACAGAGGAATATCTACCATCAATGATTCTAAAACGCATTTAATAAGGAGAAAGAAGAAAAATAGGATGGTAAACGTTTAAAATGCCATTACTACGTTTTTCCAAAAAAAACTATATTATCGTCCTAAAATGCTGTCATTTTGCGAACAGCAGTGAATAAAGGTATCTTATGCAATTCTATAGCTCTTGGTTTATTCGAATTGGTTCTTGTTGCTTGATTGCAGAGTTGTTTAACTTTTTTCTTGTTTGTTCGTCCAAAATAAGCATTTAACCCCAACATATCGGCTTCGTTTTTAAACATTTCATTGTTTATGCGGTTTCCGCTATTGCCCATATACTTGCACTAGAAAAAAAAAACATTTATAAGAATAAGTTTTCCAAGTTATGTGCAGACAAAGAATAGCACGGAGAACGTCTTATGAATATAACAGAAGATATTTTCAACTGCTACTGATATTCAGTTATTTCTCAATGGCACAGAAAAGTATGGGGATTCAAGACCGGCGCATAGAATTGTTAAACACTCGGTTTCCAAGCCCCTTGTATTTATAGCGAAATGCGCAATGAAAATAACCCTGCAAACGCTTATTACTATTAATAAAATAAAATTATATTTGACAAATGTTTTGCTTCAGCGAGATATACATTTTTGTGTAATAACATTTTGTCTTTCTCTTACGGTTTATCAGTTATGCTTAACTTATTCAGAATGATTGAAAATATACGCTCATTAGTCTTAAAATATGTTAAACGTATGGTACCTTAATCAAAATCATTAGTTCTATTTCTGATAAAATCGTTACATTTTTCAATGTAAAGTATAAATTGGAGTGGGGAGATTTTCTAGAAACTGTTCGTGTCGGATCCTTGCAAGAAATTGAACTTAAATGCATTTCGTTTGAGTTATACTGTTTGATAGATAGGCACTCGCTCGCATACATATATACACATGCACGCACACACGGGCTTTTATCTAAAACTTATATGTTCCATTCACATGAATTTCTCTACATTTCGATACCTAATTACCGTTAGAAAGCTTATTGTACTATATACTTCATGTTAATCGAGATAAACATTAGCAGTATTGGTTTTATTACTTGTTGCCTTATAAGCAGAAGGGAAATAATAGTATCTTAGGATAAAGCGATAGTCAAATCCTTTAACAGGCAGTTGCCATGTGGATTAAATCCATTTCTTTGCATTGGCAGGAGTTGACACTCCCATATATGAGAAGTCTAAGTACATATTTTAAAATTGAAACAAATTATAAGAAATATATGTTTTAACGAGATCTACATTTTTTGTGTAGTAAGTTTTTGTCTATCTCTAACGGCTTACCAGTTGTGCAGATTTCAGTAAAATTTATCTAGAATGAAGAGCTCTTCAGATGCTATTTTCCTGAAAATTACATGAAAATTGCAAGATATCAATATACTTTCATATAAATATCTCTCTCTTTAATCAAAATCATTAGAGCCATTTTGAAAAGATCAACATTTTCCAAAACATTTTCATATAAAGGGTAGTTTGAAGTAAGAGGATTTCCCTCAAAATCTTCGTGTCGCATCCTTGAAAGGTTCTAAACTCAAATACCAAGTTTGATATTTTACCAAGTTTTCGTTTTTGTGTCACCGTGTTCACAGACACATGGACCTTTTTCTAAATGTTTTATTTTTTTGGATACAAGGGACCCAAAAATTATATTTCCGGTGAAATCTCGGTATTGAATTTTTGGGTGAAGTGCACAAGATTTTCTCCTTCTCTAGCCCCATTACATACATTGTACATAGTGGTTAGAGAAGGTATTGAATTGCACCCAGTAATTCAACATCGATATTTCAACGGAAACACAGAGATTTCCCCTGAATCAAAAAAAAAAAAAATAAAATAGAAGCATGTCAGTGAGTGAGTGTGTGTGTGTGTGTGTGTGTGTGTGTGTGTGTGTGTGTGTGTACGCGCGCGCGCACCCGGGCAGCATAACTCAAAAACGAAAAGTCAATTAAACGCCAAACTTGGTGTTTAAGTTCAATATATTCTAAGGATACGACACGAAAATTTTCAACAAAATCCCCCTACTCAGGTCTTTGTATAGAAAATTTTCGAAGATTTTGATTTTCTCAAAAATGACTAACGATTTTGATTAAAATGTCATATGTTTAAGATATTTTTATGACAAATGAAATGTGTAATTTGAATTTTCTGGGAATATACTCTGAAAACCTCTTTATTCTGGATGACTGTTATTTAACTTTTTATAACCGGCAAACTGTAAGAGATAGACAAAAACATACTACATAAAAAATGTACATCTCCTTAAACACGCAATTTATGTCAAATACAGTTTTTGTAGAGTTGAAGGTTTTAGAAATGTTCCTGGTTGTTGATTTCCGTTTAAGATGCTGAAACTTTTCTCAAATGGGAAGTTATTCCTAGCAAGCAAAGAGAACCGAATTTCAATTGTTTAAAATATTTGACTAGCGCTATGCATTCCTTATTTCCTTCTACTTACAAAGAATCAAGTAGGTAATAAGATCAATTCTGGTAATGTTTATCTTAATTACCATGATGTGGATATTAGAGTAATCTTTTGTTTGAAAAGTTTGTAGAACGGCTAGAGAAAGTCAGGTGAATAGCATACATAAGATATTTTTTTAAATGTTCACCATTCAGTTGCTTCTAGCAATGTCAGGGAAAGAGAATGCAACTTTAACGCCAGCACGTAAACATTTGACTATCACTTTAACCTCCAATACTCCCTTACCTACAAGGAAATGCATAATGAAACGAAACCACTCCTCACTGACAGGTTTTGACTTGTAATATTCTCGGTGAGTTCTGCAACTCTCGCTCGAAGGAATATCTGCACACATCAAATATGGGACAGTTGAGTCACGTGGTAGTATTTCAGTTTCTATGCATGCTTCCACGGCAGTGTCGTCATAGTTGTTTTCAGCTTCCAGAAAAGGCCCAGAGGAAGTTCATGTCATGAAACGTCAGCACAACCCTCAAGATGATTCGGTCTTCTCCGTAAGCTGAATACATCTATTTTCGATAAATATTCGTAGACGAGATATAAAAGTAAATGACAGTGGAGACATAGTCTGTTCATTTTGCCTTAGGTCTTCTGATATTTCTAATTTTATTTGTTGGTATTCAAAATGTTGTTTAACTACCCGACCACTATTCATGCTTCTAACATGAAGGTATATTAGTATTGTTTTGTTTATGATTTTATATTGTTTCAGCAAGGTTAAGTATATTTAGTTATTTACGTATATCTTCATTTTTGATTAACACAATTTAAAAACTTAAGACCAGCAACTCCACGAGAAACTTCATTTCATTAGTTTATATTTTCCTTATAGCTGTTCGTGTTAACAACTATAAGTTTTTATCGTTTAATTATTGGATTAACCATAAATGTGTTTACTGCGACATACAAACAAGAACTGTATAACAGTTGCTTACAATACAATGCAATACAAGTCATTTTAAATAAGGTTAGAAAATAATGCAAGGGTATGCATGCATTAAAACCACAGTACAGCATATAAATAGTTAGTGCAATGTAAAGACATGTTTACAATACATTATAACACAATCGTAAAATACAATCCAATATATAGCATTATAAGTTATATTACAGGTTTGTAGCAGTTTAGCTGTGGTGACGTGTTTTCGAGATCAAACGTTCCTTTAACCTGGGAAGTCATATCTAAAGTTGAATGAATGAATGGAATAGGTGGAATGCTGCTCAAACACGTCTAGGGTCAGTGTAAAGTTATCCGACATTCGCCTACTCAGGATAAACTAAACCCCGAAGAAAATCTTATCCGTGTAGCTTGTCTTAATCGAAATTCGAGCTCCGGACTTCTTGAATGTGAAGCAGACACATGCTACCACCACACCACGGAGGCAACCTGTTGTGCTTTATTTATTAAAGTTCTCCTTAAAGCTCCTATATCTGTTGCGATATACTCATTTAATAGTAAATATAATACTCTTTCAAGTATGATATCCTGCAGCCTATCTTCCTTATTAAGCAGGAAGTAAATTAATTGTAATCACTTTCGACCTGGCAGTAAGATAAATAATTATCCTTACTTAGTTGAAGTAATAAGAAGCAAATTAATTTTAATCATTTTCAACCTGACAGTAAGATAAATAATTATCCTTACTTAGTTGAAGTAATAAGAAGCAAATTAATTGTAATCATTTTCAACATGACAGTAAGATAAATAAATATTCTTATTTAGTTGAAGTAATAAGAAGCAAATTAATTTTAATCAGTTTCAACTTGACAGTAAGATAAATAATTATTCTTATTTAGTTGAAGTAATAAGAAGCAAATTAATTTTAATCATTTTCAACCTGACAGTAAGATAAATAATTATTCTTATTTAGTTGAACCAATAAGAAGCAAATTAATTGTAATCATTTCGACCTGACAAAAAGATAGATAATTATTCTTATTTAGTTGAACTAAGTAAGAAACAGATTAGTTGTAATCAGTTTCGACAAGAAAAAAAGATAAATAATTATCCATATTTAGTTGAAATTAAGTAAGAAGCAAATTAATTGTAATCAGATTTAACTTGATAATAATTAAATGGTGTGGCTTTTGAGCAAGTATGTATAATATTAGGTAACACGGGCATATGGATATTTCGTTATGTGTTAAGGATTAAGCGGAAGGAGATTCGACATGGAAAACCGAAGATCTGTTATTCGAATTCAGGCCGTGACATTGATATTTTCATGTGAGATTCTGTTTTGAACATTGAGTTTGGTGTTCTTCTGCAATCAAGACCGTAGTGCATAATTTGAAAAATTTCCTCGGCAAAATTAATCACAATTAATCTCAAGTTTTTAAACGACGTTTGCGAGATTGCGAGGAAGACAAAACCAGGTAATTTGTGTGCACATACACACAGATATGTATCTGCGGATATATCATGGCTGTCACTAGTGGTACGATGTTTTACCTTTAATCATGGAATGGCATATTATTAGGCAATGACCCACTTCGATTTTCAATTCTTCCAGAAGTTCTGTTCCATCTCCTAAGTACTGCATTATGTGATATGTCAGAAAGTGATGAAAATGGAGGTAAATCAATTGTCGTTGGTGACAAATCACGACTGCCACTTAGGGAAATGTCGCATACGTGATTCTATCTTCGTGGTTGCCCTGAACGGTCCAAAGTATGACTGTGAAGGCAGAATAAGATACTCGTTTCTGTCGACCTTGGTTTTAATGATGAATTCATGACTGACCCACTTGTTACATTTTTATCTTTCTTGTACCTCGTCTAATCTTTGTTAAACTGCTGGAAATTTCGTTTCTGACTTGCCAAGCACAGCCATTTAATACATTGCAATTTCGGTACGATGCTATTTTAACAGTTGTCAATAAGTAATGTAAAAAATGTATACACGAGTCAAGCAAAGTTTTCGATGTAGAATATTACATTCTATAGTACTAGAGCGATTATTTACATCAAGTTTATTTCCTGAGCAGAAGTTATTAATGTTGCATTGCAATTTATGGAGAATTCATTACATTCTCTACCACCTATCTAATAAGTAAGTAGCAGAAGTATGATATTGCATTAAAACATGTTTTATCCATCGGAGAAGCTTTCTTGGCTGCTTCCTAGCTCAGTTAGTAGAAAATCTACCTAATGTGCGAAGGGTCCCAGTTTCCATTCCTGGATAGTGATTGGAAGTTTTCTCTAGCCAAGATTATTCCCTGTTCAGAGTTTGGAATTAGGTGTGTGTGTGTGCCGTGCAATGTGTTCAAAAAGTAAATGGTCGCAGATATGACCGTTGTAGCTCAGACTGGATATATAAATTCTTGTGCTCTGTTGAAACCAAAATAAATAGAAAAGAGGTTGGTATGTTTAAATACTTGTTGTGTGTGTTTGTGTATCTGAACAGCATAATTAAGAACACATTGTCAGATAAATGTCAAATCTGGTAATCAGCAACTTCTAAAAACACAACACGAAGATTTTCAACAGAATTACCCTCTCCCCAAACTAACCCTTTTGAAATAAAAATTTAATGTCGAAGTTTCTAAAATGGTTCAAACAGTTTTGATTACAAAATTATATATTTAAAATGTTTACGCAAGGAATAGTGGTCGCGAAGTAAAGATTTTTGTTCAGTATTTCTAGTTTGCGACTTCAGTAGAAAATTAAAATATTAAAACTACAGGCAAAATAAAACACACTGATAATTTATTACACTGACTTATGCAGCTTTTAGTTATTAATCAAGGCAATATATCTGTGCATCTTTAATTTTATGTAAACAGCTGACTGGATTTTGTTAATTTTTGTAGCTAAAATAAGAAGATGCACAGCCCGTGCCAAATGTTTGCGCAGTGTTAACATTTGCGAAATATTCCATGTCATGTTGCATGTTTACAATTCTTTTTTTGCGGGGCCTTCCTCCGCAAAAACATATTATTGCGGTATACGCATGTTTTATGAAACTAGTCATTTATTAACTACGCTTAATTTTATACCAGTGCTGGGAAAATGAGAAGTATTATAATGAATAACGTAACGTGGATAGAAGGATCACATTTTAACAATATGCAACATTAATACATGTGAAACTGTCATAGTAAGAAAAAGTAATTTAAGTGGTCACAACAAATACACTTTTTCACAAATGAATTATTTGTGACATAAGGTTTTGAAACCCCAATTCGCGTTTACAACTCTAGGACATTTAGGTATAGATGTGTATTGAAGTATATTAGTCATTTAGGTGAAACCTGAGTCACATTTATATTTCCTTAAAGGTCGTTGTAAAATTTAATTGCAGGTTTAAAGCTTACTCATACTTATATACAGCTTTTATTGTTTAAAGAGATAACTGATAGGTGAACCCAACTCAGCTATAGTTTGGCGAGAGGAGTTTCTCTCTCTGACAGCAAAGCTGCGGCAATGTGCTAGAGCTTGATAGAGGCTCTCTCCGAAACCAGCTTAGCATTTATTAAATATTTTACATGCAGCTTTCACTATCAACATAAAACGCGCTATGTATAAAACTACAGGTTTGGAAATGAGATTTAAAATGTTAAGTTAGAGAATTTAAAATGCATCCTTCTTCATTTTCGTATTCCTTTAAAAATACGTTTGTGTTTTACTGCAATGTTTTAAATATTTTAATATTATGTGCATGATGAAATGATAGAACATTCATTTATATAAGAAGAGGAGCATCTAAAGCAATTTCTTTAAATAGCTAAAAATTCCATCCACATGTAAAACTCTGATGTGTTCCATTCACATGACTTTCTCTACTTTGTTCTTCAAACAAACTGTAATTACAAAAAAAATATTCTTCTATCTACTTCATATTAATCGAGATAAGCATGGTCTCACTACCTCGTTACTTGTAAGCAGAAAGGAATAAGAGAATGCACTAGGCTAAAGATAGTCAAATCTTTTAAAAGCTGTCGCAATGTGATAAAATTGAAATTCGGTTCTCCTAACATGGTCAGGAGTAAAACAAAAGAGACATGAAACGAATAAGTAGTCCGTTGAAAAAAGTATAAATAGTTTGAAATTGAAACCAGTAACAGGAAATATCTCGGAAATGTTTAACTAAAAAATAATGTGCCTATATGACATGAATTGTGTGTTTTAACGAGAACCATTTTTGTAGTAAGACTTTCTCTATTTCTTTATCGGTTATGCAGAACTCTTGCAGAATGAAGAGATTATTCCCAGAAAATGCAGGTTATACATTTTATTTGCCATATAAATACGTCTATCTTTAATATATGGAATTTTAATCAAAATTATTAGCGCCATTTTTGAAAAGATCAAACTTTTCGAAAAATGTTCTAATAAAGAGTAGTTTGCGTGGTGGATTTTCTTGAAAATGTTCGTGTCGCATCCTTGAAAGATGTTGAGCTTAAATACCATGTTTGGTATTTTATGGATATTTGCTGTTCAAGGACACACACAACAGCACCTTTTTGTAAAAATGCTTTGTTTGGATTCAAGAGTCCTCAAAACTGTAATTAATATCTAAAAACAAAAGTAAAATGTTTACCATTTCTCAGAGTACAAGCCTAACGTCTTGGAAGGAAATGTTGCAGTTAGCAACAGAGTAAGACTTTATGTTAGGGGCATAAAGTATAGATCCCAATTGAAAAATAGCCGAGGTTGTTGATTCGCTAATTGTGAGCTCAAAATCGACAGCAGGTGGTGGTTCGATTCTCACCTTCCGCGAAATTATTTTCTGAAACGGAACATTACGAAACGTCTTTAATACCTTATGATTATCTATTATCATCAGGAAATAGATACAATTCTAGACAACCAGTTAATGGGTACTTGACAGCATTGCAACAAACAAAATGGCAGAGCTGCTATATGTAAATGTTGTTTCACGTTCAAGCAATCAACAACTGAGTTGTACTCTCTTTAATACAGCAATAATTAATTTATTCTCTGGCATTTGCTCTTTTTAGAATGAATTTTGTGATCATTAATACATTTTCATTCTATTAAATGCTTTACTATGGCAGATACATAATAAGTTCATTTGCTTTCGATACACTTGAGTCATATTCTCACATGCCTTTGTATTTGTGTCACATTACTGCATAATTATAAAGGAATATAAATATGCTGAGCATGCACTGACGTGATCTGTATTTTGGGAATACAAAGAACGCAAACAATAATAGAGATAACAAAATACAATATGAAAGTTTATTTCGTGTTTGACATACATTTCAGCTCTATACATAAATTGCTAAATAATAATAGAAAAGAAAAAATTAGACAGGGGGCAAACACATGTTCGAATTAAAATAGAATATCATAAAAATAGGATGTAAAGCCATCTGGAAAGAAAAGAAATGCCTCAGTTGCACATGAAGATGGGAAGATGAAAAATGCTGATTTTCGACGGGTAATTTATTTCCACCCTGCATTTTATTTCGACAGTGACAGTGGTGGTGGTGGTGGTGGTGGTGGTGGTGGTGGTGATGATGATGAAACTTAGGAAACCAAGGTATAATATTAAACTTCTATGCTACAGTCAGCTGGTTTCATTCTGTCAAAGGTGGGGGGAGATAGCCTATAAATACACATGAATGTGTCGTGTCTTGGTGGCTGAACTATTCACCTTCCATTTGGTACTCTGGGTTTGATCCCGTGGTTAAGCGTGGGATTTGTGGTAGACAAAGCGGGGTCCGTGTAGGTATCATCCGAGTGCTTCGGTTTCCTCCACTACTCATCCACTAAATATTTCATCACTCAATAAGCTTAGATCTGCAATAGTTCGCATCGACATGAGGAATTGCCGTCTGTAAACAGAAGAAAAGAAATGAACACATGAAGCATAAGACATATGAGAAGCAAGAAAGTGACATTTGCAATGATAAGAACGCTGGATAAACGTTTAACCTACACTGTTGTGTCTCTGTTGCTCAAATTCTACTTAGTAAATCACATTTATTTACGCTCAGTAAGAAGTATAGTGTCAAACTAAAGGGAAATTTTGTTTTCAAAGTTCTATCTCAGAGATTTAACATTCAAGTTTACAATATAGTCCCCATGAATAAGAATCAAGGCTATTTCACCGTAACTATAAATATGCACACATAAACCACGGACAAGTGGCGAGTCTATACAGAACCTATGCTGGCCTGACTTTGCTACCGAAGAGGTATTTACTATCAAACAATACTGTCCCAAATAATTTTAAATATGAATGAGAGTGTATAAGACACTGTTATAAATATTTGTACAATAGAACACGAATAAGCGACTTCAGATTCATTGCCGCAAGGTATACCTCAAGCGTGTGTGTGTGTGTGTGTGTGTGTGTGTGTGTGTACGTTACGGAGGGGTATTCCACACTTCAGCCATGGGCTTATTGTAGTCAGACCCCTGGAGGAGAGGATGAGACCAGTGAAGGCAAGGTACGCCAGGATCTCGACACTCAGTCCCGGACAGACAACCACTAGCGCCGTCCCACCGCCGAGAGTTGTATTTCCAGAGCGCAGTCACCTCCACGAAATTGCGCCTCTGCCGCAGTCGACACTTACAGCCTTGAAAGTGACGGGTCGGGATGAAATGAAGGACAGGTGGTTCGTGGGAATAAAGAATCCTCCACACCATCTGCACAGTGACCGGAAAACCTGCCCCCAGCCTGCCCCCACTCCCCAATGGATCAGAGAGGTCAGCCATGGAAACCGATCCCTCGACCTACCAGTCCCAGGTATCTCAAGTATGTACCTCCCGCACCGTCGTTTAAAGCTACCTCATCCAGGTCTGTAAATTTTTTTTAAGTCTGACCATTGCCAAATTTCAAATACTGCACCACTGTAACAATGTTAAAATTAATTTACCAGTGACTATAAAGAATGACTTAATGATTACGTACATTTTCTATGCAAATTAATGTATTCTCTCTGACGCGGTACTTCAAATGCTCCACCTCTGTAACATAATCTTATAATTATTTGTAAATCAGCGATTGCATTAAAAGAAAATATGATGTGTTACAATCAAATTTCCTTATTCCCTATCAAATAGTTCATAATAATACTTTGGTGAAGCAATGCGTGCGTTCATGCATGCTTATGTTACGGTCTCTTAATGCTTTTATTTATCCTACACTGGATTTAGTCTCTAATGTTAAAAAATAACAATATATATATATATATATATATATATATATATACAATTTAGAAACTAGCTATTGGTGGAAACTGATACGTGAATTTATTCTAAGTCGGCTAATAAGTCCCGAGCCTGTCAATGAAAACAGCACTTAATATATTTTTTTTCTTTATTTCTCAACATTATCTCCAGAAAGGCTAATACATTTGTCATATCGGTGTTCTAATTTAATTAAACCATCTCAGTAGTGCGATTTATCAAGGTTCTCAAAATAGCTGTTTACCGCATCGATGACCTCGTTGCTGTGAAATCTTCGTCCTCCAATTTTTTGAGGTTTGGGAACAGGTAGTAGTCACTGGGTGCTAGATCTGATGAATAGGGTGGATGTTCAAGCAATTCGAACTTTAATTCGCACATTTTTCCTATTGCAATGACTAAACGATGAGCCGGAACATTGTCGTGATGAAACAAGCATTTTTTTTTCAAATGAGGTCTTTTTCTTTTCACCTCATCACTCAAAACGTTGCAGTAAGCTTGCGCAGTAGTCACCAGTGATAATTTTACCATTTTCTAAGTAATCAATAAAAACAATTACCTGTGCATCCCAGAAAACATTCGCCATAACCTTGTTAGCACAAAATTGACTTTGCCTTTATTTTTTTTTTTTTTTTGAGTTTGTTCACCTGGCGCAATCCACTGTTTTGACTGTGATGTATCCAAGTTTCATCCATGGTGATAAGCCGTCTCAAAAATTCACTGCGAATTTTACGGTAGAGCTCCACATTCTTAACAGAAACAGTTTTCTTTGCAACTTTTGATCAGGTGACAACAAACGCGGAAACCATCTTCCACAGACCTGTGAAAGCGCAAAAAGTTACTTAAAATATTACCTGCCCGTTCTTTTGATATGTTTACAGCCTGTGCTATCTAAAACAACTTTAATATGCGATCTTCCAGTACTAAACGATGAATTTTGTCAATGATCTCTGGAGTTCACTTCTACAAGGCTCCAGAGTGAGACTCATCACTAGTGCTTGTACGTCCCATTTTAAACTCTGCAACCTACCTTTTAAACATTAAATATGAAGGGGCAGAGTCTTCAATGTAATGTTCATTTTCTCCTTGACTTCTTTAGGAAGTATTTAATCATTGCTCGTTTTTACAAATCCTCCATTTTTGTGAAAACTCTAAAGTTGTTCTGTTTAGAATGCTGTCATTCAAAAATTAAATAAGCTATTGACCTGTAACTATGGATATAAGCTAGTATAGAGTTAAAGCTGTCTAATTAGTCTCGCCATATGTGTGTGAGGCCCGGGACTTATCAGCCGACCTCGTATAAAAAATAAATGTTCTCTAACGAAAAGTAAACATTTAACAATGTTTTCGGTCTCTTGTATTCATCACAGACTCTGGTGTGAATATGCTTCTCGACGAGCGCGATTCCCGCACTGTTTTCGCTGTTATGCAAGAGGTGTACAACTAGGGTCGCTCGATCTATTTGCTCACCCTCACTGATGATGTTTGCTTCCAATTGCTTTTGTACCACGAAGGGTTATCTGAAAAAGTGAAAACGGCATTGTTGAACCATCTGGCTGGCTGATTCGTCCGTAATATTGGCTGGATGATCTTCTAATTCTAATTATGCGTTATTAGGAAGTTTACGTGCAGTAGCACAAACTATTTCTTATGAAGTAAGATTAGCCTTAATTTTATTATCATTTATTTTTTGATTAGAAGATTATGTGTGAATGCAGGTATGTATATTAATTTCATACTTCCTTGCAGTTACAACGGAAATGAGGGAATGCCTAGATAAACCAATAAGCAAATCATTTCAAGAGCGGTGGCTCTGTGATGAAACTTAAATTCTGTTTTCCTTGCATGCATAAAATGAAAAAAAATAAATAAATAAAAAAAAAAATAATGACTTCTGATTTAAGAATTGCATACCTATATATTATGAAATTTAAAAACAATGAATTGCCCCCTCCCAAATGTATATGAAACAAATTTTGTGTTTTAACAAGATCTACATTTCTTTGTTAACAACGATTTTGTCTGTTTCTTTCATTTCATACAAAACTCATCCAGAATAAATATAGTTTCAGAGGCTATTCCTAAAAAATTCAACGTATGCATTTTAATTGTAGATAACACATGTGATATAAGTATCTTTAATTGAGGTCCTAAAATTGTTTGATTAATTACAGAGAACATCGAAAATTCCAAAAATCTTCTATGCAAAGGACAGATTGTTGTAGAGGAACTATTTCTGAAAATCGTAACGCATCCTTGAAAGATGTTGAACTTATATACCAAGTTTGGTATTTAACCAACTTTCCGTTTTTGAGTTATAATTTTCGCGCACACACACACACACACACACACACACACACACACAGAGTTTTCTTAAAAATGCTCTTTTTGAATTCAGGGATCCTAAACATGTATTTCCGGTGAATCTCGGTATCGAAGTTTTTGGGTGGAATGCAATACCTTCTCTCCTACTACGTACATAGTAAAGAAAGCAAAAATCTGATTTACATTCATATGATTTGCTCTACTTATTATGCAACAAGTTATTATTATAAGGTTCCTTTCTACTAAATGCCAATCAAAATATTGCAGAAATTGCTTTATTATTGTTTCCTAGTAGGTACAGACAAGGGGAATAAGAGAATACACAGACTAAAGCTGTTAAGTAAAACCCGTTACGAGCTGGTCGCTATTTGATGGGCTACTGATGACTTTAAAATTCCGTTCTCTTTGTATGACCAGGAAAATCAATTGTTCTGAAACACTGCCTAAAGTACTCGTATGATCTTTTGTCATGCAAAATTGTTTGTCACTGCAGTGCAGGTTGTTTACCTTTGTCATTAATTATAATATCCTGCAGCCAGACCACATCAGCAGACAAGTAAGGCGGATATGCCATAATACATGGTATTTAGAAATTGATTTTAAGAGTAAATTATTGACTTAGTATTGGAGGTTATCTATTTATATCTGTTGATAAATATAGCGCCGTCAGCGAGTTACCTTACACGGCGTGTTTTTTTATCTCACCAAATATATAATTAGTTTGGCTAAGAGAAGCAATTAGTTTGTTGGGTTTAATGGAAAAAGATTTCTTAATATTAACAACAAACCTGACTCGCTTCTTACTAGACACTATGATACTTAGAGTGTAAGCAACGAATATTACGGAACAAAAAACGAAAAGAATCTGATGTGCTCCATTCAGATGACTTTCTCTACATCTCTGTAACAAATTATTTTAAATAACCTTATTCTTCTATCTACTTCATGTTACTCAAGATAAACACTAGCAGAAACGATCTTATTACTTAGTTCCTTATAAGTAGAAGAGAAATAAGAGAATACAATAGGCTAAACCGACAGTCAAATGTTTTAAAATGTGGTCGCTATGGGATTGAACTCCGTTTCTTTGTGTGGTCAAGCGTTGACAAGTTCCCGTATGAGTAAAGTTTAAGAAAAAGGCTATCATATTTATAAGAACATGTGAATTTTTGAATTGCTATGAAGTATAAATGCTACTATTTTGTATTTTACCATTATGTAAAATTCTATATAATATACAGTTTGAAGGTCATAATATCACCATGTTGTTAAAACGCCCAAAACAAATCATATAAAAAAATAATGAAAAATGTTTATAACCAAGAGGTCGGGCAGTGGAACCTTAAGGCTTGCACTCCGGAAGTCATCTATTCGATACAGAGAGATGACTGGCCATCTCCATCAAGAGTTTTTTCTCGTTTTTTTTTTTCTCTATTCTTGTGATTTTTGGTGGCCAATTGTAAGATGGACTTTTGTGATACATGAAGGTTCATGTTCCTCAATGTCTCTCATTTCAGTTTTCAGGGTACCTGAAGCAGGAGCAGTGCGGTCCAACGCGGTGATGAACAGCCTTCTATCCAATGCTGCCCTTGAGATCATAGGAACATGGGAAAGTATACATCTGAAAGGCTACGGAGGTCAGTTCGTTTCGCTCCTTTATAACCCTCACGTCATCTCTTCTTCCCTTAGGGCCCATAGTCGCAAACTTCTGTAGCAGTGCTTCCACAGTGCAAACACATCTTAGAGCCACCCCCCCCTTTTTTTTTCAAACTTTTCAAAATTTGTTCTATGTATAGGTAGTTTGGGGTTTGGCATTTTCTTGAAAATCTTCGTGTTGCATCTTTGGAAGACGCTGAACTTGAATATAAAGTTTTGAGTTATTGTGTTCACAGACACACGGACGCATATACACACAGGCTTTATCCTAAAATGTCACATATTCCAGTTACACGACTTTCTCTTGCTGCAAAAGCTATTCTTACAAAAGATTATTCTTCTATCTACTTCATGCTAATCGAGATAAACATTAGCAGAACTGGTCCTATTATTCTTAGTTCCTTATAAATACGAAGGAGAAAGCTAGGCTAAAGCGGTAGTAAAATCTTTAAAAATCTGTCGCTATGTTATTGTCATTGACATTTGCTCTCTTTGAATGGCCAACAGTAAAACAAAAGAGAAAATGTGATGTGTTACACTCACATGACTTTCTCCAGCTGCTCCACAACTTCCTGCAAAAGATTGTTCTGCTTTCTACATAATGCTAATTGAGTTAAACATTAAGTAAATGTTCTTTATATTTATTTCCTGTTAAGTAGAAGGGGACTAACGGAATGCACTATTCAAATGTTTTAAAAGATGTCGTTTTGAGATTGTCATAGCAAATCGCGTCTTTGCTTGGCCAGAAGTAGAACAAAAGAAAATCGGACACTTCCTGTCTGAGAAAAGTATAAGTGCTTTACAATTGAAATCAATAACAAGGAATACCTCGGAAACGGTTACCTCCACAACAAAAACATAAAGGACACAAATTGTATGCTTTGACGAGGTATACATTATTTCTGCAGTAAGATTTTGTCTATCTCTTAAGAAAATTCGTCAAAATTCATTCAGAATAAAACAGTCTTCAGAGGCTATTGCCAGAAAATTCAAGAAATATCTTTAATATACGGGATTTTAATCAGCATCGTTAGAACATAGAGCATGTGAAGGGTAGTTTGTGGGGGGGGGGGATTTTCTTGTAAATCTTCGTGTCACTTCCTCGGAAGATACTAAACCTAAATACCAATTTTGGAATTTAACGGTCTTTTCGTTATTGGACTATGCTGTCCACAGGCGCGCGCGCGCACGCACACACACACACGCACGCACACACACACACCGGCAGACACAATAATGGACCTTTATCTAAAGTTGATATTTTCGGACACAAGGGACCCCAAAACATATATTTCGGGTGAAACCTCGACATCATGGAATACAATACCTTCTCTATCCACTATGTACATTGTACAAGCGGGCTAAAGAAATTATAAAGGATGGCTACTTCCTGTATGAGAAGGTATTAATATTTTCAAAATGAAACAAATAATAAGGCATATCTCGGAAATCGTGAACTTTACCAATAAATTGTGTGTTTAAATGATATATACATATTTGGAGTAGTAAGCTTTTGTCTATCTTAAGTTTACCAATTATGTAAAAGTCACTCGGAAAGAAGAGGCCTTCAAAGGCTATTCCCAGAAAATTCAAGATATACATTTTATTTATATTTAATATACGGTATTTTAATCAAAGTCGTTAGAGTCACTTTTGAGGAAATTATCATTTTGGAAAACTTAAAACCTTCATGTGGCATCGTTGAAAGGTGCTGAACTTAAATATCAAGTTTAGTATTTAGCAACTTTTGAGTTATCGTGTTCACATACAGAGAACTTTTTCTAATGCTTTTAATTCAGGAACTATAAAAATATATTTCCAGTGAAATCTCGAAATCGTATTGAGTGGAATGCCATATCTTCTCTACTTATGTATATAGTACGAGTTTAGAAAATAATTATATAACTCATTACATTCACATGACTTCTTCTATCCTCTTCTACAAACTAGTTTTAATAACATTTTATTTTTCTATTTACTGTTTGATGATCGAGGTAAACCACGATTTCACTTTGCACATTTCCTTTTAGATATAAGTAGGATACAGTTAGCTAAAGTAATAGTCAGCTAATAGCAATTGCATGTCTGAGGAAACATTCAATGTTTACATTCACGTGATTTTCTGTATTGACACGTCTAAACACTATTGCTACAAAATATTATTGTGTATCTTTTCGGTTAATCCAGAAAAATATTGTTTATTCATATTTCGGAATGGTTACAAAAGGTAAAGATCTTTTATCACACAAAGATTTTAAAATTTTAAGCTCTTCGAATGACCAAGACAATAAAAAATAATAAATAAAATAAAAAATAATAAAACATTTTAAAAATTGTAACTTCTCAGTTGAGAAAATGTAAGAATTTGAAAATTCTAACCGACAGCAAGTAATATTTCAGAAGTGGTCAACACAAAAAACACATAGTATTTAAATTGTGTAATTTGAAGAGATGTGGGTTTTTTGTTAAGTAATATTAGTGTAACTCTAACGTTTTCTAAATATTTAAAATTTATTAAGAATAAAGAGGACTTAAGAGAATATTTTTAGAAAACTTTAGGTGTAGATATTAATTGTTGTATAAGATAAAATGTGATATTTTTATCAAAATTGTTAACTGCATGTTGAAGAAAATAAAAAAGTCTATTTTTTCACAATAAGGGTAATTTAGAGTGTAAGAATGTTCTTGAGTGTTGAATCCTTAGCTGACGCTAAGCTTAAATAGAAAGTTAACACACATGCACGCACTCATACGCACAGTAAAGTAGATCAAACTTTTTCTAAAAATGCTTTGTTTAATTCATAAAGTCTCTTAACATATACTTTCGATTCAATTTTGGTGGAATGTAATACGTTCTCTGTGTTCCATAGGCAAGTAGTAGAGAAAGAAAAAAAGGCATGGAAATTGGTTGGCACATAATATATGTTAATACAATATGACATTAGGATAGGTAGAGTCAGACTGAAAAATTTCAATGCCACAGCCTGGATTAGAACAACGGATCTCCCGATCTCTAGCCGGTTGCTCTGCCACTGAGCTACCATGGCTACATGCCGGCATAGCATTGAATTTCTCAACTGACTCGTATGTTTCCCGGTAAACCACAAGGTGATATCAAATTGTTTTGAGATGACAACCCTAATGGCGAGTTACAGTGTTGTAAGTACTTAAGTCTCAGGATACATAGTATAGCCAACTATTATGGTCAATTGGTATTGGATTAATTGTTTTTTCACACAACCGGCTAGAGATCGGGAAATCTGTGGTTCAAATCCCGGCTGTGGCACTGAATTTTTCAGTCTGACTCTACCTACCTAACTCTTGTCCTACACACGGCTTGTGTGAAGAAACAATTAATCCAATACCAATATGATATTATATGGGGAGTGAATTATTAATTTTAAAATAGTAGGTATATAATACACATATACTTTAGATTGTAATTTTGTTGGCTATGCCATTAGGGCAGTATCTTTATCTAGTAACTGCGATAAGCATACGAGTCGCATATTGCGTAAATTCTAGTCCTTTCTAGACTCGGAAAATACTCCCCGTGAAAGTGAAATAAAGTCGACTTGAAGCAAAGGAAATGAGTCAATAAGGTTTAAAATAAAGCATGTGAAAGAGTGAGAGTGATGAATTTGCCCTTGAGGTGGGCAACGCAGTTGTACACATCACCCACGTGTGCTCTATTTCGTCAAGCACACGTCTCATTATCTTTTACAGATACTATTTCTGGTTTGTGAGTCGTTTACTTCTATATGAAGCAATAAATCCTGAAGGGGAGGAAATCAAAAAACTTCACTAACGTATTTCTAACTCGAATCGTACGGTACTTGTCTTGTGATATCGCTGAAGGCAATAATAAAACAACTTGTGTGATGTAAGTACAGGTTTACTATTGACTGAAGTAGACGTACAGGCTGTTTCTTGTAAGTAACTTAGAAATGAAACTTAGTGGAGTAAGACGGAAGAAGTCCAGTTTTGTGCTCACTGGATGATGCACTAACTAAGCCACCATCGGTTATTGAATGCGGTAAGCTAGCGTGTAAAATAAATGTCTAAAGTATTCTTCCATCCACAAGATTTTTTCTACATCTTTGTACAAAATTATTGTTTAAAAAACTTATTCTTCTGCTTCATGCTAATCTGATATACATTAGCACAAATGTTTTATTACTTGCTTCCTTTTTAAGTAGAAGGTAAATAAGGGAATACACTAAGCTAAAGTGATAGTCAAACTTTTTAAAACCTGATTGCTGTAAGTTTTGAAATTAGTTTATATTAATGGTCAGGAGTTTATGAATTCACGCATGAGAAACGTTTAAATGTTTTAAAACCGAAACCAATAACAAGGAATATCTCGGAAATGGTCAATTCTACGAAAAATAGTATGAGACATAAGATGTCTGGTTTGACGAGATCTAAATTTTTTGTGTAGTATGATTTTCTCTATCTCTTACGGTTTACCAGCTATGCAACAGTCATCCAGAATGAGCAGGTCTTCAGAGGCTATTCCAGGAAAGTTCAAGATACATTTCATTTGTCATCTCGTATCTTTAATATACGGAATGGTAATCAAAATTATTAGATTAGTTTTTGAGAAAAAAACAACTTTCGAAATTTTTCTCATGTATAGTGTAGTTTGAGGTGAGGGGATTTCCCCCAAAATCTTCGTGTCACATTCTTGTAAGATTCCAAATTTAAATACCAAGTTTCATAGATTAAGAAGTTTACATTTTTGGATTATCGTGTTCATAGGCACAGGGACACACACACACAGAACCATTTTCTAAAAATGTTTTTTTTATATACACATAGGACCCTAATACGTGCATTTCCGGCGAAATATCTGTATCGAATTTTTATACTAAGTAGAGAAAGTAAAAATAGCTTTTCTTCTTCCAAATCAAGGAGTGGGTTCGAACCCGATCCAAAGCTACAGAATTATTATGACTATCTCCACATGTTCCTTCTTTGCGGTTTATAAACGTATTCTTTTAGATTGTCCCAAAAGTAACGTCGGCTTTTTAATTGGGTTTATATCGTTCGTATAGTTGCTTTTATTTCTGTCAATACTATTTATATGCTGCTATGAGTGTTGTTCCGTATTGCCTTTTACTTTCTGTACACGTACTATGTACATTTTTTACCGAGATTTCACCGGAAATATACGTTTTAGGGTTCCCTGTAACCAAAAAAAGCATTTTTGGAAAAAAGTCCGTGTGTATGTATGTGTCCGTGTGTCTGTGAACACCATAACTCAGAAGCGAAAAGTCGGTAAAATACCAAACTTAATATTTAAGTTCAGCATCTACCATGGATGCAACACGAAGATTTTGAGAAAAATCCCCCCACTCCAACTACCCTTTACATGGAAAAATTTCAAAGATTTTGATTTTCTCAAAAATGGCTTTAACGATTTTGATTGAAATACCGTATATTAAAGATATTTATATGGCAAATAAAATGTATATCTTTAATTTTCTGGGAATAGTCTCTAACGAGCTCTTTATTCTGAATGAATTTTGCTGAATTTTGCGATACTGGTAAACCGTAAGAGATAGACCAAACGTTCGTTTCGTAATCTGCTTACCCTCCCCGTATTTGTAGATTGGCACGCCCCTAGGACTTACAAGACAATGCCCAGGGGTCAGAAGTAGACCGAAACTTCTTGCAAAAAATGTAGATCACGTTAAAAACACAACCTATGTCATGTACATTTTTTTTTCCTGGAATTGACCATTTCCGAGATATTCCTTATTATTGTTTCAGATTTAAAATAATTAAACTTTTCTCACCCGGAAAGTTGTTAACTCCTGGCCCAGCGTAGAAGCGGATTTCAACCACATGGCAACCAGCTTTTAAAAGATTTGACTGTCACTTTAGCCAGTGTATTCGCTTACTTTCCCTCTACTTACAAGGAAGCAAGCAATTAAGACAATTTCTGCTAATGTTTATCTCGATTATCATAAAGTAGATAGAAGCATATGCTTGTTCACGATAGTTTGTTACAGTGATGTAGTGAAAGTCTTGTGAATGGAACACACATTTTTTTATAGTGTTTAACGCCCGTGTTTACTACTATGGCACTGCAGGCGATGTCCATATAGTTAACATGTTGGCAGCCCCCAATTGATAATGCAAGATTTTAAAGCACAGACAACAAAGTTTGAGGTGAGAGTCCTTCTGAATTACTCCTGGAAACAAGATTATATATCTACTGCCGCGACCTGAATTATATTTTAAATCGAAGGTGAAGGTATCTTAGTGAGCGAGTAGCACAGCGATGATTCAGCGTTTCAATAATGGAGAGGAAAACAATAAATAGGTTGAGTCAGACTGAACAATTCAATGCCATAGCCGGGATGTAAACATCGGATCTTCCGGTTGCTACAACAACTGAGTTACGATGACAACATGCCGGCACGGCTCGCATGTTTACCTGCAATTATTTTGAGATGACATATCCCAATGGCGACTTACTAGGTCGTAAACACTTTCTTTAAGTCCCGGGTTTCATAGTTTAACCGACTATTAGGTCAATTATAGATAATTTAATTTTCTCACACAAGTCATGTGTAGGATAGGAACTATATAGGTTTAGTTAAGAAATTTAATGCCGTGCCGTAATGATGCCATGGTAGATCAGTGGTTAGAGCAACCGGCTACAGACCTGGGGATCCGTGGTCAAATCACGGTTATGTCATTGCATTTTTCATTCTGAATCAACCTATCCAACTCCTGTCCTACACACGTTTTGTGTGAAAAAAAATCACAATTAAAAAAGAAAACATTAAAGATTTACAACGTTCCGGACGAACCAAATTACGGAATATTCAAAATACTCGCTGAGCTGTGGAATAAAATCCACAGCCAAGGGCTAGGAGATTGTCAGAACAACTTGGTGCTTCAAAAGATACCATATTAAGACACTTAAAATCATTCAGAAGCTGTACATTTGTGCCGCACAAATTGATATATGTTCCAGCTCAGCGTAGAGTGGACATTTGTTGTCAGCCAATCGACAATCCTTGGGATGATAGATTCATAAAAAATTGTCACATGTTTTGAAAAGTGGGAGTAATATCGCAACCCTGACACCTCGAAATAATGGTTCAATACCCGTCAGCCTGCAAACGACGTTAAAAATAGATTCGGATCCAAAATAATGATGTGCATTTTGGTGGAATTTTGAAGGTGTGATTCCCTTAGAATGTGTTCCAAGTGGAGGTGCAGTCAATGCGAATCATTATTCTCAACAAGTGGAACCAATTCATGAAGTTTAGAAACAGAGGTACCCAGCGTATTTAACAGAAGAGAGTTCTAGTGCAGCAGTTCAAAGCGAGAACTCATACAGTTCAAACAACAATGGACAAAAATTCAGGAATTTGAAGGTATTGAACTGATACCATATCCAGCATATAGTCCTCATCTTGCGTCATTAGATTACCTACATGGCCCATTTCCTACGTGGAAGAAATTTTGAAAACTTTGAAGCAGCTGAAATGAGTATCAAGAATTCTTCGTATGAAAATCCGAAACTGGTACCGTTGCGGGATAGCAAACTCTCGCTGAAAGACTATAGAGTGTAAGGTCGTTACTATGAAGATTAGAACCATTTCCTGTAAGACATTTAAGATAAAGACTTGCTTAAACCCGACATTACTTATGGGATATCATCTATATTTAGGTGGTTTATTTATTTATTCTAATATTTTTAACTTTCTTAATATTACTGGGTTGATTCCAAACATCTAATTTCTAATGATTCAATTCTAATTCTATCTGTTTCTTTGAAGACCCATGTTTCACTGACAAAAAGGAGTTGGTTTCGAAAACATTATATAGCCTTACCTTTCTTTGTTTACCTAGCCAGGTGAGTCAGGCGCTTTCGCCAGTAACAGGCATTCGGGAGGTTCCGGTTTCGACTCCAGTGACCACGCATACCGGCCCTGAGTTTTGCCATGGTTTTCCCGAGCCGCCAAAGCAAATCGTCCGATTCTTTTCAATTACCAGGGATCCTCTCCCTATCTTCTCTCTTATTTATCTCCTCTTCATTTTCCAGGACTGGTAGCGGATGGTTTGGTGGGCTGCGGCCAGATGGTGCTAATGAGTGCGCTCTGTCAAGGATTCTATAGCGGTCGTGCTTAGAAGTTCAGGTTGGGGCTGCAGGGATGGATTCGGCACCCTTTCTTAACGCTTTTGTTCCTCGCCAGTATACCACGACGTTCACACTAAAATTGTTATTGACTTCCGAGCGTCTCGGTCATTGGTCTGCTGTTTCCTAGGTGCCGGCATGTGGAGGAACCCTTAGCCTCGCAGTTTCCACCTGGGAGAGGGTAGAGTTAGCCACAATAGGCCATTAAGAACCACAGAGGTGTCATTTTCCGTTCCTGGCCTGCATCCCTAATTTTGTTTCTTTTTTCTTTGACTTCCAGAAATATCTTCATATAAATCGTTTATATATCTAAATTGTTACTTTCTCCACTTAGTACATAGGTAGAGAAGGTACCAAAAATTCAACACCGAGATTTCAACAGAAATATCTACACGTTTAAGGGTCCCCCTATATATAAAAAAAAAAATAGAAAAAGGTCCAAGCGCGCGCGTGTGTCCGTGTGTCTGTGAACACGTTAACTTAAAAACCAAAATCGGTAAAACATCATGCTTAGTGTTTAAGTTTCTTCCCAGGATGCGACACAAAGATTTTGAGGAAAATCCTCCACTCCAAACTACCCTTTATATGGAATAATTCTCGAAACTTTTGATTTTCTCAAAAATGTCCAAAGATTATGATTAAATTACCGTATATTAAACATATTTATATGTTGTCCTCCGTGGTATAGTGGTTACCGTGCTAGCGTCTAAAATCCAAGATTGCAGGTTCAAACCTGGCGGAGGGTGATTTTTTTCGGATGCAAAATTCTTAGTATATCCTGCTTCGGAAGCGAAGTAAAGATCGTGGTCCCGTGTAAGATTTATTCACACGCAAATGAACCCCATACCTGGAAAGAAGAAGGCTTCTTGGCAAAATACCATCATTTCGCGTCCGCCAAATTCTGATTTCATCCTAGGTTGCAATCTGAGGGCGACTGGCTGATCCCTTGTCACCATGGTGCATAGCGGCGAACTCAAGAACTAGAAATTCAACTCCACTGGGTGGAATAATTAATGCGAAACACTATACCTAATTGAGAAATAAATTATTATATTTTAAAAAATCGAGAGTTTTGGAAATTGCGACAATTAATCATTTTTCTGCACTAATTAGGACTGCTATAAAATATACGAAATATTTATTATAAACTAATTTTCTGTAAAGCTAGATCTCTTCATATCAATATTTTTAAACACTTTGGATACTTTTTATTTTCAGTACAAATTCAGAGAGAAAAAATCTGATGTGTACCATTCACATGACTTTCTCCATATCCCTGCAACAAATAATTCTTAAAAAGCGTATACTTCTATTTACTTTATGCTAATAAATTCATCTACAGCAAACTACGTTTAGGTGCATCATTTTTCGAAAACTTATATTTTCTCATTAATCGCTTTAATGATTTTGATTAAAATAGCTATTTTCATATCAAATGAAATGTATGTCTTGAATTTTCTGGAGATATCCTTTAAAGACCTCTTCACTCTAGATGAATTTTGTATAAACCACACGAGAGTCTTACTACACAAAACATGTAGTACACAATTTATCATATGGTACCCTTTTTACTTTCTCCATACGCACTATGTACATAGTGTATAGAGAAAGTATTGCACTCCACCAAAAATTCGATACCGTATTTCACCGGAAATATATATTTTAGGGTCCCCAACATTCAAAAAAAGCATTTTCACAAACAGGTCCGTGTGTCCGTGTGTCCGTGTGTCTGTGAACATGATAACTCAAAAACGAAAAGTCGGTAAAATACCAAACTTGGTATTTAAGTTTAGTATCTTCCAGGGATGCGACACGAAGGTTTTGAGAAAAATCGCCCCACCCCCAGCTACCCTTTACATGGAACTTTTTTCGAAAATTTTGATTTTCTCAAAAATGGCTCTAAGGATTTTGAATAAAATTTCGTATATTAAACATATTTACCTGACAAATAAAATGTTTATCTTGAATTTTCTGGGAATAGCCTCTGAAGAGTAGTTTATTGTGGATGGATTTTACTAAATTTTGAATAACTGCTAAACCGTAAGAGATGGACAAAAACTTACTACAACTAAAATGTAGAGCACATTAAAGCACGCATTTTATGTTATATACATTTTTTCGTGGAGTTTGTCGTTTTTGTGACATTCCTTATTTTTGGTTTCTGCTATGAAAAACGTATACTTTTCTCATACAGGATCTTGTCAACTCCTATCCATATAAACAAAGGAACTTCATTGACATAGCAACCAGCTTTTGACTATCACTTTAACCTACGATTGTCCCTTATTTCGCTTCTACTTATAAGGAAGCGAGTAATAAGATTGATTATTTCTGCTAATTTTTTCTGATTAGCATAAGGTAAATAGAAGTATAAGCTTCTTAAGAGTCATTTGTTGCAGGAATATGGAGAAAGTCATGTAAATGGTACACATCAGATTTTTTTTTCTTTTGGAAGTTGGCCATTTCCGAGACATTCCTTGTTATCGCTTTAAATTTTCCAGTACATACACTTTTCACGATTGAAAAGTTCTTATTTGTTTTTCTTTCTGCTGGTCAAGCAAAAGAACAGAATTTCAATGTCATCACTATAACGACCAGCTCTTGAAGTATTTGACTATCGCTTTAGCCTATTTCTCTTGTACCTAAAAGGAAATAAATAATAAGACTATTTTTGCTAATGTTTACCTTGATTAGCTTCGAGGATAAAAGTATAATCTTTTATAAGGAAAGTTGTTTGTGTTTCAAGTAGAGAAAGTCATGAGAATGAAACACATACGATTGTTTCTGCTCTTTAATTACATTGTTATGTGGTAACATACATACGTATTTCTCAATACTTTATCTTCTGTGATCTAAAATACAGTGGATACTGAATTAAATATTTTGATGGGGCAGGTGTGACACCTGTGTGATACCTGTTTTGTAAATTAAAAAAAAAAATGCTAACTAATATTGCATTCTGAAAGGCTATTTTTGGTTCCTTGTAATTTCGAGGAATAAAATTGCAATCTTTTCACTGGGTGTTCGAAAACTTTTGACCAATGGCGTTTACAGCTAAATAATCCTAGTGCTAATACAGGAAATTAGAGCCTGTTTTGAGGAAAGAAAAAACAATTCCATAACATTTTGCGCATTATTAAATAAGAAATTTCCCATATAAAACGTGTCGAGTCGCTTATTTCTAATGTGAGTTGAATGTATACAAGCATAACGTGCAATAAAATGAAAAATAAAGCAATATGTTTAGAAGCTTCACAATCTAATGTGTTCCATTCACATGACTTTCTCTACATCTTTGTAACAAATTATTGTTAAAAAGATTATTCTTCTATTTACTTCGTGCTAATCAAGATAAACATTTCCAGAAATGCTCTTATTACTTTTCTTCTTGTTAGTAGAACGGAACTAAGGAAGTACACTAGGCTAAAACGATAGTCAAATCTTTCAAAATCTGGTTGTCATGTGGCTGAACTCCATTTCTTTGCATTACCGTTTCTTTCACATTCTTATACGTGAAAAGTTTAAAGTATTTTAAAATTGAAATCAATAGCAAGGAATATCTAAAAACTGGTTAACTCCGCTGACATAAATCGTGTGTTTTAAAGATATATACATTTTTCTTGTTCTATATTTTGTCTATCTCTTAGGTTTAACAGCTATGCAAAATTCAGCAAACTTCATCAAGATGCTATTTAGATACTATTCCCCGAAAACTCAAAAAATATAAATGTTAATTCTCACATAAATATTTTGAATACACGGTATTTTAATCGAAATCGTTAGAGCTATTTTTTTTACAAAATCAAAATTTTAAAATTTCTTCGTATCGCATCCTTGGAAGACACTACACTTAAATCCCAAGTTTGGTTTTTCAATTATCGTGTACACAGACACACGGAAACACACACGCGCGCGTTCACACACGAGCCTTTCTCTAAAACTGCTTTCTTTTTTATACAGGAGATCCGAAAACTTGTATTTTCTGTGACATTTCGGTATTGAGATTTTGGGTAGAGTGCAATACCTACTCTACTATGTAAAGAGAGTAAAACGAGCATGATTACTATTTGATAAATATATGTTTCAGGTTTTAGTGCTGAAAATTGTATTGCTTTCTAGTTTGTGACTGTGCAAGGCGTTGCCATGAACTGCGGACCCGAGCATGCATCTAAAGCTCGGGATCCAATCCCTTGACCCTCAGGAAATGAATGGTTGAGTCGATCTGAAAGTACGGCAAGGAAACACAAGGCCGCTAGACCTCGTGCATTTCGCTAGCTTTCAAACTGTATGTTACGAAAGTGCCACACAGAGTCATTTGTTTTTGTTTTCTGAACCGCACCCTGTGATTCACACTGAGGTACAAACAACTTTTTCCATAAAGTTTTCTGTAGAGGAAGCCTTTCAGACCAGAAGTGTTATATACCTACCCTCTTACCGCAAAACTTAAGAGGCGAAAATCTTTGTAAGAATTGCCATATTGAACTCAAGAGGTCAGTACCGGAATCTTGTGAAATATTTTGGAGCATATTTTGACGGTTAAAAACAAAGTGAAGAGCCAGCTGAAAGAAAGAAAAAAAAAATATTCCAAAGAAACTGCGTCTTATTGAGTTCCTCTAACTTCCTATTCGGGGATAAGCACATTCTTCGAATATCCGAGACACGTAAACAATTATTAACTAAAAATCTGATGTGCTCTATTCAAAAGACTTTCTCTAGCTATTCCACAAAACTTTTCTTACAGAAGATGATTCTTTTATCTATACCACACTAATCGAGATAAATATTAGCAGACTTGTTTTATCACTTGCTTCTTTGTACGAAGGTTGGCTGATAAGTCCCGGGCCTCACACCCATTCACAAATGTCTCCTTTCTGGAGATTATGTTGAGAAATAAAGCAAAAAATAAAAAAAATGTTTTAAATAACTGTTTTCATTAAGAGGCCCGGGACTTATCAGCAGGCCCTCGTAAGTAGAAGGGAAATAAAGGAATGCACCATGCGAAAGCTATAATAAAATCTGTTAAAAGTCGGTTGCCATATGAAACAATTGGAATTCGATTCACTTTGCTTGCTAGAAATAAACAAAACAGAGACGAAACGAAATGTAGCTTATTATTTGAGAGGAGTTTGCGTAATTTAAAATTGAAACCAATAACAAGAATATTTGAAAACGGTCAACTATACAAGGAAAACGTATATGACATAATTATGTGTTTTAACAAGATGTACATTTTGTCTCTCTCTAACATTTTAACCGCTGTGCAAAATTCTACAGAACGATCCAGAACTCATCCAGAATAAAGAAGTCTCCAGAGGCTATTTTAATCCAGGAAAATTCAAAATAGCATTTAGTTTGTGATGTAAATATCTTTAATATAAGGTATTTTAATGGAAATTGTTAGAGCCATTTTTGAGAAAGATAAAACTTTCAAAAATTGTTCCAGGTAAACGGTACTTTGTGCCGGAGGATTTTCTTGAAAATCTACGTGTTGCATCCTTGGAATATACTCAGATAAATATCAAGTTTTGTATTTAACAGTCTTTTTGTTTTTGAGCTATGCTGTCCACAGACACACACACAGACCATTTTCTAAAACGGTTTTTTTTCGACTCAGGGGATCTCAAAACACAATATTTCCGGTGAAATCTCAAAGTTTTGATGGAACAAAATAAGTACATTCTCTATCCGCTGTGGACATTGTACATAAGGGTTAGGTGTGTGTGTGTGTGTGTGTGAGTGTGTGTGTGAGTGTGTGTGTGTGTGTGTGTGTGTGTCTGTGTGCATGTATGTATTTATTTTATTCTCAGCAATTGGGTACTGCCCTGTGTACAAAAGTCACTTACAATAATAATCTTAAATTATATTAAGAATAGTTATACAACTAACATATTATTTATACATTTTTTTTAAATGCCTAACTACTTATTATTCAGTATTGCAATACCTATGCTAATTACCAGCTAGCTAATAAACAGTTATTATGTAGCCTCAACATTAATACTATACATTACTAATATATACATTAATAATAATATACACTAATACAGTTTTTGAAATCCTTAATAACTTCACAATATTTACTCAAATTAACTAACATTTATTCTCTTTAAATTATTCCTAAAATTCTTTAAGGTCAGAGGGCAGCCCTGAGAGGCTGCTACAGGCATTTCATTGCATTCTTCAATGGTCCTATTAACAAAAGAAACTTTTCCTGCGTCGGTTCTGTACCTTCTACCCTTAATTTTATACAAATGATTGTTTTGTCTGTAGTATGTTGGGGCTTCTAACCTCTTTCTGACGTCCACCCATTCATTTAAACCAGTATAAGCTTTAAATAGTGCGACTAACCTATGTGTTTCACGCCTAACTTTGAGCGGCTCCCATTTATTCTCTTCGCCTTTAGTAAGTCCAAAATTGTTACCTCTCTTTATGAATTTAACCGCCCGTCTGTACTTTTTCCAGCGAATCAGTTTGATTAACTCTGTATAGGTCCAAGCATGCTACTCCCTCCTTATTCCTAACTGGCCACACTAAAGACTTGTAGGCAATTTCTGTGGGCTTTGTGCTCCCCCTTTTCACTGTTCTCATTACGAAGGGCAATGTCTTCTACGCTTTCCTAAATGTAGAATTTATCTGATCCTCCCATCTGGCATTACTTGATAAGCACACTCCCAAATATTTGCAGCTGTGTACCTGTGGAATTTGTTTCCTGCACATATGATAGCTATGAAGAACTTTCCTCTTAGCACTACTAAAAACAATTGACTTACTTTTCCTAGCATTAATTCTCATTTTGTTTGCGGCGGCCCACCTACTTATTTCATTTAGGTAATCCTGAAGAGCGTTCTCATGCATGGTATTTCGAATCTTATTGTAAATAATATAATCGTCTGCGAACAATCTAATCTGACATTGAATATTTATAGTTATATCATTAACAAAGATAGAAAATTAACGGACCCAGAACCGAGCCTTGGGACACGTCCGAACTTACAAAACCCTTTACAGATAGTTGTTTACCTACTCTTACTCTGCGTCCTTTCTTTCAAAAAATGTTCATTCCACGATACTACGCGATTGTCGATTCCTGTTTTTGCTAGCTTTCGGACGAGTAAATTATGCGGCACTACGTCAAAAGCTTTAGAAAAGTCTATTACCACTGCATCAATCCTTCCCTCTGCATTCACCTCATCTGCCAAATCCTGAAATAATGAGGTTAATTGACTTTCACACGAATACCCAGATCTAAACCCATGTTGTGCTTCTTGGAACCATTTCTTTTTTTCTAACTCCTCCCGTATGTATTCTATAATTACATGTTCCATTACTTTACCCATTACTGAAGTTAGTGTAATTGTTTATTTCTGTTTTATTACCCCCTTTATATATTGGAACTACAACGGCGGTTTTCCAGTCTTTCGGTATAGCACAGTTGTTAATTGGCATATTAAACAAAAGCATTATATAGGGAATTCTCCCCATATTTTTAAAATTTCTGTAGGTATATTATCCGGTCCTGTTGATTTTCCATTCTGTAGCAGCTTACATCTTTTCCGTAATTTGGATGCCATTATTTGAAAAAGCGATTCTCCACCATCCCCGACTTGTTCAGAACTATCATCCAATTTATGAAAAACCGATACGAAATGCGAATTTAATATTTTGGCCTGGTTTTTATCATTTTCTACAGCAATTCCATTAACTTTAAAGTGCGGCATGTCCTCTTTATTACCCCTGTGTCTTCTCACGTAATTGTAAAAAGCCATTATTTTCCCGGATAAGGAATTCTTCTTATAATCGTTCCTGTGCTTGCATTTTTTCGTCTTGTAATTGCTTGGTTAGTTCTTTAAATTTATTAAAATTCCATTCTGATTTACTTCTTTTGTGATACGCGTGCCTTGTCTTCCTTTTAAGTGGCCTAATATGTTTTGTATAATATTCTGGATTGGCATTATTTTTTAAAACTTTAAAGGGTACATGTTTAATTATTGCTTCCGAAGTAAGAGTTTTGAAACTAGCCCCGGCTTCATTTACACTAGTGGCAGATTGTACACATTCCCCATATTGTTGGCATAGAAAGGTTTGGACAGCAGCCCCGTTCTCTCTCTGGAATTTCCAGTTAATTGTCGATTGTTCTGTTTCAAACCGGTTTGTTCGTCCCTTCAGTTTACTTCTAATTGTACACAATGATGGTCACTGATATCTGGTAAAACCTCGCATGCAGAAAACAAAGACTAGGGCCTGCATAAGAATACATCAAGTAAGGCTGATTTCCGCGTACCTGCTTTAACAACCTGCAACATCCCTTGCTCCCAGACCAGACAATTCACTAGATTTTGAGCTTTGCCTCCTATTAGCTGACCGCCTCAGTTTACATTTGGCAGATTTAAATCCCCTGCTACAATAACATTTTTTCCCCTTAAGGTAGAGATTTTTTCGGTTAATTTATAAAGTGCTTTATAATCAATTTCGCCAGGTGGTGGGTAGGAAGCTATTATTATTATTATTATTATTATTATTATTATTATTATTATTATTATTATTATTATTATTATTATTATTATTATTATTATTATTATTATTCCCTTCGTTTTCCTGATCAATAATTTTCATTGCCATAATTTCTGCATCCTCTTCTACCCACAGTAATTTTATGTTTAAGTCTTCTTAGTGCAAATAAAAATGTCCCCTCCCCTTCCGTCTCTGTTCCTCCTGAACACATTGCAATCTGATCTGAAAACTTCCGCGTCGTTTATATCAATATTTAGCCATGACTTCGTACCTATAATTACATTCGGATTTCATCTTTCAATTAAATTCCAAACTTCTACAATTTTGTTCATAATACTTCGGCAATTTACCTGTAACAGCCTTAAGGAATCAGCCCCAACCTGTGAAGCTTCATTTCTACGAGGTTCGTGTCACTGCTACTCCTGCCGTTCAATGCTTCATCACCACCGGGACACGGAGCTTCTTCTTCGACTCGTCTACATGGCCAAGAAGAGACTGCGCAGACACGCCGCTGCTAAGGCAGCTCCCGTCGCCTCTTCCTCGGCAGCCGCCGAGGAGGCAGATTCTCCGTTACCACCGGTCCCGGCAAGCCCTGCTTCGCCGCCGGCCGCCACCACACCCTCGCCGCAACTGCTGTCGCAGTTGCCGCCATCACCGCAACCGCCGCCGCCCAGCTCCACGTCACCGCCGCCCCGGTTCAGTGCCGTGGTACGGGGGGTCCCTAGGGACCTTTCCACCCGGCACCTCCTCGCCGCAGCGAAATCCAAGTGGCCTTCTTGTTTGAGGGCCACAAGGATAATTTGCAACCGGGGACCCACACCACTTGTGAGGCTGGAAATACAGGATCGTTCGGACCTCGACGCTGCCTTGGCGTCAGGGTTGCCCTTGTTAGGGCAACTCCTGGTCGTCGAGGCTAGCAAGACGGAACGTCACCGGCCCTGCCGTCGCTGTTGTGCCTTCGGGCATTCAGCCGACACCTGCTCCTCGTCGCCGCGGTGCCACTACTGTGGCTCCGCCAACACCACCGCAGAGTGCACTGAGCACAATCTTCGCCGTCGCCGCCGGTTCTGTGCCACCTGCCGTGGCACAGGACATTACACAGGGCAAGCGCAGTGCCCTCTCTACCCAAGGAGCAGCACTTCCTCACCACCTCCTGCGCGCCGCACCACTCCACCGCAGACTTCAACCACCGAGGCCTCACCACCTGCACTCTCAACAGACGCAGCGACGCGAGAAGCCATTCAGGACCTCCACGCGGAGATCCTGAACGTCGGCGCTCGAATAGCTGCTCTGGAAGAGACATGCAGCCTCCTCACACAGAAGCTTCAGGAACTGCAAGCTTCTAACGCCGCAGCAGCCACCAGCCAGCAGACTTCAGCCGCCGACCTGTCCACCAGGATCGACGCCCTCATGCAGCCTCTGAGGCAGGTTCTCCTGCAGCAAGCTGCATACTCTGCTGAGCTCTTTCAATCCAAACGTCAGCATCCCAACACTGCTCCTCCTCCTGTACAGGCTGAGGGGCACGCACGGCTCGGGAATGCCCGACCACCAACGGAATGGAAGACTACTGGGAGCTTCGTGGAGCAATTCCGAAGCAGGTATAAGCCATAACGTCTACGTCCTATTCTCTCCTCAAATTTCCACCCTTTATTTCCTTTCCAATATCACCTCTACTCCCTAGGCTGCAGTCAGGTTCCATGGCTGTTAGCCTAGAAACAACCTTTGACCCGCTCCCGCACATAGTGCGGCAGCTTCCTATCTTTCGCCGACTAACGCGGGTGCATCAGCGGGACCGCGAAAAGCCACGAGATTCACAACAAGCTACTGTTATAACGTGGAGGGGTTTTTTAGTGGGTATGCCGCATGAGGAAGCGGAGAGTCCCACATATCCTCCCAGCCATTGCACTTCGGCTGGGGGTTGAATGCGTAACGCATTTTTCCCCTCCACGGTAAAAAAAAAAAAAAAAAAAAAAAAAAAAAAAAAAAAAAAAATCACCACCTCCTGCGCGCCGCACCACTCCACCGCAGACATCAACCACCGAGGCCTCACCACCTGCGCTCTCAACAGACGCAGCGACGCGAGAAGCCATTCAGGACCTCCACGCGGAGATCCTGAACGTCGGCGCTCGACTAGCTGCTCTGGAAGAGACATGCAGCCTCCTCACACAGAAGCTGCAGGAACTGGAAGCTTCCAACGCCGTAGCAGCCACCAGCCAGCAGACTACAGCCGCCGACCTTTCCACCAGGATCGACGCCCTACAAGCTGCCAACACCGCCGCCATCTCCACTCTACAGGCCTCCACCGCTGAGCTGTCCAACCGGATAGCCAGCGACCAAAATTATCAACAGCAGGTAGCTGAAGGAACATTCCCTCAGCAGCCTAAGTCTCCGCAGCAATTGCTCAGAGAATACCAATCAGAGCAAGGGTACACCCGGAAGAGTCACCTTAAACTTGGCAGACATCACCACTAACTACCCATCACTTACATCAATTACTTCTCCAGCGGGGCACTCAGGGCGTAAGTCATGTGTGTCCACTGGCTAATATCCCCATCACTCGCTGTTACTGCCTCTGGCAGGCAGCATTCAGTATCACCAATAATACGCAGGTGCTTAATGCGGTACTGCAACAGAGAGGCATGGGCCTCCTACTTCCGGTGGGGGTTTTTTGTGAGTAGTGCCACCCTGGTTCGAGTCCAGGGTGGGGAGTCTCACACTCCCAGGCTTGCCTGGGGTTAGGGCGTTAGTTGCCTTTTCCCCCATCATCAATAAAAAAAAATCGCTCCACTTCGTTACCCTCCCGAACACTGCTGCCAACTTTGAAGATCCTCTACGGCTCAAGTATACACCGTCCCGTCCGAAGTCCCGGTATTGAATCCAAGAATTTGGGTCCAGAAACTGCGCATCCAGTCGTTCTGCTACTCATGACAATTGCGTCGTTTACTTGCATTACCTTTATCCAGCTTACATCGCGTCGCCTCAAAACATCACTAATGACGATTTTCGCTGATGGAAACACCTGTATTGTCCCTTTAACTAAGTCATACACGTCTCCCATCACATAGTTAACACTTCTTCGCAGGTCATTACTTCCAACGTGAATCACAATCGTCCGATAGTTGCCCTCTATTTCCTCTTGCTTTTTCTCGATTTCCTCCTGCAAACCGTAGGACCTTATGCCCGGATAGCAAGATACTTCTGCATTTGAATCCCCCGCATGTCTCACAATAGAGTCGCCAACTATGAAACTTGATTTTCTGTCTTCTTTTTCACTATCTTCCCTCAGCTCCCTCAGTTGTCTATTTTCTACTTCCGGCCTCCGAATTTCGCCTTCCGCGCATTGGAGCTTCTCGCGTAACTCCCGTGCTTCCTCCTGCAACTGCTCCAGTTTCTTCTGATTGTCGGTAGCTGTCTCAGCTCCCCTGCAGTCCTTACATGCCCAGTTTTCCTCAACGTTCTGATCCCTCTTAGTTTTTTTGGCAGCCAAAATGATACCACCTCGCGCAAATGCTGCACAAAAGTCCGGTCCTCAGTATTTTGTTGCAGTTGCCACATCGTCCATCAGACATAGGCCTTTGGTTTAGTTCAATTCCTCCTATCATGAGTAGTGTTAATAAAACAAACACCATAAAGTAGTACTTGGAGGAAGTAAAGTAAACCGTTTCTGCCGGCTCGTTACCTGCTACTCGTGAGCTTCTGCCCAACCTCTTTCCAATCCTCACACGGTAGAACACCAAATAAACTCCCATAGCCGCTTCTTGTTTGTACCTGCGAGTACCTGGCACGTCCGCTCTGCTCAAGGTCTCAGGAACAACAAGAATATAAGGTAGTTCATTGCATCTGCCGAATTTACACCTGCATCATTTCGTTGTCATTTGTTCCAGGATTAAAAATACAGGAGGCAGTGTTCGGGGATGGCAACTCGCGCGCTCTAAGGGGTTATTCCTGGTGACATCGTCGGTGTCGTTCAATCGGAACCCGTCTTCGGTGCACATCAGGTGCACAGGAATAATTTATCCTGGAGGAATTATTTCTCATATCATTTATATTGCCCGCACTTTTTCGAGAAAATAACACGAAGAGCGGTGGCACCAGCTTAAAGCCTTGGAATGTGGCACCTGCTAGAATTTTCATCTTTTCTAGAAATTTCTGTCCACTTATAATACGTATTATAAGCTCTCGTTGATATATATCATCTCAAAATTAAAAGGTTTAGCTGCAAAAATGCGATTCAGTTGGGAAGTTTTATGTTCTGGTATATTGTCATGGTTAGAACAACTAGGCGGAAACTGGAATATCTATGATTCAAATTTAGTATTGCATTTTTCAGTTGACCTGCATTGTCCTAAACATGGTTAGTGTGAAAGTCATTTATTGACATAATATTTGACTAAACAATGAAGCCCGGGTCTTAAACTACTTACCAGTTGTAAACCGCCATTGGGGAATGCTATCTTACAATGAATACGAGACATCCTTGTGGTCCTGAAAAAAATACGAATCAGTTGTGAAATTTGGTGTCGTAACGGGATGTTGCCATGGTAACACAATTGGTTAGAACAATGGGACAGAAACCGGAATATTTGGAGGATGTTGTGGAACTTATTCTAGCCACCATTCACTGTAGGTGTACAGTTGCACCAGATGATCCGAGTTCGAATTGGAGTCCTTATAATATACTCTAAAGCTATCTGAATAAAAAGGGTTAAGAAGTTTAAATTTAGAATTAGCAGTTGGACAAGGTTTGAAGAGCAACCGGACGGAAACCAAAAGATTGGTGAATACGACAATGCTTTACTGAAACATTAAGAGTAAATGTGTAAAGGAAGTGAGCAATCATAAAACAAACAGCTGTGGTTTATTAAATAAATAAGCAACTCTTTTGCATAAGTATATCAATAATTCAGATTAGAATGACAGTAGTAAACTGAAAAATTAAATTCTATAGCCGGGGTTTGAAACACAGATCTTCCCGAGTGACTAGTAGCCTGTCCCAACGCCACACGTAGGCCCCTTGCGACTTACGTGACCATAAAGAAGGAAGGATGAGGAGAAAGACCCAAAGGGTGACTAGATCCAAATGGCAACGAGCGCAAGAATGGAAGGGGTCCATAACAGTTTCATATTGAGCTCCTCCGACGCCACCCAACCCAGTCCACGATACCCGTGCGCCGAGGGTTTCCCCAAATAAGCCCTAGCCCAAAAGCAGGATGACCCAGTAGTGTGTTTCTGCAAAAATAAAGTCTACTATGCGCCAGTCACCATCCAGTCACAACCCGCCGAACACCGTCGCCTGCTCCTTCAACCCTGAGACACATACAAGGAAGTGATGGGAACAGGGAATGTTGTACAGGAAATTCGGGAATATATTGAACCTTCCCAGCATTCGCTGGGCAACCTGAGGAAACCCTCAAACAAACCATTGGTCAGGAAGGTCGACTACGGTGATGGAACCCATAACCTCCGAATGCGAGCCGCACACTCTACGGTGGCGCCACCTCGCTCGGATATATGACAGATTGAATATTAATTAAGCTTTAGAGCTTAGCTTCTTGATGCCGTTTTTGTGTTAACTCACCCATTCTTTATCTAACGTACTGTTACCCTTTTGGTCTAAAAGAGTATAGACCTATGGTAAAATAAAATCGAATCTTTGAATAAAAATCAGACTATCAGATTTATATTGGGATTATAGTATATGCGCTATTCGTCATTGTCGCCCTCCATGGTGTAATGGTTACCGTGCTGACTTCACATACCCAAGGCCAAGGGTTCAAACCCGGCGGAGGACGGTGGATTTTTTCGGGCGTAAAAATCCTTAGCATGGCTTCCTTCGGAATGGAAGCAAAGCCGTTGGTCCCGTGTCGTAGAACCTCAAGCCTGATAGAAGAGCCTCTGAGCAAAATTAAGTGACCTTTCACGCCCAATTTAGAATGGGACGCTGAGAACCACAGCAGTTAAAGGGCGTCATAAATAACACGCCATTTACATTTTTATTCGTCACTATCAACAGCAGTTCAGTATTTCAACACGAGTGAAAAGACCACTCATGATCTCATCCTTCAGCTATCATAATTTGGGAATTTTTCATCTGGATTACTCAATATTTCTAAAATCCAAGTGACTTGCCAGCATTACAAAATGAACAGAACTTGAAAGAAGTAAATGAATTATTCTGCATAATGTTGTAGAAAATGCCAGAAATTACTTAAAATAATTCATGTACTAAAGGGTTATTATCAGTTCTATTAGACCACGGGTCACTAGCTTTCCTGATTTTGTGTCGAATTCAAGCAAGCTTGTTTCGTGCATACAATCGATAAACACGTGATAGCAGGGATTGCCACTTTTTCTTGTACAGTGCGTTGTGTTTCACTTTACAATCTCAGGAACAGGAAGCAATTCAACACGCACACCATCGCCCCTATGATTAAGCCTACCTAGGAGGAAAGGTCCTTATTTATAGAAAATGGCGGAATAAGTGTTTAGTTTGTGGCAAAATTCTGCAATCAGAGAATTCAATTTGCAGCATCACTACGCAAGTGAGTGGGACAGGTACCAAGGAGAATTTCATTTCTTCCGAACTGCGTTAGATACCAACTAATTACCAATATGCCTTTTCATATTCACTGCTATAAATTAGAACACTTTTCGTTATAAATTAATTCTTATACTGTTTGCGTTATAATGCTATTCATTAGTATTGAGCACGTTAAGTTTGTTGTTTAAGTTAATGCTATAATAGTTATTCTTTTTCGCAATTATTTATGTTATGACTACCAATTATCACCAAACTTATAAATACTATAAATACTAATACAAGATATAATAGAGTAATTGTTCAACCGATTATGTGTATACGATATGTGTATTAACTTAGCAGAGGTGGAGTATTTCAAACGCAAAATGTATATTGCCATAAGACTGAAGGCGCAATTGGCCACGCAGTGCACAGTAGGGCATTCACATGAGCTTGGAGAACATTTTCTCTCTGTGCTTTACTCAAAGGGCGGCCAGTTGGTGACGCCTATATTGGAGCATGAAGGTAGAAACGGAGAACACATGCTTAAGAAATTGTTGCACAACAATAATTATAGTTGTAACAGTATAACAACACAGAACTGCATTAGATTCAATGCCTGTTTCTTTGTTATCCAAGACATGAATAAGGCGGAAGTATATCGAATGAGCTGTAATCCAAAAATCCAAAACAATGACGAGCTTTGTTGTGAGCAATCAGTTCCGTACATAGCAGAGGTCAAAGTTTACGATTGTAGTCACGTTTATGAAGTGTAAACCTCGAACATAAGATCAATGAACAGTTTGAACAAATAGTTCACCGAAAGTGAAAAGGTAATATTTTTGTGTGTGGGTTATTCTTACTATTGTTCTCATGCTTCTATTTTTTCAACAAACTACTACTCTCCATTCAATAACGGAATCTATCAGAACGTTCGGTTTACTGCTATTTGTTTTGTAAATTGTATTTAAAAGCTATGACGCAGGAAAGGTCAGTAACACCTTGATATTCGAAAAGCCCATAGAACCTTCAGTTTCACTAAATTCAGGACTGTAAGTAGTCACAAACATTTCAACATAAAATTCATTTCGCATATTATTGAGTTATTTCCAGGCATTTAATTTCCAGAGCATGTCTTATACCCTTCTCATAATCATAATCACTTCTTATATTATTGATTACTTTTTGGATGCCAAATATGGTGCACCTAAATCTCAAGCTTGGTCCTAAAGTTAAAACAAATCAGAAAAATGTATGTAAGTTCAAATTTTGTTGTTGATAATTTCCCTAAATTTGTATTCATGCAATAATTTAATTAATAACTGTGAAACACACGCAGTGTTTAAAATTTTTTCTTCCATGCCCAAGTTTTTTTTTTGCTTTTAGTAAGAAAACTAAAATAAATGGTTAAATTTTTTTGTATCTTTCTTCAACAACATAAGTGATAACTTAGTATATCAATATTATTTTTTTTATTTTCATTATTGCTTTCTCTACACATATTATGTACATAGTGTATAGAGAAGGTATTGCATTCCACCGAAAGTTTCGATACTCTTATTTCACCAGAAATACATGTTTTAGGACCCCCTAAATCTAAAGAAATATTTTTGAAAAATATCCGTATGTGTGCATATCCGTGTGTCTGTGAATACGATAACTCAAAAACGAAAAGTCTGTAAAATACCAAACTTGGTGTTTAAATTTAGTATCTTCCAGGGATGCAAAACGAAGATTTTGAGAAAAATTCCCACATCCCAAACTAACTTTTACATGGAAAAAATTCGAAACTTTATTTTCTCAAAAATGAATAACGATTTTGATTAAAACAACGGTTATTAAATATTTATGTTTATATTGGAAATAAAATGTAAATAATGGAAAATAAAATGTACATCTTGAATTTCCTAGGAATAGCCTCTAAAGGCCTCTTTATTCTGAATGAATTTAGCTGAATTTTGCATAACTGAAACTCACTTCACAAAAAATGTAGATCATGTTAAAGCACACAATTTATGTCACGTAGGTTTTGTTTTTCGTGGAATTGACCATTTCCGAGATATTCCTTGTTATTGTTTCTAGATTTAAAAAAAAAAAAAAAAACTTAAAACTTTTCTCACACCGAAAGTTGTAAACTCCTGCCTCTTCATAGAAACGATTCCAAACACATGGTAACCAGCTTGTTAAGGGATTTGACATTCGTTTTAGCCTAGTGTGTTCCCTTATTTTCCTCCTACTTACAAGGAAGCAATAATTAAGAAAATGTATGTTAATGTTTATCTCGATTATCAATAATCGATAGAAAATATGCCTTTTAACAATGATTTGTTACAGAGATGTAGAGAAAGTAATGTGAATGGAACACTTTAGACATTTTTTAATATATAACCTGCCATTTTACAGCTTGTAGTGACTGAACTGGTGGAATTATTCTGAAATAAGTCTGTAGTAAATGCAGAGACATTCATATTTCTGATAAAAATAAGCAGAATAAGGAGAAGGTAACATTTCTTTGGCAAGGAGACAACATGCCTACAGCCTTGTCAAGTAGACTTTCTATCCTAGTTAAAGAAATAGGGCAGTTTTGGGCACAAAGCAGTCAATAGCATTTCTTCTACGGGCCGAATGGTCGGTAAAGTATATTAACCACTAGGTAACCGTTAAATAAGATATCCAATATGGGCGAGATTAGAGAAGCGAACAGCTTGGTTTCCTCCCACAGCGAGAGCCAATATTGCAGGACCGCCAGATGTGGGGCTCTTGGCTATATGAATACAAATGGCACTGAGAGCGTTGTATTATTTATTGTTACCTTTCGGACGGTCTGCTTATTGCATGAAAGCATGGAATCGACCAAGAACTAGCCGGTTTTCTGCAGTGTAGTTTTCTCCATAACCGGTCGTTTATATGACCCGGTGTCGTAACTTCCTTCGAGAATTCGAGCAGGCGTGAAAGCTGTGGGCGAACATATGCATGATATATATCTGCCATATTTCGGTTTGAACTGCCGACGGCTTTGCAGAGACTTTGTTGTTTCACAATAGTAGATTATTGCATTTTAACTTCCAAAGTCGCCCGATCATGTTAAGAATCCACAGTCTCGTAACATAGTCCTCACTTTGCAACGGTTACAAAAGTAACTGAGGGATACGGGATGGCCCCGTAGATCAGTCGATAGAGCACCTTCATGCTGTGCAAGGACTACAATTTGGATTCTATCCTGAGGGTAGAAACTTTTCTCTAATCAAGATTATTCCCTTTCTCCCCCGAGCTTTGGAAGTAATATTGAGAGAGAGAGAGAGAGAGAGAGAGAGAGAGAGAGAGAGAGAGTGTATGTGTGTGTGTGATACAATGTACAAAGCCTAAAGAAATATAAAATCCAGTGAAAGCTGTACATAAGTTAACACATAGGCAATATATTACAAAATTAAGGGGCTGCAGATATGAGCAGTTAAAGAGAGCGCATAAATGAAATAGTAACTAAAATAGTAACGGGACTGGAAGTAATTTGTCATTCAGAAAGTATATTTACTGCGTTTGTAAAACACAATGGACACTAATTGTTGTTGTTATTATTAATATTATTATAATATGTATTATCATCGTCATCATTATTATGATTATTACCATTAATATTAATATTGTAACATTGCACGTTGATATTAGGAAAATAAACACGAGGTGTTATATTGATCCTCAAGATAGAGCAGCACTACCGTTCTATTATTAAATCTGTCTACAAAAACAACAAAAATTCTCTTCGATTCCGCTTCTGTGGTATTGGGGCAGTGTATCTTCTCCCATTCAAGAGGTTTCAAATTTGAATTTCGGTTAGGGTAAATTATCCAGATAATTTAGGGATTTTTCCTTTATCTGAAAATACTGTATCGAATAACTTAGCTCTAGTGATCCCGGTAACGTCCGAGTATTTGCACCTATTTAATTTATTCATCGTCCGACATGACCTAGCATGTTAAAGGACGTAAACCTTGAAAGATGTTACTTTCAATACTGCACCCTTGATCGTTTATTTCTTATCTTAAAATTGTTTTTCATTAGTTGATTTGTAGTAGTGTGATCTCTGGACCCCTTGCATGCGTTGAAGGAAGAGATGTAGAGTTTTCCGTATGCTTCTGTCTACGCCTGCTTCCTTAAGCAACACGTGTTATATTGGGCCTGCCATGAAGGTAGGCAGTATTTTATCTTCATCAACCGTCCCCTCCATACTGCCTAGTGGGGTCAAGACCCACCAGTTGCTCTTACTGGATGTACATACCTGGTAATTATGGTTTGTGTCCACACCTTCACGAGAATGTGAATGAAACAACGCTTACTTTGGAGATACGTTATGAGTTAGTGAACCCCAAACATTTCTAATAAACATTCATTCTAACTTAGTATATGACTTGAAATTTGGTGAAACCGGATAGAAGCGAAACATATTTCTTTCGTAATATTTTGAATGCATTAAGAAATAAAGTTTTTAAACAATTTTCCAGATTAATAGAATTCCATGTTTACCACGTTAATGTCTATTTTCGATATCGTTATTTGTTTTAATTTATCTATAATTATTTCAATGTTTTATGCATTAAATTTTTACGCGTTTCAACCAGTTTAAAAGTACGTATTTACGGTGATGAAGTGAGAAGGTACAGAATGTCCGAGTTACGCATGAACCGAGAAAAGCGGCTTAAAGCAAACCGGTAGAGGGCGTGAAATATAACGGATTTCTATTTGCCATACTTTTCCTTCAATGCTGCGTGGGGTTGTATGTTTCCGGTGAATATTTAGCACAATTACCGGCCGTTGCTTTGTACAGTTTGAAGTCTTATAAAAGCTTTTTCTTGTGTACTACTTGTGAATTACTTTTACGGCACATGTGCTGCGTGTGCATTAAATTAATTATTCAGATTAACTGCAATGCCGGCTGATAAATTTACTGTTCAACAAAGAATACTTGTGCACGGTTCTTACATCAAAACAGATTCATACCGACAAGTGTAAAGGAAATTTATACACAGATTCTCTGGCAGCAGGCTAAAGGACACTACTTTGAGTAAGCACTGTAAGATGTAACGATGATTACGTGCACGCTGAAAGAGTAGAATTCGCGGGAAATTACGCATCTACAATGCCGCTTGTTTACCTCGCATTCTACCGGCCTAATCCCAAGGCTTTCTGAGCTGATGCGCGACGCTCTTGTATGCGAGTACGCATTATTACATCGGCAGCGCAGTGTCTTCAGAACGACAGTTAAAATCTAAAACTCTGACGTGTTGTATTCACAAGACTTTCTCTACCTGCTGTTCAAACAAAAAATATTGTTTTAATCAGATCGAGATAAACATTAGCACAATTGGTCTTATTACTTGTTTCTTTTAATGTAGAAGGGAAATAAGGGATAGTCGAATCTCTCAAAGCCGGTTGCTATGAGAAACAACTGAAATTCAGTTCCCTTTGCTTGCAAGGAGTAAACAAAAGAGAGGCGAACAGAAGGATGACTTCCCGTTTGAGAAAAGCTCAAATAGCTTAAAACTGAAACCAATTCCACGGAATATCCCGTAAACGGTTAATTCTACAAAAAATGTGTATGGCAAATTGTGTGCTTTAACGAGATATACATTTTTGGTTTACTAAGCTATTATCTTTTACATCTTATACAAAAGTTGTCATCCAGAATGAAGAGGTCTTCAGAGGCGTTTGTCATAAAAATGTATTGAGCATATGGTATTTTGATCAAAATCGTTGAGTTATATTTGAGAAAATCAAAGTTTTCGAAAAATATCCCATGTAAAGAGAGTTGGGGGTGATGACTTTTCCTGAAAATATTTGTATCGCATTCATGAAATGTACTGAACTTAGGTATCAAGTTTGGTGTTTAACCGACATTTCGTTTTTGAGTTATGCTGTCCACAGACACAGATACACATGGTTCTTTTTCTAAAACGGTATGTTGTTTGGATTCAGAGGACCTTAAAACATGTATTTCCGGTGAAATATCGGTATCGAAATTTTGGGTGGAATATTACCTTCTTTATCTACTACGCAATTGTAAATGGCAGCTAGGGAAAGTAAAAATTGATGAATAAATAAATACAGAATGCCCTCCCCAAAATACCTCTGAAGTGTATATGCTGTGTTAAAGGCATACATTTGGAACGGTTGTAACACAAGAACATAACACTACTAATAAATAAATAAACAAATAAATAAATTAATAATAATAATAATAATAATAATAATAATAATAATAATGAAAAATCATATATCAGTTTGAAAGGCTGAAAACGTTTTAAATATCTGTTTAAAACATCGAGAGAGGTTGTTCAACGTAATACTTGAAGTAACCCCAGTGATAACTTTCCCAAAAGTTTCAAACTACTGGATTTTTATTTCATTAGCACCTTGAAACACATCATTATGGAAATTAACTTAAATTTAGCATCTATTATCATCAGGATGGCTAGGATGTCATATTCTAAGACCATGGTTGATAATGCTGTTTACGGCTAAGGGAATATGAGCCGGTGCCAAGTTCAACCTCATCCTATCTGAAACTTCATTCGTTCTGGCAGATAGTATAAACACGTCTTTTAATATGTATTTTACACCTGTATATATCTTTATTTATTTGTGATGTAAAATTAAGAACGATTTCTAATCAATAAGTTAATCATTTTAATTTCTAAGGTAAAGTACTTATAAAGGTTATATATTTCTTTACCATTTGCATATAGAGTGAACAATATATATACATATACCTATATAATATAGTACAATATAATATAGTATAATATAATATGCATTTATATACATATATGTATGTGTGTGTATGTGTGTGTAAGAATGAGATTGAAAATCAGAGGGGGAAATGTGGGATGAATATATAATTATCTATCGTAGTCTTCCTTTAATTTATTTTTATAAATGAAAGGTAAGATTTCGAAATCTTATAATTAATTATTGTTGTTGCTGTTATTATTTGAATTAAAGTTTAAGACACAATTTTCTAAGAATAAAGAAACTGCTTAAGAGTTACCATACATAATAATGATTAGCGTCTTGGTTTGTGTTACATGTAACAGACAGCTGAAACGACTTAATCATGATCGCAAAATGTATAACATTTTCTTAGCCATATACAAATCCTGAATGTTTAAAAAGTTTAGAACTGATATACTCTTACAAAAAGTTTGCTTTGTTTCAATCTTGATATATTATAGTCATTTTATTTTAATATTGTCACTACCAATATTGTTATATGTTTTAGAAGAGTACACACTGACATTGTGAACCGGTGTGTGAAATTGGTGTGACATATTTTAAACTTGGAGGTGAGACAGGTCAAAAGTTCTAAACTACGTAATGAAGAAAGAAGAATCAAATCAGAATAGGACCACTAAACAATAAGATGTTGATTAATGAGGTTAGGTTTAGCTAAGTATAATAGGGCCACATTGAGTAATTTCTTAAGATGTACTTTTCCGTAATAGCAACAGTCACAAGTCTACTTCTTCAGCAGAGTACCTGCCTGCTATGTGAGGGGTACCAGGTTCGATTCCCAATGGGGTGGGAGTTTTTCTCTAGCCAAGATTAATGCCTATCTTCCCCAGTGTCTGAAAGTATGAATGTGTGTGATCTATTGTATACAATTAAATAACAAGAGAAACTCAATGACAATAGTACGCGAGTTAACGCCATTGACGATAATCAATATGTCCCAAAGGGAAACGTGGTCGATATAAGCATGGCACGTTCGTCTCTAATCAAAGCGGCCGAGGTTCGATCCCAGGCAACCGCATGTGGGGTTTGTGGTGGACAAAGCGGCGCAGGGGCAGGTTTTCTTCGGTTCTCAAGTTTTCCCCGTAATCGCATTCCACCGGTGCTTTATCTTCATTCCATGTTTCATCAGAGTCATCGTCTGCGGTGCCATACGTAGTAAAAGCGGTCGCTAAACACTATAAAACAATTATAAAAAATGGAAGAAAATAAATAAATAATAATAAAATATAAAAGAAATAGAACTGCATCTTGAAGATAAATATGCTGCATGTTTATTTTAGGAAGAGAAGGTACTTCTGGTGAGATAAGCTGCAAAATAAACCATATCCTTAATTAAAAACAAACATCGTCTCTTAGAAGTCTCGCTCTTTCAATAAAATCCTATCAGTTGAGATATGTGTGCATGGATACATCTACTAACATTTTTTACTCAGAGGAGGAGGTATACATGTTATCCTAGAATGTCATTTTTCAGGTACCCGCCCTCATAATGAGGTTTATGTGAGGAACAGCATCTTGAAATATTTATTTGGTGCGTGAGCGTGAAACAGCAGGTTATAAAGATGGAGGGCTATGAAACTAAACGACTTAATATAAAACATGAGCTATATAAGTAAATCTGTTACGAGTGTCGCCCAAAGTAATGCCAATGTTGGGTTATGAACTGGAGGCCAGCCAACCGATAGGCACTACACAGTCCTGGCACCGAGCCTACAGCAAATAGTATTCACAAGATGACGGCAATTTCACTGTGAACCCCAGTCAATGTGGTTATGGCTAACTTTCATACGCATGCTCCTCTTTCTGTCTTCATAGCAGAGGGAAAGAATAAAGATGATATATGACATGACAGGAAGTGCTCTCTCTAGACAGGCCTTGAAAAGTAATCTGGACTGATGACTTTCTATATTCTCTATCGTATATTAGTGCACATACTAACAATTCTTACAGAAGTTTATTTTTTCAGCTGCTTCATTTTAATTAATTAAGCCTAAGCAAAAATATACTATTAAAATTTCATTATGTTTTTAACAATTTTAACGATCAGTAGTGGATGTCTTGGAAATCAACTTATGGCACATACTTTTTGTGGAATATATTGTGTTTCAAAAAGATCTCATCTGACATCAATAACGCTTAAGAATTCCTAGCCTATTATAAACATACATATAAAAATTATCTACTGATAGCAACTGCTATTGCTTAAAAATCTGGAGAAGAAGCTGCCAAAACATTATGTTGCATAACGACAAAAGATGCTAACTAAAGCCAGGTTGTAAAAAATGTTAGTTGAGAAACTTTAAAGGGAAGGTTTATAGTTTACATATTCTGTATTTAATCTAATTCTATATAAGTGTTAAATCATAAAAAATATATTTTTTAAAAGTGTTTGTCCAAATATTGGCTGATCAGTACACCGATTTTACACAGTAAAATCGTAAAATATGCATGCAATATACTCTTCAATAAAAAGATTGCAAAATATGGATTCCATATATACTAAAACATTGAAAATATACGCTTAACTATGTAGTAATAAATTAAAATTTCTCTTAAATTTAGTTATTAAAATTCAGTTTCACGACTTTCAGGCTTCTTTATGAGGCTGTTTACCTTAAATTTAAAATAGTTAGTGAAAAACTCCATTTTAATAAATGGATGTAATATTGTGTTTCCTTGAAGGTATTTAAAATTATTTTGCAATTATAAGATTCTCCTGCTGGATATGGATTTTAAAAGTTTTATGAGACTTTGTTTAAAACTTATAATTGCTAACAATAATTTAGTAATTTGTTTAGTAACTCATAATTGCTAATGAGAATGAAGATTGAGAATAGAGAAACAATTTAGTTTTACGAAAAAAAAAAACACTTGAATTTAAAAATGCAAAAACATGAAAATGTCAGAATATTCAGTTATGTGTAACATCAAGTAAAAATATGTATTTAGCACCAAACACCTCAAAGTATGCAAACATACAAAAAGATTGAATATGACCTTCAATAAAAAATTCTGACGCGACTGTCTTTGTAACAAATTTTTTTAAAGGTTATTCTGCTATTTACTTCAAGCTAATTGAAATAAAAACTAGTAGAATGGCTTTAACAATTGCTTTCTTGTAAGTAGAACAGAAATAAAGCAATGCACTAGGTTCAAGCGATAATCAAATCATTTAACAGCCGGTTGCTATGTGATCGTTACTTTTTACGGCCAAGAGTTCACTAATTTCCGTATGAGAAAAGAATAAGTGTTTTAAAGCTGAGACCAATAGCTTTACAAAGAAGGCTCTTCCTAGAAAATTCAAGATACACCTTTATTTGTCGAGAAAACATCTTTAATATGCGCTATTTCAATCAAAATCGTTAGTCATTTTTGATAAAAGCAACATTTTCGAAAACTTTTCCATATAAAGAGTAATTCAAAATCTTCTCGGGCTTCTAGCCAGGTAAAAACTTGAGATGACTGAGACGTCATCTTAAATACCAGGCCATAATATCTCGCGAACCAATCAGATGTTAGCTTCATCCCAGCTCTTATAAATACCAGTCTCCGCAAGCTCAAACCATCAGTTCACCCTGAAGACGAGGAAGATGCACTTCTTCGAAACGTTGGTGTCAAGCCAAGTTTTTACCTGGCTAGAAGCCCGAGAAGATTTTGAATTAACACGTCGCCAGGAAAGCTTCAGTTCTTATTTTATATAAAGAGTAGTTTGGGATGGGGGCATTTTCTTGAAAATCTTCGTATCGCATCATTGGGAGATGTTGAACTTAAATACCAAGTTAGGTATCTAAAGGACTTTGTTTTTGAGCTATGCTGTCCACTGGGACGTACACACACACACACACACACACATGGACATGTTTTTAAAATTGTTTTCTTGCATTCAGGGTATCTCAAAACATGTATTTTCGGTAAAATTTCAATTATAGTATTTTTGGGTGGTATACAACACCTTCTCTGTACACTATGTACATAGTACTAACGTGTAGAGAAAGTAAATATACATGTATTACAAATTCTCGGTCTGCAGATCCTAGATAGAAATGCTACGAGTATGATCCATAGTTTGCCGACTGCTCGACAGGCTACTGAACCAAGGCATTGGCTTTTGAGTTTTGGGGGTATTAAGTCCTATAAAAAGGTGGAAAATCAGCAAAGCTAGAATAACAATAAAAGGAAAGATTGTAAGAGGTTCACGGGGACAAAATGTATATAATATTCATAAACAGCAACAAATAAATAAATGAATGTACTAACCTTATTTCTGTATCTCATAATTGGTTTAAGCTTTGATAACGAAAGATCGCCTAAGTTCTATGTGGTAATAGTGATTACCATAAGAGGGTTAGAGATCGTTAGTGTTGTGGATTCTTTTACTTGGAAGGTTTTGCAATTTTAAAGCTATAATGGAAAACAGATGGAGAAGAAAAATGATGAAAATTGTTACCATAGACACTGATAAAATTTAAAATATAATTTATGCATGAATTCTTCGATGGAAATATGAGGAAATAAGAATCTCAATGGCCCTTTAAAAGTACATGATAGAAAGAACCAATAAAGCGATTGTTTTTCACTGAATGTAAAATTGGTTTCATTATGGACTTTAGTTCTGAAGGGTGAGAGATAGAGAGAAGGTCAACTGAAATTATGTAATACAAATCCTTTTGTAGAATGTCCACAAAGTTTCATATGAACTGTGTATATCTAAACAAGGCGCATTACATTCAGTGAGAAGTGCTAATAAGGCTTGTTTTCCAGTTATTGGAAACTAAATATTCAGAAATGAAACGTTATCATAGAATACTAATATTGGACTTGTACCACTATCATCAACTGTTTGTTTGGAAAATTTGTTTTGTAACATGTCAAAACAAGAAGCTTAAAGCTATTAAATAATACTGCAGGATAGAGCAGATTGTCATTATGAATGTTAGAGTTATAACAGAAATTCAGCATTCTTGTTTCAAATGGCTATGGAAGATGGGCTAAAAGCTTGAAAAACAAAGGTCATGGATTCAGATCGCAATGGTAGAATTTGAAAAGTAGAGTCAGACTGAAAAATTCTATACCATAGCCGGCATTTGAACCACTATCCTTCTAGTTTCCGTCCAATAGGTCTAATCAATGAGCTACCACGGCAACATTACAGTAAGACATTAAATTCCTCAACTGATCCGTGCTTTTCTTGGTAAACTATGCGATCATCTGAAACGGTAAGAACCCGGGTCAGTTGGGGAACCTAATGGCGTAACGGCATATCACCAAGGTAGCTCAGTAGTTAGAGTAATAGACGGAAACATGGAGATCTGTCGTTCAAATCTCCGCTACGACATTGCATTTTTCAGTCTAATTCTACCTTTCAAAATCCTGTTCTACACACGCACAATGTGAAAGAAACAATTATTTCGCAAAGCCATGCGTGTTTCTAAATTAGTATATGACCCCATAGTTCTTTTATAGTGTTTAACTCCCGCTTTTACCACTATGGCACCTCAGGCGATGCCACTGATGATACATGGAATGAAGATGGATCACCGGTGGAATGTGATGGCGGGGGAACCCAGAGAGAACTTGTCCATTTTGTTGTAGAGTCCCGAGATATTCCTTGTTATTGGTTTCAATTTTGAACTACTTAAACTTTTTCAAGCGGGAAACCAACTTATGTTACCTCTCTTTTGTTTCATCCCGGGAATGTTGAAGAGAAACAAATTTCAATTGGTTCACATGGCGATAGATTTTAAAAGATTTGACTATCCCTTTAGCCAAATGTATTCCCTTACTTCCTTTCTACTTACAAGGAAGCAAGAAATAAAACAATTTCTGCTAATGTTTATCTTGATTAGCATGATGTAAATAAAACACTCATCTTTTGTAAGGAAAGTCTGTTTGTGGAACAGCTAGAGAAAGTATGTGAATTGAGCACGTCAGATTAAAAAAAAAAAATAGTCCATGTGGTGTGTGTCAGAAAAATGAAACGTTGGTTAAATAGACTTGATATTTAAGTTGATCATCTTCCAAGGATGCGAAACGAAGATTTTCAGAAAATCTCACCATCCCAAACTTCATTTTATATAGTACACTTTTGACATTATCGATTTTTTTTAAAATAGCTCCAACGAGTTTGATGGAAATTCCATATTTCAGATATTTACATGAAAAATAAATTTTCTGGTACTATGAAATCTTTTTCATTTTGGATGCCTTTTGCACAAGGATAAACCGGTAGAGAGATATATAATCTTTTACACAAACATTGTAAAACGTTAAAAACACAACGTCTTTCATATATATAAATATTTATTTATATTGTAAATTTAAATATTTCCGAGATATTCCTTGTTATTGGTTTCAGTTTTAACATACTTATACCTTTATCTAGTAGAAAATTGTCATTCCTTTCATACCTCTTTTATTTTACTTCTGGTGATGAAAACTCAACCGAATTTCCATTATTGTATCACATAGTGACCAGGTTTTAACCCTTGCTTTAGACGATTTACTCTCTAAAGCATTTCTACTGTTTATCTCGATAAGTATGATGTAGATAAAACAGTTTATTTACAGAACGGGTAGAGAAAGTTACGTGAATGGAGCAGATCAGATTTGTTTTAGTTATGATAATTATAATCAGACGAAAAGACAGCAGATGTATTTATAAAATTACTAGTTTTTCGTTCAGGGGATCCTAAAACGTGTGTATTAATGAATTATTGGTATCGAAACATTTTTTGAAATACAGTACTTCATCTATCTACAATAGATGGGATACTACAAAAGGTAAAAATTAAATTGTGATTCTGAAAGAGTCTAAGGAAATACTGAAACACAATAATTAATTTGAAATCCTAATGCAGAACTCTTAAAATTATTCTGTAGTAAAGCTGTACTTTTTGTATAGTTATTTCCAGATGTTTTGTAGGTAACGGATATAATATGCTGAATATGGAAGATGAAGGGTTTACTTGTGTCTAGAGCACTCTCATCCATAAACCATTCAGTATTTTCAAAAAAAGAAATAAATGTCGAATTTGATGGACCTAAATGTCTTCGAGGACATGACTCTGCACTTCAAACGCAAACGCAAGACACCTCTTACACCTAGGTACGCCATATTTCTGCCTTTAGCTTTAGCTTCCTCGTTCCTTTGCTCCTAGAGCTGAGGCGTGCTCCAGATGCCAGGCGTCGCCGTCGCCCACTTGGAAATGGCTAACTTAAGAAAAAGAAAAAACCGATAGTCCCTGCCCACAAGAAGGAAATCTTGGATAAGCTCATGGATAGCCTCATAAATAACGCAGCTCTATTGTAGCAACGTTGTCAGATGCAGACTTTGTATAGAAAACTGCATTGCTTATCTGTGCACTAGAGCATAGAGACGGTTATGTTGGGTTGTCCGCAATATTTTCCGTGGAAGGACTTTATATAAGCGAGCTTATATCGTGTATTTTCTCATTCCGGAGCAGGAAAGTTTCAATGATGTGTGACTGACGCAGATGCCACTTGCCATGACAACGACCTTAGTACAAAAGTGCTATATGAGGACTGATACCACCGATTTACTTTTCTGATCCTAAAACAAAAACAAAAAACCCAATATTTCAGTTTTTATTGTAAGCTGAATATATACACATGGAATACATACACCTTTAAGAACATTTTTGAAAAATCTCATGTATTATACGAGTATTCAAACGATTTCCTATGTTCTATCCTCTATAAACTATCATTACCAAAGTATATTGTTGTTCCCTTAGTAGGGATAGACGTTTGCAGATATTGTATAGTCTTATCTATATTTCATTGTAGGTACTAGAAAGTTTACAGCAGACTGAAACGATAACCAAATCTTTAAAAACGATTGGCTTTGTGCTGTCTTAGTTTCTTAGTAGTAGAAGGGATATAAGCGAATACACTAGGCTAAAGCGATAGTCAAACCTTTTAAAAACTGTCGCTATGCGATTGTGATTGAAATTCGGTTATTTTTTATAGCCGGTAGTAAAACAAAAGAGATTAAATGGATGTGGACTTCCTGCGTGGGAAAAGTTCATATTTTAAAACTGAAACCAATAACAGGGAATATCTCGGATTTCACTCACTCTACCAAATATGTATATGATATAACTGCGTGTTTTAACGAGATGTACATCTTTTGTGAGTAACTGTTCCTCTATCTCTTATATCTACCAGTTTTGCAAACGCAATTAAGAATGAAGAGGACTTTAGAGGCAATTCACAGAAAATTAAAAACATATTTTAATTGTCCTGTAAATATATTTATCTGGCATTTTAATCAAAACCGTTACAGCCATTTTTTAGAAAATCGAACATTCCAAAAAGTTCCTTATAAAGGGTATTTTGGGGTGGGGTTTTTCTGAAAATCTTATTTAACCGATTTTTTGTTAAAGTATTCGTGTTTACAGTCACAAAAAAGAACGTTTTTCTAAAAATGAATTTTTTGTTTTGGATTCAGGGGATTTTCTGTGAAATCTCGTTATTATTTTTGGGTGGAATACAATACCTTATACATTGTATATACGTGCTAGAGAATGTAAAAAGCATTTTACTTTCTTTAATTTGCACATAGTATCCAAAACAGTAAACATTTTATAGGAAGGTCCAGTGTGTGAACACGATAACTCAAAAATGAAAGGTCGGTTAAATCCAAACTTGTTCAGCATCTTCCAAGGATGTGACAAGAATATATTAAGAACATTCTTCCGCCCTACCCTTTTAGATGGAATTATTTTCGAAACCTTTGATGTTCCTAAAATTGGGTCTAACGAATTTGATTAAAATGCCGTATATTAAACATACTTTTATGACAGATAAAAATGTATATCTTAAATTTTCTGAAATTTGCCTCTTCATAGTGAATACCTTTGCACAACTGATACACCGTAAAACATAGACAAAAGTTTACTGCACAAAAATTGTAGGCCTGGTTAAAAATCAAACAGTTGACGTTATATAAATTTTACTTTCTCTAGCACATATGAACAATGAGCATAGTAGCACGTATGTACAACATATATAGTAGATAGAGAAAGTGATGTATTCCACCCAAAGTTCGATTCCAATATTTCACCGGAAATATATGGCAGAGTACCTGCTATGGTCATTTTGAGTAAATTATATTTCATTTAATAAGGGGTAATGTTGCACCAGTTTCAGCAATCAATATTACTGGCAAGATGTCGAAATGCTGACATAGCTGTGCCTTCCTAAAGTATTACTGCCATAAGTATGGGTTTACTATCAAAGCTTCAATAACTAGGTGAGAAGAGCCTTGTTCATCTGAGCTGATGACGTGGGAGGCGTACTGATCGACGGCATAGTCTTATTGAAAAGTGTAAACTGCGAGATATATAATGTACAGCGAGTTGAATGGAGTTTGGGTGACCCATGGGTTTCCTAAGCCCATAACCATACTTTATATCTTAATAGTAAACGACCTGTGTCTCCTCGCACAGTTGCGTATTTATTTATGGCTCCTGATGTTTCTAATAGAAAGGTATACCCTCTTGCACCCTGAACCCTGAGGTCTTGCAGGCACGAACAGCTCAACCTCGAAACTACTACTCCTAGTATGCGCAGTATAGGGGTGTTTTCTACCCTACTTTGGTGTGCTTACAATATGCTATGGAACCCCGTGAATCTAAAAAGATGTGTGTCTGTTGTGCTCGAGTGTGTATCTGTGGACACCACCAAAAGCTATACCATACTGATATTTAAGTAGAGCATCTATCAAGGACGTGACATGAAGGTTTACAGAACATCCCACTACCTCCAGAAGCACCACAAATTTAAGATATTTGCATTGAACATGATAAATATCCTAAATTATCTGAGAATGGCCTCGAAGACCTTTGCTTTTTGAATGGCGTTTATACTGCGAGATCGTAACAATATAAAACAGATCTTGTCAAAACATAATTTATACCATATATAATTTTCTAGAGTTAAGTATTTCCGATACATTCCTTGTTATTGGTTTCAGCTTTAAGATACTTTTATCAAACAGGAAGTCGTCCGTATTTGTTTTACTTTGGCCACACAAAGAAACTAATTTCAATGGCAAATGCATCGGACAGCGTTTAAAACTTTTGACTATCGCTATAGCCTAATGTATTTCATTACTTCCCTTCTACTTATAATAAACTAAGTAATAAAACCATTCTGCTAATGTTTATCTCGATTGGCATGAAATAGAAAGAAGTAGAATGCTTTGTAAGAAGTTAATTTGCTGAGCAGGTAGAGAAAGTGGGGTGAATGGAACACAATACTTTTTTTGTGGAGTTTTCATTTACGAGTTATTCCTCGTTATTGGTTTCGATTTTAAAATACTTGAACTTTTCTCAAATGAGAATTGCAAAATAACGTATTTCAATAATATAGTAAACGGTTTTTAAAAGATTTGGCTGCCGCTTTAGGCTAGTGTTTTTCTTTATTTCCCTTCCACTTATAATAAATAATAATATTTCTGCTAATGCTTATCTTGATAAGCAATATATAGTTAGAAGTATAGGCTTTTTAAAATAACTTATTTCAGAGAGGCAGAAAATTATATAAATGGGAACATCAGAGTTTTATAAAAAGTACCGGGCGGGGGTGCGCGCGCGCGTGTCCAAAAGTCTGCGAGAACACGGTAACTCAAGAACGAAAAGTCGGTTAACTACCAAACTTTTAATTTCAGCATCTTCCAAGGATGCGACTAGAAGATTTTCAAGAAAATCCTCCCAACCCAAAGTACTCTTTACATGGAAACTTTTAGAAAATTTGTAGAAAAATACCGTATATTAATGATGTTTTGTTAAAAATAAAATGTAGATCTCTAATTTTGTGAGAATGGACTCTTAAATCCCCTTCATTCTGAATGATTATACATAATTGGTAAACTGTAAGACGGACAAAAAATTACCACGCAAGAAATGTAGATTTCGTTAAAACACAGAACTTGTGCAACATACAAATGTTTGGGGGGAATTAACCATTTCCAAGACATTCCTTGTTATTAGTCTCATTTTAAAATAACTTAAACTTTTCTCATACGGGAATTTGTCAACTCCTGACCGTGCGAAGAGAATGGATTTCAATTGCTTAGCAACCAGCTCCAGCTTTCAAAAGATTTGACTATCGCTTTAGCCTAGTGTGTTCGTTATTGCCCTTCTGCTTACAAGAAACCAAGTAATAAAATAATTTTAGCTAATTTGTTGTTGAGATGTAGAGAAAATCATGGGAATGGAACACATCAGTTTTTTTTAGAGGAATGTTTACAAATATGAGAAATTTAAAGTTTTGTAGACACTTGGGAATAGCTGACAATAAGTTAGTAATTACTGTAGCTCCTCAAAAAGATATTTGTCAAATTACTAAAATTCAATTTCAATTAAAATTATTTTAAATATCTGGTCCTCTCGTACTAAGATATTTAACATTGAAATATTTTTCTATTCCAATAACATTTTAGTAACCATAATTTCTTTTCCAATTGTTCGAAGTACCCGACCTGACGTGGTTGTTGTTTCAACAATGGTAAAAATTACCAACTTAAAAAGCTTAAGTTTGAAGTTTAACGATTTTACATTGTTTAGCATTTGTTTAGCAGCCATCATTAGTGAATGCTCTCAGCGAATTTGTAAACATGGATAAAACTAGTCATCGTTATGTTATACAATACTTCCAAATAATATTAAAGCAGAGCTAAATTCTACTTTGGGGAAAGTCTGTTCCTTCGTTTACAACAGTGAACAAAGTGGCAGAGTTTAAGCACGGCCGTACGAGCTGCCAAGCTGAACATCACAATGCTCGGCCAAATGAGGTTACCAGTTCAGAAATTGTAAAGAAAATCCACAAAATGGCATTAGATGATCTCGACTGAAAGAGCGCGAGCTAGCAGACATTGCAGGCATTTCAAAAAGCTCTGTACCTCGCATACTGACTGAAAATTTGGATATAAGAACGTTGTTTGCAAGGTGAGTACCACGTCTGCTCACAAAAGAACAAAAGAGGATGTTTCAGTCGTGTGAACAATGCACCAGTTCGCAGATCCATTATCGCAATGACCAAAATCAATGAGTTGTTCGAATTGCTTCCTCATGTACCTATTTGCAAGATTTAACCCCTTCTGATTATTTTCTGTTTCCAAACTTGAAGACATGGCTTGGTGAGTCTGCAGTTGATGGCTATTTAGCAGACCTCGATAGTTCTCACTATAAACAGGATATTGAAGTTATTGAACACCGCTGGGAAAAGTGCATCGAGCTGAAAGGAGACTATGTAGAGAAATAGTGTTTTTCCCCCAAAGTATTGTGCTTTCTTTGTTAGACCGGGTACTTCTGGGACAGCCCTCGTACTAACTTGAAGGAAGGTGAAGATTTTGTGAGAATTCTCGCAGCTGATAAAAAAAACTTATTATTTTGAATATTTCTTCAACGACTTTTATAAATCTTAGACTTACAACTAAAAACTTTATGAACATGAATTTATTGGTTCAAGAAGTTAAAACATTTAAACTTTTGGGAAAAGAAGTTATAAGTGAAATACTACGTTTGAAACATCATAGTGACATGCAGAATCCAATTACCATAAAACTGATTTAAATAAAGAGTTAATAAAATGTTAATAATTTTTAGTTTTTCAAATTAAATCGCATAGAACATAAAAGAGCTGAACTAATACCAGGTGGCCCAACTGGCCCGAATGCGAATACCGCTTAGTGTGTCATCCTCCGTTATCTAGGGGTAACATGCTAGCCTCTGGCTTGTAAGGTCGCGGATTCAACCCTGGTGGAGGGCAATCGATCCTTGACACGGTTTCCTTCAGAAGGAAAATAAAGCAGTTTGTCCCGTATCGTAGATTTATGACACGTAAAAGAACCTCAGAGGCCTCTGAACAAAAGTAAGCGTTCTTTCACGTCCAATATAGAATGGGACGCTGAGAACCATAGCAGTTAAAGAACACATGTTAATGAAACAAAGTTTCAATTTAATATTTTAATAATTAGTAGTTAAGCAACGTGTGTGCATCTTGATTCATGTGACATGTGGCAGTTCTAGCAGGTGGCGCGCGTATGCATGCGCTTTGTGTGGTCGCTGCAATCGCTATCCTCGCGGGGACAGGAATAGTTGCCTTGTCGACACCCGTGATGTTGACCAAGATGAACTATCAACCAAAGAGTTAGGGACTTCGGCGTGAATCTATTGTCCTCTCTGTACCTGGGCTATGTCCGCCTATGCTTCCCTCACCTAATCCCTTTCTCAATCCCTAGGGTGTACACAATATATCTATAAAGGTAGTGTTGCGCGAAGTGACCCCGCCGTTGACTAGCCATTCTAGTCGCTTTATGAGAGTGAGAGCGCGGTTATTCCTAATCGTCAAACCACTTTATATATTATAATTGCTATATTTGAACTTAATTTGAATTTTTCTCATTCTTTTATGTGTGTTTTCTTCTCGTTTTCTATTGCTATTTTGCAATAAACAAATGTATATATTTACTACTTTACAAAAACTTTATACTATCAATATCCAAGTCACAGATTTAAACTTATTGTAATGAAACACACTTATCTTCCCCAAATACGCCATATCTACGGTGAAAATCATAAGATTTAAACCTATTGTAATTGAAGGCTCTTCTAACTTCCCTTAAATACACCAAACCTGTGGTGCAAATCACAGATTTACACCTATTGTAGTTGAAAGCATTTCTACCTTCTCCTAAATACACCGAATACTCGCTGTGACTACTCTTGCTAAAAAAGTAAGTCTCAGTAAACACCGATTTAACAATGAAAACTCTTTCGTTTAACTTTTGGTTTCTTCATCAAAAGTCGAACAATTTCCGTAAAGCTAATATGCAGAGATTGCCAATAGAAGTTTGAAGCAATCTGGATGAAGGGAAACAAGGTTAGCTTTGTACGCAGAGGGATGCCTCTGAATTTGTTTGGGAGCAGAACGTGTAAAGAGAGATTTCTCACCGGAGTGACATGCTACGCAACGCCAGAGGTTAACTTCATCACGGGCATGCCGATGTCGACACTTTGACATACACCAACTGAATTACAGCTTGTTTGCATGGAACTCACACCTGCTACAACATCGCCTCTCCGGTTTCACCTTCAAAAACAATAATGAAAATATTCATTTGTTAGTGAAAATTCAGTGGCGGACCACAAAAAGGGCATTACTAATATTTATCAAACAACCCCGGCGGCGATTGTTATTTTTTCGTCACACAATTGCATTCAACATATTTGAAAAATCTGATGTGTTACATTCATATGACTTTTCTCTACCTATTCTGTAGCAAACTATTCTTAAAAGAGCTCATTGTTTTATCTACTTCATGTTAATCAAGATAAACATTAATAGAAATGGTCTTATTACTTAGTTCCTTGTTAATAGAGGGGAATAAGGAGATTCACTAGGCTAAAGTGACAGTCAAATGTTTTAAAATCTTCTCGCTATGTTCTTGAAATTCGGTTTTCTTTGCATATCCGCGAGTAAAACAAAAGAAAAAGGAATGATTCAACTCCGTTTGAGAAAAAAATTAACTATTTTAAAATTGAAAACCATAACAAGGAATATCTGGAAAATGATTAATTTCACAAAGGAAATAAACATTACAAATATATTTGACGAGATCTACATTTTTTGTGTTATAAGTTTTGTCTCTCTCTTAGATTTAAGAGTTATATAAAAGTCATCCTGAATTAAGAAGCTATCAGAGACTATTCCCGGACAATTCTATATATATATATATATATATATATATATATATATATATATATCATTTCTCATGAAAATATCTTAAACCTAATTTAATCAAAATAGTTAGCCATTCCTGAGATAATCAATTTTTTCAAAAAATGTTCCATATACTTAAAAACGATAGTTGGGTGTGGAGATTTCTCTGAAAACCTACGTGTCACATCCTTGGTAGACGTTGAACTTAAATACCAAATGTGGACTGACTTTTCGTTTTTCTCTACTGACACTTCCACATAAACGTATAGACACACACATATACACAATCACACAGATTTTGTTCTAAACATACATTTTTTGAATTCTAGGGTTTTCAAAGCAGGTATTTCCGGTGAAATCTCGGTGTGGAATTGTAGGGTGGAATACAGTACCTTCTCTGCACAACTTACATATGTGATAGAGAAAGTAAAAAGGGTAGGTTTTCGGATAACTACAAACTGCACTACACAGAAATTTATAGAAAATTGATTCACGTGGTATAATGTACAGCTAAATTAGGACACAAGCATAAATGCATTTACTTCCACGTCATAAGCATAAATACAGTTATTTCACCATCATAAATTACTTCTATCAAAGGAGGCACCAAAAACGTATAATTTTTATTTCCAATTGCTCTATATGCCTCATTGTGTACATAAGGCTTCTTCTTGAACTAGTTATTCTAATGTGTTTCTTGTGATATCTTCTATTGTTCGTAGTCTTTTTCTCACCGACTTTGTCAGCACATTCTTGTTCATATTCATGGAAAACGTTTTTGATATCCCGCTTGCTGCATACATAATAGATGATAAACTACAGGATTTCTCAAAGGACTCCATACAGAGGCAATGTTAGCTTCAGTTAATACATTATGTCACTTGCTGTAATCAGTTTAAAGATCTTCATGAGCGAAGACAACACGTCTACACCGAACTACTGCTGCGGTTCTCACTTAATTTGCAAATCCGACGCCTCAATTGTTTTTGCTTTATCAGCTACTATTACAGGTTCTTTGATTAATGTTGGGTTCTGCTGGTTGTGGGGTATTGTATCAAGGTCAACGACATTGTAATTTTACATGCCATTCTTTATAAACATTGGTAAATTTTGACTAACCATACGGACATTGACAGTTAGGCTAAAGCAAATAGTCAGAGCTAGGAAGTCCGTACCAATTTCCTTATGCAGAGTAAGAGCGGCCAGGCTGGCAATACCATGTGGTGTTACTTGCACGAGCAAAGGTCAACGTAGAGTGCAACCCATTATTGCATAAGCGGTAGCACTGCACAACACAGAACCACGTGGGTAGCAAGAAAGACGTTCGAATAACATATTTGTTCTGCTCAAATGTGATCAAAATGGATTTGTTTTACAACCACAGTAAGTTTTCTACCAGTGTACTTATTCGTGTAATTATTTATAAATCGTTGGCAGTTCTAGTATAAAAACTATTCAAACGTCTAGTAACAGAACAGCTTCATCGGAATGTGTTATTAATTGCAAATTAGTTCAAAAGGTTACCCACAACTGTAATATTTTTACAGTCCAGAGGTATGGAGTTGAACTGAATCTGTGCGGCATGTAGAAGAACTGCCAAGACGGATATCTACCAATCCACGAACATCCTACCAGAAATAAAGATGAAACTGAAAAACGTGTGAAAAGAATGCTGGGTTCAGTGTGATGTATTGCATACAAGCTGCACCTTTAGATCCCAACAAATGCTATTTGCTTGGTGATATAATACGGAACTGATAACATGTTTCAAATATGACCCGATCACATCATGTGAAGTACTACGAACAGTTTCCCATTAGAAATCTTGTTTGTCGGAACGTAGAACAAGTTTTTCATTTGAAAGACTTCAGAAGTACATATAGTTTTCAGTAATATGGCTGCAGATGAGTAAAGATTTAGTTTAATTCTTGCTTTCGTTTTTACCTAGTAACAACCTGCAAATGTTTAAGAAATTAATTTTATTATTTGGATATTATTTTATATTCGATCAGTAAATATTTCAACCCATGTTAAAATTGATTAAGGTGTTTTCATAATGCACAAATGTAAAGAAGGAAATCAGAATCAGCCTTATTAATGTAACAATTGGTATGTTATGCATAATTATCTAAATAGTTGTGCTTTTATGAATGACTCATAAGTCACTTTTGTTCTCTGGAAACAGTGCGGTTTACTTGACAACAGGTTGTTTACCTCTCCCTCCTACGTTCTTATCAATGACTTGTTTTGATGCAGCGAATAGCCGGTGTAACCTGCATATGAAACGGCGAACTGCACGGACTTCCCAGCTCTGCAAATAATCTATTCACAGAAATTAGCTCTAAATAAAATAGCGCTATTAGGTTGTATTATTATTATTATTATTATTATTATTCACTTCAAAAATTAGGATTTTGCACCGTTCACTTGACCCCTATTTTTTTCTAAGGCGTCTCAATTGATGCAAGTTATATAAAGAACGCTGTAGGTTTTTTTTTTTTTTTTTTGGCTATTTTAAAGTATTGCGGTATAATCTACGTACATATAGCAAGCATAATCTTTAAATACAAATTTTTACTCAATTGTAATAATAGCCATTTTACTGGCAATTCTTTAGGGAGTCGTATATCAGAGAGAGACAAGAAGAGATCGAGGGGGAGAATTGTTAAATACTGTTGAGTGCATCATGCACCGAGTAAAAGGACCAACGCTCAAACGTTCACTTTGAGAAAAAAAAAGTACCAAAACATTATTTGAGTTTCTGAAAAGCATGTCACGTCAATCAGTCACACGTGAAATTAAGAACAAAATGCCTATTTTGAACAACTGGAATATTTTTTGCTAGTTCTGTACACCTAGGAAAGTGTTTTGGTTACTTCAAATTTCAACGTTAGGCTTTAAGACCCATATGGCCTCGAACTCAACAGAGAATTTGCAACATAGGCTGGTTTCAAAAGGAAAAAAACTATGTACACACGCAACCTGATACATTAATGGCTTAGCTGAAGCACTTCCTAAATTCTCCGCTGCGCTAAAGAAACTGTTCATGCACTCAGTCATGGCGATATGGAATAACAGTTCGAAACAATAGTAGATCTTAAGTAAGCTAGATGAAGCTACCTTCTGTCAGAAAACAAAATTGGGTTCTTACAATTTAATTCAAACATATAAAACAAGGATCTTACTGCCCTTAATACCAAAACAATTAATCATCCTATCTAACATTAGAGTCTGACAGTGGCAGATTCGCAAACTCTTACCACCCTGCGTCACATCATTCTAGTCTATATCTAAACATAGCTGTACAGCTAAGAGGCAAGATAAGGGAACCAGGAGCAATTTGAGATTTTCTGCATGATGAATGACTAACCTGAGGGGCAACTCGACCCGATGTCGTATTTTTTCATCTTTCTCCTTAACTTCCTGCTCTGGATAGCTGCTTTACCTTCCCACGGGCTGTGGGTGAATAATGATCTGAATCCATGACATAGACGTCGTTCACCATCCGTAGTTTCATCATTATTAATTACTCAAATGTTACCAAAGTTCAGGCCAATCACGTGTCTGTCAAGTGAGTCAAGTGAGGAACTAAGAGAAAGGCTTAACGTTACGTTATGCAACGTGATTTTACAATCAGAGATTTGGATGAGAAAGCAATTTTTGCTGCGATGACACGAAGGAAATGCTAACATGCGTACGCTTTCACTATAAAATACAATGTTGATTGCTTTATGTCATTATCACAATCTGTGGTATGATCAGAAATGATATTTTCAGGTTATAAAAGATAGCAGCCGCAATAAGCTTATTGTAATTTAACATTAAATAATTTATTAATATGAAGCTTTACCACATTGCTGTGGTTAAAATGCAAACTCAATACACACTACATACATTTGAAATCACTAAAATAATTACTTAGAAATAGAAACGTATATATTGTATTTGTTGAATTAAATTATCCTCACACTGCACAATCTGCATAATTTATGGAATTTTATAGAACTTTATGCAGCATTCGTTTTGAGTTTGTAATGATAGTAATCTGCGTAGAATTTGAATGAACTCAAGGAGAACGACTTTTAGTGCAGATTATACAGTTATATTTGGCTATAGATCACACTGCAAGAATTATCAGCACAACAACAGACTGAACAAAGAATGAAATGAAGAAAGGGATGGAAAGATAATTCGGAGAACTAGACCAGCATTTACGTAGAAACAGAGGAAAACCCTACTTTCTCTCCCTCTCGTAATTTCGTTCTTGAATAAATCTGTTATTTTAATTACAATTTATAAACTTCAGTAGTGGTATTAATCCATCGAGTCGCGGAGGACTCCTGCTGTTCCAATGGATTTCCATAACAAAATGGAACTGTTGCCATCCCTGCAATTCTTCCTGAGGGGAAGCATCTAACTGCATTCATCAGAAATTAAAAATGACAACGGCGCTAAAACTCGATTGGTTGTCCCGTTTCCAGCGTAAGCTATCAAAATATCTTTTGAGTAATGTATAGCAGGAGGTCTAATTTGTCTTTTATGAACGATTTTCGCGAACAATACAAATGTATTTGAAGTTTGTATTAGAATTTAGGAAATATCGTTTTGTTGTTTGTTTTTTTAACTGTTGTATGTCAAAGAAATCAAAGTGGAATGAGCGAGAGCCGTCTTCAGATTTTAATATTTTCTTTGATACTGCCTCTATATCGCTTCTGCAGTTGTTTCTCCGCCTCCTGCTAGACCAAGTCATGTTTTAGCTTTAAAAGTGCTGCATCTCACTCCATCTGTTTTTATTTCGCATTTATATGATTTCTCCGGTTTTTCTTAGCTTTCTAAGAGATGATTTAGCCACGTTTTAACTTTAAAAGTGTTACATCCAATTGCATTCTTGATCTTGTAAAGAAAGTTATGCATAAAAATTATAGTTACAAATAACCAAGATTATTATTTTTGGATAGACACACGTTTTAGTAAGACATTTATGGTTGAAATAAAAGGATCCGTTACTACTGGAAAGTGCATTAGGTGTAAAAAAAAAAAAGGACTGAAGTCCACTGCCCATTTACATTTAGACGCTAGCAGCAGATGCTCTCCGAACCGGGTTTTGAACAGAGATATAGGAGTACAATCTTTCCAGAATGTATTGTTTCACTACTGTATTTTATATTACAGAAACTATTTAATCCTGTAGCCTATGGTATTAAAGCAGCACATATGTAACGTATATATTAATGTGTATATTTACAACATTTATACGTAAACTACTTGTGAATTGCAGATATAGTATTTAGTCCATAGTGTACTGCTTTACTTCCTTTAATCATGACAAAATTTAATAAAATTTACAATAATATACATTTTGAGAGATTTTGGGGTGAAATTTCTACGGCATTTTGTTAAGCAGCGTTTATACTGAGATAAAAGTCTCTCCACATCACCGCCAGTAGATACGAGCTTCAAAACAAACTCTTTTACAAATGGTTGCACCTGCGAATACCGCTCCTTCGAGGTTTACATCTTACCGGAAATTTGGCACACAGTTGGAGAAAAGAAAAACAGAAACAATAGCTAAGTTCACCTGTTGTCCTGAGCGGACAGTGAGTGTATCGACACAAGCTGGCTCTTACGTCATCAATCCTCTTAGCGTTATTAACTTGCGAGCCATTAAACGATACTCCTTTTGCTCTGTTTAGTCATTACGACAAATGAACAATAAAATACTACCTGTTCGCCGAACTCTTGGTGCAACAGTGATTCACTGCAAATTATACACTGTTGTTATGTATGCTTATTATCAGTCACCGGTTTAATTGTGTTTCCATAGTTTTCCTATACATGCTTACATGTAGCTAACACATCATGGTTACATTACATTAGACATATAGTTACTTTGTCTATATCCCCAATGTGCTTTTAAAAGTATTTGCAGAAATTGTTTGTTACCGTCACTCCTACCTTTTCTTCTTTTTTACTCACGTCTTGAGACAAAAATGAAAAAGTTAATTTCTATATACAATAATATTGCACTAGCATCTATTCTAAATTCTTCTTCTGTTTAATTGTTCAGTAAACATAATTTCGTAACTTATTTATCACTCTATTTTTTCTTAGAATTAAAGCAACATTGCTTTTCTTTTTTATTCTCCTCATTTATACTACCAATATAATTCTGCGTTTTATTCTTCTTTTGCACGTAAGCTATATTTTCTTTATTAAATATGCTCTTTGTTTCAGTTGTTTTCAATGGGTTTCTTACTTCATATTAATGTTTCACGATATAAAACTTAGTTTAACTATCTAAAGTTGTGTAGTTTTTAATAATACATAATTTATTTTTGCTTTAGTTAACGTCTTTTAATGATATTAAAATAATAAGTTTTTTTTTGGATCCCAAAAGTTCTTTTTCTTGATGCAGAAAAACTCTTTAGTTTCGTAAAGAACGTCCTTTAAGTTTTATACATCATCATTAATATTTCATTTTTCCCTTCCCTATGACGTGCTCTATTTTTATTAATTTCGATGGCCAAATAAAACTATTCCAACCTTTTTCTCTTCCAAATTCCTCTTTCATTTGAAACCCTTTTTCAACCGGAACCCGTTCCCACATTTTAGAACGTTCTGTGGGCGCTGTAGACATACTGTTTAAACATGTTGTTTAATTTAAAATATAAAGTGAAAGGAGCATACTTGTAGAAATGTGAAATAATTTAAAGGTAGCTTTTCAATGTACTATATGAATGTCTAAAATTGTATTGCACCAATCCCTTTTGTGTAAAGTAATGAATGCACTTGCTGACATAGAGAACTGTCTTGGGTATTAATTGTCCCCAAAATGACTTATCCTCTTACCTCTCGATAAATAACCTTCAATTCTCCACGAATGTCCGAGACGCATGTACCACTACTATAGGTATCAACCCATAAAGTAATAATATTACATTATACCTATCACACGGAAGTTGAAGAAATGCCATCTTTTTTCTGGGATATTGCAGCTAATTCTAGGAGGGATATAAGTTGTTTCGCCTTAAGATGAACGAAAATTACTTAATATTATTTTGCTTTTATTTATTTATTTATTTTTTCAGCTTTTCATTTTTTTTTTTTTTTTTTTTTTTTGCGGTTGTCTTTTAGCAACTTGTAATCTTTTGTTGCATTTCTTCCTTATTCACAATCAGAATGAACGTTTTAAATATTGTAGACAAATCAGTCTCGTGATTCTTTAACTACGAGGTGTCGTAATTTAGCTCATATATGTTACCCCTTTCTGCAATATTTAACTTTGGTCTTCTTACATTATTCTAACAATTTTGACGTAGTCAAGTCAGTGATTGCCATTTTAAATAGGAAACATGTGGTCTATAGTAATTTGTTGATGCTTACTGGGTAATTCTGAGTTGAAAAATTTACCATGAATTGCTAGAACTTTTCTATTCTGACAACATCAGTAAGGTGGCTAGAAAGAACAGACGAGATATATAATTATTTTTAAGAAGGTCCAAAGGGTCTAACAGCATTTGGGAGTGCAGAAAAAACTGCTCAAAATAGATCAGACAAGAAAATTAAAACAATATGTTGCAAAAGAACGTTGATTAGTAGACAAAGAGTAAAATCCACAAAGTTTTGCAAGATAAAATTTCCACTTTTATATACTTTTGGAATACTTTTTATACGAGATAGTACCAGCTTCAGCTATGCACCAGTTGAAATGAAAAGAAGTTTTTCAATATACAGGCATGTAGTTCAGGAAAATCGGTGAAACTTCAAACTAAGTAAACGTATAATATCACAGAATAGTTTAAAATAAAATATGGATCTTTAATTGGAGATGATCAAATTTATGTTATTGTTATTTCTCAATATTTTATTATAACTTTCTTTATAGTGAATATAAGACCTTAAAATTATAATTTAATTCTGGGAAAACAGAAAAATCTCAGAGGCACTATAAATGTCAATAATTCGTTATTGCAATCTACGGCACTGCAGGCAATGTCACTGATAATATGTAGAACAAAGTTGGAGCAACGGCGGGGAATGCGATGGCGGGGAAATTAGGAGAACCCGGAGAAACCCGCCCTGCGCCCTTTGTCCACCACAAATCCCACAAGCGGTCTTTTGGGATCGAACTCGGGACGCTTTTGTGAAAGGTGAGTAGTGTGACTACTCGGTCACGGCACAGCCTCTGCACTTTACAGTTGAAAATCTACATTTTCACAAAGGAAGTTATTGCACATTTAATGTCATTTTTTTTAAATTTAACGTCGTTTTAGGTCATTCTTTCAGTCATTATTAGGTCATCAACGTTCGAGCCCTAATTATAACTTATATGTTAGCTCCCTTGATACCTACCATTACGAGTGTTGTACCAACCCTCATTGAGAAATATTGCTACATTTGGTTGTACACGAGGTGTGTGTTTTAAAATATGCAATTCATACTTGTTTAACAAGTACTATGGTAGGAAGGCAGCCACGCTTGGTTAACATACAATAAATATATTGTAACGTCACAGATAATAATCTGTCATATTTTTGTTCGTATATGTTTTATTTTGAAGCACATAGGCTATTTTTATGGCAGGAGTTTATTTTAATTGCAAAATATACCATTGTTATAAAACAAAATGTATGATTTAAAAACTTATTCGAACTGAATACCAGGGAAAGAGAACTATATTATTGTTCTAAATTTATATAATAGTATACTTTACAGATCAAAAGAATCTGTAAGAATATGTTCAAAGGTATAAAACATGCTGATGTGTTACTTCACAGGGCTTGCTCTGCCCTCTATCGTTTATTAGTGGCCATACAAATTATTCTATTCTTACGAAAGGGTATTTTTCTTCTCCTGCTTCATTTTAATTGAAATAGTCCCTTTCAGAAATATCATATTACATATTATGTTACAAATAAAAGCAGAATTCAATATTCAATGTTCAAGAACTGAACAGATGATGGTCTTGAAATTCCATTCTCTTTTCATGCTTTCGCGAGAAAAAATAAAATTGGCAGGACTTTTAAAAAAACGAATAAGTATTCGAAAATGACAAAACTAAGAACAAACATCTGAAGCGATTTATCTCACAAAAATGTTATCTGGTAGAAGTTGCATTTTAAAGGGATCTACATTTCTTGTGTAGTGCATTTTCGTCTATCATATGATATATATCAATTGTACAAAATTATAAAAACTTCCCTCCAATTGAAGTGAACTTTACTATATTTACTAAAATTCATTAGAGCCACTTTTGAGAAAACAAATATTCTATAGGAAGGGTAGTTGGTTTGCGGGGGGGGGGGTTCTTGTGTCGAATACATACTAAACATAAATACCAGATTTAGTATTTATCTGGCCTTTCGTTTACGAGTTATGTTATTCACAAACACACTCACTCATATACACAAACAGCTAGACCCTTTTAAAAAAATGTTTTTATTGAGATATACTCAAAAGGTATATTTCCGATAAAAATCAGTGTTAAGTATTTGTGTGGCAGTATTGTCTTCGCTACCTACTATGTACATTGTAGAGTAAGTAAAAATGATAGTGTCTGTCAGATTTGAGAAACAAAATAGTTGACATTTTCCAGAAAAAGCTGCTGAGGTTGTATCTCGTGAAATTGAGAAAATGTACCTTAATTAAACATTACAGTATTTAATTTAGAGATATCTTAATTTTAAATTAATAAAACGTATTTATGAAATAATTTTGCTTAATATTCCCAGTTTTCTTAGAAGATGTTTCTTTTATCTTGAGGTTTATTGATACAATTTTAAATTTTATGTAATCAGAATGTAATAGAGAAAACGTTTCATGAAACGGCGTCTATGCTTTTGGATATGGGCTAATAAGTCTATAATTGCAGATACACATATATATTAATTACAATTCACTGAAGTTAACAGAAAACATTGAGCATTAATTGTTCAATAATCATTTTTGTTTGTAAATAAATATTTAAATAAAATGTATCTAGAGAAATTGATTTTATAATTTCACATCGCTCGTTTTATTATATTTCTGAATGTAAGATTCCACGAGCAGAACTACTAGAACACTCTTTTGTTGCTGTGAATGTTGCGCTGTTACTGCTGAATGATGCCTCTTTCACAGTTCCCATATTAAGTGGTCGTAGCTTCATAGATTTGCAAACCGCGTGGGAGACTTGGGTATCCATATCTAAAGGCTAATATTATATTGTATAATAAAAACTGCTGTATTTTATACCACATTCTTCATTTTGAGTGGTCTCATATCACAATTACTGTACTCATTTAGTCTTTTAATCAATTGCAATAAGCATTACTATAATTAATAATAACAATCATAATATAAAATAATAATAATAATGTAAAATGAATTTAGGCTTAGTATAATCACGAGATAAAATTAAATGGCAACTTATCACATGAAAAAATTAAAAGTATTGAAAATTGTAACAAATTAATAAGGAAATTACTTGGCATAAATTTTAAGTTCCCGAAGAAGTTAGCTTATATTTGTGTGATTAAGTTTTACTTTCTCTACAGGTACTATGTACATAGTGTATAGAGAAGGAAAGTATTGCATTCCAGCCCAAAGTTCAATACCGAGATTTCATCTAAAATACATATTTTTAGGAAAAGGTCCGTGCATCCGTGTGCCCAATGTGTCTGTGAACACAACAATTTAAAAACAAAAATTCGGTAAAATACCAAAATTGGTATTTGAGTTACATATCTTCCAAGGATGCCACAAGAAGATTTTGAGAAAAAGCCCCCACTCCAAACTACCCTTTGAATTGAAAAAAAGGTTCAAAAATGTTTATTTTTTTAAAAACGGCTCTAATGATTTTGATTAAAATACAGATATTTACATACCAAATACAGTCATATCTTGACTGTAGGATAACCTCTAAAGACCTCTTTATTCTGGACGAGTTTTGTTGGATTTTGCATAATTAGTAACTGTAAGGGTTAGACAAAAATTCAGTCCACAAAAATGTAGACCTCGTTAAAACACACAATTTCGGTCATATAAACCTTTTTTCGTGAAGTTGACCATTTTTGTGATATCTCTTGTTACTGGTTTCAGCTATAAAATATACTTTTCTCTTATGGGAACTTATCTCCTAGCCGAGCAAAGAAACAGATTTCAATCCCATAGCAACCACATTTTAAAACACTTGACTGTTGGTTTAGCCTAATATACTCCCTTATTTCTTTTCCACTTGTAAGGAACTAAGTAATGCGACCGTTTCTGCTAATGTTCATTTCTATTAGTATGCAGTAGATAGAAGAACATGCCTATTAACAATAATTTGCTTCAGAGATGATCAGAATTTTCTCTATTATATATCTATATAAAAATGTACTCAATGAGGTGCACCTTACAGGATATGCATAGAAATTTCAAGCTAACATTTCGAAAAGTCACACACATATCTTAAAAGCATAGTGTTTTAATCAAAATTGCTACGTTGCGAAAGTCAAATATAACCAAAGAATTTAAATGTAAAGAGGATTGGTGTGACATGCTTTAAAGAAGTGAAACTTAATACCAAAGCTGTTATTCATCCGACAATGGGTTTCTGAGCTAAGCCATTCACAAACCCAAAAAGATTTCAAAACTTAGAATGTCTCTGATTAACACTTTGAAGGATATTAATTGAAATTATTCTCTTAATACATTGATAAGTTAAAAGCGCAGAGACTGTTTTTCTTTGTGTTGTCGCTTTCTCTCTCTCTCTCACTTTACCCTGTGTGTTTTTTTTTTTAATTGTTTCATTTGTATAGGCCCCTTTAACTTCAATGTTCATATCGGGGGCTTTGACTTGTGAAACAACTCGTATTACTGTAGGTTTTAGAACATTAGTTTAATCAATTTTTTACTACTAAACACACGAACATTCACTTTCACATTCATACTTCCAGACTCTGGTGGGGATAGGGAATAATTCTGGTTAAAGAACAGTTTCCCGCCCCAGCCGTGAATCGAACCCGGGACCTCCGGAAGAGAAGTCAGCTCGCTGACTGCTCGACCACGGAGGCAGTTCCCGAGTCTTTTGTTATAGATTTACAGTTGAAATTTGAGGCCAGCGTAACTAGCACACATAGCTGTTCAGCTTAGACAATAATTTAACTTGAATTTTCTTGAGTTTAAGTTTTATATGAATGTATCCTGTTTATGGAAATAGCTTAGAGCTATAAATCGATGCAGTAAATAAACAAGACGTAGTATATAGAATAACTCCTTGACTAACCACTATAACTAGCAAGGCTACAGTGAAGAATTGCTTGCCACAGACTCTCTCCAGGAGATGCCGAAGGAAATGATTCACCGTCCTTATTAAATCTCAGCGGGAGTTTGCCGTTCTTCAACAGTACATCGTTTACTGCCTATTAAGGAATTGCTGGGAATATGTTATACAGGAGCCAGGGATAAACTTACTGCCTCACACAGGAGTTACTCTAGGTTTCAGAAGACTCCGCAGCTTTAATGGTGTGCGGAACGAGTATGGAACCACTGCTTCGCACATTTTATGTTACAAAGTCTTGTACACAAACAACATTACTGTACATAGAACTGCAGTGGATTTGAGTAACGTTACTTTCCTCGAAACATGCGTTTGTAACCGTATCATAAAAACCTTTGTGTTAAATTTACATGAATTTCTATATCCAGTAGCGAGCGACATTACTCCTATAAAACCGTGTTACTTTCTCTACACGTACTATGTAGAAAGTGCATATAGAAGGTATTGTAATGCACCCAACAATTAGATACAGAGATTTTTCCGGAAAGACATGTTTTAGGACCTACTGCTGAATCCAAAAAAAAAAAAAAAAAAAAAAATCTTTAGAAACATGTGTGTGTTGTGTGTGTCTGTGTGTGTGTGGACAGCACAGGTCAAAACGAGAAATCGGTTAAATACCAAACTTGGTATTTAAGTTGAGTATCTTCAAAGGATGCGACACAAAACTTACTGCCCTTTACATGGAACATTTTGAGAAAATTTTCCTGTCTCGTGTAATTCATGGTTTTCCCTGGTCAATAGGGAATACTAGATTAGTTATTTCTGCTACCATGATTTGTATCTCTCGTTTCCCTTTCATTCCGTCTCCTTCTCATGTTTCAGATATTCTTCTAGATTTCGAGGTGTCGGATAGATGGTCGCATACTTCTTCGTAGGAGAGAGTATTACTTGTGGACGCAAGAAGGCTAGCTAATTGCAACTGTAAATCATCACTCTCTCTAGGCAATTCTAGTAGTGGATCGAGTCTTCAAACCAGGAAAAATTAGGAGCTTATATACGCCTATGAGGCTTGGGTGTCTGCAGCATGTAGCTCCTGTGGTTCCACCAATTCATCCCCTGGTTAATCCCAACTCAGAATGCGCAATATAAATATTTAAACCTATACCTGGAATTTGTGACAGATCTATATAATGCCACTGTTATTTTTATCACTATAGATAAGATACTGACGATACTGAAAGGCTTGCCTTATTATTGACGAAATTGTTACTTAGATTTCTAAAGTAACTAACATATGTTTCTCAAACTACTTCGTTGCCTGCTAATCAGTAGGTATATTTGATGACTAATTCTATTGGGTTCTGTTCATTGTGCGGAAAACATTGCAGTATTTTTTTATTTAAATTTAGATCCCAATTTTAATTCATCTTTGGAACGCTTGTTCTCAGAGCGTTTCTATTTTCTTAATTAGATCACATACATTCGCACTTCTCTGGGAAAGAGAGGTAATATTCTAGGCTAGAAAAAAGTTTCAACTCCCAGGCCGGGAATCGAACCCGGAACAGTATGCACACCAGGAAGATGCTCTACTGACTGGGCTACGGAGTCATTTTTTAAGTTGTAATTCATTTTTTTTTTTTTTTTTTTGCCTAAAGATGATAAACGAGTATTGCCGAATATTTATAGACTCCCGTATGACGCTCTTATTACTTAGTTCCTTTTAAGCAGAAAGAAAATAAGTCTAAACCGACAGTCACATGTTTTAAAATGTGGTTGCTATGGGTTTGAAATCAGTTTCTTTGCGTGGCCAGGATTTGACCAGCTCCAATATGAGAAAAGTTGAACTATTTTAAAACTCAAACCAATAAAAAGGATTATATCAAAAAGGGTCAACTCCAGGAAAAAATATAAAACACTAATTGTCTGTCTTAAGGAGCTCTACATATTTTGTACAGTAAGCTTTTGTATATCCCTTACGGTTTACTAGTTATGCAAAATTAAAAAAAAATTATCATCCAGAATAAAAAGTTCTTAGGCTATCCTCAGAAAATTCAATATACCTATACATTTTATTTGTCATGTAAATATCTTAAATATAAGTGATTTTGGTCAAAATCGATAAAGCCATTTTTGAGAAAATTAAAATGTTCGACATTTTTTCCGTGTAAAGGGTAGTTGAGAATGGGGGAATTTTCTTGAAAATCTTGTCGAATCCTTGAGAGACACTGAGCTTTAAATATGAATTTTGGTATTTAACGGGCTTTTTGTTTTGAGCTATGCTGTCCACAGACACACGCACAGACAGACAGACAGACAGACAGACACACATACATGGATCCTTTTCTAAACATGTATTTCCGGTGAAATCTCGGTAGCAAAATTTTGGGTGCATTACAACACTTTCTCTAAACACTGTGTACATACATAGTACGTGTAGAGAAAGTAAAAATGATGATCTTTCCTTTAACAGAAACAGATGAGCAGAGAATTTTCCAAGGAGAAGGAAATAAAAAGGAAAAACCATGGAATAATAAACAAACACGTATCCTAAAATATTGCTAATTATGATTAGCTATAAATTATAACAAACAATGATAATCTGGAATATAAACGTGTTACAAATAGTAATTTTAACACAGTGCAACATAAAATTATACAAATGCTAATGGAATATATTATAAACTAATTTCACCTAAAACATGCACCAAAAATATTTCGGAAATGGAAAGTACTATTGATTGCGGTTTTCACAGCATTGATTAGTAATCAGTCGCTCGTAATTTTAGCCTATAAATATATTTTAATAATACTTAGATGGCTTATTTTTAATAAAAATACACTTTTTAAATGGAACAGTGCCTATTTACACCAACAAAAATAAACAAAGTAAATTAGAATGCCAATGGTAATCGTTGCAAGATTCTAGTGCAAGTAGTTTACGAGAAAACTATTTTGAAACTTTTTACAACCGGTGGCAGCACGATCTAAAGAAAAATACAAGGGATACACTACTGCTGTGGATTCTGACAAATAGAGGGAAAATTAGCCTTTAAAGGTTGTGTTCAAAATGACCTCCGGCAGCTTGAATACATGTTTCCAGTCTGTTATGGAAAGACTGTTGCACACGTTCTAGCACTTTAGCGGAAATTTCAGAGCATGCAGCAGTAACATTTCGTTTCATATAATCTGGTATAGTTTGTATGTCCTTGTAAACATAGCCTTTCAGCTTTCCCCACATAAAACCGTCTAAAGGACTCTAATCTGGTAAACGGACCGATCAAGATACAGGTCCCCTTTTTCCAATCCAACGGTTTTGGAACAATCCGAGAAAATAAGTTTAATCCGTGCATTATGGGCTGGAGAGCCACAATGTTGATACCACAAATTCCTCATAGTCTACAGAGGAACGTTTTCTAGCATCTATGGAAGATGGTCTGTTACGAGGCTGCGATACTTGTACGAGTTCATTGTTCCTTCTATGAAAAAGTCTTATGAGCTGATGATTCACTATCCCACACACATGCTTAAACTCCATGGACGCTGACGTTCGACCTGATGAAGCTAACGGGAAGTGTCAACAGATAAATAGTGAGGTTTCATTGGTTTACCAGGCCAGGATTAGCAAATGTTGCTTCGTCACTAATGATGCATCTAGAGCATGTATAAAAGTTAACACAAAATCATTTCTATGCGGCTCTCGATAGACAGAGATGTGATGGAAGGGATCTATGTTGATGGACAACGCGAAGTCTGACTCATGCCACTTCCTCATGCGGTTGTGTGGGAACTAATTTGCGGCTCTACTTCAATAGCAGCCAAAACATTCATTTCCTCCCCTTCTCCTGTCATTTATTTGTTTCTATTACGTTTTCTACCACCTTCATGTAACTGGTGTAGATCTTAATAAATAATTGCCGAGATGGTTGACGTAAACATTATGTTTCCGCATACACTTTACACTCTCCAAACTCCATAAGCATATCGCAATTTTTCTGTTTGGTAACCCCCATCTTCCACTTACGACCTACTGCATGAAATATCATAAACTGACCAGAAATTCGCAGTACAATCAATGAACAGAAAAGAGTGTATAAACAAACATAACGCATCGTACCTAGCAACAAAGCAGATTGAATGGAACAAACAACTGTCGGTGTGGCAACTTTTTAAAATAAGATTTCTCGTAAACTACTTGCACCAAAACCCTGCACCAAACACCATTAACACCCTGGTTGACCCTACTTTTATGTTGTTGATGTAAATAGGTACTGTTCCATTTAAAGTTGTATGGATGCTCCAAAATATATTTTCTAAGAATTACTAATAACTGATGGATTATAATATTTAGCCCCTGACCTACTAATCCATGTATGAAAACCGCATTATCAATTCCACTTTCCATTTCCAAAATATTTTCCGTACAAGTTTTAACTTCCTGTGTCTCACATTGCATTCTCTATCTGAAAAGTGTCTTTTATAACTGAGGCACATGATATATCATAAAAACACTAGAGATGTCAGTTTAGAAGGCTGTTTAGTATAACATAATTGAGAAAAAGACTATAGATTGGCTTATGCAGTAAGAAGAAATTTTGTTTTAGTCTGTAGAGACATACAATTATCTATTGAGGTAAGGAAGAGCAAGAATGAACCTGGTGATACATCATGAAATAATATTCCAATGGTTAATGAGTGTCAGAAAAGGCTGCTGTGTATGAAGGATAATAGAGGTATTGCAATGAAAAGTTAACGCCATTTACAGCGTTCAAAATAATTAACGCACCACAATGAAAGCTCTTTCTTCACTGAGCAAGCTGACAAATTTTCGCAGACAATGCAAGGCTGGCACAACATATTACAAGTTTGATACAAGCCTATGTAATTGTTTGAGATAAATGCGCTAATGAAACCCTCAGGATTAATTAAGGACCCAGATGTGGAGCTAAACAGCCCACAGCACGACATCTGGCCTTTGTTCACACAGAAATGACTACTGGCGTGTTACAATTTAGGACGTGAACTTGTTGACCTGCCGGTGTTACGAGAGAGACTCTAAAAGATGTCAGAAGCCAAGCCCATCACTGTCTGAAAACGGAGCCGAGATTTCTTCAGTCCAATCTGGTGGTGGCAGCAGCTAATTGAGAATGCCACTACACAATTGACTAGAACACGTATTAATTAAATATTCCATTCTACTCTTACAGGATGTAAGAAACTACAATATATAAAACTACAATTTACTTATATGTAACTAGTTGAAATCAAGTGATAAACCACTATAGTAAGAAAAACTCCAGCAAAAACATCTGATATGTTCCATTCACTTGACTTTCTTTACATCTCTGCAACAAATCATAGTTAAAAAGCTTATGCTTCTTTTTAATTCATGCTAATCGAGAAAAAAATAGCAGAAATAGTCTTATTACTTGCTTCCATGCAAGTAGAAGGGAAGTAAGGGAGTAACATAGGCTAAAGATGTAGCCAAAGCTGGTGGCTATGTGATTAAAGTTCCTTTGTTTGTATGGACAGGAGTTAACGAATTCCGTATGAGAAAAGTATACGTTTTATTAAAGCTGAAACCAATAACAAGGAGTATCCCCAAAACGATCAATTCCATGTAAAAAAAATACATGGCATAGTTGTGTGTTTATTTGTGATCTACATTTTTTGTGTAGTAAGTTTTTGTCTATCTCTTACGGTTTACAAATTTTGCAAAATTCAACAAAAATCAATCCAAACTAAAGAGGTTTTTAGAGCTATTCCCAAAAAACCCAAGATATACATCTAATTTGGCATTGAATATCTTAAATATTAGAGATTTAAATCAAAATCGTTAAGAGCCATTTTTGAGAAAATCAAAAGTTTTTTCCATGTAAAGAGTAGTTGGGGTGGGGGGATTTTCTTGAAAATCTTCGCATCCTTGGAAGGCACAAAAGTTAAATACCTAGTTTGGTATTTAACTGACTTTTCGTTTTTCAGCTATGCTGTCCACAGAGAGAGACACACATGGACCTTTTTCCAAAAATGCTTTTTTTTTTGGGGCTCACGGGACACAAAACATGTATTTCTGGTGAACTCTCAAAATCAAATTTTTGTGTGGAATAGAATACCTTCTTTATACACTGTACGCAGTACGTGCACAGAAAGTAATAAATTAAAGCTTATAATTGTTCCTTTTTAACGAATGTTAGAACCAAATTTGCCAACGTTTAAATTAAAAATCTGATGTATTCCATTCACATGACTTTGCATACATCTCTGCAATAAATTATTGTTAAAAAGCTTATTCTTCTATTTACTGCTAATAGTGATAAAGGCCGCGCCGTGGCCGAGTGGTTAGACTACTCGCCGGGGTTCGATCCCAAGCGACCGCATGTGAGATTTGTGGTGGACAAAGCGGCGCTGAAGCGGGTTTTCTCCGGTTACTCCTGTTTCCCCCGCCATCGAATTCCACCGGTGCTCTATCATCATTCATGTATCATCAGCGGAGTTTTCGTTTTAGTTATGCTGCCCACAGATACACACATATAGACAGAATACACAGGAACCTTTTTTCTAAAAATGTTTTTTTTTTGGATCCAGTGGTCCCAAAATATGTATTTCCGGTGAAATCTCGGTATTGAATTTTTGGGACAGTGCAATACCTTCACTGTACATTAGTAAGTGTAGGGAAAGTAATTAAGAGCTTCTAGGCAAACTTGAAGTATAGAAAGCACTGCAATATTGCTTAGATTCTAATGGATTCCATTTATCTTCTTTCTTCTAATTTCAAACTTGCTCATTAATCTACTCAGTACGTAAGAATCAAAAAATATCGTAGATATAACAAATTACTGCAAACATAGGCACTGTTAATGGTGGTAACAACAATAAATGCAATACCACTGCTCGGTAGAGCCTAATTCCCAGCCAGAAATCGACAAGGTACCTCGACTGAGAAACCAGTTTAATCTGTAATTCATTTTCTGTTGTTTTAGTTGCTTGCTGAATTTCGTGCCTTTAGTGATAGCCTCGTTCACTTTGAATATTTGTTCATTAGAATCAAAACACTTGTCTGCCTTCGATTCCAGGCGCTGAGATCTGCTTGTTATTTAGTATATATCGAGTCACCTTCGGTGACGAAGCGCACTGCAGGTGAAGTTACTGAAGATTACATTTGGGGCCAACTTGATGACGCTCTTTTTGTGGTGATCAATATCAACATCAATTGTCAAAGGACAATTCCCACTTAGGCAAAAATACATTTTAGATAAATACAGGGTTATTACAAATCAAGTAGGCAAGTTGAAGGCGATTACATTGAAGGGCTAGTTGATAATGATGTTTTGGTGGTGATCAATATCTAAGCAAAGTCAAAGGGCAATTTACGCTTAGGCAAACAATGTTTAGGTAAATACAGGGCTATTACAAATGAAGTAGACAAATTTGAGGTCCTATGAAGCAAAAACTAAATGTGATATCACATAAATTTTACTTTGTTACATGGAGAGCTTCTGGAAGTTTGCATTGCCAGTGCTATAATTGGCAACCATGTATGCGATTGCTGTTGCAGCTGCAGAATCCTGGGGAAAAAGTATATTCTGCTAAAACAAATTCTGCAGCTGTTGTCCACGACATTTCACAGATGTTATTCCCCATATGACTGACATTTTTTTCTTTATCTACACGTGCTATGTACATAGTGGATAGAGAAGGTATTGCATAGCACCCAAAATTCGATACCTTAATTTCACCGGAAATACATGTTTTGGGACCTAAGGAATGCAGAAAAGGCATGTTTACTTTCTCTACACGCACTGTTTACTTAGTGTAAAGAGAAGGTATGTAATGCACCAAAAAATTCGATACCGAAATTTGAGACTTCCTGGTTAAAAAAAAAAGATTTTTAGAAACATGTTCGTGAGTGTGTGTATGTCTGTGGGCAGCACAGCTCAAAAACGAAAAGTCCATTAAGATGATTTTTATGAACCCCCCCTAAACTATCCTTTACACAGAACATTTTTCGAAAATTTTTATTTTCTCAAAAATGGCTCTAACAGTTTTGATAACTATGCTTTATGTTTAAAATATTTTTTATGACCCCTTCATTCTGGATCACTTTTGTATAATACACAATAAATGTTTGTTGTAGAGTTAACCGTTTTCAAAATATTCCGGATTATTGGTATCAATTTTAAGGCACTTGACTTTTCTCAAACAGGAAGACATCTTACTTCCCGTTTCTCGTTTGTTTACTCCTGGCATCATAGAGATTGAAATTTCAATTGTTTCACATAGCGACCGGGTTGTAAAAGACCAGACTATCGCTTTAGCCTGTGTATTTTCTTATTTCCTTTCTGCTTACAAGGAAGCTAGTAATAAGACTAATGCTGCTTATGCTTATCTTGATTAGCATGAGTAGCTAAAAGATTAATAAAAGGTTATTTTTGGACCAGCTAGAGAAATTATGTGAATGGCATACATCAGATTTTTAGAAAAAGGTCTGTGGTGTGTCTGTGTTTGTGTGTGTATGTGCGAGTGTATGGACAGTATAATTAAAAAACGAAAAGTCCGTTAAATACCAAACTTGATATTTAATTTCAGCTTCCCAGGATGCGATATGACGATTTTCAAGCATATACCCCCAACCCCAACTACTCTTTACTTGGAAAAGATTTCAAAATTTTTGATTTTCTCAAAAATGGCTCTACCGATTTTTATTAAAATCTCTTGTATGTAAGGCATTCTACATGACAAATAAAAGTATATCTTGAATATTCTGGGAATACGAAGACTTCTTTTTTCTGGATGAATATTTCTGAATTTTGCATTGATGGTAAACCGTAACAGACACAAACTTATTAAACAAAAAATGTAGATATGTTTAAAGAATTAGTCACATACATTGTTTTATTGGAGTTGACCGTGTGTGTGTGTGTGTGTGTGTGTGTGTGTGTGTGTGTGTGTGTGTGTGTGTGTGTGTGTGTGTGTGTGTGTGGTTTCAGTTTTAAAATACTTAAACTTTTCTCATAGGAAACTTGTCAACTCCTAGCCACGCAAAGAAACGGATTTCAATCCTATAGCAGCCACATTTTTAAAAATGTGGCTCTCTGATTAACCTAGTGTTTTACCTATTTCCTTTCTACTTATAACAAACTAATTAGTAGTAAAAGCATTTCCGCTAATGGTTATATCGATTAGTATGAAATAAATAGAGCAATAAGCTTAATAATAATAATAATAATAATAATAGTAATGTTTACAGAGATGTAGAGAAAGTCATGTTTTCTCAATAAACATTGTGACATTGAATGTTTCAGTCTTTATAATAAATCTCAGCTTAAGATAATTTTTGTAAGTACCAGTTTATGTTAAATAACTATTTATGATATTATTTTTGAACATTTTAAACCATAAGAATAAGACACTAGTAATAAACAGCAAAGTGACATCTAGGACTCAGAATTTTCTTAGAAACTACTGCAATTAGATTATTAAACTGATGTTTACACTGTTAATGAAACACAACTTATAATATTAGATGTTATTTGAAGATAGGCTATAATCCATGAAGGCTGTAAAAGGGGTACCGAGAGGGTTTACGCTACACTGATTGAATTCCCTCATGCTGCCATCCATTTAATTAAACGGGCTGAACTCAGAATTTATATTCATAAATATGACAACTCTGTGGGTGCTTGTTGTCGCAACAGTCACATGGGTGGCCGCAGGTGCACCGGCATTCAGTAGCATAGGAAATAATAAAATATGAGTGCGAAATGTGATTTTTCTCTCAATGACTTTTGCAGCAATATCAGCAAAGAACCTTTAACATGTATTGCCCTGTCAAGTCTTCCTATATGACTGATAATTTTTAAATTTTACCAAACTGTAAAGAGGCAGGGAGGAAGTGCTACGAGATATGAAAATTATATGTTCCACTGCCATTGGATTTTAGAGGAAACGCCGATATGTTTACGATGATAGGTTAACTAGTCTTGTATCAGATCAAAGCACTGATGAAAGAATACTTAGTTCCTTGAGTAATTTCACTGAGATCCAGAAGGTTTAATTGGTTAAATATACTCTCTACATCTCCACACTCGAGCTCCTGGAAATTTTAAAATAATAGGCCGTAAAACCTAGCTGTGAGGGATCTGTATCGTAAACACTTGGAAGCCAGGTTATAGCAAAGAACTGCAAAAACTTTTGCGCATTTTTTTTCTTTATAGCATGGCTCTGTATATTGCAGAAAGTTTTCATGAGCAGAAACTGGTGTCTGAGAAATACACTAGCAGGTATGCTAAATAGAAAAAAATGAAAGCAGAAAGGATATCAAATATTATGCAGTAACAAGTTAAATATGAGGAAGGGACACGGGTAGCATAACATTAAATTGTGACTGATTGACATCGATCACTGTAAAATAGAACGTACAGAATTTATAGCAAATCAATCTTGCGCTGATATCAGAGGTATGGTTTTATAGAGAGAAAAATAATCACTAGATCCTGAACTCTAAGAACTCAGGTCCTTTTCAATTTTATTAAAGCTACATGTACATTGAGACATATATCCTTCCCGAGGTCATTAAACAGATACTATGACGAACTTATAGGCATGGAACTGAGCTGGAGCAACCATATTTATAATCTACATTCTAACATTGTAGAGAATGACATTCGTGGGGATGAAACACAGTAATGGTGAGAGCGATCAAGCATCAGCTGTAACTAAGAAGTAATGCCTGGGCTCTAAAGTATTAACCCATTTTCTTAGTTGTCTAATAAATAACTTTCAAGATATGTAATCCTTTCACACTTTCTGAAGCAGAATACATGAATTTTATTGCACCTAAAAGGATCCAAATGAAGAGTTGGCACATAAAATAACGTACATAGCTGTTTTGCGTTCTCCAAATTAAGAATATTGTTCTACCCCAATTTACTCATCGTAAAATTATTTTCACCACTAACAGTAGCGCACAGTTAGTTTAGTTTACTAAATGCACCACATCAATTTTTCAGCTGGCTTTATCAAAAAAACTTCAACAAAAAAATCAACATTTATATATTAAACAAATACCTTGCATTTGGTAAACTATTTCTGTTCCCAGGAAATAAAGCACTTACTAATTCTAAGTCGCCATTGATAAACTTTTAGGTTGTTGCGAAATTTAATGTCGTCATGTCATAATGGCAGCTCAATGGTTAGGAGTAGTCGCCTGGAAAGCTTGATATCAGGTTCAACGCCCGGCCATGCCATTCAATTTTTCAGCTGACTCTGCTATAAAAATATACACTTCTTCAACGAGAAACTCCGAAAAAGTTCTCTTCCACCTTAGCAAATGCTTAGCACCTACAAAACGGTACACAAAAAATGTCAATGACTGGATGAAACAGAAGCCCGCTGCATTGCCAGTATCTAGAAATCGCTCGAGTGCCCCACTCTTGTCACCTCCCTTACGTATATCACAAAACATTTTTGTTTCATTCTAGAAACTATTCATGGGCTGGAAAGTGCAACTTAAGATAGATTTCCAGGAAAGCAATACCTGGTCCACCGAGATATGCAGATTCGTAAAAACTGCTGGAGATTCTTCACTGCAATCGTGGCTATCAAAACATGACATTTACAAAAAAAAATATGGCATGATTATAAAAATATATGGGAAAATTAACCATAGAACCTGCATATTTGCCGTACGCTCCAATAATCATTTTCCAAGGAAGAACTTTTCTATCATACAGGAATTTTATTGATAGTAGGAAAAGTTTACGTCAAGAAATTGGAGGTGTATGTAGTTATCGAATGCAATGCCAAAATATAACCTAAATAATAAATAGTAAAATCAATCCTGTGTGTATTTTTGATTGTTCTCTTTCACAATGTATAAACTTTTATGAAAAAAGTGCAATTATAATTCTCACAAAACTAAGTAGTTCGGTAGTGTTGAGGTAGAGTGGCAGCTTAACTTTCAAGAGGTCACTGGTGGGGTGAGCTAACCGGATAAGGTTTTATTATAGGGGGGTATCCCTTATCCTGAGCAGACGAATGTCAGTAACTTTAAGCTCCATGGACCCCGAGATTATTTGAGCATCACATCACCGAATTCATTGATCGTCCGATATGATGACCAATCAGGTTAAACGACGTTAAATATTTATAAAAGAAAAAGACGACATTATTGGTGCTTGTAAATATCCATGAAGCCAAACCTTAAATAAAAACCTATTTTAAATACACAAGTAACCTAAACTGAATATTTATGGCACACAAAATCCGCACCCTGCTACTAAGAGTCACGTTAGCCATGATCAGAGGTAGAAACAAACAAACACAACTGCTTTCCTTTAAAATGTGTTATAGATCATCATTTGTGACTGTTCAGGCACCACGTATTTGTTCTTTGTTTATGATGAGCTGTTAAATAAACTCTTAGGTTCATACCGCTTACTTTCTCTGCCACGCACCCAAAAGCCATACGAATTAATGGATTGAGACAAAAAAATCTGATGTGTTCCATTCACATGGCTTTCTCTACCTGTTCTGCAAATATCCTACTCTTATAAAAGTTTATTCTTTTATCCACATCATGCTAATCAGATACCTTAGCAGAAATTGTTTAATAATTGTCTTCCTTCTAAGCAAAGGGAAATAAGGGAGTACACTATGCTGGGAGCTATGTGAACAATAGAAGTTCGGTTCGTTTTGCATTGCCAGCGGATGACCTGTTTGTGAATAGTTAAGTAGTTTAAAATTGAAACCAATAACAAGTAATTTCTTTGAAACATTCAACCCTGCAACAGACATCATGTGTTTTAACGAGATCTACATTTTTAATACTAAATTTCGTCTATTTCTAACGGTTTACCAGTTATGCAAAATTCAACAAAATTCAGCCAGAAACAATAGGTCTTCAGAAGCTATTCTCATAAAATTCAAGATATACATTTCATTTGTGTGATTAATACTTTTAATATATACAATTTTTATCAAAATCATTACAGCCATTTTTCAGAAAAATAAAAATTTCAACAATTTTTCTATGTAAAGCGTAGTTTGGGATGGGGGGATTCCTTTTTTTTTAAAAAAATCTTTGTGTCGCATACTTGGAAGATACTGAAGTTACACACCAAGTTTGGTATTTAACGGTCTTTTCATTTTTGAGCGATGCTATCCACATACACACACACACACACACACACATACCTACATACATATTTTTAAACATTCTTTTTTTTAACCCAGTAAATCTCAAAACATACATTTTCGGTGAAATATCGACATGAATTCTTAGGTGGAATACAATACCTTCTCTGTACTATCTAGTATGTATAGGGAAAGTAATTAATACAGAGATATTTCACCGGAAATAATATTTTGAGGACCTCGGAATAAAAAAGACATTGGTAGAAAAAGGTCGAAGTACATGTGTGTGTGTGTGCGCGTGCGTGCGAGCCCGTACGATTTCTTTTATCTCAATTAACATAAAGCAGATTGCAATATAAGCTTCTGGAAGAGCATATGTATATAAACATGTATGTAAAATGTATTTAATGTATACAGCATAACGATTAGAAACTCATGTGAATATAGCACATCAGATTTTACACTTGTTTTATATTTAATATTATTGATATTTAATTTTTCGACTAAGAATCAAATTCAGGTGAGCATAAGTGTGTAATGTATAAAATATTAAGGCTTTAAATGAAATATGTTATAATAGAAACTAGGGTGGTTTTATAGAAAATTCATAAGCTAACATTATACACTAACTTAGCTTTAGTGTTTTCATGACCACTGTACGCCACTGAAACGCCTAAATAAGTGATATCTATTAGGTTTAACCGTAAATTGTTATATGGTGCGTTTGTAATAATTAACAAACTTTGTTTATTGCTGAAAAGTTTAGGTATTTCAATTACTGACAGGTAAAAACTGTTTATTTTCAGGATGTAATTTGTTTCTTTCCCACGCAGCTTAATTGAAAGGGCCAATCTGTGAAGCAAGCAGACAAGATCAAACTAACACGAAATTTTCGTTCAACCACTTGTTGCGAAAGGAGAAATTGGAAAGACACGTGTCCCTATAAGGTGCAAGAACAAAAATTACAATCAAAATCTGAGAACTAATGACGTTGCCAGGTTCCCGCTGAAATAGTGTTGAAATGGCACCGTGTTCAGGATAATCCGTAATGGGGTCACTGTCGTGACGTTACGTAACTATATAATCGATATCCAACAATCGAGATCGACTCGCAGCGGGAGGATCATACACGCTATATGCGTGCTCATGCAAAAGGAAACAAGCCTATCCCCGTGCACCAATTAAGATAAAAGAACATCGAGCCTACTTTCCTCATACAACGTTTATAAACATAAACGAAATTGATTCGAGTTTGTGAAATAGGTTCCAAGGAACTATGAGTGCAAAATCTGCAGTAATTGACATTTGCTAACATCCTAGCAGAGAAGTACTGTCCTATTAGGTCGAGTTCACATCCTAACCGCCGGTCCACATGGCCGCGCTCGCTAAAGCGTCTCGCTTTGGTGTTTCGCAGCGCAGGGGATCGTGGGTTCGAGTCCTGTCTTGGGCATGGGTGTTATATGTTTGTGTATGTGTCTGTAAAAAGTAAAACAGAAATTCAGTAATCACAGTAAACAAATTAGGTAAATAAAAATTAGGGTATGCAGTGCCGGAGTCCCGATCAGACTCCGGAACTGTATTTAAAAAAAAAAAAAAAAAACTGGAGAAATGTGGGATGTATGAGTAACATATTTAAGCACAACTGAAGGTTTTACGAACGTAATATTATCCCTTCCTATATCAAATTATTGAACATAGTCAAGCTCACGGAATTTAGAAGATTATAACGGTTATTTAATTTTATACTTTTATATTTATTTTCTAAGACCTCTAGATCATATTTGGTATATAAAACCACTTTATTTACAATATTATAGTATCCCAATATGACATTTTTAGAAAACAAGAGTTGATAAATAGTAATAAGCATATTAATAAATTGTAGAATATTCGAATAGTTTAATAATAACCTTTTAAAATATGTTTTAGCCGAGAAAATGGAAAAATTTCAAAATGTATCAGAAATCACGTTTTACTGAGTGTTTATAAATATCATAGCTCTGCTTTTCTATCAGACCTAAGAGGCATGGATTTAATTCTATAAATCAGAGTCAGAGAGAGAGAGAGAGAGAGAGAGAGAGAGAGAGAGAGAGAGATATGCCTACAATGAAAATACTTGATGCTTTTCTTCTCCCTTACGTAAATCTGTAGAAATATAATTCGGCAATAGCATGCTTTCTGTTGCATGCGGGGGAGAATTTCGCACTTGGGACAAAAATGATGGTTCATATGCTGTAACCTGTGCTGGAGTTTTGAAAGGCCGCTCAGGGGCTGGAACCAAATTTTTGGTATAGTCCTAGTTTTTGATAGCAATATTTAATTTCTAAGCACTTCATTTAGGAATTTGTCTAAAATTGGCGGCTCATTATTATAGAAAAACTCGTGTAGTTTCCCACGAAAAGAACTTTTGATTGCCATCTCATTTGCTAATTTTGGTTTGCGAATGTTTTTTCTTTTTCTTCCTTGATGTTCGCAATGGTTTTTAAAACACAACGCTCCATTCAACTAGGTGGATTCTCAGCAACAGTTTGTTAAACACAACACAATTCATTTCTAATGGCTTTTAAAGACTTCTCTTTATAATGCTTCAGTATATCACTTGTATTGTCAGTCACCAAGCTAACAGCACTTGTAGGAAGCTTTATCGCTTTATTGACTATTCATATTTATCATATGGTTACAGAAGAGCATCACCAAACAGAAATAAACACAACTTATTTACTATTATATAATATTATTTACTATTTTATTAAATTGATATTTTCACACATTTAATTAACATAGTTTAAAACACACACACACAGAGAATCGTGCATATTTAATGTACAGTGTTATGATGTACTTTGGTTTCCCATGTATCCGGACTAGAAATTTACGTGACGTTTCATCGGTTTAGTTATAAAAGTTAAGGGATAATAGAAAAGGATAATATCGATCAACATAAGAATGCATCTGGTAGAGGGTGCTAGTGTTTTGTTATTATGGTCAAGACTTGTGATCGGGGCGTGTGACAAGTCCACAGTAAGATGTATAGTTGCACAATAAAAACGTTATTAACCTGTTATGTCCTCACATTGGTTCTCTGCGGACTTTTCACCACATACACTGCTTCCGATGACCCGTCCACTTGGCTGCATTTGTTTAGTTCCTCTTCCCGCTGAACGCATTTCTATCGTGCTCGACTACAGTGACTTTTAAATGGGACGAGGTTTGTCCTTGAGCGCCACCAGGCCGGCAGCCAATCGGAGTGCTGCTATGTTGACAAATTGCATTAGCGCTTAACTAGGAGCACACTAAGTGATTCCGTCTCTCACAAATACTACTTGCGCTAAGACAAAATATTCAAATTTTGCAAAAAATAATTCACGAGGAAGATAGGGAGTAATGTTTGTAGCAGAACCGTAACAACCACAGATTTATAGCCCAAATAGTTTTCATAATACACATGAATAGCCATTACGTCGCCAGACAGATTTGCATGTTCATGTGCGAGTGAGAGAGGGAAATATGGAAAGAGGGTGGGGGTTAGCGACCTGGCAACGCAGAGCAGGATAACACATCTTTCGCTGCGAAGTAGAGCTTTTCACATTTGAAAAACGTAATAGTATAACAGTAAGTGTTGTTCACATCTGACACGCCACAAACAAGCTTTACATGCTAACATAAAGAATTAAGTCATATTTATTGTAGGAATGAAAATGAAACTTTTACGAATAGGATTCAAAACAAGAACAAGAAATTATAGTTCTATTCTTTTTCAGTTTAACAAGGAACATTATTTAAGCTTTCTCTTACCTTCAGTTAGTTTTCAATTTCAGCGCGAATGTGTATTTTACATACTGACAACCTGAAAAGATTAAATTAATTTCAATAATTAGATCTTCTAACATATTTTATTTATTGACCTGTTTTATCCCTTCTTATACTATATTTTTAATTTTAAACTGCATAATAAAATCCAAATATGTTAAATATCTTATTTTCCTTTTAATATACTAATTTTAGGAACAAAGGTTTCCTTCTTTCTTATATACGCAGGGAGAGCAATTACATAACACACTTACGACCCAAGCAGTAATGCAAGTAATACAAGTTTTTCTGTAAAAATGTTCCATTATATGGATGTGCATTTTTTACTTTCTCTATACGTTCTATGTACATGGTGTATAGAGAAGGTATTGCACTCCACCCAAAATTTGATACCGAGATTTCACTGGAAATATATGTTTTAGGATCCCCTTTATAAAAAAAAATTCAGAAAAAGGTCCGTGTGTCTGTGAACACGATAGCTCAAAAACGAAAGTCGATAAATACCAAACTTGATATTTAAGTTTAGTACCTTCCAGGGATGTGACACGAAAATCTTGAGGAAAATACCCCCACCGTCAACTACCCTTAAATGGAACTTTTTCAAAAATTTTGATTTGCTCAGAAATGACTAAGGATTTTGATTAAAATATCCTATATTAAATATATTTACCTGATAAATAAAATTTATATCTTGAGTTTTCAGGGAATAGCCTCTGAAGACTACTTTATTCTGGATGAATTTTACGGAATTTTAATAACTGTTAAACCGTAAGAGATGGACAAAAACTTAACACACAAAAGCAATGTAGCGCACATTAAAACACACATTTACGTTATATGATGATCGTTTTTGAGATATTCCTTGTTTTTGATTTCAGCTTTGAAAAACTTTTACTTTTCTCATACGAGTATTTGTCAAGTCATGTCCATACAAACAAAGGAACTTCAGCCACATAACTATCTCTTCAACGTATGGTACTCCCCTTCCCCTTCTACTTACTAATTTTTTCTAAACAGAAGCAATAATTTGTTGTAAAGATGTAGAGAAAGTTCACATAATGGAACACATCAGATTTTTATGACTAGCAATGGTCACGCTCTTAAACCTATGATTTAAGCATATTCACTTCTCGAGAGGCCTCTGGCTCTAGACACCCATGTGTAAGCCCTAGCGATACAAGTCCTATGTCAACTAACAGAATTATATAAGAATATAATTTCTACAGAAACAAATTTTTAACTGGTCATACTCTCAGAGATCAGAACAAAATCACGGATGTTCAAGGAAAGATAAGTATTGATTCAAATGAAACCCTTCATACTAATATAAGAACTTATTGAGCTCGTAATGGAGCACAAATAGTATATAGAAAGAGGAGAGTCTAAGATCTGGAGCAGAGCACCGCAAAAAGAATGCAATGGACATTTTGCATCCAACATGATACCTGGTAGGGAAGGATGTGGGGGAGATACGAAGGACTACCAGATTCGGACGTCGATATGCGCATACAAGGACAGGGTACTTAGCGATTACAGATGCAACACATCCTTGACATTCGTCTCCTCAGTCCCGCCGGGCAAAGCAAGGTCTCAGAAAGAGGGACCACCGCAAGGGAAAACCATTACCGAAGCTGTCGGTCCCCATGGCCGCGCTCGCCAAAGCGTCTCGCTTTGGTGTTTCGTAGCGCAGGGGATCGTGGGTTCGAGTCCCGCCTTAGGCATGGGTGTTATATGTTTGTGTATGTGTGTGTAAAAAGTAAAACAGAAATTCAGTAATCATACGGTAATCAAAGTAAACAAATTAGGTAAATAAAAAGTAGGGTATACAGCGCCGGAGTCCCGATCAGACTCCGAAATAAATCGTGATTAGAGTGGTCAGCCAACAGAATCGAAACCGGAACCTCCTAAATGTGAGCCTTGCATGTTATTGTGGAGTCATCTTGATCGGTTAACACGAATGAAGCATTGACAAAGTAAATGCAAAACCATTTCACTAGAGTAGCAATGACCTCGGAGCTCCAAGAAGGAAATACCTCTAGGTAGGGGCGCATCTTTCCTAGAAGCAGGAGAAGTATCCGCTTTAATTTGTTTTTATTGCCATTCAAATCAGCTTATTAAAAATTTATCTATACAATTTTCACTGGTATACAGCTTGTACTTTGCAAGTACCGTCGCCCTCCGTGGTGTAATGGTTACCATGCTGACTTTATATATCCAAGGTCGCGGGTTCAAACCCAGCGGAGGACGATGGATTTTTTGGGGTAAAAAATGCTTAGCATGGCTTCCTTTGGAAGGGAAGTAAAGCCGTTGGTCCCATGTCGTAGATTTACGGCACGTAAAAAACCTCAAGTCTGATAGAGAGGCCTCTGAGCAAAATTAAGCGGTCTTTCACGCCCAATTTAGAATGGGACGCTGAGAACCACAGCAGTTAAAGAGTGTCCATAAATAACACGCCGTTTCCATTTTTTTGCAACTACCTAATTATTTGAATCTTAACAGAATGGCATGGAGTGTTTTCCGGAGGTTGAAATTTAGGTTTAATGTCGACATTCATAATCTCATTTTGCGTGGGTACAAATCCCGTGCAACAACAATCTGTCAATTTCCTTTCTTTTTTATGGTTTCCTTCGTCTCCAAGATAAATACCGGATTGGATATTTATACCACGACCCACGTTCCACTTTCAGTCTAAACTAATAATAACATTGAAAGTAGATGGTAGTTGCGATAGCAATACTATCGAACCACAGACAAAGAAAGTAGTTAGATGAAGCACCCCAACGCCATTTACTTGTTCCGGAACAAAGGTATAAAGGGATGAGACCTCGAACGCTGGCTATACCCGCCTGAGTACAAAAGGTGAAAAACAGTCTAGCTGACACTCTAACACCATCTGCAGAGCGCGAAGCGAAATTGTTATCGTATAGATATGATACCATGAAGACTACTGGCTACCGATCAACGAATACATACATATATTAATAAAGTTAGTAAGATCACATGACTTGCATCAGAGAGTTATGATACACAAGAAAAGCTCTGATGTGTTCCATTCACATGCACTCTAACTCTCTACAAGCTATTGTTACAGTAGATCATTCCTTTATTTACAATATGAGCAGAATGGTTGAATTAGTTTCTTTTAAACACAAGGGAAATAGGGTAATACACCCGCCTAAAGCGACGGTCAATTTTTTTAAAAACATCCAGTCGCTATGTGGAACAGTTGAAATTCGGATTTCGCTTTGCACGGCCAGAGTTAAGAAAAGAGAGATGAAACGAAAGATGACTTCCGGATGACAAAAGTTACTTACTCGTAGTTTAAAGCTGAACCCAATACCAAGAGATATTTCGGAAACTCTACAAAAATATATACGATATAAACTATTTTAGCGAGATCTACATTTTCAAATTTTATTCTGTTACAGTTTACCAGTTATGGAAAATTCATGCAGAATGAAGAGGTATTTAGAGACTATTACCAGAACATTCAAGATATAATTTTATTTGTCCTGTAAATACCTTTAATAAGGTGTTTTAATCAAAACAGTTAGAGCCATTTTTCAGAAAAACAAAATTTTCAAAAAAAGTTCAATATAAGGGGAGGTTGGTAGAGGGGAATTGACTGAAAATCATCGTGTCGCTTCCTTGGATGATATTAAACTTAAACACCAAGCTTGGTGTTTAATGGATTTTCTCGAGCTGTTCTACAAACTACTTACAAAAGATTACTCGTCTTTCTGCACCATGATAATCGATATAAGCATTAGCTGAATGTTCTTATTAGTTAGTTCCTTAGGAAATTTAAGGAATACACTATGCTATAGCGATAGTCAAATGCTTTAAGAACTGTCGATATGCGATAGTTGTTGAAATTCGCTTTTTTGTCTGGACAAATGTATAACAAAAGAAACATGTTTGAGAAAATCATAAGTATTTTCAAAGTTAAATCAATAACAAAGAATATCTTGGAAACTGTTACCTGCACAGCAAAAATGTAAGCCTTTTACATATTTAGTTTTTAAAGATCTACATTTTTTGTGAAGTAAGTTTTTGTCTATCTCTTACAGTTTACCAGTTATGCCAACTTCATCCAGAATGAAGAGGACTTCAGAGACCATTTCCAGAAAATTCAGGACATACATTTTATTTTTCATGTAAATATATTTAATAAACAGTATTTTAATCAAAATCGTTAGAGGCACTTTTATAAAACCAACATTTTCGAAGATGTTTCCATGTAAATGGCAGTTCGGGGTAGCGGCATTTTTTTGAAAATCTTGTTGCATCCTTGGCATATACTGAATTTAAATACAGAGTTTGGTGTTTAACATACTTTTAGTTTTTGAATTATGCTGTCCACAGACACACACAGGTACAAACACACACTGATCTTTTTCTAAAAATGCTATTTTTTTGGATTCAAATGGTCTCAACACATATTTCCGGTGAAATCTCGGTATCGAATTTTTGGGCGAAGTACAAATACTTCTCTATCTACTATATACGTTGTACATGTGTGCTAAAGAAAGTAAAAAGGCTATTTGTCAAACTCAGATAACCTCAAAACGTGTATTTGCGGTGAAATACTCATATAGAAGATTTGGATGGAATAAAATACATTCTCTACTTACTGTGTGCATAGTTTGTATAGAAAAAAGTAAAAAATAAACTATATATTAAGTCAAATGCGACTGCATTTACTTATTCCCTTGTTGGTTAAAACCATCAAAAAAAGGAATAAGTGACACCTGGAATAAATTTGGAAACTCTTCGTTTTTATTCGAATTGATTTTAGTACTTATTTAGTATATTATGTATAAGAAGATACAGAATTAATCAAAATTGGACCAAATATTTATCTAAGTTTAACACAAATTCCAGATAAGTTTTAATATATATTGAACATCTCACAGCAAACAATTTATACTCTTGTATTAAACGGAATTTAAAATTATTGCACGCTATGGAGAAAATGTGTGTATAATATGCCATGTGTCATTTCGAAGTTCTCCTCTTACGTGGGATATAAAAGATTTCACACGTCTCAGTCTGTGGTTTTGAAAACATGCACATTTTCTTAAAAACAAAGTTACTGGTGTAAGTAAAGGTCTATCACAGCAAACAAACTAAGCTCGATTCAACCTACTCAACCAGACCTATATCCTTTATGTTAGCTTTAAGTAATCAAGGAACAAAGGTTATCTTTTAATTTTTTAATCTTTAGGTTTTAAGGAAAGAAAGTTTACTATTAATAACTCAGCTGCCCATCAACGCTAAGCGATTTAAATTGTGATTTAGAATAAACCATATCATGAAATTCATCACTGTGGAAAAATAGGACCGGTTAAAACATGAGGTACGCAATAAAAAAGGGTCATGTTTTATAAGAGCTACTCAAACATAGCTTATTTAAATATTTTATGTGGTGGTGATGACGATGATGAGCGCCAGGCTAGCTCAGTGATTTTGTTCACGAATCTTATTCGAGAGGTCGACATTGTCGATTCTTGGCTTTGGGGTAGCGATCAAATCGGTCCTAACCAAGCCCTAGCCTCAGAATGGCTTATCTGAAGTATCCTTAAGGCCATCTTCACTATCATTTAACATCCGACAAACAGTCATTACGAAGCCCTAGCTAATAAATGGGCTTGCTGGAATGAGGTTTCCCCGAAGGTCGTAATGCACCGGTGGGAAACGTTACCACTACCACTACTACTAATAATAATTTCTTCGTAGTCGCCTTACCCTTCCCAATGTTTAGGACTGAAGGACTGACATCCCCCTAAGACTTACAAGCTGATATCTATGGCTCAGAAGCCTGTCGGGGAGCCAACGGCAGGGAACCCCAGAATGGAGAACCTGGAACGAGTGGTCGGCCCGTAGCCAGGCATGAGCACAGGAAGTAGATGATATGACATGCAAGCGAAATTGATGATAGGAAAGGAGGTTATGAAACAATTGGTGGAATGCACTTGGGATGGAACACAGGCGAGATGGGAGGTGAGCGGCCTAATCACTCATCCATGGCGCCGCCCATAATAATATCCAATAATACAAATCTGTTCAAGACAACAACAATTACTTCTATCTAAAACTTGAAACAGCAGTCATTACACCTAAGAACCAAAATAGTAAGAAAAGATGTAGACGTTCCCTTCCAGTGGAAGGAGCGTGCATACATAACCTTAGTGTGGGTGTGCGTGTATAGTAAAGTACGCTATAGTGAAGGACCTGCAAGTGCAGCAGATGGAGAACAAGACATTTCATGAAGACAGAACTAGGTCCTTTCACTCTCATTTGCCCATTGCTACAGGAACTTCTTAACGTGAGAGCCACACACACACACACACACACACGCAGAATTGTGGGATCATTGCACTAAAGTGGGGGCAACCCTAAATCGTGTTTGTATAAATACATCAATTTGGTGTACTCTAACATTAGTTCATCGTATTCATCATTGGCTTTAAGACAATTTATTTCCAATTTATTTCCAACATGAAATTCCTGGTGAGTATATATTTCAACATTTTATTTGCAAGTAGTATCCATTAAAGCAAAACTTTGACTTCATTCTCTAGCCCCGTATGTACCATGTACTTACATAGTGGATAGAGAAGGTATTGTATTCCATCCAAAAATTCGATACCGAAATTTCACCGGAAATACCTGTTTTAGGACGCCCTGAATCGAAAAAAATATTCAGAAAAAGGTTCGTGTGTGTATGTGTGTGTGTCTGCCTATCTGTCTGTGTCTGTGCACAGTACGCTTAAATATCAAGCTTGGTATTTAAATTTTGTATCTTCCAAGGATGAGACACAAAGATTTTCAAGAAAATGCCCCCTCCGCAAACTACTCTTTATATGGACAAATTTTCGAAACTGTTGTTCTTAAATATGGTTCTAATGATTTTCAATAAAATATCTACCACATGTTAAAGCCATTTCCATCACAAATAAAATATATATCTTGAATTTTCTATGAATAGCTTCTAAAGACCTGTATATTCTGGATTAATCTTGCCGAATTTTGCATAACTAGTAAACCGTAAGAAATAGACAAGATCTTACTACATAGAACATGTAGATAAAACATACACAATTCATGACATATTTTTTTCGTGTAGTTTACCTTTTCGAAATATTCCTTGTTATTAGTTTCAATTGTAAAGTACTTATACTTTTCTCAGACAGGAAGTGTCCGTTTTTCTTGTGTTCTACTCTGGCCAAGCAAAGAAGCGATTTGCAATGACAGTCGCATAACGACAGCTTTTAAAATATTTGACTACCATTTAGCATAAAGAATTCCTTTAGTTCCTACTACTTATAAGGAACTAAGTAGTAAGAACATTCCGCTAATGTTTATCTGATTAGCATGGCGTAGAAAGAAGAATAACGTTCTGTAAGAAGTTTGTTTGTAGAGCAGCTAGAGAAACTCATGTAAGTGTAAGACATCAGATTTTGTCTTTATCCGAGGTTATGCCTTATCCAAAGAAGAAGAATGCCGGGTGCCTCTAACTCCACAGACATTAAACTAAGACACATGGGACGGTATGCTGCGCTGATACAAATCATATTTTGGGACACTGTCTTTTACTTTGTCGGAATAATGAATAAAAAAACATATTCCTTGGATTATTTAACGATACTTAGATATCCAAAAATGTGTGCAGCGACTTTAGGAGTTCTAAGAACTTGTCAGCACGGCATTACTATTCGCTTATCACCATATTTTACATGTTTTCGCTGCCTCTGTACAAGAAGTCATTTGAGTCTTGGTGGTTACTAGACAATCCCATCAATGATATTATTTACTATTTCTATTTCCTTTCACATTCTCTAGCACGTATATATACACAACGTACATAGTAGGCAGAGGAGGTATTGTATTCCACCCAGAAATTCGATGTTGAAATTTCACCGGACATATGCTTTGAGGTCACCTGAGTTAAAGAAAAGTTTAGAAAAATGTCCTGCGTGTGCGTGTGTGGCTGTGAAAGAGCAGCTCGAAAACGAAAATACCGTTAAATACCAAACTTCGTATTTAAGTTTAGCATCTTCCAAGAACACAAAGATTTTCAAGATCCCCTTCACCACATGGAAACATTTTTTAATTTTTTTTTTTTTCAAAAATGGCTCTAATAAATTTTATTGAACTACCGTATATGGAAGATATTTACATCGCAAATAAACTGTAATTTTTTTAATTTTCTGGGAATAAACTCTTAAGACTTCTTTATTCTGAATGAATAAAGAAGTATAACTCTTAAAGAGAGTAAAAGGTAGACAAAACCTTACTGAACAAACTATGCACATTTCGTTAAAACACATGACCTATATCATATACGTTTTGCTTGTAGCTTTTACCGTTTTCCAGATATTCCTTGTATTAGTTTCAATTTTGAACTACCTAACTTTTCCCAAACGGCACTCCTCATTCGTTTCATATCTCTCTTGTTTTAGTCCCGACCATGGAAAGACCGTTTTTAGTAATGTTTATCTTGATTAGCATGATGTAGATAAACGAATAATCTTTTCTAAGAACAGTTTGCAGAATACGAAGAGAAAGTCACGAGTATGGAAGTCATCAGATGTTTACTTTCTCTAGCCCACACGTACAATGTACATAGCGGATAGGAAGGTATTGTACTCCACCCAAAAATTTGATATGGAGATTTCATCTGAAATATATGTTTTGGAGTCCCCTGATTCCGAAAACGACATTTTTAGAAAAAAAGCTCCGTGAGTATGTGTGTGTGTGTGTGTGTGTGTGTGTGTGTGCGCGCGCGCGCGCTCACCTGTGGACAGCATAGCTCAAAAACGAAAAGACCATTAAATACCAAACTTGGTATTTAGATTTGGTATCTTCCAAGGATGCCACACGAAGATTTTCAAGAAAATCCCGCCGCCACAAACTACTCTTTACATGGAAAAATTTTGGAACATTTTTATTTTCTAAAAAATGGTTCCATCGATTTTGATTAAAATGTCGTATATTAAAGATATTTACATCCCAAATAAATTGTATGTCTTGAATTTTCTGGGAATAGCCTCTGAAGACCTCTTTATTCTAGATGAATTTTGCCGAATTTTGCTTAACTGCCAAACCGCAAGAGATAGACAAAAATTACTGCACAAAAACTGTAGATCCCGTTAAAACACACAATTTGTATGCTTTTCGTTCCTTTTGCACAGGTAACCGTTTCCGAGATATTTCTTATTATTATTTTCAATTGTAAAGCACTTATACTTTTCTCAGGCAGGAGGTGACCGTTTTTCTTTTGTGCTACTTCTGGCCAAGCAAAGAAGCGATTTACAATGACAATCGTATAACGACATCTTTTAAAACATTTAACTATCACTTAAGCATAGCACATTCCTACACTTTAGGAACTAAGAAATAAGAACATTCTGTTAATATTTATCCCGATTAGCACGGTGCAGAAAGAAGAATACAGCTAGAGAAGGTCATGTGAGTGTAGCATATCAGATCGTTTTTAAAGTCATTTCTCCTGATTGGGCAGCAAATGTTACTTCTGTTTCTTTCTTAGTCCAGACTTATAACATGTACAACGGTTTGCGTTTTGAGAAAACCTTTCAAAGAAGCTACAGTATTGGAAAATAGTTCTGTTATCTCCGGTGAAAAGAAAGTTAAGAACTTATGCACAACTACATACTATTACAGTCTCTGGAATGAACAAGTTTAAAAGTTGTAATACGACAAGAACAACATTGTCTGCTTGTGCATACAACGTTAGGAGCAGGATAGAGTATCATTGAGATTCCCTGGGCGTTACTGCTGCATGTGCTCGAGCTATATTGTTTATCCACTTTTGTATCTGTGGCAGTGGAGTAGATCTCACAGTATGAGTGCAAATATCCTTTCCTCTGGGTCTTTAGCCATACTAGTTTGGTTTCTAACATCCTTGATATTCTAATATACCAAGACGAGAATTTGACCTCTGACCTCTGATACTCACCAGTGCAATGTTAAATATACATAAATACTAAATTAAATTAACTGTTTATTAAGTTACTAATATGAATAGAAATATATTACTGTGAATGTCACTACAGAAACAAAAGCAATAAGTTACGTAAACATATGTATGTTATACAATATATACAAGGAGAAGCTGTTGGTGCCTTCGCAGCACTAAAGCCTCGTAATGAGTATATGATTTTATAAGTACAACAGACTTCATTTTACAAACGTGCTTCTACTGCATAATTCCACTATAGTGAAACAATGTGAACAGCTGTAACTTGTAGCTAATAGAGAGTGATAACCCTTTTTGTGATAGTTTGCTCCCTTTCCTTACATTTACCATACCCTACGATAGTACTAGCAGATAAATGCGTTGAACTCATTCAGGGCTAGCCTTAACCTGGTAATTCTCAATCTTAAACTACAAGTTTCGAAATCCATAAACGAAAGGAACTATTCGTCAATTAGGAAGTTGCCAGTTTAACAAAGATCTTCATTTATTACTTTCTCTAGTCCGCCTGTACAATGCACATAATGGATAGAGAAGGTATTGTATTCCACCCACAAATTCGATGTCGAGATCTCACCGTAAATATATGTTTTGGGGTCCCCTTAGTCTGAAAAAAAGTATTTTAGAAAAAAAAATCCTCGTGTGTGTGTCAGTCTCACTATGTGTGTGTGTGTGTGTGTGTGTGTGTGTGTGTGTGTGTGTGGACAGCAGAGCTCATAAACGTTAAACACCAAACTTGGTATATAGGTTTAGCATCTTACAAGGATGCGACACGAAGATTTTCAAGACAATCTTCCCCCATCACAAACTACCCTTTACATGTAAAAATTTTCAAAAGTTTGATTTTCTCAAAAATGGTTCTAGCAATTTTGATTAAAATCCCTTATATTAAAGATATTTGCACCCCAAATAAAATGTATATCTTGAATTTTCTGGGAATAGCCTCTGAAGACCTCTTTATTCTGGATGATTTTTGCCGAATTTTGCTTAACTGCTGAACCATAAGAGAAATGCACAAAACATGTAGATCTCATAAAACACACAATTTATGTCCGTTACGTTTTTGTTGTGCAGGTAACAGTTTCCAAGATATTCCCTGTTATTATTTTCAACTGACTAAGCAGAGAAACGATTTGCAACGACAATCGCATAACGACAGCTTTTAAAACATTTGACTATCACTTTAGCTTAGTGTTTTCCCTTAGCTCTCTTCTATTTATAAGGAACGAAGTAATAAGAACATTCTACTAATGTTTATCTCGATTAGCATTGCATGCAAAGAAGAATAATCTTTTGTAAGAAGTTTGTTTGTAGAGCAGCTAGAGAAAGTCATATGAGTGTAACAGTTAAGATTTTTTCTTGCATTTTACTATATTGTATTTGTACCTCTCTGTTTGTCGCTCGAATTTTTTAGCACATTCTTGTTGTTTTATTCATCATTTGCATAGTCGATTTTCAATCATTTCTGTTCTGCTCTGAGGAACTATTGAGTATATTTAACTGTAGAGTTTATATCTTCTAGGATATCAATATTTTTATCGGGACTTAAGTGTATTGTAATAAATTACTGCCCGCCTCTGCAATAAATGGCAGCATGTCTGCCTTATATTCAAGAGTCCCTAGTTCAAATCTCCATTAGTGAGAGTTAGCCGGATACTGCTATTTTCCGTGGCTTTCCTATACCCCGGGAAGATGAACTTGGAGTAACTCTGAAGCTCCATGGAGGTTGGGCTCATTTGGGAATCCTTTCATTGACTTCATTCCTTGTCCAATACGACCTATCAGGTTAAAAGACGTTATACCACAAAAAAGCTAAAATAACAGAAAGAACAAGGAAAAAGGGACGTTTGTCAATATATTCTTATACTATTATAGACAGCAAATCATAAAATGTTTAGAGAGACGGGGAATAATATAATATTTAGGTGTGGGATAGCTTATTCTGAACAGAATCTTCACGCAAAGTGTTTCTGCATTGTTTCTTGCGACACATTGTCTACAGTGAATAGCCATAATTAAATAAGCAGGCATAAACAGAGCACACATTAACATCCTTTTGTGTATTGAATAGTTCAGCAATATGGCAATTCATTTTCTGAAAAAATCTGATGTTCCATTCACATGATTTTTACTACCGGTTCTGTAAACAAACTTTTCTTACAAAAGAATATTCTTTTTTCTACATCATGTTAATCAATATGAATACTAGTAGAAATTGTCTTATTATTTGCTACCATGTAAGCAGCAGGGAAATAAGAGAATGCGCTAAGCTAACACACATAGTCAAATATTTTAAAAACTATGTGAAACAGATGAAATTCAGGCAAGGAGTAAAACAAAAGAGAAATGAAACGTAAGGTCCCTTACCATTTCAGAAAAGTGTAAGTAGTTTAAAATTTAAACCAATAACAGGTAAGTTCTTGGAAACAGTTAACAATACAAAAAATATGTATAAAACATATTGTGTGTTTTAACGAGATCTATAATTTTATGCAGTGAGCTTTTGTCTATTTCTTATGGTTTACTATTCATAGAAACGTCATCCAGAGTGAAGAGGGCTTCAGAGGCTATTCCCAGAAAATTAAAAAAATACACTTTTTTTATAGCTTAACGTCCATTAGCCTCGTTGGTCACATTGGATGAGCAATGAATGCAATTGTTGAAATGATGTTCAAATGATCTCAGGGTTTATGACGCTTAAAGTTACGCAACATTCGTCTATTCAGGATAGGAGAAAACCCCGAAAAACTTTAGCCCTGGAACTCACAGAATGCGAGATTCGAACTCGTCGTGACTTGAATGTGAGGCAGACGCGCTGCCAGTACACTACCCAGGTGGGCTAAATACACACTTCATTTGCGGTGTAAATATGTATTATTAATATACTTACGGTATTCCAATCAAAATCGTTAAAATCATCTTTGAGAAAATTAAAATTTTCGAAAAATGTTTCATGTAAAGGGTAGTTGGGGCTGGGGATTTTTTTTGATCTTCGTATCGCATCCTTGGGAAATATTAATACCAAATTTGGGATTTAACCGATTTTTAGTTTTTGAGCTATGCTGTCCATAAAACACAATACCTTTTTGTAAATCGTATGTTTTATTTCAGGGGTCTCAAAACGTGTATTTCCGGTCACATTTTGGTGTCAAAATTTGGGTGGAATACTATACATTCTCTATCCAATATGTACATTGTGCATACGTGCTAGAGAAAGTAACACGTACAAATAAAGATTATAAAGGTGAGAATGCTGAGTGAACCAGCAACGCCCGAGGCTTGAGAATTATTATGGAGCAAACTTAAGGTCCCACCGCCTCTGCTAACTGCACATTATCGTTGCTTTACGACGTGAGATTTATAGGCAGCAATAAAGCGACCAAGTGCACATTATCGGCCACTACCCTATGTTGTGCTCGATTTCATAAATAACAAGTGGGCGATTATATTCATTAAGTTTCACTAGCACAACTGTTCAGGTTAACCCATGCCACTGTATAACGTATTGCTGATAATGGCAATTCAATTTGCTTACATTCTTGAGTCGAAAATTAGCTTCTTGTGAGGTGCCGTTTATTCACATAAAGGTACAACAGCAAATACGGGTGCATGTTTGCAAAGCATTTAGCCGCTTAATGGAAGGCACGGTTTTAATTATAGCACTAAGGTTATAGTGAAGCATTGCTGAAATGGTTCCGGAAATGAAAGTTGTTTTGCTTTTAAAGCATTGATACCAACTTTCATTATCTTGGAGGCCGTATATTGTTTAAATATGTCATACTTACTGCCCAACAGAGATTAAAGGCTGAAAATTCTGTTTTATATGTTTTGAAGTCCTATAGAAGTCAACACGTCAAGCAACGGTTTGGATAATGTTCATTTCAGTAGGATGTCTGTTAATTACTTTCTCTACGTAGTGTATAAAGAATGCATAGAGGAGGTATTGCATTCCACCCAAAAATTCTATACCAAGATTTCAACAGAAATATGGGTTTTAGGGTCCCCTGTATCCAAAAAAAAGCATTTTTAGAAAAAGGTCCCTGTATGTGTCCGTGTATCTGTGAACACGCTAACTCAAAAACGAAACATCAAACCAGGTATTTAAGTTTAGTAGCTTTGAAGAAAGCAACAAGAAGATTTTAAAGGAAATCGCCTGCCCCATAATACCTTTTGCATTGAAAAAAATTAGAAAATTGTCAGTTTCTCAAAAATGGCTCTAACAATGTTGATTAAAATTCTTATATTAAATATATGTACATCACAAATAATATGTGTACTTGAATTTTCTCGGAAAAAACCTCAGAAAACCTCTTCATTCTGAATGACTTTTGCATAATTAGGAAACCGTAAGATATAGACAAAAACTTGCTACACAAAAGCACACAACTTATGTCGTACACATTTTTTTCGTGGAATTGACCATTTCTGAGATATTCCATGTTATTGGTTTAATTTTTAAGATACTTAGAACTTTTCTCATACCAAATTTGTAAACACTTAGTCAGAAAAAAATGCAACTAGTTTTTAAAAGAATTGACTATCGCTTTAGTCTAAATGCTCCTTGTTATTGGTTTTAATGCACCGAATATTTAAACGAGTTAACATTATGTAACTTAATAATCTTCCCCCCAAAACTGCAAATAGTATTATATCCTATAAAAGCTGTTGATATTAACTAAAAATAAAAATGACTACTCCTACTATCCATATATAATAAAATTTATGATTTAATAATGGCTACTGCAGATTCTAAAGTTAAAAGAAGAATTTGTATAATCATAACTCACTTTTTTCAGCTTGGTCATGTAAAGAGAAAGATATTTGAATTTCACCGGATAGTGATCGCCTTTTAAAAGGTTTTTATTATCGCTTTAACCTAGTATGTTCCTTTTATTTACTTTCTACTTGCAAGGAAGTAAAGTAATAGAACGCATTTCTGCTAATTCTTATCTCTATTAGTATGAGGTAGAGAGAATAAAAAGCTTTTTTTAAGAATAATTTGTTGCAGAATAGATAAATATTTTTATCTTAAGAGATTATTGCCAGAGTTTCAAACTTTCAAAGAACTAATTCAAATTAGTTGCGCTTATGTTTATAATTTAAGGAGTAACAATTTACATAAAATAGGAACTTATTCCTTATGCCCAAACGTCAATGAGAAATACACAAATTTGTCATGTTTCATTGATCTGATCCATCGCAATGCACTAGGCAATGCTGTTTAAAGGATTAGCTTAAACATAATAAATGGAAAAAATATTATGTGTTCCATTCACATGATTTTCTCTACATCTATACAACAAATTATTGTTGAAAATCTCATACTTCTATTTACTTCATGCTAATCGAGAAAAAATAGCAGAAATATTCTTATTACTTGCTTTCTTGTAAGTAGAAGCGAAATAAGGGAATACCATAGGTTAAAGTGATAGTCAAAACCTGGGTGATATGTGACTGAAGTTCCTTTGTTTGAATGGACAGGAGTTGACAAATCCCTTTGTGAGAAAAGTGCAAGTTTTTTAAACGTGAAACTAAAAATAAGGATATCTCAAAAACGATGAAATCCACGAAAAAAAATTATATAATATAAATTGTGTGTTTTAGCGTGCTCAACATTTTTTTTTTTTAGTAAGTTTTTATCCATCTCCCATGGTTTTTCAGTTATGCAAAATTCTGTAGAATTCATCCAGCATAAAGAGGACTTCAGGGGTTATTCCCAGAAAATTCAAGATATACATTTTATTTGTCAGGTAAATATCTTTAATATACGATATTTTAATCAAAATCGTTAGAGCCATTTTTCAGGAAATAAACATTTTCGAAAAAAGTTCCATGTAAAGGGTAGTTTGGGGTGAGGGGATTTTTCTCAAAATCTTCGTGTTTCATCCCTGAAAGATACTGAACTTCAATACCAAATTTGGCATTTTACCGACTTTTCGTTTTTCAGTTATCATGTTCACAGATACATGGACACACGGACACACACACACACGGACCTTTTTCTGAAAATGCTTTTTTTGGATACAGGGAACCCTAAAACATGTATTTCCGGTGAAATCTCGGTATCGAATTTTTGGGTGGAGTGCAATACCTTCTCTATACACTATGTACATAGTACGTGTAGAGAAAGTAACAATATCACTTGAGGTACTTATTGATCAATTCAAGAGCCGCCGGTTTATATGTATGCTAAATTGTATGAATATTTCACATATACGGAACCCAGTTAACAGCCCGGTCCCCATGGCCGCGCTCGCTAAGGCGTCTCGCTTTGGTGCTTCGTGGGCAGGAGATCGTGGGTTCGAGTCCCGCCTTGGGCATGGGTGTTATATGTGTATATGTTTATAAAAGGAACAGTAAAAACAGTAATAAACAGTAAAATCTACGGGGGAAAATGTAAATGGGAATACAGGAAAAAAAAAAAAAAAAAAAAAAAAAACTGCAGTTTTAGTGGTGACTTAAGATTTGGAGAATAAGTTACTTGTTCCTGTCAACTTCGTAATTACCCAATGGAGGCATTTGTTTATTATACTTAGCAATATATTAAAATGTTTCTTACTTATTATTAAATTGTTTTTACGTGACTGAAAACTTCATTGTCAAAATACATTAACATTTAAAATCGCCTCTTGAAGTAGGTATTTATAAAATTATGTAGCTCAAAAAAGTTTCAGATCTATTTCTTTAAATACAGTTTAAAATTTAGAGCATTATTAGTTTCTTACACTTATTACAGAGGACAAAATTGAAAATTATCGGAATAGCTCAGTACAAGTTGAAAAATATTGAAGGGGTTACAGCCTTTATCTGTGTTCACGGTAAAACTATTGCATTTATAGCCGACAAGATGTTCTATTGGCATTTTTAGTACACTTATTCATGTCTCCTTTCACTCTTAAGGTCTGATAAACTAGTTGTTTTCTTAAAGCGTTACTCAATCTCACCCCAATATTTCTCTAATTGTGTATTCATATTCGCTATTTCTTTCAGTTCTGAAGGTTTATTTTCTTTTGAGATTCGATCTAGCAACATATGCTAAGGAATAAATGTACTTTGGTTGAGATTTTATATATACCTCGAATCTATTCTCCTGCAGAGTAAAATCTAAGAGAATATTAAAAACAGAACTATTTAGATCTAAAACTGCTTAATTCCGTTGCAGAACTGCTATTAACCGAAGGATAATTTGTCATATTTTAGAAAAAGAACACTATTAATGAAAATGTTACAAACAAGGAAATAAATGCTTTTTTCAAGATATAAAATGTAGTTGGTATTTAAATTATTTTCATGAAATATATTTTGAAGAATTGTCTGTCCCAAAGAGGTATTTGATAACAAGAAAAATACAGCACATGAAATTTAGAAAGCTTGAAAGCCTGAATTTTTGGTGAGTTTTGAAGAAATCTCCCGACGAGGTTGCAGATAAAAGTGTTTTTCTGTCTACAAGAGATATAAGGTACTTCTAGAGAAGTAATAGCGGGTTATGACAAACTCGTGCATTCATAGTTCTTGAATGACAAAAAATTTGAACGAACGCAATGCAAACGAAATTGTATAGTTTAAAATGATGGCGAAATATTAAAGCACGTGCAGTACAACATCAGGATTTATAACAGAAACGAATTGGAGATAACCCTAAAACTGAAATAATTGCCAATAATAATCCTACAATCATGGTGATACATTTCTAACTTATGACTTAGATAAATTAATAATAGACACTGAAAGAAAGAGTAGTGTAATTATGTCCTTAAATAGGTGATTGGAATGGACTGTACAGGGACTGCAAGTAAACTGTAATAGACTCTGGATATGTTATAATACTTATATGTACTGGTGGTGGGTTCTAACTGAGTAATTTATGATGATACACAGATTGCAAAGTGAAAACAACAACAGTGTAAGTTTCCGTAGAAAAGCTTATTGCTGACATCACAGGTGTTGGGGAATATTTGCAATAAAAGGCACCTATATAGGGGTTCGATAATTCTATCTCAAGAACTACCTAGGTTCTGGGATATGTACGTAGTAGTCACTTCATAAATTGTCAATATAAGAAGGAATGTTCTTTTGGACAGATCTGCAGTTGCTGGTAACAAATGAAAGTTAAATAAATTGGAATTAAATCCTTCTTTACTATAATAACGGCGAGTAAGTCAAAACTGTCCAGCAGTTACAGACCAAACAAACGAAACTCAGCAGAGCATGACTAGCACAAAGCTTTTTGAAAGATTTATGTCAAAAAGTATTCATGTACAAGCCGTTTACGTTGTAAAGATGCCCTATTAAGAACGACAGCACCAACATTATTGGACTATATCTGTCAGCGGTAATGACGATTTATAGCAGGGTTTGAGTCCAGCATTTCAACAAACTAAATCCTGCGCGTGCCGTTTTTCTTGTTCGCAGTAATTCTCTCTTTACGCATGAGAACATGCACATTGCACACAAACTGTGAATGTAATGGGACTACACACTGGACTGTGTATTACATAAACATGGGTTAGGTATACGACTATTTGCCCAAGAAGCGTTACCCTCTCTTTGCAAAATTATATTAGATTCAACAGCAAGAGAAACATGATTTATAAAAATTCGAATATATTCACAAAATATTCATACAAAAGATTATTCTTCTATATATACTATGCCAATCCAGTTAAACATTAGCAAATTAGTATTATTACTTGATTCCTTTAAGTAAGAGTGAAATAAAAGCTTTGCATGGCCAGTAATAAAACAAAGAGACGAAACGAAAATTGACTTCCCGCTTGGATTAAAATGAAATAACAAGGAATATAACGGAAACGGCTAACGGCAAAGTATATGACAAATTGTACGTTAAACGAGATCTACAATTTTTTTATAGTACATTTTTGTCTCTCTATTAAGGTTTGTCCGTTATGCAAAATTCTTCCGGAATGAAGAGATCTTCAAAGCCTATTCCAAGACAATTCAAAATATAAATTTTATTTGTGATGTAAATATATTTGATCTACGGTATTTTAATCCCAATCGTAGAGCTATTATTGAAAAAAACAAAATTTTCAAACATTTTTCCATGTCTTGAGTAATTTGCCCTGGGGAAATTTTCTTGAAAATCTTCGTGTCGCAACCTTGAAAGATATTATACATAAATACCTAGTTTTGGTATTAAACGGTCTTTTTGTTTTTGAGCAATGCACTCAATAGACACTTGCACACACACTAACCTTTTTCTAGGATTTTTTTTGGCCTGAGAGTACCCCAAAACTTATATTTCCAGTGAAATCTCGACATCGAACTTTTGGGTGGAATACAATATCTTCTCTAGCTACTAATGTGCATTGTATGTACATAGTGCTAGAGGAAGTAAAAATTAGTGTGGAGATTAAATAACGAAAATATGAACTCATTTATCCCAAGGCAGCTCATCTACGAAAGCCAATCTATAGTTGTCCTCTTTGGTCTAGGAGTGGGTCCCAGGGTTCCCAAGATTTCCTCTGGTTCCTAAGGCTGTGAGTTCAAATTCGGCGGAGGGCGATAAATTTTTTCGGGCGTAAAAATCCATAGCATGGCTTCCTTCGGAAGGGAAATGGACCGTTGGTCCCTTGTCGTAGATTTACGGCACGTAAAAGAACCTCAAGTCAGATAAAGAGGACTTTGAGCAAAATTAAATGGTCTTTCACGTTTAATGGGAAGCCAAGAACCACAGTAGTTAAAGATCGTCCATAAAAAACTCAATTTAATTTAGCGAGATAGTATTCAAAGCAAAATAAACTATTAACCCATATCACCTATGTCTTCCTGCATTCGAAATTATATTGCACCTTTAGTGTAACCAGATAAAGAGTAAAGATGGAAGACGAAAGCGGTATGTATATGTACCAACCACATGTATTCAATTCTTGTTAATGAAGTTTTGAAGCATAAGTTTTTGTCTATTTCTTACCGTTTAAGAATTATACAAAAGTCATCCGGAATGGAGAGAGCTTCAGAAACTATTCCCAGAAATTCAAAATATACACTTCGTTTGTCATGTAAACATCTTAAGCATATGGCATCTTAATCAAAATTGTTAGAGCCTTTCTTGAGAAAGTAATATTTTCGAAAAATATTCTATTTAAAGGGTAGTTGGGTATGGGAGGATTTTCGTGTGACAGTATTGGAAGATCTGAACTTAAATAACACACACACACACCACATATCTGTAAAAATACTTTTTCTGGGTTCAAGGGGTTTCAAAACATGTAACAAAATAGTCTGTAATAGTTACTCTGCATCAAGAGGAGGCCACTTCTACAATATTCTGAAATCAAATCTTTACATATTATATAAAATAAGGATTATTAGCTGGTCTATAATCTTCTTTTCCCCATCAACTTCATCTGGCTGTGTTGTCTGTTCAAATCTAATTATTTCGATCCATTTCTAACTCGTTCTTCTTTTTGTTGATGTAGACGATGTCTACTATATCAATGTATGATATAATCTATAGAAACTCAGTCCACCAAATACGGTTTCTCTAAAGCAAAGAAATAGAGAAAGTTTTATCTTCAACAGTCTTTACTAAAAGAGGGGAAAATTCTCTCATTCTCCACACATATAATGAACCGATGTGCAAGTGCTTTTACTCTCTTGAACACTTTGTAAGCAGTGACCCTATCATACTTGGTTAATGTATTTTAAAAAGTAAACACATTAAACTGCAACAGTAATCTTGAATATGCTGCTAAAATGAGTATGTTCAAATGTTTAGTAAAAGTTTAACCACATGAGCTTTTACTTTCTCTCCACGTAGTATGTACATAGTGTATAGAAAATATATTGCATTTCATCCAAAAATATAATGAGGAGATTTCACTGGAAATGTATATTTTGAGATCCCTTGAGACCAAGGAACGTATTTTTATAAAAGTTCCTTGTGTGTGTTTTTGTTGATAGTATAGATAAAAACCAAAAGACTGTTAAATACTAAACTTAGTATTTAAGTTTCGTATACCTCAAGAATACGAAACGAATATTTAAAAGAAAATCCCCCCACGCCAAACTTTCTTTTATATAGGAAAAGTTTTGAAACTTTTGCTTTTCTTAAAAATGGCTCAAACGATTTCTGCTAACTTTTATCTCAGTTGGCATGAAGTAGCTGGAAGAATAATATTCTTAAGAACTATTTGTTACAGAAATTTAGAGAAAATAATGTGAATGGAATTTTAAATTGTAAAACACAGCATTTATTTACTACTGCAGATTTCTACCAAATATGAAACAATCATGATGCATTAACCTTACATGACTTTCTCTAACTCAATGGCTTATTAGCGGCTAGCTTCTTTAGAAACCATATTTTTTATCTACTTCAAAGTCATGGTTTAACCAACTATTAGGACATAAGTTGTATAGGTTGAAAAATCCAGTGCCATAGCCGGGATTTTAACCTCTAGTCAGTTGCTCTAACCACCACAAAATTGTGCTCAAATCACAAAATTTGTCAGGACACTCGTTTTATAGGAAATGTATCAATGTTTATACCCCCGACTTCTGCGTATTTTATAGTATTCAAATTTTGCTCTATGTGGCATGCCTTTTTATGTATAAATAGAAGTTTACAGAATTATTCATAAATAATAAAGAAAAAAGTCTTTAAATCATTATAAAACTCTTTATAATTAAACAATATTATTAATTTAAGAATACATTGAATTGCAGGATATATAATTTATGAACTACTATGACAATATGCCAGCAGAGCATTAAATTCCCAACTGCTGTGCATGTTTTCCATGTATACCATAAGGTGATCGGAAATCCTTTTTTGGGGAGGGGGTTTACTGGAAACATACGAGTCATTTGGGAAATTTAATTCTGTGCTGGCATGTTTGTTGTCCTATATGAAAATACAGTCAATTAATAGGAGAAGCAATAGTCAAAATTTTTAGTAGGCAATGTATACTGGAATTAAAGTTCCATATCGTTTTCGTGCAATATCGAGGAACAATTGAAAATCCACAGGACTTTAAAAAAGAATGACAAAGTATTGATAATTTAGAACCATAAATATGGATGTTTTGGAAACAGTTTATGCCACAAGATAGGTTATTTTGGAATAAATTGTGGTTTTAAAGATATATACATATATCCTGTAGTACGATTTTGTATATCTCTTAACGTTTATCAATTGCACAAAATTGTGCATAATTCCTTCCAAACGAAGAGGACTTCACATGCTATTCCCTCCGAAATTCAAGACATACATTATTTGTCATTTAAATGTATTTAATATGGTGTTTTAACCAAAATTGTTAAAATAAATAATTGAAAAAATATTCAATGTATAATTTCCCGAAAGTTAACTCTTCGGAAGATATGGAACTTAAATATTAAATTAGGTACGAACCACTTTTTGTTTTTTTTAGTTTGTTCTCTCTCATATACGACCTTTACCTACAATATTCTAGGATGCTTCAAAACATGCATTTCCGGTGAAATTTCGTTAAGAGTTTTTGAGAGTAGAAGTCTACTTACTGTGCATAATAGATAAAGTGAAATAAATGTTGCTACTTTTAGGTCACTTCTAACAATATCTGTAGCAAATTTCAAGGCAATTAATTATTCAACTACATATTTATCATTCAATGAATGTTTTAAGCGTTTAATTTGCACTAATACGAGAAAACAAGAAATGATAAAGCAAGCGTTCACTTTTCTTAAGAGATGCTTAAGTAGTCAATAAATACTTTTTTAAATGTACATTGTTGCTGTTGAAACTACATCCATAAATCCATTTGGGAAACAAATTCATTAATAGTAAACTGATCTCCTACACAAGCCCTGTGTGGAAGATTATCATATGCCATTGATTGACGTAATAGTGGTTAACTACGCAGTCTGAACAAAGTACTTTACGAGATTATAAGCCGCCATTGTGGTATGTTATCTCAAAATGAATTTGAGGGCGGCTTGTGGTGTATCAGATAAAATGCGAGTCAGTTGAGCAATTTACTGTCAAGCCAGCATGTTGTCATGGTAACTCAGTTAATTTAGAGCAACGGATGGAAAAGTCCTGCTGGTTCAAATCCCTGCTATGGTATTGCACTGTTTAATCTGATTCTAAATTTCAAAAGTCATTAATGCTGTTTTTCTCCTCCTTTTACCTTATCTGCATTTCTAACACGCTTTCATTCACCTCTTCTTAAATGGCTTTATCTGCTTACTGGTTTACTCCAAATAAAAGATGTCATTAAACATTTTCCAGATTTGCGTGGTTCTTGCCCTCGCCTGCAGCGTCTCTGCGGAGGGAGAGAAGAAGACGGAGAAGCGTGGGGTTTTCGGCTTGGGTTACGGCGGCTATGGTCACGGTTTGGGTTATGCAGCCATTGCACCTGCTCCACTGTCTCACATCTCCCAGGTGAGCTACTCTGCTGCCCACTACGTCCCCGCCGTGGCTAAGGTTGGCTATGCTGCCGCCCCAGCTTATGCCTATGATCATGGTCTTGGATATGCCGCCGCTCCTGCTGCCATAGTCGCCGCACCAGGATATGCTGCCGCCCCAGCAATCGGTTACGGCGGTCATGGTCTCGAGTATGCTGCTCCAGCTTATGCTGCATATGTTGCAGCTCCTGCCTATGCTAAGATCGGCCTGGGCTACGGCTATCATCACTGATGGAACATCGCCAAGTTTACCAAACTGAGCTCGCACAGATAATCACGAGAAAAGTCGGGTTTTCTCGTATCTTTTTACCTCAAACTAAAAGTAGAAAATACAACTGGTGCTTCAAGAATTATCTAATTAAACTGGCTTACTGCTTGCTAATTGGCCATAATTTATTACGCATTTATGTTAATTAAGTCTCAAATACTAATAGTTTAAAAGCCAGAAGCATTATTCTATTTATCTGAGTGCCAAAATGTGTAATTCAAGGTGATTTCTGTATGGAAATAAATAAGTTATTGTTGGTAGTAACATGTATTTTGTTCTGTAAAATATTATGGTGGATACTTCTACATAATGGAAATTAAAAAAACACCGAGATGCGTGGAGCAGTTTGAAAATGAAATTTAGAGAATACAAACTAGAACTTCGTATTTGTATCCTGTTTCCTGGGTATTTGAAATGTTCGATGTTGCAGTTTTTCTCCAATTTTGTTGACATATTCTAATGCTTGCAGATGACGTATATAGTAATTTTGAATTTACAGTGAATAATGTACCTAAGTTTTAGGATATATTACATTGTTTTGTAAAATATTTAGTTGTGGGTCACTGCTGAAAATAAGGTAGGTACCATGTATTTTACAAAACTAATTAGCTGCCGGTAATTAAATAAGTATCTATGGTTGCACAAACTTGGACATCTATTACTAACACTTGTTCCACTGTTTTTTATTACAGTAGGGCAAGTGTCAGCAACAGATGCCCAAGTTTTTGCAACATGAAAGCTTCGCTATGGTTATTGGCTTTTATCATATGTACTCCTTCAAGTATTTGAGGGTTACATCATGTTAAAGAAGTGAATCAACTAGAAGCAATTTTCAGTAGATGATGTTAAAGGTTTAGATGAAAGTTTCTGTAAGCATACATAATACTAACAATAGTAGTTTTTCATACTATAGTTACAATATTTCAGACCACGAACATTAAATTTTCATTCTTTATTGGGAGTCTGACAAGGAATGTTCAAAGGTTTATATTTGAAAATCTTATGGATTTTTTCTGAAAGTTTTACTGTAATAGTCTGCTGTGTAGTTAATTTAATTCAAATTAGCTTCTCAAATAACTTGGGAACAATAATTATTTTATAAATTGTATTGCGTAAATATGCTGCATAATAAAAATTCCCTTCAAGTCACATTTGGGTGCAATTGGAGATTTAAACCACAAACAAACTTGTACGAAAATATATTTAAAATAAATACACTGAGCAAATAATAAATTTTGTTGTAAGTCTAATAGCAAATTTAACTCTTAAAATTGACAATATTTCCAAAGAAAATGTTAATTGTATAATTATTGTTGGTAGTAACATATATTTTGTTCTACAGAATATTATGGTGGATGCTGTACATAATAGAAATTAAACAACCACTGAAATGCGTGGAACATTTTGAAGTTGCGAAAATGAAATTTAGAGAAAAAGGCTGTATTATGAAATATTATGCTAGGAAATAAGTGTGTTGTACGAGCCGAACAAGAGCGGGGACATGTAAATATTGACACACTATGGATGTCTAAAGGTTCCAGCAAGTATGTACAACAAATTAAAAGTATATACTTGTTTTAACCGATTATGGTAAAAAATTCACTCCCAGTGTCTCCTAAGTATCTGTCGTCATAATTTATAACGAAAATGGAACAGTACGAATTAGTTAACGACATCTTAATGTACGATAAATGAATATTGATCATAATCGCAAAGACATCTAGTTTAGCCAGAGTATATAAATTAATAGTAATGTTGATGATAATAAAATAATAATGGAACAGGGTTTAATTCCCGGGTACCGCCCACTATGACACACAGGTTTTTCGCGGTTTCCCAGGTTGGGTAGGCGAATGCTGAGATGGCTTTTATACATATATCACGATTTCCTTTCCACTATCTCTTTTCTTATCTTTCAGGTGCACTTGTAGTTTTCGTAACGTATGGCGATGTCGAACAGATGGCAACATTAATGACCGATTTATTTCAGTACTTAAAGCATAAGTAACTTTTGTAACTGAACTGTAACTGTAATATATCTGTGCACGATCGTGTTGTTATAGATTGCAGGTAGGCAAATGGGTAACGTGTAGTTTCTAATTACATTTCGTTAGGGTGCAATGCCTTTAGTCGTCGGTCTTTGCTCGCAGTCGAATCAATGAGTATTTCGTACGGTGCAAGTGTGTAAGCTATAAATACATATATTCAATAAATACATTTTTAAAATCTCTTTAAAAAACTGAGCAATCACAGAAAGGTAAAATGTATTTTGCTCTGAGCTGCATGATATTTATTAGCAGATCATACAGATACATATTGGGAAAAATAATATTTATATTGTTTAATATATATTATTTAATATATATATATTTTATTTAATATATATTATTTAACTCTGTCTTATATTCCACCCTAGAATCAAAACACAAATTTTACCGGAAGTATATGTTTTGAGACCCTCTGAATCCAAAAAAGCAAAAAAAAAAAAAACAAAAAAAAACAAAAAAAAAACCCTTATACACACAAATTTATGTAGTACGTTTTTTGCAGAGTTAACAGTTTTCGAGATATTCCAAGGTATTGATTTCAGTTTTAAGCTACTTAAAACACTATTTTTCAAACAGGAGGGCATTTATATCTTTTGTTTACTCCTAGAAAGTAAAGAGAACCGAATTTCAATTGTTTCACTTAGCTACCTGCTTTAAGGATATGTATGTCTGAAAGTTTGAAATTTTAAAGTAATAATGCTGGCTTTTTGAAATGTATGCCACATGTGTAATACAATGCAAACAAGTTACAGAGCAAATTTCATTCACTTTATTGTAATGGTTTGGAAGTTATAGTCAAATTTATTTATGTTTTTGTCACGTCACAAAAATTCCCTTGCGACAAATGTTGATCTAATATTTTAACCCTAGGTTCATAACACAGTAATTTTTAAAAATGCCCTAGATTTGCTGTGTCTTCTTGGTTTAGATTCCAAAATATTTAAAGCTATGAGTCGGCTTTTGTCAAAAAAGTATAATTTTAGTGTTTGAAAATTAAAAACATATGCTTAAATACATCTGACAGTAAAACCTAGGGCAATTCTTATTCATTGTATCTCTATGAACATATACAGCAAATTTTATTTTATTATAGAAAAACAAGGTACATTTTACAGAAAGAAAAATGCTGCAAGTATTAATAGCGAGAAAACAATAGGTCACATTTATATCCAAATTTTCCCCTTAGGTTCTTTGCCCCCCCCCAAAATTACAGTAACTGAGAAACCTACAAACGGCAAAACTACACTGAAATGCCAACGTTTCGGCCGAATGACTCTGGTTTTATTTTGTTAGCAAATACTGCATTAAACTGCGGTCCTAGGTAAAGCTATTTGTGGCCTTTAAAGCTGTCAGAAGTACTTTTCCACTGTTGAACTAAAAGTACGTGCATTTGATTCAGAACAAAACTAGCTTGGGAAATTTAAGATAGTTAAAATATTAAAACAAGGGCTCAGAAATAAATTATTTTAAATGTATAATTGACCAGGACCACTTTCCCCTGCTTTCCTGTACACGCTAGTAAATGTATTGTACAGTTTTACAGATCAAATTTTCTAAATTTTTAGAATATTAGGGTAATGTTCTCGAAAACCATACAGAAACCCGCCTCCCCCTCCCTACTTATGGGTCCCAATTGAATATTTTGTAAACTGTAATCTCAGTGAGATATTGCCACAGTAGATTATAGCATAGGTTTTATGCTAAACATCCACCAAACCTCATCATAAAACGAAAACAAATTGCTAAAAATGGAAACAAAGAAAATGAGGGATACAATAAAAAGAAAGAAGGTGTAAAACAAATAATTTATTGTACTTTCGTCCCAATATCCACATAAATGATGAAGGGAACATCCGCTATTCCATATTTGAGGAGTGTAACATCGGGATCCCTAACGGTTCTAGATTGATCACCACCGACTCCGCCCGGTTCCATCCTAGGGCCCGTAGCCCGAAAGAACACGAAAGTGCCGTTCTCCGTTAAAGTGCCTAGCTTTGGTACTTTGTGGCGCAGAGGATCTGACTTCGAGTTCCGCTTTGTGCTTGGGTGTTTGTGAGTTTGTAAATATGTCTATGTCTATGTGTATATAAGTAAAAAGAAAACGATAAATAAATAGGTCAACAAAGGAAATGTATGAAACTGAAGGAAAACAGAAGGGAAAAAGGAATATAGCGCCGGAACTATATTTTTGTAAAAAAAGAAAAGAAAGTATGTCCCAACACAGTGGTGCCGAGACGACGCCAAGAATAAATCTCCACAGCGCGCAACCCGTCGAACACCATCTTGCGGTCTTGCAACTCTGAAACAAATGACAAGGAAGAGATAGGAATAGGTAATGATTGGATAGGAAATTCGGAGGAAATAACAAAATCCCCTAGCATTCCACTCACCATCCGGGGAAACCCCTGAAAACTCTATTAGTCAGGAAGGCCTGTCACGGGAATCAACCCCACGACCTCCATATGCGATTCGTACACGTTACTGCAGCGCCATCTCACCGGTACATTTCCGGAATACGAAAGTGTAATTTTAAAGTTGTGTTAGGTGTTGCAAGATGTGAAGTGTGCAAAGAAAAAACATTTACATTACTGGAATTTTGATGAAACGAATGTACTCGCCCTAATACACTCGCTCTTACTAAATCTATGGTTTTAATGTTAAACACTCCGCTGAGGGAAACACTTTTTCATAACGTTTCATTAGCCACCTTTAACATCTAAGGTCTTATCGGTGTATATTCTAGATCATATCTAAGGTAATTTTAATTTCTCTTTGAAACAATTGCTGATCGGCAATGATGTTTGTCGTTTACAATGGTGTTAATCTTTGGGTTGGCATTACTTTTGGTTGTTGTGTTAAATTCGCAATTATATTCACACTGTCATTCTAGTCTCTAGAAAGGATGGAGAATAATCATCGCTAAGGAAAAAAATTCAACCTTCTACCGGGAATCGAACCCAGAGCCTCTGGATTTCTAAGTTTACATGTCAACCCTAGACCACGGAGGCAATCAAAATGACACTAATACGCAAAAAGTTAGCAGTTCCAGTCCATTTAAAACACTGAATTGTTCTTCTATATCAAACTGACACTCATTAATCACGTTACAACCATTTAATTATCATAAATGGTTTTCAAACAACTTTCTGTATTGGAGTTGTGCTAGAGAAATTGCGAAAGAACTATTTAGAGACCTTAAAGTTTAGCGTTTATTTATATTAACATTTTATCCTTGGCCTCAATTGAGTTGATCAGTAATTTCATTTCCAGATCGTTTACAACTGTTTTCTGTGGAGATATTGTTCGCGATACATCCTAACCTTGACTCGTTTACTGCAGGTGTTAGTTAACAATGGAGTGTAAATAACTGCCTCTTGCGGTAACAACAGCGTTTGTACAAATTGCATAGATGAAATTTCTAGAGAAGATAAAATTAACGAGGACTCATTTTCAAGTATCTGCAAATCTTATTTCGAGATAGATCAGTGCTAGTTCAAGGAGATTTATTATAAGCAAATAGAATGAAACTTTATATCTAGATACCATTGTGACATTGTCAATCAGATTATAGGCTATCTTGTTCATATATTAGACAAGGAGTGAGACAGGTTGCGTACTGCAACCTACACAGATCTACTGCGGCTAACACCCCTTAGGAGGTGACGGAAGTACATGGGCCTATTGACCGTTGGCGGACATGCCAGAGAGAAGCGCGGGATTCCCTAAAATTTCAGACTCGAAAACCTGTTCACAGCTAGATGTACTCAGAGACAACGATCAACAATTCGTCGACAAATGTCCGCGGGGAGTAATCTTTTATTTAATTATGCATCCATGCCATCTGTCCAGAGCCGCCAAACGCCACGAACTTAGAGGCACATACTAAAGATGAGAAAGAAACGTAATAAAGGGGAAATGATGGACAAGAAAATAGTGAAAATATAGGGGGAAATTGTACACTGTGATGTAATTAGAATATCGGATATTTAGTTACAAATGCAGAAGAACAACTGCAGAAAACGGTGAATAAACATCGTGGAAAGAGAGAATATAGCATGCTAAAGATTTGGAGAGTGAAGGTTAAAAGGGCAGAGAAATTATTTTAAATGCACTTAGTGTTTGATTTAGAAGAGAGAAACCATTTTTTGATGTTTAATTGTTAAGGAACTAAAAGTGGAGGGAAATACTTATTAATCAAAAGTAGGTGAAAAAAGGCAAAAATTTAGTTTTAATATAATTTAACATAAATATCATATGATATTTAAATTATACGTTTGGATTTAACTAGCGTCAAAGTTTAATATTGACCGTTGTAAATGAAAGTCTCTGTGCGTTGTCTAAAAATGGAAACGTGCATTCAAAATAGGTTTAACAATAAATGTATTATAGCAGAGCAGAAGGCAAGAGTATGTTTCAAAAGGTTATACCAGGTGGCCTTTCATCCGTTAAAATAAGTTAGCAGAGATAAATATGAATGAGCTGTGTATAATTTAAATGTAACGCCTACATTGGGGTCGGTCAAGTAGCTACTTAGCTTGGTATTTAACAAATGTATTGTCTCTGTAGAGGTACAGCTTTCTAATGGTTAATTAATCTAGGCTAAGACCTTGGAGGTGTTTAAAGAAAACCATAATAATATTTGTGTAATAGAAGTGTATTTCGGTTAAAGGATCTAATTTTAACAACATTGTGTCACATGAGTGGAAGTTTGCAGCTGAACAAAACCAGCACAAATGTGTTGGAATGTACCGCATTTCGTAATGCTGTGAGTAATTGTCGTTCTGTCAGCGGTGCGGAGCAAATGCCTGGCTAATGACAACAGGGCAGGGAAAAACCGGCACGTCAAAGACTGCTTTTAGCTTCCCGAGTAGCAGCAGGGCTTTTTATGTGCCATAATTTCTCCCTAGGCATGTTTCTCTACATCCCTGCCTCAGGGCCTCTCCTCGCCACCTGTTGCATTTGCCTACTCCTTAAATCACCGCTCACTGCAGGGCTAGGTTTCGATTTCCGGCGGCGAAGCGAGGTACGCATTAAGGGGTTTATACAAGTACTCGTTCATTCGCAGTACCTCTAATGCATGATGGCATATCATAAATTACGAATATTTGTTGAAACAAGGATTACGAGGTCCCAAGTGCAATACATGGTAGGCAAAGCTGTAGATCAACTGAGAAGGGTGTACTAGGCTAAAGGGACGACGTAGGAAATGGCGGATATATAAATGTACATATCCGCCATGTTGGATAAAAAAGAAAACAAAATGTTACTCGTAGCAACACTGCTCCAATATTGTTTTCAACCACAAATTTCATAATGTGTTCTTTTCCCCAAAATACAAATACATTCAACAAATATCTGAAGTGCTGCATTCATACGACTACCTCTATTCACACTTCTTCAAAATTGTCTTACAAATTCTAACTACTTTTATTATCCTAGCTACTTTTTATTAATTCAAATAAACTTTCAATTAATACCTATGCACTTCATTGTACAGTACCTACAGAGGTAAAAACAAAATAGTTTTAAGGAACGCGTCGTCCTCCCAAGATCGCGGGTTCAACCCCAGAGGGGGGCGATGGGTCTTTTCCTGAGTAAAAATCCTTATCATGGCTTCCTTACGAAGGAAAGTAAAGCCGTTAATCCCGTGTCGTAGAATTACGGCACGTAAGAGCCCGATAAAGAGGCATCTGAGTAAAATTAATCGGTCTTTAACCACAATATGGAATGGGACGCTGTGAACCTGTAGTTAAAGAGCGTCCATAAATTAAAAGTCAATTTACATATTTTTAAGGAACGTGTCGCTAAAAGGTAACAAAATTAGAATCTATGTAGTAAGAAAAACTTTAAAAGATTTAGGCTAAAGATTGATTTAATCGGCAAAGTTAGTATTTGTTTAGTTTTAATGGACATATCCCTCACAAAGCGACTCATTGATGCATTTGTAAATCCATGATTTCTGCACGAGCACGTGGGGATAAAATAACGACTTTCCATTTGAGAAAAGTATAAGTATATGAAGTCAAATCAATAAGAAAATATATCTTGGAAATTTCAACTTCACAATACTAAGTAAATAAAATTACGAAATTAAAAATTAATAAATAAATAATTACATACTGTGTACTTTAATCAGATTTACATCTCTGTACATAAAGACTTGGTCTATCTTATGATTTACCATTTATACAAAAGCTGTTCAGAGGCTACTACCAGAAAACTCAATATAAACATTTTCTCATGCAAATACTCGTATCTTATTACACATGATATTTTAGTCAAAATCGCTACACCATTATAGACAAATTTATTTATGCTCAAAAAACGTTCCATGTAAAGGTAGTTTGGTCTGAGAATATTTTCTTGAAAGCATTCATGAAGCACGATTGTAACATTCAAAATTAAATACTAAGTTTGGTATTTAAATTGCAATCTATTATTGATAAAATCAACATTTTCCACACCTCGCCCACAGATGGACCGTTTTATAAAAATGCTAGTTTCCACTCACGGGACCTCAAAGCATAGATTGCCAGTGATATTTTGACATAAAATTTTTAGTCGAATACAATACTTCCCCAACTATGTATAGTAGTGAAAATAGAAATGTAGGATTCATTTTAATATAATTTGATATACAAGATGCAATGATATAGCAATTATTTTATATTTTATTCATAATACTAATCCACAGCAGCAAAATCAATTTTATAAAGTAAAAACTGATAGCATTTTCCTGTAATATGCAGTTTGGTATAGAGAAGGCTCCTTGAAAATCTTATTTAATCCTTAAATTATAATAATAGGAGTATAAAATTAAGTACTTATCTGACTTTTGGTTTTTAAATTAAGCTGTTGACACAATGTTATATCCTCTAGCGATAGTGAAAGAAGAAACAATAAACATAAAACATGAAAGCAAACAAAGAGAGCCTGGTCTAGTATTTAGTAAAGGCATTTTTAATAACCTTCTTTACTATTTTCAATTTTTCCTATATATAGCCATCTTACTTTCTAATGTACAGATCTAATTCGAAAATTCTTTGGGGGAAGGTTACCTGCCTAAGTTTTATTTTCAGATTCCACTCTATTCTCACCAAATAAACATCTAGAAATACTCAACATAATGGACTTGAGCTCATTTGTGCATCCTTTTAATCACTTCGTTTACCATCTTTGTAGACATAAGTTTTAAGAAGAGAAGTTTAAAACTGAAACACAAAAAGGATAAAAGAGAAATTTTCACAATCTACAAATTCTTTCGGGAGGATTTCTAACAAAGATAACTCAATTTTTTAAGTGTAAGTTCGACATGCATGGAATTTATAAAATTACCAAAATAATTTACTCATGTTTACTGGTAAGAAAATGTACTTTTAAACTCCTTGTTATGATTTGTGTTTTGGAGGATTCCTTAGAGAGAAGATTATGTAGCTGTTCCCTTGTAACTCTCTCTTCCATAGTTCTAACTGCAGAATATAAGTTTCCATTGCCTTGTACATGTTTACTATGTTTTAATTTTTCCTCGTTAGTCCTGCTCTTTTAAGTGTTTATTTTTTTTTTTCATTTCAACAGGCATAATTACATAAATAACAAAGGGAGACTTTATATACTGGCTTGGAATCTGCCACGACGACTTTCCAATTGGAACTCTGTGACGGCGTTACACTGCTGCCCAAAAGATTACGTCACGCACACCAAACTTTCGCAATGACTTCTCTGTATGCGGGAAGGTTTACGCTAACAGCGGATGGAGAAGATATAAGAATGTTTCTATTGAAACTGAAACTTATTATTGGCTTAATATCTCCCTGATTAAAATATTCTCATAGGAATGATGTTATTTCAATCAACAACAATCGTAACAACATCAATGATAAAAAAAAAGTGTGTGTCAAATGGTTCCGTTTCGATACCCAGGTTCATGAATAAATGTTTATATGCCACATTTTGGTGCATTTAAAATATATCTTATCCTATTGTATACATTCTAAACAAAGATATAATCCCTTCAAGTTCCAAACTAAACTGTATATAATACGTAATACAGTATCGCTTACCGGTTAAAAGCTCAAAATGCTCTGTTTCTTCTATAAATAATTAATTCTATTCACATACCAGTATATAGTGGTTAAAATAATCGTCGTATTGAAGTGTTATTGGTACCATAACATTTTTCATTGTCATTGTGAATAAATAACACATTCAAAGATATATAAATGCCGATAAAATTAACGCACTTGGAGCTATTTAAATCACGAATTACTCAGAAAGCCATATAAAATAAAATTACACCTCGTATGGAGACGGAAATACACATTTTATGGCCCCAAGGCATTTTAATATGTTTTACTTTGAATTCTCATCTGTTTGTGGAATAATGTTCCTACTTGTTGACGAAAAACACAGAAATTGAAACATGAAATGTTCTGTTTTGCAAAGTAGCAATTTGCAATTATAAATAAACGTGGACAGATTAAAGAAATAACAAATAACAACATATAAAGCAATGTTAATATCACAATTTGTCCAACAGTTCAAAATAGTATTTACCTCTTCTGATAAAATATGCTCTCATTCAAGCGCTTGTATATCTCATTTCGATTATTGTAACTAACTCATCATTTACCGGTTTAACCTCAATATTAGTTGAGGGACTGTAACGTTTTCATAATGTGTACAACAGATTCATTCGCAAATTTGACAATGTAACGCCATTTCTAGCAATGATTTCATGGGCTCGCATGAATTGGCAAAGACAACAGTCAGTTGATGGAGGGAACAACTATGTTATTTCCATGTATCATGTTTGTATGTCGTATAATAATAATGGCTACTGCATATGTTATTGCTAAACTTCCTGGGGAATACTTTTATTTTCTTTATGCTCTTGGAGTATAGCTTCACTGAAACATTTATATCGCCAGGTGTTCACTAGGGTTGTCTCATCGCTATTACCTACTCATCAACCACTCCCAAAAGACCAGACCAGCTTATGAATGTAGCAGGGGTGGGGCAGCATTCTTACAGGATAATAATGCTAGAAAACATCTATGATAGAAGACTCTGAGAGGAAGTTTATAATATAATGTCATATTGAATACATCATTTTCTGTACATTCGTTGATGTGCCTCATGGTGCTTAGTGTACCGGTCGCTGTGTCGGTTTTGGTTAAGTCTATGTTAATTGTATACTAATAACAAATATATATATATATATATATATATATATACATATATAATTTGTTCTTCAATAAGTGTTGTTATTTCAGGAACCAGACCATCATCCGCCTGCCTCTGCTTTGTCTTTTCACCTTTGACAATTCACTTTCTAAAAATTAAATGATGCAATCCCTCTCTCGAGTCCACTCCTCAACCCTAGCTAATCTTTCGTGTTCAAGCCCCCGGGAGGAACGTATGAACGAACCGCAGGAGACGAATGGACTGCAAGCTGGTACAGTGACAGAGACGCGCATAGACAGTTTACGATGTCCCCTAGCGGTACCGGGGAACCGAAACCTGTAATGAAGGCTCAAAAGGATTTCTTCAGGCAGAGCCAAGAAGTTTCAAATCACAATCCTCTGCGCCATCTGTACGTTACCAACCTAGCCTAGTCCCGCAGTTAAATTTGAAATGGAAATGAAATGGTATGTGGTAGAATATATCACCCCAGCATTCGCCTTGGTGATTACAAAAAAGGACACGGAAAAACACCATGTTCAAAGTGGGCGGTAGACGGGGATCCTCTCGGGACCTCAGACGTTACCGCCTCGGTTTTTACGAAGTAACGCAAAAACATACATTTCCTGCTGCTCCTTTAATTTACTGAATATTAATCCAGGCTACTTACAAGGGTTATTTCAAAGTGGAAAACTGCAGTTTATTTCCAAATCGGTTTGGAGGTAGGTTTTTGTTTTGTTTTTTGTGGATGAAGCTTTTTTTCTTCTTTTCTTTCTTCAATCGCAAGATGTCGTGATTGGAAACTTGCAGATATTACAATATTACGTTAAGCGAAGCGTACAGACAAGACTCTTGTCATCTGATTTTCAGACGATAAATTGCTGCTTTTGGATTACTGAAATGGACGTCAGTTTCATGATGAATATGCTGTAGACACTACCTATTTTTCAGAAAACCGTATTTACATATGCTTATTATTCTATTTCCTTCACATTAATCGAGAAAAACATTTGTAGAAACTATTTTATTACACATTTCATTGTGGACACGAGAATACAAGGCTTAGGTGATGGTCAAATCTTTTAATAGATAATTGCTCTGCGATGGGTTTGAAATTCCGTTCTATCTACATGATTAGGAGGAGGAGGAGAAGAGAGAGAGAGAGAGAGAGAGAGAGAGAGAGAGTAAACATTTAAGAAAAGTATTAGTATTGGTAAATGTAAACCAATAATAGGAATATCTGGAAGTGATTAACTGCACACAAAAATGTGACAAAATTATACTACTGTGTCAAGAAAAAATGAATTATTCATCCAATTTTATTTTATCGCCTTCAAAGTAGACCCCTTCTGAAATTATACATTTATGCCAACGAATAATCCAATCATCATAACATTTTTTGTAGGCATTTTTAGGAATCGATATCAATTGTCGCCGCGAATTTTCCTTGTCTTCTATCGACTGAAAAGGGGTGCCTCGAAGTGGTAACTTGAGTTTTGGAAAGAGAAAGAAATCAGCAGGAGCCAGATCAGGTGAATATGGTGGTTGTTCGATGAAATTCGTTGAGTTTTTGGCCAGAAATTCGTTCACAATAATAGGCTTGTGAGCTGATGCGCTATCGTGGTGCAAATATGAGTTGTCGTTCCACAAATCTGGCCTTTTTCGCCGTATTTGTTCTCTCAAACGCCACATAACGCTCAGATAATAGTCTTTATTTACCATCTGACTTTCTGGCAAGAACTCTGAGTGTACGACACCGCGATAATCGAAAATAACTGTCAACATGACCTTCAGTTTTGATCGAGTTTGACGTGTCCTTTAGGTTTCGGTTGAGTTGGAAGGCGCCATTCGGAAGCTTTTTGATTGGTTTGAGTGTCAAACTCGTAAACCCACGTCTCATCACCAGTTACAATGCGTTTCATGAATGTGGGGTCGGAACTGGCTCGTTCTAGCATGTCTTCAGCAATCCTTACGCGATTGAGTTTTTTATAGAACATTCAAGTCTTTCGGAACTGGCCGAGCTGCAACGCGCGTCATGCCCAAACAATCGTTTAAAATGATTTGAATCGATTTGTGACACACAGAAAGTTCAGCGGCAATCTCTCTCAGACCTAAATGACGATTTTCAGTTCAGTTGAAACCGTTGATGGCCGACCAGAGCGAGGCAAATCTTCCACCACATCTCAACCACTTTTGAATGCATTGTACCAATCATATGAACGTGTTTTTGATACAGTCAATTCACCGTAAATCCTCTGTAACATTTTCAGCGATTCTGTACACGAAATACTATTTGCAATGCAAAATTTGAGACATATCCTTTGTTCAATATTTGTATCCATTGTAAAATCGCAAATCACCTTTGAGATGAACTAACAAAATGGCGTACTGTAAACAAACTAGATGACAGATGTCGATCAAACTCCGCATGGGTATAGAGGAACGTTGTACCAACTTAGCGACAACAATAATTTCGAATATCCTTTTAAACAGGATTTTTCAATTCCCGGTACTTTCTTGACAGAATTTACACTTTTTACAACTACACCAAATCATAGCAGACACGTTTACCATTACTATCATTATAGAGCGCATTTAGACCACATAAATACTGAAGTTCAGTTAACATTTACTGTAGACGTAAGAAGCGCGAGCTCTGTTGGTTTTTGAATAGAGAAGCCAAAGGAAAGGCAGGCGGGACCTTATAGTTTTTGCAGAATGAATTTACATTATAATACATTTTACGTATAAAACTGAAAATGCTTTTTATAGATATGTCTGTGTATAATTAATGCCATCTATGGTATTACAGTAGTACCATATAACGTATATGTTATGCACATGCTAATTTACAATATTTGTATGCAAACATGATTTATAGATATAGTAGTTAATCTATGTTGTACATAATCTATTTCATCAGATAATGGTGGGACAACAATATACATTTTGAGAGATTTTGAGGAGAAAGTACTACGTTTACATTGAGAAACCTTCACTCTGCATTTGTGAATGGCGCACCTTCGATTCAAACTGGCAAAATATCATTGCAGTAGTTTGACAAACATTTGAATGGATAAAAACAACAGAATAGTCATCTGAGCGGACAGTGAATGTACCAACCCCATATTTCTCTCGTCATCAATCCCCTCTGTTAACGTACAGATCCTCGAGCATAACCTGTCTGCCCTCTCCACTTATAGTCAAGCATAGGAACTATCAAGCTGCACGTTATTTATACTCAAAAAAGTTATCACTATAATGACTGCAAGGATCGCTCAAAAGCAAATAAAACCTGGTCTGAATGTTTTTACGAACGACAAAATACTGTATGAGATTTTGGGAAATGAGTTGATAAATGCGACGTTTTGCCTTTCCTTCCTGGCTTTAAAATTTCTATGCCCATTATTACACTCGTCATCGTTTAAGTAGATATAGTATCCTATCTCGTCTCTGGATCCTCACCTACTCAAACTTAAAGTTATAAATTATCTTTTAACAAATTAAACTTAAATACATATGTGATACCTCTTACAATAATATATATAACTACCCCTCTGTCTTAAACACACACACATACAATGCTTCTTTTTTAAATTGAAGAGTAATTTGTGATACCGGAATTATTGTCACTTATTTATTTTTTGATAGTGATTAACGCCCGCCTTTACTACCATGGGACCGCAGGCGATGACACTGGTAAGACATGGAATGAAGATGCAGCACCGGTTGAATGCGATGGCGGGGGAAACTTGAGAACCAGGAGAAAACCCGCCCCTGCGCCACTTTGTCCACCACAAATCTCACATACGGTCGCTTGGGATCGAATCCGGGTGGTCTAGGTGAGAGGCGCCTAACCACTCGGCCACGGCGAGGCACAAGTTCCAAGGGTTATCGGTAGCTGCTAACGTTTAATTACTGCTCGGAACTCATCACCCGTCACCGTCAGAGGTTTTGCCATATAACAATATACATGGCATAGGACAGCTTTATTAGGACATAGTTATAAATCCTCGTGCTTAGATTCAGGAACAGTTGATTATTTATTAAAAGACCTCGACAACTTGTCCCAATTAATATTCTACTCGTATAAGCCTTCATTAAACACACTCGGTCAATTCATGCTCGTGTTCACTCTCGCCACACTCCGCATACCATGAAAGAAAGAACTCTTACCACTGGAGCAAACAACACCAGACAAGGTAAGATTTGGCAACCTAACCATAGAAACTATGGAACTATGTTGGAGTAACCAATAGTAGGCGGGACTTAGGTTAATAGGTTAATAAAACAGCCTGCATTTAAAAAATGTAGTTATTTCATCTGCGACTTCTACGGTGTCGTCTTCTTCACCTTAGATGTGTTACGGCAGTTGGCAGCGCTTACTTATTGCGCGCCGGCTCATTCACCAATTTATCGAGTTACGGAAACTTAAACAACTTACTTTCACTACGGAAACACATTTTTTCCACAACATAAAGGTCTTAAAGGTTATGGAAGCTAGCAGATTTAATACCACGCAGATATAATTCCTTGTGTTTAAAATTCGGAACAGTTGATTATTTATCTTAAAAATAATCAGCAGCACGTTCCAATAGATATTACATTATCCTTCATTAAAGGTTCCTAGTCAATTTAGCTGGCGTTGTCCACTCTCGCCACACCCATGCATGTCCTGAGAAAAGGAACTTAAAATTTACCACTGGAGCAGCCGGTAACAGATAGAAGACGACTGAATTTGTAACCGGTGTGTTTATTATATGTTTTAAACTATAAATAAAAAAATAAATAAATGCAAACAATTTTAAGTGTTTGACTAATTCTCCTCTAGTGTTCGGAGGATGGTTAAAATCTCCAGTTTTGAAGGAACAGATATATATTAATAGCATTTATTGTAAGGCGTGGTCAAGTAATGTAACTGAAACCTATCCTGGTTTTGGCATGCCTTGTGACAGTTACACAGAAATATATAAAATTCATGTGTAGAGAAAAGTTATTTTCGAATACAAATAGACAGATTTCAAATTAATAAATTAAAATCTTCTTTAATTATTTTAATTATGTTGAATTTTAATTATTGTTTAACGTTAACGTTAATGTATTTACTAAAAACTGAAGTTCATTTATTTTCAATTGTTTAAAGATGTAATTATATATTTTGTAGAACAATATTCACATAATTGGTTCGCTTATTAAAATATTTATGAAATTAATTCTAAACTTAAATAAATGTCTATAATTGCAGGTGGCCCAACTGCGCTCTCTTTGGCGTGTGCATATACCCCTGGTGAGTTAAAAGAATTGCAGAATTTATCGGAGCTATTTCAAGTTTAACCCCGGCAGTGGAAAACTGGGCGAGAGCTATCTTCATTTTACGCTCGCAATGAATGCGACCTGATAGCAGGTCGGATAAAGTGCAGGTCACTCTAGACAGTACCCCACTGGCAGGCTCTAACTTGAGAAAGCCCCGTTAAGTTCTGCAACTTTTTAACGCACCAAGGGATATCTGCACATATCGGATGCGGGGTAGTTGATCCAACAGGTATATACGTTCAGTAAAAGTATGATGATCACTCTTACCTTGCTAAATTAGCTTATTATTCAAAGAGAGAGAGAGAGAGAGAGAGAGAGAGAGAGAGTGTGTGTGTGTGTGTGTGTGTGTGTAATGCTATAAACGTACTTCCTCCCTTAAATGTCCTAAATATATTACAGACACTGGAACGTGAGATAAGGCAGAGAAAAATATTTACTTATCTAGAGTAGAGGTCATTAGCCGTCATTAGTCCAACGATCTGGGCATGCAATAAAACTATTATAAATAAACTCATTTCTCTATTTTATGATTCTCAGCCATCACCTTTTAAGATTAATGAAATGGTAACTTTGCGCCAACCAAACGAAAACACTGATTTTAATTGCTAGTCTAGACTATAAATTTTCAACAAAAATAATGTCTCTCCGAACTTTTCGTTTATATGATTTGGTAACGAAGCTGAAATAGTAGTATTTCATAATAATGCAGTTGTTCTTGAGAATCACTCTAGTGCTGGAAATATATCAACCATGTCATTACAAGGAAGTTCAAGAGCGAACATTAACGATGGAACTCCCAACCCGAGCAATTAGAAAGTGCGTAATAAAATGCTACAATTCTCATGGGCTAAAATGTTCTTTTCGGGATAACACTGTTGAAATTCCTAACATTCGGATTCACGACATTAAACAGTATTATATCATAGTCTTGATATCATGTTGTACATAATTAAATCATGTTTACTCTTTTTCTTAGTTTCAGATTAAATCTGTTAGCATTAAAATGACAATTCTTTGCCATACATTCTATTCTCATTGGTGGAACAAATAATGCTTATGCTTACCTTATTACCTTAAGTCTGTGGTTTCTCCTTTTTTATTTGCATCATATCTATAAGGATATTGTTTCAAAATTGTTTTGCTGGTTTACTTTAAGATATTGGAAATTTGTTGAATTTTCCTTGGAATAAATCTTGAACATACAGATCCTTATTTGTAAGCCATGCATACACCATGCTATATTTACGAATTTCTTGCATTGTATGACTGGAAGAACTCTTCATATGAAGATAAATGGTTGTATATCGGATGAAAGGTGTACGATTATATACATCCTTTATACTACAGATGAGTTTAGATAAAGCAACGATTTGCTTCCCATTATCTAAAAGACTACCTTTACCACAACCTTATCTTCTTCTGTTTCGGCTAAGTTTGTTTGTCTTCACGCAGAGCCTAATAATGAAAAGCATCTTTCTAACCATACTTTTAGAGGTCTTCCAACAGGTCTTCCTGCTGGTCGTGTTATTTTAATCAATCTTGTTTCCCCTGCTCCAAAACATGTTCATTCCAATGTTTCTTTCTTTCTTTTACAAATGTTATTATACCCGTTCTATCACATTCTTTTCCTAAACCTCCATTCTTTTGTCCGTACATTCTTGTTTTCCATACTGTTGTATTCATTTCTGTTCTTCTGAGCAACATTCTTCAGCCTCCAATGAAATATTCTAGACATGGCAACAAGCAAAGTACTATGAAGAACATAGTAATAGACATGCTAAAGATAACACTGTGGGCTCACATATTCCAACACAAGTTCACCACAAAGTTAATTATAAACGAAAATCCCCTATCATAATTAAAATCTTACTTTTTTCATTTAATTCAACCAATTTACAGGAATTTAAACATGACATTAACATGGTTAAATATAACGGTAACAATTATAGTTACAAGCTATTTAGAATCTCTATTTATTTATTGGTAATTTAACGTATTTTAACCTAGAATTTATCAGACGATATATGAAATAGGTGAAATAATGCTCATATGGACGCACGGTCCATGGAGTTTAAATTTACTTGAACATTCATCTTCTCAGGTTAAGGGAAAAATCCCCGATTAAGAAAGGGGGTAATTCACCCTAATAGAGACTCAAAATGTTGAGTGTAGCCGGTCTCCGTGGCCGCGCTTGCCAAAGTGCCTAGTTTTCGTGCTTCGTGACGCAGGGGATCGTGGGTTCGAGTCCTGCCTTGGGTATGGGTGTTTGTGTATATGTAAATGTGTATATGTTCTGTGTATGTGTAAGTAAAAAAAGAAAGCGATAAACAAATAGGTCAACAAAGGAAACGTAGAAAACTGGGAAAAAGAGGAAAAAGAAATACAGCGCTGGTGTCCTGACAAGACCGGAACTGTATTTATAAACAAAAAAAGTGAGGTAGACACGTGAACCCCTACTCCACAGAGGCAGGTCATTACTTTTGAACGTTTCTGTAGAGTTGGCAATCTTTTGTCGATAGTAAGTTTTGGTGTTTTCTGCCTTCGTTTATGTTACATACACTAATATAGATATTATTCCAGTTTATATATATATCATTTAACTTTCAGTGTTCAAACCCTTATTCTTTCGACATATCTGGTAATAATTTTAAATTGCTGTTGCCTTGTAATAATAATTGTCTAGTTTTTTCAATTATATTTTGAAAGCTTGATACAGTTACTCTCAAACATTTAACTATTTTGAACTTACTAAAGTGCTTTTTGAGAAGATTGTATGTGCTATTTGAAGTTTATCATTTCTAATTTTATGTTACTTGTACTTAGTTACACGATTTATTTTTAGAACTGTAAATTATTTTTAAAAATATTAATTGTGTAGTTATACTTTGTCTACATGGCAGCCCTCAATTGAGGAAAGTAAAGAATAAATAATTACTCAATAGTGTTGCCTTTCATATCTAATTTGCACCTTATAGATTTTTTGAATATACACATACATTGTGCTTTTTCTGCTGAAACTTTTGTATTGTGCTCCATTTCACAAATACATTCAGCAAGTTTTGAAGATTATAAATACATTTGCAGAAAAATGCTTTGGATAGCAGATTATAGATTACAGATATTCGTTTTCTCGAATTTACAATATTTAATTTATCCTTCTATCTAAAAGATTATTTGTTACATAATAGCAGCAAAAATTCAACAATGCATTACAAAGACGAAGAACGCTAGAGCAGATTCATGTTACTTTTTCATTTCTCTTATTAAAATTGGTATACCTGTTTAATATTTATAAGATTTGAGTATCTAGGTGGGAAAGTAATACATAAACTTTGCTTTACGTAATTATTTACACAATACAGTTTATGTGCACACATTAGTGCGTCATTGTATTAGTTTTTCTCAAAGATTTGGCTGTAGCCAAACACCGTTGAACATTTTGGAAGTGTTAGACATTTTAAAATTTATTGTCCATAAAAAATGCATCCGCTTTAACTTGCTTTTTAAAAATACACTCTGGTTTAAAACTTGTTTTCTTGCCTACAGCGCCGACATATTCTTTCTTTCTTTTTAAAGAGTAGCTCAACCGTCAATTTAGTTCACAAACCTTTGCTTCTAATAACTGCTGTTTAGTAGTCTGGTGTATACTATATCCATGAAATCTTAGGTTGTCGACCGGCACAGAAGCGACTTAACGCTGGGACTTGTTATCAATCTTATATTAAATATAATAAAAGTAATAATAATAACAATAACAATAATAAAGACTAAAAATGATATGCAATCCATTTTCTATAACTTTCGTTTTTAACTGATGTGCAAAGGTCTGGAACAAAAAGTCGTTTTTTAAATCGTATATGATATTTTATTTATAATATCCCATTTCACTCTTTCCAAAGAAGAACATTTGTTAATAATAAACTATTATTATTATTATTATTATTATTTCTAGGTTCTATAGCCCACTTTAACTGCTGTGGTTCTACCGCGGGCCTTTAGACTAAACATTGGCGCTTTTACTTTTGAACCTTATGTAGCTTACTGTAGGTGTTGCACAGGCACATTCGTTCTCACATCTACACTTATATACTCTATGGAAGCTGGGGAATAATCCTAATTAAAGAAATGCTCCATCTGCGGTTGGGAATCGAACCTGGTAAAAAGTTAGCTCGTCAACTACTCCACCCGAGGGCCATTATTAAATTAATTTAAAAACGGTACATATCAGCAATTTATTGAGTTTGCGACAAGTTTTGGTATTTAAACTACTAGGTATATTGAATATTTACGAAGTTATTTCCATTTGTCGTTTCTATAGTTCCGATGTATAGCAAGCATAAGAAACACTTCCAAAGCCACGTACACATAATTCTTTTATATTATAATTTTACAGGTTTTTTTCCAATTTTCAAAAACCTCACATCTTCACATTACTGGTTTCGGGGGGGGGGGGAGAGAAGGTGACAGGTGGATAGTGGTGATAGTAGAGTGAGACTTATATGTCGGTCTATAAGTTTATTTATTATTAACAGAGGTAGGAACTTTGTACCAATTTCCTTATGCAGAGTAAGAGCGGCCAGAGTTGGCAATACCATGCCGCGTTACTTGCGTGAGCAAAGGTCAACGTAGAGTGCAACTCATTACTGCAAAGCAGCTATCACTGCATAGCACAGAACCACGTCGGTAGGAAGGAAGGCATTCGAATAACATTAAATGATAAAATTAATTTGTTTTACAACCACAGTAAGTTTTCTAGCAGTGCACTTATGCATGTACGTGTTCAGAAACCGATAGCAGTTTTAGTATACAAACTATAAAACTTTTAGTAAAAGAACACTTCAAAGAAACATATTGATTGCAAATTTGTTCAGAAAGTTACTCACAACTATCACATTGTTATAGTCCAGAGGTATGGAGCTGAGGTGAACTGAATATATGCGACATGTAGAGAACCGTCAAGACGGATCTACTAATCTATGAACATCCTACCTGAACTAGAGATGAAAATGAAAGGTGTAAATGAAAAGAATTCAGGGTTCAGTGTGATGTATCGCATACAAGCTGCACTTTTAGATCACAACAAATGCTATTTGCTTGGTGATACTGATACATCATGAGAAGTGGAACGAACTTTTTCGCATTACAAATCTTGTTTTTCGGAACGTAAAATGTGGTTTTCTTTTGAAAGGGTTCAGAAGTACAGATAAATAAAGATTTAGTTTCATTCCTGCTTTCGTTTTTAACTAGTAAGAATATGAAGATATTTAAGAAATTAATTTCATTATTTGGATATTATTTAACATTCGGTCAGTAAATATTTCAATTCATGGTATTATTGCTTGGGTGATTTCATAATGTACAAACATAAAAATTAGTTAGTCACCCTTTGTTGGTCGTACCTACATAATTATCTAAATAGTTGTGCTTATACGAATGTCTCATAAATCTTTTTTGTTCTCTGGAAACAGTGCTGTTTACTTCTCTCCCCTTGCGTTCCTATCAGTGACTTGTTTTGATGCGGCGAGATGGCCGGTAGCAAACAATATAAGGAACGGGAAACGTTACGGACTTCCTAGCTGTGATTATCAATGATAAAATTATATAACTGGATTTTAATCAGTTTAGATTAAGGGATACTCCAGTGAATAGTTGATATCAATGAACAAATCCAACTAGACTTTAGGAACGATATCTAATCTATTTTCAGTTTTTGAACCCTCATTAAATATTATAAACGGTAAGCACAAGATCTCTGGTCATATTTGTGAAATTGAGATGATGTTTTCAGATAAAAAATGCCACATGGTGCTTACAAGATACAACTACAGCCAGCTGGATCCCATAAAATGCAGAGAAATCTTTTACTGCCTAGGGTGTCGAAACTGGTTTATTCAGCAGTATTTCATTATGGTTTCTCCTAAGACACTATGGTTGAGAAACGCTGAGCAGTTACAAGTACTTAGAAGTCTGGGAACAGAACAGATAAATGCGTATAGTAGCCGAGTCTTACGGGTAACCTGGGGACTTCACTACTCTCAATTTTACCACTATAAGTTTTTCTGATTTTTTTATTATATTATCATCTTGATAACACTATATCACTTTTGATTTTCTTTCTCATTATTCGAGCCTGCCAGCTGCTTTGGTTCATAAAGAATTATTCCGAAATCAGAGATGGTTAAACTTTACCTACTAGATAGCACTATTATATTCAGCTCCCTGATATAACATTATTTTTGTCCTTAAACAGAGACATGCACCTCTGACCACTGTCAAATACATTGGGATTCTTTTTCTGCAACTTTATAAAACAAATCTTAAACCTATATTTGAAATTTGCATGCACAACCAATGGCCCATGCAGTATTTGTATAATAACGTTAAGAATTTCACACTACTACCTATCTAAAACAAAATCTGATGTGTTCCATTCACACAACTTTCTCCACACCTCGGTAACAAATTATTGCTAAAAAGTTTATTCTTCTATCTACTCCATGCTACTCGAGATAAACCTTAACAGAAATTGTCTTATTACTTACTTTCTGGTAAGCAGAAGAGAAATAAGGTAATGTATTAAGCTAAAGCAATATAACATATTAATATTAATAAAATAGATTTAATTAAGTTATTGTTATATTATGAGAGTATTTTTAGTTAAATTAATTTAATTATAATTACATAAAATTATAAATCCATTCCAATGAATAAAAACTCAAATCTTTTAAGAGTTGGTTGGCCTGTGGTTGTAATCAGTTTCTTTGCCCATATGAGTTTAAATATTTTAAAACTAAAACCAACAACAAAGAATATCTAAAACATAGTCAACGCCAAGCAAAAATGTATATGAAAAATCGTGTGCGTTAACAAGATCTACATTTTTTGTTTAACAAGTTTTGTGTAACTCTACAGTTGTACAAAATTCAGCAAAATTCATCCAGAATAAAGCTCTCTTCATGGACTATTCTTATAAATTTCAAAATATACATTTATCATATAAATATCTTTAATATTAATAAAAATTGTTAGGGCCATTTTGAAGAAAATCAAACGTTTTCGAAAATTGTTTCATGAAAAGGGTAGTTTGGGGTGGAGGGATTTTCCTCAAAATCTTCGTGTCACATCCTTGAAAGATACTAAACATAAGTACCAAGCTTGGTATTTTACACTTTTGTTTTTGGGTTATCGTGTTCAAGGACACACACTCACGGTCCTTTTTCTAAACGTGTTTATATATATATAAAGCGAACTCTAAAACGAGTATTCTGGTGAAATCTCGGTATCGAATTTTCGGTAGAGTGCAATACCTTCTCTATTTACGCACCATGTACTATACAGCGAAAGTAATACACCTATAAAATATATCTACATTTAAAGCAAGAACAGATTGCAGAATTAGTCGAGTGATAGCATTATCGTAGATAGAGCAAGCAGCAGCAAATTACAAGCAAAGCAGATATTTATAACTATGGAACATTAATATTACCATTCGCTGACTAATAATAATAACAACACAAATGTAGCTTAGACTCAGAAAAAATATATAACCTAATGAAGCATGTAACATAATGTCATTATATAATGTATACAGATGTAATAAATTTGTTAACTGCTGCCGTTGTTCCATAGTTACTCGGCCTTACCACGGAATGCATATGCTGTCTCCCATCCAAGTGTTCTCCCACACTAAATAACAGCCTGTGATACCTCACTGGTGATAACGCTCAGCGCTCATATGGCAATGAATGAATAATAATAATAACAACATTTGTAAAGTAACTTTGCATGGATTGGATTTTTGCGAGGTGTTAATTTAGAGACTGCTTTATGATTCAACTCAAAACAATCGTTTATGTCATTTGTCGTTTCTCAATATTACTATACAATTTGTGCATTTCTCTTATTCACTTTATGCTTTTAACAGTAAAGAGGTCTTTAGAATCTGCAAAAACAGTACAAGAGACACGGTAGCTGATTTTACGTAGAGTTAAAGTTCATTTTCAACACATCGAGCGGATAAATACAACGGAGAGTCCTACTATGCAGTTAAGTTCATCAGCTGAAGTAGTAGTAAAGAGTAGTCAAACGCTATGACCTGCAATAATTGGATTAATATAGAGGGTCTTTTGCCTTCTAAAGTGAGCCTTGGTAGAAAGGGAAACAAGGGAGACCCAAGGGTGACAAGATCCAGAAGACGATGTGCGCTAGCAAAGACAGATTCCAACGTGACACAATTTCTGACGCCGGCTAGTCTTGCCTTAGTCATTCGCAACGCGAGAATGAACTAATCCAACGAAGTAAGTGGGCCCAGCAGATCTCTCCATGACGCAAATTTTCCCGGCTTGCCGCAAAACATCAATAGCATCGCAATTCCTAAACCAAATGAAAGGAAATTTTGGGGGAAGGAAGTAGTATAGGAACCACTCCAGAATTCATCTAACAACCCGAAAAAAAGCGCGAAGAAACCCCTGGTCAGAGTGAAGAAAGTCACAGCAACTCCCAAATGTGAGCGCAGCAAGTTAACGTGGGGCTGCTCCGCTCAGTGCCATCACCTGTGTGAAATGCGATCATTTGATGCCCGTTAACAGTTCTAGTTATTGCTTAAGGCTATAGCACATAACATTTACAACTTTCTTAACTACACGAATTGTTAACATTTGTAAGAGAAATAAACAGCAGAATAATGACGAAGAAAAGAAAACTATGACAATGGTCATCATGTTAAAAGAGTGTGTTTTTGGAATGCCAGTTGTACCTACGCTTCACCAAGCGACATGCGCATTATAAGTTCGCCACTCCAGTCCTAAATATCCAGAATCTACGAACCAACAATCAAATATTACAAAACCAAGTACAGTCCTCCAAGTCATCAAGGCTTGATGATAGGAGCAAGAAGAACAATACTAAAATTTCCCTCACAGTTGCGAACTTTTTTTACTCCTGGCCATACAAGGGAGCGAATTTCAACAACAATCGCCTACCAATAACCTTCAAAACATTTTACTATCGCTTTAGCCCACTGTTTAGCCTCTTAGTTTCTTTCCACATATCAGAACTAGACCAATGCTTATCTCGATTAGCATGGGGTAGATAGGAGAAAAATCTTTTGCAAGAAGTTTGTTTGCAGAAAGGTAGAGAAAGTAGTTTGAAAGGAACCCATGCGATTTTTATTTATCATTTTAAGTCAATTTTAATTACTGCTTCTAAATCCTAACAATATTTGACAGTCGCATGATCACATGGTGAGAAACTGGTTTTTAGAGGAGTAAAACGGCAATATTAAGCTAATAACAACGATATTGAATGACAGCGGAAATTGTATATCACCTTATAGGCTTGTACTATGGAATCAATGAGATCCAATACGGTATCACGTGATCTGCTTGGTAGAATGCTAAGCTGCAATATTCGTTTATGTAACGCCCCAGTTTACTGCACCTATAATTTACCGGTTCCAAAGCCCTGCACGTTGTCTTTAAACGAAAGGCTGCATCCGGAGTCAGAGACTCGTACTATCAGGTTTTTTTTTTAACTGGAGCAGTATGACGCATTTGATGCTCTCAGCCAAAGCAAGAAAGAAACAAAAGCCCTATCATATTACATACCCATGTCTTTTTTTACCTATTATCGTTTATTTTTATACAGCATCTACAAACTATTCTTATAAAGCTTATTCTTCCGCCTCAAGTAAATGAAATAAAGATTTGCATATATAATTTAATTTCTCATTTCGTTATATTAAAATGTGCAAACATTTAAAACCTGCCCTTCAATGCTCTTTTCATGACATAAAAATCTGATGTGTTCCATTCTCATGACTTTTTCTACTTCTGCGTAACAAATTATTGTTAATAAGCTTATTATTCTATTCACTTCAAGCTAATCGAGAAAAACATTAGCAGAAATAGTCTTATTACTTACTTCCTTGTAAGTAGAAGCGAAATATGGGAGTATTACAGGTTAAAGTGAAGTCAAAAGCTGGTTGCTATGTGAGTGAAGTTCCTTTGTATGGACACGAGTTGACAAATTCCTGTATGAGAAACGTACAAGTTTTTCAAATCTGAAATCATAAACAAGGAATATCTCAAAAACGATCAACTCATCGAAAAAAAACTATATAACATAATTTGTGTGTTTTAATGTGTTCTACATTTTTTGTGTGATAAGTTTTTGTCCATTTCTTACGGTTTAGCAGTTATGCAAAATTCATCCGGAATAAAGTAGTCTTCAGAGGCTATCTCCAGAAAATTCAAGATATACATATTATTTTTCAGGTAAATATGTTTAATATACGATATTTTAATCAAAATCGTTAGAGCCACTTTTGAGAAAATCAAAATTTTCGAAAAAAATTCCATCTAAAGAGAGTTAGGGGTGGGGTATTTTCTTGAAAGTCTTCGTGTCGCATCCTTGGAAGATACCAAACTTAAATACCAAGTTTGGTATTTAACGGCCTTTTCGTTTTCGTTTTTTGCTGTCCACAGTCACACACACGGACATTTTTCCAAAAATGTTTTTTTTATTCAGGGGACTCAAAACATGTATTTCCGGTAAAATCTCGGTATCGAATTTTTTGGTGCTATACAGTACCTTCTCTATACACTGTGTACATAGTACGTGTAGAGGAAGTAAAAAGGAGGAATCGAAAAGCGACACCATTTTAAATAAATAGTAAACTATGACATATTTCAAACCATGATATCTCGGAAAGGCTAATGACACAATGTAGATCTCGTTTAAACACACAACTTAAGTCATATACTTTTTTGTGAATTATATAATTTACAAGATATTCCTTGTTATTAGTTTCAATTTTAACCTACCTAAACATTTCTCAAACGGAATTTACCATTCCTGTTTCTTATGTTTGACTCCTGACCATGCAAAGAGAACGAAATATCAATCACATGGCAACCAGCTTTTAAAATATTTGACTCTTGCTTTCCTTATTTTTCTCCTACTTATAACGAAGTAACCAGTAAGAGCTAATATTTATCTTGGTTTACATACAGTAGATGGATGAATAAGCTTTTCTAACAATAGTTTGTTACAAAATAGTGGAGAAAGTCATGTGAATGGAACACGACATATTTTTTTGTTTGTTTGTTTCACGATCAAAACTGTAATATTCTCGTGGTAACCAGAAAACCAAATAAAAGACGCATACTCGTAACGGCTTAAAAATTGGGAAAACATTATGATTCCACAAAATACATAAATGTATGGATATTTTGTAATAATAGACCTTTTCAGGCGAAGGTGCACTTTTGGAGCATATTGTCTATGGGTAATGGTGTGCTGTTGTTCATTGCGTTTCTTGTTTCTTTCGACCTTATTCATTATATCTCCATCACACAAAACACACACACACACACACACACACACACACATTGTCATACTTTCAAACTTTAAGGACGATGGAGAATGATCTTGACTAAAGAAAAATTCCCACACCCCAGGCGAGAAACGAAGTCGGGACTCCTCAGGCAGGTGTTCTACCGTCTGAGCTACGGGGCCAGTCAATTTCCTCTTGGTTCAGCTATAAAATGGTCAATTGGTTCATATATAAAATAACCAGTGTGTTTATGCGCGTTTTGACCTAAAAGCAGATGATTTTGACATTAACAAATATTAAAATGGAAAGAGCCTCAGCTGTATTGATACCTGAATTCTGAATTTAATTGTAGCAGGGATGAAGAGTAAAACTAGTGTTTGAAAGCTGAAGAGGAAGGAATACGGTTTTAAAAGTGCATAGTTCGAGAACAGCTTGTGGCGAATACGTCAACCTAACCATAACAAGCGGTAGCAGAGATGTGGAATATCAATGAAAATGCCAAGTGGCGTTGAACCACAATCTGCAGCAGCAGCAGCAGTTAAAATGGGTTAAGTGTGCCTTGCGTTACATAATGTCTCGTTCATTAAATACTTGCAGTAAAGGTTTCACATTTATCCGTCACAGCTGTCCTCGAGAACAATATGCGCCGTTCAACTCTCGGCAGCGCTTCAACGAGGGCGTGTTCCCAAACATCCGCTCGATTACACTGCAGTCACGATCTCAGGTTTTACTTTTACTTGACGAGAACGGACACCTGGTCATGGGGTACTGCAGAGCAGGTTACTTTACCGCTCTCCATCTACTGCTGCATAGCAGAGATGGATTGTATGTGCTACCTTGGATACTTTACCGAATATCAACAAAATTGAAGGGAGTCGAAATGACCTATTTTGTTAATGTTAGGTTTGACCTACTATCTCAGCAAATTTTTAAGATAATGAGCTAAATTTTTCAAGGTATATTCAAGAATACCTTTAACGTCGATAAATAAAAAATATGATGTGTTCCATTCACATGACTTTCTCTACATCTCTGCAAAAAGTATTGTTAAAAAGCTTATGCTTCTATTTACCTCATGCTAATCGAAAAAAAAAAAAAAAAACTAGCTGAAATAGTCTTATTACTTGCTTCCTTGAAAGTAGAAGCGAAATAAGCGAGTGTCATAGGTTAAAGTGATAGTCAAAAGCCCGTTGCTATATGACTGAAGTTCCTTTGTATGTATGGACAGGAGTTGACACATTCCTGTTTGAGAAAAGTATAAATATTTCATAGCTGAAACCAAAAACAGGAATATCTCAAAAACAACAACTCCACGAAAAAAATGTATATAGCATAAAGTGCGTGTTTTAAAGTGCTCTACATTTGTTGGTAAGCTTTTGTCCATCCCTTACGGTTTGGCAGTTATGCAAAATTCCGTCAAATTGACCCAGAATAAAGTAGTCTTCAGAGGTTATTCCCAGAAATTTCAAAATATTTACCGGACGAATAAAATATATATCTTTAATGCACCATATTTTAATCAAAATCGTTAGAGCCATTTTTTAGAAAATAAAAATTTTCGAAAATTTTTCCATGTAAAGGGTAGTTTGCGGTGGGGGGATTTTTCTCAAAATCTTCGTGTCGCATCCCTAGAAGATACTAAACTTAAATACCAAGTTTGGTATTTTACCGACTTCTCGTTTTTGAGTTATCGTGTTCACATAAACACGGACACAATGACACACGGACACAAACACATAGACCTTTTTCTGAAACTACTTATTTTGGATACAGGGAACCATAAACGAATACTTCCGGTGAAATCTCGGTATCGAATATTTTGGTGGAGTGCAATACCTTCTCTATACACTATATACATAGTACGTGTAGAGAAAGTAAAAATTTGATGTGTTCCATTCACATGACTTTCTCTACATCGCTGCAATAAATTATTTTTAAAAAGCTTATGCTTCTATTTACTTCCTGCTAATCGAGAAAAAATTAACAGAAATAGTCTTATTACTTACTTCCTTGTAAGTAGAAGCGAAATAAGGAAGTACCACAGGTTATAGTGATAGTCAAAAGCTGGTTGCTATGTGACTGAAGTTCCTTTGTTTGTATGGACACGAGTTCACAAAGTCCTGTATGAGAAAAGTATAAGATTTTTAGCTGAAACCAAAAACAAGAAATATCTCAAAAACAATCAACTCCACGAAAAACATTTATATAAGATAAATTGTGTGTTTTAAAGTGCTCTGCACTTTTTGTGTGGTAAATTTTTGTCCATCCTTTACAGTATAGCAGTTATGCAAAATTCCGTAAAATTGACCCAGAATAAAGTAGTCTTCAGAGACTACTCCCAGAAAATTCAAAATATACATTTTATTTGTCAGGTAAATATCTTTGATATACGACATTTTAATCAAATTCGTTAGAGCCATTTTTTAGAAAATCTAAATTTTCGAAAAAAGTTCCATGTAAAGGGTAGTTTGGGATGGGGAGAATTTTCTCAACATCTTCGTGTCGCATCCCTGGAAGACACTAAACTTAAATACCAATTTTGGTATTTTACTGACTTTTCGTTTTTAAGTAATCGTGTTCACAGACACACGGACACACACAGACGGACCTTTTTCTGAAAATGCTTTTTTTTAGATACAGAGGACCCTAAAACAGATATTTCCGGTGAAATCTCGGTATTGAATTTTTTGGTGGAGTGCAATACTTCCTCTATACACTATGGACATAGTGCATGTAGAGAAAGTAAAAATAGAACACTTCTGTTGTTTAGAAGGAAAGACATAAGGCTGTTAAAATTTCACTGAAAAACGATGATTTTTAAATTAAAAGAAATAATCCACATACATAAAACATTTTCATTAAAATAATGCCCATTTAGGTGCAAATGTGTGGTAAAAATTTCAGCCCTTATGTGTAAATTAGTTGGGACACTTGCACTAATATTTACAAACCTACTGACGTTTTACCGAGAGAGTGTACTAGAATATTCTAAAACACTACTACACAGCATTACTTGCAACAATATTTTTAAACTATTTACAATTAGTGTATCTCTATAAAGCGGGAGAGGCGAAATTATTATATACAATTTACAGATGCACATGAAAAAAGTATGAAAATCAATTTTCCACTCTCCTTATTATACACCAATCATCTTTACAAATATAACTTTTTTTGGCTATTATTGTTATAAGTTTAATGTCCTTTAAAGTGTAAAGCTATCGGACGATGACTGAATGAAATAGTAGTGAAACGAAGGCCAAATAAGCCCGCGATCTTTACACCTTAGAGTTACCTGACATTCGTCTTCTTATGATAAGGGAAAATCCTGGAATAAAACCAGGCCATTCATCCTAATCGAGACTCGAATTCGAAATCTCTTGAATGTGAGGCCACAACACTGCAAAGATGGGCACCAGTCATATTGTTGTTCAGTCTTACTTGAACAATCAGAATCCTCGCAACAATGTATGCAACACCAATGTAGTGTTCGAATGTTATTTAGTGCTAAAAATGAATGCAATTTGAGAGAGGATTTTAACGCAAATACCTCTTTCTTTCTGTAACACGTACAACGTAATAGCAGGCAGAGAAGCTATTAAATTCCATTAAAAATTCAATACCGTGATTTCACTGGAAATATCTGTTTTTGAGTATCCTGAATAAAAAAAAATCTGATGTGTTTCACACACATGACTTTCTCTACGTCTTTATAACAAATTATTGTTAATAAGCTTTTTATTCAATTTACTTCATGCTAATCAAGATAAACGTTAACAGAAACGGTCTTATTACTTACTCCTTATAATAGAAGGAAAATAAGAAAATACTACAGTCTAAACCGACAGTCAATGTTTAAAATGTGGTTGTTTTAGAATCGAATTCAGTTTCTTTGCGTGTCCTAGAGTTGGCAAGTCCCCGTATGAGAAAAGTTCCAAGTTTTAAAACTGAAACCAGTAGCAAGGAAAATTTCGAAAACGGTCAACTGCACGAAGAAATATATATGACGTAAATTGCGTGTTTTGAGGAGATCTACATCTCTTACGGTTTACCAGTTATAGAAAATTCAGAAAATTTCACCCAGAATAAAGAGGCCTTCAGGAGCTATTCCCAGAAAATTCATGTAGATATCTTAAGTAGAAGAATCTATTGCCTGTGATGAAGATTTCTTATACATATGGCATTTTAATGAAAATCATTAGAGGCATTTTTGAGAAAATCGAAAATTTTAAAAAATGTTTCATGAAAAGAGTAATTGAGAATGTGGAGATATCCTTGGAACATACTGAACTTAAATGCCAAATTCGGTATTGACGGACTTCTAGTTTTTGAGCTATCTGCCCACACACACACACACACACACACACACGCACACACGCACGAACATGCATCTAAAAATACCTTTTTACGATTCTGGTAGTCTTAAATAATGTTTTATTCAGTTGAACTTTTTCTAGCACGTATGTAAAATGCACATCGTAGATAGAGAAGCTATTGCATTAGCCAAATATTCGATATCGTGTTTTTATGTATTTCTGGTAAAACGGTATCGAATATTTGGGTGGAACACAATACCTTCTTTATTACTATGTGCAGTTTACATAGTTCTAGAAAAGTTCAGCTGCACATAAAATCATCCTAGATAGTACTTGGAATCGAGAAATATCTAATTCCTTTTCATTCTTTAGCCAGGGTAAGGTGCGCTTTGGGTACACATAGGTGAAATTTCTAAATTCTGCATTTATGAGCTTATTTTTTTTAAACTTATACCGCAAGTAAGATATAAAATAATTAGCATATACAACATTATTCATTGTTGATTTACAAATTATTAATTATTATTATTATTATTATTATTATTATTATTTTATTAATAGTATACAAAATGGTCCACGAAAAAATATTAAAATAACTTTGGACGTTGTTTCCGCAAGTTGTATATAAAGTATTTATTGCTTAATTTGAAATAATCTCTAAACAAACTATATTTTAATACCGTAATGTGAACGCTAAAACGTTTAATGTATACCTGAAAATATGTAAGGGTGGATTTGTGACAGCGATATATACATTTTTTAAAGAAAAGTTTAATAAAAACTGCATACATTTACATAATAAAAAGTTTCAATTAATTATTATTATTATTATTATTGTGAGTTTTAGATTCTCAAACCAGCATTAGCTGCTGCTGAACTGACTTTTGATGAATGCGCTGAGAGAGAAACCTGTCCTCTTAGAGGTTTCTTTTCAATTGGTCAACATATCATAAATCTCTTCATTATAAGTACCTCGTTCTGACCGATAAAATCTATTGCTGCGTTAATTGATAACCGGTTCGATTTGAGTGACGAACTTCTCACATCAGGTGCTTGGACGACAGATTATGTTACGCCATTTGTGCCCTTGAACAGTAGTAACCTCAGGACAAGGAGTAACTTTAAAACCTAACATTTCTGGTGGAATCAAAAGAATTGCTTAACATTAAAACAATATCCTAAATGATTGGAGTGCTTTACTTTTGGTAGTAATAATACATTCAGATAACCTAGGCCGTAGCTGCCGAAACATTCTTGTCTTAAGTCCAGACGATAAGTGATTAAACTACGAGAAATGTTTTGACATATTGTTGCTATGTAATTAAATACAGACTGCAAAAGATGTCGTACAATTATTTTTGGATAGTTGATTTGATTTTCTCTACATGTATTATGCATATAGCAGAGAGAGAGAGAGAAAGAAAGAGAGAGAAAAAGAAAGAGAGAGAGAGAAGGTAAAGAAAATACTATATTCACATTTACATCGCAGATCGAATACCAAAACACCGTTAAATACCAAACTTAGTATTTAAATTACGTATCTTCTAGGGATATGACACAGAACATACAAGAACAACCCCCGCCCCCGCACCAAGCTGCGTCTACATAGAGCATTTTTTTATTTTTTTTTTTCCTCAAAAATTTTGTAACGATTTTGATTAAAATACTGCATATTAAAGACATTTACATGACAAGTAAAATATATATTTTGAATTTTCTAGGAATAGCCTCTAAAAATATATTAATCCTAGATGAATTTTGCATAACGAGTAAACCTAAGAGATACACAATAATTTGCTGCACAAAAAATGTAGACCTCGTTAAAATATACAATTTATGTCATATACTTACTTTAAGAGTTATCCGTTTCCAATATATTCCTTGTTACTGGTTTAAATTTTAAACTTCCTAAACTTTTCTGAAATGGTAGGTCATATTTCGTTACATCTCTCTTTTGTTTTCCTCCAGGACATCCAAAGAGGGCCGAACTTCAACTGTTTCACACAACGATAGCTTGTGAACTATTTAACTATCGCTTTAGTCGAGTATATTCCATTATTTCCCTTCTACTTTAAAGGAAGGAAGTAATAAACAGAACTTCTGCTAATATTAATCGCGATTAGTATGCTGAGGATAAAACAATAATCTTGTGTAGGAGTAGTTTGTTTTCAGAACAGGTTCAGAAAGCCAATGTAAATTGAATACACTAGTATTTTCCAATAATCGTTTTTCATTTTTCTATGAAGTCAATGAGTCCTAATTCTATAAAATCGTCGCCAATACTTTTCCGGCTGATAGAACGATCTTTGGCTTCTTTGGAGCAGATTAATGATGAATACAGGTTTCATCGACGGAAAAAAGACGCTCGGATTTCACTTAAATACTTCCAAACAAGACTCGCAGTCAAATACGTATCCGCTTGTTCTCCAATGTGAGCATTCGTGGTACCCAACGGGCCGACAACCTGTTAATCTCCAAACTATCATGCAAAACAAGAATTCAGGTCCCATCGACACACTTATGGCTTCTGCCATTTCGCGAACTATCTACAATTTGTGAGTGTCATGTCGGGAACTTTTTCAATAATTTCTTCGGTAACTGTATCAGCCACGTTTAAAATCGTTGAACCAGTATCTAACCGTTGCCATAGATGGAGAAGGGTGAACACAAACAGTATCCAATTTCGGTTTTATCTCCTTGCAGGTTTTCCCATCCAAAAGTAAAACCGAATCACTGAACAATTCTGCATTTTTTTCATTTTAGTGTGGACAGATCAAGGACCAACGTAATTGCCTGTCAAATACAATAAAATCTTATTAATTAGTACCAAATAACAGTATGTGATGGTACCAGCAACTTACTTAGCAACATCATTTATTTTGAAATACGGGTACATTTTAACTACCCTCGTATGTTTTCTGAAACATTTGCGCCATGGTAAACATGGTGTTGATGTATTTGAACAATTATAGTTGCAACACACAGGTAATTAAGTTTCTTTTTAGTAAAATTATTGGCTATGTTTGCTTGTACATATTTGTGTGAGCAACTGTTTCCACAAATGAATTCTGTCCACAGATTTCATATGACTCATCAAAATCTGCTGCCGTAGAAGCAAATATCTCAGTCGGGGGTAATCCAAATTGTTAACGAAATGATTCCAAATATAAAAGAAAGCAACTAAAATACACATTTGTATAATTTTATTGTATACAAAAGAAATTAGTACTATGTATCATGAAATCTACAACCGTCACTGCACTCTGTTTGTTTCTTCATCTAACAGTTCATTTCAAGTTGGGGTTAGTTACATTTTGAGTTGCGTGTCATGTGGTTAGGGTTTACTCATACTCGCACTAAATAATAATAATAATAATAATAAAAATAATAATTAATTATAATTATTATTATTATTATTATTATTATTAACGAGGCACTACAACCTTGCGGGACCTGGATCTACCAACCTGTCTGTCAGTCTCAAGTCCAGATACACATGGCAGAGGTAGGCGATCTTCCAACCAATACGGGGGTGCAATGTGGCCAACATCATGCATCCCCAAGCTGGCCGAGATCGCGGTACTAAAGCATAGGTTATATAAATATTCTTTGGTGCAGGCTGTTGAGGGACACTTCATGGATTCCCTGAAGAAAGCACGGTGCTCATTATGAATGTTGTACCCTCAACATTTTTCTTCTACCAGACATGTATTAACTCCCGACTTCCAGAAATAAGATTTGTTTAAGTTTACTAGCCAAGCTCTTCCGTAATAGTTATCTGATAATCAAGACATAGGTATATGTAAACACTTTCTAACAATGCATATAATCGGTCACCTGTCATCAATAAATGTTTGCCTTTCTAATAATGTTATATTTAGTATCATTATAAGCAATAAAAGGGTCAAATAATTCATGGGAGATAAAATATGAAGTTTTAACTGAACAAAATAGCATACATAACCATCTGTTGACCACAATGATTCGGGTGTTTTGGTGGTTTCTTCCAGTTGCCAAGGCAAATGCCGGATTGTGTAATCAATATTACTGAAAGTACCAGCTTAGTAACAATGAAGTAGATGGTAATACTGAAAGTTCTGTCATCTTTGCTCACATATTATACGCAGGTAGACTGGATAGCACCCTTCTAACCTTTGTCGTCTCCACATTGGTCATACCCACGTATAAACATCTCCTTTAAGGTAAGATACAACCGCTGTGTTACCTCACCGTTAAACATCTTCTCTTTGATTGCCACAAGTTTACTGCTAGTCGCAATAAACACCGGTTGTGTCTCAGTTTCAGCGTAATTTTATTCGATGACGGTGATGCTATTGCGCGACTAATTTTATTCGATGACGGTGATGCTATTGCGCGACTAATTTTATTCCTACGCGAAAGCGAACTTTATGGTTTTATTTCATTTGACATTGCCTCATCTTTTACTTTCTCGCTGTTTTAGTTTTCTCTGATCCTCTCCTCATGGGGTAGTTTTAGTTTTTATCTGTTTTAATTCAACTTTCTTCATGGGCAGCAGTTGATGTTCCCTAAAACTACAATTACTACAACTGTAACAACTCTACAACAACTACAACCCCTACTATGCTACAACTACTACTTCTACAACTATACTACAACTCAATAATGTATACAACTACTATTAACAGCAACAACAAAAACAAATACTACAACAACTACCACTACCACTATAACTTGCCGCTTGGGCAACTCCGAGGGGAATTTCATATTGATTCTTGCAGAGTGGGAATCCAACTCGCCTGCTGGGGTGTCCTTGTAAAATTTTCCCCTGCCCAAAAAAAAAAAACAAACAAACAAAAAAAAAACAAAAAAAAACACTATCGCTACCATTACCAAAACTACTACAACCACAACTACCACCACCACCACTACTTCTACCCTTCGTAATGCACCCAGAAATATATGGTTTGAGACCCCCTGAATAAAAACCATTTTTAGAAACATTTCTGTGTGTGCGTGCGCTTTTTTTTTTTTTAATTTTATTTTTCTTCTTCTTAAGGAATGTACACTTAAGGAGTTTTAGGAATAATTTTTGATGTCACTAAAGAGTTTAAGTTTTAACCATTTGTGCGATGTTTACGGTGCAAATAGCATGCATTATTCATGGAAATTGATAGAGATAGTAGTCTTACTTTCCCATCTCTTATTCAGATAGCTAAGCTCATTCTCATTTTAAACTTTTTGATGGAAAATGACCTTAGTTGTACACAATTAACATAGCAGTCCCAAACAGCTTTGGTTGGTGTTGGAAATTTCCACGATATTCAACCATATACAAGACCAGTTTTGTTAATGTGTGTCAATACTCTGCTTTATATAAGAACATGGCATTCTATGTGACCTCAACAGAAGCACTTTATTCTATATAAAACCGCATACACATTATAATCTGTTCTACCACTACCTATAATACGTAGAGGGCGTGTAATATTCCAGTTAAAAAAGATTTCACTGTATTCACGTTTTAGAACCCGCTAAACACAAAAGTAATATTTTTAGAAAACGACTTCTCTATGGTGCGCAGCCTACCAACCCAAACTGAGCTTTATATGAAAATAATTTGCCTTAATTTCATGAGGGGGCGTACTACTCGCCTCCCATCTAGACGACCCGGATTCAATCCCAAGCATCCACACGAGGGACTTTTGGACGAACCGGCGTTTCGGCTGCTTTCTCCGGGTCCTCCAGCTTCCCCCGCCATTCATTCCACCAATTTCTCCATCATCACCGTTTCTATCATCCATTGCGCTTGCATTTCATATCATCCTCTTCTTCATGCTCATGCCTGGGTATGGGCCGACCACTTGTTACAGGTTCTCCATTCTGTGGTTTCATGCCGTTGGCACCCCAACACGCCTCTGACCCCTGGGCATTTGCTTGAAAGTCCCAGAGGGATGTCAGTCCTAAATACGGGGAGGGTAAGACACTACGAACAAATTTCATGAAATGGCTCTAATGATTTTCATTAAAACAGCATTTGTTAAATATATTTGCCGAATTGATAGAATACATTTATTAACCTTTTACCCTCCCTACTGTGTATTAATACCATACAAAAATTACATATCAAGATATTAACGGAAATCCATGTTTTGAGAACTCCCTGAATCCAAAAAAAGTATCTTCAAAAATTGCCTATGGGTGTGTGTGTGTGTGTGTGTGTGTGTGTGTGTGTGTGTGTGAACAGCGCCAAGTCAGAGGTGAAAAGTGAATTTGTTTACTTTGGGAGAATAGGACTTTGTCCATTTTTACTTTCTCTACACGTACTATGTATATAGTGTATAGAAAAGATATTGTAATGCACCCAAAATTTCGATACCGAGATTTCACCGGAAATACATGTTTTAGGATCCCTTGAATCCAAATAAAATATTTTTAGAAAAATGTCCGTGCATGCGTGTGTGTGTGTGTGTGTGTGTGTGTGTGTGTGTGTGTAGCATAGCTCAAAAACGAAAAGTCCCTTAAATAACAAACTTAGTATTTAGGTTCAGTATCTTCCAAGGAGGCGACACGAAGATCTTCAAGAAAATCCCCCACCCCCAACTACCGTTTACATTGAAAATTTTTCGAAACTTTTCTTTTTCTCAAAAATGGCTCTAACGATTTTGATTAGAATATCGTATATTATAAATGTTAACATGACAAATAAAATGTGTATCTTCAATTTTCTGAGAATAGACAACAACTGACTTCAAAATACTTTAATACATAGCAACCAGATTTTAAAGGATTTTACTGTCGCTTTAACCTATGGAACTTCCTTATTTTCCGTCTACTAAGTTCATTTCTTCTATTTTTTTCTCGATTAGCATTAAGCAAATAGAAGAATAAGCTTTTTTAACAATAATTTAATGCATAGACGTAGTGAAAGTTATGTGAATGGAACGCATCAGATTGTTACTTAACATTCCTCATAAACCGATCTAACAAATACGGAATATGACATTTAACTTCAACGTCTTCCAAGGATGCAAAAAGAAGATTGTCGAGAAAATCCTCCCATCCCCAAACATGGACATTACCCTTTCGACAATTATTTCAAAGCGTCTCTAAGTTTTCATGACAAAAGCAATGCCTATCTGAATTTTCTGTGAACAGCTTTTTTTCAAAAAGGAAGTAATTCATTTTTTCTTTTTCTAGTCCAGCAAAGAGAACGGGTTCAAAGACATCATATAGGAACCCCCTCTTAAAATATTTGACCATTGCTGTAGATTAGTGCATTCCCTTATTCTTGTTGTACCTAAAAGGAAATATGCAGCTTCAATTAATGCCTGTTTCGACTAATATTAACTAGAACGAATAACATACTTTTGTAAGAATAGTTGCAGAAGATGTAGAAAAAGTTATTTCAATAGAACATCAATTTTGTTTGTGTTTTATTTTTTATAAAGCTTGAAAGATGCTTTTTATTTTGCTTTACATTTTAAATAATGTTGCATAATTGGGAAAGAATAAGATCGAGAGTATAGCATACTCAGAGCGGACTCGGCTCCTAACTTGAGGTTATTGTATCTACGCCCCATGGTGAAGCAACCCTGGAGGGAGGGATGAAGTGACAAGAAACACCTGGCGACCGGAACTAGGAAATGGTACAGCAAAAGAAGGTCCCTACAATTTCCAGATTAAAGCACACTGATAATCGAACAGCCAGAACCGAGGCCCACGTTTCACATAACGTACAACACCACCGGCAGAATAGTCCTCATCGCGGCAACCAGTCAAGTCGGGCGAAGAGCTAATCACTTTGAACATCCTTTTTCCGTGCCTCGCCGCTACTGAGCACACCGTACTTCAAGTCCTGAAAAAATTAACGGGATAAAGGATGAATAAAACTGCAATGGAAATGTCATGGAGGGACAGCAACCTACCCAGCATTTGTCTGATGACCCGAGAAACCACCGAAAAGAATCATAGATAGAGTAGACTGGCCGAGGGAAGCGAACCCGTTACTTCCGAAAGTGCACCACAGACGAAACCGCCTAGTGGCTTGAACGATCGAGAGGAAAACTCACAATAGGAACTAATGAAAATAAAAAAATATGTCAAATCGCTTCGTAAGCTTAGTCCGTTTTAAAAATTCTGCTTTTATTTTCCCAAATAGGTCATCTAGGTTCTCTTTTAAGTTTGTGATTTTTCTTTCATTCTGTACACTTTCTTTCTTCTGTACATTATTGATTAGGTATAAATAATTCCTAAGTATAAATTTGTTGAATAAGGTTACATATAAAGAAGAAAAACTTTTTATTTTCAAAGGCGATATATAGCTGAAGTATAAATATTTGTTATGGGTAGGGAAAGTGGTCCATGTGTTACATCAGAACTGTTTTATTAATATCATATTTCAATAGCAAAATTATTTCTGAGTCTTTGAGCAAGGAACCCGATGTGTCTTATAGTCAACTCGGACTACAAGTACAGCTCCGAAAAGTCACGCACCACATACCTGATATTGTGTTCCTTTATATTTTTGCAGTGGATGATGGTATTGAAGGAGGAACGCCTGGAGATTATTCTAATGTGTGGCCGAGAAGGTTATTCACAATGTGATTGTCATTCTTGACGCCAACCAATCACATGCATTGTGGAAAGACTACTCAAGAAATCCATCGCAACAGGTGTTTAATTCTGACTCGGTGGAAATATTGGAAGTGATGAAACAGTGCAAGAAGATATGGTTGCCAAAGTATGAAGCGTGTTTTGTGGAAACTTTATCACAAAGCATCCTGATTGTGAACCGTCTGTTTTCATGAATTGCCTCATTCACTTGTTCAACTAAACCATTGACAACAGAAGGCCGCCCATTCCGTCCATCATTGAATTACCTACCCACATTCTAGCCATTCCATCTGTCATTACATTTCATCGCAACATTTATTTCAGTGGCTTAATGTTCGAGACGTTCAAAAACCGTATTATGGAACGCACTTTACAGTCGGTGTAATCAGAAATTGTCTTAAAACATTTTTAGTGATCACTAAAACTATAAACACAACAAATGGACTTACTTTCCGGGCACGCCTCAATGTGCCAGTCCAAAATAGTCAATTCGTAAAACCTTATAGAACTGAACGTTCCTCTGTTCATCATCCTGATTGTAGGATGCAAATGTGTGGAGAAGAGTGAAGAAGAGGTAGACTTCTTGTCCACCGTGATATTTTCCGACGAGGCGAATTTTTACGTGAAAGATTAAGTCAAAAAACAAAATCTGAGCTGCTGGAGTAAGAGATCTCCCGCTAGTACGTCCTGCCGCACAAGAGGGCAACGGTGTGGTGTGGTAAGGTATTTAGATCACTAATGTCATTTGGCTCATCATACTTTTTCGAAGGAAAAGCATGCGGTGAAAAGTATGTGATTATGCTAGGAGATTTGACTGGTTTTGATGCTGCACTTAATTATGGAAGATCCCTGGTTGCAATGCAGAGCAGTGTCTCTCTAAAGTACGCCACGGCTGTGCGACATTAGCTGGATGAAACATCTCAACACTGGACTTCTCGCAGAGGATCTGTTGAACGAGTCCCACGTTCGCCGGTTTTGAATCCAATGAACTTCTCACTACATGGATATCTGAAGTCTCGGGTATACTCTGTGAAGATTCGTGATGTAGCCCACCTCCGCAGAGGATTGAGGAAGAATACCATGCCATAGACCAAAATTTTGGTCCCGAGTGCTCAATAACCTAAAATTTCGCCAAAAGACTTGTCTGGAATTTAATGGAGGTCACATTGAATAAATAATTTCCTTATAGTACTCTGTGAACAGCACCTCTGTGTTAGTGGGACTCGCTTTAGTCGTTCAATAGAGGTAACATAAATGTACAAATTCTGAGCGTATTTATTAAATACTACTGAACATTAATGGCACAAATCGTCTCTTGTAAAAATAGACAGAATCAAACTGAAACATTTAATGTCATAGCCATTTTAACAATGAAATTCAACTTTCCGTGTTTTTACTCCAGTCAAGTGAGCTACAGACGGGCTTAAATTTCTCATTGTGTTAAACCACAAGGAGCTCTCTAATTCATTTTGACATAGCATGCCCCAATCAATGGCGACTTTAAGTATTTTAAGTCCTGGGTGTCCATTTTTGGTCAATCAATGAGTAACAACAATTTTAGAAACAGAATGTAATTTTAGGGAAAGCATGTTGTAGAGCCAGACCACAGATTATCACGTTGTATATGTTGTATGTTGCAACAACAAACAGGCAACAGCAGTGGCTCATAAGAAACTTAGGAAGAACGTTTTTAATAATAAACAATATATTCCAATATTTACTTTCTCTAGCACGTATGTACGATGTACATAGTGGATAGAAAAATTATTGTATTGCATCAAAATATTCGACAGCAAGATTTCGACGCAGAAATATGTTTTGGGGCCACCAAATCCAAAATTAAAGCATTTTTTAATAAAAATACGTATGCTTTTTTGTGTGTGTGTGTCTGTATACAACACAACAGCAAAAAGAAAAGTTGGTTAAATACCAAATTTGCTATTTAGGTTCCATATTTGCTAAGGATGCGACACGAGGGTTTTCAGAAAAATCCATCTACCCCAGTTAAATGGAACATTTTTCGAAAATTTTGATTTTCTTAATAATGGCTAACGATTTTGATTAAAAGGCTGCAGTTTTAAGATATTTTCATGACAAACTACGTGCATATCTTGTATTTTCTGGGAGTAGCCCTAAATACTTTGTGAAACTCGTAAACCATAAGAGAAGACAAGAACTTACTACCTTCACAAAAATACAGATCTAATTAAAACACATAATTTATATATTACATATTTTTTATAAAGTTAACAGTTTCTGAGATATTATTTGTTTTTGGTTTTAATTTTAAACTACTTAACTTTTCTCAAGCGGAAGTCAACTTTCGTTTCATCTATTTTTACTGCCGGGAATGCAAAATAGAATCGAATTTCAATTGTTTCACATAAGGATGAGTTGATAAAAATATTTAACTGTTACTTATTCTATTATACTCCTTTATTTCCCTTCTGCCTGGAAGAAATCAAGTAGTAAGACAATTTCAAATGTTGATATCGTATAGCATGAAGCAGACAAAAGAGTAATCTTTCCTGACAATAGCTTGTAGAACAAGTCATGTGAATGGACAATATCAGATTATTTCTTAAACAATCCACGGATAAATTTAAATTTCAGTATGCATGTGCGTATCAATAAGCAAATTAAAATGTTGTGTGGGACCATAAAGTTATTTAAAAATGTTTGATCTCTGGGGTATTAAGCAAGTGTAAATTTGTCATTTTCGACTAATTTGCAAATCTGCAGAAGGTTTACATATTCCGACTTTCTGCAGTTTTCTGAATGATTATAACAATGAGGAATTCCAAACCTGTCTTAGAATTCAGACCATATTGATTTACATAATATTCTTATTTGAAAATAAGAAACTTAACTTTGCAGCAATACCAGAAAAGATGCATATTACAGGGAATCTCAGAAAGTTTTGTATTTTGGGTTATCGTCAAAATCTCGCATCATTAAAGTTACCAACACAATCAGGAAGTTTGGTACCCATCCTTTTCTTCCACTTACACCTATTTTTAAAATATGTATTATTCATAGTTATAATCAGTATTTCTGAATTGGTTTCCTTCTGTTTTAATTTTCAGACATTTACTCAACTTCAATCTCTATTATTTTTCTCAAGCATTAAGTTACATAGACCAGTATTATTGTAATTAGATTAAATTATGCACATATATGGATATAATTATCCCCTAAATTTTATATTTTTATTTTAAAACAATTTATATTAATCATATACGAAATATTCACAAAAATATATTTCTTAGGAAATATTTCATTTTTCCGAAGAAAATATTTTGAACACTGAACAAGGGAATTTAAATACCCCTTCTTAATGATTTTGCAACAGCATTTGAAACATCAAATGGATTTATAATTAAAATTACATTTGTAAGACTGCTTAGGATTTTCGTTTTACTAAAATTTTAATATATAAAGTCAACAGAACTGCGTCAAATTTCAGTGAGGTGTTTGCAATGATATTCTGATAAGTACAAAAACTGTCAACATTCATCTGCAATAGATGTAAAATGTCAAATTTCATCCGAGTCTTCCCGTAATACAAAAATGGCCCCAACCGTAGTTCAACTATCACCTGCTTCCCTTCAACGTGCAAATACATGCCCACCTGGGCAAAGGATTACTCCAGAGATTCTCACACTTCGGGAAGTATAAATCAAGATAACGTTCGAAGCCAAGGATTTTGGATTTATCTCGTCGTGGTTAATCATCATCCTCACATATCGGCGCTAAAACGTGCAGAAACATATACACACAAACCATTAAATCAGAAAGGAATTCTGTTCATTACCGGAGGGGATGAATATAATTGCAACTTGTAACCTACACTAAGCATTTATGGGCGTGGCTCTGTGAGGTTTACGACGGGAGTTCACGGGTATAATCGCGGTTCTAGCGAGCTGTGCAGTAAGTTAATAACCTTAATTTTGCTCCCAAAGACATGCAAGAAGATACCGGATCTGCCTGCCTTCAAACTTCTGGCAGCAATTTTGGACCTATCTATTACTTTCCTCTGAAAACACGTACCCAGAGGGCAGAGGAAACATTGCATTCCACCGAAAAAATGCATTATGCAGATTTAAACGGAAATACAAGATAAGAGGGCCTCTAAAATAAAGAAAGCACTTCTGAAAACGACAAGAGTGGGTGCGTTTGGTGCGTGAACAGCATAACTTAACATCATATGCTGGATAAATGCCAAACTGGTATTTACGTTCAAAATCTTCCAAAGATATGGAACGGAATTTCCATGGAAGAAAATTCTCCCTAAACTATATATTTTACGTTTTTAATTTCCTAAAAAATGGATAACATTTTTGATTAACATGTACATATATATACTTAATTTATTTACATGCCAAATAAAATGTATGACTTGAAATTTCTGGGCACATCCTATAAATGCACCTCTATTTGAAAGAAACTCCGTCCGTAAGAAGTACACAAAAGCTTACTGCCCAACAAATGTCGAATCCTTTTAAACACCAGTTTATTTCAAATTTCAGGAATTTCCAAAATATTAGTATTAGTGGGAACTTTTCAATATTTATATTTAATTTTTACTTTTATCACTTAATACATAGTGCATAGTAAGAATAGATATTGCATTACGCCCAAAATTTTATATTATTTTCACTGAAAAAAGCGTTTGTTAGTGTTCTCTGAATTAAAAAAAAAAATTTAGCATTAAGTTCTTTATATGTGTGCCTATGTGTCTATGAACAGGATAACTCAGAAACAAAAAGTCGGTTAAATACCAAATTTTGTATTTATTTCAGTATCTAAAGGATGCGACCGAAGATTTTAAAGAAAATCTCCCCACCCTAAGCTACCGTTTACGTGGAACATTTTTGAAAGCTTTTATTTTCTCAAAAATGACACACGGTTTTGATTAAAATACCACATATTTAAGGTATTTTTATGACAAAATCTATATCTTGAATTTTATAGGAATAGTGATTAAACACCTCTTCATTTTTGAGACTTTTCTATAAATAGTAAATCATAAGAGAAGGACGAAAATTTACAACACAAACTTACACATTTCGTTAATACACACAATTTCTCATATACACCCTCTGTAGCGTTAACTATTTCCAGGTACCCCTTTTTATTGGTTTCAGTTTTAAACTATATACTTAAACGTTTCACAAACGCAAACCATCTTTGGTTTCATATTTCTCTTATTTTACTTCTGACATGCAAAGAGAATCAAATTTTAATTATTTCATAGTGCCCAGAATTTACTATCGTTTTCCTGATATATTTACCTTCTATTTAAAAGGAAGAGTCGCCCTCCGTGGTGTAATGGTTACCATGCCAACTTCATATACCCAAGGTCGCGGGTTCAAACCCGGCGAAGGACGATGGATTTTTTCGGGCTTAAAAATCTTTGGCATGGCTTCCTTTGGAAGGTACTTGTAGATTTACGGTATGTAAAATAACCTCAAGTTTGATAGAGAGGCCTCTGAGCAATATTAAGCGTTCTTTCACGCCCAGTATAGAACGGAACCCTGAGAGCCACAGCAGTTAAGGAGCGTCCATAAATAAAAAGTAATTTCACTTCAAAGGAAGAAAGAAAAATGACAGTTTCTATAGCTTTATCTCGATTAGCATGATGTATATAAAAGAATAATACTTTGTAATAATAGTTTATTTGCATGTGAATGGAACTCAATCAGATTTTAGATACTACCGAGTTTCACTTGCTTTCATGATGGCATGGAAAGAATATGGAATATCAGGTCAATACATTTTTAAACATTTCAGTATCGCTAATCTGATTTTACCAATGAAGAAACGTCCGATGAATCGACTTATGCAAAAACTTGCCTCAAATGAATTGAAGAAAATGAATAACGTGTAGAAGCTGGATAAAAATAATAATACGGTGGCAGTTGGTGAAACCTCATAGGCAAGTAACATATTATCATTGTAGTGGTTGTAGTTATTTTATGATGCGCCGAAAGAGAGAAAAGATAAGGAAACACAATATTACAAAGTAGTAGAGTCTATTAATGATATATATTTCAAATCTAAATGGACGAGTGGGGAAGATACGTTTTTCAAAAATTGGTAAAAGCTCAAGAGCAATAAGAATTCTTAATGAGAATTGACAAACTCAGACGATTCACAAATTTTATTGAATTAAAACTAACAAATAACAATTTATGTAAGTGATGAATGCACACACACACACACACACACACACACACACACACACACACACACACACACGAAGCAGCCAACAGCTCAAATAGATTATAAGGGTTTAGTTAAGCTCCGCGGTACAACATATTACAATGCATATGAAGATGTAGTCATAGATATTAGGAGTAGTTTAAAAAATTAAGATAATCACAAGATGGAAAAAAACTTGACTTAAACCACACAGTTGAAAACGAAAAGACATGCAAATTACGTCTGTTATAAGACGAACTATTACAGTTTATTACAGTACTATTGAAATACCTACAAACGAAGACGCAAACAAAGAAAGAGAAATCAGAATACATACCACTAAAGCGCTGCAACTTATCACTGATAAAAAGAAAGAAAAAATCTTATATACCCCATTCGCATGACTTTCTGTACATCTCTGTAACAAATTATTGTTTAAAAGCTTATTCTTCTATCTACTTCATGATAATTGAAATGAACATCAGCAGATATTGTGCCTATTACTTGGTTTTGGTAAGTGGAAGGCAAAAAATGTAATGTGTTCCATTCACATGATGTTCTCTAGCTGTTCGGTAAAGAAACCTTTTATTCAAAATATTGATGTGTTAATTACATCATGCTAATCAAGATAAACATACGCAGAATTTGTCTTATTACTAGCCTCCCTGTAAGTAGGAGGGAAATAAGAAAATGCACTGGCTAAAGCGATAGCCTCGTGCTTTAAAAGCCGGTCGCTATGTGAAACAATTAAAATTCCAATCTCTTTGCTTGCCAGTAATAAACAAAACAATAAACGAGAAGAAAGATGTCTTCCCGTTTGAGAAACGTTTAAATGCTAAAACTTGAACCAATAATCCGGAATATCTCCAAAATGGTTGACTACAAAAAAATGTATATGACATAAATTGTGTATTTTAATGAGACTTCCCAGAAAATTCAAGATAAACATTTCGTTTGTCATAAAAATATTTTAAACATAAAGTATTTTAATCAAAATCGTTAGAGCCATTTTTCAGAAAATCAAAATTTTCAAAGGGGTAGTTTGGGGTGGGGGAATATTCTTGAAAATCTTCGTGTCGCATCTTTGGAAGATGGAAAACTTAAATACAAAGTTTGGTATTTAGCGGTCTTTTTGTTTTTGGGCTGTGGTGTCCACAGACAGACACAGACGGACAAATTTCTAACTTTTTTTTATTTTTTGTTTGTTTTTTTTTATTCTTTTTTACTTTTTCTCTCTATAGGCCATGGATGCATAAATAAAAAGTATAATTTGTCAAATGTTTTATTACGAATGCCACTACTCCTTTATCGTTTTCTTCTGTAATTATAACAGCGAGGTAGACTTGCAAAATATGAGTTAATTTTTTTTTGCTTCATTTGTATAGCCCCCTTTAACATTAATGGTCATATAGGGGACTTTCACTTGTGAAACTGTAGCTTCAGAACATTAGGTTAAACTTTATATTACTAAACACACGCACATTCACTGTCACATTCATACTTCCAGACTCTATGGGGGATAGGGAATAATTCCGGTTAAAGAAAAATTCCCCGCCCCAGCCGGGAATCAAACCCGGGACCTCCGGGTGAGAAATCAGCTCGATGACCACTCGACCACGGAGGTAGTCATGAGTTAATTTTGTTTTTACCATTTATTGCTAAAATGAGTCATTTGGCCACAAAAATATCTATATTAAAGAATTGTTTTCCAGTGCATCTAATGGAATGAATTCGCGGCCAATATGCTTGACAATTACGGAAGCGAAAAATCAGGAAAGTTGACAATAATGTTGTTCCTCGACACCTTGAACAACAGCTAGTTCCGTCAGTGATTCAGAACCATGACAGACAAATCAAGAGTATCTAGATATTCCTCTTGCTGACGGCAAAGCTCAATCTAATAGATTATTTCTGGTGACATTTGAAGACCAAGATGGAACATAATGAGGTTGCTACCACTGATGGATGATCTTTGCACACGTGTTTGAAGCAGCCCTAGAGATTTAGCAGAACGTAGTGGCTATAACGAGGGTTGGGCATATGTGGTCAAGAAGATACGACGCCTGCATAGATTCTAACGGAGTACATTTTGAGTATCTACCGTAAATGAACATATCTTGATATGGCAGTTATTAATAATTAATACATTTCCTATTTAGGAAAGATATGTCTTGAATTTACTTATCCACGATACACCTGAATTCACATTTGAATCCACTTATCTTTGATCATCCGACTAAATCTTTTGCGTAGCGTGTTACGCAGCTTTTAATTCTGATCTCGAGAATGCGATCGGACAGTTTGTAAGAAAACTACCAACCCCTCGTTTGTGGTAGTATAAACCCACAGGTGCACAGCGAACCGGATTTCAACACAAATCAAAGCAAAACATTGGCTTGTAAGGCCCACTCTTTTGCCAGGCTTTGCAGATAATGTGTTCAATAATGTTGAATTATCTCCGTTACCTTTCAAGATAGATGAAACTGTTGTTGGACTGTATTATTCGCTATATTTGGATCTCCCAGCGTGCAAAATTTGCGCACTCATATCCATAACACCTGTTTAACTGAGCAATGTTACATAACTTCCAAATTACCTAGACCCCACGTTGATCACAGCATTTGTATAAGTAACCAAATTATAACGGCACAATATTATATTTGTTGATCAAAGACTAATATTTTTCTCAACTAATCATAGAAACTAGGGATGCAATAAGAATCTCTCGATTCTCCTCGGTATTGAAGTATAAAATAATTATAGCTAAACAATCAATATTATTTATTTATTTATTTACTTAACTGTGCTTCAGATACCACTTATGGCAGTTGCCTTTGTTTTAGGCTAGACAACGTTAACAAAAGTATTACTACCAATGGGAATGACATTCGGAAGGTCGCAGGTTAGATCCCTGTGACTATCTTATATGACCCACCGGTTTTTTCTGGGCTTTACTGGGTCCCCAGTAGGTTTCTTTCATCCCCAGAAGTTCCTGTCCCTGCATCTTGTTCCCATTGTCATTTCATTCATCCTGCCTTAGTTTCTTTCACGGTTGGAAGTGTCGGCGATGGTGCTCGTTGCAGTGTGGCAGGGTAAAAAGATGCTCATTGTAAATCTGCGTCCCCCAATTTCGGCTGGTATGAAGAGCTTCCCTGGTGGCGGTGTTGGACCCTGTATGAGGCGGGGTTACCGGTCTGCCTGTCCGGCTGTCGAAGAGCTTTTATCTGGAAACCGAAAGGATCCTGTCATTTCTTTGCTGTGGTTCCTGGTTCCGGCCGCCCGGTGTGTCCACTCATCCCATCACTCTCTCCCAGGTACGCCCCTTCGTAGAGCATAGGTACAACAAAAGGCTCAGTTCCGAGTTCCCTCCGTCCGTACCCTGTTCCATATTCCTTCCTGTCCTCAAATATTCAGGTTTCTTGGCTACCTTGACTGCAGTTTTTTTATGTATATATAAATATTTATAAATATGGTCATATTGGACGATGAATGAAATTAGTGAAATTATCTTCCAATGCTATTGGGGTCAATAGAGCTTAAAGTAAGACATTCGTCTTCTTAGGAAAGGGAAAATCTCGAGAAAAAAATCATGTCCGGATCAACTCACCCTAAGCGAGATTCGAACTCGCGACTTGTTGAATGTGAGGCAGACACGCTACCACCGGGCGGGCTTTGCAAATGTTGTAGACGAATAAATACTATTTTCCATGTAGTACCATTTTTAAAACAACATACAAAGCAATGGGGAGAAGAGAGAGATTTTCACGATTCTGCAGCCACTCACTTGTGAATCAAGCTGACTTACTGGCAGATCACATCGCATTGTTTCTCCACTCGCCTGGCTCGGTGACTCATTCTCAACCATTTCACGTTTCCCAATGACTAAAGTTGGAAAATCTAATAAGAAGGAATTACACTTGAAATGTGAGACAATTAAGCACTAGAAAATATTTGTCTTTCCTTCAGGAATGTGGCTATGCCACTATGGTCTAGTGACTGGAATGCACTGATTCAGGCGAGTACACAAGCCTACAATCCCCTTTGCGGCATGGTTATAAAGCTGAAAATAGGTTAAATAGAAAAGAAAAAGAACATTTGATTTTCTTTTGTTTCCTTTCTATTTATTTTGCGGTGTGAAACACCCTAGTGATCAACGGGAGACATTGCTTTATTAGTGGCTATTCCATGGAAGCTTTTGGAATATGAAATATATTTTTATTTGGAGCGTATAATAAACGAATATAAACTGTGACTAATTTCATTTTGGTTATTTTAGCGTGAGTAATAAAGAGTGCTCATATACCTTTAATTGTTACAGCTGTATCGTTTTATATAGTTAAAATAACAGAAACTATAATTTCTATACTTCTAAATACGGAGAGTGACGTTAATTTACACCTCACAGAATACATAATACCAAATACACACACACACACACACACACACACACACACACACACACACACACACACAACGCACGCGCGCGCGCACATATAGATTTATGTTTTTAAACATGTCGTCGAGAAAGTTAATAAGAAATCTAATAAAATACTTCAAATATTTGTACAACGTATGACTTTATAATCACTATATTATCATGTAGAAAATAAATTAAATGGCATTACATGAGTCGAGATATTCATTAGGAATTATCGAGGGACATATTAAAGTTTTTAGACGAAACTACCTTGAAATGCACGTGAGAGAAGAACGCTTTATGTAAAAGTTTTTTTGAATATGGTACTTTCACATTACTTTCTCTGTCCATTCTACAGCAAGCTCATAAGAAAGCTGCTTCTACCATTTACTTCGCGTTAACGGAGATACACATGCATAAATAATTTTATTGTTTCCGTGTAGAAAAAAATCTGATGTGCTACACTCACATGACTTTCTCTAGCTGCTCTACGAAATTCCTACAAAAGATTATTCTTCTTTGTACACAATGCTAATCAGGATAAATGTTAGCAGAATGTTATTACTTAGTTCCTTTTAAGTAGACGGAAATAAAGGAATGCACTATGCTAAAGTGATTGTTAAATGTTTTAAAAGCTATCATTATGCGATTGTCATTGCAAATCACTTCTTTGCTTGGCCAGGAGTAGAACAAAAGAAAAACAGACACTTCCTGTGTGAGAAAAGTTTAAGTACTTCACAATTGAAACCAATAACAAGGAATATCTCGAAAACGATAACATCCACAACAAAAACGTAAAGGAGAAAAATTGTGTGTTTTGTCATGAGGTACATTTTTTTGTGTAGTACTTTTTTTTCTATCTCTTACGGTTTAGCAGTTAAGCAAAATTCAGCTAAATTCATCCAGAATAAAGAGGTCTTCAGAGGTTATTCCCAAAAAAATCGAGATATACATTTTATTTCGGACATGAATAGCTTTAATATACGGGATTTTAATCAAAATCGTTAGAGCCATTTCTAAGAAAATAACATTTTTCGAACCTTTTTCCATGTAAAGGGTAGTTTGTGGTGGGGAGATTTTTTTGAAAATCTTCGTGTCGGATTATTGGGAGATACTAAACCTAAATACCTAGTTTGGTATTTAACGTTCTTTTTGTTTTTGGGCTATGCTGTCCACAGACACACACACACAAACAGACAAAAAGAAAACCACACGGACCTTTTTTTAAAAATGTTTTTCGGATTCAGGGGACGCCAAAACATATATCTGCGGTGAAATCTTGGTATCGAATTTTTGGGTGTATTACAATGCCTTCTCTATCCCTATGTACATTGTACATATGGGGCTAGAGAAAGTAAACAATTTTTTTTTCGGACTCAGGAGAACCCCAAAATATATATTTCCAGTAAAATCTTGGTATCGAATTTTGGGTGCATTACAATACCTATTCTATCCCTATGTACATTGTTCATATGGGGCGAGAGATAGTAAAAATGGGATTAGGACAATACCGTAAATTTAAGTGGTAGTCAAATCTTGTAAGACTTGATCGTTATGTTATCTTTATCTGACCAGCAGAAACAAAAAGAATAACGACTTTTCATTTGAGAAAAGTGTAAGCATAGAAAAACGAAAATAACATAGAATATCTCGGAAATGGTTACCTCCACACAAAAAATGTGTTTGACATAAATTGTGCTTAGACGAGATCTACATTTTTGAGTAGTAGAATGTTGTCTCTCGCTTAAAGTTTACCGGTTATGCAAAATACATTCAGAATGAAGAGGAACTTAAATTCAAGATACATATATTTCATTTGTCATAAAGTATCTTAAACATAAAGCACTTTAATCAAAACCATTACAGCTGTTTTTGAGAAAATCAGAGTTTTCGAAAAATTTTCAATTTGAAGGATACTTCGGGATAGGAGGATTTTCTTAAAAATCTTCCTGCGTACCCTTTGGAGATATTAGGAGATTTTTCATTATTGAGTTACGCTGTTCACAGACACACGTGAATTTTTCTAAAAAAAACTGTTTTATTTTTACTTTCTCTACACGTACTATGTACATAGTGCTATAGAGAAGGTATTGCACTCCACCTAAAAATTCGATACCTAGATTTCACCGGAAATATATATTTTAGGGTCCCCTGTATCCAAAAAAAGTATTTTCAGAAAAAGGTCCGTGTGTGTGTGTGTCCGTGAACACGATAAATCCAAAACGAAAAGTCGGTAAAATATCAAACTTGGTATTTAAGCTTAGTATCTTCCAGGTATGCGGCACGAAGATTTTGAGAAAAATCCCCCACCCCAAACTACCCTCTAAATGGAATTTTTTTCAAAAAATTTGATTTTCTAAAAAATTACTAAATATTTTGATTAAATATCGTATATCAAAGATATTTACCTGGCAAATAAAATGTATGTTTTGAATTTTCTGGGAATACCCTCTGAAAACTACATTATTCTGGGTGAATTTTACGGAATTTTACATAACTGCTAAACCGTAAGGGAGAGATAAAAACTTACCACACAAAAAAAATGTAGAGCACGTTAAAATACACAATTTATATTATATACATTTATTTCATGGAGTTGATGGTTTTTTTACATATTCCTTGTTTTTTGTTTCAGCTTTAAAATCTTATACTTTTCTCATACAGGAATTTCTCAACTCCTGTCCATACAAATAAAGGAACTTCATTGACATAGCAACCAACTTTTGACCATGACTTTAAGCTATGGTACTTCCTTATTTCGCTTGTACTTACAAGGAATCAAGAATGAAGATTATTTCTGCTAATTTTTACTCCATTAGCATGAAGTAAATAGACGCACAAGCTTTTTAACAATCATTTGTTTCAGGGAAGTAGAGAAAATTATGTGAATGTAACACATCACATTTTTTAAATGTGCAATATCACCACCGGACTGGAATTCGATCAACCTGCACACAATCATTGCAAAGTTACGGTTATTATGTAGAACAATCTAATAAATCTGAACACGATTGATTGATTTCTATTTCTGATGACGATTTCAAAGGTTTTATTTGGCGGTAAAGCTTGGTTTTTACTTTCTCTACACGTACTATGTACATAGTGTATAGAGAAGGTAATGAAATGCACCCAAAAATTCCATACCGAGATTTCACCGGGGATATATGTTTTGAGACTCCCTAAATAAAAAAAAAGGGATCTTTAGAAAAATGTCAGTGCGTGTGTGTGTTGTGTGTGTGTCGGTCTGTCTGTGAGCGTGTATGTGTGTGTGTCTGTGGGCAGCATAGCTCAAAAACGAAAAGTCCGTTAAAAACCAAAGTTGGTATTTGGGTTTGCTATCTTCCAAGGATTCCACACAATGATTTTCAAGAAAATCCCTCCACCCCTAACTGCGCTTTACAAGAACTTTTTTTGAAAATGTTGATTTTCTCAAAAATTGATCTAACGATTTTGATTAAAATATCGTTTATTACAGATGCTTACACGACAAATAAAATGTATATCTTGAATTTTGTGGGAATAGCGTCTGAAGACTACTTTATTCTGGATGAATTTTACGGAATTTTGTATAACTGCTAAACGGTAAGAGATGGACAAAAGCTTACCACACAAATAATGTAGAGCACTTTAAAACACACAATTTATGTTACATACATATTTTTCGTGGAGTTGATCGTTTTTGAGCTATTCCTTGTTTTATGTTTGAGCTTTGAAAAACTTATACTATTGCCATACAGGAATTTGTCAACTCCTGACATACAAACAAATCACATAGCAACCAACTTTTGACTATCACTTTAATCTTAGGTACTCCCTGATTTCACTTATACTTATAAGGAAGCACGTAATAACACTATTTGTGCTAATTTTTTCTCGTTTAGCAATAAGTAAATAGAAGCATATACTTTTTTGCAGAGATATAGAGAAAGTCATGTGAAAGGAACACATCAGATTTTTTGGATTTGGGGAACCTCATGACATATATTTACGGTAAAAGCACGGAATCAAAATTTTGGGTGCAATACAATGCTTTCTCTACCCACTATGTTCTTTGTATGTACATGGCAGAGAATGTTTTTAATCTAAATCCTAAAATCGAAGCAGAAATATATAATGGAGTATGTATTTAAAACAGTTTGGAATGGGGCTTAATGATACCAGATTCATTCTCCTCTCTCGTTCCTAACTTGGCACGCAGTCAGCTGATGATTCTGTGGCAAGATTTTAATAAATGCAAGGGATGTTCAAGCAGATCAATATGTTAATATGTTTTAGATAAAGTCAATGATTGCTTATTCTAAGGTGAGGTACTTTATCTACTCGTTTACTCTTTCAGTGGAAGTGGTGGACAAATTGGTACAGTTTCTAGATACTGCATCTAGTTAGAAAGGAATATGGCCCAGATTGGCTACTGAAGTAGTTGCATTTAAATGTGTTAATGTGTCCAACTACCCAGAAAATGCTGTAAAATTCTGGGGTAAAGTAGTGTTATATTGCAGTAATGATAATGTGTGTTTTAGTTTTATCTACGGTGGCTTAGAAATCATTGTTTATAATTCAAAAGTGCGCGCTAAAAGAACATTTCAATATAATCTTTCCTACTGTAATTTTTTAAGTTGTGACATCTAATATAAGTTTTAAATCTTTATTTATTAAAATGTTAGGCAGTCTGTGTTTTGAAGCTTCATACTGATAAAAATGTTGATATGCGTGTTATTACAATATTACGTAGTTACAGCATTTTCATTGTTTGGTTGAACTAGAAAGTTATGCTTTAACGCAACATACATACTTTAGAAGTCAGTTAATCGTATAATTATCTAATAACGAGAGCAATGACATATTCTACTTAATTTAAGGAATCATACAATGTCGCGCACTCTTTTCCAAATTCTACACTTCCGAAACTCTGTTCACCTCTGTGCTAGAAAGATAAAGGGCAAAATCTGATTCTTATTTATCCAACTCCTGCCCTACACGCATCCTGTGTAAAAAAGAAAACAATTTTATTAACAAAGAAGGTGTATCGGAAGATGTACCTAGGAAGATTAAAAAGTTTAAACTTAAAGTTAAGATTTTCATATACACTGGGATGAATTGCATTGATTTATGAGGGATGAATTAAGTAAAATTAAACAAAGATCCTTCCTCCCCTACAAAAAAAAAAAAAAAACATTAATCGTCCTAATATTTGGCTAAAGTATGAAGGCTGGGATTGAAGTACTGACGATATTGTAAGTATGTCATCTCAAAACAATTTGAGAACAGCTTGTGGTTTTAGCGGGAAACATGCGAGTACCTGCCGGCAAGTTAGCTCTTTGGTTAGAGCAACCGGCTAGAGACCGGGAGAATCGTGGTTTAAATCCCGGCTATAGCATTGAATTTTTCAATCTGATTCTATCTATCCAACTGCACTACACATGGCTTGTGTGAAAAAACAATTGAAATAGATATCGGATAAAAAGTAAATTCTGGGCTGTAGGCCGCGGTCGAGTCAATGCGGTCCCATCTGACGTTGGGCATCTCTAGTTATCACCATCTACTAAGTCGTATTCTCTGACCGTATCGACTTTACATGGCTCGGAATCTACTTTTATTGGTATAACGCCGCCCGTGAAAAGCTACATGTATATAACCAATGGAATCCAGGAGTTAAGAAGGATACGCCAAACTGTTTTGTTATTATTGAGCCACTATTGTTAATGATGTCTGTACAAATAATGTTGTTTGCTATGTCTTTTAAGTGGCGATTTACTTTCAATTTATGATCCTTGTTGTAATATTTTATATGCAACTATTTATGACAATTTGCTTCTGCAACCAAATTTAGAGGTAAGCATTTAGTAGTCCGCATGCTGCTTATATATATCACTGCGGCCACAAATAACGTAATTTGATTTAGAACAAATCTGTAAAACAATGATGCAGATTATGGTACTCTATTAATATAGTGGCAAATTTCAAAAGCGGTACTAAGGAGACCCAGTTTAATCTGTTGCAGTTTGCAGCCAAATGGACGAGAGCTGGCCATATGTTTCTGACGTGCGAAAACATCTTAGAGGTTGCATAACTGTAGACCTGCTGGCCTATATCACCAGCAGCACTGCGACAACGGTCACAAAAAGCTGTACTCCAGGATATGGAAACATGTACCCGTTGACAAAGAAGAATCAAGAACATGCGACCCCCACTCTTCTGGACAAACCTTTATTAATTTTTTCTCCCTGTTCTCTGTCTCCCTCGTACACCTGATGAGGGCAGATCCATGCAAATGGAAATTACTCGCTGTAGAGACCTTCAAAGGACCGTCCCGGGTTTTATAGCAGCCATATAGGTTTGCCTGCTAATTTGCAAGTTACCACTAGCAGAGCAGCTTTCTGTGTCGAGTGGGGAGGGAACAGGTGGGCTCGCCTGTTATGCTTGGCGGTGTGGTCCTGACGTCACAATCTCGTTAAGGCTACTAGTCTGCGACATAAATAAAATACTACACCTTTTTCACCGTCTAAATCAAAGATCAACCGGACTTCTCTGTCTCTTTCCCTCCTCTGCATCTGACAAGTTTCTAAGCTGTATATTAAAGGTGTGTAGACGAGGGAATGTCACTGAAACACTAGAGCACCTGCAGTTTGTTGCTACACTCCGATATATGCCGCTGGTTCTTATTCCTCAATGTCTCAATATGATTAATGTTCTGGCGGAACCTGCATATATTAAACAACTTTTACTCTGAAGCTCAAAGTTTCCGCACAATGGAACAGATCGAGTAAATCACAAAGTTTGTAATTGTATCAAGAAGAGTATATGCACATTCGACACTTCGTAATTTGTAGCTTTATGTTGAGCAAAAGCTACAAAGGTATTTCGTGAGTCAAACTTTGCAAACCAATTATATTTTTAAATTTTGCACATATTGCACCAAGGGAAGCCTTTTACAAAAATATCCTGAGTGGAAGTTTTACTTAAATCAATCTCATTTTATTTAAATTATTTGTAGAACTAAATTTATTGCAATGAATTAAATTTTCCTATAAGGAAAAAAAGATGCTGACTTTTTTTTTTTTTTTTGAATAATTAGTTTATCTTAAAATCTACACTGAGACTTGGTGTACAACATTTATGAATTTAAACAGAAAATGTTTTGTCCTAAAATATTGCTTTTAAGTAGCTTGTTTCCCCCTACTAGTATCATCTATAATGTTTACCTCCTCTTCCATTGATAATGTATTTATTATTTTATAATTCATTTGCCTGTTTACCATTATTTGAAGTTATATACGTCTTATACCATAATTTAAATTATTTGGTTTTCTTTTTAGTACCTGCATCTACTTTAGAAGTATTGTAAACAGACTGCTTTCTCTGTCTTTCGTCAATGCAGTTTTTATTTTCTCTATTTTTTCTAATACTGAGAAGGGATTTGTAATTTTCTGCTATATATTCTCATTTTCTCTAGCAAGTATGTACATTGCACACAGTTCGTAGAGAAGGTACTGTATTCCACAAAAAAACTGAATACCTAAATTTCACCAGCGTGTTTTGAGGACCCATGAACTCCCTCCCCCAAAACTATTTTTAGAAAAATGACCAGCATGTGTGTGTGTGTGTGTGTGTGTGTATGTCTCTGAATCTATGTAGGGGCAGCACCACTAAAAAACGAAAAGTCTGTTAAATGTCGAACTTCGTATTTAACTTCGGTATCTTCCAAGGATGCACAGAAAAATCCCCCACTCCAACATGGGACATTTTGTGAAATTTTCGAACATCTAAAACATGGCAGTAACGATTAATAAGCCATATATTAAACTACATGCTGTATTACTCAAGACTTTCTAAGAGAATAGACTTTCTTGCTAAGTGATATAATTCAACAAAATGAATAAGTACACCTAATATCACTTCATAATACCCACACGTTACACTATGTTGCCTAAAACTGCAGCGCCCCAAAAGGTCTTCAGTATTTCATCTATGATGACATATTCAGAAGGACTGCATTGACCCCTGCATAGCTCCACAAATTCCTCAAATATCTGTCAAACCGGCGCGAGCTTATCATATTGATTTATTTTAGGTTGGTTCTAACATCGTCATGCACGGGGTACCAAATAGAGCAATTGTACCTCACTATTATGCGAAAATGCTCAGGAGCGGTTGCATCAGTTGCTCGTAGGTCCTCAAAACGCTAATGTAATGACGTCATGAACCCTGCTAAATACAACGGTCTACGAAAGGTCCTAATTTTGTCCATATTTGTGTCTAACACTTCCAGAAGTCGGCTATATTTTGAGACAATTTCCTGAAGTTTTGTAGTGTTACATACCACAATTTTTTGAATTAATGAGTCAGGAAAAATAACTTCCAACAGTCATTAAACTATTTGCTTCTTTGGCCACAAACATTTGTTATCAGAAAGATGCTGAACAGTATTTTTTTGCTTTTCGTCGTCAATTTCTTGAAGGAGCATGCACTTTCCATTTGGTTATGTTACTATCCCCACATACTCTGCTATTTTAATAGTATATCTTCATTATGTAGTAAAATGTACTATATGTAGTACATATCTTCTTTATTGGATAATTGCTCACTGTCCGCATCATGGTTACTACCCATTTTCTGCCATTTCTACATCCGAATCTTCTGTTGGTCATCGGTGAAAGCTTCATTCATTCCAGAACGTTCAGAAGGAGGTTCGTCTGTATGCATAACTTCGTCTATCCATTGAGGTATTTGTACCTCATTCGCTAAACTGGTGTACTTGCTACTCTTTTTCACAATACTAATTTATAGGACATCTCAAACGTAGTCACTGGGTTTATACAGAAGATTAAAACCGCCCTACACAGTTGTTTGCAAATAAGCGCACACCTGCAACAATTCCTCAAAAACAAACAACCACATGTCAGATATTCTTTAAAGTTCTGTAACGTTCAATCTAGACAAAGAAATAGAAAGCTATCATGTATCATGATAAATAACTATCCTTTTACTTTCTCTGCATCTACTATGTACACAGTGTATAGAGAAGGTATTGTAATGTACCCAAAAATTCGATACCGAGATTTCACCGGAAATGCATGTTTTAGGTCCCCCTGAATCCAAAAAAAAAACATTTTTTGAAAAAGGTCCGTGTGTGTGCGTGTGTGTATGTGTCTGTGGACTGCATTGCTCAAAATCGAAAAGACCGTTAAATACCAAACTCGGCATTTAAGTTTGGTACCTTCCAAGGATGCGACACGAAGATTTTCAAGAAAATCCCCCACCGCTAACTACCGTTTACATCGAACTTTTTTTTCGACAATTTTGATTTTCTCAAAAATGGCTCTAACGATTTTGATTAAAATATTGCATATCAAAGATATTTACCTGACAAATAATATGTTTATCTTGAATTTTCTGGAGTAACCTCTGAAGAGTACTTTATTCTGGAAGAATTTTGCATAACTGCTAAACCGTAAGAGATGGACAAAAACTTGACATAGAAAAAACGTAGAGCACATTAAAACACACAATTTATGTTATATAAATTTTTTCGAGGAGTTGACCGTTTTTGAGATGTTCCTTGCTTTTGGTTTCAGCTTTGAAAAACTTGTACTTTTCTCATACAGGAATTTGTCAACTCGTGTCCATACCAACAAAGGAACTTCAGTCACCTAGTAACCAGCTTTTGACTTCACTTTAACCTATGATACTCCCATATTTTGCTTCTACTTACAAGGAAGCAAGTAATAAGCCTATTTCTGCTAATTTTTTCTCGATTTGCTTGAAGTAAATAGAAGAATAAGTTTATTAACAATGATTTGTTACACAGAAGTAGAGAAAGCCATGTGAATGGAACACATGAGATTTTTTTCTCATGTTAGCATATTTTAAAAGCGGAAGTAAGCGCTGCTCTAGCCCAATGACACACGACGGGTTAACTTAATCAGAATGAATAAACAGATGAGTAGTGCATGCATTACAATAAGTAGTGGAGGAGCTGATTCCATCCAAAATTTCGATATCAAGAGTTCGACCAAAATGTCGTTTTAAGGTTTAAACCCCCAAATTTCAAGTCAAGCTCAAAAATGAAAAGTGAAAAACAGGCTAAATATCATATACGAATCAGAGTCAGCTTCCTAAAAATGTTTCCAAAGATTTTAATTAATATATCACATGGTTAAGATGACTGCATGAATAATAAAATATGTTATATATAGAATACGATAATAAAATTTGATTGAATTATTTGTATTTTATAGCTGAATAATCAAGTAAGGTAGGCAAACCCTTACAATAAAAGCTGTATTCCATTTAAAATATTGTGAGTTCGCCCTAGCGATCGTAATCGCCGCACGTGTGTGAGCAGCTTGCTTTGAAAATCATAGCGCATTACTGCCGTGCATTGTGACACCTGCGGTGTGACCGCTTTTGGAAGTTTCCTGCCATGTGATCGACAGGTGTAAAAACGAGAAAAAACGAGAGTTCAGCTTTCAACTGGGAATGCATAGCGTGCAGCATTTGAGTCAGCTTCAACGGGAAATTAATAGCGTGAAGTAGTAGCCGCCGCCGCCGCAGCGAGCATTGGAAGGAAATTATAGGGCAAACTTTTTTACGAAAATTTAGAATAAAGACGTTTATTTGTGAACAAATTTTAATTTGTGATCAGTGGAAGAAATAAGAGTTATTTGTTGGAGCGATGAAGAGAGTTTTTGATACAATATCTTAAAAATGTCGAGTATTTCAATCAAAATAGTTAAGAGTCATTTTTATTTACATGTCGAAAAATATCCCGTGTGCAAGTGCAGTGTCGAGAAATGGATTGAATTTGAATGGTTTGATTCACAGAGTTCCAGAAATTGGGCAGAGTACCACACGTAGGCCCTTTGTGATTTAACGTGATTCTAAAATGGAAGACCTGAAGGATGACGACGGCCCAAGCATGGGAGGGGTCCCTACTTGTTCCAAATTGAGCGCCTATTACGCCGCCTAAACCCTACCAACAAGCTCAGAGTTTCCGGAGGCCCGAAAAGGCCTTGCTTGATAGCGCCAGGAATAAACCTGCACAGTGAGCAAGCTACCACCCAGCTGCAACCCGCTGAACTCCCTCACCTTATCCTTCAAACATGAAAAAACGTAACGACGTTCTGGGAAAAGGACGGGGAATTCAGGGGATGAAATGAAGCTTCCCAGCATTCACCTAAAACCTGAAAAAAAAAATATGGGTCAGGAAGGCCGGCCAAATAAATCGAACCCACGGCCTCCAGAATGCGAGTCACACAGATTATTGCGCACCACCTCGGTTGGATATGAAAATCTTTATGTCGCGTGTTTGAAAGTTTCTGAACCTAAATATCATATTGGGTATTTTTCAGACAGTTCGTCTTTGCGTTATGTTGTTTACACATATTCACTCGCACACAGAATTTTTTTCTAAATCTGTTATTTAGGAGTCTCTAAAAATGTATTTCCAATAAATTTCTTACATAGATTTTTTGGGTGAAATACAGAACTTCTAATTACGTCAAGGGCGCAGCAGAGAAAGTGAAAAGGCACGTTGTTATTAAAGTAATCAATACCTGTGGGTAACTAATCTATGGTACACGTATTTTCTTAACAGAACAGGTTTGGCTTGTAAATAGAAACACAAATCATAGATAGTGCACTTCATCACCAAAGTTGCAGAGATTTAGGTTTCCCACCTTTTCAAGGTTCAGCAAATTAGGGTCAAGAAGAGGTGAAGTCAAGATCCTTCTGCGTGTTATTCAGTTGTAGTTTCATGATCTAGGCAAGATAAACAGAAGGTTGCAAATAGAATGCGAATGTATGATTGGTACACGTAACCATAGATAGGCACATTGCAAGGAAGGCGAGTTCTTAAATATTATCTGGTTAGCGTGCCATGGAATTTATTTGTGAATCAGCGATTACTTCAAGCTATCCGTATCATCATATCACCATCACAGCTATCGTCGTGGACATCATAATTTTATTCCAATTAATACTGTGATTTGCATAAAAAAATATATATCAGATGAAACTGCCGCCCGCGGCATTTCTTCAAATTTATTCTGCCAAAACAATGCTTGACTGATTACAATAAAAATTTGCCTCTTGCTTATTTTAGAAAAATTCATACTTAAATAGCTTATGATGAATATGAGTGATTAGACCTTTCATAAATGTGAATTGTATGTGGGATTTGTGATGGACAAATCGGCATCTGGATGGTTTTTCTCCGGAACTCCGGTATCCCTCACCATTCATTTCATTGATTTTTCCATTATGACTTTTCCTTTAATCAACTTCGCCTTCATTTCATATCATCTTGTTTCTCACTCTCATGTTTGGCTGCAGGCTGATGCTCCCTTCCAGGTTCTTCAGTCTCTGGTTCAATGCTCCTCTATAGGCCTCTGACCTTAGGCATTCCTACATACAAGGAGGGTAAACTGAAAACTAATAAGTGTTTTAGCAAATATTCTGATAAGTGAAGATGCACTTTAGTTCTATTTTTATCATTTTATTCTACCAAGTACAAACATATTTAAGGATCTCGAGATACTCGAAATTAAATTTCATCTCAAAAGCAGAAGGCAGTTCCTCTGGACCTGGCAGGAGTATACATATATGGTTATCTCCAAATCCACACAGTGAGTGGCCGCATATAAACAAGAATTCATTTGACAGAATTATATAATTAAAGCATCAATAGACTGGAGCAAAATCTATAATCTTATTACAAAGAATATGTTAAATTAATGTTTAAATTCTTATGTTCAGCGTATTCATTTTACGAACCCTTCTGTGTCTTTTGGTTAATAATCTAACATACTATTAAAGCCCAGCTAAAAGCCACAAACATACACTCACAGTTTTGAGGTAATAATCAGAAACTTAATTACAGTTTAAAACTCACCCAGTTCCAGGTTTCAAAGAATCTGAGGCGTAATAGTCATTCCTTCCCGGTTTATTACTTTCTCTAGCCCTGTATGTACAATGTACAAAGTGGATAGAGAAGGTATTGTATTCCACCCAAAAAATTTTACCGAGATTTCACCGGAAATACATGTTTTAGGAACCCTAGAATCCAAAATATGAATTGCAGAAAAAGGTCCGTGTCTGTCTGTCTGTCTGTGTGTGTGCGCCCGTCTGTGGACAGCATAACTAAAAAATGAAAAGATGATTAAAAATACCAAACTTGGCATTTAAGTTTGGTATCTTCCAAAAATCTGCCACGAAGATTTTCAAGAAAATACTCCACCCCTAACTACCCTTTACATAGGAAAAAATTTGAAAACTTTGTTTTTCTTAAAAATAGCTCTAACGATTTTGATTAAAATACCACATATTAAAGCCATTTCCATCACAAATAAAATGTGTATCTTGAATTTTCTGGGAATATATTCTGAAAACCTGTTTATTCTGGATCAATTTGGCTGAATTTTGCATAACTAGAAGACCGTAATATATATAAAAAAAACTTATTGCACAACAATGTAGATCTCGTTAAAATACACAGTTTATGTCATATACACAGTTTACCGTTTTCGAGATGTTCCTTATTATTAGTTTTAATTGTAAAATATTTTCTCAGACATGAAGTGTCCATTTTTCTTTTATTCTACTCCTGGTCAAGCAAAGAAGCGATTTGCAATGACAATTCTATAACTACAGCATTTAAAGCATATAAATATCACTTCAGCATAGCGCATTCCTTGCCAGTGCATATAAATATAACTTCAGCATAGCGCACTGCCAGTGAAATGTCAGAATTGAACTTTTGGGAGGAATGCAATACCTTCTTTTACTATGTAGGACTAAGTAGAGAAAACAATATTAACAAACATTAGTACTTACTGTATCATAACTAATACTACAAAAAATTAAACAAAATTGAAATGCTAGTCTCGCTAACCAGTGCTCCGCGAACATGAATTAACTTAAGGATGCTCGCACTCATTGAATTAAATGGGTTGGTTTCCATAGATAAAGTAAATGCGGAGACAATTCCCAGCACGTCGCCAGGAATCACTTTATTGAACTTGTGTGTTTGCTCAGGGCATTTATCACACTATGGTTCCTATCTCATGTAAAGCACGTGTGCTGCATATATGCAATTCCTCAGCTCTTGATATCGGTGAATTTATTTTGCTCTTTTACAAACTGCAGTTGAACGTCGTGGAGCTCCTACAGGTCTATCTATATCTGTGGCAGGAAATCCCTGCACGGCACTTATATCACTACAAGTTATTGTATGAAAATGCATGGTTCTCTGGGGGGGGGGGGGAAAGATAGCTTTTTGCTTTTGCCAATTTATGCTGCGCAGCTTAAGATTACACTTTTTGCCAAGTTTAATGCAGTTTGCTATGCCAAAGGCAAATTTCTCTCATAAAATTTATGCATAGGCTATGCCATAACACGAGGAGTTTTTATTTTATTTTCCTTTCGGAGTTTAACTTCAATGCTTAGCGTATTTAAACATTGCCGGCGGTCCCTGAAAGCAATCGTATTTTGTTGTTTAATTTCTGCATCTCTTTTCCCCCTATTTGCTATCCGCTGCTTCAGCGCTCGGCGAGTATTAGTTCCTTGCTTCTTCAGCGTTCTTTCGCCCTTTCCTTTGTCTCTCCCCTATTATTATGGACGTTCATAAATGTATGTGTCTTTATTTCTTGTAAAAAAAGTTCGAGTACATTTACATACTGGGTGTTCAACTTTTATATATATACTTATTATAAAACAGTTATATTTTAAATTTCACTAAAAGTGAAATATTTAAAAATGCACAAATTTGTCGCATTACTTGTATTCATACGTATTCTACAAATTACTTTTGTTTTCCTTGTCAGACAAGGATTTGGTCTCTCGCCATTTCTTTTTAATACTCACACACACACATATACACACAGCACGTTTGCTACAAAACTTGGCCGCCAGGAAAGGGCCAGTGTGACCTTCACTGCATTTCGCCGCGCGCGCGTCCTACATACGTTCTATCGACGTTCTATCTAGTCCTGTCCACACGTGAATAGCATTGGGAATGTTTAAAAGTGTTTAGTTTTGCTCGAAGTACTTTCAAAAGCAGTATACAGTATCACAATGATGATGTATGATACGTATGTGCTTACATAATTTGGTATGGATGAAACTAAATTTCCTGGGCGAGTGTTCCGAGTAGAGAGGACATGGGTTTGCTTGTAAATACATTCAGAGAAACGGGACCAATTTGTGATAGGAAAAGAAAGGTAAACATGTGTGCGCTTATGGGGCAGAAATTAGACAAAATCGGAGAAAGGTTAGAACGGTGATTCGAAAATCGCTTAGGCGTCTTGCACAAGATACTGTCATTTCGAAAGCTTCAGCATGGAAGGCAACAAAACTTTTAAAAACTCAAACCATAAAAAGCTACTGTTGTCCAGGAATTTCCAACATATCCTATAATAAGGTATGTTTTGGGTTTATTTTAATGTGATTTGAGATTTATTTGACGTCCGCGCATGTGCGACAGGATGACGGGCCGTGCAACTGCCAGTCAAGTGTACGGTACGTGGCCGGGAGACGGACCTGAGCCTGGCGGCCAAGTTTTATAGCATTCTTTCTGTATATTTGCCATTCTTAGAGAATGGAAGAAGTATATTACCGACTGTATCATATTAAATCGACAAAATCTAGCCTTTTATTCGTAGACGACAGATAATTATTCAAGCTAGTGAAAATAACTTATAAAAGACCCTATATAAGTTAACTACAACATGTGCAGAATATAATTTAAAAATCTCACTACAAAAGACAAGAGCAATGGCTTTCAGAAGAAAACATTCAGTTAGAAAAAAAAATAAAAATAATGGTGTTTTATTACAAGTGAGCCATTTTAAATACCTAGGATGCGATATCATTACAATTATGATAAGGATGTGAATGTTAAAACACGGGCTATTTGTGGCACAATTGCCAAGATCTTATAAGAAGAAAACAAGGAAATAAAATGCTCTATTACAATGACTGTAGCTACTCCTCTATGTGGACCTGAAGAACAATTATATTAACAGAATGAAGTTTCTCAGAAGAGTAAAAGAGCCCAAGATTGGATATGTGTAGAAATTATTGTTTAAGGAAAGAATATAACCTGATCCCAATTATAAATAAAATAAAGGAATATATAATTCTCTTCTCCATGAAGAGAAGAAGAAAACTTGTATTTTTAACATATTCTGTTAATAGTAACTACTGACAAGAAATAGTTTCAATACACATTTTTTATAAATCCAAAAGAACACTTAGAATACAGATGACAGACGACTTTTAAAAGTAAAATCAATAAATAAATAATATGAAAAGAAAATAATGGACGGCATCAGAAGCTATACTTTAAGAATTTCAAGCGAACAAAGACGAATATTTCAGAGATGATTAACACGACATAAAAGTAGATACTTAAGGAAGAATGTATATGTTCATGAACCCAATATAGTTCTCTTTGAGGCTTCTCAGTAATATAAGACTCAGTAAGAATAAAATGAAATTCATAGCATATTTAGATTTTATCACCTCTATTGCTAAAGGTGTGGAAAAAGAAGGAAAAGCGGAAAAAGCATAGAAATGGCGGAAGTTTTTTGGTAAAGAAACTGCAAAAAAATTTGACAGGTTGATTGAATGCTTGATTTATTATATTAATAATAACTGGCATTCACAGAAATTAGAAAATGTGTAAATCTTGCATAATGTCAAAACATTTCATGCATCCATGATGACGTTCTCTCGCCCCCACTGCTCGTATATGATAGAGAATTATCCCTTATTGAGATTATAGTTTACCACTTACAGAATATTGACCTCGGAACAATATTATTGTCTCCGTATGAACAAATGTAACAAATGGATTTACAACTATTATAGAAGCAAAAATTCATCTTATGAAATTGGCATATTTTAAAATGTGCTCACAGATTAAAATTAATGTTATATAAATTAATAGCTACATAAGTGGTAAATTACCTTCAGTAATACTATTTATTTTTAGTAATACCAATATTTCTGTATTTAATCGAGGTTAACGAATGCTTGTTTGTTATAATTATTTCGATATCGAAGGTGCAGAAATAATTATTTACTGATAACAAGCACAAATCACCCGAGGACTCGGGTTCAATTCCCGATTGGGGTGGTGAATATTTTCTCTATTACCCACAGATTCTGGAAGTGGGCATGTGAGTGAATAGTATATGTTAAAGTCAGAACTGGTTAAAACCTACGTTAATAATAATAATCTGCTGTCAAAAACTTGTTTTAAAAGTCAAATCCTCCGATATTCCATAGACGTTAAAGGGGGCTATAAAAATTGAAACAATTAAAAAAAAAAAAAAAACAAAACAAAACAAGTATGAAGTCGTAATTAAATTATTATTTAAGAGAAAACCACCTCGGTAGTATGGTGGTAGCGTGCCTGTCTCACTTTCAAAAGATCCGAGTTAGAATCTCGGCTAGAGTGAGGCCGTTTACCAGATTTCCCTTATCCTGGGAAGAGAAATGTCGAATAACTCGAAGCTCTATGCACCCTGGGTTCATTTTTTCTTTCTTTTTGTATTTTTACTTTCTCTATACGCACTATGTACATAGTGTATAGAGAAGGTATTGCACTCCACCCAAAATTCGATACTGAGATTTCACCGGAAATATATGTTTTAGGGTTCCCTGTATCAAAAAAAAAAAGTATTTTCAGAGAAAGGTCCATGTGTGTGTGTCCGTGAACACGATAACACTAAAACGAAAAATAGCTAAAATACCAAACTTGGTATTTAAGTTTAGTTTCCAGGGAAGCAACACGAAGATTTTGAGAAAAATCCCCTCATCCCAAACTACCTTTACATAGAACTTTTTTCGAAATTTATTTTCTCAAAAATGGCTCCAACGATTTTGATTGAAATATCGTATATTAAAGACAATTACCTGACAAATAAAATGTATGTTTCGAATTTTCTGGAAATAGCCTCTGAAGGCTACTTTATTCTGAGTGAATTTTACGGAATTGTGCATAACTGCTAAACCGTAAGAAATGGACAAAAACTTACTGCACAAAAATGTTGAGTACATTAAAACACACAATTTATTTCGTATACATTTTTTTTCGTGGAGCTGATTGTTTTTGAGATATTCCTTGTTTTTGCTTTGAAATACTTAACTTTTCTCACACAGGAATTTGCCAACTCCTGTCCATACAAATAATGGAACTTCCGTCACATAGGAACCAGCTTTTAACTGTCACTTTAACCTATGTGATCCCTTGTTTCTCTTCTGCTTACAAGGATAAGAATATTTTTGCTAATTTTTTGTCGATTAGGATGAAATGAATAGAAGCATAAGCTTTTTAACAATAATTTGTTACAGAGATGTAGAGAAAGTCATGTGAATGGAACACATCAGATTTTTTTTGTTTTTGGAAACATATTTAGGATGGATTTTGTCATTTAATGGTAGCGCGGCAGCTTGATAAGTGGGAGACCGGGCTTCGATCCCTGGTACCGGCGTGGGAATATTCCCCTGCTGGGAGACTTGGTCCGGAGTGCATTCAGCCTCGTGAGGTTCCTGGGGGCCAATTGAAGAGCTACTTGATTGAGAAGTAGCGGCTCCAGATCGAGAAGACCACATTAACCGGCCGGGAGGGACTCGAGGCGCTGATCACGTCTCACCTCCAGTCCTGCACCACATTCCTGACGCCTTCGGGCCGAGATGGGGGATGCAGCGGTCGGGCGGTAGGCTTTGGTCCCTTGCAGACTGTTGTGCCATGTAGTTAAATTTTGTCTTTTGCAAAATGTTGGTATGGAAGGAGGTAGCATGGTGCTTCTAAACGGCGCTTCCTTAGGATGCAGCGGCCCTTCTGCACCTCTGGTGGAAGGACACCTTGTGGTCCTTTACCTCTTACGTGAACACAGGGAGGAAAGGCAGGGATGAGAGGAGCGATCTGAAGAGCGACCAGATCCGGATGACGACGGGCGCAGGCATGAACGGGTCCCTGCGGCTACTGTTGGAATGCTCCGAGGTCGCCTTAGATCCTGAGGCGAGTCCCGATCGAGTGTTCCCGACGATGGCGCCCGGATAACCCTTTTAGAATCTAATGTAGAATCTAACCACAACTCGCCGAAAACCGTCATCCTAGTTCTTCAACCTTGAAAGAGAGATGAGTAGGAAATGGTGAAACAGGAAACTGTATATCGGGAAATTCGAGGACTGTAATGATATTCCATGCGAACAAGGGAAACCCCCAGCAAGAACGTGGGTCGGATAAGCCGGCCACGGGAGTCGAACCCGTGACCTTCCAAATGCGAGCCACAAATGAAACTGCCTGACTCATTCCACTCGGTTTATTAAAACTAAGGGACTGGACTTCTGGATCTTAATAAATAAATGTTATATATAGTAGGCTTTGTTAGCAATATTAAAAGGCCGCCGAATTTACCTATATGTTAAAGACTTGGAACAAAAAACAAATATTCGAACCTTGTGAAAACATGTACCTATTAATTTTTGAAAACCAGGAGTGAAAATGTTTTTCAAAAAGTTGAGATAACAAGTAAATAGACGTAAGGTAATACATCTGTAAAATATAGAAAATCCGCAGCATGCAAAATAATTTATTGAAACTTATTCCAGTTATTGTGTACAATAATAGTGATATTTTTGCCATTCATCAAAATTCTAGCTTGTATTGCTATTTATATAATAAAAGCTTATCGTGTAAATTTATTTTGTAATAAAAATGAGGCTCATGATGCATTTTTTGCAACCATTCAGTTAAATATTTGCAGTTTTACAGTAAATGGGTGTAAAATAAAGTCCTATATTATATGTTATATTAACCCTAACTAATGTAGAAAAAGTATTAGTTTTAGTACTCTCCAAAAATCTTGATTTTTCCAAATATTAATAATTTATTTATCAAAATTGTGCATTATTTAAAACAATATATGACTTATTTTTTTAATTTACTTTTAAGAGAAAGTATACACTATCTGAAACAAATTACTAAAAAATTGCATCCAGTGGAGCATTGGAAAAGTGTTGGAAAAGGTTTGCGACAAAATAAGGCTTATAGTTGGAAGTGCCTATTAATAAGCATATACTACTCATTTTCTATGTCAGTTAATTGGTAATTAAAGTGCACCAAGTGGAAAAACTGATGTACCCTCTTAAAGTTTAGAATTAATATCATTTTAGTGTGAAAATAAATGTTTTCGCAATTTTTGGTTAAATTTCACAGATGTATCACCTTAAACGATTATTTTTTATATTTTGTGTGTGTTATTACATAGAAACTTTTTAAATTATAAGATTTTGAATTGGTGTTCATTTCAGACTAAAATCTTTTATTTTTAAAGTGCCAAAATACTTCCTCCCCCTAAAGAACAAGATTATGAAAAATTGCATTTCAAGTGAAACATGCACATTTTAACAGTGAAAATTTTCACACCATTCTTGTTACCGTTACTTTGTTTTGTTTGTACATATACATATCTGCTCACTGTCTTTTTTTTTTTTTTTTTTAACTTTTTACTTCAGTTGTGAGTGTGTTATACATCAGAATCAACAATACCTTCAAACTAAAGAGAAACCAGGTCGAGCTAAAGAAATAGAAGCACTATTCTTTACAGCTAAGCTCTTCGGACATTTAGTTTCTTTGTAACTATTTAAAATAACTAAGTTCGATTTACTTAGCTTGTAATACTATTTTTTAAAATTTCAGGAACATTATAGTGGTAAACTGGAAAAAATGAAAACTCCCACCCCAAATAAAAACGTAGTACAGTTCCATTAAGCGTAGCCATAATGTATGTGTTTTCAAGAAAGAGTCCATGTTTGGTATCGAAATTAGGCAGATAATAATTATGGTGAAATTTCCTCGATGACTCAAATCAACAGTTAGTGGAATATAACATGGGAAAAATTTACTTACATGTTCGTTTTGTAATCTTTTGCCAAATAAAACAACTGCAAATATATATATATATATATATGTATGAACTAAATTCCTTGTAAATATGTAAGCAATATTTACCATTAAAAGTATTTCACAGCTTCCTCTTGGGTTGAGCATAGCTTTCCACATTGGTATTCTATGGTAACAGCCATTTGAAACTTTGGAAAGGGGAGGTAAGGAAGTCACTTGGTTGTAGAGTTATAACTGTCTTCACAAGTAACCGACCTGCACACGATAGACCTGTTTCCTACCTTTGTCCTTTGCACCGTTTCAAAGGACTCCAACCAAAGAATAACACTCACAAGGACCCTATCACTATATTCATATCACAAATACCTGTGGTGTACAAATGTAAGTTGTTGCTTTGAACCTGAGGTATATGAGATCGAACGTGGAAAATGTCAGGTCAAAGAAGCAGAACATTAGGAGATATGCATCTCTTACCTGCAAGTCGAGTTTTGGATGTCCTGGTAAAGTCTTGGAGGGCCAAATAGAGATAAAAATAGTGATTAAAACACGTTCGTTTGGCACAATGCACAACAAAATAGTCACGCTATGTGCAGAATTTTCTTCCGACGTTAACAGTTACATGTTATGACTCCTAATTATGTTCCAAGGTATCTATACATTATTTTCTAATGGGTACTTCACTTTCATGTACTTCTTTATCACATAAATGACAAAGCAAAACTTTCAAGGTATTTGCGATATATAAGTATCCTGCCAGAAGTGACCATAAACATTTTAGAACATATTCGTCTACAGCTTTATAAAATAAAAAGTGTTTTACATTCAAATAATTTTTCAACAACTATCACATGTTTGTATGGTTTCTATAAACTATTTTTACCCAATTTATTACTTTCTCGTGTGCACAATGTACATAGTAGGCACGAAGATAAGCTACTATATGCCAACTAAAAATTCGGACCCGAGTTTGCACCGTAAATATACCGCATGAGACAAAAACAAACAAAAAAAGTGTATAGAAAAAGGACGATGTGTCTGAGTGAGTGTGTGTGTGTGTGTGTGTGTGTGTGTGTGTGTGTGTGCTTTTTCTGGATTCTGGGGGTCCTAAAACATGTATTTCCCGGAAAATCTAGGTATCGAATTTTTGGTTTGGAGTACAATACTTCCTCTATACAATATGTACATAAGACGTGTAGAGAAAGGAAAAGTTACTAGGGGTTATATAAATGGAGCAATTATAAAAATAAATAAAAAGAAGCGATATTCTTTTCATTCGTTTCCTAAAATGAAATGAAAAATGCTTCAGTTGTCAAACTGTTGCACTGGCTCTTTATTTCGAATACAAAAGCTACCCGATTTCAACATGCAAAGCTGCAATTAATGGACATTAGTATAGGTTAAAAATCGCCACTCACTTCTTCCGGCTTACCAGTGGATGTAATCTCCTCTCTATCAGAGGTATGTATGTGCGTGCGTGTTTGTTATAATTACCCCCATATTACCCCTTAGGCTGAGTAAGCTGATTATCGTTTTGAAAAGCGAGCTTAACGACTGCACCAAGTATTTGATCCGATATTCGAATTCATTCCCGACTTGAAAAACTCAACTCAAACTGTTTATAGCTAACACGTTCATATTAAACCTGGTGAGGAAACAGAAAATATTTTCTGACCCCAACCTGTTTTATTTGCAAACTACAGAAAAGGATTGTTTTATGTCACTCCATTTTATTTTTCTATTGGCTTTCATTGCAGCCATAGAGTTTTATTAGTCACTAATAGTTTTACTGAGGCTGTATTACCTAAAGAAGGAGCTGTTGAAAGAAGTTCAAGAGATAATCCATGTCATCTCTCCTTGCCGAATACCACATCAACAATGTGACTACATTTACTGACGAGGGTTCTAGAAACCTATTGATTATACAATTACTCATGTATATCTTCTATATCATGTGTGTACAAGTAAATCAGGAAAATCCCCCTTCACATGGAATTTTTTTCGAAAATGTTGATTTCCTCAAAAAAGTCATCTAGTGCATCGATACTGAAATACTGTTAGACAAATTTATTAAAAATATGAACCCAAAAAGTTTTATTCCGATAGAAAATGCCATTTCTAGGAAAACGTATGACGTAATATGTATACTTGTTACAGATCATCAAAGCAACTAGTGCTTATAATATTAAAAGAAATTGCACAAAGTTTGAAATATCTTACGAATGCTCTGTGAACATAAATCGACCATGTTAGTAATTATTTCGTCACGGATTATTCCATATTATTAATGGTGACTGCTCTTGGTGAAAGACTGGGTGCTCTAAACAGACAGCTACTTGGCCTCTTTTATTCCTTATATTTTCGGGATATTTGTACATTATTTTATTAATTTACAAACTTCTTCACGATTAAAATGTATTTTCTGTCAGAAAAGATTCAATTCGTGCATTGTTACAATAAAGCACATGAAAAATGAATAACTTTTATATTCTCCTACATAGATCACCTAGTTGGAGGAAATGTATTTTATCCAAAAATTTGCTGTATATATTTCACCGGGAATACATTTTTTGGTCCTCATTCGATTAACAATTTCATATATAGGTTCGTAGGTATGTGGTAGGTGATAGATATACACGCTGTCATGTATTTGTGCGTGTAAACCTTAACTCAAAAATAAATTCCAACGTGCTGAAGGATGCAGGTAGAAATGTTCACCAACATTCCCTAACTTACAACAAGACGTTACACAAAAGAATTTTCTCATTAACGAATAGACCTCTCTAGTCTACGACATTGGCGAAATTATGCAACAGAATACTCTGTTAATATATAGTCTGTGAAACATTTCTAACTTCGAACTTAATTTTATACAACTATATTAGCTTCAAGAAATAAACAAAACTTAATGCTGAGAAAAATGCAAGTTTATTTTGGAACCGTACGGTTTATAACAACATTCTTTTCACCGTATTTCCCAAATGTTTATTGTATTTTGTTGCATCTTGCATGTCAGCATTTTAAGTAGTACAGGTTGGAATGCTAAACGAGTTAAACTTTTGTTTTCATAATAAATAAAATCAAGGTCAATGTTATACTTGGGTTATTTATAACTGGGTTTTACTTTAGCAATTACAGAATTTATTATACAATAGTTTGAAACTAAAAACATGCTTTTATTTATCCAAAAGTTTTCCAGTTATACTCAGGGATTTTTCATGACGTTCTAGGAGCTAAAAAATTCCTGCCGCCTATGATCACAGCTGTAATGCTCTAGTGCACTGCTTCAAAGAGTCAAAGTGCTTCAATTTCTTCATGTGTCTGGAGAGATAGTAATCGTAGGCGCCAAATCTAGGTTGCTCGGAGGGTGGTCAAACACTTGTTAGTTTAATCTTTGCATTTCTGCTACAGTTCACTACGTTGTCATATAAAAGAAACACTCCAGAGCTGAATGTGTCTCGAGAATTTGTTTAAATGGCCTTAGAAAAATTTGCTAGTGATAACGTTAATCATGGTAAAGTTAAAAAATAATATGGTTCCCATTTCCAAAGCGAAGTACTTAAACAACATTTCTCTTCTGTTGTAGAAGAATTGCCATAGTTTTCCTAGCGGCTTTGGTGATTAAATATGACCCAATAATATTCAATGATTTTATTATTCGTGTGTTCCATTACGGCCCAAAGTTCAATCTTCTACCACATTGATTCACAAATGCTTCTTTCATAGTGTTAAAGAAAAAATAGTGTTGACGCCATCCAATGAGCCTTATGTCTCTCAGAAAGTACTTAGGCATTCATCGTGAAAAGAATTTCCTCTAGCGTAACCTTCAACCAGGTTGTAAAGCGGAGCACGACAAGAGAGTTCCGAAATGGTGAATTGGCGATTTGTTCTAACTTATCCATTAACCATTCGATTAATTTTAACTCACGATACTAGGTCACCAGTTCTTTACTCCTCATGGACATTGGTTCTCCAGCTTTAAACATGCGATAAACATGATAAACTTAACAGAGCTGTAGTTGAATTTAAGCCTCTTTACAGACTTGCTGTAAGAAATCTTCTAGAGCGCATCTCACAACCGTCGGAATTCTCGATCATAGCATACATTTAAATAAGTATAGGCTCAGCGAATAATAATTAAGTATGTTTTTTACAACACCACTACTATACCAAGCGTATTCTCTCTCTCTCTCTCTCTGTATGTATATATATATATATATATATATATATATATATATCTTAATTTCTGTTGTAGTTTTAGACTTAATGTTGAAATTTGGGGCGTGGTATTAAATACTCAATTCAGCATTTACTTAGATATCCACGAAAAACAAAGCATCAATGGGATTTCAATCCACGACATTCCAAATGCGGGCTATAGACATTACCAGCTGAGAGTCCCGCTTGGTTCAAAGCATATCGAATGAAACTACACAGCAAATTAACGGTATAAACGTTACGCTACTATGGTGATTCTGCGCCCACTATAACAACGGAGGGAACTTTTTAAAAGTTCTGCTGTATATACGAGCAGATTGTTGCCTTAACCCTTATACGCTTGTTGTACGTAAAATGAAATGCAAATTAAAAGTGTTTCTGACGATTGTTTAAAATAATCAACAGAAATGCTGCTGTATAAAATTAAGATTTTACATGAATAAATTGTAGAATAATGATTGAAATGACCGTGCAAATATTACAAGTCAGATCTTCTATTAAAAATTAAATTTAGAAGTTAAAATAATGCTGGAAAATATTGATCAGTTTTATTGAATGGAATTAACTTGTAAAATAAACGTTGAACATTCTTCCCCCACTCTGAGCAAGAGGGAATTCTCGAAGTGGATTCCAATGTAAGCGGAGTATTTGAATGACGCGACATGAAAACTTAATTGCAATAAAAACAATTGTTTCAGCGTTTGAGCATGAGCATGAATCAATTGAGAGTGGGCACGTCATTGACGGTGTACGGAACTTGCTACAGGATATAGTGTATGATGTTAATCACTTGCTGAATATCTATGACGTAGCACCCGGAACGAGGAAGGCAAATGGGCGCCTCCGGGGGTGTGGTAACGCTTGCTCTTTATTGGAAGGTGTGGCCTTCGTGATTCAGGTCTCGTGTACTTATCACGTGTCTAACAACCTTGAGTCGTCCTTACCAACAATGAAACCAATGTACCATTAGTACATAATGATATGTTTCCTACGTAACAAGGTTCACTATGTCCATCCTTCAGGGCATACTTTAACATTGAATTTGGTTGGTATGAGACTCCGGTGGAAATCATTAAAATGCCTGCCATATTTTCCACATAACTTCGAAATTTCATTCTTAAGGAAAGAGAAAAGTGAATATTCAAGATTCTGAATTTAGGTTTTTTGCTTTTTCTTTACATTTAGCCATGACCACGTTTTAGTCATAATTAGGTTCAATCCAGTTCTTCACGCCATGTGGATGTATACTGAACCACCCCTGCTGTAATTTCTTGATCAGAAAACTTCTAGTTCGCAGTTCTACCGCAGTTGGGAACGAAACAAGAAACTTCCAGAGAACTACTGCTCCTTAGACTGCAAATAAATTCTAGTTGTATTTCGGCTTCACCTTTCTCTCCCTGCCCTTCCTTCAGCGGGGCTACTTAAGTTAAAACCAGACAGTGAGGGTCGCCGTCGAGTTCAGCAACTCTTAATGCTTAAAGGGATATCTGCACACGTCAAATACGAGGCAGTTGGGCCACCTGATCTATATATGTATGCATATGTACACATATAAGAAGTTTTTGTATATACACAGGGTAGTTTAGAAATACTTTTACAACGTTAGGGTACGGATTCCTGACACCGAAACAAGAAAATATGTTCATATAAACCTAACGCTTTGTTTTCGCGTTATCCATTTATTAATGAAAGTCACCTCCAACGACTTTCCAGGTCCAACCTAATGACATAATTTATTTATACATTCATTCATAGGAGACTGACTCATTTTACCTTACGGAGTTGACCTTGTGTTGCCATGGCTGCTTTTTAATATTCGCCATTTATCAGATGTTAATAAGAAATGGTGCAAATAAGAAGAAGCGTGCGGTTTATGCATGATGCTATAGCACATTTTAGTCTCATTGTTCGAGGTGCACTGGCTGATATCTAGCACGACAAATGGATAGGTAGAGAGGGACCAGTTGCATGGCCTGCACTTCCCCCGACCTCAATTCTTTTGACTTTTATCTTTTGGGGGCACCTTAAACCATTGGTTTATACAGCAGACCTCCAGGATGACATGGCATGGAAACCTGAGAAAGCATCTGAAATCGACTGGAAAGATATTCCATGCTTCGATGAGAGCATGCGTGTCTAGACGCAAGGGGACATTTGGATCGTTTGCTCCGACTGATGTTTGTGTGGAACTCCTCCTTACAAACTGACGACAAAAATAGAATAAAGTGTCTCTTTTAAATGCTTTAATTGATAGCCCTTTGAACCTCAATAAATCGAGAACAAAGGGCTTTGTGACATGTGTTTATATGAACACTGTTTCTTGTATTATGTAAGGAACCTGACCACAAACTTTGAATCACTCTGCATGTATGCATGTATGTATGTATTATATTTTTTCGGCTATCATTGTTTTCTGTATTAAGGTCTTGATTTGTTGTTTCAGAATACATTATGCATTTTAATATTATCTCTCTATTTCCTTAGTCGAAATCACCTGAAATATATCTATAATGCTTAGACTAACAGAACCCGTAGCTGTTCTCACACTATTGCGTTAAATGTGGAGGTTATTCAGAGCCAGTCTGACTCGCTTTCTTACCTCTTTTTCATTCCCTTCCTCAGTCTTATCATTCTTTCCAAACTCTCTCTTTCTTTCCTCTCGCTATCCACCTTTTTAACATCCTTTGAACTGACTCTTTCTTATATTTCATCGTCCTAAATTGACATTTCTTTCTCTCTCTGTGCAATTTGCATAATGTGATGTTTTGAACACTGGTAATAATACTTCCTTTTCTGGATTATTACTACAATTAAAACACCTGAAACGTGTAACAGTACAGAACTTGAGCCTCTTGATTATACCTGCAATACGAATGATACCATTCCGTTTCACGTGGTAAGCGGTTCAAGCAAGCGAATAATACAGTAAATAAACATTCTTTAGAATGCATATTATGACATTTTCTAAATAATTAAGGTTGTTTAAAAATATACGTATATTATGCATTTACTTTCCACCTAAGAAATAACAAAAAGATATTCCAAAACTTTGATATTTCGGGCCATTTTTTATAAGCAAGTTCTAAGGTATATTCTATACCAAGTTTCATAAGAATGTTTGGCAATTTTACGTGATAGCTAACAGCTACGCCGCCTGTATGTGCGCGCACTAAAACACACACACGCACACACATACACACAGTGTATTAACATTTAAATTAATGTGGTTTTACTTTCTCTACTCGTACTATGGACGTAGTGTATGGACAAGGTTTTGTATTTCACACAAAAATTCAATATCTATATTTCACCTGAAATACATGCTTTGAGGTTCCATGAGTCCAAAAACATTTTTAGAAAAGCTCAGACAGAGAGAGAGAGAAAGAGAGAGAGAAAGAGAGAGAGGGAGAGAGGGAGAGAGCCTCCGTGGTCTAGTGGTCAGCGAGCTGACTCTCATTCGGAGGTCTCGGGTTCGATTCCCGGCTGGGACGGGGAATTTTTCTTTAGCCAAAATTATTCCCTATCCCCCACAGAGTCTGAGTATGTGAGAGTGAATGTGTGTGCGTGTGTTTTTGAGTAAAATAAAAGTATTTAAACCAATGTAAAGAACCAACAACGAGTTGTTTCAAGTGCAAAGCCCCCGATATGACCTTAGATGTTCAAGAGGGCTATATAAATGAAACAATTAAAAAGAAAGTGTGTATATGTGGGCAACTAGCTCTAAAACGAAAAGTCGGTTAAATATCAAACTTGGTACCTTAGTTAAATATCTACCAAGGATGCACACGAAGATTTTCATGAAAATGCCCCCAATTCCAACTACCCTTAAATGGAGTACTTTTCGAAAATTTTGTTTTAAAAAATGACCAACAATTTTGATTAAAATTAGATATTTACAAAAGAAAATATATTTGAAATATTCTGGAAATAGCCTCTGAACACCACTTCATTCTTGATGAATTTTCCAAAAATGGCAAACCGTAAGAGATAAATAAAAACTTACTGCACAAATATTGCACATCTCATTAAAAAAAACAATTTATGCCATATACTTTTTACTGTAGAGCTAACCGTTTTCGAGATATTCCGGATTACTGGTTTCCATTTTAAACCACTTAAATTTTTCTCAAAGTGGAAGGTATCTTTCTTCTCGTTTGTAGTTTGTGTATTTCTGGAATTTCAATTGTTTCACACAACGACGAGACTATCGCTTTAGCCTGTGTATTTTCTTATTTCCCTTCTACTTACAAGGAAGCTATTGCAAAGACAAATTCTGCCAACGTTTATTTTGATTAGCGTGATGTATATGAAAGATACAAGGAACCAAATAATGACAATACCCGCTAATGGTTATCTATATTAGCATGATATAGATAGAAGAATAAGCTTATTAACAATAATTTGTTACGGAGATGCAGGGAAGTTCATGTGATTTTGTGTCAGAATTTGTTTGAAGTATTCTGCACACTAGTATAATTTATTTACCCAAAATTGAAAATTACAAGTTTTATTTATGTACATAATTAAATAAAAGAGGCGGCGACGTGGCCGAGTGGCTAAACCGCTCGGTTCCCACTTAGGCGGTCCGGGTTCGATTCCAAGCGCCCGCATGTGTGATTTATGGTGGACGAAGCGGCATCTGATCGGGTTTTCTCCGGGTTATGCAGTTTTGTCCTCTACTTATTTCGCCGATTGCTCCTTTGTCGCCTTTCCTATATTCCTTTTGCTTGCATTTCATATCATCCACTTCCTCACGCTTATGTCTGGCTACTGGCCGACCATTCGTTCTAGGTTCTCTATTCTGTGGTTTCATGCCATAGGTCCCCCGACAGGCTTCTGACCTCTAGGAATTCGCTTGTAAGTCCTAGGGGGGTGTTAGTCCTAAATTTGGGGAGGGTAAACCAGTACGAAATGAAACGAATTAAGTATACATTTATTTTATTCTATCTTTTTCCATACTTTAATATTATTATTTGGAACCTTTTTTTATGCGAACGCACTATGAAATGATTTTCCAATTGTTAATTTTTTACTAGCTTAGCGGTTTACCATAATTATTAGAGATAGCATTTTCTATCCTCTACAAATGAGTTAGATGAATAGCAGACAACACTGCACGCAACTCCGTCTGGATGTATCTGAAAAAAAGTTTACATATAGCTAATTTCTGAAAGATATCTTCCACTAATTTCTGAACTAACCTACCAACTATTTTATAACCCTACACCTTCCAACTCTTATTTTTTTCAGTTAATTTTTACCATCAATAGGACGTCATTTTCCTTCATGCTTGTATTTTATTTGTGCATTTTTATCCTTTATACTTTTTTTTTCTTCTTTCTTTACCGTTTCTAGCCTCTTCATGTGCTTCTGAGTCAGGTAATTCTATTACCTTCCTCCGTGTACTTTCAGCTGGCCTTCCAACCCGGATAGCGAGAATGAATGACTCATGACTCTGGGCACTTGGTCAGGGAAAGAAAAATATAAGGCAATTAAATTCCATTTCCAGGAAAAAGCAAAAAACAAAATAAACGGGACAATTCAATTTGTTGGGTTGAAGGCAATTTGGTCACTCAACCAATATAGGACAGCGCCATCGACTCCCGGTAGAGAAAGAATGGTTACCATTCAAATGGACTTAAAAACCTTTGTGCAGCTTGACGTAATTTTCCTATATGCGCAACTGTATAACCTTATTCCTTGTATTTAGGAGATATTTAAATGTAAAGTAAAAGCCTACCCAGCCCCATTAATATAAATGTTTTCACTTTTAAGGTTTAAACAGGTGGGTAATAAAGGTTATAGCTTCCGATTGCCTAAGTGTATTTTAATTAAGGAATTCCCAAAAGACACAGATAGATGCATTCTTCCTATGGAAGTCTTTTTCTATATTTTCCCGTTAGTCTAATAAAACTGTATCAATGACGTTCGTAGAGAATATATTTGTTTAAATGGTCAAAAGTGAAATGACTGGATTCATCTTAAAAAGTGAATTATTGTTAATAATTAGACTACTACAATAAGCTGTTTATTGTCAAGTCAATTTGATTGCAGATTGACATTATAGAAGAGATAAACATTTTTCATATTTTAGAATAAATTTATGGTCACTACCACATTTTGACGGGTTTAGTTAACTTAGCAAGTGCAATAATAATGTTAATAAATCCATCTATAAATTATTTTGTCTATTATTATCGTAATTGGGGTTGCTTTACTTCGTAGTTACTGGGCTAAAAATCCTATGCTTTATATTCTAACAAAGCACGGTATCAAAACGGAACATAAAGTTAAACATAAAGCAAAATACACTACATAAATAGGGTTTCTTTGATTTTTCTGGAAGTATATTAATAGTTGCATTTTGGTGTGCTTATACAATTTTTCCAGGTGAAAAACTTCTACTTCACTCAGTTTTACTTTAAATTCGGATATGAAACTAACATACAAATTTGCAGAATATAACAATGTTTGTGAACTTATCGGGTATTTTTTACAAAATAGTGTAATTTTTACTTTCTCAATCACGTTATGTACAATGTAAATACTAGGTAGAAAATGTATTGTATTCCATCCAAAAATTCAATAACGATAATTAACCGATAATGCGTGTTTTGAGACATCCTGAAGAAAGAAAAGAAAAGCATAAAAAAAAAAGCTGATGCGTTCAATTCACACGACTTTTTCTACATTGCTGCAACAAATAATTGTTAGAAAGCTTATGCTTCTATTTACTTCATGCTAACCAAGAAAAAATAGCAGAAATATTCTTATTACTAGCTTCCTTGTAAGTAGAAGCGAAATAAGGGTACCATAGGTTAAGATGATAGTCAAAAGCTGGTTGCTATGTGACTGCAGTTCCTCTGTTTATATGGACAGGAGTTGACAAAATTCCAGTATGAGAAAGGTATACTTTTTTAAAGCTGAAACCCATAACAACGAATATCTCAAAAATGACCAACTCAGCGAAAAAAAATGTATATAACATAACTTATGTATTTTACCGTGCTCTACACTTTTGTGTGGTAAGTTTTTGCCCACCTCTTACGGTTTAACAGTTATACAAAATTAGGTAAGATTCATCTAGAATGAAGTAGTTTTAAAGGCTTTTCCCAGAATATTCAAGATATACTTTTTATTTGTCATGTAAATGTCTTTAATATACGATATTTTAATCAAATGCGTTAGAGCCATTTTTGAGAAAATCAAAATTTTCGTAAGAAGTTACATATAAAGGGTAGGTGAAGTAGGTGTATTTTCTTCAATATCTTCATGTCGCATCCTTGGAAGATACTAAACTTAAATACCAAGTTTGTTATTCAACGGTCTTTTCGTTTTTGAGCTATACCGTCCACACACACACACATACACACACACACACACTGACTTCTTCCAAAAATGCTTTTTTGGGTTTAGAGAGACCCAGAACACGTATTTCCGGTGAAAACACGTATCGAATTTTTGGGTGGAATGCAATACCTTCTCTATACACTATGTACATAGTACGAGTAGAGGAAGTAAAAAAGGTCCGTTGTGCGTACGTGCGTGCGTGCGTGTGTGTGTATGTGGTGTATGTTTATGTCTGTACAGCATATCTTAAAAAGTCGCTTAAGTACTGAACCTGATATTTAAGATAGCTCCCCACACCAGACTACCTTCATATGGAAGATATATCGAAAATTGTGATTTTCTAAAAAAAAATGACTCTAACGCTATTGATTATAATACCATATGCTTAAGATATTTTATGGCAAATGCAATGCATATCTTAAATTTTTTGGGGAATAGCCACTGAGGACCTCTTCATTCTAAATGATTTTAGTATAGCTGGTAAACTGTACGAGATAGACAAAAACTTACTACAAAAATATAGATGTCGCTAAAACATACAATTTATATCATACATTTTTTGTACAGTTAATAATTTGAGACGATATTGTCATTAGTTTCAATTTTAAAATATTTTAAACTCAAACGGAGAGTCGTCATTCCTTTCATATCTATTTTGTTTTGCACATGCAAGGAAACCGCACTTCAATTGTACCACAGAAGGAGCAGCTTTTAAAATATTTGACTATCACTTTTTCCTACTCTATCCCCTTATTTCCCTTCTCTTTAGAAGGAACTAAGTAAAAATACCATTTTCTCTACTGTTTATCTCGATTAGCATCGTACAGATAAAAGAATAACCTTTTGCAAGAATAGTTTCTTTGAATATCACGTAGAGAAAGCCATATGAATGTAAATCATCAGAATTTATATCAATTATGTCTTTATGGGAAGTTGGGAGATCTTCCAGATTCCAAGTGTCTACGAAACGCTCAGGGTTGATCCGCTACCCATAATCCTGTAACTTCTATCTTCTGGCTTTATAGTACAGTCAAATGGGTTCATAGATTTTCTTATGTTCCTCTTCAAGTGGACAGATGAAGTTAAAAGTGAACTTTGGATTTATAATATATTCTGTAGAGCGGTTTTTATTTTCTCTACACTACTATGTACTTAGTGTATAGAGAAGGTATTGCATTTCGCCCAAAATTCGATACAGAGATTTCACCGGAAATACATGTTTTGGGTCCTCTTGAATCCGAAAAAAAAAACAGTTTTGGACACACTGTGTGTGTGTGTGTCTGGTGTCTGTGGACAACATAGCTCAAAAACGAAAATCCCGTTGAATACCAAACTTGGTATTAAGTTTGGTATCTTCCAAGGATGCGACACGAAGATTTTCAAGAAAATCCCCCACAGCGAACTACCCTTTACACGGACAAATTTTAGAAATTTTTTATTTTCTCAAAAAAGGCTCTAACGGTTTTGATTAAAATATCATATATTAAAGATATATGCCTGACAAATAAAATTTACATCTGAATTTTCTGGGAATAACATCTGAAGACTACTTTAATCGGAATTTTGCATTACTGCTAAGTGATGGATTAAAACTTACCATACAAAAATGTAGAGCACGTTAAAGCACACAATTTATGCTATATACATTTTTTTCCTGCAGTGGATCGTTTTTAAGATATTCCTTGTTATTGGTTTCAGCTTTGAAAAACTTATACTTTTCTCATACGGGAATTTGTCAACTCCTGTCCATACAATGAAACTTCAGTCACATAGCAACCAGCTTTTGACTATCTTTTTAACCTATGGCACTCCCTTATTTCGATTCTACTTACAAGGAAGCAAGTAATAAACTAGTTCTGCTAATTTTTTTCTCGATTAGCATAAAGTAAAAAGAAGCATAAGCCTTTTTAGCAATAATTTGTTGCTGAGATGTAGAGAAAGTCATGTGAATGGAACACATAAGATTTTTGTTTAAATTAAATTATTACTATTAAAATAATGATTATAATACTTATTATCATTATTTTAAGGAGATCATATCAAAACTACGTGATGGACCAGTCCATGGACCTCTTCTAAGACGTAGAATTCTTACTTGCTGAATTCTTTTGCGATAAAGATTTCTCATGGCATGGTATTTTGTATTTCTTAATAGTTAAAAGACCCCAGGCTTGCGCAAAAGTATTTCTATCTGTGCCAATGTCCAGTGATCTGCACAGTACAGAATTAATAGCAGAAACATTTTATCACCTCTCTCCACGACACAAAAATTCGATGTGGTTTCTCATCCAAGAGTTGGCTGATGTATATTCCTTTTAAGATTCCACTCCCTTTCCTCTTTGAGGGAATGAACACTAAGAGAGGAATCCATTTTCTCTTAACTTTAGACTAGTTTTTGCATGTAATATTATAAATTCAGAATTAGTGTGATTGTGTATGTAGTTTTATTTCAAAACAACTGAACCGATTTTGATAATTCTTTAACTATTGAAAGTCACTATTTTTATTTCATACAAGAAGTTAAACACCTTCTAATTTCATTCATAAATTATAAAGTTATAAAATAATATGCTTGCAAAAACGCGTTGACTTTTAGTTAAAGAGTAGAAAATAGTTATTATGCCTCAGAATATACATGTAAAACAAATCCAGGCACAGATATTCCATTCCAAGCAATATGTATGTAATTGTTCTGATTTAGCAGCTAAGAAACACCAAAACAAGAGAGAACCGAATCTACTTGTAAAGATACGATACGCATGTGATACTAATGGTTATGAAAACAAAAAGGCAAATTATATTAATAGCTCTCAAGTAAGAAAATGTTCCTTGTTTTTCATTTATACTTTTCAGAGTCATATGTTGAACACTATTTTGAAATTTTGCATTTCTTATATGAATTGATTGCATTTGTTTTGAAAAACATACACAAGTTTGCATTAATTTCGTGCTAATTTTCGACCACAGTTAATGAGTAAATGGCACTAAAATTAAAGTTGAAAGTAACTAAAGCAACATTTTATTTCCAAATTTAAAACCTTTTATTCAAAATTAATATCATGATTGTAATCAAGCCAGAAATCATCAAGCTACAACATACAAGTTGTAATATTTTTGTTGTTCATATGTGGGTTACAATTAAGTTACACGAGGAGAAAAACCTCTCGACATCACCATTTAATATCGCTAGCCAAAGACATTGAAGGAATTTTTACTTACAAAACGTGACAAGAATAATGTTTTGCTTTCAACACCAAGAATACTCCATTACATCTAATTTTTACCATTAATACCATGATTTTGCTATTCAGAATGACACAAAAGTTCTATACAACAAGAAGCAAATCAGAATTAATACTACTATCTAATTTTAAATACATTTAGTTGCTCATATGCTACCAATATAGTATTTAAATCGCCAAAGCTCGATTTAGTAATTAGCCTTGAAGGCAAAAACAAATTAACTAAATTTCAGAAACAAGAGTTTTTTCTCCTTGGTACCTTAAAGACACAAATATTAAAATGAAATAAAAATCATATTTTTAATGTAAATTAAAAAAAATATATATTTCCCGTTTATCCCTAAAAATATTATTCTCGAAAATATGAGAAATTCTCAAAAATTCGTGGAAAATAAGCCTGTATGTATATCATTTTAAAATGATATGAAATCCATAAAATAATTGCGTTCTTAGTTTAACAACTTTCTCAAAACTCTTGCATATAGTTATAATCATGACGTTGGCAGGTATAAAGACAGAAAATCATCATCACAAATTAGTAAACCGACATTAATGGGTCGACATTACAATAATTGATATAAAATACAACAAATGCGTTATATGGTACCCCACTATCAGATTTGAGCATGATTGCCATAAGCCCACAGAGGAAGATGCTGAGAGGAAGAGTTATATGAACCTTGTTTTCCTGTCCTGGAAAGAACATGTCAAAAAGTAACTGAGAAGTTATTGCTTTGCTATTTGGTACATGTTGAACAGTTGCACAATTTACTGACAATGTCTGCAAGCGTGTTGTGTATTTTCTCCAACTGCAGTACTGCATTGTTTTGACAGATTCCCCTCAAACTGCACCTAATCGCCTGTATAACTGAATACAATTGTAAAACACATGTACCGATTAGCTGCCTAATAACCCAAATGTTAAAATTATACTGTTACAATTTTAAGTTTTAAAATGGATAATAAATATAATTCATAAAAGTAGTTGGAAAGTTTGTTAAATATTAATAAAATTAGTCAAAATAGATTAAAGATTAGGATGAATCCTTATAGTTACCCTCATATAAGAGCAACTATCTTTGTGGAGTTTCCTCCTTGACAACTCGGAATATTATTTTCACCTGATAAAATTCTAATTATAAGGCTTAAAGGGAAGGATTCATCACAAAAATATTCCACATCATTGTACAGTAATTTTATAAGATTGGGTGCGAGGTCACAAATAACGTCTGGCACCCAGAGATGTTTCAAAAAACTTTATAAATTGAGAATATTTCTCTCTTCCACTCACGCATCAGTGGATGCCTAAATCACATCCTACTAAAGGCAGAGCCAACAGCCAGATGCGCCCGTCACAATATGCAAAATTTATATTTATCTTTCGAGAACAAAGATTTCTTTTAAAAGGAGATAATGTGATACGTTGGTTTGATGTAATTCATGTTATACAACTAAAATTTCTTTCATTCGAAAGAAAATAAATATTCGAAAAGCGTTAACAAATATTAAAATGGAAACATAAAAATCTGATGTGTTCTATACACATGACTTTCTGATCATCGCTGTAAGAAATTATTGCTAAAAAGTATATTCTTCTATCTACTTTTTAATAATCAAGATAAACATTAGCAGAGATTTTCTTAATTAATTGCTTCTACTTGTAAGTAGAAAGAAAATAAAGAAATACACGAGGCTAAAACGATAGCCAAATCTTTAAAAGCTAGTTGCCATGCGGTTGAAATCCGCGTCTATGCAGGGCTAGGAGTTTACAACTTTCCATGTAAGAAAAGTTTAAGTATTTTAAATCTGAAACAATTTACAAGGAATTGTCAATGCCACGAAAAAAACGTATCATAAATTGTGTGTTTTAACATGTTCTACATTTTTTTCGTAGTAAGTTTCTGTCTATTTACCAGTAACGCAACATTCAGCAGAATGTTTTCAGAATAAAGAGGTCATTAGAAGCTATTCTCAGAAAATTCAAGATATATTTTTATCTTTAATATACGGTACTTTAATCAAAATCATTAGCCATTTTTGAGAAAATCAGAATTTTCGAAACTTTTTCCAAGTAAAGGGTAGTTTGAAAATGGGGTTTCTCAAAATCTTCGTGTCGCATCCCTGGAAGATACTAAACTTAATACCAAGTTTGATGTTTTACAGACTTGACCTTTTTGAGTTATAGTGTTCACAGACACACAGATGCACGACCTTTATCCAAAAATGTTTTTTTTATACAGGAGATATAAATTTTTGGGTGGAATTCTGTATACATTATATACGTAGTACGCGTAGAGAAAGTAAAAATATGCTCAATGTGTTATAAACATGTACATGCTTTCTAGGTAACCGGATTTTTCACCTTGCATCCCCTGAAAGAGTGATCACAGCACATTAGGCCAATTTGTTTCGCAGTCGGGTTGGTAATGTCTTGTTAGGAAAGGTGTTCAAAAAACAGATGGCGAGCTGTTGAAGTAGGTGATCGTTAAGTGCCAAAATCACGTGCAGCATCTCAGACACTACGTGCAAGCTTCATAAAAGGGTGCAGTCTGTGGTATATTATTTCCTGCACATTTTCTGTTACGGTTGATCGATAATGAAAGGGAGAAAGGTCCTACTGATAAAGACTGCGGCATGTTGAATATGTATATCAAACTCAATTAGCAGAGATCGTCACGATTTCACCGAAACAGGTTTCTGCAACAGCTACTGGTTCTTTGTTTCCTTCTGCTCTCAGAAAGGATGCGCAACTGCTGGCAATGCTTGTCTTTATAGCATTTGAGTTTCCTGTCCACTAGGCGGCGATTCAAATTATTTAATGAAGCGTTTTACCCTATTTATATTCTTGAAGTGATGACATGGAATTCTATTGCATTAAAATATCCATAGTGTCTCATTGTTTTAATAGTGTTTAACGTCCGTTTTTATTCCAGACGGTGGAAGTTGAAATTATACTTGGAAAAGAACATTTCGGGAGGAGACGTTCCAGAACAAGCTGATGACAACTCGATAGATACCAAGTGATCTGCATAAAGCAGGACGGGTTTCGTGGCTGTTAGCTGGCCGGCGGTAAAGTTGCAAACGTGGCTCGTGTTTGTTAGTTGACGCTCTACATTACGTATTAGGTGAAAAATAACTTTTCGGTTACTGGTTCTGCTCCCCCATAATTATCCAATTATGATTTATATGTCTGTACAGAAACGAATGTGTATGTTACCCGCGTTCCACCAATTTAATCTTCCTGCTGCAATTTTGGGGGCGAAACTTTATAGATCAAAACCACAACAATTAGAGGACCTTCACAATAGCATTGTCAAAAAATTGCTGTTATTTCTCAGAGGGAACTGCAGCCTGTGATGGGCAATTTTCTAAGCAGGTGCCAGAAATGCTTGAACAACGAAGGAAGACATTTTCACATCTCCTGAAGTATGGGAGTACTTTTATTTTTAAATGTTTAGTTTTATTTCTTAATTGAAATAATTTACACGACAAACTGTAGTACATTTACTGTGGACGTGCTGTCAGCGCAGCCGGCAGACCTGGAGTCGCGAGATTTGTTCTGCTCTCAGCTGATCAGCCAGTACTTATTCCGCGCGCCATCCTTAAAGATTTCGTGGAACTTCATGTAGAGCTGCTTTACTATAGATATCCATGACCAGAATTTTGAATGTGAGAGAGAGATATTCAGTAAATGTGTAAATTACACACATTGGGCTAGACCTATTTGACAGTAATAAACACGGATTTTTCAGTAATACCAAACATTATGAATTTCCTACCAAATATAAGTCATAGGTTTAAAATATTATTTTTTTCTAGCACAATATATGTATATATTTTTAAAAAAGGAAACACTGTTTCTAATATGATTTATTGCTATAAATGATGGACATCTCTTGTTCTATTGTAATAATTAAAACGTTTCAAAATCGTTGTTCTACTAAATTATTTAAAATAAGTATTCCAATAATGAAGTCGAATCCCAAATTGTCAAAATGTATCTGGTAAAGCTTGGGATATTCTTATTTTTAAAATTACACTTTGCACCCGCTTCCTTTGCATCAGTTCCTATTTCAGGTACATATCCTTTACGAAATCTTGTTTCCTTTCCTAGGCTTATACTGGAGCCAACCATTCTGGTGTTCAATATAAGTTCCTTATCTCTGCTTTAATTCCACTATCCAGGAAAGTATAGCCAGCTAAAGCTTTTAAGTATCATACTGTTTCAGAAAGCAAATATGTGGTTGATGGAGTGCTGTACTATCCTTGTTATTTGCAATTCAATATAAAAGGCATTGTTGCGGAAAACTTTGGACTTTTGCAGGTTAAAAGAAACATTAGAAATATATCGAGTATTCTTTGCAGCAAGTTTTTTTCATAATAATTTGTTTGTAGGCAATATTTTATGAATGCGGGCTATATATAGCCAATTACGGACCATTTAAATTATTTTATATATCTAGGTTTCTTTGGGCTTCCAGGCAAGTATATAATTAGAAACCGATATAGTTAGTTTCATGGATGCTCCTAGTTTTCGTTTTCAGCTGGATCTAATTATCACTCAGCCAGAAAAGATTCAACACATTCTAAACGTCTAAATGTCTTCAATTATTATTATTATTATTATTATTATTATTATTAATATTATTATTATTGTTGTTGTTGTTGTTGCTGGAAGTTTTTATCCACATGCAGCATGCCTAAGTTATATAAAGCATGTCTTATAACGATTTTACATCTTGCACGTTTCGATTCCATTAATTTTTAAGCATCGCCACTGCTCTTCATGAAACGAAATGTACGAATGATACAAAAAAGTTGTCCTTTGAGGCAACAAATGGAGGGTAAACGTCTACTTTGTTCAGAGGATGGCCTGGTAAAAAGCGCCTGCTTGCTTTTAGAGAAGGTAATGCAATAGTGGCTTGCAGAGGAGAACCAAAAGCCTTTATAATGAAATATCTGGCGTCGGGCTCCCTCGCAAATAAATACCGGCCCTCTCTTTACGTGCAGCTTAGGTCATCTGGGAGTAACATCCCTCAAGTTTTTAATTGCTTCCGTCGCGGCGGCCTCGGATATCTGACATTTGGGGATGCGGTCAATGTAAAACTCGGCCGTTGTATTTCGCTTATCAAACAAATTACACTTTCCGTGCCGTCCACTAACTTCTTAAAATCAATTTCGTAACAGTCACACGGCACACGATATTGGATACCTTTGTCTAGTTAATTAAAAAAAGGTTTTCTACAACTTTTGTGTGTTTAATATCTCTGTCTACAAATAGCATAAACTCAGAAATAATATATATTTATGGAGGGGGGGCTCAACTTCCCCACACTTGATGTGTGGAGATATTCCCTTCGCGCGTTAAGGGTTGCAGAAGCTATTTTGATTAGAAACTCTCCAGAAAGGAACTGCCTAGAGCGACCTCTTGCTTACTAGCCGCGTAGCGCTCGCTGAGAGGGGTAAAACGAAGATCGCTCCGTCCAGTTCCTCTCTGGTGGATTTTGGTTTGAAATAGCCCCACTGAGGTCAGGCGAGAATTTCAAGCTCACCACTGAGGAAGAGTACCTGCCTCACATTCAAAAGTTCGAAACTTGATTAAACAGTTGCCGGATGAGTAAAGGATGTTAAGCAAAAATAAAAAAAAAAAAAAAAAAAAAAAAAAAAAAAAAAAAAAAAAAAATTGCGTATAGCAGTGTTCTTTAATGTTTAATTTTTCAGAATTAATTGATCGTTTTTATTCGTACATTACAGCTTTCACAGACGAATATAACGAATAAAATGTATACCTTCAACTTTATGCAAATAACCCCCTATTCTTTGTCATTTGCACGAAATTTCCGTAAATTTGGAAGCCATAAAGTTGCACCATAATTACAAGGGATAAAATGTAACATTTCTATCAAATAAACGATTTTTGTATGTTACTGTTTACCTACACGATCTATATTGAAACCATTTCTATATAAACCCAACATATCTGCCAGGAAGTAAAAATAAAAGTAAGATTATATATGAAAATATTTAGAATGACTAATATTATCAGGTACAGCCCTGATTTTTGCAACAATTTATACCTGCTAATAAATTAAAGGGGCGTAAATGTTTCTAAAGCAGAGCCATATAAATGCGTAAAACTTCACGGATGCAAAAATTCTGTGCACCGTGCATCGGTTCGATTTGGCTACGCTCGGACATTTCGCAGTGTGAAAGAAACACTAGAGAAGGCTAGGAAGGGACAAAGGCGGAGTGAGCACACACGTAAAAGGGAAAAAAAAAAACGAAACAGTAACGAGAGGTGCAGTGTAGACAACAGTGAAATCGACTTTTGCACCTTGTGTCGTGCAGTGCCAAGGGCGCATAATCTGACAAGAGCACATTTACATTGCATTGGTAATATTAGCACCGCGCACTACTAGGTTACCTGGGCACCTCTAACAACCATTCCTTTAATTATTCATTATTCAACCATTCTTTTCTAAAATGTCGTACATACTGCAAGGCTTTCTGTTCAATTAGGTAGTTAAAAAAGAAGAACGCATTAGGACTGCGTTCACTAGGCTGAATTCTGAATCCACTCTGAAATACACACGTGGCCATACACCACAGTGTCATGTTTGCGGAGTTGTTCAGTCGTCCGAAAAGTTTGTTGCTGTTACCTATGAATAAAAGATAGCTGTTACGTCGGTTAACAGACACTGTGTTGTAGGTACACAAAGATTTACATCCGTGATAGTTTTTCCTAAAGAAAATCAATATAATATTACTTAACAAATGCTAATAATATCCGTCAAAAATCCGTCATATAACTTGATGACCCTGTATCTCACTAAAACTTTTGTATAGGATAAAGAAGTAGTCCGCCTGTAGTTACGAGAATTCTCGAGTCGCCTCGCTCGTGAGCACTAGTTCTGGAGACTCTCGTTACCACACTCTCGAGAGTGGCGTGGCTTATGATTAACGAGCGAGAGCAGCACGGGTTTTGACCGGCTCTAAACGTAAGGGATAGACAAAAACTTACCACACAAAACATGCAGATCACATTAATACGCACATTATTTTGTCATATACGTTTTTTTATTCCGTGGAATGCATCATTTCTGAGATATTCCTTGTTCTTTGTTTCAGATTTAAAATACTTATTTTCTCATACGGAAAGTTGTAAACTCCTGACTCTGCATAGAAACGGATTTCAAGCACATGACAAGCAGCTTTTAAGAGATTTTATTATCGTTTTAGTCTAGTGTATTCCTTTATTTACCTTCTACTTACAATGACGCAAGTAATCAAGTCAATTTCTGCTAATGCTTATCTCGATTATCTAAAGTAGCTAGAAGAGTGCTTTATAACAATAATTTGTTACAGCGATGTAGAGAAAATCATAACCAGAATTTTTAGTTATGGTCTTCGCATTCACGTCCGTACACACATGCACGCAGCATATTTTTCCAGAAAGGTTCTTGCTGGGTTTAGGGACCTCAAAATATATATTTTCAATAACTTCCTCATTGAATTATACTATGCTTCGTAAAGAAATTAAAAATATCAGGTTGCAATTTAAAGTTATACTTTTTTCGCTTAAAATGAGGCATCTGTGACATTTAGAAAATCGTATTACGTAAGGTGGCTTGTGAAAATGTATACCAGATATTATATAGCATAATAATATACATTATATATAATACTGTCTAAATTCATTCTTCTCATAAAAATGAGTCTGTGATGCATTTTTATAAATATCCACATAAAATATCCAGTTTACAGCAAATAAGCTTTCTTATATGTTTATATTAGTTCTAATAAGTGTAAATAAGTTAAAATTTTCGTAATCTCCAAAACTTTGGTTGTTTCAAAATTTAATAATTACTAAAAATTGGAGCATTATTTCAAAAACGCATATGATCATTTTCTTTAATCTGCTTCTGAGGGGATGTTAAACACTTTGAAAACAATTAGTGAATAATTGCACCGTGTGGAACATTTTAAGAATGAAAAAATTTTGGAAAAATATCTGATGTGTTCCATTCAGATAACATTTTTCAGCTGTTCCATATACAAACTATTCTTACAAAAGAGTATTACTTTATCTAGACGAGATGAGATAAACATTAGCAGAATTGGTATTATTTGCTTCATTGCAAGCAAAAGGAAATAAATCGATAGAAAAATCTTTAGAAGTTGGTCGCTATGAGAAACAATTGAGATTCAGTTCGATTTGCATGCTCCCGTTAGAGGAAAGTTAAATTTACTTTTAAGTTTAGGTAAGATTAAAACTGAAGTTAATAACAAATAAATGTAAATTTCACAAGAAGAACGTAAACTATTACATAAATTATGTGTTTTGATGACAGCTACATGTTTTAAGTATTACATTTTGTCCTTTACTTACGGTTAAACCGTAATGCAAAATTCCGCAAAACTCATTCAGAATAAAGATGTCTTCAGAGGTTATGCTCAGAAAATTAAAAATATACATTTTATGTAAATATTTTATGTAAATGTCTTTAATATACAATATTTTAATAAAAATCATTGGAGCCATTTTTTGAAAACGCCAAATTTACTTATATTAATATTTCTAGATATTTTGCAAAGAAAATATTCTTACATAATAATGTTACTTTATCTACGTCATGCTAACCAAGGGATCAATTGCCAGAATTGGGTCTTATTACTTGTTTCTTTGTAAGTAGAAAGGAAATAATGGAAAACACTAGGCTAAAGCGACAGTCAAGATCTTTTAAAACCCAGGCGCTAATTGAAACAATTGATATTTGGTTCTCTTTGCTTGCAAGGAGTAAACAAAAGAGAGACGAAAAGAAAGATGTATACGTTTGGTGAGTTTAAATACCTTAAAACTGACACTAATAACATGAAGTATCTCGGAAACGGAAGTACACAGCATAAATTGTGTGTTTTTATCTTCTAACTGTTTGCCAATTATAGATAAGTCATCCACAATGAAGAGGTCTTCAGAGGCTATTCCCAGAAAATTCAAGATATATATTTCGTTTACCATGAAAATATCTTATCATATAGCACTTTAATAACCTCAAAATGCATTTTCAGTGATATTTCTATACCTTATTTTTGGGAGGAATACAATACCTGCTCTATCCACTATATGCATTGTACTTTGGGGCTAGAGAAAGTAAAAATCGGATATGTTCTATTCACATAACTTTCTCTAGCTATTCCAAAAATAAATTATTCTTACGAAACAATATTCTTTTTCTACATCATACTAAGATAGACAATAGCAGAATTAGTCTTATTACCTGCTTTCTTTTAAGGAGAAGGTAAATAGGGATATAAAACTATAGTAACATCTTTTAAGAGTTGCTGTCTATGTGAAACAATCGAGGTTCGGTTCACTTTGCATGGTTAGCTCTAAAACAAGAGAGATGAAACGAAAGGTGTCTTCCCGTTTGAGAAAAGTTGCGCAGTTTAAAATTGAAACCAATTGCAAGGAATAATTCGAAAACGGCCAATTCTACAGGAAATACTCATATGGCATAAATGCTGTGTTTTAACGAGATCTGCAACTCTGTGTTTTAATTTTTACCTCTCTCTTACGGTTTAAGCTACACAAAATTATGCAAAATCCATTTAGAATATAGAGTTCATCAAAGGTTATTCCCAAAAAATTTGAGACACACATTTTATTTGTGATGTAAATATCTTTAATATACGGTATTTTAATGAAATTCGTTTGATCAAGTATTTTTCCATGCACTGAATAGTTTCTGAGGGAAGAAACTTTTTTTTTGGAAAATTTCATGTCCCATCTTTGGAAGATGCTAAACATAAATACCAAGTTTTGTGTTTAATGGTCTTTTTATTTTTGAGTTATGTTGCACGTACACACACACATATATACGGACCTTTTTCCAAAATTGACTTTTTGGACTCAGGGGACCTCAAAACATACATTTTCAGTGAAATCTCAACATCGAATTTTTGGGTGAAATACAATACGTCCTGTAGCTAAACTGTTTATATTGTACATATGTGCTAGAGCACGTAAAATACCCTTTTTGGACTCAGGGTCCTCAAAACATATATTTCTGGTGAAATCTTGACATCAAATTTTGGGTGGAATACAATACCTTTTCTAGCTACTATGTGCACACATTGTATGTACGTATGTGCTAGAGAAAGTAAAACTTTGAGAGAAAATAAGGTTTAAATTTGGGAATATCTACTAACAAGCCTGATCTAAGCCATTTATAGCTTCAGTTTATTGGTAGTTAAAATGTGTTAAGTGAGAAAAACCATATATTTTCTTAAAGTTTGAATTGATTACATTAAAATATTTTTTTAATTTTTCATAATTTTTCATGAAATTTCAAAGATGCATCACCTTAAGTATTTGAAGTTAAGTATTCTATTCATGTTTGGAGGGAAAGGTTTTGATACTGTGTCTGATTTGTTTGATTTTTTCCCACTATCTACGATTAAGGTTGACGAAGATTTAATAAACGTCATGATTTATTAAACAGTAGTTATTAAAGGTCATTATTATCGCAAAAGAAGGGACACCAAACTACAGATAGACATTGCTACAATATCAGATGTTATTGTTACGTAATTAGATGGTTTAGCATGTGTTGTTATGGTGCACTTCGCCTAGAGGCTGCAGGTCTGATTAGATCATAACTACACATAAGCTGCTCCACACAACACAGCAACACATTTTAGTACATGGCATATAGGCTATCTAACAGATGCTTTATAGATAAAACATTCTGATTAGATCTCATCAGTCGAGTAGAACATACTATTCACGCTCATTATAATCTTAATATTCACACTTCTGAAAATCTATTAAACATGCTCACATTTGCAACAGATGCTGAAATGAAGTATGTGTATATGTTACAGAGAAGGTGTTCAATGTAAATATTCATCGATTGGCCAATATATTATTATAGTTTTACTTTCTCTACACGTACTATATACCTAGTGCATAGAGGAAGTGTTATATTCCACCTAAAATGCTATACCAAGATTTTACCGAAAATATATGTTTGAGCTCCTCTGGGTACGAAAAAGTATTTTTAGAATAAGGTCCTGTGTGTGAGTGTGTCTGAATTGCATAGCTCAAAAACGAAATGTCCTTAAAATACCAAATAATACCAAAATTTCACCCCCACTACCCTATACATTGAAAACTGTTTCAAAATGTTGTTTTTCTCAAAAATGACTAGGGATGTTGATTACAATCTCTTATATTTAAAACATTTAAAAAAACAAATAAATGTATATCTTGATAGCCTCTCAAGACCTCTTTATTCTGCATGAATTTTCCTGATATTTGCGTATCGGTAAAACCGCAAGACAGATAAAATCTTCCTACACAATTTATATTATATGTATTTTTTCGCGGACTTGACCGTTTCGAGATATTCTTTGTTATTGGTTTCAGTTTTAGAATCATTTTGTCTTATGGGAGCTTGTCATCCTGGCCAGGCAAAAGAAACGGAATTTCAATCCATTAACAATCAGTTTCTAAAATATTTGACTGTTGGTTTTGTATTCCCTTATTTCCCTTCTACTTAAAGGAACTAAGCAATATTATCGTTTCTACTAATGTTTATGTCTAGACGAAAGAATAAACTTATTAACAATAATATGTTATAGAGATGTAGAGAAATTTATGTAAATATAACACATCAGCAATCTGTAAGTTCAAAAGTAATGTGAAGGTTGAATTTTCAATAATGTGTAATGTTGAATTACTACATTTTAAGTAATGCAACTGTTAAATTTAATAAACAACTTGTAAAATTTAATAAACAACTTGTAAAATTTAATAACAAATTGTGAAAAATTAAAACATTTCTTCATAGTAAAATAACATAATGCCAAATTTTAATATATATATATATATATATATATATATATATATATATATATATATATATTTCATATGCCAGTATTTGAAGTTATAAATGCACAGGCACATACTTGTTAAAGGAAGCCCAATTTTGAACCTTACTAGACAGGTAGATAATGTATTGCATTCCACCTAAAAATTCAATACCGATATTACACTGTAAATGTACGTTTTAGGGTTCTCTGAATAAAAGTGAAAGTCCCCGCGCGCGCGTGTATGTGTATGTGTGCCAACAACGTAATTCAAAACAAAAGTCGGTTAAATATCAAACTAGATAACTTATTTCGGCATTTTCCGTGGATGCTACACAATATTTTCAAAAAATCCCCCCACCCATAATGGAAAAGTTTTCGAAAATAAAAAAACTGTTTATTAAAAATAGTAATACAATATCATCATCTCCCTTTTATAAAACATAAAGGGAATAAAAAATTAAATAGAATATATATCTTAACATTCTAATAAACCAAATGAATTAAAATAATCCTTTCATTTTTTTCCAAAAATGACTAACGATTTTGATTGAAAATTTTTAAATATAATATATTTGTTTAAAAAAAGAAATAATATTTCGAATTATCTGGAAATAGTCTCCAAGTCCTCTTCATTGTAGACGACTTTTACATAAGTGGTAAGCCACAAGAAATACACTTAGCTAACTACAATTCAGTTTTTGCAGATCTATTTCAGACACATTAATCGTTATTGCTTTCAACTTTAAAGTTTTTAAACTTTTATGAAACGGAAATTTGTCTTTCCGTTTCTTTTGTTTTATTCATGGCCATGCAAAGAAAATCGAAGTTCATTCATATAGCAACTCTTTTAAATTATTACTCTATCGTTTTAGACTATTATATGCTCTTCTAAGGAACTAAGTCATAAGACCATTTCTGCTAATGTTCATATTCGTTAGCATGAGGGTATATAGAATAAAAGTTTGTAAGAATAATTTGTCAGCAGCATAGGTAGAGAAAATAATGTGAATGGAAAATATCAGATTATTCTCAGCATTTTCCCATACTCAAAATTCCCCGCACGATAAAATATTTTACAAATTCCTCTTATAACTATTAGTGCATTGTTTTTCAAAAATATATTAAAATAAATGGTAATTTGCTTTTCGAAATAATGCTCCAAGTTGGACAAACAAGTTAATAACTTCTGAAAAATCTAGTGTTAGTGAGATTATAAAAAGTAATCATTTCCAAAATAATTATGATTATTGTGGATTATTACAATAATTAATGATATTTATATATCTATTTTAAACTTCTTTACTGCCAAATTGTGAATTTATGCGAATAATTTTATTTAAAAATGCATCGGGTAGTGTTATCAGAACAATCGTTATTATAATAACTATGAAAGATATAACTTTCAAAACATCGGAAAAATACCATTTACTGTGTGAAATAACAAGTATGTATTTGAACTGTATGCGCTATTTAAATTTATACCAGTTATTGTAAACACTAATAGTGACATTTCTCCATGTATTCAAGTCCTAGCTTGCACGATTGTTTAAATAACAATTTTACTGTGTAAATTCAATGTTCTAATAAAAATAATGCACCTAATTATTTTAAAAAATATTGACATAAAAACAAAATTTTACAGCATGTTTACAAACAGATACATCATATGTTACTTTTATACTATGCCTAATTACTGTAGATAAATTATTATTTTTCTTTCTCTCCAAAACTCTTAACTTTTTAAAATGTAATAATCTAATTCTCAAAATTGGAATAATATTTTGATAAAATATAGAACTTTTAAGTGAGATTTAAAATTCTCAAAACATATCGGTAAAATATTGCATTGTGTGTATATTGCATTTTGAGTATGGAAAAGGGAAAAAAGTTTACAAGAAAATAAGGTTTAAATTTGAATATGTTAATAAAATTGCTCTTGCCCATTTATAGCTTCGGTTAACTTGTAGTCAAGTGAGCAAACTGGAAAAAAACAACATATTGTCTTAAAGTTTAGAATTTATACTATTTTTAATCAAAATATAATTTTTAATTTTTCAAGAGATGTCTAATTTTACCTTATGGGGAACAAAAATTTGCCGCTTCTCCAAGGCAGAGGACAATGCAACAGTTGTACTATAAAAACTTTCCTTATAAAATATTATTTTTATATGTCATGCTAATCAAGAAAATCATTATATACAAAATATCTTTTTACTTGCTTCTTTGTAAGTAGAAGGAAGTTAAGGGAATACACTAGGCTAAACCGATAATCAAATATTTTAAAAGCTGGTCCTATGTGAAACAACTAAAGCTCGCCTCGCTTTGCATGTCCTTCAGTAAAACAAGAAAAATGAAACGAAACGTCACTTCCCGTTTGAGAAAAGTTTAAGTAATTTAAAATTGAAACCAATAAAAGGAATACCTCAGAAACGGCCAGCTCTACATAACAAACGTATATGACATAAATTATATATTTTTTAATGAGATCTACATTTTTGTGTAGTAGGTTTTTATTTATAGCTTACGGTTTAACCGTTATGCAAACTCATCCAGAATAAAGGGGTCTTCCAGGGTCTATTCCCAAAAAACTCAAGATACACATTTTGTAGTGATGTAAATATATTTAATATACCGTACTTTATTCAAAATTGTTAGGGCCACTCTTGAGAAAAGCAACATTTTTCAATTGTTTTCAAGATAAAGGGTAGTTTGGAGTGGGGGGATTTTCTTGAAAATCTTCGTATCTTATCATTGGAGTATACTTAACCTAAATACCAACTTTGGTATTTAACGGTCTTATCGTTTTTGAGCTGTACTGTCCACAGACACACACACACACGGACCTTCTTTTAAACATGCTTTTTCGGACTCGGAAATCTCGACAACGAATTTTTGGATGGAATACAATACCTTCACTATCCACTATGTACATTGTACATATAGGGTTAGAGAAAGTAAAAATTCTTTTTTATGATTCATTGGACCTGAAAACATATATTTACGGTGAAATCTCGATATCGAATTTTTGGGTGGAATACAATATTTTCTCTATCCACTCTGTGCATTGTTCATACGGGCTAGAGAATGGAAATTAGGTTGAGTGATGGCTAGAAGTACAGCGACACTAGGTCACAGTGCAAAAGTGTCATATTTTTGCCACTCCTAATATAACGTTGGTATAAAAAATCTAATGTGTTGCATCCACATGAATTCTCTATTCAGTCTTCTACAAACTACTCATAGAACCTATTTCTTCTTAATTGATTATACATTTACACATTTCATTGTAGGTGAAAAGGATATAGTAGGCAATAGCGAGTTTTTTTTTTAATAAGTTAATTCCTATGTGACAGCTTTCGAATTCCATGCTCCTCTCACGAACACAAGAAGTTGAAATTTCAAACCAATAAAGAATTTCTCATAAATAACACGCAAACATTTTTATTTTACGTAAATCATGTTCCTTAACGAGATCTATGTTTTTGAAATGCTAAGAGTTTCTGTTTACAATTTATCACTTACACAAATGTCACTCGGAATAAAGAAGACGTTACTGGTTAGTTCAAGAAAATGCAAGTTATGCATTCCATTTGCCTTTCAAATATTAAAGCATGTTAGCATCAATTACATTAGATTACTGTTCCGTTAATCAGTAATTTGTCAGAACCAGTTTTGAGAACTTAAAAAATAACGGTCATTTTTCTATGTAAAGAGTAGTTTACAATGAAATATATTCTTGAAAATCTAATACCTTATCCTTAAAAGACGTTGAACTTAAAAATCAAGTTTAATTTTAAACCGAAGTTTCATTTTTGAATTTTTATGTTCACACATACAAACATATGCACACTTTTTTCTAAAATTGTTATTTTATCGAGTGAGTCTCAAACATGTACTATCCGTAAAATTTTCAAATTCAACTTTTGGGTAGAAAGAAATATTTCTCTAATTATTACATAGGAAATCCTAGAGAAGGAAAGTATTTTTTGGCGTAATAGTTAATAAGAACTATAAAGCGTGCTCTATTTGAATATTAGCCAGATAAATATTTGTTATTCAAATACTTTGGATAAAAAATATGATTATCAATAAAACAAGCCAGATTACTGGAGTATTCGAGCAACCTAATTTCTTTGTTGTTCAGATTTCCCGATAAGCTTTAGTTACAGTTATTTAATCTGTAGATGATATCGGGAGCTCAGGGTCCTTAGAGGTTAGTTACCCGACATTCGTATTCTCACGATATGAGAAAACGCTGGGGAAAAAGAAACCTTAACCGAGTAACCCTCACTACCGAGATTCGAACTCCGAACTCAGAGTAGGTGCTGTATTGCTGTTTAAAAGTCAGATTTTTCGTTCACGCCAATCTGCAGCCTTAGAGCAAGCAGATAATATGGCTGCGAAACAAAACCTTGGTGAGGGAGAAATACCGTACGTTCATGGATGAACTGTAAATGTTGTTATATGAGGTTTTGTTTCATTCGAAAAGAATCGCATGATGCACCAGTGGTATCTTTGTTGTACGTCAAACTAAATGCTCAAAATGCCAGAATGTTTAAAATAATCCAAATTCAATTTGTTTGGAATTTTAAGGAATTCGCAAATTCCAAGTACTTGAATAGTTATTCCTTGCATGGTTTAACTAACCTAACTCTGCATTCCAAGTATTCTCAATGTTTGACTTTAAATTTAAATATTTATGCAACTCAGAAACAATTTCACAAGGGAAATAAAACAAAATAATATAATTAACAGCTACGTATCCGTGGAATTTTAAACTTTATTCATGTAATGGACAGGCAGATATGCATCTACTTTCTGACCTGACCGGCAATACCTACAATGTAATGGAAGTGTGATAATGAACTGTTTCCCAAGGAACACTATAGCGAAGTAATCTAAAACTTAGTTGTATTAACACTCTCTGGTACAATATTTGTTCTCAAAATCGGATCAAGTAGCACACGCCGCACCGGCGAAAAGTAAGACGAACCGCCTCTAGCCGTCTCTATACTCTTCGTACGACTGACTTCCCCATGTTTCCAAACAGTCCGCCCTGTGCTTAGTGACCGTGTCCTCTGCTGCAGTCCCCTTTCACTATCTTCCATCCACAACACAACACTGGAGGTGGGTGTGACCCCCGATAATTTGACACTAGCGGCGGCGGAGAAGGGGTAATTCGCTCGCTGGCTCCTCTATCGCATTTTAGTATAAATACCGGCAGAATTACCTGGTAAAGACATCAGTTCCTTTTCGTTCTTCATCTAAACGGTACAGAAACCAACCAACCAACCAACTACCACCATGAAGGTTCTGGTAAGTCAGTTTCCATAAGGGCTCATGCATTGCATATAGCATTAGTCCTGAGTTCAAATTTCAGTTTGCCTGCTTACACTAAAAGAAAGTCTAAATATATCATATTTCGAGAGCTGGGTTTTGCGTACATCATTTTGGCAAAGCTGTACTGAAATACTACGAACAGTGTATGGAATAAAACGTAAAACACTTTTTAAAACTTCTCTATTCTGAAAAATGTCATTCATTTAAAGATTTTATAATCGGTGATCAGTACCACCATTTCCAAACGAGAGAATTTATAGCACATTTTGAAAATCAAGAAATATTCTATAGCTGAATTATCCTCTCTTAACATTGAAGTCTGTTGCTTGAAAACTTCGCAGTTTTTAGCATTTCCTCTGAACAAAAACACTGTTATTTTAACAAGTCAACAAAATTCATCTCTTGGAAAATATCCAATGAGTTACACAAAATTCATTAAGTCAGGAACTTAAAGTCTCTATGTAGTGAATGGCAGTTTATTGGGTTCTGAAATGTTCGTCATTTAGAGACTACACTTGCACACTATTTAAGCAGTATGCAAGTTTGGAAACATGCGTTAATAAATACATTGTTTTCCGCTAAATAATTAAAATACAGTTAAAACTTTTTTTTCATTTTAGGCCGCATTTATACGCATTTTCAAAATTATTCTAATAAATTTAAACATTTTAAATGAAAAACTGAACAATAATAAAGAGTATAATGGCTCATATAAAATTATTGCGACAGAATAAATTCTGAAATGTTATTATTGTTATTGTTTCACTCCATAACTAAACTTAGAAGGTAGTATTTGGAAAAAAATATAGAAACGTTTATTTTAAACTAGAAAGTACTTAAAATTCCTATCTGAGAAATTAAATCATTTTATAATATAAAATATTTAAGTTGAAAAGTAATAATGTTCATATAGAAATACTGTTAAATCTATCCATTCTGAATTAAGCTAAATTTGTAGTATAAAAATACCCAAAAATAGGAGTATAGCTTGTACTTTTACTCGCTTAGCTTATATACAAACATATTTTTACATTTTGGACTGTTTTATATTTCCTCATCAGCTTAAGCAATCAGATTTTAAGAAAACGTAAGGAGAGTTTTCGGTGCATTCTAATTTTTAGTCTTGTTGAACATCAGTACAGGTGCAATAATCCCGATTTTCAGTGTTAGAAATACAAAACGACGCTTTGAGTTGCTTAACCTCTGTGCATTCAGTATGCATGACATGTTTGTCTCGTGGTTGATCTCCTTTGTACAGAAATGGATTTGTTTCTGAGCGAGCTGCTTTCACTGCAGATGTGGTATATCTGGTACCGTATCACCTCGTAAACGCGTTTGGAATCCTTCCTTGTAACGTGTAAAGAACTTGTTACATTTCCCGGAGTTGACGACCTTGCAGATAGCTGTTCTAGAGTACATACTGTTAATTGCCAGTAACAGTGTCAGCTGTCAGACGTGCATCGACATCGCTCTAGAAATCGAAAAGACGCAACTTTACATTACAAAGAAGGGATCATCCTCTCAAGCAGCTTTTTTCCGAGTTTATGCTGCGGTTACTTAGAAATAAGATTTAGGAAGTCAAACCGTTCTAACAATGTAAAAAATGCTACCCTAACTATTGCAAAATAATTCAAATGTATATGGACGAGAAGTGTTATACCAAAGAGTAATCTTATTTGTCTTTGACAGTTACATAGAAAGGCACCTGCAAAGCACAAACATACTTATTTTTAGTACTTGAAAGCAAACTTTAATTACGTTATTAACTACTCTGTTGTGTGTTGCTCATTTAATATATACCAGTTCAATAAAAGCGGCTGGTCATTATTGAAATCATCGCGCTCTATGCTCAGCTTGGTGCTATATTTTGTTGCATATGAATTTCAATTGCTGTAGCTAAAAATTAAATGAAGAAATATTCGTTCAGTTTATGAAGTCTTATATTAAGTTCTTTAAGCGCAAATTTAATATTATTCATGAAGTAGTTTAATGTGCATGTTTCCCTTGCTCTTAGCTATGCTCGTAAAAAGATAAAAACCATTCTGTTGTATTTATATAAATATTTTGTATCAAAGATCTGATATATCTCAATAATTGCTTATTTTGAACATTTAATTTAACTAGCTTAAAATCAGCACACATTTTGTTAATCCTTAGATTGAAAGAGAAATAACATTAAAATAAATTAATTTAAAGACTTCCAGTCTAAATAATATGGCTTTGGCTATATAAAAATGTAGATGTCAGATGTCCGGGATTAATTAGGAAAATATAAATATTTCCAAGCTTATATTTTTGATCTAACAATACTTTCCTTTAGTTTGAGCATGCGCATTAAAGTATTCTGAACTACAGATGTGCTTTAACTGTCTAATAGACATACGAACAAACTTTTAGTTGGTGTTTAGATACGTTGCAATTTTTGGCATATGAATTGTTCAGTAAATGATTGCTCGAAAAAACATAGGACCTCACTATACATATATTAACACACACACACACACACACACACACACACACACACACACACACACATACACACACAAATTTACTGTTGCTGTCTACTGGAAATCTTTGCGATTCCCAAATATTAAATCACTCACAATGTCCTTGCAGGCTTGCATCGTCCTGGCTCTTGCCGCCGTCGCTTTCGCTGAGGAAGCTGAGAAGAAGACCGAGAAGCGTGGCTTGGCCAGTCTTGGCTACGGAGGTTACGGAGGTTATGGATACGGAGGATACGGCTATGGCGGTCTGGGATACGGTCACGGTCTTGGATACGGACATGGCATCGGCTATGCTGCCGCTCCCGCCGTTGCTGCCGTCCATGCCGCTCCCGCCGTTGCTGCCGTCCACGCCGCTCCCGCTTACACCGCCGTCCACGCTGCTCCCGCTTACACCGCCGTCCACGCTGCTCCCGCTGTTGCTGCCGTCCACGCCGCTCCCGCCACCTCCCACGTCTCTCAGGTGAGCTACTCCACCTCTCACCTTGGAGGACACGGATACGGATACGCCGCCCCCGCTGCCGCCGTAGTTGCCGCCCCCGCCGTCGCTAAGGTCGCCACCTATGCCGCCGCTCCCGCTATCGGCTATGGCGGTTACGGACATGGTCTTGGATACGGATACGGAAACGGTCTGGGATACGGCTACGGACATGGTCTGGGATATGCTGCTGCCCCCGCCTACGGTTACTCTGGCTACGGATACCATCATTAAGGTGTCATCATCAAGTCATCGCGCTCCAAGAAACCACTACACAGAACTCGGCATTCATCACCCAACCGTCCCGTCATAACACGCCTTTCCATCTACACAGTTCCTTCTCATGTTCATCCTTCAGAACTTCATCCATTCCTTCTCCCTGAATCATTCACAGTGGTCTAGCCTTTGGATGCTAAAATGTGCAATATTATTTATTTTCAGGTATAGTAAATATACTTTGTTAATATTTTTCTACCTGGCCACGTTTTGTGAATAAAACGATTTTGTAATCAAAAGTTGCTTTTGTCTTATGTGTAACCATATTCCTTACATACCCTTGCCCATTTGTAGGAAGTAACCCACCTTATTCTTTACTAGTCAAGTAGTAAAATGAAGCTTCTTCACAAGATAACTCCACGAGTAAGGAATACGAGGCGCTTTAATGGTCTAAAATGTCAAATTCATAATTCTAAGTCCCTCACTACCTAATAATCTGTAGACATTGATATAATTCACTTGAAAATGCGTCTATAGGCAACTAAGTAATAGGACTTAAAGCGTGACGTACCCGTTTGTGCAGTTTCCATTTGTAAAGGAAATACCTTAATATTTTATACAGCTGAGTAGTACTCCTAAGTGCAGGTTTGTTAACATTCCAGTATGAACTAAGTATCCTTCTTCGTGCAGAATAAAGAGAAATGAGAAATAGAGTTTAAACTATACTTTTCTCCCAGTACTTGCAGCTGTCGCACATGAATATTCTAATAAATACTCCAGATATTAAATGAAGATATACTGTTAAGAAACCCTAAAATTTTCCAAGCTGTTCAGAAATTTGCAATATATAATATATTCTACAATATATAATATTTATACGATGTATAAAATATATGTCTTCTATTTAAACTGGTAAAATCAAAATTGATACAAATTTTGCTTTATAACTCCATACTACAACTGAAATATGTATCAAATTGGCAAACATAGTAATGCGGATTAACTGAGTAAATGCCTCTCCAGGTAAACCACAAATCTGATTAAAGCAACGACTTGTGCTTCAAACAAAGAAACGTTCTGCCTATTTGAATTCAAACAAAATATTTTTCCACTTGCACAAGAGATACATTGAACAAACAGCAGCAATAAGCATTTGTTTCTCTCCACAGTGATTATAGAACGCCGTGAATGTCAGTTCTAACTATATAAGGGACTACATCTAAGCGATTTTGGATTTAAACCTAAACTTCATATTGACATTTCACTACAAAACCGCTTGCTTCTCCAAGCATCTTTAGAAAACTTTCCATTCAGGGCATACAGAAACAAAAACAAAAAGCAAACACCATCTATCCCGCTTTAAACTAATTAACCTTAAGAGGATACAAGGTTTAAATTCTGTGAAGATTATATCCATACCATATTTTTACTTTCTCTACGCGTACTATGTAGATAGTGTATAGATAGGGTATTGTAATGCACCCAAAAATTCAATTCCAAGATCTCACAGGAAATAATGTTTAATGGCCCCTGGATCTAAAATAAGCATTTTTACAAAAATGTCCGAGTGTGTGTGTGTATCTAAGGGTAGTATAGCTCAGAAACGAAAAGTCTGTTGAATACCAAACTGGGTAATTAATTTCAGTATATTCCAAGGATGCGACACGAAGATTTTCAAGAAAAGCCTCCCACTCCAACTATCCTTTACATGGAAAACTTTTGGAAAATTTTGATTTTCTCTAACGAGTTTGAATAAAATTACCGATATTAAAATATTTACATGGCAAATAAAATTTACAACTTGCATTTTCTGGGAATAGCCTCTGAAGCATAACTAAAAATCGAAATGTCAGTTAAATACCATACCATAACATACCATACCATACACATAGATACACACGAGCGCGCACGTATCCTTTTCTAAAAATGTATTTTCTTTCCTTTTATTTTGACTCGCATGTATTTCCGATGAAATCTCGGTATCGAATTCTTGGGTGGAACACAATAACTTGCCTATCTACCATGTACGTATACGTGTACTAGAAAGTAGAAATATGTACAGTTTCTTAGTGAACATTCTTGCTGCTGCTTAAATAGTAGGATACAATAAATCTTACTCACCTGCCACAATAATAAAAATAAATTAGAAATATCATACCCATTCTTCATATTTTTTAGAAAATTATACAGATAATACTTTAACTGCGTTTAAAACTAAAACTGTCTTATTCGGAAACCAAGCGTCTCGATAAAATCAGATTCAAACTTTCGGTTATTTTCTGTGTGGTCATCTCAGAAGTCCTAAACTATGATTTGACCCCAAAAATGCTGCTAAAAGCAGTCTGCCTCCCTTCCTAGAATAACTATGTACCTAACTTGCTTGCCTAAGATTCACAGATTCACAGTTTTAATGTCTTGAGATCGGGTTTCTGTATCTTAAAGGCTAAAACTGCCATGTTCGGAATGCTTTGATCCAAATGTCTTCACTTTGAGTGGCCGCAACTTGAGTCATTTGCTAAGCTGCTCTATTTTTCTCTCTGAGCTGCACTCACCACTCTAGTTACTGGTCTTGCTTTCCTTTTCTGAAGCGTCTAGGTTCAGGTTGAACAATAAATCTTTCCCTGTAAACGACACTCTTGAACTAGTTATTGTTATAATTATAATTTTATATATCACTTAAGAATAAATATGAGTTGTTATCTAAACCAGTTCATTCAACAACAAGAATTGCACAGTGCAATGACATCAGCTGAAGAACAACATGTTAGGAAAGTTACCTGTAAAAACCGAATTTTAAACAAATTGGAAGGTCTAATAAACAAGCTCGCTACTTTATTAAACGTAAAACAATATATGGTTCTCTGGAAATTGGGTTACAGTTTGGATTAAAACGCTTCTGGCCAATGTAGCTATAGTGCCATTTTTGAGCATAAGTTTAGAGCACTTGAACTTGTGCTCGGTGCTTTAGCAAAAAATCTAACGACTTTTAGTCCCACGACAATTTCACCCACCAATCATTAAACCATCATTCAATTTTGTCATTATGGGAAAACGTTGGTAAGATTTTTTCGGAATAGAATTTTTATCCTGAATCCCCATGAATGCAAGGTTCAGCTTTACCACTGTTACATTTCGCTAAAAATCAGTTCCTGTTTATGAGAACGAACTCAAAAAAGCAATACAGCCGTGAATTTTTGTAAAAAATGTAAAGGAATTCCTTTTAGTATAAAATATTAAAGTGACACATTTATATTTAATATTTCCTGCACTGTTTAAATAATGCACCACATTGAACTTTAAATTTTACTTTTCTCAATTTATGTTTTCATTATTTTCAAAAATGCTACTTAAATCACAGTTTACAGTTCATTAGGTTGAACTCCGAAGAGCCTTTGAAAATACTATATTATCCCGTGGTAATGATTTACAAAGTATTCAAAATGTCTTTTGTGTTATTGTATAATACTTGTATTAGGTAGCTTTATCAAAAGCTTATAAATTGTACTAAATTATTGTATTTGCCAATCATTATCCACGATTATATGATGCACTTTTAGTTTTCACATCTTATAAACGTTTTTATATATTCTTTTTTCTCGCAAAAACACACTAGGAACCAGGCTAAATACATGTAGAGAACAGAGGTTATAATAAATAGTGACTGGAGTGAGGAATACTGATAGCAAATATTACAAAGAGATATAAATAGCTTGGCCATGTGTGTCAAACTTTGCCGAAGAAAAATACATGTATGCTTTTATTTCCCTAAAATGCTTAACAGAATAGCAGAAAGCTAGCCTTTGTCAGGCAGCACACAAAAGATTGTCAATTCTGAGAAACAATCTTCAAGAGGTTCATTTTACGTCGGTTTGGGTCGGAATTAAGTGAAGATGTAATCAAACTGAAATCTTCATACGGTGGTGGGATCTAAATGGGAAATATGTAATTCAGGGAATTGAAAAATGTTCTTAACAATTACAAATTCAAAGTGTGTGTTTTATTTGTAAAGTAAACATCTTTAGTATAGGTCATTTTATTCAAAATCTTCAGAGCCATTTTTCATAAAGACTTTTTCAAAAACTTTTCCATGTAAAGCGTAATTTGGAGGTGAAAGAATTTTCTGAAAATACTCGTGCATCCCTGGAAGATATTAAACTTTAATACCTAGTTAGGTATTTAACGGTATTTTCGTTTATGGGCTATGCTGTCTACAGACACAAATACCTTTTTCTAAAAATGCTTTGTTGGCTTCAGTGGCCCTAAAAACATCTATTTCCAGTATAACCTCGATCACGAATTTTTGAGTGGAATACAATATCTATCTCACCTATACATTATGTACATAGTATGTATGTGTAGAGAAAGTACAAAGAACCTATTCATTTGCATCACAGAGCGACAGTTTTAAACGATTTTATCACTTTATCCTAATGTATTCCCTTATTGTCCTTCTATTTACAAAGAAGTAAGTAATACGAGCATTTCTATTACCTTTTATCTTGATTAGCATAATGGGATAAAAGAGTAATCCTTTTTAAGAGCTATTTGTTTTAGAATAGGAGAGAAAGTCATATGAATGGAAGATATCAGTTTTTTATACTTAATACAATGTAGGTATTAACCCTATACAGTATAAATATCTCTACTTCATGCACTCACTGATAATTTATATGCACAGCTGTATAGTATTAATAGATTACGTATGCTAATAAAATCAAAAGCATTCTGAAATACAGTGCAGACACTACTTAAAGAGCCAGTTTTTACTTTCTCTACATGTACTATGTACATAGTGTATAGAGAAGGTCAATACACCCAAAAATTCTATACCGAGAATTCACCGGAAATACATGTTTTGAGACCCACTGAATTAAAAAATGCATTTTTAGAAAAATGTCCGTGTGTGTGTCTGTCTGTGGGCAGCATAGCTCAAAAACGAAAAGTCCCTTATGAACCAAACTTGCTATTTAAGTTTGGCATCTTCCAGGGATGCGGCACGAAGATTTTCAAGAAAGCTCCCCACCCCCAACTACCCTTTACATGGAATTTTTTTCAAAAATGTTGGTTCTCTCAAAAATGGCTCTGACGATTTTGATTGAAATATCCTATATTAAAGCTATTTACCTGACAAAATATATATCTTGAATTTTCTGGGAACTGCCTCTGAAGACTACTTTACTTTGGATAAATTTTACGGAATTTTGCATAACTGCTAAACCGTAAGAGATGGACAAAAACCTACTTTACAAAAAAATGTAGAGCATGTTAAAACACACAATTTATGTAATATACATTTTTTTCGTAGACTTGGTCGTTTTTTATATATTCCTTATTGGTTTCAGCTTTGATAACATACTTTTCTCATACAGAAATTTGTCAACTTCGGTCTGTACAAACAAAGGAACTTCAGTCACATAGCAACAGCTCTTCACTATCACTTTAACCTATGGTACTCCCTTATTTCGCTTCTACTTATAAGGAAGCAGGTAATAACACTATTTTAGCTAAGTTTTTCTCGATTAGCATGAAATAAATAGAAGCATAAGCTTTTTAATAATATTTTTGCAGAGATGTAGAGAAAATCATGTGAAAGGAACACATCAGATGTTTAAACCTTATACTCGTGAACTATAAAATAGGTTAAAAATTTTACTCTAGTATCCTTATCTGTCTGAATGGAGAGAGCATAGAAGAAACAGAATACAAATATCGCCATACTTTGGTTGTATAAAGGTATATTGTATATTTTTAAGATTTATAACTGGCCTTAGTCGGGTCGTATTCAACAGCTTGAAATAAATAAAGAGAAATTCTCGCTCTCGTGACAATGGGGTAACAAGGGATGTTAAAGCAGCCAAGGGGAGTTTCCTTTTATCGCAACGCACAATGTTGCTCCTCAGGGATGTATACATTACTCGAGGGAGGCAAATTTTAACAACTTTTGCTCCGGTGTAAAGTTGTATCTAATATTTTATACATTCGCCCCTTGCTTACTTGTTTCTGCAGTCATCTGTGATTTTCAACTTGTTACAAAGGTCTTCTTTCACTTAGATATTGAGTTTTTGTTATTATATTATTATTTATTATTTTTAGATACTCGTTTTTATTTTCGCTACCACGTAATTAACAGAGAAGGCATTGCATTCCATTAAAAGATCTATACTGAGGTTTCACTATAAATACACGTTTTAAGGTCCCCGAACCCTTTTATCAAAAATGAATGTGAATGTCGGTGAAAACTCGAAAAAGAAACGTCGGTTAAGTGCTAAACTGGTATTTAAATTCAACATCTTCCAAGACTGCGGCACCAAGGTTTTCAAAAACATTTTTTCACCCCAAAGTATCTTTTACATACAAACTTTTCCAAAAATGTTTATGTTCTAAAAATGGCCGAAACGATTTTAGCTAAAATACCATATGTTTAGGTTATTTTCACGGCAATGAAAGGTGCAATTTGGTATTTTCTGGAATAACTCTGAAGATCTGTTCATTCTGAATCACTTCTATTACCGGTAAGCCGAACGAGATGACAAAATATTAATACACCAATAATGCATAGCTCATAACATGTATCAAATACTATTTTTGGGGGGTTTAATCATTTCCGAGATATTCCTTGTTATTCGTTTGAATATTCCACTACTTATACTTTTCTCAAATGAATAGTTGTTATTCATTATTTTTCGACTGATCTTGCAAAGAGAACGGAATTTAAAGGCCATCACATGGTGATCAGTTCTTAAAAATTAAATTGAGATTTAAGATTACTGTAACCCCTATGCCCATTCTATCTACAAGGATATATGTAAAACAAGGTATTCTAGAAATATTTATCATATTAACATTAAGCAGATAGAAGAATAGGATTTTTAAGAATAGTTTGCTGAAGAATGGGTTGCAAAGACATTTTAATCAATGTCATTAAAGCTATTCTGAGAAATTCAACATTTTTTAAAAAAAAATCATGTAAAGCTTAGCTTGGGTCCGGATATATCATATTGATATGATTTGCTATTGAGTTCGTGTTCTATTCACATAACTTTCTACGAGCAATAATTTATTTATAAAAAGCTTATTCTTCTATTTACTTAATGCTAATCAAGAAAAAAAAAAATAGCAGAAAGGGAAACTTGCCTCCTTGTAAGTAGGAGAGAAATAAGGGAGTAACGTAACTCCATGGCACGACAGCTCACAAGGAACCTTGCCCTACCGCCCGGCCGCTGTGTCCATCTCGGTCCACGACAAACATCATGGATGGGGTGCAGTAATGGAGGGTGAGACATGGTCAGCGCCTCGAATCCCTCCCTGCCGGTTAATGTGATCCTCATGACCTGGAGCCGCTACTTCTCCATTGGACCCCCAGGGACCTCACGAGGCTGAGTGCACCCCGGTCCAGGTCTCCTAGCGGTGGAAAAATCCCCACGCCGGTACTGGGAATCGAACCCAGATCTCCCGTTTAGCAAACAGCTACGCTACCACCGCGCTAAGGAGACGACCGAAACAAGGGAGTACCAAAGGTTAAATCGATAGTCAAATGTTTTAAAACCTGGTCGCTGTGTGATTTAAATACCCTTGTTTGTATGGAAAGGAGTTGACAAATTTCCGTATAAGAAAAGTACAAGTATTTTAAAGCTGAAACATATAACAAGGAATATCTCAGAAACGGATAACTCCGCGAAAAAAGTTTATGTAACATAAATTGTGTGTTTTAACTAAATCTACATTTTTAAACAAGTTTTGCTTATCTATTACGTTTTACCAGTTATGCAAAATTCCGACTATTTGTCCAGAATAAACATGTCTTCAGAGGCTATTCCCAGAAAATTAAAGATGTACCTTTTATTTGTTATGTATGTATCTTAAATATAAGAGATTCTAATTAAAACCATTGGAGTCATTGTTGAGATGATAAACATTTTCAAACTTTTTTCCATGTAAAGGGTAGTTGGGGTGGGGGGATTTATTGAAAATCTTGGTGTGACACCCTACAAGATGACTATCTTAAATACCAGGTTTGGTATTCAACGGTATTTTCGTTTTTGAGCTATGTTGCCCACACATTGTACGTGTAGAGAAAGTAAAAATGCTATAGGTAAACAAAACCAGGGCTGAATTTATGAGTGAAAGAAATGTCTCGTGCGTAGTCATCTGCTTTAATTTCTTGGATAGGTAGAGTCAGGCTGAAAAATTGTATGCCATAGCCGGGATTTGAACCACGGATCTCCCGGTCTCTAGCCGATTGCTCTACCATGGCAACATGCCGGCATAGCATTGAACTTCTCAACTGATTCGCATGTTTCCCGGTAAACTAGGAGATCTGTGGTTCTAATCCCGACTATGGCATTGAATTTTTCAGTCTGACTCTATCTATCCAACTCCTGCCCTACACACGGCCTGTGTGAAAAAACAAATAAATCAACTTCAATTTCTTGTTGTAGAAAAGAAAATTGGTAAATAAGCCTTGTATTGCCAAATGCCGTCAAATACTCACATATCATTATGACTCAGTATCATAGGAGTATGTGAGAAGCTACCTTTAATGAACACACGTTAATCTCTATTTTGTTAAACGTGTTCGTTTGTAAAGTACAGTCCGGAGTTACATATTTCTAGCTTGCGAAACCAGACATACTGTGCCATACATTTTGACAATATCCTTTGTTCTCTAGCAAGAAATGTGTGTCAAGTTCACTTTCATTTGACAGTTTACACAACACATCTTTAAGCGGGATTGACTCGGAACGCAGGCCACTTTCTCAAGAAAGAAACGCTTAATTATATACGGTACAACTTTTAGTTTCTGTACAAGTCGCTACATTGAGTAAGCCGAACGTATGTTACCGGAAAGATATCACGACATTTCAGCAGATTTAGCATCGTGTAAACATACCTTTGCTTCATAATTATAGGTTTCTTCCTGTGTTTCTTAAACCAAGTGAAACACAGCAATTCCTTTTCACTGGAGAAAAAAGAAAGTTTACAGTATAAGTGCCAAGGGCATGCGAATTCTATGAAGTTCAGTGCAAGAAAACAAGGTTTAGCTTTTTACTTAATTTATGGAGGACCTTATGTATTGGCAGTTTATGTTGCACAATCTGCTGCTTTTCTATAGATACATTCTGATAAACGTAATGAATTTAGCTCAGTTCAAATACTGTCAGTTCTTGTGGATATCTTGTACTCAGGGCGTGCTGAACACACACTGATGCCAAAAATAAATACATCTAAAAATATTGTATTTATTAGTAATCAAATAATAATATCAAGAAAACCTTTAATTTTCTTTACCGCGTATGGTAAGTAGGGGATTTACAGTATTCCACCCAAAAAATCGATGTTGAGATTTAACCGGAAAATATTTTGAAGCCCTCTGAACAAAAAATAAGTAGTTTTTAGAAAAAGGTCTGTATGTATGTGTCGTGTGGTGTGCGAGTGTGTGCGCGTGTGTGAGAATGCCTATCCGTGCATACGTGTCTATGAACGGCATTACCTTAAAATCTAGACTTTGATTAATACAAAACTTGATATTTAAGTTCAGAATTGTCTTACTACTTGCCTCCTTTAAGTAGAATAAGATAATAAGGGAAATAAGAGAATCCACTAGGCTAAATCTTTTAAAAGCTGGTCGCTATGTGAAAATATTCAGGTTTGCCCCGATTAAGAAATGTTTGCAGTTTAAAATTGAATCCAAGAAGTAATATCTCGAACTGCATCAACTCTACAAGAAAACGTATGTGACAAATTATGTTGAGGATCCAGTCATGAACCTCTCCTCTACATTTGAATAAATGCATGTTCTTCTGTTCATTGTTCTCTCTGTATTTGACATGTACCTTTATGTATTAAAGAGTTGGCTAGTATTAGTCTTGTAAGGAAGGTGTGTTGTTAAATATATGCGTAAGCTTTCACGGCCGGTGTCCATAGTTTTAAAATTTAAACTTTTCGGGCTGTTTTGCCATGGTCTGTAGGTTATAATATGTTTAGTTAAATTATTTCTACCTAACGTTTCATCGCTGTCTGTGAGGGACATCTTCAGAGGCAATGTGCTCACGTCGCTAACTCGGAAAGAATTACCAATAACTATTTCCGAGTTAGCGACGTATGCACATTGCCTCTGAAGATGTCCCTCACAGACAGGGACGAAACGTTAGGTAGAAATATTTTAACTAAACATATTTTAACCCAAAGACCTTGGCAAACCAGCCCGAAAATTATAAAATTTAAAACTGTGTTATTCTCATTCCCGACAAATTATGTGTTTTAATGAGATCTGCATTTTTGTGTAGTAAGTTTTTGTCTATCTGTTACGGTTTAATCCATATGCAAAATTCTGCAACAATTTTCCACTATAAAGAGGTCTTCAAATTCTATTCCCAGAAAATTAAAAAACACGTTTTATTTTTTATGTAAATACCTTTAATACAGTATTGTAATCAAAATCGTTAGAGCCATTTTTAAGAAAAACTAGATCTTAAAATATTTTTCCATGTAAAGGGTAGCTTGTGGTAGGGGAATTTTCTTGAAAATCTTCGTGTCGCATCTTTGAAACATACTAAACATAAATACTAAGTTTGGTATTTAACGGTGTTTCGTTTTCGACTATGCTGACCACAGACATTTCTAAAAATATTTTTGGGGGTCCCAAAATATGTATTTCCGGTGAAATCTAGATATATAATTTTTGGATGCAATACAATACATTCTCTGCATATATATAGCATGTGTAAAGAAAGTAATAAACACTTTTAGACAAAGGTTGGTTTACGGTGACTGTTCTGTATGCCCTATGCCTGAGCCTGTCTCTCAACAGCATTAACTCAAAATTGAGTAAAAGTTAAATTCCAAACATAGCGTTTAGAGATACTTCACGGCGATTTTCAAGGAATTTCCCCACCCCTCACTACGTTTCAATAAAATGATTTGCTTTATTAATTTTTCTACCGAGTACTATATACAATATACGTAGTAAGCAGAGAAGGTATGAGCATCGTATGGCACCAAAAAATTCTACACAGAGATTTTATCGGAAATGCAAGTTTTGATGGCCCCTGATTAAAACATTTTTAGAAAAAGGTCTTTGAGTGCGAGTGTGTGTGTATGTGTGTGGGGAGCAGCATAGTTCCAACCCAAAACTATCCTTTATATGGAAGACTTTTCTAAAATATCGAATTTCTCAAAAATAGTTCTGACATTGTTTAATATACCGTATATTAAAGATAGTTACATAATAATTAATAAAATGTATATCGTGCATTTATTGAGAACAGACTTGAAATTATATTAATTCGGTATTACTTTGATACATATAACTCATAAACCATAGGAGATAGACAAAGCAGCAAACTACCCAAAAATGTAGATCTCATTAAAACATAGAATTTATGTTTAATACTTTTCGTAGAGTTTACCATTTCCGAGATACTCCTTGTTATGGGTTTCAATTTGGCTATACTTAACACGCTTCTAAAACGCAGAGAGAACCGAATTTCAATTACTTCACATAGCGACCATCTTTGAAAGGATTCGATTATCGCTGTAGCTTAGTATTTCCCTTCTGTTTACAAAGAAGAAAGTAACTCGACCATTTCTGTTAATATTTATAACATGATATAGACAAAGGAACAATCCTGTGTAAGAATAATTTGTTTGCAGAATAAATAAAGTCATGTGAAAGGAGCATATCAAATTTTTGTATTTATGCAGTCCCCTTTAAATGTTATTCATATCGGAAGCTCTGAATTAAAAGACAATTGCTGTCAGTTTGTTCGCTGAGCTCTACAGCTTTTTTAATTTTCTTTTATCTTATTTTATTATAAAACACACTAACTCATTCACTTTTACACTCTGTGAGGTGTAGAAGATGATTCTGATAAAGAAAAATTCCCTGCCCTAGACGGGGATCGATTCCGGGCCTCTGAGTTTAGAAATCAAAACTCTGACCACTTGGCCGACAGGCAATCCCGTTAGTTTTCATTTTCTCAAAATGGATTTTAAAGATTTTCTTTAAAATACCGTATGTTTAAATTATTTATATGGAAAGTGAATATGTTAAATTTTCTAGGAATATCCTCTGAAGCTCTCTTCACTCAGTATAGCTTATATGATAGGTAAACGGTAAGAGATCGCGTTAACACACATCTTGTCTAGATATTAGTTAATCGTTTCTAAGATATTCTGTGTCATTGGTTGGAATTGTCAAATATTGATTAATTGGTAAGTCGCTATTTGTTTTTTCTCGTGGTTACGCAAAGAGCACAGAATTTTATCATACAGCGATGCATTTATAAAAGAGGCTGGTTATCGACTTAGCCTACGCTACAACGAAATATTATGAAATGAATATCTCCATTTATAAGGAGTAAATAGAAGTTCAATACCTCTATAAAAATTAGTTTCTAAGTGCAAGTAGAAAAAGTCATGTGAATGCAACAGATAGTATTTCCTTTTAAACCTGTTAGCTCTGCAATAATTATCGGTGCTGTGATGATTTTGGATTGCACGTGTGCTCAGAGCTATGCCCAATATGAAATATTAATAATGAGCGAATTTAAAATACCAGAGACTCTACTCCCATTCGCCCACTAGGTTCTGAGACTATTGAGAAGCCTTCTTGTTTAAAGGAAAATTTATCGAGGCCAGCCAGAAATCGAATCCGGCACCCGTCGCAAGGAATGCAGATGTCTATCCACATAGCTACGGGGACAAGTCTAGAAAACACACTTACGATGTACCACAATAACGATATAATTTCCAGCAGTTTGAAAGTAGAAGTTTAAAGGCTAATAAAAAGGGAGAGCGATAGCCATAAGAATTACGATTTTATTGACTTCATGTTCGAAGAATCCCGTTAATTTAATTAAAAACTCTTCTACCTTACTGGACTCATTTTAGCAGGTGACGTGATGGAAGAAAAGCAGGTTGAGATTAAATATTATGCAAGTGTTTTGATCTTGAACTTTGACTTATCTACACACTGTATGAGGAAGAAGGATGTAATATCGTTATGTCTATATCAAAGGGATTATGCAAATATACCACATGATGCTTAAGTGATAAAAGACTTTTAATAATGATAATAACCGCGCAACTAGAGGCGAGCTGATCGTCATATAGCATATATTTGAAACGAATATTGATGTTGAAAATTTGCTTAACTTTACGTAATTACAATGAATGGTTATAACAGTACATAATAGATACGATCTAAAAGAACAACACACTTGTTTTGATCACCGGGTAAAAAACACCAAAACGTGTTAAAAAAGAAATCTAGGAAATAAGAATGGAAGGAACGTCATAAAGAGAACTGATGCAAATTAAAGATGATTTAATAATTATTTATTAAGGAACAACAGGTAACCGAAAAGGATATGAAATCTTATTATTCATCTAAGCACATGAGATGTTCAGCGCTCAGAGAGTAAGACCTCGAGGAGATACGTTTAATTAATTAGAATCATTTCTCGCAGAGAACACATTGGGTGTGCAGGCGAATGTATTATTAATAAAAATATAATAAAACCGACGTTACATGCCTAGTTGTTTCCGAAGTTGAAGTCCCCATATATAGGATGTTTAAAAAATATGGAGCATAATTTCAGGTATGTATTTCCCACATGTAGACAATCAAATTAGTTCATTATAACATGTGTCCGGAAATGCTTCATTTCCGAGTTATGGCCTTCACAACATTGAAATTCACTGGAACGTTTTTCTTTCCGCAGGTTGTTGTCATTACAGAAGATGTTCAAAATGTCCACCTCCTGCTTGAATACAGACCTCACATCGATGTCTCATTGACCTGCGAACACGATCCCAAATTCCAGGAGTATTGCGTATGTCCTCACAACTTGCCACAATTCGATTCCGAAGAGATTCCAAATCCGGCACCGGAGACGAATAAACCAATGATTTTAAATGACCCCACAAGTGGAAATCGAGAGGGTTCAGATCAGGTGAGCGTGGAGGCCAAGCAATTGGGCCACCTCTACCTATCCATCGATCAGGAAACCTTCGATCCAAGTACCGGTGAGCCGTAAGACTGAAGTTTGCAGGAGCGCCATCATGCAAGAAGTGAATGTGTTGATGATTGATCAGTGGAGTGTCTTCGAAAACGTCAGGTATGGTGTTTTCCAGGATGTTTGTGTACGCCTACCCTGTAAGTCTGTTTACAAGTACATGGGGTCCAACTAATCGATCACCAATGATACCGGCCCGCATGTTGAGGGAGAACCGCACCTGTTGATGAGATACAACAGTTGCACGTGGGTTTTCATGCGACCATACATGCTGATTGTAGACATTTGTTATGCCATCTCTTGTGAACTGTGCTTCATCTGTAAATAATACAACGGCAGAAAAGTTCGGATTTACACCACACTGCTGCAAGAACCACTGACAGAACCTAACTCGTGCAGGGTAATCTGCTGGTGACAGGGCCTGTACACGTTGCAAATGATAAGGATACAATTGATACTCGTTCAACAGTCTCCAGACAGTCGTATGAGGAACATTGACTTTTAACGCTAACCGTCGTGTGCTGATAGAAGGAGTCCTGTCCACAGCCTCCAGAATCTCCTCCTGCACTTCTGGAGTTATATATCTTGGTTGTCCTCTTCCCAAACCAGGAGAGGTGAATGTTCCATACTCGTACAGACGGGAATGGAGACGTACAAATGTCTTCCGATCTGGATATTGTCGCTGTGGGTACCTCTCCTGGTACAAACGACGAGCCAGCGCAGCATTGCTGTTCGCCTTACCGTACATGAAGAGTATTTCTGCCAGCTCTTTATTTGAATACATGTTGCACAGTCTTAACGCCTAAAGAACACTGAATGTAACCTTCCTCAGAATGAACTGTCAGAGCGCCCTCCTAATGTCTCCTTTGACGGCAAAGACCTGCGGAAAGAAAAACATTCAAGTGAATTTCAATGTTGTGAAGGCCATAACTCGGAAATGAAGCATTTCTGGAGATGAACTATTTTGATTGTCTACAGATGGGACTTTCAGTGTTGTAAAGGCCATAACTCGGAAATGAATCATTTCCGGACACATGTTATAATAAACTATTTTGATTGTCTTCATGTGGGAAATACCTACCTGAAATTACGCCCCGTATTTTTGAAACACCCTGTATAGCTACAGAAGTTATACAAATGAAGTAATAACCACATCTGGTTTTGTCCAAAGAATTGTCACTATTAATCATCCAGTGAAGTAAATATCACAGACCAGTTAAATAGCATTCTATTACTTTCAATGTGGTTTCACATTAGAATTAAAATTATCCCGTAGGATCCCTGTAGGGCAAGGGCCTCTTGGCTGGCAATATGGCTGTTCTGGCAATCCCGCGTAGCTAGTTCGGGAACTATCCTCATTCTTTTGATACTGCCTCTCCATTCTCTACAATCCTTGGCCACTATCGTCCAGTTGTGTCCAAAGGGAAGTTTCAGATCGTCTCCTCCATTGTGTGCCAATTTGTTGTGGTAGCCCTCCCACTTCCATTTGATCTAGGTGGCTGATGTTGCATCTTTAATGCCTGTCATCTACCTCAGTTCGTTGAGAATTCTGTCATGGAGGCTGATTTCTCTCCAACTTCCTTTGGCATGTTCTAAATATTTTTTCTTTCTCTGTTTTTAAGGGCCCAGGTTTGGGTTCCATTAATAAACATTAAATTATATTGGCATTTACGATTTTTAAGGAAAACATTTGGAAGGGAATGTAAATAAGCCTAATGTTTCGAATACGTGTTATTAACTGCTAATTAATCGAGATATAAAAATGATAACTGTAATTACTACGCAACTGTTTATGCAGTTGCACTACACTTAGAAGGCAACTGTACACTGCGCTCTCCTGCCTTATGACTCAACTGAACTCTTGGATAACTGTATCTGAAATTATTTTTTTTTTTTGCGATAGCAGCTTCTTTTTTACTTTCTCTATATGTACTATGTATATAGTGTATAGAGAAGGTATTGCATTCCACCCAAAAATTCGATACCAAGATTTCACCGGAAATAGATGTTTTAGGGACCCCTGCATCCAAAAAAAAGTATTTTAGAAAAAGGTTCGTGTGTATGTGAGTGTCAGTTTGTCCGTGTGTCTTTGAACACGATTACTCAAAAACGAAAAATCGGTAAAATACCAAACTTGGTGTTTAAGTTGAGTGTCTTCCAGGGATGCGATACGAAGATTTTGAGGAAAATCCCCACACCTCGAATTACCCTTTATATGGAAACATTTTCGAAACTTGATTTTCTTAAGAATAGCTGCAACGATTTTGATTACAATACCACGTATTAAAGATACACGGCCAATAAAATGTATCTAAAGATCTCTTTACCCTGAATAAATTTTACTAAATTTTGGGTAACGGGCAAATTGTTAGATACAAAAACTTCCTACCAAAAATGTAGATCACATTAAAACACACAATTTATGCCATCTACATTGTTTATCGTGAAACTGACAATTTCTGAGATATTCCTTGTTATTTGTTCCAGCTTTAAAACACAAACTTTTCTCGCACTCCTGGACTTGCATAGAAACGGATTTCAACCAAAGCCTTTAAATAATTTGACTTGCGTTTTAGCCGTGTATTCCCTTATTTTCCTTCTACTTATAAGGAAGCAAGTAAATAAGACAATTTCTGCTAACGTTTACCTTGATTATATAAAGTAGATAGAAGAATATGATGTTTAACAATATGTACAACGATTTAGAGGGAGTCATGTGAATGGAACACATCAGATTTTTAGATCTCGAAACACTAGGGAGAATATTTTCGAAGGTCGCCGTAAAGGAAATTTCCAGACGTTGGGAGGTGCACACAAAGCATTCGTTGCTTGGATCGTTATTGCACGAGTCATTCGTTCTAAAGCGCCAGCCGAAGATACCACCAATCCAGGCGTCTAGAGCAGTGGTGTTTTACCTTTTTTACTCCGCTTACCCACACTGACAATTTTCCATTTCAACGTATATCCCTAGGCCTAGCTCTAGAGTTTTCTCTATTTAAACGAAGTAAATATAACCTATCTAAAACAGATTATAGCATTTACAATTTATTAAATATTACAAAGAGGAGGATTATGCTATAAGTGTATAAAATAAATACAGGAACTATATAAATATGTTGCAATAGCACATAGACACAAAATTGTATGAAGTTATATATGTTTCTGACCTGTTAATGAGATGGTTGAGCTTGTTTTCTGGACACCAGCTCCTCTATTGAATCTTCGTTAGTGCGAGTATCAATGGGGATTCTGGATTCAAACGATTTCTTTGTTTCGTTTTGATTGCTGTTAATGCAGAGAAATCCTGTCCACACAGAGAAGTTGAGGGGAATGGAAGAAGGCATGTAATGGCACTGTCATTACATGCAGTGTACTCTTTGTGTGCGTAACATCAAAAATCACAAATTGACATGCCTTGGAATTTTATTTTCAATGAACTGTCAGCGGACATTTCCAAAAGACTTTCTTGTAAATTTACAGGAAGATCATAGAAATTGGTGGCGGTGGTGCAAAATGGATTTGTAATCCATTCTTGTGTAATATCGTGTTTCTCAATTTTTGGGAAGTATTTTAAAAGCCATAACGTGAGATTTTGTAGGTGGAATTTGATTATTTCCAAAAGTCCATCAGCAATACTGACTTCATTTTGTTCACTATGTTCCAAAAGAGTTGAAAGAACTGCAATATTCCTTTTATTAACGTAATCAAACCTAAATAAAACTTTCTCATAAAACCCCTTTGGTTTCTCATGAATTTCAAAAATGTTTATCGAAACCTTGCAGTTGAAGATTAACCTCGTTAAATTTGTTGAACATATCCGTCAGATAAGCTAATTGGCAAATCCACTCTTGATCTTCAAAATGCTTCACCAGTTCTGATTTCAATTTTGTAAGGAAACATTTTACCTCATTTTTCAGTTAGAGTCAATATTCATCCTCGTGACTGCCAGCGCACCTCAGTGTGCAAAAACAATTGAGTGTGTGTAGCTCCCATCTCCTCGCACATTTTTTTTAAACAGACGGTAGCTCAGTGCACGTGACTTTATTAAATTGATTACTTTTGTACCACTGTTCAATGTTTCGTGTAAATCAGGAGTTATTTTTTCGGCTACCAATTTTTCGTTGTGTATAATGCAATGTTGCCAAATTATTTTGGAGTTAATTTCGCAAATAGGAGCAACAAGATTGCTTTTTTATACCTGTCAATGAAGCAGCACTACCTGTGGACAAACTTACACACCAGTCCCATGACAAATTTAATTTTAATCTTATAAAATTCTCAAGAATTTTAAAAACACCCTCCCCCCTTGTATGTTTTGGTAATTATTTAAATCTTAAGAGTTTCAACAGCAATAGCTCTTAAACGTCGTGCGTGCGTGCGAGTCTGGTAGGCTCGTGCTGAGCCTAGGTGCTGTTGCTGTGTACCTATCCTGGTAATGGTTTAACCACAGGAATGAGGTGAAGGTTGAGGTTTAATTTTGAGGTTTCGAGTGTTGGTGGTAAGGAGGTAGCGCTAGATAGGCTCCTCGAGCGGTTGCATTTTTCAGGAGCAGCATCCTTTTCTCTGCTCAGCTGGTGTTTATGTTTACTTAATTATGTTGGTGAATTTTGATAGACCACTCCCAATGGGAGGGGGGAGTGCTTTGTTCAGCTATTACGCTGTTGGCGGGTTTAAAGCCGTTGTTACCGGGATTGCCCACAAGCCACGCGGGGAACCCGGAACCGCCTCTTTCGGCGTTCAGTGGGTAAGTACTCCCCTAGTGATCTGACAAGTGCGTTCTCATTTTCGCCCAATCTGGCGTAGAATTGTTGAGCCCGGCGCCTAATGACATCTTCCACATATGGGAGGGCCGAGGGTTCATGTAGTAGCCTCAAAGGGAAACGTCGACATACAGAATATATGGACCGGAGTCTCTCTATTCTGTACCCACTGCAACCAGAGAAGCCAGGAGTCTGCTGCCACACCCCACACTTCGCAGGCATAGAGCATCAGGGGGACTACAAGCGCCTTGAAAATACGTAACTTTAAGTGAACCGGCATCTGGGAGGCCAGTACAGGGTAAAGGGAGGCTACCGCCCCCTTCGCTCTGTCCGACGTTCCCCGCACGTGTTCATGAAAAGTTAGACCCTTATCAAGAGTGACGCCCAAGGTATTTGATGGAATTTCCCCAATCTATCCTCTGGCCCTGATAGGAAAAGTTGGGTATCTGGTTCATTGCGGGGCGTTTTCTGGAGAACAGAACAGCATGACTTTTGCCCGGGTTAACGGAGGTGTTTCTGTATGGAATTGAAGACTCTGCGTATGTTCCTGTCAATGCGGAAGAGCAGGACGTCATCAGCAAACTGGGCCATGTTGACGCCCTGCACTGTAGGGAAGTCTTCCATAAAAAGGCTAAACAGTGTGGGTGATAATACACAGCCTTTGGGGACTCCGCTTCGTAGGGGTTTTGGTGTAGTTTTTGCTGCTGCTACTACGAAGGTGCGTTGGTGTAGGAAGCTGTGTATGATGATTAGCTGTGTATGTAGGCCAATCTGAATGAGTTTAAACAGAAGACCCTCATGGCAGGTTGTTGAGAAGGCCTTCTCGACGTCCAATGACACCGCTGGCGGCAGCCTCCACCACCCGCAGAAGCTGTTGGGTTGTCGAGTGCCCAGGACGGAATCCAAACTGATGGAGAGGAATGGCTTGAATGTCGACTACCTGCGGCGACAAGACCTTCGAGAGGATAGGTAGGAGGCTAGTGGAGCGGTAGCTGGAAGGAAGTGCAGGATCCTTACTAGGCTTCAAAATGCACACCACCCGTGCCACCTTCCACCCGTGTCACCTTCCACTCGCTCGGAAAGTGGCATTCAATCTTCAAGATTTATAAATTCTATTACTATTCAAGGAAACTAAAACTAAACTATACAAATCATAGCATCAATTGTTTTGGTCATTCTTGAAATATAATATTGCTCATTTTCAATTAATTGTCTTTCCGCACTAGCTGTGCGTAGCACAGGAGCTGGAGAGGTAGAGTCAAACTAAAGTATGCAACGCCATAGCCGGTATATGAATACGGCTTTTCTGATTTCCGTCTAGTTCCTCTAACCACTCAGCTACCATGGCAGCATGCAGACAGGACGCTAAATTTCCCAACTCATGCGAATGTTTTTCCGGTAAGGAGATCTCAAATTATTTTGAGGCGACATGCCGCAATGGTGGCTTACAATACCCCTAAGTACTTTGTCTTAAACTGTTAGGATTCCATCAACCCATGAAATTATTAGTTAAATCTTCGTAATGATTTAATGCATAAAATGCAGAAGTATGACAGTTTGTTTCTTCCAAACAAGAGTGAAAGCCAATTACCGCAGCAATAAATATATACAATTCAGAACAGATTTTCATTTGTTATGTAATTGGATGAAGAACGCTTACAATTACTTCCACAAATTCTTTATTACTAAAAGCATAACCATATCATGGGGCATGACGTAAACAGCGTAGAGCAATAGCGTAGCGAGTAAGAATGGTCAAACATCCAAAATAATAATCAAGAGTTTCTAAAATCAAACTGGTGTTCATGAAATAACCTATGGCTTTAAAACTAGAGAGACATCTGATTAATTACTATCAATTCAAATACTTCAAGAAAACCTGTTGTGTTCCATTCAAATGATCTTCCGTACCTATTCTGCAACACAGTTCCTACAAAACTTATTTTTCTATCTTGTTCGTATTAATTAAGGTAAACATTAGTAGAAATGGTATTATTTATTTCCTTGTAAGTACATACAGATAAGAGAGATGGTTGCCATGTGAAACTATTCTGTTTCCTTTGCATGGCCAGGAGTAAAAACAAAAGAAAAACGATGTCGATTTCCAATTGAGAAAATCAGCTATAAGTAATGGAAATTGAGAACTATTAACAAGGAAAATCTCCGTAATGATCAACTACACAAAAAAGTGCGCATTTGAGTTAAATACGTGTTTTGACGAGCTCTACAATTGTGAAGTACGAGGGCTGTCCCAAAAGTGCCAGACCTAACAAGAAATACACAAAAAGTATGGGGGAAAACATCTTTATTTCGCTACATAGTCCCCTTTCAGCTCGTTACACTTTTCCCAGCGATGTTCAATAGCTTCGATACTCTGTTTATAGTGAGAACTATCGAGATCTGCAAAATAGCCATCAACTGCAGACTCTGCCTCTTCATTGTTGGCAATTCTTCTATCACCAAACTATTTTTTCAAGTTTGGAAACAGAAAATAATCAGAGGGGGGCTAAAGCTGGCGAATAGGGTGCATGCGGAAGCAATTCCAATTTTAACTCATTGATTTTGGCCATGGTGATAATGTATGGGTGAACTGGTGCATTGTCTTGATGAAACAAAACCTTCTTTTTCACTAAATGCAGCCGTTTATACACAATTTCATCACTCAAAACGCTGTAAAAGCTTCGCATAATATTCGCCATTGATTACTTTTCCTTATTTAAGATAATCCATGAAAATTATCCCCGTGCGTGCCATAAAACTGACGCCATGATCTTGCCTGCGAATGGAACTGCCTTCGCCTTCTTTGGAGCCGACCCTTCCCTTCCAATCCACTGTTGATTCTTCCTTCGTCTTAAGTGTGAAGTGATGGAGTGTGAAGTTTCATCCATTGTTATGAATCGACACAAAAGCTCAGCTTTATTGTAGCGAAGCATTGCTAAACACTCGACTAAAACGTCACTCACGACACAGTTTTTGTTTTATTGTGAGCAAACGCGGCACCCACCTAACACACAACTTTCTCATATTCAAATTTTCAGTCGGTATGCGATGTACAGAACTTTTTGAAATGCCTGCAATGTCTGCTAGCTCGCGCACCTTCAGTCTACGGTATTGCAATACCATTTTGTGGATTTTGTTTACAGCTTCTGGACTGTAATGTCATTTGTTCGGCCACTGCAATGTTCGACTTGGCGGCTCGTACGACCTCGCTTAAGCTCTGCCACCCAATATTTCACTGTTGTTAACGAAGGAACAGACTTCCCCAAAGAAGAAAGTACATATTAGATAGACTAAGACCTTTGAAAAGAAGGTATTGTATCACATAATGATGACCAGTTTTATCCATATTTACAAATTTGCCGAGAGCATTCACTAATGATGACTGTTAAACAAATGCTAAACAATGTAAAATCGTCAAACTTCAAACTTAAGCTTTCTAAGAATGGTACTTTTTAACATTGTTGTTTGAGACAACAACAGCTATCGATACGTCTGGTCGGTTACTTCTGGGACAGTCACTGTAGGTTTTTATCTATCTCACGAGGTTTACTAGTTATGCAAAAGCCATCCAGATTGCCATTCCCAGAAAATTCAAAATAAGCATTTAATTTCTCATATAGCATTTTAAAAATACGGTATTTTAATAAAAATCTTTAGCGTCATTTGAAAAACAACCAAAGTTTTCGAAAAATACTCCATCTAAAGGGTAATTTACGCTGAGGCAATTTTCTTTAAAATCTTCTTGCCGTATTCTTGAAAGATAGAAACTAAAATACCAAATTTTGTTTATGGAGACTTTTCCATTTTCAATTATGCTGTTCATAAGAACAGATACATACACAGACCCTTTTCTATATAACTTTTTTATTCAGGGGACCCCAAAAGATTCCAATGAAATTTTGGCGCCAAATTTTTTGAGATGTACACAATACCTACTCTTTCTACTATGTATCTGCTAGAGAAAGTAGAAATAGATCTATAGTTATAAAGCACATTTTTTACCTTTCTTACAAACTGATATTATTTTTGAAATCTATGTTAGTGTACTAAACAGAGAAAACTTGTTTGTGTATGAGAGTAATCTCAAAAACCACTCATCCGATGCTAATAACGCTTTCACCAATAGAAAGTGCAGTTTTATTCACTATGATGGACATAGGGTATAAAGAACTAATTTTATTTAATGAATTAGGAGACACTAAAAGGATTTACAAAGGCCTGGTACGGTCACAATGAAGTTATAAAAGAACATGAAAGCCTTGGTATTTAGATAGAAAGCCATAGAGTTGAAAACAGCTGTGTTTACCTTTCCCGTAAAAGGACTTACACCCCCTCTAGAATTAAAGTGTCTAGGGTCAGAAGCCTGTCGAGGAGGAGCCAGCCTACAAGTAATCATAAAATGAAGAACCCGGAGCAAGGGATTAGTCCGTAGCTAGCATGAGAGTGAGGAAGTAGATGATAGTGAAGGGAGGCGAAATGAATACACTTGCACCCCCCAAGAATTGAACCCGGGCCACCCTAATGAAAGGCAAGCGGTCTAAGCATTCGGCTACGGCACCGGCCTGTGTTATTCCACTGAGCACAGTTTTTTTAATTTGTTTATTTATTGTAGCTTAACTGCAATTTTTTTGTTTTCTTTTGCGACATAGAAAAATAAAACTGTATAACACTTAATTATAATACAATGCAATACAAGTCATTAGAACACATCATATAAATTGCAATTAGAATGTAAGGAAATTGTCACAATGAATTATAATAAAATCGTTAAAATACAATACAATACACAGGGTGTAACAAAGAAAATTCTGTGTGGATGTTAACAGTTTCAGAATCCGTGTAGTGATGTTGAATGAAGACATTTTAAGTCACACTGAATTATTTTTCGGTTATTGAGTACCGTTGAAAGATGAGTAGTGATTTTGTACTCGCTTCTTTTTTCCTCACAAGTTGGGCATTCTGTGAATATGTGCTTGACGGTTAAGGTCTGTTGGCAGTGTTGGCATTCAGGCGGTGGCTCCTTCAGAAAAGTGGCGGTATGGATGTACAATGCAAAGCTTTGATATCAGTTCTTGGTCTTGTTTTAAATTTGATAATATAGCAGTTGATGAAAATGTAGTAAACATAATGTCATGTAACTCGTTGTGGGAAGTAATAAGCTATGTATTTGTCCACCTAACTTTTGTTTTATTTTTCATATAAGTGATGGATCCTGGTAAATAGAAATAAAATAAATGGCTTGATATATTTGGTCGCTCTTTAACTGCTGTGGTTCTCAGCGTCCCATTCTAAATTGGGCAGGAAAGACCGCTTTATTTTGTTCAGAGGCCTATTTATCAGGCTTGAGGTTCCTTTACGTGCCGTAAATCTACGACACGGGACAAACGGCTTTACTTCCCTTCCGAAGGAAGCCATGCTAAGGAGTTTTACACTCAAAAATTCATTGTCCTCCGCCAGATTTGAACCCGCGATCTTGGGTATTTGGTAAGCGCTAGGTAAAACAGAATCATTCAAAGTATGTTTAGTGACTTCTCGTGCTGCGGAGTCTGCTTCTTCATTGCCTTTAATACCAACGTGACATGGTGTCCATGCGATTGCAATTTGTTTCCATCTGAGCTTACTATTATAGGACAGCTGTTGGATTTCCTGAACGATGGCATAGCACGAATATGACTTCTAAGACTTTTAAAAGACTGTAAAAATTATAAAGTTATTACTGTGTTCTTGCTGTATCTGTATAATGCTTTGTTTTATGGTATAGCATCTGAAAGTCTGCAGATCATTGTGAAGTCAGGATAGCTCTCTTGATATCTTGAATAACGGACCTTCTGCGAAAACTGGTATATGGTCATTAAAGAACCTCTTTAGTGCATAGAAATATGATTAGAGGATTTTAAAATGGGTTGTATTTTTAGTTACTGAATTCATTTGCGTGGGTAATCTATGCTCTAGGGTGACCCAGAAGAGTTGTAGTTTATGTGTGTCATCCTTCTTCCCTTAAATGCTGAACAATACTAACCCTGAATGTATAAATAGTTGGTACAGAACATTTCTTGCAATAAAGGATAGCAAAAGCCGATAACATTTTATATCAAGGAAATTACATAGATGGTCGTAATGTAACCAGAAAACACATTGAAAAGCGACAATTGATATAGTGTTATATTTGTTTCATAAATTGCTATTTATCAAATGCTGCAGATCAGTACGTAATGAACCCATAATGTTTATTCTAATTCTATAGGTGTTTCCACTTAAGTTTATGGATGCCCAAACCTCCTAATACATAGTTTTTACATAAGATTGATTTGCTTTATTTGCTTCCTATTTAGTTACTATCAAATTTATTAACAATGTATGCTAAATAATTTAACAAAGAAAGAAAATTGCTACTATTAGAAATCAGTGCCTGGAGATTCTATATTAACCGAGAAGATTATTTTTCTCGATGGGCGAGTCTTTATATAGGACATAAAATTGGAGACCTATGAGTGCGGAATATTAATTCATTTCATTTGTTTTCTTCAAATGCATGTAATTTATGTGAAATGTACTTAGTAATTTTTATATTGTTGAATAACTATATGACCTAAAAGAGGATATAAAGATTCAAAATTAGCCTACCATAGTCAAATAAAAATTCTGATGTGTTCCATTCACACGACTAGTATATTCCCTTATTTCACAAGGGAATAAGGGAATATATTAGGTTAAAGAGATACTACTGAAATATTTTAAAAGTTGATTGTCATGTGGTTGAAACCCGTTTCTTTGCATGTCCAGGAGTTGAAAAATTCCTGTATGACAAAAGTTTTAACTGTTTTAAAGATGAAACCAATAAGGAATATCTCGAAAATATTCAAATCCACGAAATAAATGTATGTGACATAATTCTGTATGGTATCTATTTCTTACGGTTTACCAGTTAATCAAGTACTACAGATTGAAGAGGTCTTCAGAGACTACTCCCAGAAAACCCACCATATACATTTGGTCATGTAAATATCTTTAATATTTGCAATTTTAATGAAAATCACTAGGTCCATTTTAGAGAAAAACAAAATTTCGATTTTTTTTCTCAAGTAAAGGGTAGTAAATGTGGTTGATTCTCCTCACGTCCCTGGAAGACACTAAACTAAAATACAAACTTTGGTATTTTGCAAACTTTTTGTTTTTGAGTTTCGAGTTCACACACACATACACAAACATACACATACACAAACATACACATACACAAACACACACATACCTTTTTCTAATTTTTATATAGTTTTTTTTGTTGTAGAATCTCAATATCGAATTTTTGGGTGGAATGCAATACCTTCTATATGTGCTATTACATTGTACATATGTGTCAGAGAAAGTAACATTTTCTCGAACATACCACCTACAAAGGGTACTTATATGCTATGTAGCATTTCAGAACTTGGTAAACTGTTAGGGTGGGCGGGGGGAGGGGTTTCCGAAGTCAGTTCCGATATGTTTCATATGCATCATCATCATCATCATCATCATCATGGTTTGGGCCTGTTGACTCGTTCCGTTCCCAAGCGGAAATTATGGCAGATGATCTTTCCAAAGTTTTTTAGGTCTTCCAATATTTCTATGACTTATAGATGTATAATTTTAACATCTTCTTTGGAAACCTGTCTTCATTCACTCTTGTTACGTGTTGAAACCAATTATATCTATCTGCTTATATTTTATAACTTAATCTAAAAGTATTTAATTCATTTCTGATATCTTCGCTGCAATTCTGGTCATTTAAAGTTACTCCTTCAGCTACTGTTCTAAGAAACCGCATTTCGGGTGTTTCTATTTCTTTCTCCTCAAATTTTGTCAAAGGCCATGTTTCTGATCCATTAGTCATCATTGATACTCTCAATGTTTCATAAAATTGCATTTTTGTTTCCTTTGTTGTTTTATTTCCTAAGCATCTATTTATTGTACCACAAAAATGTTGATTTTTTCTAATTTATGTTATATTTCTATATTATGCCTATATGTAATAACACTTCCCAAATATTTAAAGCAGCTCACTTGTTGAATTATTTCTATTCCAATTATAATTTTTTTCTCTTATGATAAGTCCCAAGAAAAGCCATAGATTTTGTTTCTGAGTTGATATTTTTAGACTGCATTCTTTTTTATTTTAAGCAATTCATTAGTTGTACTTGCAGTTTATTTTCTTAAGAGCCTATTATAACTAGATCATCCGCAAATAATATAGAATTCATTTTCATGTCGTCTATCATAAAATTTACATCTAAAACATGCCATTTTCTTATGGCATCGTCCAAATGTATAGTTTAAAGTAATGGTGAGAGTGCGCAACCTTGTCTAACTCTATTATTAATATCCATAAACATTTCTCCAATACACTTTCCTTTAGCTATTCGTATTTCTGTGTTTATCTTTAATTGTCTTTATTATACGTGCTGGATGTCAGTTTTATTTTAAAATTTTCCACACTTTACATAGTATCATATCAAATGCTTTTTCAGAATCAATGAAAAGCTAGATTAAACTCTCTCCGTGACCGCGCCGTGGCCGAGTGGTCAGACCACTTGCCTCTCACCTAAAGACCCGGGTTCGATCCCAAGCAACCGCATGTGAGACAAAGCAGCGCAGCGGCGGGTTTTCTCCGGGTTATCCGGTTTCTCCCGCCATCACATTCCACCGGGGCTGCATCTTCATGTATAATCAGTGTCAACGCCTGCGGCACCGGAGCAGTAAAAGCGGGCGTTAAACACTACAAAAAAAAGGAGTCTCCTTTTTCTGTTAATTACTGGAGAGAAAAATATTTTCTATTGTTAACCGTTAACAGCCCTTTTTAAATCCATGCTGTTCATTGCCAATTAAGTTTTGAGATATTTTCTCAATACATCTGGCTAGAATTTTGGCGTATATTTTACTGCATGTAATCAAAAAACTCATTCCTCTATACGCATTTGGATTATGTCGATCATCTTCTTTAAATAGTTTCACTCCATTCTTCCGGTACGTGTCCATATTGTCAGTAAATGTTTATGAACTTCAGCAGCCTATTTAGAAGTGATTGATATTCACGTTTAATAATTTCTATATTTATCTCATCTATACCAGTAGATTTCTTGTTTCTGAAACTCCTTATTGCTTCGCTTAATTCTTTTAGAGTTATGGCGTAAACGCTAAAATCTCTTTCAGTTATAATATTAATTTTTTCTTGTTGGTTAAAATTTCAGAACACTGTAACCACGTTTTTTTCGGGAATCGGAGTAATATGTAGTTTCTCTTTTTCATATTTATGCATGATTTTGTAAGCCGTGTAAATCATATTTTAAATTACTGATGTATCGATCCAAACTTTGTCTATATAATTTGCGAACTTCTCTCTAACTCTGCAACAAATTATTGTTAATAAGCTTATTCTTCTATCCACCTCATGCTAATCGAGATAAACACTAGCAGAAACGGTCTTATTACTTAGTTCCTTATAAGTAGCAGGGAAATAAAGGAATACAGTAGGCTAGGTTAAACCGACAGTCAAAATGTTTTAAAATGTGGTTGCTATGGAATTGAAATCAGTTTCTTTGCATGGCTAGGAGTTGGCAAGCTCTTGTATGAGAAAAGTTTTAAGTATTTTCAAAATGAAACTAATGACAGGAATATCTGGAAAACGGTCAACTTCAGCAAAAACACGTATTTGACATAAAGTGTGTGCTTTTAGGTGGTCTACATTTTTTGTGTAGTAAGTTCTGTCTGTCTCTTATAGTTTATGCGGAAACTATCAATGTTACAAATTTGAAACAATGATATTTAAAGCGAATTAGAATACACCCAATAATTAAATTTCAGCTCTTTCAGAATATTAGAGTTAATGAGCACATTGTAATAATATACACTAAATATGTCCATATTATTCAAGAACCACAGGTGATTGTACTTAAAAATAACCAGGCATAATGTTCAAATGCTCCTACAAAAATGTATACGATTGGATCGCTGCTTTCAAAGAAAAGACAACATTAACAAAAAAAAAAAAAAGTGATGGCGTAGCTGGCAATAAGTGTGAAATACCTATTAAATATTCGTTCAAGAACACACATAATATCGCAATCATGTAATTTAGTTTAGCTAGTTATTGCACAATTTCAATCAAAAATAAAAAAATATATTTTTGAGACTTAGGTAAGTCGCCTATCTCCCCTAAGTTCTTACACTTCAACATTACATCTTATGTTGAAGTATTCTTTATCGCAGCTTCAGTATGGGAGATGTTCATTTCTTTACTGTTTAACAAGTAAACCTCAAAATATAAACGCAACTTTATTCCTTTCTTGATTAACCTGCAAACAAAAAGCCGACATTTCTATTAGCCACAGACCGTGCATAAAAGCTAAGCTTTGACCGGGAATCTCCTCTAAGCGACCTACTTCACCTAATCCGATACAAAAAACGTAGACAAAAATAGAAAAGTGAGGAACAATAGGAAAAGCAAAAAGTTAACATGACAAGGGAGCCGAGATTTGCGAGGATAAACAAGCTACATGCTGCCACGGTAAAGTACAAGAAACACACCTTATCTCGTGCCGCCCACTCGCCGTTACCACATTCATTTTACGTGCTGCAGCTATTTCCAGCCACACACAACGTAATGACTCCCTCAGCGCCTTTTGATGCCTCCCAAGATAAATTAACCCTGAATGGAGTTTGGTCATCTCTGTAGCTTCTTCACCTTTACTCGGGCTTTCACGAGTCAAGTCAAAATGAAAAAACAAGAAGTATGCGAAGAAAATAAAATGTTTAAAAAAAACAGCCATTTGCGTAATATCGCACCCAAAAATGCTGTAGCCGTATATTTTGCGGCCGCGCCGTGACCGGGTGATTAGACCACTCGACTCTCGCCTAGGCGGCCCGGATTCGATCCCAAGTGACCACATGTGGGATTTGTGGTGGACAAAGCGCCGGTTTCTCCCGCCATCTCATTACACCAGTGTTTCATAAGTGGCATCGCCTGCGGTGCCATTTTAGTAAAAGTGGGCGTTAAACACTGTCAAAATAAAATAAAATTTACGTTTTGCCGAAGAGAGGTGAAATTCAAGGTTATTCTTAAAATACCTACCGATTTTAATTACAGTAAATTGTTTTCGATTACCTACTTTCTATGCTAGATAACCATATCACTACCAATCGGAATGGCTCAGATTGTGCTTGTGGTTTGTATTCCTAGGTGAGAATTCCGATAACCAACAACCTGTCTGAAGTATGTTTCTTCTTCTCAATTTTCACTTATCTGCTTAGCCACAGCAAAAGCGTTGCTTTATTCTGGACTATCCTGTATGATAGGGTTTGGTAGCGGTTTACCTGATTACTGTTAACTGATGAATTTACAGCTAGGTAGCTGTTTACCTGATAACTTTATGTAATGCATCTCTCTAGTGTTTTAGGGGCAGCATTAGGGCGCAGAGTAGTGTGGGTCGCCCTCTCTGAAGGGTGGCGTCGTTCGTTAACTGTGTGGCGATAGATTCTCTGACGTCTATAGGAAGCAGTGTCTCAGCTATGGAGCTAATACAGGTCACATTAGTGACAATTAACATCCATTCGCTCCGGCGAGTTCATCTTATGGAACTTCAAGATATTGACTAACATGCTGTAAAGAACATTGTCCTGGCAACTCTTTACAAACGCATGTTTGGACTGTAATATTTCCTCTGCTGGGACAGGAAACTCCACTTCGAACTTATGTTTGGAATGTCATTTCTTTCACTAGTCCGTCTTCCCGGTTTGGCTTTAGACCGAGGCATGCTACGACTCACAAACTGCTAAAGCTCACAGTCTATGACTCAAGTTTCGATAATGGTACTGTAGCAGAATTTCCAGACATCGCCCAAGCCATCGATAACGCGTGACACCCTGGATTATCACTTAAATTACATCGCATAAGGATCCCAAAAGATCTAATACATAGTTGAAATTTTTTTCACAAACAGATCACTTTAATGTGTGCTGGTCACATCTGCTCAGGGTCCCATTTTAACTGACTTATCACAAGGCTTGAACTGGGGCCACTGTTGTTTAAAATATGCCCATGATCTTTCTTCTGTAGCTCCAGTGTGTGCGGCTTTATCGTACTGTCTCTCACTCCAATATCTGATTGCCATTCGCGAACTGGAAATGCTCTGAATCACCCTCTTGTCGATTCTCTTTTTGCTGCATCCCCTAACTTAAGACAAGGCTTAAGATCTTCGCGTTGAGTTCTTATAAGAATATTCCTTCATTAAATTTGTGTTATGAACACTCAAATCATGTTTTTCAACAATTTGTGTACATCATTCGGATTGTCAAAACTGTACCCCATACTCAACAAGTTCACTTGGTCACGAAACAGATCTGCTTCTATAAATATCTCTCATGCTCCCATTTTGGCATATGCAGCTCTCTGGTTTGTACGGAATCAACAACTTTACTACGAGTTTTGTTCTTCCAGCCAGCATCCAGCGACTGCCACACCTCTTGTGTTACCATCTCCAGAAAGTTTCGCGGTTTGTTGCCTGTGATCTAGGTGATTGCACCCACTGGCAGCTAGCCTCAACAGTAAATTGCTACAAACAGTCTTGTCCTCAGCACCATCTCCACAACAAAGGTGTAATACCTACCAACGCCTTACTTCATATCTGCTAAATTTGTATTACACGCTTTCCTTCAATAGTTAGAGGAATCATTCAAATCTTCCTCCATTGGGTATTTAATGTTCTTGTATTTTGTAATCGAAATCTTAAAACATATTTGATGAGTGATTATATATAATACCTCAGTAATAAATAATAATAATAATCTTTTGGAGATAGTTGTTGGAATGACGTAGTGTATACCTGTTACACCTCTTTTCGCTCTAGACCTGCAGCACCCTTCTCTCTTACGTCACTGCTACCCAATCCGGAAGTGGATACAATATATCAGCATTGAACGCGTTCTCTCCCACTTCTTAATTTTATGTATAAATCTACTTTAACCAGCTAAGTTAAACTGCAGTAAACTTAAGTAGCCAGCCACCAATCAATTTAAATGTATTAATCTGTGATTATTTTCGACAAAAATATTTTAGTAAATAATGAGCGGCAATGAAAAAAGCACATCATAACCTGATTTATTTCAAAGGGAATGAAAGCAATTAGCCTGAAGAAAAAAATACTTAAAATGTCCGCGCTAAGTTTTCCAAATATATCATACACAGGGAGAATTCCAACAAAGCATGGGAACCCAAAAGGAGGCGATAAATATTTGCTGCTGACTGCAACAACTTTCCATCCGCGAACTGCAAATTGACCTGATTTGCTGGGGTTCTCTGAGGTGAATCTCTCGGAAAGACCCAAAAGGGTAGGTAACTTTTTACATCTTTATATGGATTCTGCTTCATTGCAACTTTTAAGAGGACAGCTCTCGTGGTTTTCTGCCCATGACCCTGTGAAATAGCCTGGGGTGCTACTGGACATTAAGCTCATATCTGTCGATACCTCTTTGACCCACTTCTTCTGTAGGATAGTGTTGTCAAGAGTTTTAGTTTGTTCCTTTGGCCATCAATTATCAGTTTTAAGGAATACATCAGGGCTGCCTCGAGCATTTGTCAGCAGCAGAAGTAGTTCTCAAACTTACCTATTGATAGGAAAATAATATCTTGTTAGGAATCTTGGTGTTTGCACTCGGTGCTGAGTTACTGAGCATTATAGCCATTTTGTATGATGCGGATATATAAGACCACCAGTATTCGGCACAGTGCAGAAAAACTGTGCACGAGAAACAATGTCGATTAAATGGAGCCCAGGCTGTTCTCTATCTGCACACATGTATTTATTCTTTGCAATACATATGATTATTAATGAAAATATGAAGAATCGAGCGATAACCTAAAATTTGATGGGGGGAAACAGTCATCCAAATGGTCAACACTTTCTTTCTTTGGTTGTCTCTTTAGCACGATGTTCGCTTGCTGCTTACCAAGCGATTCCCAGTAAGTACCACCTTGGGGATTTTCCCCCCACTGGGAAATCTGGACCGGAGTGCCCTCAGCCTCGTGAAGTCGCTGAGGAGCTACTTGATGGAAAAGTAGCGGCTCCTGATCATGAGGACCGCATTAACCGGCCCGGAGTCGAGGCGCTGACCACGTCTCACCCTCCAATACTGCACCCCATTCATGACGTCTGTCATGGACCGAGATGGGGGACGCAGCGGCCGGGTTGTAGGCCAAGGTTCCTTGTGAGCTGTCGTGCCATGTAGTTATTATTATTACTATTATTATTATTACTTTCTTTCTGAAATATTAAATGCTTTGATCGGAAATGTAATACTTAATAACTACATAATACCAAATATAATTTGTAAATGGGTTCGCAGACGCAAAAGCGCCGGGTTATCTGATTAGGGAAAATCCCAAACAAAAACCTAAACTAGGTATACAGCTTGCCACAATTAGCTCCAAAATTAAATTGAGATTTATTCATGGACGCTCCTTAACTGCTGCGATTCTCAGCATCCAATTCTATATGTCGCTTGAAAGAGTGTTTAATTTAACTCAGGTGCCGCTATCAGGCTTGAGATTCTTTTACGTGCAGCAAATCTACGACACCTTCCCTTCCGATGGAAGCGATGATAAGGATTTTACGGCCAAAAAAAATCCTTCGGGCTTGAACCCGCGATCTTGGGAACCAGAAACTAGTATGTTACACCTAGACACAGAGGATGATGACAGAACTAAAACGCCTCAGCGTCAGGAATGTTTATCCTAAAAAAAAAGGCATTTCATTATAACTACAAGTGATCCTGTATCAATACAAATGTTGACGTATATCAGTCATACGACTCTCTCTATCGATCACAAGCTAAAAAGTATATCATTTACAGGCTCAGAGTAATATTTCATTATAACTACAAGTGATCCTGTATTAATACAAATGTTGATACAATCATTATTAATACAATCATTCCCAGTACCTTGAAGAGGAGCCTAATATACCAAGATGCGTTAGCTGTTATGCATCATCTGCCGTATTTCTCAGGAATAAGAGTTAATGTTTGTTACTAACTTCGTAACTATTGAAGAAACCCGCCTGCGGTGCCACTAGTAGTTAAAGCGGGCGTTAAACACTACCAAAAAAAAAAAAAAATTGAAGAAACTTATAGAATTTTCCTCCTATGAATGAGTTCTACATGTTTTTAACAAACATTTTCCCACGCCTTAAATCCTATATAATCTTTTGTGGAAATGCTGGCTGCAAACATGTTAATGATATTCGGTATCAAAATGTAATGAAATACAACTTCAAATTCATGTTCTTGCAAACTGTTCAAATCACGTATTTTAGCATACACGTGGTTATACTGTAAAAGTAATTGAGAAATGAGGTGATTCAGAGTTTAATTTCTGTGAGAGATTTATAGCTCTTCATGTTTCTCCTCCGAAAATATCTTCTAGTTCATTTATGTTAAGGATTTTTAGAGTTTATGAGTAAAATCTAAAATCGTAAGAACGAATTAATAACTCCTTTGAGAGCTACACGTAAATTTTATTGTCTGAGGTACATTTTATTTTCTGGAATAGAGATTTATAAATCAATATCTTAACCTTGAAGCGGCTCAATGTACTTCTGATTCATTTAATTTACTCTGTACTTTATCAAATGGCTTTCGTAATTCAATTCGTATTGGTTGTAGACTGAGGAGACGACTGAAGGAAGGCTGAATTTAGTTAAACCTCTAATTAGTTTAAATATTTCTATTTAGATTATAAACTACTTTAGTTGCAAATAATATTTTGTTAACTTCAATTAATTTTTCAATGATGCTGGTTATAATACGTTTATCACTTTCGATCAGCGATAACGTGACTAGGCCGGTTCTGCATTACACTAATTTTACACACACGGAATGCGCTGTAGCCATAGCTTGACGTCATTAGATTACATCCTTTGCTACAGCGTTGAACTCACTCCACAAATACCGACGGTAGCACTGGAGTTTCTTTTACAATGTGCCCTTTGTAGAACGAGCAATAATTCTTAAGACCTTCTTTCAAAAGGTACAACTGCCACAGTGAATGTGCGGTAACAGAAGGCCACGCTTGTGTTGATTCTGACTGCTACTATTCGTAAGAACCAATTTATGGATCTATTGTCCTCATAAATTACTTTCTAATACGGTTAAATCACTTCACTTTATCAACCTAGCCTTCCATTCATGGCTTACAAAATGAGGTCCAAAATTAACTGTGTTCCGCAAGAGTAACGCATATTGCTGAAATCGAAAAGTGAAGGGAAATGAGACTGTACTTCCGTTGCAGCACATTTTAGAAATTTATTCTGTCATCGTCCGATATATAGTTCAGGTGAATATTAAAGGGGTAGTTCGCTTTCCTTCCAAATTTTATGAAATGCTGGAAGATTATTTTTTTAACGTAACATACTTTTTTAATATCAAACGATGAACGAAATCAGTGAAATGATATTCAAATGATCTCAAGATCCTTTGGAGTTTAAATTTATTCGACATTAGTCTTCTCAGGATAAGGGATACTCTCCAAAAATCCCTATTCCGTGTAACTCATCCTAAGCGAATTCGATCTTGCGATCTCTTGAATGTGATCGGAAATTTTGAATACATATGAATGATATGCATGAAGATTGAAAAAGAAAAAATCGCTAAATGTGTTTGGGGAGACTACATGGTGTTTCATTGTTATCAAACTAAGTGCATCTTGCTGGTGGATAAAGATTGGGCAAGTGTTTGCCAAAATGCAATGCAATCAATTTAAATATTCAGGCATAAACTCTTTTCCACAGAGATTCTTTGGAGCTGGCTTATTGAATTTAGGAACTAGCTTTATTTTCTTCCAACATAACGACAGCTTCATTTTAAAGATTGTCATGTGTACAAAGCTATTTGGTGATATACTCAACAGTTGTATGATGAGTCAAAACATTTCTTGTATTTTTTCAGAAACAGCGACAGAGCTTACATTTGTTTGTTAACATTAAACTACAGAGATCTAATCAAAACAAAAAATGTAAATAAATTAATATAAAAATCCTCAAACCAGAATAAAAGTTAAATATGTTGGACCTGTAATATCCAGATTTATTTGGCTAGTAGGATACAGATTCTGTGGAAATAACCTCGTCCAGCTTCCTTTCGTACGGTGCTAAACTCTAATTAAGTGAGTTGCTTTCAAACCTATCGTTTTCGTCAGGTTTCCTTCTCAAGTGAGTTCATCAGTAATCACAGGGGTCTGTTTTCTGTAGGTTTCCTGCTCCTACCAAAACCACTTAAAACAACAGCCAATCCACTAACCTGTGATGTAAGGTTGCGAAGGAGGATGAGGAGGGAAGGGAAGGCACAGTAAAAGATGTGTCAAAATTATTTTATAAAATATTTATTATAAAATTGTTTAAGTCATCTGGTCATTCTTTTACAAATGTTTGCTGTGATAAAACTTCTATAATAACATGTATAGATACGCTGGCTCTCATTTGTAAATCATCGACTACTGAACCAACTTGGAGAAAAACAAACATGCTGAAAAACTAATGCTAACAAAATATTAATTTGCAAGCACAAAGCTAACGAGTACACAAAATGCATACGGATTACAAAAACCGAAATAAAAGACAAGAGACATAAAAATATGATGTGTTCCATTCACATGATTTTCTCCACCTATCCTATAACAAAATATACTTACAAAAGTTTATTATTCTATGTAATTCATGCTAATCAAATTAAACATTCATTACTTAATTCCTTGTGAGTAGAAGGGAAATAAGGGAACACACTAGGCTAGAGCAAGAATCAACTCTTGCAAAATTGGTTGCTATGTGATTGAAATTCGGTTCTCTTTGCATGGCCAGGAGTACAACAAATTCCCGTAACAATAACAAAAAATATCTCGGGAATGGTTATCTCCACAAACTAGTGTTTATGATGAAACCTGTGTGTTTTAACAAGCTGTACATATTTTGTGTAGAAATTTTTGTCTATCTCTTATGGCTATGCAGAAATGACCCAGAAGCTATTTCCAGCAAATTCTATATATGCATTTCATTTGTCAAAAATATAATAATATACATGCTATTTTAATCAAGATCGTTAGAGCAATTTTTGAGAAAATAAAAATATTAGGGCATTTTCAGTGTAAAAGGGGTTGTTCGGGATTGGGCGATTTTTTCCAGAACTTTCGTGTTGCATCCTTGGAAGACGCTGAATATTTAACCGACTTCTAGTTTTTGAATTAAGCAATCCCATCCCATCCCCCCACACGCACACAAGACCACTCAGCTTTTTCAAAAATATCCCTTTTACTTTTTATACATGAACTATGTTCATCCAAAAATTCTAATCCGAGGTTTTATCAGAAATACATGTTTTCAGACCCTCTGAATCCAAAAACCAAGATGCATTTTTAGAAAAATGTCTGTGTGAATATGTACCTGTGGACAGCATAGCTGGTAAGTAAGTTTAGTGTCTTCCAAGGATGCAATACGAAGATTTTCAAGAAAATCCTCCAACCAGAAACAACTCTTTACATGGAACAATTTTGAAAATTTTGTTTTTCACAAAAAGGGCTCTAACAATTGTTATTAAAACACCGGATAATAAATATATTTACATCTTATTTTGGGGGAGTAGCCTCCGAGGGCCTCTTTATTCTGGATGATTTTTTTTTTTGAATTTGCGTAACTGATAAACCATAAGAGCTATAGTTCAAAACCTTACTACACAAAAAATATAGATATACTTAAAACATACAATTTATGTTATACATTTTTACGTGAGTTAGTTTCAGTTTTAGAATACTTAAAGCTTTCCTCATGCGGGAACTTGTCAAATCCTGGCCACGCAACGGATTTCAATCCCATTGCAACCACATTTTGAAACATTTGACTGTCGGTTTAGTCAAGTGCAGTCCCTTTCTTCCCTTCTGCACATAAGAAAGTAAGTAATAAGACCATTTCCGCTAATATTTATCTCAATTAACAGGAAATAAATAAAAAAATAGGCTTAGTATCAATAATTTGTTACAGAGATGTAGCGTAATTCATGTGAATGGACCACATCAAATTTTTGTATTCAGGAATTCTCAAAATAAGTATTTCTGGTGAGTTTGGGTATTAAATGTTGGGTATTTATTATGTACATTGTACAAACGTACTGGAGAAAGTAAAAACCGTAGAAACAATAAGCGAGGAAGGCGGAACGGATCGCCAAGGCAGTATTTGTCGGTGAAAATGATCTGAATAACATTTAAAGCAGTTTTTTGGTGATAATGTAGTAAACATTTATGAAGAGTACCTGAAGAACTAGCTAATATCTCGTAATTCGATATGCAAATTGGAGATTAGTTTCATTTGTATTAGTTTTTATGTAGAGCTTAATTTGTAAGCAGCTAATACTAATTTTTGTTGCTCAATATTTTATGTAGGGTACTGTTAAACTGTTGCTATAGCTTAATGGTTTAAAAAACATTAGCTTTTATAACGTTTACTAAAATATCTGACATAGAACTTAGACACACATTTCACAGTGTAATGTCACTTTGGATCATACCGCTCATGAAGCAGAGACAACAAAAAGCAAGGAGAGTGAAGAACAAACAGTGACGGCTATAGTGATAGGTAGTGTGCTCCCCGGCTCGCATTCGGGAGGTCTAGGCTCGATTCCTGGAGCTATCCACTCTGACCATGGAATTTTTTGTAGTATTCCCTAGTTAGCAATGTGATTGGTATCACTTCGTTACCAATTTCCATTGCATCAATACTGGCAATTTCGAGTCCTTGATCATGTTTTATGTAGATATAGGAGCTAAATTGTAAGTAGTTTCCATTCCATCATTTCACGTACTCGTTCCTAAGTTTAGTAATTAACAACAGAAAACTTAAAATAATCCAGAGGATCTGATGGTGATCTATTTTAGTAGATGTAATTATTGCACTGAACAACACAAATTTGCTCTTTTGATGACAACAAGTATATTAAATAGAATGTTTTATTTAAAAGAAACGAATCTATAATTACATATTTTCTAATACTGTATTTTTAAAAATATAGTTTTTACTTTCTGTGCATTTCCTTATTTCCCTTCTATTTACAAGAAGATAGTAATAAGACTAATTCTGCTTATGTTTATTTTGATTAGCATGATGTAGAACACGGATTAATCTTTTGAATAAAAGGTTTGTTTGCCCAACAGCTAGAGCACCTCATGTGAATGGAACACATTAGACTTTTCCCCTTCTACTTACAATGAACCAGGTAATAAGTACAATTTCTGCTAATGTTTATCTCGATTATCATGATGTAGCTAGAGGAATAAGCTCTTTAACAATACTTTTTAGAGAAATGTAGAGAAAGTCATGTGAATGGAACACTTCAGGTTTTATTTTTACTCCTTTTCTTATTTATACCAGTATGTAATTATCAAATTAGAAATTTAATACTGGACACTTACTCTAAGATTCCAGAGACAGGAAAAGCAGGTACAATCACGCGATTATTTCATTGAATGAGATGTAGATTGAAATTATTGGGCAAAGCCACCACTGCCAGTGAGAGTGGAGAGCTGCTCGTAATACTTTCTCAAAGTTCCTAGTTGTCTGCAAACTCGAACAAAAGGTTATTGCAAACAATAGTATGCCCCCTTAAGTGATGCAATTTTTGTCAACAAATTTATTGAGTATTGAATTTCCCTGCAGCAATATTTAAAGCCCACATTTGAGATCAATTTAATGGTTCCATTCCCACTTGAACCTCCTTCCTGGCTTAGAGCCTTTTAGCGGTTTTCCCAGGAACATGCTAAGTTGGGCTATGCGGATAATTTGCTTTAATTAGAAAATTCTTTCCTATTAGACGGTTCACACCAGGACAAAGTGATGTAGACAATATTCATGTGTAAAGGTATAACATTTTCATTATAAGATAAAAATGAAAAAATAACTACAGAAAATATAAATAAATACTTAAACAATAAAAACAAATACTGCATTAACATTTCCAAAATTAAATAATCAATTGCATACACCTAATAACAAACATTCAGAAATTTAAATGCGAGTATTATAATATAAGTGCTTTCCCAGGATTGCTATTAAGCCTTTAAGAGCTGCATTGGAAGATAATACTCCTTAACTTTAAGTTAATTGTTTAAGTAATTGGACATGATTTAGTAAATAATGTAAATATTACCTAAGTAAAATAAATGTTATGTCATTACCACGAATTTCACTGTTCTTCATTTCTTCCTGTTCCATCTCATACGATTGCAGCATTCGCGGTGGGTGATGCTATGCGGTGGATGTCCTTTCAGGATAGAAGTGTTTCTTCCTTGGCTCGGATCCTTCTCTGCGAATCTATTCGTTTGGATGGGGAGAAACAATCGAAAAGGAACCGAGAATGTGGAAACTTGAGGGACCCCTTTGCGTAGCTTCTATATCATCAGATCTGTTCTACCTTTGTACTTTCTCGCCTTATCCTTTCCTTCCGGAGGTTTAGTAGGAGCAATTTGCCCAGCCACCTGTATATCTAATTCATACTACATAATATTGGGTCCGTACTTTTGTTTGTCACTTGCCCACACAAAGAGATTACAGTGGTCTCATCCCAAACTGCTTTAGGACTCTGTGTAACAGGAGAAACACATTGAGGACACGTCTGGGGGAATATTTATCATCAGTAGGTAACATTTTGGTGACAGGTCTGCAGATGCTACATACCTGCAGAATAGAGACAGGCCTGTGTTGATGACCGAGTGCACCGCATGTTAACTACATGTTTTGTGTACGTATTTGAACCGTGTCACTAAGGTTTTCACATTATAAGGACTGTTTCCGTGCCAATCGGAGGTTATTCACATTTGAGTCGCTAAGAATGTAAGTTGTTGGGGCATTGTAATCTACGTATCTTGAGAGCAAATTCATTAACTGTTGTTGATGACATGTACAACAGCAAATAAAGTACACCTATATATTATAATTATTTGTTCCGTAAATTAGTAGTATTTTTATTTATAGCCCACGTAACCTAAATCGCCTTCCGCTGCTAGCTAAAACACCACACAATCAATGTCCTATATATGTTCTATAATACCGCTACGAATAAGTACACTGTAAACACTTGCACCGCATATTAACAACAGGTTTTGTGTACGTATTTGAACTGTTGTCCCATAGCAGTCCCCAAGGTCTAAACCTAATTATCAGGAATAGACATTTCTTAGTGTTAAAGCCAGACGAAAGGAAAAAAGGGCGGCACGGAGGGTGAGTGATTAGACCACTCGCCTCCCATCTAGTCGCCCCGAGTTTGACGTCAAGCGCCCACATGTGGGATTCCTGGTGGATGAAGCGAGTCTGGGCGAGTCTTCTCCGGGTCCTCCAGTCTCCCACGCCAGTCATTCCACCAATTTCTCCATCATCACCTTTTCAATCATCAATTTCCCTTACATTTCATATCATCCACTTCCTCATGTTCATGCCTGGCTAAGGCCCGACCCCGTAACAGTCTATGGTTTCGTGCTGTTAGTTCCCCGACTGGCTTCTGACCCCTAGGCATTGGTGTGTAAATGCTAGGGGGGTGTCAGTCCTACAAATACGGGGAGGGCAAGATGATTTTTTTTGTTTTTTTTGTTTACGAAACGAAACCGCAGGAAATAAAGTTGAAACATCACTACAATATAGATGCGGACGTCGCAGGCAGCATAGCATCTCATTCCTCGTACAGAGTTTTGGCGTTTGCATACAGCACTCGGACGATTTGTACCTGCCTGACACTGTGTTCTTTGTGATAATGCCTTGGGGTAAATAAATGGAAATCAACTGCTTAAGAATTCCTTTGTCTGTTTACTGGCACTATTTATACATACTAGAAGGAATAGTTTTGTAACAATGATTTTACGAGTGGTAGTGAAAGTGATTGCTCCACATCAAGTGTTTTTGTTCAACACATCGTGAAGAATTTCTGCTTTAAAAGAGCCGCACTAACCCCTCCCATCCTGTACACGCATAGTGTTTAACCTCTTGAGGCATTGCCAAATACACATATGCTGTCCGTACATGCGGGCACACGTTAAAGAACACCGTATCGAGGAATAACGTGATGTAGGGGCTTGCCGAGCAGTGTTGCTGACTTTGATTTGTGGCTTTCTAAATCCTGCCGCACACAAACTGTATCACCAGCCTTGCCTGCTCTAGCTAAGAATGGCGCAAGTTCATGCTACGCACACTTTCACTGACCTTTACGCACTATATACGCACCCATAGTGTGTGTGTGTGTGTGTGTGTGTGTGTGTTTGTGTACGCGAAGGTTAAGAAACAGGCTCTATAGTCTATAATTTACGATCGGAGCAGGCGAACCCAGAATATCTGAACTGAAATCTTGCGGAGCAGAACGCCATTTGTCTCGCCGCAGTACTTCGCAACAGCAAATTATTTGCTCTTTGGACAAAGTGAAGTGAAACAAGTGAACATCTGTCGAGCTTTCATTTGTTTTGAATCTGTGTAGCATTTGAAAGAGATTGAAACATAAGATAACAATACCTTGGTTTTTCTGTTATGTACAACTTCTTGCTCTCTATACTGTATGTCTTTCTAGACTGACCAGTTATAAGGGATAGAAGGTAGTTTTTTTTTTAATTTTTTTTTTAAATTTAACGCCTTTAAATTTAACCTGGTAGGACAAATCAGACGGTGAATGAAATGAGTGTGAAATGATGCTCAAATGAGTTTGGGATTCATATAGCTTCAAAGTAACTTTACCCAGAAAACTCACGCTAATTGAGATTTTAACGGGACCTTTTGCTACAGCTATCACCACATTGCCACCACACCACAGAGGCGGGCAGGGGTCAGTTGAAAGCCATTCATCGCGTTATTATGTCTTATTTCATTGATATCGAACTTCATATTTTTACCTCTTCATAACAATGCGATAAATAGACATTTGCGCTGTTGTATTTGCTTATACTACTCATTTGTAACGAAAATAATGTTTGAAATTTTTTTCCGCATATGCTATAGTTCCTCAAATATATACCGGGTATTCTTTGGCAAGATTTTTTCAGACACTAATGAGCAAAGGATGCGTGAACCCAGGTCAATTATGTGTCGACACCTTGTCTTAGCTGCCGTGCAGCACGTGACTAAAGGTCCATGTGTATGTGTGTGTTTTATGATGTTTAAAGCCTGCTTTTAGTACATAGGCAGCGCAAGAGATGACACTGATGGTACATGGAGTACCGGTGGAAAGCGATGGCGGGGAAGCCCGGAAAAACCCCGTCCCAGCGCCGTGTGTGTGTATGTGTGTGACCGCTAAATACCAAACATGGTATATAACTTCAGTATCTTCCAAAAATGCGACACGATGATTTACAAGAAAATCCCCCCAAACCTCAAACTACCCATTAAATGGAAACTTTTTTGAAATTTTGTTTTTCTCAAAAATGGTTGTAACAATTTCATTTAAAGTATTGCATCTTAAGATATTTATATCACAAATCTACTGCTGACAATGCACAGTGAACTGACCTTCAATTGTTCACAGAGCGACCAGTTTTTAAAAGTTTGTCTCGCTTTAGTATAGTGTATTCCTTATTTCCGTTTTGCTTATATGAACTAAGTAATAAGATAATTTCTGCTAATGTTTAGCTCAATTAGCACGATGTAGATAGAGAAATAATGTTCAGTAAGAAAAGTTTGTTTGCAGAACAGGTAGAGAAAGTCATGTGAATGTAAACATAAGATTTTGTTCTTTTTGACATTCAAAAAGTAGTGTTCAAATGACAAACTTATTTTAATGTTAATTGGATGTGACATTTTTAGAAACCCGTTGCTGTAGCAACAGCAGAAGGATAGGAAAACAGTAGTTGCGAAACATCTTTAATAGATATGTACTAGATGAGTTTTTGTTTTACAACTGAAGCTGTCATAAGGAATTTTACTACCTATTAAAGTGTGATGGCTGCAACGTTACAATGCGGTCCAAACTAACCAATATTGAGTATATGTAACGAATTTTAAAGCCTTGCAATTTTTTTTCCTTCAATATAGCTGTATATGTGCGCGCGCATATATGTATAGCCTTGTATTGTTGGAAAAGATAGTATGATGGTGGCTGAAGAGGCAGCTGGGCGCTTTTCTGCTGTTTCTCTTGCATTTATTCCCCCAACTTATCCATAATCATCTTTTCTTGTATCCGTTTCACCGTCATTTCATATCATCTATTTCTTTACTGTCATCCAGGCATCGGGCTGGTTACCTAGCATGGCTTCTCTCTGACATTTAATCATAGAATGAAGAATCCGGATCGAGGGATCGGCAAGTAGCCAGGCAATTGCATTAAAAATGCTTGTAAAATAACGCTTAAGTATAAGCTTGAAGGAAAACAGTAAAACTCATAGATACAGGGAAATTTAGAAATAAAAATCTGATGTGTTTCCTTTACATGATTTTCTCTACCTGTTCTACAAACAAACTGTCCTTACAAAAGAGTACTCTTTTTTCTTTGTCATGCTAATCGAGATAAACATGAGCAGAAATGCTGTTATTACTTGCTTCCTTGTAACAGAAGGAAAGTAAGGGAGTACATTAGGCTAAAGCAACAGTCAAATATTTTATAAGCTATTGCTATGTGAAACATTTACGATGAAACTTCGGGTCTCTTTTAGTATTATGCTTAGGAGTCAGCACTTTAACCTTATTAATATATTAAAGACTTTACATTAAAACAAACCAATATCGTTCAAAGTTATAAATAAGAAATTCCTCTTTAAATCTTAGTATATCATTTCGATTCTATTTTGCATTCCCGTGAGTAATGAAACGAAAGTTGACTTCCCGCTTGAGAAAAGTTTAAGTTTAAAATTGAAACAAATACCAAAGAAATATTTCTGTAACGGTTAGGTAATTCTACAAAAATGTATATGACATAAATGTATTGTTTTAATAGGCGCTGGCTTGTAAGATCTGGAGGGTGTAAGCCCTACATACGAGGAAGGTAAACAGAGAAAAATTAGCCTTATAAGCACGCGAAGAAAAGAAAGAACAAGACAATAGATTAATACCGACTCATTATGGCAATACAACTTTTTTGTTCAGTTTAAGCCAATGACCTATACAGAAACTTAATGCGCTTTATCTAAAAGGAAATAAAGAAACACAAGAAAAAATAACAGTACGCTGTAAGAAATCTGATGTGTTCCATTAACATAACTTTATCTAGCTGTTTCATACACAAACTATTCTACAAAAGATTTCTCTTAACTATATCTTGCTAATCGAAATAAACATTAGCAGAAATTGTGTTATTATTTGCTTCCCAATAGGTGGAAGGGAAATAAGAGAATTCATTAGACTAAAGCGATAGCAAAATCTTTTAAAATCTATGTGCAACAATTGTGGATCGGTTCGCTTTGCATGGTCTACATTACGACAAGAGAGATGAAACGTAAGCTGGCTTCACGTTTCAGAAAAGTTAGGTAGTTTAAAACTGAAGCAAATAACAAGGAATATCTCGAAAACGGTCAACTCTACAAGAAAACTCTTATGTGTTACACTTACATGACTTTCTATAGCTGTTCTCAAAACCATTTCTTACAAAGAGATTACTCTCCTTTCTACACCATGCTAATCGAGATAAACATTAGCAGAATTGTCTTATTATATAATTCCTTATAAGTAGAAGGGTACTGAAAGAATGCAGTATGCTAAAGCGAAAGTCAAATGTTTCAAAAGCTGTTGTTTTACGATTGCCATTGCAATTTACTTCTTTGTTTGATCAAAAGTGGAACAAGAGAAAAACGGGCACCTCCTGTCTGAGAAAATTATAAGTATTTTAAAATTTAAAACAATAACAAGCAATATCTTGGAAACGGATAACTCTACAAAAAAATGCATATGTCATAAATTGTATGTTTTAACGAGATCTACATTTCTGGTGTGGTAAGTTTTGCCTATTTCTTACTGTTTACTAATTATGAAAAATTCAGTAAAATGTATCCAGAACGAATAGGTCTGCAAAAGATACTCCCAGAAAATTCAAGATATACATTTTATTTGTGAGTAAATGATCTTGAAACCAAAAAGAGCATGCTCTAAAGGTCAAAGATGTGACAATGATTTGATGGCTTTGACCAATGAAATGCCGGTATATAAAACTGCGTCACAAAATCTGCAACATGGCTGAAAGCGAAAAGTGAAGATGGCTACCTGCGAGCTAGTTAGGTTTTAGTTTTACGAAAGCTGGTCTTGACTATACCTTAAGGACTCCATGAATCACTCCAATAACATGAAGAAAGCACGGCACATGAAGAAATTACCAGGCGGATTTCTGAAATAGCGCAGCTAACCTATCAATTCGTGTTAATCCACTGCATTCGTATTCTGGTATTATATAGAGGATCTGAAATGTATTTTTTATATTTATGGACGCTCTTTAGCTGCTGTGGTTCTCAGCGTCCCATTGTATACTGGGCGTGAAAGGCCGCTTAATTTTGCTCAGAAGCCTCTTATCAGGCTTGGGGTTCTTTTACGTGCCGTAAATCTACGACACGGGATTGACGGTTTTACTTCCCTTCCGAAGGAAGCCATGCTAAGAATTTTTACGCACGAAAAAGTCCATCGTTCTCCGCCGGTTTTGAACCCGCGAGCTTGGGTATATGAAGTTACCATGGTAACCATTACACCACGAAGGGTGACTGGAGGATCTGAGATTATACGCTAAAGTATTATGCAAATACGTAAAAAATAATATTTAATTCTAAATTTTTATACCTTAACGCTAACAGTAAATGACTTTGCACGTCATAAATTAGTATCAATGCTGAGTTTGCCAAAAAGACAAAGACATATATGATATCATCAAATCCTGCCAAGTCTTGTCAAATCTTGTCTAATATTGTAAACATTTTTCAATATTTAACAATTTTTCTTGTAAGCTCCTAAATTTAAAAATAAATTTGATCATTTACAAGAGGTTTAAGAGACCCGTCTGTCGCCATCAGATTTGATCACTTAGTACTCTCTCGCCTGATCCCTTCCTACCGAAGTTAAATAAGCGTAATAGCCTAGCCTTAATCGTAATACGAAACCGTCCACCTCTTCTAACCTAACCTCTAATCCTTAAATGAGAAAATCAGAGATAATCTGATTCCAGCTGATGTGATGGTTCCTTTAATTTCCGGTTTGCATTGGCTAAATTCACACCGTGTTCTCTTCAAATTAAACCCCCAACTAGGACGAACATTAATTTAAAAATATTTATTCCTTTTTAATTAAATTCTACATCACGCCAAATTATTTCTGCGCATATTTTACACCAGTAAAGAGGTAGGTGTCTTACTAGACAACAGCAACCTTCGCTTTAGGACAATACAATTGTGTTGAAAGTCACGTCTTTTTCATCAAACTGCTTGCATCAAGAAACTCTATAACTGAGCCAAATTTGGTATATTACATGACTTATTTAGTATTAGAAGCACATTAGCACGCAATGTTAGTGACAAATCCCTTGAATATCAACTAAATTTATCACTGTCTGATCCTGTCTCACAAACTTTAACCTAATGGACATGTTCTTAAAGCGTTTCAATTATTCCCACAGGTGGAGAAAGTATATCAAAGAGTACATTAATAAACAAAAATGGAAACCTCACAGAAGTGGGACTTTTCAGGTTATAAGTACAATGCAGCGATGTACAAGCATTAATGGTGAGATGCTTCCTTTGAGATATTTGGATAATATTGGACAAAAGCAGATTGGAAATGCTTTACGCAAAAGTTTAAGAGTTTTAGCTAAGGAAGAAACGTTCACTCTTCGTAATATTCTGAGAAATGTACATGGAGATTTACATGAGCGTTGGTTAGTCAACTGGGTTACCTATATTCTTCTAGAAGCTGCATTTCAATCCAACGATGTCTGCGACGAAAAAAGGACGCAATCTATGTCTAACGTAATGAGTAGTTGAGATAAAAGCAGCCAAAACTTAAATACCCTAAATGGTTTTAAAGAATACGATTTGGAGATATAGAAACACACAGTTTGTTATCAATTCTTTGAAGAGATCATTGGTATCCTGTGTTGTGTTGAAATTATTTTGGAATAGAGAAAACTTATTCATAAGGTAAACAAGGGGATAACAAGGGACAGAAATGGAATATTGGAATTAGAAGGTCAGAGAAATGGTGCATAGAGGGCGAATGTCCTATATGAGATAGGAAGGACGATCTAGAGTACACAATGTTTGATCGAAAGAAAACTAAAATCTATAGGAAGAATGTATTAAACACGAGTGGTTTGAAAAGTATAGAAGATAGTAAGATTTTGAGTCAGTATTTTATATAGTAAAAAGTCATTAGAAATGAATCGTGGAAAAAATTAGTTTATTTATGGGTTGTACCAATTATTAAAATGGATATACTGAATCAGTGGACAGGCCCAAATATCAGAAGTAAAAATGAAAATTCTCTTAGCACTAAACAAATAAATAAAAGTAACTTGAACAAGAGACAAGGAGCTGATTGGTTTTCCAAATGAGTAGTATCATCTGCTTCGAAGTGACACATCGGTTATAGCGACACAGCACAATCTGATTTCCTCCGTGGTCGACTTGACTTCTCACCCGAATACGAGACCTCTGGGTTCGATTCCTGGATGGGACGGGGAATTTTTCTTCAACCTGAATAATTCCCTATTCACCACAAAGCCTGAAGTGTATATGTGAAAGTGAATTCTCGTATGTTTGAAGAAAAGAAACTCATTAAGAAAAATCAATGTTCAAGAGCCTACAGTCAACGACTTGTTTCTTAAGTTAAAGCCCCCGATTTGAAATAGATGTTGTAGGGGGCTACATAAATGAAACAATTAAAAAAGACTTTGTAAAAGCTGATAAGTTTTATGACCGCGTTGTTTCTACCTAAGGCAGAAAGAAACACAGAGTGAGATTGAAGACAAATGGGTTGCTCACATGACCTGAGGTTGAAAAAGCGATACTATACAGATTCATTCTAGTGATATGTCTGCAGCATTACAGTGCAGCTTTCTGTTCCTGCTGGTAATTGTAATTGCTTAAGTTGGTAACTATCATCTAAGATGCTCACTTAGACATCTTTTAATCTCCCATTATAGATCCGTTAGAAAATAAAACATCTCTGCCAATATTTATTGGCTAAAGTAATATTACAAGGTACAAAAGGGAGCTTTCGGAAGCCATATCATTGTCTACTTTGAGAACAATATGCAGAAGTAAATTGTTCGGGTGCGGTCTTTTCTGGAGCTTTACATTAGCCATAAATGTCAATCATGGGCTTATTTAATTACAAACAACCAGCAGCTATTTTGGGATAAATTTTAAAACCATTTTTGCGTTATTTATAATCTTCGTAGGGAATACCAAGATAGATAAAAACATGAAACTTATAGAAGAAAGTCTATTGTTTTTAAGAAACATCAATGTAAGCTTTTATAATCGTTTATTTGGCTTACAAGCTGAACGAAACTGAGTTAATCTGTTGATTATTAATTTGAATTTCTATAACTTGGAATATGCACACTGTGAAATATATCTTGTTGAAATTTATACAGTTATTACATATAATAACAATACGAGGGTCGGCTGATAAGTCCCGGTCCTATTAATGAAAACAGTTCTTACAAAAATTGTTTATTTCTCAACATAATCTCCATAAAGACTAATTAATACATTTGTCATATCGATGTTCTAATTTAAGTTAATAGTTTGTGCCAAATGAGGTCTTTTTTTCCACTTCATCACTCAAACGCTGCAGTAAGCTTGCGTAGTAGTCACCAGTGATACTTTTACCCTTTTCCAAGTAATCCATAAAAACAATTCCCTGTGCATCCCAGAAATCACTCGCCATAGACTGTTAGCTGATAAAATTGACTTTGCCCTTTTTTGGAGCTGGTTCACTGGCGCAATCCACTGTTTTGACTGTGATTTACTTTCTGGAGTGTAGTGATGTATCCAAGTTTCATCCATAGTAATAAGCCCTCTCAAAAATTCGCTGGGATTTTTACTGTAAAGCTCCAAATTCCTATTTTAAAATATTACCTACACGTTTATTTGATGTTTATAGCCTCTACTTTCTCAAACAATTTTAATCTGCGGTCTTCCAGTACTAAACGATGAATTTTTTCAATGATCTCTGAAGTTATCACTTATACAGGGCGTCCAGAGCGAGGCTCATCACAAGTGCTCGTACATCCCATTTTAAACTCTGCAACCCATCCTTTAATCATTGAATATGAAGGGCAGAGTATTTCAATATAGTGTCCATTTTCTACTGTATTTCTTTAGGCGTTAAGCCTTTCAAATGGAAGTATTTAATCACTTTCCAAATTCACCATTTCGGTGAAAACTCTTAAAGTTGTGTTGTTTAAAATTCTGTTATTCGAAAACTAAACAAGCTATTGACCTTTATGCATGGATACAAAGTCTAGAGATAAACTATTAGATGCTACCGTCTAACTGTTCTAATGGCGCCATATCTGTGTGAGGCCCGGGACACATCAGCCGACGCTCGCGATTCAAAATTCTAGCTTGCACGAGTCCTTAAACGAAACTGTTATGTGTAAATTCGTTGTTTTGCTCAAAATGCTCCACACAATGCAGTTTTAAATGTTTTTATACACTTCAAAAATTCAAGTTTTAAGGTTCATAAATAGATCTATAGGTTCAAATATTTTATATCAACCTATTATTATTATTAAAGAATAATATCTCTTTTACTTTATCTGTCTACATGTACTGGATACATAGTGTATAGAGAAGGTATTGTATTGCACCCAAAGACTTCCTAAACCCCCCCCCCCAAAACCTCATGTTTAGGAAAATGTCCTATGTGTGTGTCGTTATTCCGAAATTCCACCGGAAATATGTTTTGAGACCTCCTGAACCAAAAAAAAAAAAATATCATATTTAGAAAAATGTCCGCGCGCGTGTGCGTGTGTGTGTGTGCGTGTGTGTGTGTGTGTGCAGCATAGCTCAAAAACGAAAAGTCCGTTAAAAACTAAACTTGGTATTTAAATTTAGTATCTTCCAAAGATGCGACACGAAGAGTTTCAAGAAAATCCCTATGTTTTACGTGGAGTTATCTGTTTTTGAGATATTCCTTGTTATTGATTTCAGTTTTTTTAAAACACTTGTACTTTCCTCATACAGGAACTTTTCTATTCCTGGCCACATAAAGAAACTGAATTCAATCCCATAGCAACCACATTTTAAAACATTTAACTGTCGGCCTAGCCTAGTGAATTACATTATTTCCTTTCTACTTAAAGAAACTAATAAGGCCGTTTCTGCTAATGCTTATCGTGATTAGCATGAAGTAAATAGAAGAATAAGGCTAATATCAATAGCCTCAAAGTGCCCTTTACATGGAAAAAAATCTCAAAAATGGGTCCAACGATTTTATTCAAATACCACATATTTAAAGTATTTACATTATATATACAATTTATATATTGAATTTTCTGTAAACATCCTCTGAATACCTCTTCATTCTGGCTGAATTTTGCATAACTGGTAAACCGTAAGCGATAGATAAAACTTGCTATAAAAAATGTAATATCGTTAAAACACACAATTTGTGTCGTATACAATTTTTGTCGAATTAACCGTTTCCAATATATTTGTTTTATTTTTAAAATATGTACCTAAAATTTTTTCTTATAGGTTACTTGGCAACTCCTATCCATGCAATGTGAACGAATTTCAATTACATAGCCACTAGCTTTTAAAATGTTTGACTATCATTTTGGCTTAGTATATTCAATTATTTACTTTCTACTTATAAAGGACAAACAATATGACCATTGCTGCTAATATTTATCACAATTAGCATGAAGCAGATAAATAATAGGCTTTTCAAGAATTGTTTCTTACAGAGATGTAGAAAAAGTCGTGGGAATGCTCCATAAAATACCATGCCTACTTACGCTACGTTAAACTACAAGTAATCTCAAATTCATTAATAGGGAATTGTTGTATGGATGAGATATAAAATATAAAGAAATATTTTCGCCTGTTGTGGGACAATTTTTATTAGTAGTACAGCTAGGAGTGAAACAATCTGGTGTTCCATTCACATAGTTTTCCTCACCCATTCGACAAAAAATATTCTTATAAAAGCTTATTCTTCTAACAGATTCATGCTAATCCAGATCAACATTAATAGAAACGGTCTTATCACTTGCTTCCTTGTAAGTAGAAGAGAAATAAGAGAATACACTAGGTTAAAGCGATACTCAATTTTTTAAAACTGTCGCTAAGCGGTTCTCTTTGTATGGTCAAGACTGAAACAAAAGAAATACGAAACGAATCATACCTGATGTTGGAGAAAAGTATAAGTATTTTAAAACTGAAACCTACAGCCAGGAATTTCTCGGCAATGATTGTATACTATGTTATCAATTGTGTTTTAACGAAATCTACATATTTTAGGTAGTAAGATTTTGTCTCTCTCAAGATTGACCGGTTTGTACAAGACATTTAAAATGAATAGGACTTCAGAGGCTATTCCCAGGAAATTCATGATATGCATTTTATATGTAAACACCTTTAATGTTAAATATCTTAAATGAAATCATTACAGCCATTTTTGAGAAAATCAAAAATCTTCGTGTCGCATCCTTGAAAAATGATGAATTTGAGGAATACAAATATCAGGTTTAGTATTTTCGTTTCTTCGTTATCTCTCTCTCTCTCTCTCACACACACACACACACACACACACGCACACACACACAAAGAGCGCGCGCACGCACACAATAGATTCAGTGGTCCACAAAACACGAATGGATTACACAAATTCCTCTACTTAAAATACGTGGGTGGTAGAGAACGTAGAAATATAGTGATGATTGAAAACAATGCGTATTTTAGAAAACATGGCAATTCCTTATTTTTACTTTTGATATTTCTTTAACGGCTTTAGTGATTTATACCTCCAAAGATAGAAGACTGGTTGCAAGTCAAATCCTTATAATGTGTACCTGTTTCAGCTTCGTTTAACTCTAATAGTACGGTACAGCAAGAGACCTCTTTGTTGCAGAAAGCGAACTAAGTTACTGGAACAGAAAGTAGTTCACTTGTCCTCCGCAGGTGAGGTATCGCTTTAGCCACTGGCACCGATGATGTAAATACCATGCTCCAAGTTCAACCTCCCACCGTTATGTTTTTATAGCGTATGCGACTTCATTCATCACTCCCGTAATAGCCGCATGGGTATTTTGTAGTGGGGAGAGGATGTTTCAGGTTTATCTAGGAAGAAAGACAAAATGATAAACAGGGGGCAAAAACAGGGAAGGAAAATAATAAGCTGAAAAAAAATGGAAAAGAAAATTACTTTGTTTGCCAGCCGTGATAGAAAACTCAGATGTCTTCCATTCACATGACTTTCTATAAACATTTTTGTTACAAAAAACTCTTCTTTATCTACTTCTTGGGAATCGTAGATAAACATTAGCCGAAATAGTTACATTAGTTCCCTCGAAGTTATTGGGCTGAAGCGATAGTCAAATCTTTTAAAAACCCGCTCAAAATGTGAAACAACTGAGTTTCGGTTCGCTTTGCACGGCCAAGAGTAAATCTAAAGAGAGATGAAACGAAAGATTATCTCCCGTTTGAGAAAGGTTTAAGTATGTAAATGCCGGTACCCATGGCCGTGCTTATCTAAAGTGCCTTGCGTTGGTGATTCGTGGGATGATGGGTTGGAGGCCCCCCTTGTGTTTGTAAATGTGTTTATGCATGTGTGTAGTAGAAGCAAAAGCACAAACGGTAAGCAAACAGAAAAACAAATTAAATGTTAGGAAAATGAAAAAAGGGGAAAAGGAATACAGAGCCGGAGTCCTGACAAGAGTCCGGATCTGTATTTCAAAAAAAAAAAAAAAAAAAAAATTGAAACTAATCACAAAAAATATCTCGGAAACAGTTAACTACCAAAAAGTGAATGCCGCATAAATTATGTGCTTTAACGAGATCTATATTTTATCAGTAGTATTTGTCCATCTCTTACGATTTATGAATTGTGCAAAAATGCATCCAGAATTAAGAGGTCTTCAGAGGCTATTTCCATAAATTCAAGATATATATTTTGTATTTCATGTGCATATCTTTAATATACGACATTTTAATCAAAATTGTTAAAGCCGCATCTGAGAAAAAGAAAATTTAAAAAAAAAAATTCAATATATGGTGTAATTTGGGGCTGGAATTTCTTTTTTTAAAATCTCCGTATGTATTGCTGGAAGGTAATAAACTTAAATATCAAATTTAGTATTTAGTATTAGTATTCATTGTTTTGAGCTATGCTGTCCATAGTGTCACAGACCGCGCGCGCGCACACACGCACACGCACACGTGCACCCTTTTCTAAAAATGTTTAATTACGGGACCTCAAATATGTAATTTCCGGTGAAATTTGGACATCGAATTTTTGATTGGAATAAATCCCTTCTCTACCTGCTACATGCATAGTAGGTGTAGAGAAATTAAAAAAAATGTTCAAGAAAGCTAACAATTACTATACAGTTATCAGTAGACTTTCATTTGATTTATTATCTATGCAGTTAGATGCAAATTCCAATATTGCATTCTATATTAAAACGTTCTTTTAGTTTTAAATTATTCAGGTAGCCTTATAATTAGAAGGAACGTTTCACTAAATTAATATTAATTATGTATTCATTAAGATGACAACTTCCTGTTAAGCCATTCCATCTCTTGCATGGAGACATTATAAACATGGATTAAATACTTGAACGGAAATATATTGGACAGGAAATTAGCAATCAATGAAAATATCTCGTTATACAGAACTGTTTTCTTGAGCGCAAGGGGAAAACACGCTGTGCGCAGCATATTTTGAACAGACCTATGTTGATTCAGTTTATATAAATAGAAATTTGGGAATTCAAAAAACATCGTATGGCATACCAGGTAGAAGTAACTTTACTTTGCTCGAAGATTTGTTCAGCTCAACGATCGGTATGGGCCCCGACACCTAGAATGAAGTAGGTAATGTACAACCGTTTATCACTATTTAGCCGACAGGGACTGAGTAGCCACCATGTCAAATTGCAACATAAATGTACAAGATAGCACGGTTCCCTATGACAAATGTCGCACCATTGCGTAATAATCGTTCTGGCTTGTCATTGGATGATTACAATCCGAATACGTACTGTACAAGGCGATATTACACTTTTTCCTTAGTTCATTCATTTGCACCGCGAGGAAGCAAACTAAATCGCCATTTATGTTACTCTCATTTAATTTTAATCAAAATTAAGACAAATTAAATTACTAATCGTGTTGTCTTTAGTAGAAGCTTTTATCGTCATACTGTGATTTCCTGATATTGGTTACTTAAACAGAAAGTAAGTCCAGGGGGGAAATGAACACATTATTGCATATGTACGTTTCAACCTAAATAATAAACAATTTCAACTGTTTTCTTTATCTGACTGCATGACTGCAGTTCCGATGGACCACCCACTTGCTCTGTAACTTCCCACGAACTCGATGACATCATAGTCACTGTGACAGTACGGCAGACTGGATGTGCTATGTAATCTTCGAGTCCCCGCAGAAAATCTAGTAACAGTTCAATTTTTATTTTCTTTCATCCTGGCGTTGACGCATATGAATTTTGGTGCCTGCTAATAATATTTGTATAATATCTTAAATGTGATACTATAGAAACTTTCTAACAACAAAATCTGTCACAATTATAATGGTTATAGGATATAGTAACGTACATGTTTAAATAAACGAATGCTAAGCGAGGTAAATATTAAAATATTTATGGTTCCTTTTAGCACCCTTCCGGCTTTGGTAACAAATGATTGATGTAGTCATGAATACATAACCTATTTTATAAGTGCCACCTATCTTTACATTGTTTATCGAATACTTCGTCTGACCACTTATGCGAGAAAATACGTATAATATGTTCCAAAATTTACATTTCTATGACGAACTTTTAAATAAAAATGTCTGTCCAGTACAACCTTCATCTACCAGTACTGTGTAGTTTAATTGAGAATACTATGCACTTATTTATGATGTACTGGAAAATTAGAGGGCCTAAAGTCAGTGATTTGCCGGTTATTATGGACGTATTCAGATATCACTGTTGGATTTCCTCTCGACATTGTTTTATGCGTCGCACTGACTAATACAGTAACATATATGTGTATCAAATGAAAAATGTTTTAAAAGTAGGCTACAAACTTTTAAATTCTTACCTGAAATAAAGACCTACTGAATTAATGAGATTTACAGCGCATTCCTTATATATCATAGAATACATGTTCCGCGCACTGTCTACAACTTGGGGAAGGGGAGCTTTACATCTAAACTCCCTCATTACATACTCATGAGTAAAAGTAATAAGCCTATGATGTCTAATACAAACTGGCGTCCAAACGTATTGAGTGATTACTGATATTTCTTGTTACAATTTTAATAAATGATAATAATAATAATAGTAGTAATAATAATTGCGATTGTAATCTACTCTCCAATTTTGACCATTTTTTGCTGTTTAAAATCACTGTTCATGAATAATAATCAAACTATAAGACTTCAGGTCCGGAGCAAAGTCATCACGTGTTACATATATCATTATAAAGGCAAGATGCAGTAGCCGATACTGTATAGGAAGAGTTAGAATTAAAATTAATTATAATTAGCATATGAAAACTAAGAGAGAGAGAGAGAGAGAGAGAGAGAGAGAGGGAAAGAGGGACTGGAAACCACTCAACCTATTTTGATATTTTTCGCTATTAATTCCCGAATGACATAGATTATTATACCGTTCCGAATTGCAATTTCCAAACGACGAAAGCAATATGACATATTCAGAAGGCCTGAACTCCAGTACGCAAACTATATAAAGTCATAAAAGATTGTACTTCCTTTAAATTTGCTGAGCATATAATAATAATAGTAATAATAATATTAATTATTATTATAAATATTATTTTGTTTAACATGAACATTATCGCTAGATGCTAAGCCAAACGTTTCAATCTCCAAGCTTTCATCATATTTGGTTTAATTGGAGGGAGCGAGAGAGAGAGATACTATTGCAAGGCACAGAAAACAGAAATAAGGTGAAAAAGAGTTGTTTGACGAAAAGTTATAGCATTTTATTCGAAAATCATCGTATTTATGAGAATAAGCCTAAATAATGCGAAGATACTTTGTTAGAACCAAACAATTGGAAACAGATTGAGACGAACTGAAAGGCGAGAGTAGATAAATCATTAACTTCTCTAGCTTATGTGCATACAGTGCCCATAGTAGCTTAAGGAATTGTATTCCACTCAAAAATTTAACATCGATAATTCACAGGAAATCTATATTTTGAGGTCCCCTGATTAAAATTTTAGAAATAGGTGTGTGTATCTCTCTCTCGCTCTCTGTTGTATGTGTGTCTGTGGACAGCATAGCTGAAAATTGAAGAGTCTGTCAAATACCAAACTTGGTATTTAAGTTTAGTATCTCCCGAAGATGCGACACGAAGATTTTCATGAAAATGCCCCCCCCCCCCCAAACTGTTCTTTCCATGGAAATGTTACCGAAATTTGGATTTTCTCAAATTGGAACGATTTTGATTAAAATATCGTACATTAAAGACATTTAATTGACACATAAAATGTATAACTTGAATTATCTGCGAATACTCTCTGTAGACCTCTTCATCTGGATAAATTTTGCACGATTGGTAAACCGTAAAAGACAAAAGTTTACAACGCAAAAATTGTGGATCTCGTTAAAACACACAATTTATGGTCATACATTTTTGCTTTAGGGTTAACTTTTAACGAGATATTCCATGTAATTGGTTTCAGCTTTAAAATACTTATATCTTTCTCTCATTGCTAATTCATACAAACAAAAGAATTCTAATCACAAAGAACCAGTTTTTAAAAGATTTGACTATCGCTTTGGCATACGGTTCTCCGGTTTTCCCCTCCTGTTTACAAATAATTAGACTATTTCTGCTAACTGTATCTCGATTAGCATGAAGTATATAGGGAAATAAGCTTTTTAACAATAATTTGTAACAGATGCAGAGAAAGTCATGTGAATGGATTACATTAGATTTTTAGTAAAAGAACCATGTATGTGTATGTTTGGACAGCATAGCTCAAAAACTATAAGACCGTAAAATACCAAACTTGGTGCTTAAGTTTAGTATCTTCCAAGGATGCGACATGAAGATTTTCAAGAAAATCCCCTGCCCAAAACTGCCCTTTACATAGAAAAAATTATGGAATTTTTGTTTTTCTTAAAATGTCTAACCATTTTGATTAAAATCCCGTATATTAAAGATATTTGCATCACAAATAAAATGCCTATCTTGAACTTTCTGAGAATAGCCTCTGAAGACTAGTTCATTCTGGTTGAATTTTTCCTCAATTTGCGTAACTGGCAAACTTTTTTTTAGCTTAACGTCCTTTAACCTGGTTGGTCATATCGGACGATGAATGACAGTGAAATGATGGTCAAATGATCTCAGGGTTAATGGAGGTTAAAGTTACTCGACATTCGTCTTCTCAGGATAGGAGAGAACCCCGAAAAGAAACCTTAGGGGGTAAACTCACCGTAAGCGAGATTCTCACTCACGACCTTTTGAATGTGAAGCAGACACGCTACCACCACATTACCTAGGCGGGCTGGTAAACCTTAACAAACGCACAAAAACTTACCGTACAAAAGACGTAGTAATCGTTAAAACACGCAATTTATCATACATTGTTGTTGTAGAGTTGACCGTTTCCGAGGTTTTCTGTGTTATTGGTTTCGATTTTAAGCTACATTAACTTTTCTCAAACGGTAGGTTATCTTTCTTTCATCAGTCTTCCTGCCAAGCAAAGAAAACGGATTTTCAATTGTTTCACCTAGCGACCAGCTTTTAAAGGAATTGATTATCACTTTAGCCTAAAGTATTGCCTTACTTCCTTCTGCTTACAAATAATCAAGTATTAACAGCAATCCTGCTAACCTTTATCTTGGTTAGCATGATGAAGATAAAAGAATAAGAAAAGTTTGTTCAGCTAGAGAAAATTATATGCACGCAACACATCAGATTCTTTTTTTTACTATGGAGTCTTTCGACATTGCCTAAAACTTTACAGGTTATAAACTATTCTATTTTATTTTATGAATGCAGAATGCAATATTGATAACACAAACACAATGCTGTTTGTAACAGCACAAAATGCACTGATGCATCGCAACATCCATTTTCAATCATCTTGTTTTGCTGCTAACGTTTTGTTGGCATTCTGAAAGGGAAGCCGAATCCTGTGTTCATGTTACAGGTTTTTGTCATTGCGTCAATGCAAATGTTCCCACGTGAATGACCCACAACGGTCACATTTTAGCACAAAGGATGATAACAGAGATCCGATGTGTCCGATTTACAGCACTTTCTCCAGCTGTTCTGCAAGCAAACTTTCTTAATAAAAGAGTATTCTTTTATTTACGTCATATTAATCGATATAAAATTAGCACAAATGGTCTAATTACTTGCTTCCTTATAAGTAGAAGAGAAATAAGTGTATACACAAAGCTAAAGTGAGAGTCAAAACTTTTAAAAGCAATCGCTAGATGAAACAATTAAAATTCGGATCTCTTGTCCATTCCCTGGAGTAAAACTAAAGAGATGAATCGTAAGCTCACTTACCGCTTGAGAAAAATGTTAATAGTTTAAAATTGAAACCAATAACAAGGAATATTTCAGAAACGATTAACTCTACAACAAAAATGTATATGGAATAAATTTTGTTTTAATGAGATCTACTTTTTTGTGTAGTAAGTTTTGTCTATGTCTCATGGTTTACGAGTTATACAAAAGTCATCCGGATTGAAGAGGTATTCAGAGGCTATTATCAGAAAATAAAACATTTACATTTCATTTGTCATAAAAATATCTTAAACATATGCCCTTTTAAACAAAATCCTACCCAATTTTGAGAAAATAAAAATTCTCGAACAATTTTCAATGTAAAGGCTGATTCGGGTAGGGAGAATTTTCTTTAAAGTCTTCATGTCATATCATTAGAAGATACTGGGCTTAAATACCAAGTTTGGTATCTATTCCTCTTTTCGCTTTTGAGTTATGCTGCCCACAGACGCACGCGCGGAATTTTTCCAAAAATTATTGTTGTTTTTAGGATTCAGGGGTCTCAAAACATGTTTTTCCTGTGAAATCTCGGTATCAAATTTTTGGGCGGGTACAATACCTTCTGTATCTACTATGTGCAGTCTGGTGCACGGAAATCTGCCGATGATATTGGTGTCTTTATTTGTTGATGTTTGTTTCATTTAAAGCAAGCGGAACTTTTTCACCATTTGTGTTTCCACCAATCCTGAGCTTGCCAATATCTTTTGTTTTGCGTTCAAGTCTGACACACAGCAATAGTCTATAAACAAGGCATGGTGATTGGTACAAGGGGAGGGGTAAAGAAACAATTTAACCCGAGAGGAGTGATTGCCACCATCACCTCCTGGCAGAATAGATAGTATTATAAGAAACGTGGGGTCTTTTTTTTTTTGGGTAGTGTTTAACGCCCGATTTTACTGCGCTGGCACCGCAGGCGATAACACTGATGATACATGAAGATGGAGCCCCAGTGGAATGTGATGGTGGGGGAAACCGGAGAACCCGGAGAAAACCCTACGCCGCTTTGTCCACCACAAATCTCACATGCAGTCGCTTGGGATCGAACCCGGACCGTCTAGGTGAGAGGCAAGTGGTCTGATATCTTGGCCACGGCGCGGCCATGATGTGGGGTCGTGGATTAATTATTAGAACATTAGCTTACTTTAGTTCCATAATCGTCTTTGTGTTTTCCCACTTAGTTTGTGTAATTAAGAAAAAATGCTTAAATAATGCTTTTGTGTGTTCAATTATCTTTTGTGCATATTGAGCTTTAATTTACAGCGACTTATTTTGTAATGAAATGGCATGAATCAAAATAAATGTGTGTAATGTGGAGTTTAAGTTAATTCACATACATTAAAATAGATACATTTGCCTGATCCCTCTTCCCCCTTTCCAAAAAAAATAAATAAATAAACACATCAGTATTTTTCATTTCTCGGAAAGGATTTCCAACGTTGTTTTTGCTTCTTTCCTCAGCAAGCGGCGATAATATAATCAAATTAAGATAAAACTCATTCTCAATTACATGTTTCAATGCATCAAAAATTGTCTGGGCCTCTGGTTCGCCTCTGCCATCGCCAAATAAAGGGGCAAGCACTTTTTACCATCCGCCTTGCTACAGCTGACCGCTTTGAACTGGGGGCGACGCCGTTCTATTACCAACCTTAACAGCTGTTCCTCAAATCAGCACGTTTTCGTGTACAGGTCTGTACAGTGTACGTACATACTACAATAACTAAAAACAAAACTCTGTGTTACATTCAATTACGTTCTCTACCCTCCGTTTATTAGTGACTATTTAAACTGTTCTTACAACATCTTATTTTTCGAATCTTACCGAAATAAATACTTGTAACGTTATATAGATACAAAGAGAATAGCGATATTCAAATGCTATATTTAACTCTGTATTCTGACCTCAAAATGTTCGTTTCAAGCAATCTCGAGAAACAAGTGAAAGTCGGCAATACTTTAAAACAATTTAATCGTGTAAATAGCTTAAGCCACGAAAAAGGTTATTGATTGTAATAAATTGAGAGGTATCTACATCTTTCTGTAGTATGTTTCCGTATATCACTTAACGTATATAAGTTATACAGTATTACATAAAATTCCTCTCGAATGAAGTGGAACAAGCCATTCCCAGAAAATTCAAGATAAACGTTTTATCTGTCATAAAATGTATGCCATAGTTTATGGTGCTTTATTCAAATGTGTTTCAAACATTTTTGAGAAAATGCAAATTTCGAAAAATGCTGCATGTAAATGGTAATTGGGTTGGGGGTTTTCTTGAAAAATTTCGTGTCGCATCTTTGCAAATTATTAAATATAGGTATCAATAATGCTGTTTATTCAACATTTCGCGTTTGAGATAGACATCCACACAAACGCGCTCGTGCGCCCATGATCCTTTATCTTAAAATGCTTCTCTCCGGGTTAAGGGGCCTCAAATCGCTTATTTCCGGTAAAATCTCGACATTTCTACAAGCAAAATTCCAGAACTACTAGATTTATACACAAAATTTAAAAGAAATGCTGATAAGATATTTAATTTTACTGACCGAGTGTTTGTATTGGACAGTTTTTTTCACTTTAATGCAAATATTATCAGCAAACCCATGGACTAGCAATGGGTAACCCTTTTGTCACCTTTACTGGAAGACCAAAATATGAGCAATTTGGAAACTAATATTAAAAATCATTCTTCAATTTTTAAAATTTGGTTCAGATATGTAGATGGTATACTCCATAGTACCGACAGATAAAGTACATACAGGTTTAAATATCTTAAATGTTGAGGATGTATCCATCCATTTCACAATAGAATTGGAGGAAAACAACTGCCTACATTTTTAAGATTTGAAGATTTCTAAAATAAATAAAGCTTTATAATTTGGAATTTACAGAAAATCCGCTCATGTAGACCCTACATCAAGCAGAATATAATTCAAGGATACATCAACATGCGGTATTTCATAGCTTAATACATAGATTAATTAATATTCATTCCTCAAAAACTGAATGAGAAGGAATACAAATATATGATGAATGTATCCTTGGATAATGGTTTTGAACCAAACTTATTTACAAAAACACTCAAGAGAAAATAATATATAAAAAAATCTTCAGGATATCAGTACTCTGAAACAACAAAATTCGGAAATACAGAAAATTTACTTTCCACTCATAGGCTTTTAGGAAATTTAAAAGGATCTTCAAATATGTAAATATTCAATTGACAGAATAAATATAATTTGAAAACATGGTTGAATAAACCTTTGGACAAAACAATCGGCAACTTCAAACAATCCGGTATATATCAGATTAACTGTAAAAACTGTGAAGGGATAAACATAGGTAAAATAAAAAGGAATTTGAAAACACAACAAAGAGAACATTTAATAAATTATTGAATTAAAACAGACAGCAAGCACATGATTTTGGGATAAACAACACGAAATTGGACAATAGATGAAACTTCTAAAACCATTACAAAACCCAGGGGATTTAGAGATTTGGGAAAAATATTTCATTCTCAAATATCAAAACAGTAACAGTTTGAATTTTGAAATACTGCCTTCGAATTCCTTTTTTTGAAATGCTAAAATGTGATATAGATGGCACAGATAAGTAAGTAACCATTCTATTGTCACCAAAAGTAGTACCTGCAGATTTCACCAGCATCCACAAACTATGAAAATCAACAGCTTGATTGTACCCGAAAATCCTGCTGATTCGGCATCATATAAAAATGAGTGAGTATTTTAAAACTTGGCACAATAATTTCTCAATATAGATATAATATTGCATCATTATGTTGCAGTCCACGAATATCAATCTTGCTACAGAATAGTCCTAGTCACTTGGCAAAGGTTATTCTTGTAAGAAACAGCTTGTAAGAGTTGCTCTTGTTGAGTCGGGTAATTTTCACCGTGGCATATGTATACCGAGAATTTATAAGCACTAAAGTTTCCCAAAATAATAATGCAATATGCACTAAAACTTTGAAAATACAAAGAGACGAACAACAAAGTCAGATAAAAAATGCTCGCATGTTCAGCAATGAAACAATATTTCGTTAATTCAAAAACAAACTACCGGAAGTCCAAAATGACCGTTCCTTTTAAAATTAGAATCTATGTAATCCAGTATTTCCTAAAGACCGTAAACTCATTTAAATTTCTTTAGTACGAAATTTGAATTGCTATTTTGTAAAAAAAAAAAAAAAAAAAAAGTCATGTGTTCCATTCACATGATATGACATGTGTTCCATTCAAATTATCTTTAAAAAGCTCATGCTCCTATTTACTTCATGCTAGTTGAGAAGAATCTGATGTGTACCAATCACATGACTTTCTCTACATCTCTGCAACAAATTATTCTTAAAACTTTTATGTTTCTGTTTCCTTCATACTAATCAGAAAAAAATAGCAGAAATAGTCTTATTACTTTCTTCCTTGTAAGTAGAAGCGAAATAAGAGAGTACCATAGCTTAAGGTGATAGTCAAAAGCTGGTTGCTATGTCACTGAAGTTCCTTTATTTGTATGGACAGCAGTTGACACATTCCTGTATAAGAACAGTATACGTTTTTCAAAGCAGAAACAAAAAACAAAAACAAAACAAAAACAAAACAAGGAATGTCTCAAAAACGATGAACTCCACGAAAAAAATGTATATAACACAAACTATGTGCTTTAACGTGCTCTACATTTTTCGTCCAGTAAGTTTTTGTCCATCTCTTATGATTTAGCAGTTACGCAAAATTCCGTAAAATTCATTCAGAACAAAGTACTCTTCAGAGGCTATTCCCAGAAAATTCAAGCTATACATTTTATTTTTCAAGTAAATATATTTAATATATGAAATTTTAATCAAAATCGTTATAGCCATTTTTGAGAAAATTCAAATTTTCGAAAATAGTTCCATGTAAGAGCAGTTGGGGGTGGGGGGATTTTTCTCAAGATCTTCGTGTCGCATCTCTGGAAGATACTAAACTTAAATACCATGTTTGGTATTTTACCGACTTTTGAGTTATGCTGTTCACACACACAGAACACACACGAACACACACACACACACACACACACACACGGCCCTTTTTCCGAAAATGCTTTTCTTAGATAAAGGGGAAAATGCTTTTCTTAGATAAAGGGGACCCTAAAACATATACTTCCGGTGAAATCACGGAATCGAATTTTTGGGTGGAGTGCAATACCTTCTCTATACACTATGTACATAGTGCGTATAGAGGAAGTAAAAATTAACAGAGATAGTCTTATTACTTGCTTCCTTGTAAGTAGAAGCGAAATAAGGGAGTATCATAGGTTAAAGTGTTAGTCAAAAGCTCGTTGCTATGTGAATGAAGTTCATTTGTTTGTATGGACAAGAGAAGCTTTTTAAAGCTAAAACTAATAACAAGGATTATCTTAAAAACGACCAACTTGACGAAACAAATGTAAATAACATAAATTGTGTGTTTTAATGTGCTCTACATGTTTTGTGTGGTAAGTTTTTGCCTATCTCTTACGGTTTAGCAGTTATACAAAATTCCGTAAGATTTATCCAGAATGAAGTAGTCTTCAGAGGTTATTCCTAGAAAAATTAAGAAATACATATTATTTATCGGGCAAATATCTTTAATACGCCATATTTTAATCAAAATCGTTAGAGCCATTTTTGAGAAAATCAAAATTTTCGAAAAAAAAATCAATGTAATCCTGGAGGGAGGATATTCTTGAAAATTTTAGTCACATCCTTGCAAGATACCAAACATAAAGACCAAGTTTGGTATTTAACGTTTTTTTCGTTTTTGAGCTATAATGTCCAGACACACACACACACGCAAACAAACAACTTTTTTCCAGAAACGCTTTTTTTTTTTTTTTTTTTATTCAGGGGGACCCAATACATGTATTTCCGGTGAAATCTCTGTATTGAATTTTTGGGTGCATTACAATACCTTCTCTATACACTATTATAGTACGTGTAGAGAAAGTAAAAAATCGTGAAACTTCCAAAAAAAAAAAAAAAAACCAATCCGCAAAATTCGATACCAAGTTTTCACAGGAAATACATGTTTTAGGACCCCCTGAATAAAAAAAAAAGCATTTTCAGAAAAAGGTTCGTGTGTGTGTGTGTGTGTGTGTGTCTTTGGACAGCATAGCTCAAAAACGAAGGGACCGTTAAATACCAAACTTGGTATTTCGGATTGGTATCTTCCAAGGATGCAACATGAAGATTTCCAAGAAAATCTCCCCACCCCCAATTACCCTTTAAATTGAAAAAAATTAAAAAATGTTGATTTTCAAAAAAAATGGCTCTAACAACCTTGATAAAATTCCCGTATATTAAAAGATATTTACTTACCATATAAAATGTAAATCTTGAATTTTCTGGGAATAGCCTCTGAAGATCCGTTTATTGTGGATGAATATAGCCAAATTTTGTATTAACTGCTAAACCGTAAGAGATAGACAAAAACTTACTATACAAAAAATGTACATCTCGTCAAAACACCAATTTATGTTCGTTACATTTTTGTTGTGAAGGTAACCGTTTCAGAGATATTCCTTTTTATTAGTTTCAGTTTTAAAATATTTATACATTTCTCATACCTATACTTTTCAGCTTCTGTCCACGCAAAGAAACGAATTTCAATCCCATAGCAACCACGTTTTAAAACATTTGACTTGGTTTAGTCTAGTGTATTCCCTTATTTCCTTTCTACTTAAAAGGAGCTAAGAAATAAGACCGTTTTTGCTAATGCTTATCTTGATTAGCATGAAGTGGATAGAAGAATAAGTTTTTTAACAATCATTTGTTACAAAGATACAGAGAAAGTAATGTGAATGGAACATCAGATTTTTTAGTACTTGTAGCACCAAAATGTGGATCTTCACTATGAGCACCAGAACGCGCCTTAATCACAAAATCCATCACATTTGCCAAGGGTTAATTTGCCAATTAAGAAACTCAATTTCTGAAACTACAAGACTTCACATATTCCTGCTATGATTTTGAAGGAATTCACTGCAGTGACCAAGAAAAGATCCTAGTGGTGACATTTAGCCAGTTTGGTGGAACTTAGTGGTTTTGCAAGATCGCCGAACCGGTTGCTAGCAGTGCCTTAAGTCCAGTTTCCAAGAGGAAGAGTATGTTTTGCTGTTTCCAGTCTCCATTACTCCTAGGCCAAGTAAGCTATAGATCTCATACACTGATACTGCGTAATCTCTGTTGAAAATCCACTGTAATATGCAACAGGGCTAGTAACTCATATATCAACATAATGCAGGTTTAATGCACTGTAATGTAATCCAGCAAAATTTATATAACAGAACCGGTTGTCAAGTGTTTGAATTATCACCAATGCTCCGAGTATTTCCGTGTATATTACTTTTCCTACAAGTCTTACTTGCTCTTTGTTTCCAGTCCAACTCTGCAACTGAAATCGCATTTCTTTTACCCATGACCAGCAATATAAGAAGCATATATCTACATCGTCTGTGCACGTAATGCAATTATCCCGGTCAGATAACTCCAGTAGACAGGTTATGCCATAGAGAGCATATCACCTATGTTGAAATAGCTAAGATTTGAATGTGGTCGTTTTCTTAGCGCGGTGGTAGCGCAGCTGCTTACCAAGCGGGAGACCTGGGTTCGATCCCCAGTACCGGCGTAGGGATTTCTACCCCGCTGGGAGACCTGTACCGGGGTACACTCAGCCTCGTAAGATCCCTGGGGGTCCAATTGAGGAGCTACTTGATGGAGAAGTAGCGGCTGCAGGTCATTAACCGGCCGGGGGGACTCGAGGCGTTGACCACGTCTCACCCTCCACTACTTCACCCCATCCATGACGTCTGTAGTGGACCGAGATGGGGGACGCAGTGGCCGGTGAGCTGTCGTGCCATGGAGTTTTAAGAGGTGAATGTGCGTAACAATATCTATTGACTACATTACACAAAACTAGTTTATATTCTTGCCTTTGCTTAGTCGGGTCTTTGTGGTTCTCAGATTTACACACAAATAATTTTCTCTTATAGAAACAAACAAAATTTATCGATACACATTCCATTTTATTAATTGTTTCATGTATATCTCCCCCTTCAACTTCTATGGTCATATGTGGAGCTTTTAGTTTTAGAAGCAATTGCTGACTTTTTGTTTGCTGAACTGTAAGGTTTCTTAACATTGATTTGTTCAGCTATATATTATTAAACACACATTCATACTTCCAGACACTGTGAGTTAAGGAATAATTGTAATTAAAAAAACTTCTCGGCCACAGCCGGGATTTGAACCCGGGACCTCTGGTTGAGAAGTTACAACATTACTCTATTTATTTGACGGCTAGATGTTCATATTAACCAATGCAATACGCATACTCGTATTAGTTTGAACTAATCATGTCGACTGAATTTTTTCCTATTGCTGACCCTAATAGTTTCCGATTTTTGAACTAAAGAAAGGAAGAAAACTTCCTTAAATATCTGATGTGTTCCATTTACATGAGTTTCTCTAACTCTCTGCAACAAATTATTGTTAAAAAGCTTATGCTTCTATTTGCTAATCGAGAAAAAAATTAGCACAAATAGTCTTATTACCTGCTTCCTTGTAAGTAGAAGGGAAATAAAGGAGTACTATAGGCTAAACTGATAATGAAAAGGTGGTTGCTATGTGACTGAAGTTCCTTTGTTTGTATGTATGGACAGGAGTTGACAAATTCCTGTATGAGAAAAGTATAAGTTTTTCAAAGCTGAAACCAAAAACAAGGAATATATAAAAAACGATCAACTCCATGAAAAAAAATGTATATAACAAATTGTGTGTTGTAATGTGCTCTACATTTTTTTGTGTGGTACGTTTTTGTCCATTTGTTACTTACGGTTTAGCAGTTATGCAAAACTTCGTAAAATTCATCCACAATAAAGTAGTCTTCAGAGGCTATTCCCAGAAAATTCAAGATACACATATTATTTGTCAGGCAAATATCTTTAATATACGATATTTTAATCAAAATCGTTAGAGCCATTTTTGAGAAAATCAAAATTTTCAAAAAACGTTCCATAAAAAGGGTAGTTGGGGTTGGGCGGATTTTCTTGAAAATCTTCGTGGCACATCCTTGGAAGATACCAAACTTAAATATCAAGTTTGGTATTTAACGGCCTTTTCGTTTTTAGCTATGCTGTTCACAGACACATAGACACACACACACACACACACACACACACACACACATGGACCTTTTTCCAAAAAAAAAATTTTGAGGGAAACGCTTCCCAACAGTCATTATTGTAAATATGTATTTGTGAAATTTCAGCCTGATTGGTGTAAACTGTCACTATTAACATTTTGAAGTATGGAAAACAGCGTTTGCGAGAAAACAAGGTTTAAAGTTGGTCATGCCTAAATATTAGTAAATATGCGCTTCTCTATTTATATTTTCAGTAAATTCATAGTTAAAGCACACTAAGTATAAAAAAACGTTTATTTTCATTAAAGCTTACATTTATTTATTTTATTATGGAAAAAAGTAAATGTTTTAAAATTTTCAGAATTTTGGATCAAATTTTACAAATGCTTATCTTTATACATGGTATTTTAAAAAAATTAAAAACATGTTTCATATAAAGGATAGTTGATGTTGAGAGTTTTTCTAGAAAACCTCCGTGCTGTTTCTTTGGCAATGTATAAACCAAGTTTGATATTATTCACTTTTTATTTTGGATTTACTATGTTGGCAGATGGAAGTGTTTAAAACGTTTTTTTTTTATTCTTGGGACATCAAAACACATGAACTATTTCGGTGAAATATCGGTTTTGAAAATTAGATAGAATGCAATAACTTTTCTACCTACTATGCACGTGGTAGTAAAATATGAAAAACTTGTATTTTATCTAATATTCTTTACCACGCTTAATATAAAAACTGTTTAAGGGGAGAGTTAACTGAAAATGCGAGGTTTTGAACCACCTTTGAGATTGTCTCTTTTTATTACTAAACAATCTTTGTTGCATTCTCTTTAAGAAAGTATTATGATTTTTTTTTTACTCTAAACACTTCTAAATGTTTCTAAGGCCATTTCAACATGAAAGTGCCCGGCATTTTTAATGATATCGCAGCTTTATGTTATCCGTTTCTCGAAACTACATTTTCCTTCTAATTAAAAGCTGAGCAATTTTGGGCACATAGTTTTGAAATTTAGTATATAAGCTCTTTAGTGTGGGCTTTGTAGATAATTTTGTTTGTGTCGTGCCGTGAGAATCTATCATATCCTTCAAAGATGCTGAATTTAAAAAAGTTTATATTTTACAGAACTTTCGTTTTGGAGTTATAAGTTAACACACACATACCCCCCACCCTTACACATATACACACGACACGCACTGACCTTTTTTAATTTTTTTTTTTAATTTAGTGGACCTTAAAGCTCGACACTGGGTTTTATTTTTGTGGGAAAGAAATACATCCTCTACACGATATGTAGATAGTACACTGTATAGAAAGTAAAAATGACACACTGAGCTTTTTCTAGCCAACATGTATTGCTGATCATATCTCTAATTGAAATTATTTGGGAGGAAGTTCATTTATTTACGTTACGCTGTTAATTTTGGGTGCGCGGCAAAAGAAAGAAGAGTAGTCACGCACGACTCCTAGGGTAGGCCTGGAATATGCAATACAACTCAACACTGGGAACAAATTGTCTTCAAGTCTAATGCAGTGCTGAAATGAAATGGCACTTGTGCTATGACCTTCACCCAGTAACGAATTAGATAACGCTGCCCCTCCAGTCGGGTTGCGTCCGCTCGATTACTGTGACTCAGTGCAACAGCCTATAACAGCTATAAGGGGATAGACAGCACATGCTCCTACAGTAGTTTCGTTGTTTTTCCCCGCATAGCATGGAGCGATCCTGTCAATAACATTTTGTCTAGCACTCTACATTCACTTCGTTTTCATTCACTGCCAAGAAACACTCAACTGGAAAATGTGCACGTTATTTCTACATAATAGCAATATTTTCGTAGACCGGATGCGTATTAGCGTGTGAGTGCTTCTCGTATCCCCATGGTTACCGTTAGCTTGTTTTCTGTGTTCGTGTATTCATTAGTCCATGCACATATATCCATGTAATATACGGTAATACATCCACCTGTCCGTGAGCCAAGCTTATCGCATTATTTCCTTTCTCCCTCGAATTTTCCACCTGCATGTCAGTTCAGAGAATTCCCATTAGGCTAATACAACCCCGAGACTGGTAAACAACAGTCAGTTTACGGTCTCCGGGAGCCAGGTGGAGCCCATCTTGCCAAGTGTTACAAGCAATAAAACGAGCATTATCACGTGAAGTGACAAAGAAAACACTCCAGCCGCTTTGTGGTCAGGCTAACCCGTTTGATTTAGTGTAATGGGAGACGAAATCGTCTTGTGGTTGCCCTTTTATGTCATGACCACTTCGATATCTTGACCCCCCCCCCTCTCTTTCCAACCACTCGTTTTAGACATATCTGGGGCACCCTTTCAGTTCACATCACTTTTCCATGATATATAGTACCATAATTGTCAAGGTTATTTACCAGCTGCACATGCGTGTGTATGCTAACTGCACATACAAGTTTTATATGAGCTCTAGAATTGCATAACTGACAGTGTCAGCACGTGAAAAATTCAATGCACGATGAAAGTCTGAGGAATGGGTACAAGGCATGGCCCATAACATTAGCGGGTAACCCGATGCAATTTCAGTTTTTCTACCGCTTAGGAATCTAAAACGGATTATTAATATTCCAGATTTTGCCGGATATGTGCGGGAACAGCATAAGGGTAAATCTTAGATCTTCAAGGAGTTCTCGAACCAAAACTCTCCTTAGATGGAAACATTATTGCTGTTTTTTCATTCTCAAAAATTGAGCCAACGATTTTCACTAAACTATCATTACACGCTTGAGGTTTTGGCATCAAATACTTTCTGAATATCTGTGAGGTACTCTTAGTTGCATCTAATCTTCCACAAATAGAAAGACAGAAGATATTGGCCGGGAAATGTAGATGGCATTAAAGCGTACAACGCAATTAAGACAAAATAAACAAACAAATAAGCAACCAAACAAAACCAATAACATTTTGATATCAAATATTTACAAAATAATTAATGTCATTTTTATGTTTCGGTATTTTAATCAGTACATACGAAGAATTTTAAGTATTCATTATGCTTCTTTTGCTTTCTCTTTTTGATAGATTTAACATCCTTTTAACCTGCTTGATCATACCGTATGATGAATGAAATCGTTGAGATGATACTTACATTATTTCGGTCCATGGATCTTAAAGCTACTCGACATTCGTCTTCTCAGAATAAAGGCAAATCCCGAAAAAAAAAAAATCCTTATCCGGGTCACTTACCCTAAACGAGATTCGAACACACGACCTCTTGAATGTGAGGTAGATACCCAGACGGCCTGACGTATTTCTTGTGAATTCATGCAAAGAGATAATGCAATATTAAGCCTATCTTAAGGTTCATCTGTCAAGCAACTATCGTCTTAGTCCCCTCTCCGTTCTGGGATAACATGCTAGACTGGTTTCCAAGGTCGTGGGTTCAAACCCGGCAGGGGTGATGAATTTTTTGCGGGAGTAAAAATCCTGGCATTGCTTCCTTCGGAAGGTAAGTGAGATTGATGGTCCCGTAGGTTTTGCGCATAAAAAAAAAAGATGCAGATAAGGAGATCTCTGGAAAATGTTAAATAGTTTTTCACGCCCAAGATAGAATGATATGCTGAGAACCACAGCAGTTACAGAGCGTACAAAATAAACTCTATTTCAATTTTAACATAAGTAAAATTGCTAACATTAATTATAGCATCTATTCTATTTAAACATACGAATAAACATTTCATAAATCGAATCGATAAATGATACAAATTACGAAAGTTAAGGTATTATTTCATTCTTGCACTGTTTACATTTTAAGTTATGTTGTGTCTATATTTCTCTTAAGTGTATTTGTTTACTATAATAGGGTACACTAATGCATCGGAATACGGTTTGCCGATTATTGTGTGTTGTGTGTTTACTTTCGTGTTCAGTCTTTTCATTTTTTGTTTTTAATATTGCTTATTACTTTGTGTGATACAAAAGCACGTACAGTCTCCGGATCCATGCAATCGATGAAGATCAATGTCTGTAGACTGTATTTAACTAAATACATTTATTCATTCATTCATAGGTGATGCATTTTACTACTACACATGTTAAAACTCCGATGTGTTCCATTTACACGTTTTTCCCCACCTATTATGCTGCAAACTATTTTTACACAATGTTGTTCTTCTATCTACTTCAGCAAGCCCAAATAAGCATGCGAAATCAGTTCTATAAATAGAGGGAAATAAAAGGATACAATAGGCTAAAGCGGTAGTCAAATCTTCTAAAAGGTGGTCGCCAAGGCAAGGCCAGGATAAAATAAAATAAAAACAAATGATTTCTCGTTTGAGAATTTGGAAAATTCACATCTTAATCAGGAATATCTCGGAAATCGCTAATACTGCAAAAAATGTATCTGACATAAACTATATGCTTTAACAAGAGCTACATTTTTTGCGTAGTAGTACTACTTTGTCTATATCTTATTTTAACCAATTATGCAAAAGTCCTCCAGAGTGAAGAGAATTTCGGATGCTATTCCCAAAAAATTAAAATATATATTTCATTTGCCATGAACATACCTTAAGGATACGATATTTCAATCAACATCATCAGAGCCAGTTTTTAAATAAATCAAAGGTTTTCTTAAAAAAAGTGTTATTCAGAGGACTTCAAAACATGTA